>OY787669.1:36939373-39339373 GCA_963678985.1 Spisula subtruncata | reverse complement strand
TTATGCAAATTACAAAATGCATTTATGTTTAGAACGAAATATAGGGTGATATGAAAACAACATTGAAACATTTGCCAAAGTGATATGTGCCGTTCCTTTATTTAACTATGCATATGGATCACATGTATATAACCAATGTAATAAAAATGTCTTGTTTTTAATTTACAAAATATCATAACGAATAAGGTTTTTTAGAAAAGATGCTACGTCTAAAAATCAAAGTTCATTACTTTAATTGTAATAACAATCACAGCGCGGTTATGTAATACGTTTTGCGGTTATTATATGTCCCAAAAAAGTCCCCTGAATTTAATTTGTTATGGAAAGGTGTCGACTCACTGCCGAATAACGTACCCCTTAAGATAAAGATGGGCGATAATGTGACTTGATGAACCTATCTAACAAAATATCTCCATCGCATGTTGTAATATAAATGAGATAATTATAAGCAGGATCGATTACTAGCGGTACATTGGGTGTCCAGACAAGATATTTGTTTATAACGTGATACGTATAATGTAGACATAGAAGTGCTTGTTTTTGCATATTGGAAGAGATATGCTGTAGACTATATACATCAACTGCTTGTTAAGAGAAACGCCAAAACCATTTCTCTTTATGTGAAGAAAATACTCGTCTGACATGTTTAGACTTTATATATGTATGGCATGTGTCCCTTTTAATTATTTAAACCGTTTATCTATGCATCAGAAGTATTAATCATATTTTCTTGTGTTGCTATAGCAACGAGAGTTAGTAAAGTAAGCTTCTGTTCTGTTCAGTATGCATCATGTCATGATGGTAAATTGAAATGTATAGTAAACATGTCACCTACTAGTTTGTGTTGATATTTTTCATTTTGTTGTCGTACAGTTGTAAAGTTGTATATTTAAAAAGTAGCATTAGTCATTATGTATGATTGCAAAATCATACACGCGTTCAGTTTACACACGAGACGGAAAAATCTAAGATATCAACAAACTGTCAATACGTAAACGAATCAGTATGTAAAACGAAGGGCATTTTAAGTGTTCTGTAATTTGTTAAACATTCACTAAAAGTATACCAAAGTATATTATTTATAAAAGGTAGTCATATGAGTACTTGGAAAGAATAACGTAAATGTTGATCATTTTTTTAAAAATAATTCAATCCGTAAGCAATTTACACATTAAATATTTATAACGGTTGTTCCTAGAGCTAATGGTGAAATATAACTTTTGCATTAAACGATTAAATATTCAATAACGACCTGGACAGGTATGGTATCACCTAGCAGATACAGTATCTCGACTGCACAACATCCCACCTAGGTAGCTTGTTGTTTCAGTCAGTCAAACAAAAGCAGACCAAACACCAACATTGACAAATATGTCAAATAGGCGATTACGGTAGTACTCACTCGACACAAGGAAAACAAGCGGAGTAACTGTGAACAGAATTACATTCCTGTATTGCTCATTTCAAGACAACCCATGAAACATGTGCAACATCCATTACGTTATTTTCCATTTATTGTGAATATCATTTATCACACTGATATATTACTAATACGGCGTCATTAATGGTCATGGTTTGCTAGGATACAGTTCAGTTAATTAAACCAAAATATCTGTTGTGAATTATGCTTTCATACAACCATATAAATCATTTATAATGTATAGATTAACTGATTGATTCTAAACCCACATCATCCAGTCTATCTCCGGGGAGGTTTACTCCCCGTCATTAAACATTTTATGGCATTGAAAGTTTAATAAGTAAGTATAGTGCGTAAGGAAAATCCCGTAAAGTTTATTGCAAAATTACGTTTCTGTCGAAACATTCAGTAATTGGGTTCTCGAAATCGTGGATAGAAATTAGAGCGACGACTGGTGTAAAAAATAATCTTCATATGTAAGTATGCAGAGCTAATAATGCGCCAAGAAAGGAGACGTAATTAAACCATTTTACTCTGCCTGAGGGTTAAAATGCAAACGAACAACAACATTAAAATATAAGTAGAATGTTTAACTGGTTCTATAATTAAAAATAACTGTCACCATTATCTTAATGCTTTGGTAGATTAATGATCTCGTCTGTGATTTGTCACTGATTTCGCATTTTTATGCATATTTGGGTGTATAAATAAAGGTCTGGAAAACACCTACCTCTTCCACATTTGAATATCAGCTTTCGACGGATAAATACGACCAATGAAGCACGAACGCTATCTACAAACAGACTAAGCAAATCATTATTAAGCTTAATATTGTACAAGTATCAATTTCAGAGACATAATGTATCTTTAGCAGGCTCGTACATGTAACCTCATATGACTCTGATATGTGTGTTGTCATGCTACACGAAAAAATGATAGGAATTCCCAGTATAATATTGCTCCAACTACTAGTAAAACTAATGCTTGGTACAAAATCGGTTCATTTTATTTTATGAAATACAAACACAACGGTGTCAGTTAAGTTAACACTTTTATTTAGTGGTTTATGACCTAAATGTGCAGCGTGCCAGATATTATATGTTTGTGAATCTTGGATATGTAAGTAGTGTAGCAAGAATACACGCAGCGTTGGTTGTCGAAATATATTCATTTCACAGTTTTTATCAACTTTGATATCTAACTTGTAATGAAACACTCATATGACGATGTATGGCGCCTCTCAGATTGGATCAACAAAGACTTATATCTGAGTTCTATGGTTCGTTTTGACATGAAATAAACGCGGTGTTAAATGCGTTCGAAAAATTCCAAACATTTTTCCCGACGAAACCTAATCAAAACCAGAATTGAGGCTTTCGAATGAGGTAGTATTTAAGGTCAAGAGTTATGAAACATTTCTACCTTTTAGCATTATTCTTCGCCTTATGTACACCGAAAGACAAACAAAACCGTGAATGATTTATGTACGAAACAATGTACCTTGATACATACTGTCTGTACCGGATAAGAGCTAGCCAAAATTGAGGCTTTCGAATGAGGTAGTATTTAAGGTCAAGAGTTATGAGGCCCATATGGAAGATTGCATTATTGTAAATATGTTAGCCTCGTAAATAAAGACTTTACTTACTTACTTACTTACTTACTTACTTACTTACTTACTTACTTACTAACTTACTTACTTACTTACTTACTTACTTACTTACTTACTTACTTACTTACTTACTTACTTACTTACTTACTTACTTACTTACTTACTTACTTACTTACTTACTTACTTACTTACTTACTTACTTACTTACTTACTTACTTACTTACTTACTTACTTACTTACTTACTTACTTACTTACTTACTTACTTACTTACTTACTTACTTACTTACTTACTTACTTACTTACTTACTTACTTACTTACTTACTTACTTACTTACTTACTTACTTACTTACTTACTTACTTACTTACTTACTTACTTACTTACTTACTTACTTACTTACTTACTTACTTACTTACTTACTTACTTACTTACTTACTTACTTACTTACTTACTTACTTACTTACTTACTTACTTACTTACTTACTTACTTACTTACTTACTTACTAAACATTTCTACCTTTTAGCATTATTCTTCGAATGATTTATGTACGAAACAATGTACCTTAATACATCATGCCTGTACCGGATAAGAGGTGACTGTTTTACTGTTGCAAGACAATACATACACGAACAAGGATTGTCAAATAATTACACCTGTGGTAATAGTAGATTGGATAAGTACGTGTTTCTGATTTGTCTGTTGATTTCCTTTATAATAGATGCATTTACAATACTATTCTTTGACAACCTTAATGGACACATTGCATCAACTTTGGCAATGCACATAATACTACTTTCTATGCCATTTCAAGCAGTGTTAACGTTTTCTTTATTTATTCAAAAATCTACGTAACTACTAACTTACTCTTGCGATCTGCCACGGTGTGTGACACGTTGCTTGTTTTCATCGGGGTTATCACCATCTTTCGGCGCGTCATCAGTCGTATACAACGATACCAGGGACTTGGCCAAGATGAAAATGTTACGAAAGCTTTAAAAGTTACTGGCGATGTAGACTGATATAGACATATATATATATACGAAATATATATTAGATTACAGTTGCTTCTGTTTCAGAATATGCCCAAATGGAGATTATAAAATATATAACGGCATTCCTAATGTCAGTAGGAAAATCTCTGTATTGTTAACAATAGCATCCTTAAGCCATTATTCAACTGCCAAATGTTGACTTGGCATTCGTGACGCACGCATACTAGTATCACATGTCCGATACAACAAATCTGTCCTAAGACATTACGTCTTCCGTGTGCATCAATGTATGCTATGTATAGAAGTGTGTAGAGGCGGCCAGACAACATTAGTGTTCTAAATGAGATTGAGGGAGACAAATCCGTTTTAAGAGAAAGTTGTGAACTAGTCAAGGATTTACATATATTACAAATGGTTGAATATCATATTATATTAACCTAGCATGAAAAGTAACACATTAAATAACATGCTGTTGGGAAATTTAAAAACACAGTCTAGTCAGTACAGTTGGTCAGTATATCAATTTCGGTTTTCGCGAATGTCATGTTGTACATGCATACCAGGTTAACACGGTGATGTTAATTCACACAATATTGCCACATTTCCCAAACTTTCAAAAGGTTAATAAAATCGGACATCGTAGGAATATCCGAATCAAATTAAATCAAGCCTGCTACATGTGGTTTTCATTTATTAAGGCTTGGAAATAATGGAGCATGTGTAACCAGCTGAAATCACTTACTATCTATCACATGATGCGTTCTGTAAGGTGCATTTGTCGAATTGCATGAAATACGTGGAATTGAATCAATACCGTCTAATCAAATGGCTTTTCCTAAAGATGAAGATGACGGTCCGTCTATTATTGAACGAATGCATATATTTTCGCCTGTTAAATTGGAAAATATCATAGAAACATTGGGTTTTGCTAATAATCAAAGCGTCAGTTCATATTGCGAATATTGAGATGAAATTATGTATACGATGAACATTTAAAACTGCAAATAGTACGTGTTTCAAACATGTCACCTGCATCAAACCTGCATAAAACGGCATTTCCATGTCAGCTTCCCAAATTATATTAATGTATAGACGGTATTTGCTTATTGAAAACATTGTACATGTAAATAAAATCGCTATAAAAGAACAAAATTACCTATTTTCACAAACCTAACCATTAAACATCAACCTCAAACGTGCAAGGTAACATGTTAACTAGCCGTCCTTATTCTTGAATGAGTTATGTCAGACAAATATGCGTAATCGTGCAAAAAGCCACACATCAGAATTATACTACTAGTACTATACTAGTATAAACAAGACAGAACCGGGCATTGGGTTGCTACATGTAATAGGACAGATAAATGAACTACATGTATAACACAATTCATTCATAGAAAATGGTAGTTTAAATTGTGCATAATTACCCCCGTAATGTAATGAAATAAGTGCAATACCCACGAATCACTGTAATTCGATATTTGCAATCCATTACCTACATTAACACAAGATTCAAGTTAACATTCCATTAACTTAATTAGAAAACTGCATTCAAATGAATAATTTAGTATTTTTACTAATAGGGTATTGTCACAACATTATGTTGTATCAATGTGGGTCACTGAATCTGTTGGTATACAATCAGCACGTAGTTGACACTATGGATGGCGTATGGAAAATACATGCATGTGGCCTTACAATAAGCGCTGCTTACATTCCATGTGCAAGCGTAGGCGAATTTGGTTCTACATTCTGAGTACAAAGCGTTTACAAAAATGACAAGTTAAACTGGATGTTAATGTTTAAGTTACACTGTTGCACTTTCAGTAATCAAGATAGACATTTGCTGTCATTACAATTACAATAGATATTGACATCGCATTTTTGCTAGCGTTGAATGTTCAAACAAAAATCTAGTTCAAACATTAGTCTCACATTAGCAAAACAGAGGGACGACTAAAGTTATTGAAACACTCCTTAAGGATTCTATAATGTTTTGCAAACAATGGCTATATAGGTTTGCATCAGTTATATATTCAAATAAACCACGGTAAATGGACTGTAATAACATGATGCGCATGACGGAAAACAACAAACAGAACTGTATTCTTATCAGTAGCATGCATATAAATGTTGCATGTCACAGATTGATCTATGTAGTGGATCGCCTGTATCATAATATATTGCAAAATGTTTATCAGACAAACCATCAATATTGTCTTATAATTTATGTAATTAAACAACGAGGAAACAATTTATTGTAGCTATAAAATACCTTGGAGTGCTATAGTTTGTATATCAGATAGAAATAATGGTCATTTTTAAAATAAAAACCAAATAATGCCTTTACAAAAGCAAGTAAAGCTAAGACTTACCAAATATACCCAAGGTACAAAAACACTATGATCTTCAATGCGCCACCTCACTAGGGAATAGTCGTTTAAATATCTTTAACAGCAGCCATTTTATTTATATTTTAATATCTGATATGACCTCTTGATGGCGACGATATAATAGCGGAGGGCCTATAGCTTTTACAGCATAATGTTTAGTGAGTGTGAAAGTCCACAATGCAATTCGTCGTAGTCATGCTACAGAGAAACTAAATTCATGCCAGTCAGTTTATTCTGCATGTATTCTCTTACCGCTTCAATCATTTGAATAGAGATAAATGGCTTCTGTGTTTCGACAAATGTGGATCATCTTATATGGTCAAGTTAAGATGAAAAACTTTGTTCACAACCCATGCAGTATTTCTGTTTATCTGTAATAATGCACCTTTGTCAATTTTATATGATAATTATGTAATAAGAAGGGGGGCTAACAATAGCCGTTTGGTACATAAACATAATTATGCTAATTCTGCTATGTGATGAATTCAATAAGACGTTACACTGCTAATATACCCATACATGTATGCAAGCAACATTGATAAACGCTCACAGCTTGTTTGAATACAGATATGTGATTTTCTACTGATTCAGTTCGTGACTGTCTCTATAAAATAGTTAAGCCTATTCAATCAAACAAATGCTTATATAATACCTTATGGAGTATTAACTTGTATCAACTTATATTTGCAGTAGCTGCCTCAAGCGATATAGAGAGAACAGAGACAACATTCTTGGAATCGGAAGACGTGCACGAGGATTCGCTGATACAGGGTCGATGCGACGTGAGAGCGGAGCGAGCAAAGCTAGCAGGCAGGTAAACGTGCCTACAGTAGCATGATGTGGTGACTTACACTGAATGCTTTTTACCTCTAGTTTAAACCGCTGTAGATTGGCCAATACATGATCCATTGCTGTTAAGACAATTCTGTGACCGTAATAAGTACATATTGCATTGAAGAAGTAATAATTATATGAATATAATAATAAGGTTGATACCAAGGCCGATCATTCTTTAAGTTTTTGATCTTTAAGTAATTAATCTTCAATAATCTTTTAGCAATTGATGCCTGATTATTCTATAAATCTTAATTATGAAAATTGTAAATATTCATATTGTACAACGACGCCTTTTATGCATAAGTGCCTCATGTTTAAGTTATTATATTAGTGGATGCGCGTCTATGATACAATTTAAAGCAATTGTTCATCAAATCAAAAGCTTACCCCATTGACAGATTGTTTCGTCTTCATACCAGTATAGTGTGGTATTAACTCATTATCAATAATCATACCGATACCTTAGATTTTTGTTGTCTTTATAATACCTTTCTTACAACAAAATCTTCTAGAAACGTATAGTTCAAATGTCCTAAAGGTTCAAACTCAGTTAAATAATACTAAATGGAAGTGCAACCTTAACTGAAATTTATTAATATATTGCATGCCTCATAATGTTTTGTGATTGTTCGTTATCCTAATATGTGTCATTTTACATTTAACTATATATAAAACTAACTCTTACAGTTATCCTAGCATGTAAGGCTACACATGTTCGTCCGTCTGTCTGTGTCTTCAACAAGTGGATAGATGTCAATCTACGGTGGTCTACTCGTAATAATATGTTTTTCACAATGCACATACACGCCTGTAGCACTACTTTAGATGTTTCAACTTTAATTATTATACTCTCGTCTCCCATTCTGTGTTACTACAAACTTAAAGCAAGTCAAGTGTTTATTTATTATTGTTTAACATCTTTTGATATGACGAATTTTGCTGATTTTGTCAATTTTTATTTTGATCTTTGGTATTGGGTCTCTCATGGCTTATTTGTTATAAAAAGTTCTTCATCTTCAACTGCTACCTTTTAAATTCAGACAGCGGACAAATAAAAACATGATAAACGTTGACTAACTAGCTGGTAGTTCACCCATCACTCATGTTGTAAGTCTTTTTGGTATATCGTAGTGACCAAGTGTCAGCTACGCTTCATTCGGTCGCTTGGGCACATAGTTTTTCGCATGTCTTTGTGAAATAAGGGCATCCTGCTCTTTTACTACGTGTATTTAGGGTACTGGGTCAAGTGGCAGCTACGTTCATTCGATCACTTGGGGTCATGGGTTTTGGCATATTTTGTGAAATGAGGTAATCCAGCTTTTTACATTCTGGATTTGGGCTTTTTCATTTTCGTAAGGTTATGTATGTGAACTGTTCAGTGTAATGCAACCTCTCGACTTAAGGAACCCCACATCTAATCCGTTGTCATATAAATAAGTATTGTTATGTCTCTGAATGTACGATCATATTTTTTTAACCAATTTTAAAACCGCCGAAGATAACATTACCATTTTGATTAACATTTGACTTTTTATATGGACACACGTCCCAAATTCGTATATACATGTAATGTAAAATGTGCGTATATTTATGAAAAAGCATAGGCCTCATTCAATCACAAAATAATATTAGTACCTAGTTTTATCTTCGCAAGTTCTTCATGTTCTCTGCTTATCTAAAGGAATGTTTTGTACTAACTCATCGCTACCTTGACATAACTGCAAATAACCGAACGTCGTATGCCTAAATTTCTAAACATAGAAATCACGTTTCTTCTACATCAAGCATCAGGTCACGCTTATACTAGCATACTTGGCGTGAACGATTGCACAGACAACGACTCAATTTTATAAACCATCGATGTCTGTTTTCTAGTTACATTCCGTTATTTCCCTGGAAAGTATAAAGGCTCAATCAATGACTGAACAGTACGTACTTCCAAATAAAAATTCAAGACATCTTCCTTCACGATGCAGACTAAACAACCAATTTTTGCCTAATCTAGACACGTGTGGGTCGTTGAAAATCCATAAAATAGCAATTTAGTAAATTCAATATGAAAAGACAAACCATTAGCAGGTCGGCAGTGTGACTTCCGGACGCGCTCAGTAATGTTGCCATCAGTCTATACCTATCACTCTATCTGCGTGTACTTGCTTGCATGGCGTTTATTATATCACCTCGGTGTGCTGCTTACTCTGTCATCCTGTTAACGTTCTATGCTATCTGTCTAAAGTATTCTAACACCTGCATCCACCTAAAAAGGCCCCGATGTGACTAATAAAGTAACTTGAGTAGTGTTCATTTAAATAGTGTCTAATTTTACAGTCCTACTTGTTAATGCTTTGGCGTATTATACGTTCCTTTTTAATACCCGTACGTTTTTACATTATGTGGAAATATTATAAGGACATTATGTATGGCCGTTCATATGTCAGGCTTCGAACTTTTACTAGGATCATGTGTTAGTGTTTGGAATCTACACTCATTGGCTAAGACACATTTTATATAATAGTACGCGTACATTTGTTTCTTAACATCAGTCTTTAGGGGTAAGCTTTTTGAAGGAGTTTGATAATAAACAATTAAAAACTAAGTTTTATAAAAAGCTCATATGTAATTTGCAGAGTCACCCAGCGTCCAAAGCTGGAAGCGATTCTCACATTAATAGAAATGGTAGATCGCCACCTTCCCTTACTCACAATTCACCACAGCACTGTAGCGATCAAAACCAACTTCTTCCGGGGCACACAGTAGGCCAGTTCTCGGATGGGAGTAGTTCACATGGATCCCTAGCTTTCATCGATGAGGAGACATTTAACAAACCGAAGGTAAAGTAAAAATATTTAAGCATTTGAGGATCATACTTCAACGAAGTTACTATTTCTTGATGCTGGGTGATACATTATAAAAATCGTAAAACAAATTTTAAAATTAATAAAACGTATATTTGAGCAATTCTGCTTCCGGTTTATCAATTTCGAAAACCACTTCAGTAAACTAAACAATTTCAGATAAACCGCCCAGATAATATTTATTAGGGGTTTCGTTTTGTCCATTGACTTATTCCATTTAAAAACCCAGTATTGTACCGAATTATGTGCGATACTAAAAATCCTGAACATGGGTCCGATGAAATCCATCTATAAAATTTTTCTTCGTATGCGAATTACATTTTTATATTTATTTTGTTTTCGCTACATTCACATCTTGTTAGCAGTGCTTTCACCTTTGATTAAACTCACATCATTGCACTTTTTCATATAAATATATTTTTATATTATAATATGTCATGCTGTTTGTAAATTTTATCACTTTTTCTGAATATCACCATTCAAGGATTTTAGAATGCATTTTGAGTGTTCATCGGTATCTTCATTATGTTACTTCGAATTCACTTATCAAATGCTACTTCAAAGTATTACTTTACTCAGTTCTGCTTGGAAGTAATTCATTTGTTGATGGTCATCTGTTCAACACATTCAAGGACCACCTAGTAGGCAGACAATGTGCATGTTGATTCAATTAGTGTATAATTTAAAACGGTGAATGTTCATAGAGAGTCACCCTAGCAAACACGAAATCACTTTTTATTAAAGATTGTTTACAAGTTATTTCAGCATGTTGTTTTACGATATAGTATATGATTACCCCATTATATTCATAATTAGGTTTATAACCCTTGAAAAAAATTTTTTTTATTGATTATATTTAATTTTTAGAGTGCATTGGACGACATTCTTACTGGTTTATTTTTAAAGGCTCTCATGATTTGATACAACGTGTCAAGCTCTTGTACGAAACTATAGTGGATTTACATGTTCATGCCTTCGTTGTACTTTCCTGTTTCAGCAACCGACGTTTAACAGCGTTTACAATTATTACATTGTCTATTTTTAGAACTGAAAACACCGTTATTGGGACGGATGATTTTTAGTTTGGTCGATGTAAATAATTGACTTTCTTTCTACCAAGTGGGTTACATAAACATCAACTAGCGCAGCCTATGCCGTAAGGGGTGTCACCTTCAGGTTGTCATTCTTTTCAATATATACATCGTCCAAAATGAAAATCAACCGTCCTGAGTAACGGACGTTCCAGATAAAAAAATAGACGATGAACCCAATGATTTACAAAATGCAAATGTGCCTTCTGATATATGCATTAACGAAATGTGACATTCATTAACATATGTATGGGTGAATGTATTATGATAACTGCAATTACTGAGACTTACACTTTATTCGAATGCAGTGGCCTTATTTACATTATATATCCTTTGGAAGACTAAAACTAGGACAATGACTTGAAAATTGTTAATGTTCTTCTGACAAACATGTTGTTATGCATTTACTGATTTTGACCAATATGTATTGTATATGAACATGAACAGAAGACAATCAAGTTCATGTTTTAGGTACATGGGGATAACGTAATGCATATTCATACTATATTTCATAAAAGGGTTATAAAGAATGTTATCACAGCAACATGTATGTACCGTATACAGTACCAATGATACTGAAGCCTTAATCATACCAGAAGGATTTGAATATTGGTAGACTCTCTGGATATTAACCAGACGTATAATAGCATTCGCATTTCAAATAACTAAATGCAGCGTAAACATGACTTTTGTACATATAAGTAAAACTGTCACATTATTTCGTAAATATAAAATTATTATAATGAATGGTAGTTTACAATTCTGCTGATTTTCTGATACTGAAACTTATGTAAATGACTACTTTCTTTATCAGGCCAGCAGTCATCATTCCGGATCTGAGTATGGGTCGGAAGACGACCCTTTACTACGAAAGTCCCCCGACTCCGGCAGTTCAGTCGATGTCAATCTGGGAGATGATGACGACGAGGAAAAAAACGAATGTGCCACGTCACAATACACTGGTGTGACGTCATGTGGAAGAACAAGTTCGTCGTCAAAGATAGATGATATTACACCATCAAGGATTGACGCATTTGAACCCAGTAGTGAAATAGATAGCACAAATTCCGTTAACATAATTGGTAAAGATGTAGTTCCCGTTGAGACCCAACCTTTAGAAGAATCCAGTAATGTAGTTGAATTTTCTGGTGAAAACAATAGTGCTATAGTCAATGAAACTAATGATTCCGAAGATACGCAAGTAGATAAGACGGATGCACAACTAGAAAACAACACTTCGGACAATGCTTCCGATAATGTTAAGGGTCCTAGTGAGCCTGAGATTGTTGCAAATGAACGCAAAATGTCTATTCCAAACGAAAGGAAAACCTCTATTCCGAATGAACGGAAAACATCTATTTCAAATGAACGAAAACCGTCGATTCCGAACGAAAGGAAAAAGTCTATTCCAAATGAACGTAAAACGTCTATTACTTCTGAATCAGGAAGAATTATTCCAACTTTAAATAAGAAATTACCTAAGAAACAATTTTCTGTGGATTATTTTGATGTAGATGATAATGGAGTGGAAATTATCAATCCAATATTTGAGGAGGAGAGTTTTGATAACTTATCATTAGGTGAAAATCTGGCCGTAACTGTTGGACTTACTCAGTCGGATAGTAGTTTGTCAAACAATCCGTCGTATTCTTATGGAAATCAAACAGCGTATGATGTTGATCCTGGCTACGGTCAGTACGGTTATTGTAATCCGTACGTATATGACCATGACAATAGTATTCATTCGGACTTTATTCGTAATACCCTCAGGAACTCTGTGTTACTTTCAGCAGAGAACTTACGGAGAGCAAACGGCGATAGTTTAACAATGACAGACAATGTAGAAGATTCCTTTCAGAATGATTCTCTTCAACGGCGTGAGAGTTTAAATGATGAGTATAATAGATCGAAAGTTTCACGGATGTTATCCACGGATAGCTATTTTACCCATCCTGTCAAGAGGCCACTTAAAGCAGAACAATCTGCACCCCCGGCAGATGGCGTTAGTGAGCCACAAACACAAAGCAGATCAGGTTCAATGAAACTTAAAATTGTCCCTTTAGCTGAGTACCACAGAAATAGTTTAAAGGAATCTGTGGAAGAAGATGGTAATGCTTGAATGTTAGAAACATTCTGCTCAAGTTGCTTGTCTGGCCATTAAAGTTTATCCCTCCTACATAACGATTGCGGAATAGGTTGAATAAAATAAGTTATTTATGGTAGACCATTATAGAAATATACACGGTGATCCATTAATACCGCACTTTGGTAAATGCTTATAACGTTATTGTCTTCAAAGCTATAATACCAATTAATGTATTTAATTGAAGAGTATAGTCGTATGTTAGGTTATGATGTAAACCGATTTTTCAACAATAGTATTTTGATTTAGAAATCGCTCTCAATGTAACGATTAATGTATCAACATCAATGTGTATTTATTATCCAAAGATACCAAAAATGTATTTGTGTAGAGACAAAGTGGAGCTATATGCATTCACATTTTTGACTCAGTGTCCATTGCGTACCACTGACTGAGTACGGCACGTGTTATGGAGATGTAGGTTATTATCTAAATAACCTTACGCAATGAAACTTGAAATTATTGTATACAATGTATAATTGGCAATATCACAACAGTTAGCTGCATTCAAATGACAATTTCAATATCAATAGCATTCATTTACATCGTAATTCATTACTGATCTGGGACAGTGGAACTGTTTAAATTATGCATGATGTTGTAATAACATTTGAAGTAGTTGATATTACGCCCGTTATTAATCAGGTTATTAATCAATGTAAATAATTGCAATTACCCACTTATTTCATTAGGAAACAGTCGACGTGCAACAATCAACAGACGGAGTAATCTCTGTTTTGCCATATAGACTTTCGGTGATGATGACTACAGTTACTTGTGGATGAGTAATTAAGCAATAGTTCATACAAAATGTAATTAATACCAGGTTAACTGTTGAGGTTAACTGTTCGATTAATATGGCTGAACACCAGTGCAAAAAGCAATTAAATAGGAGTTGCACGTGCGATTTATACGATTGTCATTAAATGCTCCTACATTCCTCTGAGATTTTATAACCTAAACCGTCTACAAAGCTAAAGCATAGATAAATCATTTAGAGACAACTGTTGCATCAAGACCTGTCTGATACCGTCATTCTATAGACGCATTTGACGTTAAGTGTTTTATCGATCACTATTTTACTTACCATTATACTAGGCCTTTAGGCATCTTCCTTTTGTTTAATCACGTAAAATGAGCGATCTAATGACAATGTTCGCGAAAGTTGAAGCATTATTCATTTGCTAAGTGCATGTACATTGAATCAGCAGCCAAATGTCACACATTGAGTAAAAGTATTATGCTTCATATCTGCGTAAATCGACCATGGTGCTTTTATAATGAGACACCGTTAATCTGGATCTTAAGCAGCATATTGGACATTGTATGAACAAAATGCTAAAGGTCCGTCACTCATAACAAACACCACCTGAGGTCAACCGGCAAATAGGCAAATAGGTCTTCCAACAAATTCGCTCTCACTTATATGTGACCGACCGAGATCTTGTGGTAAGGGTGACGGCCTTGGAAACAAGAGGTCGAAGGTAAGATTCCGGACAGAAGGTACTATACGCATGCAAGATAATGTTGGGGGGTCTTTGATTGCTCGTGTCCATTGTATATGTCAAGTTACTATTGTTTGTGTCTTTGCAAATCAATCATTTAGCCATCGTACACTACATAAAGTATTATTTCCAATATAAACAGCGTATGTTAGTGTTGGTGGTCACGACCTCACCCAAAAGAGCTCTTCCTTCCTTAATATGATATTTTCCAATTTCATTACAAGTGCATAAGCGACGAAATGCAATGCTGATTCCAAATATACAAATATGCTATGAATCTTACAAGTTTGTTAACAGCACTTACGAAGTTATTATTGTATGCCTGCGAAATATTTATATATATGACAATAAGTAATGAGTAAGTATGTGTATTTTATTGATTTGTGTACATTAGTACTTTACTACTTTTAGGCGTATTTCATGTGTTTGTATGACCATTATGTAATAATGCGCTATTGATTAGTTTGTTTTGTCATAGTCTTATATGTGAGGTTTTTGTCTTTAAAACTGTCGTGTTAAGAGAGAGCTTTCATTGCAACCGGATTAATGAAACTTCAAACGTTTATTTGATACGGTTTTTGTCCGTACACCATCGATGTATTTGTGTCATCTGTCTACTTTTGTCTGGACTTTGGTAAACTCGGTGCAATTTCAGAAGTGATTACATGTACATCGACGAAGCATGTCTCGAACTAATATTCAAAGCTCCTAATCCCCGCAGTAGACTTTGAGAAATACCATTGCCTGGCGTCCTTTAGTAAGATATGAACGATTATGAAGACATCGTGTTTGTTATATTTAAAAGGAGCTGATAACAACATATAGAGAAACACCCTTGGCTGTTTATTAATAACATATGACTAATCATGAATAAATCGTAATGTGTTACATTAACAAACAGCTTATGAATGTCTAACACAAACATAAGCGACAAAATAAGTTGAAATATATGACAATAAGTGTTGTTATAAACTGTCCATTTAGAAACCAATCAGTCTGTCAAATGTATATCAGTTTTAGCGTAAGGTATTTATATTCATAATGCATACATGTATTCTAGGTCTCACAAGACGCCACACCACAACACGTAGTTACACTTACTATGTAGTGTTTTCTTTTCATTTAAAATGAGTGTATATTTTTACAAAGTTCATATTTTATGTCAATAAGGGACCACGTATTTTTCATACTGTGTTTGTTGCGTACCAGTGTCTCCATTACCATTATACATGTAGACGTTCGGTTATCCTGTCGTTTTGATTAAATAATAAATATTTGATAGTGTTTGTTAAATGTATTATTTCCTAATTAGAAATTACTATGAGAGACGTCCTTATAGTTCTGCAGAGGGTGCGTTGTTCTGGCTTTCTGAAGGTCAATATCAAACACTGACGATGGAGCACCAGGACTACGTTGAAGAAGCATGTGACATCTCTTAACATATCCCTTAACGAGATGATAACATATCGGGCATGTTTAAGACATATAAGACAATACGAAAACACACAAAAGACGGGACAACAAACTCCGCACGAAGGTTGCTTCGGTGAAAATTGCGAATCACATTGGTATATTATACACTTACTCATCAGGTATATTTACCGGAGAAAAACGGAATTGACCTAGCTTTCACGATTGTGGAAAGTGTAGCTAGCTCCAGTTAGATATTTAGACATTGAAACTGCATTGCTTTTGATTATTCTTTTATAAAAATAATGAAAAGTATTAATGCAACACCTTCTAATAGTTTATGATGCAATACGAAATTATTGCTTTTGAATCAATCACGGAAGGCAACACTAAACGTAACCAGCCGAGCAAAGAAATCAGAAACACCACAACACAACTAAACCCAACAATGCCCGCACATCAGCCAAAGAAACAATCCAAGCCCAAACGAAATAAATGCTGGATGACCCAATTGTACATATAAATTATAGAGTAGCGGCGACTAATCAAAATGTCGCCTAAAGATAATTACCAAACAAAATGGCTGATACATAGTGTTGCTTAATCCTGAAACGTTTTGTACCAACGGAAAGAATTGGATATCCTTACAGACGCAAATGAATTAGTTGTGTATTCTTAACCTATCGAATTAATGTACTTTCAAATTGGTTGCCACTTCGTTACTCAATTTGGTTTCTTTCTTCTGTTGTATGCACAATAGAATGAAGCTAAGCGTGTCGATGATCCTATTAAGCCCATCCATGCACACTACAATGATATTACATACGTCGGATGCATTCATTTTTTTCAAAGTTGATGCACATACAACAATGGTATCTGTAGCCAGGCAAGCTGTATTCCTTACCAACTGCACGAAACCGCCAATGATAAACGTCACATTAATAGTCAATCAAAATAAAGTGTTGTCTTGGCTTCATTGATCGGTATAGAACAGAGATAATATTGACAACAAAAAATATGTGAAAAAATCCAACAGGGAATGCAGCACTTAGCTTAAACCAGCCGAGGAAATAGTAACATCACAACAAGTTCCTATAAACATGTATCACGAATAAATAAGCCATGTACATTTGGTTCATGATTGCACACGACAAACATTTTATTTTTACATGGTAGACATAAAATGTAATATTAAAGGACTCAGAGAAATCCGAGTAGAAAAAGTGAACAAAATCAATACATTTCTTGATATAAACTAACCTTTGAAATTAGCTAAGATGAAGACGATATGAAAGTTATTATCTTCTCATAGTGAACTCACTCTTCTGATATAAGAGTCATGGGAACTCCCTAATCTTTTGACATGAACTGATTGCCTGATACATGCAACTTATATATTACTACAATTCGAGTGTAGAATACAGTGCATTATTGTACATATTCATATAGTTAATAAACACATTTTTTATAATCTTGCATACAAATGTACTGTAATGCAAAATTCTAAGCAGGTTTTAAATAAGATATAAAACCTGGCACATTATTGCATTGTTACCGACTAATTTACACAAATTATATTATCACCGTATCTATTTCGTTTGTACCAATTTCATTGATTTACTCTGAGTAGCCATAGAAACTATAACACCCCTTGATTATGATGACTATATCGTGGAATGTTTTAAGAAAACTCAATAACTTGCACCAATGAACAACATGAAGTGACAACGAGTTAAATTATTTTCTAAATAAAGTCTTCAAGCGTTTACATGTAACAGCTTCCTAGTCTTAACAAGTCGAAAAAAAATAGTTGGATTAGATTTTAGGAAATTTAAATGAACGAACAATTAGATGTCTTAATACTAGATAGTAGGTATGCATTCGCTTGTGAAATATTTAAAAAACGATATGGAATTTTCGGAAGCCTGAGAGAAATTAGGGTAAACTTTGGAAATCATAGAAATGGAAAATAGATGAAATTCGTACTGAAATTCGTACTCGTTTTAAGCAAAATTCGATTACGTTTCATTGGAGGCAGAGTAATGCGTTATTACTGATTGTGATAAACAAAAAGTAATGTTTACAATAACTGATAGGTTGCATTTATAGGAGGATTCAATCCATACCGTACTACAACGTCTCCAGCAATGCGAAATACAAAAGCTTTAGACCATTCATCTATCACAAAAACCATGAAAAAATACGCAAATAACCAGTCCCTTTGAGTCGCTGATCATTTTCAGCAAGGATATTTGTTAACTTCATCGTCATGTGTATAGGGGTGATGTGTGTTTTAGAGTTATATAGAGGTCACCGCCCAATCCAAACGGACAACTCATGTAGGAACAACCTCAGTGGGATTGTTGTAATCAAATTATAAACATCCCTGGTGTTAGGACATGAGGTAATTGTTCAAAAAGAAAACGAAGTGAATGACACGCTCACGAATTATTACCACAGAACAAAATATGAAGTGGTATTTCTGCTGATAAGAACTCTCTATGAGACTGATTAATCACGAGGCACCCAATATAGCTTTTACAAGTTTTATATTTTACAACAGTGAACCTGCAGATCAGACAAATCTAAAGACTTTTTATCATGAAATCTAAAATTTATATTTCACCAGTATTGTGAAATTCAATATCTTGATACGAGTTTCAAATCTAATGTCAAAGCGAATTAACGATTTTCCCTGTCCAAATGATCCCAGAATACGATTTTCCTTATGCAACGAGAGTTGTCAAATGCGTCTTCTATTCCTTAATTGCTTTAATTTTGTCTCAAACATGCAATATTTGCCCGAATGATAATACCGATGCTGCAGTAGAATGGCCGCCTTTCTGGTTTACTAATTACAATTTTAATGCATTTAGTATTCAACGTATTTGCGTTCGGCAATTCTCCTTTTAATAGAACCGTGCACCAACACTCAGGCTCTACTTTGATTAAATTGGTAATCATAGTGTAGTATAGATCGAAATTTAAGTTATGCTGTTGACATAAGTTATTTTTCAGATCATCTGAGTCATGCTATTTAAAAATATTCATTAAATTTCTTAACGCATTACAAGAATGTGATATTACCGAATAAACTATTAAACCTAATCAATAATATAGAAAGTAAAGTGACACTACAATGTAAAAATATCTGAGGCAATTTTGCGCAAAAAGTCAAATATAAAAGCTGCTAAACTCAATTGACCTTATAAAACGTTTGACATTTGTTTTCATGTTCATCTGGTGACATAATATATTAAAATGAAATCCTCAAATGTAGAGCAGCCCGATACGTCATAACATTAAGACAGCGTCTGCTTAAATGAGAAATGTCTATTAACCTTGCAAAGATCGAAACTGCGTGTTTGGGTCGTCGACTATTCTAACTCAGTTCTGGTGAACAAATCGAGTTTGTTATTAACGAACGAGGCATATAATCCACCGAAAGAAAGTTGACCGAAGTTCTTATCAAAGATCTTTCGCTTGTTGGTTTGACATTGGTATGCATGGCCGCCACCTAGGACAGAAAATCATTATTTCGTCAAGGACGGATACTAGGATTCGCCATTATAGTTCTTGTCTGCTGATTTTCGGGACGATTATTCCAGTCTAATATATAGCACTATACATGCTATACTCAAACACCTTCTTGATAAAATCGGGTTTGTATGAACGGTTAAGATGTAATCCTCCGCCGTCTCAAGTGTTACTTATGTAGTTGTTTAATTAAAATTCAAATGTAGCATTAGGTATTTCACTTAGTTTTAGGAATGTCGCATAATGTTGAAAACTTCACACCGTTTGTTTTAGTTTTATTTCATCTATAATGTCTAGTTAATGTCTAGCAATATCTGATTTGTTGATGTGATATTCCTTATTCATTGCTGGGTATTTTTGTCGATGTACTGTCTTGGGATTCATAAAAAAGATTTAATGACTTAGGTTTAGTTATCCCGAATCACATTAGGAAAACTCAGTACGGACAGCAACTAATTAATGATACCTCTCCTGGGTGATAAAATATATCGTTGAAGACACATTCAATTAATTATATCAGTAAAACCGATATTGCTTTGTCTGTTTTTGTTCTTTTTGTAATCGCACCTCAACAAGATGGTCTTCCATCGTAAAGAAGACAATTCCAAATGTTTGATTATACCAATGATCTACTGCAAACTTTTTTTAGACTTTTACTGAATTTTCAATAAGCTGACTTCCGCCTGTTAAGCGCTCAAGAAACTTGCTATATACAATTATTATTATTTCTAGTAGGTCTTGGACTTGCAAGCATACTAATGTTTGATAAAAGTGATACGTTAAATGAATTCTGTTTTGTTGCATTTTGCCGATTGAAGTAAGAGTACCATTCGAAAAGATTCACGTTCGAATTATTGCTTTGTTGGTGCTTTGACACTTGCCACTATATGTAACTTTGCTAGCGCAACAGCATAAACTAAATGCACTAGATTTTTTATCATATATACGATAGATAGATAGATAGATTTTATTCAGTATTGAGGTACATATTACATGGATAATTAAAAACATGTATACATAATAAAACAAATTATACGTACATGCATTCAAAAGTACCCATGTCAGGCACACCAACACTAAGGATAACACAAAAAAGAGATATCTCTTATTTCCATTGTGGTCCTTTAGTGTTGATGGCATGACATAGAGAGGCATTAAGTATAATGTATTATAGACTATTGCACAGATATAATAACATTAATGCATAAGCATATTAATTCATCACAGTTACTTTAAAGCTTTAAATTGGACATTCTATACATTATTTATATCACAGATAATATGTGTCAACAGTCAAATGATATTAAAAAAAAAAACAAGTTAAAGTTAAGAATTTACCAATACTGAAAGACTCTACCTGGCATACATTACAGTAATAAATAAATGAAACTATAAAAATAGTAAATAACTCTGACATAAATAAAAAAAATATAATGAATTTACTTAAATATTAAATGATGTAGATATAAATTACTTAAAACTTCTATGCATAAATAAATAAATAAATTATTTAATAAATACTAATAAATAAATGTCATTTAACTACCTTAAAAATTTATACCAAATTGTCTAAAAAATGTTTCTTGACTTTTGCTTTAAAAACAGGCAATTTCTCAGTCAGTGCTATACTAGCAGGCAGCTGGTTCCATTGATTAATGCCAGAGTAGAAAAAAGATTGTTTCCCAAAACCTTTGACCTTAGGAACAGAAAATCCTCCCTGATCACTCAATCTTGTTCTGTATGAATGAATAGAATCCTGTGTAATGAAATTATCACCCATATAGTCTGGGGCTGTACCATTTTTTATTTTGAAAACATGACACAGAATGATCTGGTCTACACGCTTATTGACCGGTAACCAATTAAGTTGATTAAAATGCTGACTTCCTATGTGCGACCTAGCATCTAAATCAAGCACAAATCTTATTAACTTATTTTGGGTGGTTTGAAGCTTGGATTTAAGTGACTGGGTGAGCCCATGGTACCATATAGAACAGGCATAATCAAAGTGGCATTGGATAAGGGCCATAACAAGAAGTTTCTTGGTGTGTTGAGTGAGGTAACCTTTTTTACGGTATAGATATTTTAACCGGGCATTAGCTTTCTTTAATATTGATCGGGCCATGGAATCAAAAGATAGGGTCTGGTCAATAGTAGCACCAAGATATTTTACTGCATTAGTTGGTTCAATATTTGTACCATTACATGTTATGTTTAGGGAAGAGTTTGACCTAAGTCTATGTTTAGATCCAAATAAAATTGACTCAGTTTTACCAAGGTGAAGTGACAACTTGTTATCAACCAACCATTGACTAACAAGATGTAAGTCATCTTTCAAGGATGTTTCCACAGAGGACTTACATTTGCCTGATACAAGAATGCCAGAATCATCTGCATATAACAAAAGCTTGTTTTTAACCACAGCTGACATATCATTAACATAAATCAAAAATAACAGTGGACCAAGAATGGATCCCTGTGGAACTCCACATGTGATTGGTGCAGTAGCAGAGTGGGTACCAGAGACATCAACTAATTGTTGCCTATCAGTCAAATAGGATTTAAACCATCTTAAAATATCATCACTAAGCCCTGCAGCTCTCAGTTTCATAAGGAGAATGGAGTGGTCTACAGTATCGAAAGCTTTTTGAAGGTCCAACAAAATCATGCCTATAAGGTGGCCTTTGTCCATCTCCATTCTAATATAATCTGTTAAATGAATTAAACATGTATCTGTAGAGAATCCACTTCTAAATCCGGACTGAAATTTATACAATAATTTGTTTTCCCTAAAGTAGGACTCAATTTGATCATATACCACCTTTTCATAGATTTTTGACACAATACTAAGAATTGAAACTGGGCGGTAATTACCAACAGACGTTTTGTCATTTTTCTTAAAAATAGGAACAACTCTAGCTGATTTTAGATCCTCTGGTACCACACCCTGAATGAGTGACAAGTTTATGACATGGGCAAGTGGTTCAGCAATTATGGAAGCACCATCTTTAATGAAACGGGATGGAATACCATCTAATCCAGTAGCTTTGTTAGCACCAAGCTGAGTTAAATATTTTAAAACCTGACTTTCTGACACTAGTGAAAATGAATAGCTATTTGGCAATACACCTAAACTTGCATAAAAATTTGTAACAAAATATTTTCCAAACATATTGACACAAGCTGGTAATTTTTCAACAAGTTTTGATGCAACTGTTGTATAAAATGAGTTAAAGGAGTCAGCTATAATCTTCTTATCAAAACAAATGGCACCCTCAATATTGAGACATATATTTGAACATGAAGATGATAGCCCTTTTTTAGAAGGTAAGCCAAGATTTTTCAGAATAGACCAGAGTGACTTGGAATCATTCTTATTGTCTTCGAGAGATTCAGTAAAAAAGCTTTTCTTAGATAAATCAATCAAATATTGTGTTTTATTTCTCAAAGATTTAAAAGTACTGTAGTTGTCTTCACTTCTATTATTTTTATATTGTTTAAAAGCCAGGTCTCTCTGTTCTATAGCAGTAAGAATATCATTATTAATCCATGGCTCAGTTCTTTGTTTAATGCGAAGTTGCTTAACTGGGGCAATATTGTCAACAACTGACATAAATATATTTTTAAAAAGATTCCAAGCGTCAGATGCATTGTCAGAAAGAGTGACACTAGACCAATCAGCAGCTAACAAGCTAGCATGAAAATCTTCACGTGTATAGTTTTTCATAGAACGTGTAGTGATGTTATTATGTGAACCAATAATGGACTTAGATACCTTGCGAGTACAATAAATCATGTGGTGGTCACTGAAACTGGTTTCAATGACACCAGATTGTGAGACATTATCTGAATCCGACACTAAAATCAAATCAATAGTAGTCGATGTTGTACTACAAATTCTAGTAAAATCATTAATCAACTGTGTAAAGTTAAACATATCAATAAAAGAGCTAAAAGCTGTATATAGAATGGCTGATCTTGAACATTTTGAAACATCAGTATTAAAATCCCCTAATAATATAGTTTCATACTCCGAAAAATGACTAGATGAAGAACACACACTGTCTAAAATGTTATAAAAGTTAGATTGGTTAGGTGGTCTGTATATAACACCACAAAGAATTGGTTTTGTACGAGCGTACAAGTTATGTTTATAATTATGTAAGACTGTACAATGATGTATGTTTTATCTAAAATAAAACAGCTGTTGTTGTCTTATACACATGGATGTTCATCGCTGAATTTATACTACCATGTAACTATGCCTGATACTATGAACATTCTGTTGTTACTTACTACCTAGAATGTGAGCGGATAAGTAAAAGTTATTGATCAGTATACGGAGAAATCAGATAATCCCGCGATACGAGAAGAACCATAATGTAGTTCATTCCTGTTGTATAACCATTGTACTTTAACAGAAGAAAAATATATAGGACTGTTTTTGTAGGTCGGTGAATGTACGGAAATTTTTAACACATGCAATAGCAGATCGAACATGTAGCACATATCAGTGGAAGCAGCAGAGCAAAAAAGTCACAAATAAGAGCACAAAAAGGGAAACATTACATATCACACACATTTCAGCATCGGCGATTGTGTTTTTCAGGCTTTCACAAATGTCGACGACTGTACTAAAATGTACTAGAGATGTACAAAGTTAGAAATCAGAAAATGGAAGCCATTATATATACCGCTGTTATAGTCATTTTCGTGTTCATTGGTATTATTTGACCATTAATGTGGCGAAGAAAGGTTCTAAAGGTTAAAAGATAATACACTTACGATAAGGATCTCGTCAAACTTACGTTAAGGATCTCGTCAAACTTGTTTTTATCGCGCTTGTCCTTGGCAGACAATGGGTTGCTATACGAAACTATTATTTCATATTATGACATATAACTTACCGTCTGTTACCCATATATATAAAGGTATGAAATATCAGACAGCGAAGGTAGCACCATCCAAACCAGCCGAGCACAGAAATCAGAAACACCACAACACAACTACCCTGAGCAATGCCATCACATAAGCCAACGAAACATTATAAAATTCAAGTCCCCGCCGAAAAGGTGCAGGATGACCAAATTTCATAAAGAAATTATGAAATAGCGGTTATTGCATGAATATAAAACAACTTGTTTAGACTCATAGACAAAAAAGAGCATTTAGCAACCTTATATTATATCACAGTGGATTATGGATTCAGTCATTCACTCGCATGATTGTATTAAGTGAACCATTAGTTTTGCTGATGCTTATATCATCATAAATTTCATGATTGATCTCGACTACGAAATCTACATAATATTATAGTAAACACGGAACTATGACCTGTATGTCGCTGTTGTTGTTTGGCAGTACCTGATAATTGTTGTCGACTGATCCGATTTGTAATTAGCTTTTAACAAATATTCTAGTCTTTGGTACAATGAAATCAGAACATAATAAAAACATCCATAACTACCGTTTAACCTTCACCACGTGTAATTTGACATAGTTAGTGGTTAAAGACATGTACTGGCCAAGTTCATTATTTTCCTGGAAAACACGATGGAATCGCATGTTTATTCTTTGGCAGACTATTCTTTTCTTGTTTCGCTTTTAATTGAACAATATTCACTAAATATTTCTGATTAGTGAAATAGTCACAGGCAAAATCGACAATGGATAGGGAAGACAACATCTAAAGAATCCAACGAAAGAAAAACGAAGAGAGATAGATAAAACAACTGGGGAAGAATGTGAAACTAAAATATATATTTAATACCAATATTCTAGGTATTAAACTAGCCAAAGTATCACTTTTAATGGTGTCATGATGTGTTTAAATATTTGTTCATGAACAATTGGTATTTTAACATCAGTAGTACAGACAAAAGTTATAATGGGTAATATGTAGACACATTCATCACGGGAAATGCCTACACAGTTACACTATTGCACTAGTATAGTAATGATTAGTATGGTCATTATCTATCATTAACCGATTTATTTGTGAATATAGTCACTGTGTTATATCATTTATATTATTCATTTTCGTCTGGCTTTGATGTTTTATTATTGGTCTAATGCCTGGCGCCATCTCTACGGTTGAATAACGTAACCAAACACAAATATATATCATGCGATGCGAGGTTCCAGGGATTTCGTGTTCAATTAAATTGCCGGTCAATTTCATTTGTTTGCTTTATATCTCCTTTTCCCGTTCATGAACTTGTAAAAGTCAGAATGTTTAGTATAACAAAAACTTGTTGTTCATTATACGTTGCTCAACATTGGTTGTAATGCCAATATTCTGCACCTTGATGTCTCTATTTGAAGAACCATGTAGGGAGGAATTGTATTTGATAGCCCGATATGCGTTGTTAATATTATTTTACAGTTAAGTTTCAAGAGTGAGCTAGTCAAGTAGCGCAAAGCACAAAGTGGTTAGTTTTAATATTTTTTAGAAAATATTAAACTTAAACTATCATCTTTATAATAAAATATTGCTAGATAAAAACAGAGCATGTATGTTTAAGAGGCTATATCGCAGCGTCAAAACTAGAACATACCATTCTCTAACTACCAAATATGACGGATGCAATGTTCGGCTTTAGTTTTGTATTTGAAATATGTAGATTTCGTAGTTGAAATGAATCACGAACTTTACGAATATATCAGCCCATCGAACAGAAGATGTTTACCGTATGTAACCTTGTGAGTATATGTCGTTTTGTATACAAGGAAATGACAAATACATATGCCTCATAAGTATGTGAAGCAAAGTGTTCTTTAATCATACATAATTCATTATAACATAACATATGGTTCCTGCATCTTCGATTTGCTAAAAAATAGTTGGTTAATGTTAATGAATAAATACGTACCAGATGGTTAAGTTGTATTATTTAAACATCGTTTCGTTTAGTATAGATTATCCACCGTAATTACACACATATGCATGCACATCCTTTGTCAACAAATGAAAAGTATGCGTTTATTTCAGTGAATCTTCATAAATATTTGTAAACTTGTATCGTAAACATGCCAGTACTATTGTTATCTAATATAGTCTGAAATTGTTATGCGTATTGCACTCAAGTTCATATACACTCAACCGCTTTAAAAACGCACCACTATTGAAAATAATCAAATTTGTCAAAAATCTATTTTTTGCTAAAATTAATAGTTTACAGGGTTCGTTCAGTTCAAAAGCTTGACGTTATTAAAGAAAACGATTTTGTTTTCATTCGGAATAATCCGCCCAAAGAACTTTTTTTATTTTGCATGTTTGCACGTGCAACTCGATCGCGTCGACCTATGTGGTCAATATTGACTTCGAACTGTACGATGTTGGTTTACACATTGAAAAAAAAACAACATAAACAGTTTTTGCTAATAGTATTTTTATGCTGCGAATATCTAGAATATTTTTTCGGATGATTGTGCATTCACTTCCAACTGAAAAGAGCACTGGTGCCTTAGCATGGCAGTTCAGCTGCCTCCACACAACGATAGTGGGCTTAGAGCATCGATTCCTAGCGAATGACACAGTCAAAGACCGACCTGGATGAAATAAGCTAAAGGTATTGAGCCCGAGCTATGAGGAAACATGACACAGGTTGTGCCACTGTAATTGGTTCCGCATGGCTGCACATAGTGTCAAAAGCATGTCGGGTGTCAATAAACACGCCAAAAGTACATTATTGCATTTTCATAACTATTCTTTCCATAATTGTCAATAAAAAGGAAAATCATTTTAGTACACTTTTTAACGAGTTTTCTCCCGTTTATAGCCGAATGTCCCAACTTTTTGTCTTCAACCTCCTTCATAGTTTTGATTTGAGGTGCCATATAAGCACCACGGAAAATATCCTGACAGTTTGATGCTCGTAACCAATATTTCAAGTTTAAATAAGGCTTGAATCCATCTAAGGTTCACATAATGCGCATATCTGAACCGCACTCGGTCGTACGGTAGTAGCAAGACAGCCAAAGCCTCAAAACATTTAAAATGCAATTTAAGCTTTGTTTGGATGGTTAGAAACATCACGTCGAACATAATTCTTTCCTGTTACATAATTAATGTTATTCTTTAGGAGGAGAAACCACGTACATGCATGAATTTAGCGGACTCTTATAATTGCTTTTGAAATTGTGACTTTCACTTTCATGGGTCACTGTATTATCTATGTCATAATTAATTTTAAACTCGTAATAATGGCATGAAAATCACACAACTCGTTGTGTGCTGACTGAAGATTATTAATCCGAAAACAAATAACCATATCTTGACGTTTTCATTACTAAAACCGATATTTCATACGTGGTAAGTTTTAAAGCGGTTGAGTGTACATTGATTTTTTGTCATAGAAAAGTACATGGTTTGAAAACACATTCTGTTGTTCGTGTTAATTAAATTCCAGATGATAATTGTTTAAAAATAGTCTTTAGTATGTTTGTTGTTCTTTTGTTAGGATGGGTAATTGCTGCCTCCATTTGTAATAGATCCGTAAACCTGATTCAAAAACCAGTGATAAAATGTCTTGTATATATTTGACTATTCCAGTACTCTAACGCTGTCATTTAAACTACACCTTATCACAGATGTTTGTATGTTTTTTACCTTCTCAGCTTCTGTCTTTACCTAACACAAAATGTCATGCGAATATTCTTACTGCTGCCTCAAACTTTACGTATCAGTTTTTGCTTGCATATTGTGCAAGTTGAATATTCCTAAACTTAAGTTTTGGTAAAATACAAGATTAAATTCAAGCATATTCAAACAGGAAGTTTTGCTCGGTTTACATTTCTGGCTCACTTAAACATACTTTTGACAGATGTTAATATTCTCTCACTAGCTCATGTATCCAACTTTCTTTTTCTATCCGATTTTAACACGTAGTTTATGCATGGATAATAATCTTGTCAGTGTAAATTATATGAGGGGTCCCGCAATTTCTCAGAGGAATAAATGTGACTTCAATTTTTGAAAACTCAATTTCGAAACTAATGAAACATGGATTTTCTAGTAGCTTAGATCCTGTCCAGTAATTGATTCATGTTCTATAGCACACCGGAGTCATTGAAAATGCAAACATTTCATCTGTGAATGTTATAAATTGAGATGAGATGTTTGTGGTTGAATATTTGTTGATATATTGTAGTTGTTAAATGTAGTGTATGAACGTTCATTAAGATGAGCGAAATAATCAAAGCTTTCCCCTGCTAAGCCGCGTACCACACACTTGAACAATTAACCAGGTTTGGTGAAGCAACTTTGCGTTGAACAAATGTACCTCAAACGTGTTCCAGACGTTATGCGTTGGAACAACTGACTCGGAAATGCATTTTCACGGGAAATTACGGGTCTATGGTTGGCGTCTAGAACCGGCATCGGAAGCAATATAGTGTCGTTGGCAAAACAAGTTTTTTCTTTTGTTATGTAATTAATCCGTCTGAATATAGTCCATCATTAAACTTAAGTCATAATATTTGACTTACTAGTAATTCCCCCCTTTAGACGATTGTGAATATTAGCTCATGTCTTCACATTGGTATAATGTTTATCTTTCTCTTGATACTGACTTCCACCTTAGTGTCATACAATTAACAAACAAGCAAACTTGTTGTAAACATTTATTGATTGCAGCACTATCACAGAACACAAAATGATCTAGAAAACTTTGGTGCCCTATCTCGATGTATTAATCTCTGATTTAAAACAGACATGTATATGTCTGGCTTGGACATTAAAGATCGGTCCGCAAACACTTGTTGATTTCCCTTGTCAATGTATGTCATGTACGTGATCAATAGTTCCTCTCAAGAATGTGTTGCAGGGATGTTTGATATATCAGTTTGTTTGAACTTGGCCAGACACGATGTATGATTAGATTGTTTTATTGCTGGTAACTCTGGGCTAACGAGGACAATTATTGCAACTTTATGAAGGCGTCAGTAAAACTAATAGAAATATAGTAATTATCAATCATGTTTGTGTGCCCATTGAATGCAACATTTGTGCAATGTTCTTATCGTTTTGGAGTTGTCCTACATTATATTTGTGAGACAGAATTATCATTAAAACGTTTCTGGAATGTACGACGGCAGTTTTATTGGCAGCGTTTGGGGTTTAATATTTTTATCCCTGACGATGATTTGCTAAAGTAGGCAATAATGTTGCGTGTTCTAAAGTTCATTAAATGCAGAAATGAACTGCTAAAGGTTCGTGGTTATATTTTGTGGTTTACTTAATTTCTGTTCTTTCATCTGTCAATGAACGTCGCACTAAAAAAACGCGCTGTGCGGATGGAAACATATTATTAATTTAATAACACCGCGTAAGCTTACGTAGCGAAGTAGAAAATACAAGTGAGAAGAAGTTACTATGATCTATGCGTGATATCATCTTAAAAAGTTAAAAGCTGACTCATGTGTCCACTTGACTTAAACCCCTGTCTACAAAAACCTCTCAGGACATCCAACATGCAGACACCATACACATTCCATTAACGTCCCAGGGTATTTGACCTAAAAGCAGATTACATGTAGTAGCATGTATACGAGATGAAAGAAACATCCATCATTGTGCCAGATATTCTGCGGTGTTGTTTCGTCAACAGTAACTCTTTTTGTTAATATTTCTATATAGATGTCCGGATCTGGAAAAAGTTGAAGATTGAGGATACCGGAAGTTGTCAACATAGTCCAAACGTCACTTAGTTCACATACATCACTGTATAGTCTTACGTACGGTCATTCTCTCGTCATTGGACATTTAAAATTCATAATACTTGTCTTTATTACCGGTGTCTTCTAATTTATCATACTATACATATTTCTATGTCTTGTTCTGTCGGTCCACGTTACTTCGCTGTATATTCACAACATATAACATGAATTGACCGTTTCTGGCAAGAACCAATCTCATCAAAACGAAAGGTTATTTAATCCCATATGAAACGCAAACTAATTTTCCCGATTCCCGATTCTTGACACGTTCGCGTTAAGCGTTAAGAGTGTCGGAAGAAAACCATCGCCTAGAAATATCGCATGGTTACGACGAAGAGTTAACTCGAGAACTAACATTGATTGGAATGTAATTAAACATCCAACACGCACACACCATACACATTCCATAAATGTCCCAGGGTAATTAAGCATTTTTTGACCTAAAAACAGATAACATGTAGTAGCATGTATACGAGATGAAAGAAACATCCACCATTGTGCCAGATGATCTGCGGTGTTGTTTCGTCAGCAGTAACTCTTTTTTTTATATTTCTATATAGATATCCGGATGTGGAAAAGTTGAAGGTGGAGGATACAGGAAGTTACATAGTACAAACGTCACATAGTTCACACACATAACTTTATAGTCTTTCGTATGGTCATTCTCTCGTCATTGGACATTAAAAATTCATACTACCTGTCTTTATTACCGGTATCTTCTCATTTATCATACTATACATATTTCTATGTCTTGCTCCTCGTTACTTCGCTGTATATTCACAACATATAATTTCATGTGACCGTTTCTGGCGAGAACCAATCTCACCAAAACGAAAGGTTATTTAATCCTATATAAAACGCAAACTATTTTTCCCCAATTCCCGATTCTTGACACGTTCGCGTTAAGAGTGTCGGAAGAAAACCATCGCCTAGAAATATTGCATGGTTACGACTGAGAGTTAACCCGAGAGCTAACATTGATTGGGATGTAATTAAACGTTTGTCAAATACATCAAACACATCATCTCAAACATTCCACCAAACTTCCATTACATCATTTTGTCCAGTGCCACTTCGGATCAATATGAATAAAGCATAGTATAACTTTCAGCTGAACTTTCATTATATATCATTTCCGTTCCGTGCCATTGGGATCAATATGAACATCACATTCCGCTGTACTGTCTTACCCCATTGTATTTGTGTCGTGCCAGTTTGGATCGCTATGAAAAATCGTATTCTTTTTAGCTGTCTTACGTCATTTTATTCGTATCCTGCCATTTCGAATCACTAATATGAAAAATCGTATTCCACTAAGCTGTCTAACGTCATTTAATTTATGTCGTGCCATTTCGGATCACTATGAACAATCATATACCGCTAATCTGTCTTACGTCATTTCATTCGTGCCGCGCAATTTCAGGTTGATAATGAACTAGATATTCGGTATATGAACCGACTCTACATTAATACGTTCATTTTCGAGGCATATAGGATCAACATAAATACTTTACATATACATGCATGTGTTTATATCAGAACGGCCAATAAATTCGATTTCGAGGCTAGCTCTTTACAGTTATGTAATACACCGGATTTAGTTATTATAATAATATCTTCAGACCAAGTGCACCTACCACAGACGCGACTCTGGCATTCACTCAGTGGATAAAAATACAATTGTCTCACCGCAGAAGCAAACCTTCGTCCTTCAATGTTATTTGATTATGCGTTTTAGTAATGACATTTGAGACAATTAACGAAATTCAATATTGATCAATACTTATGAATACATCGCAGTGATATAACTAACCGTCTGATATCCATTTATATAAAACACATGTTTAGAATCATTGGCTAAATAGACCATTACGCAACCATATAATATATCATAGTGGATTATATATGTTTAAAGAACACTTTGCTGCACAAATTTAATTATCATTCCCAGCGTACAATCATACACTCACATTCTTGTTTTCTGTAAAACATTATTTTCGCATAGCTTATTTTATCGTCAATTTCGTGGTTGATCTCGACTATGAAAGCTATATATCCTAAATACAGAACTTCTCCTTATATGTCCTTTGAATGGCATTTGATCGATTATTAAGTCCTCCCTAGTTGCCGTTGTGCAATTCCTATTGTGAAATTCCTGATGAATGTCTTCGACCCAGTCTGATATGCAATTATCCTTTTACAAATATCCAAGTCGTTGATACAATGAAATCAACACATGATAAAAGCATCCATTACTACCCATAAATATTAACCACGTGCAATTTGACATAGTTAATGGCTCAAGACATGTGCTCTGAACGTAACCAATTTTAACTTAATTACCGGATTATTGTTCACAAAAACCTTGAAAATATTATTTTTTGGCATTCTTTGATTAGAAAATATTAACCTAATATCCCAAAAAAGTCAAATGGCCACAGGCAAAATCGATATTGGATAGGGAAGGCACCACCAAACGAAAACAACAAAAGACACACAAAGGGACACACAAACAAATCAAATACATTAAGCACAGAACAAAGAAGAAATATGAAATTAAATAGATACAGCATCCTAATATTCAAGGTGTTAAACAAGTATTACTCTTGATGGTTTCTGCAACTGCGGACTTGATTTGTTTGAATATTTGTTCATGTACCGATAAAAACAAATTGGTATTTTGATACCAGTAGTACTGATAAAAGTTATCACAGATAATATGTAGACGTATGTATGTGATAGTATAATAATATTAAATCTGGTATTAAGGCATATGTTACAATCTCATTAAGTTTAATGTTAAACATCGTTGCATGATCTTGTGTATGGTGATATTATTATCTTGTGGATATTACTGCGGGTGCCTTTTTCGTCGCGATTTTTCATTATCGTTATTCGCGCTACTTTCCTTTCTCATCTCTTAGTTCCGTATTTGAACATAACTTAATAGACAATGATGCTACATTTGATTCAGGAACGTTAATCTTCTTAATAGAAAACGGAAAATCCACCAAATGCTTCGAAATGACAGTTTAGGGGAAGTCCTAGTTGGTCGGTCCTAGTTCTGTATTTTGAATATGCAGATTTATTTGTCGCAATATCAGCCTCGCGGAAATTAGTAGTTTACAGTATGCAACCACATGAGTGTATGAATGTATATAGAGGGAAATGAAAAATAATTATGTTTGTGTTCCAAAGTGTCCTTAATCATACATAATTCTCTATGACATAACAGATGGTTGCTTCATTTTCTATTTACTAAAGAGTATAATACTTGGTTAATAATAATGAATCAATACGTCACAGATGGTTAGTTGTATTATTTTAAAAAATCGTTTAGTTTAGTTGAGATTGTCCCTGCTAACACACAGATGCATGCACATCTTTCATTAACCAAAGTTATGTGTTGATTTCAATAAAGCTTCATAAATATTTGTTAGCTTGTATTCTAAACCTGCAGGACTATTGCTACCTAATATAGAGACTTTAGTACCATTGGAAAACAGTCATGCATTTGTCATAGTAAAGTACATGCCATTATAAGGTCACTTAATTATTTACGACTGGCTAATTGAATAATAAACACGCTCTTCTGAAAATACTTTGCTTATTGCCTTTAAGCTCATACACATTGATTATTCGTCGTTGAAGATTACATGGTTTTAAAACATTTGGTTGTGCAAGTAACTTGATTTCTAGATGATAATAGTTTAACCATAGAAACGTTGCCCGATAGTACGTAGTATGTATGTTATTCCCTTGCGTGGGTGGGTAGACATTTAAGCAAAGTCAAGATGGATGTTTTGGTCATTTTACATTTCTCGCTTACATTAGCATAATTGTGACAAATGTTAATATTTTCTCACTTGTTCATGTTCCAAATTTTCTTTTCTATCCAATTTTAGCACGTAGTTCATGCTTGAAAAAAGATCTTGTTAATGTAAATTATATAAGGAATCCCGCAATTTCTCCGTGGAATAAATTTGACTTCGATTTTTGAAAACCCAATTCTGAAACTAATGAAACATGAATTTTTCTAACAGCTTAGATCCTGTCCAGTAATTGATCCATGCTCGAGAGCACGTCAGATTCATTGTGAATGCAAAATATTTCGTCTGTGAATATTATATATTGTGATGTTTGAAGTTGAATAGGTAGTGTACCAATATAATGAGTATCTGTTTTAAGTTAACATGGATGTACGCTCATTAATGCCTAAGTCCATCTGAGGATCATTGCATCGGAGATGTAAGTCATTATCAATCATGTTTGTAGGCCCATTAAAATGCAACTGGTGCAATGTTCTTATCGTTTTGGAGCAGTCCTTCATTGCATTTATGAGACAGAAATATTATCAAAACGTTTTTTGTACATACGATTGTAGTTATTTTGGCAGCGTTTTGAGTTTGAACATGTTTTATCTCTGATCATATTTTGTTTGCTATCTTAAGCAATACTGTTGAAATTTGTAGATTTCCTAAATTACAGCTATAATGTCGCGAGTACCATTTTGATTTACCTATTTTTGTGTTGTTTCATCTGTCATTTTACGTCGCAATTTGATAAACCAGTTTTGATTAACCGCAAACATGTCATTAATGTTATGACATCGCGAAAAGTCATGCTATGAACTAGTAAATACAATGTACACTGTGAGAAATTAACTTTGATCTATCATACATAACAGTTATAACCTGAACCATATATGTTCACTTGACTTTAACCACTGTCTACAAAAATAACACAGGACATCCTCGACACGCACAGACCATACAAAGTCAATTAAAAGCCCTGGGTAATTGAGCATGAAGGATAATGTCGGATACACACAGTGATGTGAGGTATGAAGAGAAATGTCCGGCCACAAGCTACACAAGGTTCAACTATATCACTGTCAGATAAAAAAATTGATGTGATTAAACTTCTATTTAATAGTTCAGTCATATAAGAAGGACTATGTTTGGTACATTAAGACAGTTTTGACCTTGTGTGGTTTAGTCAATATTGATCTTACATTTGCCTTTAATTGGAGAGTAAGGAAAGCCAATCATATCGTCTGTTAAATGTACTGACCAAAAGTTCAGTCTGATCTGATTATCAAGTCAAGTAAGACAGGTATTGAATGTATACAAGCCGTTATGTATATATTTCAAGGCATTTGTGTTGGAAGTGTATTTTTTCTTTTACTATCTCTATATCCTCGTCCGGGTCTGTAAAGTTATAAATGGACCATACAAATGGTTGTCAATCATAGTGAAAACTACACGTAATACGCGTAGATCACTTAATATGTTTACGTATGGACATTGTCTCATCATTGAATATTAACAAATCATAATATATGTAGCAGAATCCGTATTTTCTTATTTAAGTTACCATACATATTCTGATGTCTTGTCATGTCGGTCCTCACTGAATGCATCGCTGTATCTTCTACATAATATAGATTATGGTGTGCCCGTTTATGGCGAGAAAAAATCTCATCAGTAAGACACGTTATCTAATCCCATATGAAACGCAAACTAATTTTCTCGATTTCCGATTCTTGACACGTTCGCGTTAAGAATGTCGGAAGATTGAACATTGCTTAGAAATATTGCATGGCTACGACGGAGAGTTAACTCGGCAACTAACATTGATTTGGATGTGATTAAACGTCTGTCAAATACATCAAACACGTCATCTCAAACATTCCGCCGAACTTCCATTACATCATTTCGTTCGTTTCCTGCCATTTCGGATAAATATAAATAATGGTTGAAATTTCAGCTGAATTGCCATTACATTTTTCTCTGCAGAGGTTGTACTGTTCATGTAATATAAGCATGTACATGTATTATGACACACACACCAACATACCTATGAAAACATATAAAGGTATACAGTATACAGAGCTCCCAGAAAACCGGACCTCCAAGAAAACCGGACATTTGACCCGGTCCAAAAGGGCCCGGTTTTGAGGGAGTCTACTGTACACATAGTTGTAGTATATTAGACCAGCATCAGCAATCATGTTTAGTAACCTTTCTTGTCAGAACATCATGCCGATTGTTCATTAATATTGTTTTAGAGCTACATTCCCTAGTTCCATATTTCAACATAACTTTCTAGAAAAAAATGCTGCATGTAGATTTGATTGTACAAATGTAATCTTTCTTAATAGTAACTAGCAAATCCACCAAATGCCTTAAAAGATCATTTAAGGGACAGTCCTAGTGAGTCGGCCCTATGTCTGTACTTGGAATATGTAGATTTCTTAGATGAAATAAACCACGAAATGTACGAAGATATCAGCCCAACAAAAAAGTAGTTTACTTTAATCAAGTGTGTGCTTGTTTACAGTAAATTGATAGATAAGTGTGTTTGTGAAGTGTTCTTAGGTCATGCATTATTTACTATGAAATAGCATATGGTTGCTGAATCTCGTTGGTAAATATTCTAATACAAATGTACTTGATTACTATTAATAAATAAATACGTAACACATGGCTAGGTATTATTTACAGCATCATTAATTTTAGTATAGATTGTCCCTGCTTAATTACACACATATTCATGCACATCCTTTGTCAACAAAATGTATGCGTTGATTTCAATAAAGCTTCATTAATATTTGTAAACTTGTATTGTAAACATGCCAGAACTATTGTTATCTAATATTGATGCTTTTGTACCGTTGAAAATCAGCCTTGCATTCGTCAAAGTGCAGTACATGCTAGTACACAATCACTGAATTATGAACGACTGGCTAAGTGAATAATAAACACGCTCTTCTGAACATGATATGCTTATTGCCTTTTATTGCATACATATGTATACTTTGATTCTTTGTCAAAGAAGAGGAGATGGTTTTATTAATTGATTCCTGGATTATAATAGTTTAACAATAGAAAAGTTAAACTGATTGTACGTAGTATGTATGTTACATGTATTATCTTGCGTGGGTGGGTAGAAATTCAAGCAAAGTCACGATGGATGTTTTGCTCAGTTTACATTATTAGCTCACCTTAACATTCTTTTGACAGATGTTAATATTCTCTCCCTGGTTAATGTTTTCCAATTTTCTTTTTCTGATCAATGTTAACACGTAGTTCATGCTTGGAAAATAATCTTGTCAGTGTAAATTGTATAAGGCGTCCCGCATTTTCTCGGAGAAATAAATCTGACTTCAATTTAAAAAAAACAATTTCGAAACTAATGAAACATGGATTTTTCTAGCAGCTTAGATCCTGTCCAGTAATTGATTCATACTCTATAGCACGCCAGAGTCATTTAGAATGCAAATATTTCATCTGTGAATATTATAAATTGAGATGAAATGTTTGTGGTTGAATAATTGTTGATACATTGTAGTTGTTAAATGTAATGTTAACATATAATGATCTGTTTTGTGTTTCACATGGGCGTAAGTTCATTAAGATGTGCTGAATAAGCAAGTCATTCCGCTGGTAAGCCTCGTACCACACACTCGAACAATTCACCAGGTTTGGTGAAGCAACTTGGCGTTGAACGAATTTACCTCAGATGTGTACCAGACGTTATGCAACTGACTCGGAAATGCACTCTCACGGGCCATCTTTTGTTGGCGTCTAGCACTGGCATCGGAAGCAATATAGTGTCATTGGCCAACACGATTTTTCTTTTTTATGTAATTAATCCGTCGGACTATAGTCAGTTAAATCATTAAACTTAAGTCACAATATTTGACTTACTAATAGTATCCCGCTTTAGACGCATGTAAATATTATCTCATGTTTTCACAGTGATGGTGGTATAACGTTTATCTTTCTCTTAATACTTACTTCCACCTTAGTGTTGTCCAATTTACAAATACGCAAACATTTTGTTAACATTTATTGATTACAGCATTATCACAGAACACAAAATGATCTAGGAAACTTGGGTGCCCTATCTTGATGTACTTATCTATGATCTAAAACAGATATGTATCTGTCTGGCTTGGACATTTAGGATCGGTCCACAAACACTTGGTGATTTCCCTTGTCAATGTTTTGTCATGTACGTGATCAATAGTACCTCTCAAGAATGTGTTGCCGGGATGTTTGATATATCAGTTTGTTTGAACTTGGACAGACACATGCTATGGATGATTGGATTGTTTTATTGCTGGTAACTCTGGGCTTACGAGGACATTTATTGCAACTTTATGAAGGCTCAGTGAAACTTATAGAAATATAGTAATTATCAATCATGTTTGTGTGCCCATTAAATGCAACATTTGTGCAATGTTCTTATCGTTTTGGAGTTGTCCTACATTATATTTGTGAGACAGAAATATCATTAAAACGTTTCTGGAACGTACGATTGCAGTTTTATTGGCAGTGTTTGGGGTTCTAATATTGTTTTATCCCTGAGGATGTTTTGCTAAAGTAGGCAATAATGTTGCGTGTTCTTAAGTTCATTAAATACATAAATGAACTGCTAATGGTTCGTCGTTATATTTTGTGGTTTACTTAATTTCTGTTCTTTCATCTGTCAATGAACGTCGCACTTAAAAATGCGCTGTACGAATAGGAACATATTACTAATTAAATAACACCGCGTAAGCTTACGTAGCGAAGTAGAAAATACAAGTGAGAAGAAGTTACTATGATCTATGCGTGATATCATCTTAAAAAGTTAAAAGCTGACTCATGTGTCAACTTGGCTTACACCCCTGTCTACAAAAACCTCTCAGAACATCCAACACGCACACACCATACACATTCCATTAACGTCCCAGGGTAATTAAGCATTTTTTTTACCTAAAAACAGATTACATGTAGTAGCATGTATACGAGATGATAGAAACATCCATCATTGTGCCAAATGTTGTGCGGTGTTGTTTCGTCAGCAGTTACTCTTTTTGTTAATATTTCTATATAGGTGTCCGGATCTGGAAAAAGTTGAAGATGGAGGATACCGGAAGTTGTCAATATAGTCCAAACGTCACATAGTTCACATACATCACTTTATACTCCTACATATGGTCATTCGCTCGTCATTTGACATTATAAATTCATAATACCTGCCTTATTAAATAGAATCGGTATATTCTCGACTATCATACTATACATATTTCTATGTCTTGCTCTGTCGCTTTTCGTTACTTCGCTGTATTTTCACAACACAGAATATGATGTGACCGTTTATGGCGAGAACCAATCTCATCAGTAAGACACGTTATCTAATCCCATATGAAACGCAAACTAATTTTCTTGATTCCCGATTCTTGACACGTTCGCGTTAAGAGTGTCGGAAGAAATCCATCGCCTAGAAAAATTGCATTACGACGGAGAGTTAACCCGAGAACTAACATTGATTGGGATGTTATTAAAGGTCTGTGAAATGCATCAAACACGTCATGTCAAACATTATTCCATTCCATTATTTATTTCATTCGTTCCCTGCCATTTCGGTTCAATATAAATAATAGTATAACTCTCCGCTGAACTTCCATTATACCATTTTCGTTCGTTCCGTGTCATTGTGATCAATATATACACCAAGTTCCGCTGATCTGTCTTTCATCCTTTCATTCGTGCCGCGCAATTTCGGGTTGATAATGAACTCAATATTCGGCTGAACCGACCCTTCATATATTCGTTCATTTCGAAGCATATCGGATCAACATAAATACTTTCAAATACATGTATGTGTTTATATCACAGAGGCCAATAACTTCGATTTCGAGGCTAGCTCTACACAGTTATGTGATACAACGGATTTATTTACTATCTTCAGACTAAGTGCACTAACCATATACGCGACTCTGACACTCACTCAGTGGATGATAATACAATTGTCTCACCGCATTAACAAACCCTCGTCCTTAAGCGTTACTTGATAAAGCGTTTAAGTAATAACATTTAAGACAATTAACGAAACTCAATATGGATAAATACTTATACATACATATTGCAGTGATATAACTCACCGTCTGTTACCCATTTATAAAAAAAACATGTTTACAATCATTGGAAAAATAGACCATTACGCAACCATATGTTATAACATAGTAGATTATCGATGTTTAAAGAACACTTTGCTGCACAAACATAATTATCCTTTCACTGCGTACAATCATTCACTCACATTCTTGTATTCTTTGAATCATTATTTTCGCGGAGCTTATATTATCGTAAAGTTCATGGTTGATCTCGACTACGAAAGCTACATATCCTACATACAGAACTTCCCCTTAAATGTACTTCGAATGGCATTTGATCGATTATTCAGGACTCCCTCGTTGATGTTGTGCAATTCCTGATGAATGTGTCCGACCCAGTCTCATATGTAATGATCCTTTTACAAATATCCAAGTCGTTGATACAATGACATCAAGACGTAATTAAAGCATCCATTACTACCCATAAATATTAACCTCGTGAAATTTGACATAGTTAGTGGTTCAAGACAAGTGTTCTCAACGTAACCAATTTTAACTTTAATTACCGGATTATTGTTCACTAAAACCTTGCCAAGTCCATTATTTTCCTGGAATACATTATGGGATCGCAAGTTTATTCTTTGGCAGACCAGTCTTTTCTTGTTTTGCTTTCGATTAAAAAATATTAACCTTATATCCCAAAGGAGTCAAATGGTCGTAGGCAAAATCGATATTGGATAGGGAAGGCAGTACCAAACGAAAACAACAGAAGACACACAAAGGGACACACAAAGGGACACACAAAGGGACTCACAAACAAATCAAATACATTAAGCACAGAACAAAGAAGAAATATGAAAATAATAGATACAGCATCCTAATATTCTAGGTGTTAAATTAGTCAAAGTATTACTCTTGATGGTTTCTTGATTGCTCGAATACTTGTTCATGTACCGATAAAAACTAATTGGTATTATGCTACCAGTAGTACTGACAACAGTTTTCACTGATAATATGTAGACGTATGTACCACTGTGAATGTCTACATTTATTATCAAACAAAAATAGTAAGCATTATTATGGTGAATTTCTAGTATTAGCCTATTAATTGGTGAATTTAGTATTATATCATTTGTGATTCTATATTAATCATTTTCGTCTGGCTTTGGTGTTTTATGATTGGTCTAACGCTTGGTGCCATCTGGATTGTTGAATAACGTAACCAAAGCCAAATATATATCATGCGATGCGAGGTTCCAGAGATTTCGTGTAAATTAAATTGCCGATAGATGCGCATTTATTTGTTTTTGATCTCACTTTCACTTTCATTAATTGTAAAAAGCATTTTTCATAGCTCAAAATTGGTTCTGCTGCCAATATTCCTCACCTCAATGTCTCTATTTGAGGAATAATGTAGGAAAGCATTGTATTTGATAACGTGGTATGTGTTGTAGATATTCCATTGCAGTAAACCTTCTTGAATAAATACGCCAAATTGTGTTATGGACAAAGTGATATGTTTTAACATTGTGTTGTCGTGATACTGGTTTCCATGCTGAGCTTGTAATGCTACCTTCAATGTAAACATTGTTTAGAAAATATTACACTTGAACCATATTATTGAATATTACTAGTTCAAAACAGACCAAACATGTATAGGAGGCTATATCACAGGGTCAATAACTTGGATGTATACCATTCACTAAATACCAACTATGACGGATACCTAAGGTTGGGTTTCATGTATTCAGTTATTAATCATGTTGTCTAAAACATATGTAAACAACACATATCAAATGACAGACATACATCCCGACTTTAAAACACATTCGTATGTGATCGTAAATGATATTAAATCTGGTATTAAGGCATATGTTACATTCTCACAAAGTTTGATGTTAAACATCGTTGCGTGAGCTTGTGTATGGTGGTATTATTCTCTTGTGTGTATTCCTGTGTGTGCCTTTTTGTGGCGATTTTTCATTATCGTTATTAGAGCTACTATCCTTTCTCATCTCCTAGTTCCGGATTTGAACATAACTTACTAGACAATGTTGCTTCCTTTGATTTAACAACTTTAATCTTCTTAATAGAAAATTCATCAAATGTCTCCGAAAAGACGTTTTAGGGGAAGCCCTTGTTGATCGGTCCTAGTTCTGTATTTGGAATATGCAGATTTCGTTGCCGCATTATCAGCCTCGCAGAAATTTGTAGTTTACAGTATGCAACGATGTGAGTGTATGAAAGTATATAGAGGGAAATGATAAATAATTATGCTTGTGTTCCAAATTTCCTCAATCATACATAATTCACTACGACATAACAGATGAGTGCTTCATTTTCTATTTGCTAAAGCGTAGAATACTTGGTTTATGTTAATGAATGAATACATAACACATGGTTAGTTGTATTATTTACCAAAGTTTAGTTTAGTATAGATTGTCCCTGTTTACACACAGATACATGTACACCCTTCATTAACAACAGGTATGCGTTGATTTCAATAAAGCTTCATAAATATATGTAAGCTTTTATTCTTAAAATACCAGGACTCCTGTTACCTAATATAGAGTATTTAATACCATTGGAAACCAGTCATGCGTTTGTCATAGTAAGGTATAGCTAGTTTGCGATAGAAAAAAATCGTGTTTTTTTAATATTTCTTTGTAATTATTACACCTACATGTATGAAATTTTGCACGAATAAATAAAATATATCTACCTAATACACACTGAAATTTCAGCAATATCAGAAATGAGTTAAAAAAGTTTTTTCATAAGTTCTATGTAACATATTTGTAGTTTTGTATGAAATGTCAAGTTAGAAGACTTGATACTTGCAACAGCAAATTGCACGATCACGTGATACGCGTAACGGTATATTTGCGTATTTGCAACCTACTTGATTTAACACATGCGAGGCCCGTCTGTGAATATGACGAAGTACATATTATTGCTGTACATTGTTTATAGGCGACACACCTAAATAACCCGAATCACAAGGGCCTCCCAAGTCTTGTCTTTATAACAGCAATCTTAATCTCGCCGATCACGCATTGTTAAATAACGGTTAAATAATTGATAGTAAATCATCAATGGAATACCAGATTACCTCCCTGCGTTAAACTGTAAATTCGCATGAAATTTCAATATGTAATAAAGAATAAATGTCTTTTAATTGGTGACTAAAAATTATGAAATTCAAAATGGGAGTAGGTAGGAAGTTATTGTAGTAGTGAGTATTTTTTTACCAAAATCTGATGAATAGATTTTTAGAAATCTTTAAAAAACACGATTTTTGTCTATCGCAAACTAGCTATACATGTCATTATAAGGTCACTTATTTATTTACGACTGGCTAATTGAATAATAAACACGCTCTTCTGAAAATAATATGCTTATTGCCTCTTAGTTCATATACATTGATTCTTCGTCGTAGAAGAGTACATGGTTTTAAAACATTTGGTTGTGCAAGTTAATTGATTTCTATATTATTATAGTTAAACAATAGAAACGTTACCAGATTATACGTAGTATGTATGTTATTCTCTTGTGTGGGTGGGTAGACATTTCAGCACAGTCAAGAAAACATCTTGTTAATGCAAATTATATGAGGTACCCCGCAATTTCTCAAAGGAATAAATGTGACTTCAATTTTTGAAAATCCAATTTCGAAACTAATGAAACATGAATTTTTCTAGCAGCTTAGATCCTGTCCAGTAATTGATCCATGCTCGAAAGCACGTCAGAGTCATTGTGAATGCAAACTATTTCGTCTGCGAATACTATACATTCTGATGTTCAATAGGTAGTGTACAAATATAATGATTATCTGTTATGTGTTTACATGGATGTACGTTCATTAATGTCTGAGTCCAACTGAGGATCTTTGCATCGGAGATGTAAGTGATTATCAATCATGTTTGTGTGCCTATTAAATGCAACATTGGTGCAATGTTCGTATCGTTTTGGAGCAGTACTACATTGCATTTATGAGACAGAAATATCATTAAAACTTTTATGTACATACTATTGTAGTTATTTTGGCAGCGTTTTGAGTTTGAACATGTTTTATCTCTGATGATATTTAGTTTGCTATCTTCAGCAATAATGTTGAGAGTTGCAGATTTGCTAAATAACAGCTTTAATGTCGCGAGTACTATTTTGATTTACCTATTTTGTGTTGTTTTATCTGTCATTTTACGTCGCAATTTGATAAACAAGTTTTGATTAACCGCACTGAGGATAGGAACATGTCATTAATGTAATGACATCGCGTAAGGTCATGTTACGAACTAGAAAATACAATGTACAATGTGAGAAAGTTACTTTGATCTATCATCTATTAAAGTTATAAGCTGAACCATATGTGTCCACTTGACTTTAACCACTGTTTATAAAAATCTCACAGGATATCCTCGATAAGCACAGACCATACATAGTCCATTAAAAGTCCCGGGTAATTGAGCATAAATGATTATATCGGATACTGTGCAACGTGAGGTATGAAGAGAAATGTGCTGACACAAGCTACACAGGGTTCTACTTTATCACTGTCTGATAAAAAAGTGATGTGATTTCTATTGAATAGTTCAGTCATGCAAGAAGGACTATGTTTGGTATATTAAAACAATTTGACCTTGCGTGGTTTATTCACTATTGATCTTACATTTGCCTTTAATTGGAGAGTAAAGAAAGTCAATCATATCGTCTGTTACATGTACTGACCAAGAGTTAAATCTGATCTGAGGTCAATTAAGACAAGTATTGAATGTATACAAGCCGTTTTGTATATATTTCAAGGCATTTGTGTTGGAAGTGTACATTTGTCTTTCTCTTTCACTCTATATCCTCGTTCGTGTCTGTAAAGTTGTAAATTGACCCTACAAATGGTTGTCAATAATAGTGAAAATGTCACATAGTATGCGTACATCACTTTATAGGTTTATGTATGGACATTGTCTCATCGTTGAATATTAAATAATCATAATATATGTAGTAGAATCAGTATTATCTCATTTAAGTAACTATACATATTCTGATGTCTTGTTATGTCGGTTCTTAATACATAATTCTTAATGCATCGCTGTATCTTCTACATAATATTGATTATGATGTGCCCGTTTCCGGCGAGAACAATTCTCATCAGTAAGATACGTTATCTAATCCCATATGAAACGCAAACTAATTTTCTCGATTCCCGATTCTTGACACGTTCGCGTTAAGAATGTCGGAAGAATAAACATCGCTTAGAAATATTGCATGGCTACGGCGGAAAGTTAACCCGAGAACTAACATTGATTGGGATGTCATTAAACGTCTGTCAAATACATCAAACACGTCATCTCAAACATTCCACCAAATTTCCATTACATCATTTCTTTCGTTCCGTGCATTTTGGATCAATATATACAGTACATCATATTCCGCTAAACTGCATTACGTCATTTAAATCCTGTCGTGTCATTTCTGGTTGATATGAACAAAATATTCCACTGAATTGAATATTCGCTCATTTTGAGCCATTTCAGACCAACATAAATATGCATATACCATATGTGTTTATGACAGAGCGGCGATTGACTCCGACTTTCTGGCTAGCCCGAGACAGACATGTGACACACTGGCTTTAATTAATATATTCGAATATGTCAGATGACAAACATCTTTTAAAATAGAACTCACAATAATATGATATTTTTCAGAAACAGCAAATAACAGATTAATGAAACGGTGTATTCGTAGTCCATTATTCATTGTACGAGGTGTGTTATTTTCAATCAATCACTTTGTATAACAAAGCTAACAGTGCGAAAGAAAAGTATCTAAAGAAATAGGTTGTATAAAAAGTTTCTAGGAGCCGTCTTACGATAGAACAAATCGATCAAAATTGACCAAGTCATTCAGCCCTGACTGATGAATCCTGCACTCGTATGTCTGAGAATAACAACTCTTTACTTGATACCTCAAAGAAGTCAAATGATCGCAGGCAAACTCGATACTGAAAAGGGAAGGTAGCACCTAACATTATAAACGAAATACACAGTCACGTAGACGAACGAACGACACAGACAAAGAAAATAAAACTAAAAAGATACAAACTCCTCAATTAAATATTGTAGGTGTTAAACTAGTCAAAATATCAATATTGATTGTTTCTGCAGATATGGATATGATTTGTTTGAATATTTGTTCATGAACCGTTAACAACGAATTTGTATTTTGATACCAGTAGTACTTGTACAGATAAATGTTATATCTGCTACTATGTAGATATATTCTTCACCGTGAATGTCTACACAGTTACTTAAATGGCAAGTATTATTATCCATTATTAGTCATTGGTGGATTTAGTGTTATATCATGTTCGATTTCATATTATTTATTGGCTCTATTATTCCATTAACATATATACAAATATAAACATAACACGTCAATAACTATAAACATTGGTATTTAAAAAATACAAGAGAAAAAATAACAGTGTTGAGGGGGGAAATCAGTATCATAAGAAATACATTTGAGCGTAATCGTGTAAGACAAGTTTTAAATTGATAAGTAGTATTCATATCTCAATAATCTGCTAATAAATTATAGGTTTTTCCTCTGGTTGAATTCTAAAGTTCATCATTCCAATTTTGAATAGAGACTCTCTAAACCTAGTTTTAAATATTCCCAAGTATAAATTAACGTTTTCTACAACTTGAAATTGCCACAAGTAGTTAATAGAATTTTAAGCATAGTCGAGATGGAAGTTTTGCTCAGTTTATATTTCTAGCTTATCTCAACATACTTTTGACAGATGTAAATATGCTCTCACTGGTTCACTGTCTTTATTTTCTATCCATGTTTAACACGTAGTTCATGCATGGAAAATAATCTTGTCAGTGTAAATTGTATGAGGCGTCCGCAATTTCTCGAAGGCATAAATGTAACTTCAGTTTTTGAAAACCCAATTTCGAATCTAATGAAACATGGAATTTTCTAGCAGCATAGATCTTGTCCAGTAATTGATTCATGCTCTATGGCATGGCACGCTAGAGTCATTGAGAATGCAAATATTTCTTCTGTGAGTGCTATCAACTGTGATGTTTGTGTTATCGATAATTATTAACTGTAGTGTAAAACAATAATGATTATCCGTTATGTGTTTACATGGATGTAGTTCATTACCATGTGCGAAATAATTACAACGTTCCGCTGGTAAGCTAAGTACAATTCAATCGAACTATCTACCATGATTGGCGAACCAACATGATGTTGAAGACATTTACCTCAAACGTGTTACAAACGTGTTGTGTTGTTACAACTGACTCGAACATGCACACCCCGGGGAAATTATTTGGATGTAGTCGGCGTCTGCAACATGTTCGTGAAAAGGCACCGGGAGCCATCTGGTGCTGTTGGCAAAACCAAGTTCTTTCTTTATCATGTAATTAATTATTTGATAATAGTTGCAGTGCATTGTTAAATTATAATTCGTACTATTTCAAAAGTTTCCCTTTAGATGCATGTGAGTATTAGCTCATGGCTTCACGGCGATGGTGATATAATATCTTTCTCTTACTAGCTTCCACCTTAGTGTGTTACAGTTAACAAACATGCAAACTTGTTGTAAACATTTATTGATTGCAGCACTATCACAGGACACAAAATTATCTAGAATACTTTGGTGCCCTATCTCGATGTCTTAATCTCTGATTTAAAACAGACAAGTGTATGTCTGGCTGGGACATTAAATATCGGTCCACAAACACTTGTTGATTTCCCTTGTCAATGTATTGTCATGTACGTGATCAATAGTTCCTCTCAAGATTGTGTTGCAGAGATGTTTGATATATCAGTTTGTTTGAACTTGATCAGACACGTGCTATGATGAATGATTGGATTGTTTTATTGCTGGTAACTCTGGGCTGATGAGGACATTTATTGCAACTTCATGAAGGCGTCAGTGATACTAATAGAAATATAGTGATTATCAATCATGTGTGTGTGCCCATTAAATGCAACATTTGTGCAATGTTCTTATCGTTTTGTAAATGTCCTACGTTATATTTGTGAGACAGAAATATCATTAAAACGTTTTCAGTACATAAAATTGCAGGTTTATTTGCAGCGTTTTGTGTTTTAATATTTGTTTTATCCCTGACGACTTTGTCATAACTTAGATAATACTGTTGCGAGTTTAAAGTTGGCTAAATACAGAACTGAACAGCCAATGTTATGCAAATACATTTTATGGTTTGCTCAATTTCTGTTGTTTCATCTTTAAATTTATTTTGCACCAAATAAAAAAAGTTTTAATGAACTAATCTGTGCGGATAGGACCATGTGATAAATTTCATACCGTCGCATAAGCTCATGTGACGAACTAGAACATACAAGTGAGAAAGTTACTTTGGTCACTGCGTTGTATCATCTTAAAATGTTAAAAGTAGAATCACGTGTCTTCTTGAATTAATCTCCTGTCTACAAAAACCGTTCAGGACATCCTCGACACGCACATACCATACACATTCCATTACAAATCCCGGCTAATTAAGCATGAAGGATTATGTCGGATACTTATTGAAATGTCCTGACAATAGCTACACAGGGTTCTACTATATCACTGTCTGATCAAAGAAAAGGTTGATACACATTTCAGTATCAGGAAAAGTTTGAGCCTCTATGAGGTTGTCAATCATGATGGAAATGTCACATAGTAGAAGTACACCACTTTACAGTGTTACGTAGGGACATTCTCTCATAGTTAAATATTGAAAATACATAATATGTGTCTTAATGTAATATTATTAATGCTACTATACGTGCTATTTCTATTCTGATGTATCGTCTTGTCGGTCCACGTTACATCGCTGTGTATTCACAACACAGTATATGATGTTGCTGTTTTGGGCGAGAGCGATTCTCATCAATAAGACAAGTTATCTAATCACATATGAAACACAATCTAATTTTCCCCATTCTCGATTCATGACACGTTCGCGTTAAGAGTATCGGAAGAACGAACATCACTAGAAATATAACATTGCTACGACGGATAGTTAACCCGAGAAATAACATTGATTAGGGTGTAATTAAACGTCTGTCAAATACATCAAACACGTCATCTTAAACATTCCGCCAAACTTCCATTACATCATTTCATTCGTTCCGTGCCATTTCGGATCCATATGAACATAATGCTACGCTTACAATAGCTAGCTTACGTCATTCCATTCGTGTAGTGTCATTTCGGTTTAATATGAACACAGTATTCCGCTGAACTGACCCAACATTCGTTTCTTCATTTCCGAGCCACATGGACTTACCACAGACACGACTCTTTCATAATGTAAAAAATAGATTTAACATACCTATATTATATTACAAACTGTATTAAGTGAATCGATATTTGACATTTTATTCTTGAATGTTTTGCATTGTATCGGTTCCCACAAATACTAAGTAGGAGTAATTCTTGTTTCAGTTCCCTGAACATCGAGATTGAGTTTCTAAAATTTGAATCAGTTATAAATGTCTAACTATTTTTAGATCAGTGTGTTATTTGAATAAATGCAAACCACATGTTCTCTGAGTAGGCGCAACATAAACATAGCGCATTTGCGGCTTAACCCATCAATGCAAATGTGACAACAATGTCAATTTACTACCACATCCAGAGACGGTGCTGGAAACGTTTGGAGTGGTATGTAAGAAATCGTTAGGATCCAATCCATGTTAACAGTCACTGAGCCAATAAACATCGTATATATACTGATATTTATAAACATAAACAAATACGAAACATCTTTTAAATCGAAACTCACTTTAATATGATATATTGCAGATTCAACCTGAGAAATGATCAGTCAATATACATTTCATATCATTGCTAACAGCGAGATAGGAAAATATCTAAAGAAATATTTTAGATTGTTTAAGAAGTGGTGTCTAGGAGCAGTCTAACGATAGAATAAATCGATTGAGCTTTCAAAATTGGCCAACTGAACCAATACAATCAGGGTTGACTGATGCGTCCTGAACTTTTTTGTCTGAGAATAAAAACTCACAACTATACACTGTTTGCGTTTCGTATTTTGTTAAGATGGATACCGTATCCATACCGCTTCGTGTGACTTTTTTGTGGAAATGTTATATTTCTTCACATCGAAAAGTACGTTTTGTTTTGATATACGTATCTCCTTTAGATGGGATGCGTATTTTACACGCGGCTCATTAAAATTATCTACTCAAGTTGTATAGCCTTATCTGCATGTATAGTCAAGTTACACAAAGTGTGAATTTTAACGTCATTTCAATAACAGAAAACCTTGATCCAATCTTGTTTTGTATTTGTTTTTTTTATAGAATCACATATTTGGAAAATACGAGGGCCATTCAAAAAATACGTAGACAACATCGATTGTTTTAATGTCTACCATCCGAATTTCATAAAAATTGGTAGAAATCAGGTTCTACCGATTACATGTATGAATTCAGTGCGTATATTTATTACGTGCAATACATGTTATATTCGAAAATATGGTAGTTATAGCAACGTAATATTGAACACACGGGGCAACCCATCGATTTATCCCGTAGAAAGTGGGTGTTGATTTCTTCACCACATCACTTATCTTTAACGGTTGCGAAACTTTCGAGAATTAATGTGTGCATCGTTTAAGGCTATGTAGTTCTGTGTTTCAAATCATTATGTCATAATAAACAGGGTTACAGAGATATTAGTTATCATACAAAGTCACTCTTAAAAGCGGAAAGAAAACGTGACGTCGCGTTAAACCACGGGGGAACGCGTAATCCTGAAATTATGTGTTGCGCTTGGTATAAACATTATTTAAACACACATTCTTACTTGAATCGTTGCCGAAAATTGGATATTTCAACTAAATGAAGTGCCGGAACATCATGTAAAACATACAGTGCTAGGGTTGAAGATATTTCTTGATTTAATCAGCTTAAACATGTTCCATGGAGTCCAAATTTCGCTTGTCTGGACGTCAAGACTTTGATATTGGCGCGATTTGGGTACGTGAGTATAAAACTCGAAACAACAAATGAAATAATGAATGGTATTTGTTCGTTTTTGTAAGTTTAATTCGCCTTTGTAAATTGGTCATTATACAAAATGGTTGGAGTTGTACAATGAGTATTATTGTGAGAATTTAATAGATGTTGTGAGGATACCGAAACCTATGACGTCAACAACGACGTCTGGACTTGCCCCGTGGTCACTATAGTTGCAATGCATAAAAGACGACCCTCACTTAACCGTTGGTCAGATGTCTATGAAACTTTTGGATTTTGGCGAAAGAAGAAGGTGCAGCAACATAGTAAATAATTATTGAAATATCTGAAACAATAAGCTAGCAAATTGATTTGTCTACGTATTTTTTGAATGCCCCTCGTATTACCTATTCCAAATAAGAAAATTGATTATGAACCAAATACATATTTTACTAGTGTATAAAGGGCGTTGATTAAAACTGTGTTTTATCGTTGTACGCTATTTGGTTTATGTGCTGATATACAGTGTCTTCGGTTGGCAGCACAAACGTTGATAGTGTATATGGACTTTCTCAAGGTGCTATGTTACCCACAGGTAACAGTATCGTTGAAAAAGAAATTGAAAAAAAAAATGAAAAAAATTTTTTTTCTCGAAATTTAGGTATTATATATATATTAGGTATATACATGTAATACCTAAATTTCGAGAAAAAAAAATAATTTTTTTTTTAATTTCTTTTTCAACGATACTGTTACCTGTGATGTTACCAGTACAATTATTTATTGAGTACAACTATGTTGAACTCAGATATGTACAACTGTTGTACAACTGTTGTATTCACTTTATTAGCTCGATGTTTGAAAAGAGCACCTAAACTGTATTACGCTGACTGTCTACTAAGGACAAGTGTGGACAATTGCCAATATAGAACTTGTGACATTGGATATTTCAAATATAAAATTTAATGTTAGATCAATATAGGTCTGAGCGGAACGAAATAGCGTCCCTTATAAATATTTATGTATCATTATATTTGATATGTGGTCACGCAAATATCCCCTACAAGTTCGTGTTTTCTATAAATTAGTATCCAAATTAACATTTTAAAATTAAGCTTAAATAATTCATCCACTAGCGTGTCTGGACCTACACACCAGACTCATACAACCATTACGCAATGTTTTGAAATCATTATTGCAAATATTCTTCCGTGACATTTGATGGTTTTGACAACACTTAAATAGAAAGTTTGTTATGTTAGCTAACCTCCAACAACAATTGGACACCAGTATGACGATTACATAAATACATTTGAAAATTCTATTGTGGTACTTTGTTGTATTCTTGATTGCTGTATGGGATTAGGTCATCCTACATTTTTTGCAGCGGGGACTTGGGCTTTGAATCATTTTTTTGGTTGTGTGTGTAGTTGTGGTGTTACTGCTTTCTGTACTCGGCTGGTTAAATCGCACAGACCAAGACTGTTAGTATGTATTCAGTTCATTGTCCCGTTAGCCGACTAGTAGGTCGTCTAATTCATTAGGACCGGCCAAGAAAAAGTGTGTTGTGTGCTGTACTCTGCCAGAAAAACTACATGCTGATTTCCCATGGTGATTAAGGAATATATTTCCTTGTCTATCGGAGACACCATTGGTCCCAAGATTGCTATTCGTAAATTGTTTATTTAATCAAGAGTTTGTTTAGATGAAACATGATTGATTGTCCCGCATTTGTTATCTTTACTTACTGAAATGGTATATGACTGTATGTACGTACCTTTCAATTATTCTGTTGCTTTAATTTCAAACATAGCTAGATAACATTTCTTTTGACAAAAACAGATTTACATGTAGAAACCGGAAAATGGCACAAACCATATAAAATTACATGCGACGATAGAAAATGTCAAACCATAGAAGACAAATTTCTATTTGATAGAATGTCCCATTTATCACGTACTAAGAAAACGTCGTATTAAAATATTTTATTTGAATAATCAGATAGTAAACCTATCCAAAGAAACCTCCATGTACCTATCTTTCTACAAAAAAGTTTTTAAATAAGACGTAAGACGTAATTATGAGTGCTCTTTTAATTAGTTCTTTAGTATATTCCAATCAATGCAATACAATACAATCTTTACTTTAAGTCGGATTTCATTTACAACATATGACATTAGTAGCTACGTATAGCCAATCAAGACCTCTTTCTCTCTCTCACTTTGTACCAATATATAGAACATATTGAAACCCGACAATCGTTTATCGAACTCCAACCCCCATTACTCATACCATAGTTAATGTTAATACATTTTTAACTTTCGCGATATTGCAAAACAATCTAGAACCAGCTCTTCTCGAGTAACAGGTGTATATATATACCATATATATATATTTTGTATAGTTTGATATAGATCTCAACACACCTACTACAAAAACTTGTTATTGGGTATAATATTGATCACGAATGTTCATTAATTGTCGTTAACATCACATTATATCCTGTAACTATAGATACATAATGTGAAGTATTTAGTTTTCGAGGGCATTAAATTTCGCGGATAGTGATAAACTGGTATTTTGGTTACTTCTTAGATAAGTGGATGAAAAAAAATGAAAAAGGTATAGTGCGCCTAAGGTATCTTCAAAGGCGGGACAATTTCGTATAACACAAATAGGTGTCAAAACAATTCATCAGTGTTTGTTTAGTATAAAATTGTGACCAAATGTGTATATTTAAAAAAGTTATTTTGTAACAAAAGACCAATCTGGTTAATGTTTATAAATATTACATTATCCTCCTCCACACGCTATACATATACCTACGTATTTGAAGTAAATGATGCGAAGGTATTAACATGTAATTCAACTAGATCGCGAAATGAATCAGTCGCGAAAATCAACACGTTTACCCTTTCTTATAATTTTACCATTCGATATCTGTTGATCTGATGATCACTAGTTTCTGAAACTACACTTTATTGAATGAGGCAAAAGCAAAAAAGGAACCTGCTGAATGGAAAATGCACATGATACAATAGGCTGATTTGTTCCGCCATTGTTTGACCAAGTTACCATTCAACCCCTATACAAAACTACAAATGTAGGTTCAATTTTAACCGAAAACAGGTTTGCACCTAGTGTACCAATTAATGTATTCTCTTTACGCGACGGGGACGTGCCTAACAAACATAATTCTGCATTGTCTTCAATAAATGTTGCTTCACAGTCCTTCAAACAGCGATATTGAATATAGGTAAATGGGTAAATAACACATGACTTTGTGTACTTATTTTTGGTGGGTAGTGTAAATGTAATATTATCTGAATATCTATCGCCGGTTCGTATAATGACTACATTTATAATGATGTTTTCACCAGTGATTTCTATCAGGTGATGTCCTTCATGTCGTGATTATAACACAATAATATAATTAACTACATTACCATGGTAACTGAAATGCCAGTATTTAATCAGACAACTAGTTACTCTACAGTGTGTTGTAGAAATACCTGAAACCGTAATTTTGTTGAGCAGACGTAAAACTGTACGATTGTTTAATAAGGATTCGATTAAAATTCAATCTTTTACATTTCTTATTTCATCTACAACAATTCAAAAGGCGCCTTACATTTTGAAAATGTTACTTTTCGACATCGCAAAAAGTAAAAAAATTGGGTTCGGAGTGATGTCATTTCATACTTGATGACGTCAAATAAGCAATTCTGTGAACTATTTTTGAAAAAAACTTGTTAATTGCCGCACCGTAAAATCCTGGGAGTCCTTATGTTCCCTCGTTTATTGCTAAGGTTTTGACGTGAAGTGGCTAGGTCTAAAGAAGAGATGACATATATCACCGCATTATACTCATGTCACTTGAACGTATATGACAGCTATTCTATTATCTAATCATCACTGCTTAGTATCAGCAAGCATATATCTGTCAGAAATAAAATATAATACATTCACCAATGTATTATCAGATGATCAGATTTATTCGATAAGAGAAAGTTCTAGAAACTGTAAGAAGTAGAAAATTATAATATCGAACGAACTTTTTAGTACAGACATAGTTAGTGTTGTGACCTATGTCGCATTGTCATATTGAGGAAGCTCGAATTATCAAACAACCCTGAGTCAACGAAAAGTGTACAAACGATCGTTTAATCGATTAAATCCCCATAATACCTTGACCGATTAATGGAAGTACCGGAAAACGAATTTTATACCACAATGTCAATATGTTAATAAGTCAATCTCTTACTATTCTGAAAAGCGTCATCTATTTACTATAGTCTCTTTCATCTTCTTCATTACTGCAGAGCATAATGATACCAAATTTCATAGTAAAGATCAAGTACCATCAAAATAAATTCGAAATGGCGACAGAAAAGAAATAGGATGGGAACATGACAAGCATGTATAGGAGTTGAACCAGCAATTCCATCGCTAGCAAGTCAACATTCTAATGAGTAAGCTTATCGGTCAATTTGATTACGTTATGTATTTGCATTATTCATATTATGTCCGTTGGGTATGACTTTTTTCCTTGATAAACAGTAACAACAGACCAACGTGAAACAGCTTGATTTCCCATAAGTAATGAGTAATTTTAGGACAGTTTTTCTTGTTTTCTCAAAGATATTGTAGTTACCTTCTCATTCTATGCCGGGGAATTGTACAATGCATAATGTGCATACATCAAATCCTACATTTTACAATCACATTCAAGTCTCTGTCATTCTGTAAGATGCTGCATTTAATGTCTTTAATGTGGAATTTGATATGCATGATAACAACCCTAAACGTATTAGTAGAAACGATAAATTTAAACCATTGACGTCATATACTATAAATTATGAATACCAAGAAAAAAATTGCCTATCAGGTATTAGTTAACTACTGTTTGAAACATTATTTTCGTCGTTACACGGGTGATGTATTGCCAACTGCTCTCATTTGTCTAAGAACTTCACATTGTAAAACCGTAGAATTTCAAATTTATGGGTCAAGAAATTAAAGTAGGTTACAAAACGTGAGTCACACTTCGGGTTGACGAGATTATGAACATTAGTCGAACCGAATGATATAGTATTCGAGCATGGGAATATTTATAACAAAGGTAAGAACAACCCCCAGATCTTTGCAGTGATATTGCAAATGCCGATTACACTAGTTTGTCATCATGTCTTCACTGTACGCGTTGCCATTTTGTTTTGAAATATCTGCTTTAATGTCTTTTCCAAATTCTTAGAGTTTTCTCAAAGCGTGATTTTTTTCCTGCCATTAACCCACGTATGTGGTAGAACACTAATAGCATTACACACTATTAGATGCTGCGATGTGATGACTTGATACGTATTTCTAACTTCGTCAAGTAGATATGTGAACGAAGCTTTGGCACGCAAGGCATACGTAATACGAAAACTATACTTGGGGACTTAAAAAACGCTTCATTGCAAACATAATTCGTTCTTCAGCTTAGTTGTCATTTAGAGTGATCCCCCTTTCATTTATTAATGATGTAGATCACCATTACCTTTATATCCATTCCATTGTTTTAATTTGTACTAAAAGCATTTAATGTTTACTCTATCAACTAAGCGATTCAAAATTCGAAACAATGCGTTTGATAGTCATAGGAAATACGTTTTAGTTTTACATTTTGCATTGGCTACCAGTAGCATATACTGATGTATATTTACCATTACCAAGCTTTGGTTTGTTATAATGAGCCGCTTGATTGTTGTTTACGTCATACTAGTATTAGTAACTACATATAATTCCCATAACTGTGTAATAACGCACGAATTTAAAGCCAGATTATATTACGTAAATTGAGTTATCTGAATACATCGCTTTTATCACAGGAATCAACAACACAACAGGGATCAACAACATAACTACGTATGGTGATCAAAAAGAAAATGAGACAAATGTAACGTAGTTTTGTAATGGGATTACAACTGACCTTATATATATCACGTTTCATTAAACCATTCCATCAAGTATCTCATTTTGATCACTCCACACCGAACGCATTTATCTCTGATCAAATCAGTCAAAACCAATGTTTCACAGTACAATATACATGACATTTAACTTTGAGAAACGAATAACAGCAGTTTTCCAAATTAAAGAAAAATAAGAATATCACAAAATGACAACACGAGACTTGTGGGAAATTATTACAATATTGTATAATTGAAAATCAAATAACTCGGTACAAACCACTCTCTTGTTGTTTAATTAGGCGGATAATAACAAACAAGATACTAGTATGAGGAAATCGGACAACGAAGTCAGCACTAAATTTATCAGGCAGAGCACAGAAAACAGTTACAATATATCACAACACAACAAAACAACACGGAACAATGCCCATTCAGAACCAAAAGAAATAATCAAAAGTACATGTCTCCAGCAGCTGCACATTTATCTTGGCAATGGTAACTGCACTGTGCAAACAACCTAATGGTACACTATGGTTACTTCTATGGCAACTATTAGCAGCAGTTGCTACCACACCTATAACACCTGCATATGCCTTATCCATGGAATAGCCAGAACAAAATGTACATTTACATTTATATTTCCTGACAATATGCTCTCAAGCCTCTTTGTGAAGATATGAATAAAAACGTCTTCTTTGAGTTTTTTCATACCATTATTGATGAAAGAACCATTTCAAGCACTTCAAAGTTCAAACACATTAGCCCAGTTATATTATTTTATCAGTGTTAAAGGGTTCTCACAGAAATATCCCAGTTCTAAGATGTCTAATTGGGCTGTTTTTATAAACTAGAATATCAGGTCCAACACATTACTTCACATAATGAGAACTATCAGGAATATTAAAGCTTGCTCTATACTTGTTAAAAGCACAATGACGATTAAAAGAGAGTTATCCAAATCAAAGGACATGTCTGCATGTTGAAAATATTTTAATGACCTGATATAGTGGGATATAGGGGATCTGAAGAGTAAAGGCTATATAGGATATCGATTGTGTATTGTAGGTTTAATAATACAACTTAGGATTATATATTGCAATATGTTTTTCAGTTCACAATCATACTTATTGTTCACATGTCCTTATTATTTTCGTGTTCCTGTTTTTTTTTACCTGATTACAGCATCAGACTGTAACAGTGATTTGAGAAACTAGGTCATCCTGCAGCGGGAACTTGGGGAACTATGTCACATGTGTTGTCATTTCTTTGTGAAATCGGGTCATCCTGCATTAGTTCGGCAGGTATTTGGGTTTTTAATAATGTCTTCGGGCTGTGCGTGGGCTTTGTCAAAAGTTATCTGTAATTGTGTAACGATGTTAAAATTTTTCCCGTTCTAGGACGTGACGTCGTCACGTTATACGCAATGACGTCACATGGCGATACCTGCCAAAACTTCAAGGTCTGTATCGTCGCATGACGTTGTTAAGTACATTTTGTCTCGATTAATTTACATCACTCTATTTGACATGACAACCATGGGGTATCAGTGTATTTAAGTTTTTTACCCAAATATAACTACGTAACGTCAGTATTTATGTTATTTCTGCAGCCCATTGGGGCATTAATTGACGGAATCCCCGATGTATGCGGCGCATTTGTTCATATTACTTCTGTTGATTTGTGTCACGTTTACACACAAACGCTTTTAACTTAAACATGGTACGCACTGGTTTTTATTGTACAGAGCATCAGTCCGATAAAAGCCTTCAGCTTTGATATATTTCTTGAATACACAAGTCGATAATTGACTTCAACTCCGATGCGTTCGTGCATACGCCACATAAAATAACACAAACTGCACTAGAAACAGTTTCAAGAGATTGTTTGTTCACACAATCAATAGGAGTGAACATGTTACATAAATTGTTACAGACTTACACCCTTTCACGATATACAAATGCATACACAATACTTTGATATTTGTGTGCAATTTATTTAATCTGGGATACATATACGTGTACGTACGTTGTAAAGAAATAATCAAAACTTTCATCAGCGATTTTTGCGTGTTTCAGCTACCTTCGTGTAATCTAGATGATGGATATGGAGTTTAAACTATATTTAAATTGAAAAACATTCTTAAAAAGGGTGCGTACAAGGGCATGTGTGCACTCATGAATTACAAAAGGCTCGGTATTGTGATTGTGTTAGCGGCTTGTCACAGAGGCGTTCTTGTTCAAAGCTGGTGGTAGCCGAACGTTATTTATGTGTAAATTCACTTTTTTATTTCCTTCAGTATGTATATTTCTGTTTTCAGGATTGAGTCGTACACAGGTGATCGTGATTGCCACATGTTCTGCAGTAATAGGAACATTTTTCATCATCGCTGGGGCTATGCGAATTCAGTAAGTAAAGTTACAACATGTTAAAATTATAATTACCTCTAATTCAATTATATTTCATGGTCATTGCGTTCTGTAACTTGATGTTGTGTTGTCATCCTTTTCAATGTTTTACATAGCTATGTAGTAACTTATCTGTCGAATATGAAATCTGTAGAATATCCAGTTATGATTTCATTTAAATCCTTTGCTAAAACTCTGTCCTTATATATGAATACGGTTTGCCGTACATAACATAAATAGCGACGGCTGTAAAACGCAGTTATAAATCAATTTGTTATAAATCGAGTCCAGACTACATCATTTTCAATTTCTCAAACCATTTCTCCAGAGTAAAATCTGTGTAACGAGACCTTTAATGCTCAATTATGGAACTGTCTCAATTTATAGTTTTTACCATATAATTCAATAACGCCAAGGGCATCATATGTTTTTTTTCAGGTTTTTAATACGTGCATTTTATTCTATTAAGTCCCTGTCACACTAACTGTATAATGAATAACACCTGAATATCATCTCACGAATACTGACTTATACGTTAACATTAGTCTGTGCACCGGTGTTCGCATGTACGGTATGAATTGTATCCGTTACACTTACAGTTATACAGTCAGAAACCGTTAGACATTACAAAACTACTCTTATCGTCAGACTTCGTTTCATAAATCCGTTATGCGTGACAGGGCCTTTACAAACAACAACAGATCGATGTTCGCGTGTCTTAGTATGAAACTATGACATCTCGAGAGAGAATTAAATGAGAATATCTAAATTGAAAATGATATCATTCAAATTTACACAAAACGAGAATAGATACAGAGACCATGTTCTTAACTTACTATAAAGTAAATATTAATTGGAAGGATGCCAAATGCATCTTACTTTGAAAACCAAACCATCAATTCAAAAATGTCTTCTAGGCAAATCCTCATATGGGCTGAATTACAGCAGGACTTCAGGTACTACAAAATAAGGATACTTTGTGAGTGAGGTTTAATTTATATGTATAGAAAATATTGCAACATTCGTCTGAACAGGTACCGTGCCTATCGTATGTCAGTGTACGAGTGAACTCGACTACTGAGTCACTGTATTATTATCATAACTGGACGGGTATGAACTTGTTAAACCCTTGTGCTTATTAAATGAACAAAAAATCCAAAGTTCAAAAGGGGAATTCTCAATGCGCACCAGAAAGCGGCGCTTAGCCAAATAGCCAAGAACGAGTACACGCGCTATTTTAGAACATACTCTGCATAGGCTAACAAAATAAGAGTATAGCTTCGAGTGGAGCATACAGAACATAAGTGTACAGTTTCACAACGGTTAGAATGCATGTGACGAAGTAAAAAAAATATGCACACATTTTCTGCAATCTTGCATACAAATGTTTCCAATTACTGTAAATCGAACATCTTAGCAGGCTTTAAATGAGATAAAAAAACCTGACACATTATTGCATTGTTACCGACTAATTTACACAAATAATGTTATTAACGTATCTGTTTCGTCTATAATAATTCCATTGATTTACTCGAAGTTGCCATAGGAACCACAAAACGCCTTGATTATGATGAATGTATCGTGTAATTCCAAGGTATGGAAAATAGTTGAAATTAGTTTCAAGCCCTCTTGGGATCCAAAACAATACCGTACTGCACCATCTCCTAGTAAAGCGAAATACAAAAGCTTTATATCATTCGTCTATCGAAACAAACATGAAAAGATTGCACAAATAACCAGTACCTCCATTTGAGTCGCTAATCGTTTATGACTTATTTTAGTATAAGTAAACAAGTTGTTTTCAGCAAACAGAATTGTTAACTTCGTTTTCAAGTGAATACAGTTTATGCGTGTTTTAGCGTACTATAAAACGTCGCCGTCAAATTCAAACTGACACGTCATATTGGAAGATACAACTGATGAAAAAGGGGTGTGGGCAGTTGACTTTAAGTCGTGTATTGTATCAATTTCTCGTTTTGTAGTTACTTCAACAATTCACTTCTCCAGAGTGGATACCCAATTCCTAAAATTCCATTGACAAAACAAACAAATTAGCCGCCAATTATATCCACTTACGAAAACCATTACTCGAAACGTGATTGGACTTAATTAACCTCAATTGGTACACGAGAAGATGACAATGGACAGACAGGCATTTAGCATGTGGACAAAAGACGATTAGATAGCCTGTCTCGTTCAATGGTCCTAGATCTTTAGAAACTGTTTTATCTTTAAGAGATTCAATGGCATGCGAAATTAGATCTCTCATTGTATAATCTGTTTTGGGTTTGAAGATATTACAAAAGTACAGTTTCGTAGACAGAAGTGTCCTAACTCATGCAAATTGTTTGGAGTCAGGAAGTACAGACGAATTTGCAATTAATCAACTGTCCTGGTTCTTATATGAAGTGCATTTTGATGTAGAATGGAATATGGAACAATGTACTGAACGCAGAATGTTGCAAGAGTCAATCAATTTATTTCAATTGCGGTTTACGTAAATTGCTGATTTTTTGTCAAACCGTTGGACCATTTGCCAATGTGATATATACAGTCACTGTAATTAGCTATGCTTGTGGACCAATTGTATATAAACAATGTAATGAAAATGAATAAAGTTATTGTAGTGATTTAAAATTTCAAAATATGATAACGAATGAGCTTATTTAGAAAAGTTACTGCGTCTTTAAATATCATTTACTTTAATAGTAAATTAGATTACAACACGTTTATATAATACGTTTGCGATTATTACCTGTCCTCAAAATATCACCTAGATAGATGAGCCTTGGGAAAGTGTCGACTTCCTTACGAACAGTGTATTCCTATATTGGTTGATTCAATATGGAAACAAAGGTGGGCGATAATGTAACTAGATGAACCTATCTTACAAAATGTCTCCATCGCATGCATGTTGTTATATAAATGAGATAATTATCTTCATCGATTACTAGCGGCACATTGGGTGCCCATACAACATAATTGTTTATACCGTGATACGAATAATGTAGATATAGAAGTGCTCATATATGCATATTGGAAGAGATATGGTGTAGACTATATACATCAACTCATTGTTAAGAGAATCATTTCTCAATGTATGACGACACACACGAGCGAAGCATGTGCGGCATTTATTTTTTTTCTATTTATTGAGAATATCGTATATCACTCTAATATATTTCTTGAACGGTGTTAGTAAATGGCATGATGTGCTAGAAGAAGGATCAGTTAATTAAACCAAACTATCTTGTGTAAAGGATGGTATAAATAAACCTTATAAATCAGTTATACTATATAGATTAACTACAAGTAATTGAGACACTTTTATTCTGAACTCGCATCCTCCAGTCTATCTTGGGATAGTTTTAACTCCCCGTCATTAAACAATTGATGGCTCAGAAAGTTTAATTAGTAGGTATAATGCGTAAGCAGAACCCCGTGAAGTTTATTGCCAAAACACATTTCTGTCGAAACATTTCCTAGATTGGATTCTCGAAAGCGTGGATAGAAAATATAAAAATTAGATCCACGACTGGTGCTAAAATTTATGGTATTATGCTGCAAATGTGTATGTGTCTTGTTTGAAGAATAGATTTAAATAATAATACCGCAATTGAGCCAATGGATATAAATTCATCCCATCAAAACTGTTCTTAGGCTATTGAACGGAAATCATTTGGTCTAACGACCGACATCAAAGGTGGGGCATAATAAAAGCAAACATCTATAACTCAATGAAAACGTTTGTTACGTCTATATGCTTCTCTTTATTCAATACCAACCTGTATGTATTAAAAATTAAGGTTAAAGTACCACATCCTATTAATCGTTTTACAATCTGGTCATTATCGAGTTATGTTTCTTGTAACACATGCAAAGGAGGTGCTATTAATTAAGTTCAATCAATGTGTGTAAATTCTTATTTTATCTGTCAGTTTAAATTTATATTTTCGACATTTCCAACGCTGCCATTGAAATTTCAAAACTTACATATTCGGTGTACAATTTCATCGGTGGAGAACGTTTGTAGAGAAGTTTTAATTATTTTTTGTATGAATGTTTTTAGTGTATGGCGATATCGAAGGCTAATTCTTGCTTTTGATACCTTGAACGCCTGACCACTTTTGCAGAAATTGACCTTTTGTTGAGAAATATAAACTTGTCAGTTTTTTATTTTCTTCGTTTTATACTCTTTACTTTATCAGTGATACAGTTACACAGTGTATGGACTCCTGACCGCCTAAACCGGATGTCGCTCATAACTAGGCGGCCAAAACAAAATTCAATTGCGTTTACGACCTCGAATATTTTGGATTTTATTAGTTTATTCGTTAGCGTGGCATGCAGTAAGTATATTCTTTTGTTAAATATGTAGCACGTTAATTACTGTTTACGTTGATACCAAACAGTCTTAATAAAACCGCATAATAACTTTATCTTAAAGTAAATTCACAGTTGATTATTTGTCATATTTCACCAAAAAACAACAAATTGTTTGAAAGAAAGTTTATGTGGTACACAGCAAGTGTTGCAAGTTTTATAACATTGTAAATAAATGTATAACACATCGATAAACACTAACTTTGCCCTACTGTAACGGTTTCTTTTTCATACAAAATGCATTTTTCGGGGACATGTATGCCGATTACACTGTACGACTATGCGATTCAGTATAGGCCAACTATTCGATTATTGTCAAATTTGGCCTGTACGCCTAATGGTAAATTTGTATGCCGATTCATCACGTCTATTCATACTTGAATGTACTGTTCTGGCTTTGTTATGTGTAAATAAACGGTTGAATTATATTTTTTATTCATTTCAATTTCAGAATAGTCATGGACGACCAATATCAATGCTACTACTGCAGTTTCGTTCTCACATATGAAAAGTAATATATGAAACAGTCGATTATGCCTACTTTGTATCCTTAATTGGAAATATTTCCTGAAACCTATAAGTCTTTGATAGACATTTATCTTTCTAAGTATCGGTAACGAACATATTAAAGATAAAACAACTATCTCATATTGTCTGTTCTGTACATTTAAAGGGATTTCTACATGCATACAAGTAGAGCTAAGGTGTATCCTGTCCACTAACTCTCCAAACAATCAACGGTAAAGGAAGTCGCCCAGATATATATTACGCCATCTGTAGTAGCTGAGATTTTCCCAAAGTAAGTTGATAATTGTCACACTTGAACGCATTTGAGGTCATATAATTGGGAAATTATTGATTATTCATTTCGTTTATCAAACAAGAAGTTGCGCTACGACCATCCATGTTATATTTAAACTAACAAAACCAAAATCAACGGAATAGGTTAACGGACCTTTTACATATACATAGCTAATAAGAGCAAATTATAATTGTACAATGTATCTCAATGTATTCAAACCCATACGCTTGCGCCACCAAATTAGCAAACCCAAAACTTCTCATGGAAGTACATTGCATCATCCTATAGCAAAGGTATTGCTTTGCATTCACCGTCGCTTCGTTCACCCGTTCGCTTGTATGTACGTCCGAATTTAAGAGGTCAATAAACAGACCACAAATGAATGTAAATACCAGTATGATACATGTACTTGTAAGTACCAGGCTAATTGTGTACACCAGACAATTTCCGCTACGCTGCATAAAACAACCATCAAGGCTAAACGTATACGTAGATGGACATTTTCCCAATGTTTGTGACAAGACACATATTTTGTTATTTGCAGGAACCATCTGTTTGATTGTACAGAACGTGCCAGGAGAAAAGGAAAAAGGAAAAGTGGTGATATTCACAAGCCAACACTCAGTGGTAGAGGGATACAAACTGTAAGAGAGCATCACCGATGTGACGAAACCAAAATAAAACCTCATGTTCGGCTTGGTATAAGCATTGACAGTAACAAATGAAACTGGGCGTTTGAAACACAGATGGTACGCCTGCAATTGCTGCTGTGGAGTTCAATCGAATTCTAGTTGGTGTATTGTTTATCTACAAATACCAATTACCAATATACATTGTATATATACAGTTGTGCTACCCCGACGTTGTGTAATATACTTTGTTCACAGGGCATATTAACATGCAAACTTAAAAAAATATATAACAAAACTATTTTAAATCAATAACAGTTTATTTTAACTATGTATAAATTAACAATTAACAGTTAAATAACAATGAATTGTTTAATCTCATTTTAAAATCATGAGACATATTGTGGCTTTCTGAGAGAATATGAAAAAAGTTTTTAAATATACAAAACAATGTAAGTTCATATATCAGATACTCCCCTTACCCCATGCGATGAAAAGTGTGTCTTTATCTATCATATGTTTCATGCAGATCATTTGGACCAACTGCAATACTTTGTCAAAGTAATCAGTGAATCTACAGCAGCGTTGGAGGCATTTTACATAAAAAAGTGCATACTTATATAAGAACTTGCTTTGATATGTCATTGTATAAAACACTATAACGTTAATAAACAAGAAAAACTTAATTTTAAATGTTTTGTTCATTTGCTTTTTAATTTTGTCATAACATTTTATGTATGCAAATATTCACTACATCGGACATAACCAATGGTAGATCTATATGCATTCAGGCTTAAACTTAACAATTGTTTGTTTCACTTTAATAACTATCTAAGTCGTTCAAATGATCATTTATGTCAGAGGAAAATATATTCTATTGTTTTTATCTTACAATGCTGGAACAGTTTAATGTTACTACATTATACCACAGAGGCTCACAGGAAAGACTGGGTTGCTTCTTTAATACAGGTTCTACTTTATTATTGTTATTGCACTTTACATTTTGCAGGTAACTTATAAACATTACATGTTAACATTTGCCAGAACCTTTATTCAAAGAGTATCTAAAAGCAACACTTATGTAATCACTCAACTATATCGCTGAGACAACAAAATGTCTGTATAACAAACAATATAACGTACAAAAATCACCAAAGGATTATTTCATTTATGAGTTACATATAAATAATAAATGTGTGGCACCAAAATCATTGTGACAAAAATACTGAAGTAAGAAAAGCTTACTTATTGCTAAAGTAACGAAAATGACAATATTAAACAAAATATTTTAAAACAATCAACTGGTTAGTTTTCCATAAAGCTGGAAATAAAAGGACAAATTGTAAAATATATTTTGCCTTAACAAAATGAATATTCACTTGAATAAAATGAGATCATAAAAACTCGTCAAAATGTGACAAACATTAATATCTGAACACTCTGTGAAGCTTACTTATTGCTAAAATAATGAAAATGGCAATTTTGTAAATAATACTTTATAACAATCATCTGGTTAGCTTATCCACAAAGATGATAAAATAAAAGCATATTTTGCTTATACAAGAAAAGGTTTTAACACGAATCAAATGAGTTCATGAAAACTCGCCAAATTGTGACAACCATTAATACATTTTGTAACTCTAATATTATGATGACCTTCATTAAATTCATTAAAGTATAATCAGACGGTTACATAGTTTCAGCATGTTGTCTCTCCATATGGTACCTCAAGCTTGATCTCCATTTGTAGCCTTTACCACAAACCTTGCATTTTAGATCTATTTGTTCACGTATGACCATTATATGGTCCGTCAGAGACCGTCTGCATTTAAAAGACCTTGAGCACGAAGTGCATTCAAAGCACACGTTTTCGTGAACCTTCTTTACATGCTCATCCAAGGATTGAGGGTATTGGAAAGTCAAACTGCATTTAGAACACTTGTTTCTGAGGGCCTTGTCATGAGCAGCTAGGTGCCCTTTGTAATTATATAACACGTTATAACCTTTATGGCATATAGGGCACGTGAATCTGAATTCCTTTCTATGTACAGACATTATGTGCAGTTTCATGCCATATTTTGTTTGGAATCGTTGACTGCACTGGTCACACATAAATGATTCGTGTTCTTCAGCTTGGGTTGCTACTTGTTCTTCGTGGTGTACTTCGAAGCTGGTATTTACACCGTCTACAACTATTGCGTCATCCATCTGTAAAATATAAAAACAATGATGAGAGTTATGCAACAAAAGTTTTAAAATGGACCATTACAACCAATAGATACAGGTACTATCAGAAATATTTTTGGCAGGTACACGCTCATTTAGTCAGTAAGTATTCGCCCTATATCGCCCATCTTGCACAAATTAAGTCAATTGCACAATCAGTACATGCTATTTATCTATACACAGGTAAATTACATACAAGTTAATTGATATACAAATTTAACAAAGTTTGAAAACGACTATAGTTTATCTTTTGGCTTTTACAAATTCTTATTTTGTTCCTGTCAGAAAAACACTTGACATTACATGTCTTCTTATAAACATAAAGCCTTGTCAATTTCAACAAATCCTTGTCAATTTCAAAACATTACCATGAAAGGCATGTGCTTTAAAAATGTGTGATAAGATAAGATAAGATAAGATAAGTTTATTAACGTCTCACTCATGTACATGTTTGTAACAAATATACATATAAAATGATAAAATATATAAACATGCACAAAACCACTCAATTTGAGTTATGAGAGACAATAAGAATATGAACATCTATAAAGTACACATACATAAAACATCAAGAGAACTATAGTCCTAAAATACAAAATCGCTAATTAAAAAAATATATATATATATATATATTAAGAACAAATCAGAACATGGAAATATAAATTATCAAATACACATATAAAACATTAACTGTACAATACGTTTCTCCTAGTGACTAGAATTTCATGACAAGCTTTGGCACTGTATTTTACGATTTCATCATTTGATAGGATGTAATAAAACTTTTCAAGATCATTCAAACATTTAAAATCCGGGTAAACATTTTGAATACATCGATACAAGTTACTTCTGATGTTTTTATACAAATTACATGACATAATAACATGATATTCATTTTCGACAGCATCCATACAATTGAAACAAAATCTTTCATCGAATGGTATCCCTTGATACCGCCCTGTCTCGACTTTTAGGGGTGCAACACCACAACGAAACTTTGACAGTGCACTCCTATGAGTTCTTGGTATGATATTGTTATTCACATATGTTTCAGTGTCATATGAATGTTTAAAAAGTCTGTATGTTCTGAGCTTATTAGCTCCATTGCCTCTAACCTGATCATTGTTAATAGTTTGTAACCAATCACGTTTATACTTATTAAATATTTCTTCTACACAGTTGTCGGTTATAGTTTTACGCATGGAATTACTATAATGAGTGTCAATCGATAGGTGGTTTACTTTCGCGCATACTCTGTAGCACCAATTTTTCTTTGCATGTCTGCGTAAAAATGACCATTTCCAAACCTTACAATTCAGTCTATCTACTTCCATTGAGTTCAATCGAAACCACTGGGATAATGTTGATTTCCATTGCTTAGCGATTGGGGGTATCCAACCCATGTCACCGTTCACACCCGCATTGGGTGTGTATCTACCAACTCCTAAGTAAAACCTGATAGCTCTGTGCTGTACCGCATTAATGCAGGTATATTCTTGCGTACCCCATATAGCTGCTCCGTAACTTATTGTTGGCCATACTATGCAATCGTACAATTTCGAATAAACTTCAAACGGCATACCTCCTATTGCTTTAAATTTAGAAATAAGTAGCCCTAGGGCTCGTGTCGCTGATTTTGCAACATATTTGGCTGTGATATTATAGTCTAATGTATCGGACAAAGTGAGACCTAAATACCGGTATTCATTAACACACTCGAGATAATTACCATTACAGTTAAATCTATAATTGGTTTTAGAGGTTGACTTCGATCTAAAATGCATTATTTTGCTTTTATTTTGGTTGATAGTCATTCTATTGTTCTCGCACCATGTAGTTAGAATATTCAACAGATCTTGAAGTTCATCTTCAGTTTCAGCCATGAGTACTAAGTCGTCCGCATATAATAAATGACAAATGTTAATTTCATTTATTCGTACTCCTAATCCTGTTTGGTTAAGATGAAGACTTAGATCGTTTAAGAAGAAGTTGAACATAGTTGTTGAAAGCAAACAGCCTTGCTTCAACCCGATGTTTTGGCTAAACCAGTCAGTTCTGAAGGTATTTACTTTTACAGCACATTTTACACTAGTATAAAGTGATTTGAGCGCGTGTAGAATTTTACCTTGGACACCAATATTTGCAAGTTTTTTCCATAATTTATCTCTGTCTATTCGATCATACGCTTTTGAAAAGTCAATGTATGCTACGAATGTTGCACGCTTGCATTTCTTTCTGTCTTCAATTATAGTTGTCAAAGTTGATAATTGGTCAATCGTGCTTCTGTTACGTCGGAATTCGTTTTGTTCATCGGCAATAATGTTATTGTCTTCAGCCCATTCTGTTAACCTATTGTTAAGTAATGCACAATATGCCTTGTAAATTGCTCCAGTAACCGCTATACCGCGGTAATTTGATGGATCTCTTTTATCTGAGGACGAGCCTTTCAATACTGGGGTTATAATGCCGTAGTTCCACGCGTTCGGAATTGTTCCTGTTTCAAAACATACACTAAATAGTCTATGAAGAAAGTAAATACATGGTTTTGATTGTATCACTTCAGCGGGAATTTCATCGTATCCTGGTGATTTATTTTTATTTAGAGATTTCACGGCTTTCTCTACATCAATAATGTTTATACCATTATTCAATGAGTCGGCGTCATATTGTATAGAAGGTATGTTTGTTGCATCCTGGTCATTTTGATCATGATTACTAATATCGCAGTTCAAGAGATTATGGAATGTATTTTTCCACTTCATAATAATTTTATCGACGGAATTAGTTAATGTACCATCTTCTTGTGATACTTCCATTGGTATTTGTTTGTTTCGTTCAGATTCAACACCAATTTTACCGATTGTCTTCCAAAATTCACCAGATTTATTATCATTACAAGATTCCAATAGTTTATACTGCGTTTCACGCCAATACAGCCTTTTTCGACGCTGTACATTTCGATCGAACACTTTGCGTTTCTCAATATAATTTGATTTCAGAACTATTTTGTGGCTCGATTCTTTGCATTTTAGCCATAATTTCTCAGTCTCACATAGTTCATTCCACATGGCACTTAACTCGTCTGTCCACCAAGGTTTACGATCACGTCGTTTCTTATTGTTTCGACCATCATTAGTTTTAACCTTTGGTTTTAAGTGTTTATTCATTTCGTTTTTCAATGTTTCAGTAAACTCCGTGTATACTTGATCAATACACTCTTGTTTATTCTGGTTTGCTTCTAAGACATTTATTTTTTCATTTAAGAGGTTGATTATATCTGGTTCGCACATAAATACATCAGGTATATTGTGTTTGGCATAAGTTGTTACGGGTATCGGTGAATACTTCGATTGGGAAGGCTGCATTGTTTTCTCCCTTTTCGATGGTCTTAGCTGTAGATTCCAGGTTAGCATTGAGTGATCTGGTATTGAGATGACGTCCATAGATTCGATATTTACAGCATTATGTATGAGATCTGTAGCACTGATTACGTTGAAAGAGTTATATTTACCTAACTGTTCATAAGGTACTAGGCAATAATCCACTACGGAAGATCCTCTTACTGAAACACTTGTATAGTCATTTACGTCACAATTTCTACCGTTCAAAATGCATAGATTTGTACTTAGTATGTTTATGTGTGTGGGAAATAAATTGCCTTTATTGACTTATTTAAGTGATAAGAATAGATACGTTATTCAAATGTTCAAAAGTGCTTTATGAACAGGAATACTTGCAGCATGTGCAGTTATTATTCATTTGCATTTCGAATATAACTTAAATTACTTGGAATAGTTTTCAGACGGTGAGTGATCTTGACCTAATTTCAAATGTTTATGTTTTTGCTACAAAAGTGATCGATTTAAATTTCAAATCAGTAAAACTCGTTAAAGGTTTAAACAAACAATTCAGCGGTTGGAAGAACATATTTGTAAGGAAAGTACAACATATATGAAAGAAAAAGCTCACCAGCCTGTCAATAAAATACCGTTGATATATTTAGCATTTAATTTAGGTTCACTTTATAGATACAGTCCCTGCTAAAAACTATTTTTGTGGGTATAGAGGGGATCATAGGTTCCTAACTACAAATCAAGCACTTTGTCTTGTACCATGTGCCAGGGGTGATTTGGTTAAGGATGTAGCCTAATTTACCAAAATTGACTGTTTCCTGTCTCAATTAAAGATACAAACCAAACATATTATGTATCATTTTAATGAGTACCTTGAATAGGCTAATACGCTCAAGCATTTCGTAATTGTTTTATTAATTAGGCTGTCAGTAGTGTTGCGACTATTGGGGCAGTCGGAATTCTGAGTTATCCAAATAGGCGTTTAGTGCATGATTCGAATTCATGTTGGATTAAACAATATTGTAACTGTTCGATGGGGCAAATACACACTTGCTTATGTAAATGCATACGTATAGATTCATAAAACAACCATTTAGAAGCGATTAGTACTCGATTTCCCTCAGAATGTCCGAAATTACGGTGATTTTAGCGCGACTGATTCATCTGTCACTTTGATCAGCGGTGTATTTTGATGAAATTCGTTTTTAATTGAAATGCTAGTGCCTAGTAAAGGACTTTCTGTTGCAGAGACGTTTATTTCACACTGAAACAATGTGTGAAACAGGTTTATTTAATGCAAAACGACTGAAAAAAACATGAAATACTTACTGCTGTTTACTTCGAAAAGCTGTCGAATACGAAACTGCACGCTTAGTTATGAGCGACATCCGGTTTAGGCGGTCAGGAGTCCATACACTGTGAGTTACCTGTCGGCATATCCCAACATTATCAAGTACGTTGCTTAATCTTTAATCATGGTTTTGTTCACTTTGAATACTAACATTGGGAGAAAGTTACAATTGATAGAGGAACGTTAAGCAATTACGAATGCGGTTGTCAGGGAAACAACAGAATAGGATTGGAATCTTGGGGTGCTGCAGGGATTCAGGGGGGGATAAAATAGATAAATAGACAACCTTATCGACCACAATTCCCAGGGAATAAACTTTGTCCGCAAACATGTTGAAAATAACATTATATCAATGTGCGCAAAAAGACAAATCATCTTTGTGAGAATAAAATGTTAGTTCATTCTTGCGTTTTCTGTTACTTTGGTGTTTATTTCTGTAGAGGTTATACATTTGAGTGCATTTTATAGTATATTATTCTCATATGAGCGTCATAGGAACTCCCGTATCTATTGCAATGAACCGAAAGAACTTATCATTGATATACAATGTATGAGCATATTTCGAGTGCAGCATACAAAATATTATTGACAAGTTCATTAATTAGAAAATACATTTTCTACAATCTTGAGTACAAATGTTTCCAATTTCTGCAAAGAGGAATTCTTGGCAGGCTTTAAATAAGATAATCTGACACATTACTGCATTGTTACCAACTAATTTACACAAATTATGTTATCAAGGTATTTGTTTCGTCTACAACAATTTCATTGATTTACTCTGAGTTGCTATAGAAACCACAAAACGCCTTGATTATGATAAATGTATCGTAAAAAAACACAATAACTTGCACCAGGGAACAACCTGAAGTTCCCTGACGTGTTAAATCATTGCCTTGATAAAGTATTCAAGCCATTTATGATTTCCTAGTCTAAACGTCTAAAAGGCGTATAATAGTTGGATTAAATTTGTGGGAATTTAAATGAACAAACAGTTGGATGTCTTAAAACAAGAAAGTAGATGTGAATTCGTTTCTAAAATATTAAAAAAGCGATATTGAATTTTCTTAATCCTGAGAAAAAATTTGGTAAAACTTGCAATCATAGTTATGGCAAATAGGTGCAATTCATTTTCAGCAATTAAGCACAAAATCTACCATGTTGTTATGGAGGTAGAGTAATGAGATATTTGAATGTTATAATAAAAAAGGAACATTTACAATAAGTTCACTGTAACTGATATGATTCCTTAATAGTGAGATTCAAACCCATACCGCACTACACCATTCCTATCAATGCGAAATACAAAAGCTTTAGATAACTTCTTCCATACTATGAAGCGATGACACAAATATCCAGTCCCCAGTCCGTAGAGTCGCTAATCGTTCATGACTTATTTTAGTATAAGCAAACTATTTGTTTTCAGAAAACAGAATAGTTAACTTCATTTTATCATTTTAAGCGAAAAGTGTTTACGCGTGTTCTGGGTAATATAAAGTCGCCGCCAAATTCAAACCGACAAGTCTTATTCGAACAACCCCGGTGGGATAGCACTAATCAATCTGTAATCATCCCTTTGGTTAGGGCATCATGTAAATAGCAAAATGTGTGAGTTACATCATCACGAACCATTTTCACAGAACACACTTTGACAAGACCACGTGTAGAACAAGACTTAGCACGAATGTGACAGAGGACAAAGTAATGTTACAAATACAAAAACTAATACGGTATATACAAACATATTTGACAATATCATTAACATTGATACATCAGTGGCAAAACTGTAAATGCATGACATCTTAATTATCATGTTCGACAACCACTAATAGTATACATGAGTGTAAGTGTGCAATAGTTAGAGGCCATCTACGGTTAATATCCGTGTCTCTAGTAAATGAATAGTCATTCTGTATTGCCTTCTAGCGTTAATTACTCGTGTCTATTTCTTTGTAAGTTAGATTTACAACGACTTAATTAACAAAGACGATTGCAGTTGGTAGGATTCACGTTTTTACATAAAATGGCAGAACCTTTGAAAGCTAAAGCAAGTACATGTCATGTGCGAACATGCTATGCATTACTCGCTAGTAGCTAGGAATGTTACAATAAATGTCGTTCAAATGTGTCCAATCACTTCTTCTACCCCTTCTCCAGGGGGAATATCCAATTCCTAAACTTCTAGTGAAAAAACAAATTAGCCGCCATTTATATTCATTTACGGAAACCATTACCCAAAACGTGAGTGGACTTACTTAACCTAAATTGGAACGCTTGAAGATGACATTGTATACAAAAAATGTAGCTGGACGTCTATTATGTGGACAATAGACGATTAGAATGCCTACCCAGTTCAATGGTCGTATGAATTTTGAAACTTTGATTGTTTCTTTAAAAGATTCAATGACATGAGAAATTAGATTTTAAATTGCATAATGCGTTTTAGGTCGCAGATATTGCAAAAGTACTGTTTCGTAGACAGAAGAGTCCTAAATTATGCAAATTACGAAGTGCATTTATGTTTAGAACGAAACATAGGGTAATATGAAAACATCATTGAAACATTTGCCAAAGTGATATGTGACGTTCCTTTATTTAACTATGCATAGGGATCACATGTATATAACCAATGTTATAAAACGGTTTTGTTCTTAATTTACAAAATATCGTAACGAATAAGGTTTTTTAAAAAAGATGCTACGTCTAAGAATCAAATTTCATTACTTTAATTGTAATAACAATGACAGCGCTACGACAGTATTACGTTTGCGGTTTTTATATGTCCTCAAAACGTCCCCTGAATTAAATTTGTCATGGAAAGCTGTCGACTCCCTGCCGAATAACGTACTCCTGAGGACAAAGGTGGGCGATAATCTGACTTCATGAACCTATCTTACAAAATACCTCCATCGCATGTTGTTATATAAATGAGATAATTATCGGCTGGGTCGATTACTAGCGGCACATTTGGTGCCCAGATTACATATTTGTTTATAACGTGATACGTATAATGTAAACATAGAAGTGCTCGTATTTGCATATTGGAAGAGATATGATGTGGACTATATATGTCAACTACTTGTTAAGAGAAACGCCAAAACTATTTCTCTTTGTGTGAAGAAAATACTCGTCCGACATGCTTAAAATTTCTATATGTATGGCATGTGTCCCTGTCAATGTGTCCCTGTGGGTTTATGCATCAGAATTATTCGTCGTATTTTCCTGTGTCGCTATAGCAACGAGAGCTAATAAAGTAAGGTTCTCTTATGTTCAGTATGTATCATGTCATCATGGTGAATTGAAATGTATTGTAAACACGTCACCTACTAGTTCGTGTTTATATTTTTCATTTTGTTGTTGCACAGTTGTATATTTAAAAAGTAGCATTAGTCATTATGTATGATTGCGCAATCAGACACCCGTTCAGTTCACACACGAGACGGTAAAATCAAAGATTCACGATATCAACCAATTATCAATACGAAAAAAATCAGTATGTTAAACAAAGGGTATTTTAAAAGTGTTATGTAATTTGTTTAACATTCACTTAAAGTACGCCAAAGTATATAATTTATAAAAGGTAGTCATATGAGTACTTCGAAGGAATAACGTAAATGTTGATCATTTATAAATAAAGAATTCAATCCGAAATAGAATTAGAATTTACACATTAAATATAACGGTTGTTCCTAGAGCTAATGGTGAAAGATAACTTTTGCACTGAACATTTAAATATACAATAACGACCTTGTCAGGGATGATATCACCTAACAGATACAGTATCTCGACTGAACAACATCCAACCTAGGTAGCTTATTGTTTAAGTCAGTCAAACGAACGCAAACCAAACACCAGCATTGACAAATACATGTATGTCAAACAGGCGATAACGGTCGGACTCACTCGACACAAGGAAAACAAGCGGAATAACAGTGAACAGAAATACATTCGTATATTGTTCGTCTCAAGGACAACCCATGAAACATGTGCGGCATGCATTACGTTATTTTCCATTTATTGAGAATATCGCTTATCACACTGATATATTACTCGTACGGCGTCATTAAAGGGCATGGTTTGCTTAGATAAGGTTCGGTTAATTAAACCAAACTATCTGTTGTGAATTATGCTTTAATAAAACCATATAAATCATTTATAATGTATAGATAAACTGATTGAGAAACTTTTGTTCTAAACCCATATCATCCAGTCTATCTCCGGGGAGGTTTACTCCCCGTCATTAAACATTTTATGGCATTGAAAGTTTAATTAGTAGGTATAGTGCGTAAGGAAAATCCCGTAAAGTTTATTGCAAAAATACGTTTCTGTCGAAACATTCAGTAATTGGGTTCTCGAAATCGTGGATAGAAATTAGAGCGACGACTGGTGTAAAAAATAATCTTCATATGTAAGTATGCAGAGCTAATAATGCGCCAAGAAAGGAGACGTAATTAAACCATTTTACTCTGCCTGAGGGTTAAAATGCAAACGAACAACAACATTAAAATATAAGTAGAATGTTTAACTGGTTCTATAATTATAAATAACTGTCACCATTATCTTAATGCTTTGGTAGATTAATGATCTCGTCTGTGATTTGTCACTGATTTCGCATTTTTATGCATATTTGGGTGTATAAATAAAGGTCTGGAAAACACCTACCTCTTCCACATTTGAATATCAGCTTTCGACGGATAAATACGACCAATGAAGCACGAACGCTATCTACAAACAGACTAAGCAAATCATTATTAAGCTTAATATTGTACAAGTATCAATTTCAGAGACATAATGTATCTTTAGCAGGCTCGTACATGTAACCTTATATGACTCTGATATGTGTGTTGTCATGCTACACGAAAAAATGATAGGAATTCCCAGTATAATATTGCTCCAACTACTAGTAAAACTAATGCTTGGTACAAAATCGGTTCATTTTATTTTATGAAATACAAACACAACGATGTCAGTTAAGTTAACACTTTTATTTAGTGGTTTATGACCTAAATGTGCAGCGTGCCAGATATTATATGTTTGTGAATCTTGGATATGTAAGTAGTGTAGCAAGAATACACGCAGCGTTGGTTGTCGAAATATATTCATTTCACAGTTTTTATCAACTTTGATATCTAACTTGTAATGAAACACTCATATGACGATGTATGGCGCCTCTCAGATTGGATCAACAAAGACTTATATCTGAGTTCTATGGTTCGTTTTGACATGAAATAAACGCGGTGTTAAATGCGTTCGAGAAATTCCAAACATTATTCCCGACGAAACCTAATCAAAACCAGAATTGAGGCTTTCGAATGAGGTAGTATTTAAGGTCAAGAGTTATGAAACATTTCTACCTTTTAGCATTATTCTTCGCCTTATGTACACCGAAAGACAAACAAAACCGTGAATGATTTATGTACGAAACAATGTACCTTAATACATCCTGCCTGTACAGGATAAGAGGTGACTGTTTTACTGTTGCAAGACAATACATAAACGAACAAGGATTGTCAAATAATTACACCTGTGGTAATAGTAGATTGGATAAGTACGTGTTTCTGATTTGTCTGTTGATTTCCTTTATAAAAGATGCATTAACAATACTATTCTTTGACAACCTTAATGGACACATTGCATCAACTTTGGCAATGCACATAATACTACTTTCTATGCCATTTCAAGCAGTGTTAACGTTTCCTTTATTTATTCAAAAATCTACGTAACTACTAACTTACTCTTGCGATCTGCCACGGTGTGTGACACGTTGCTTGTTTTCATCGGGGTTATCACCATCTTTCGGCGCGTCATCAGTCGTATACAACGATACCAGGGACTTGGCCAAGATGAAAATGTTACGAAAGCTTTAAAAGTTACTGGCGATGTAGACTGATATAGACATATATATATATACGAAATATATATTAGATTACAGTTGCTTCTGTTTCAGAATATGCCCAAATGGAGATTATAAAATATATAACGGCATTCCTAATGTCAGTAGGAAAATCTCTGTATTGTTAACAATAGCATCCTTAAGCCATTATTCAACTGCCAAATGTTGACTTGGCATTCGTGACGCACGCATACTAGTATCACATGTCCGATACAACAAATCTGTCCTAAGACATTACGTCTTCCGTTTGCATCAATGAATGCTATGTATAGAAGTGTGTAGAGGCGGCCAGACAACATTAGTGTTCTAAATGAGATTGAGGGAGACAAATCCGTTTTAAGAGAAAGTTGTGAACTAGTCAAGGATTTACATATATTACAAATGGTTGAATATCATATTAAATTAACCTAGCATGAAAAGTAACACATTAAATAACATGCTGTTGGGAAATTTAAAAACACAGTCTAGTCAGTACAGTTGGTCAGTATATCAATTTCGGTTTTCGCAAATGTCATGTTGTACATGCATACCAGGTTAACACGGTGATGTTAATTCACATAATATTGCCACATTTCCCAAACTATCAAAAGGTTAATAAAATCGGACATCGTAGGAATATCCGAATCAAATTAAATCAAGCCTGCTACATGTGGTTTTCATTTATTAAGGCTTGGAAATAATGGAGCATGTGTAACCAGCTGAAATCACTTACTATCTATCACATGATGCGTTCTGTAAGGTGCATTTGTCGAATTGCATGAAATACGTGGAATTGAATCAATACCGTCTAATCAAATGGCTTTTCTTAAAGATGAAGATGACGGTCCGTCTATTATTGAACGAATGCATATATTTTCGCCTGTTAAATTGGAAAATATCATAGAAACATTGGGTTTTGCTAATAATCAAAGCGTCAGTTCATATTGCGAATATTGAGATGAAATTATGTATACGATGAACATTTAAAACTGCAAATAGTACGTGTTTCAAACATGTCACCTGCATCAAACCTGCATAAAACGGCATTTCCATGTCAGCTTCCCAAATTATATTAATGTATAGACGGTATTTGCTTATTGAAAACATTGTACATGTAAATAAAATCGCTATAAAAGAACAAAATTACCTATTTTCACAAACCTAACCATTAAACATCAACCTCAAACGTGCAAGGTAACATGTTAACAAGCCGTCCTTATTCTTGAATGAGTTATGTCAGACAAATATGCGTAATCGTGCAAAAAGCCACACATCAGAATTATACTACTAGTACTATACTAGTATAAACAAGACAGAACCGGGCATTGGGTTGCTACATGTAATAGGACAGATAAATGAACTATAACACAATTCATTCATAGAAAATGGTAGTTTAAATTGTGCATAATTACCCCCGTAATGTAATGAAATAAGTGCAATACCCACGAATCACTGTAATTCGATATTTGCAATCCATTACCTACATTAACACAAGATTCAAGTTAACATTCCATTAACTTAATTAGAAAACTGCATTCAAATGAATAATTTAGTATTTTTACTAATAGGGTATTGTCACAACATTATGTTGTATCAATGTGGGTCACTGAATCTGTTGGTATACAATCAGCACGTAGTTGACACTATGGATGGCGTATGGAAAATACATGCATGTGGCCTTACAATAAGCGCTGCTTACATTCCATGTGCAAGCGTAGGCGAATTTGGTTCTACATTCTGAGTACAAAGCGTTTACAAAAATGACAAGTTAAACTGGATGTTAATGTTTAAGTTACACTGTTGCACTTTCAGTAATCAAGATAGACATTTGCTGTCATTACAATTACAATAGATATTGACATCGCATTTTTGCTAGCGTTGAATGTTCAAACAAAAATCTAGTTCAAACATTAGTCTCACATTAGCAAAACAGAGGGACGACTAAAGTTATTTAAACACTCCTTAAGGATTCTACACTGAGCAAAAGTTCCAACTAGACGTTTTATAAACCTCAATAAGACTTCCATTTTCAAAGGTATTGTTCTGAAATCTTTAAGACTATAATGTGTATTGACAGTTTACACATTTTAAGAAAAAATATTTGTCAATGTCCTAGAATTAGGTAATCGAGGAAGCACGTGCAAAACGTGTTTTCCATGTGATGAACACCAGCCATTGTCCGAAAATGATTTTTTTGCAATCACTTCCAAAGCGTATAGACATCCCGAACTGAAAAACACAAATTTATTAAACCAAGTTAAACATGCTTCGAATGCAGAACGATAAAAGAACACGTGTTATAGGAATGTTGGAAACTGAACATCATGGAGTCAGGTAAAATGCGTCAATTCCTTTATTTTTATGATTTGATTGGTTATTATTGTTTAAAACATTAGCTTTACCTTGGGAAGAAGGATTTCTGTTGGTATTTATTATTAATGCGGGTCACATTGAGTGTGTTGACGTCTTGTAAACATACCCTCTGAACAGGTACGTTCGAACCGGAAGTGAAGTGGATGAGCCCCGATGACCTCGGCCCCGTGGAAAATACGCTTATAGAGGGTTGAAGTTTTGTGTAATGGCACTTACGTATTCGTTTTCAACCAAAACGTTGTTGACGTCAGGAGGCTGAATATACGCAATATCTCGGACGTCAATTCCCAAAATGATGATGTGTGGTTGTTTATCCCTCATACATGATGGGGCTACTAGTCACACAACTGCCACAATTAAGAATTTCCTAGCACGTAATCATGTTAAAGGGTTTAGTTGGGTTACAAATCCCTATATAAACCACTTCTGGCTAGAGTTTGATTGACGCATCAGACGACTTTCGGTCGCCCCTAAAAATGCAGCAATTCATCTTTAGGACACGGTCTGTCATTGAACAGGGGTACATTCGATTTTACATCCGAACTAGGCTTAGACGTTGCTCAGAAATCACTTGATGAAATGACGGTTATACGCGCTTTTGGAACAGTGTGACTTTTAACTTAGAGGGTCAAGTTGTAAAAGAATGTGTTTTGTGATGACCCAACATGTTCTATTATTGAATGATTAATCTTGTTGTGAGAAAATGAATTGTTTTTCACATCATGTAATTTATTTTTGAATGTTTCCATTACCAACAAAAATATACCATAATAGTTATGGGGTCTAGTTAGAACTTTGGCTCAGTATATAATGTTTTGCACACAATGGCTATATAGGTTTGCATCAGTTATATATTCAAATAAACCACGGTAAATGGACTGTAATAACATGATGCGCATGACGGAAAACAACAAACAGAACTGTATTCTTATCAGTAGCATGCATATAAATGTTGCATGTCACAGATTGATCTATGTAGTGGATCGCCTGTATCATAATATATTGCACAATGTTTATCAGACAAACCATCAGTATTGTCTTATAATTTATGTAATTAAACAACGAGGAAACAATTTATTGTAGCTATAAAATACCTTGGAGTGCTATAGTTTGTATATCAGATAGAAATAATGGTCATTTCTAAAATAAAAACCAAATAATGCCTTTACAAAAGCAAGTATAGCTAAGACTTACCAAATATACCCAAGGTACAAAAACACTATGATCTTCAATGCACCACCTCACTAGGGAATAGTCGTTTAAATATCTTTAACAGCAGCCATTTTATTTATATTTTAATATCTGATATGACCTCTTGATGGCGACGATATAATAGCGGAGGGCCTATAGCTTTTACAGCATAATGTTTAGTGAGTGTGAAAGTCCACAATGCAATTCGTAGTAGTCATGCTACAGAGAAACTAAATTCATGCCAGTCAGTTTATTCTGCATGTATTCTCTTACCGCTTCAATCATTTCAATAGAGATAAATGGCTTCTGTGTTTCGACAAATGTGGATCATCTTATATGGTCAAGTTAAGATGAAAAACTTTGTTCACAACCCATGCAGTATTTCTGTTTATCTGTAATAATGCACCTTTGTCAATTTTATATGATAATTATGTAATAAGAAGGGGGGCTAACAATAGCCGTTTGGAACATAAACATAATTATGCTAATTCTGCTATGTGATGAATTCAATAAGACGTTACACTGCTAATATACCCATACATGTATGCAAGCAATATTGATAAACGCTCACAGCTTGTTTGAATACAGATATGTGATTTTCTACTGATTCAGTTCGTGACTGTCTCTATAAAATAGTTAAGCCTATTCAATCAAAAAAATGCTTATATAATACCTTATGGAGTATTAACTTGTATCAACTTATATTTGCAGTAGCTGCCTCAAGCGATATAGAGAGAACAGAGACAACATTCTTGGAATCGGAAGACGTGCACGAGGATACGCTGATACAGGGTCGATGCGACGTGAGAGCGGAGCGAGCAAAGCTAGCAGGCAGGTAAACGTGCCTACAGTAGCATGATGTGGTGACTTACACTGAATGCTTTTTATCTCTAGTTTAAACCGCTGTAGATTGGCCAATACATGATCCATTGCTGTTAAGACAATTCTGTGACCGTAATAAGTACATATTGCAATCAATTTGAAGAAGTAATAATGATATGAATATAATAATAAGGTTGATACCAAGGCCGATCATTCTTTAAGTTTTTGATCTTTAAGTAATTAATCTTCAATAATCTTTTAGCAATTGATGCCTGATTATTCTATAAATCTTAATTATGAAAATTGTAAATATTCATATTGTACAACGTCGCCTTTTATGCATAAGTGCCTCATGTTTAAGATATTATATTAGTGGATGCGCGTCTATGATACAATTTAAAGCAATTGTTCATCAAATCAAAAGCTTACCCCATTGACAGATTGTTTCGTCTTCATACCAGTAAAGTGTGGTATTAACTCATTATCAATAATCATACCGATGCCTTAGATTTTTGTTGTCTTTATAATACCTTTCTTACAACAAATCTTCTAGAAACGTATAGTTCTAGTGTCCTAAAGGTTCAAACTCAGTTCAATAATACTAAATGGAAGTGCAACCTTAACTGAAATTTATTAATATATTGCATGCCTCATAATGTTTTGTGATTGTTCGTTATCCTAATATGTGTCATTTTACATTTAACTATATATAAAACTAACTCTTACAGTTATCCTAGCATGTAAGGCTACACATGTTCGTCCGTCTGTCTGTGTCTTCAACAAGTGGATAGATGTCAATCTACGGTGGTCTACTCGTAATAATATGTTTCTCACAATGCACATACACGCCTGTAGCACTACTTTAGATGTTTCAACTTTAATTATTATACTCTCGTCTCCCATTCTGTGTTACTACAAACTTAAAGCAAGTCAAGTGTTTATTTATTATTGTTTAACATCTTTTGATATGACGAATTTTGCTGATTTTGTCAATTTTTATTTTGATCTTTGGTATTGGGTCTCTTATGGCTTATTTGTTATAAAAAGTTCTTCATCTTCAACTGCTACCTTTTAAATTCAGACAGCGGACAAATAAAAACATGATAAACGTTGACTTACTAGCTGGTAGTTCACCCATCACTCATGTTGTAAGTCTTTTTGGTATATCGTAGTGACCAAGTGTCAGCTACGCTTCATTCGGTCGCTTGTAGTTATAGTTTTTTGAAAATCTGTGTGAAACTGGGTCATCCTGCACTATACCTGTGGGGACACGGTGGAGTGTGTCAAGTGGCAGCTACGCATCATTCGGTCGATTGGGCACATAGTTTTTCGCATGTCTTTGTGAAATAAGTGCATCCTGCTCTTTTACTACGTGTATTTAGGGTACTGGGTCAAGTGGCAGCTACGTTCATTCGATCACTTGGGGTCATGGGTTTTGGCATATTTTGTGAAATGAGGTAATCCAGCTTTTAACATTCGGGATTTGGGCTTTTTCATTTTCGTTTGGTTATGTATGTGAACTGTTCAGTGTAATGCAACCTCTCGACTAAAGGAACCCCACATCTAATCCGTTGTCATATAAATAAGTATTGTTATGTCTCTGAATGTACGATCATATTTTTTGAACCAATTTTAAAACCGCCGAAGAAAACATTACCATTTTGATTAACATTTGAATTTTTATATCGACACACGTCCCAAATTTGTATATACATGTAATGTAAGATGTGCGTATAATTATGAAAAAGCATAGGCCTCATTCAATCACAAAATAATATTAGTACCTAGTTTTATCTTCGCAAGTTCTTCATGTTCTCTGCTTATCTACAGGAATGTTTTGTACTAACTCATCGCTACCTTGACATAACTGCAAATAACCGAACGTCGTATGCCTAAATTTCTAAACATAGAAATCACGTTTCTTCTACATCAAGCATCAGGTCACGCTTATACTAGCATACTTGGCGTGAACGAATGCACAGACAACGACTCAATTTTATAAACCATCGATGTCTGTTTTCTAGTAACATTCCGTTATTTCCCTGGAAAGTATAAAGGCTCAATCAATGACTGAACTGTACGTACTTCCAAATAAAAATTCAAGACATCTTCCTTCACGATGCAGACTAAACAACCAATTTTTGCCTAATCTAGACACGTGTGGGTCGTTGAAAATCCATAAAATAGCAATTTAGTAAATTCAATATGAAAAGACAAACCATTAGCAGGTCGGCAGTGTGACTTCCGGACGCGCTCAGTAATGTTGCCATCAGTCTATACCTATCACTCTATCTGCGTGTACTTGCTTGCATGGCGTTTATTATATCACCTCGGTGTGCTGCTTACTCCATCATCCTATTAACGTTCTATGCTATCTGTCTACAGTATTCTAACACTTGCATCCACCTAAAAAGGCCCCGATGTGACTAATAAAGTTACTTGAGTAGTGTTCATTTAAATATTGTCTACTTTTATAGTCCTATTTGTTAATGCTTTGGCGTATTATACGTTCCTTTTTAATACCCGTACGTTTTTACATTATGTGGAAATATTATAAGGACATTATGTATGGCCGTTCATATGTCAGGCTTCGACAGGATCATGTGTTAATGTTTGGAATCAACACTCATTGGCTAAGACACATTTTATATAATAGTACGCGTACATTTGTTTCTTAACATCAGTCTTTAGGGGTAAGCTTTTTGAAGGAGTTTGATAATAAACTATTTAAAACTAAGTTTTATAAAAAGCTCATATGTAATTTGCAGAGTCACCCAGCGTCCAAAGCTGGAAGCGATTCTCACATAAATAGAAATGGTAGATCGCCACCTTCCCTTACTCACAATTCACCACAGCACTGTAGCGATCAAAACCAACTTCTTCCGGGGCACACAGTAGGCCAGTTCTCGGATGGGAGTAGTTCACATGGATCCCTAGCTTTCATCGATGAGGAGACATTTAACAAACCGAAGGTAAAGTAAAAATATTTAAGCATTTGAGGATCATACTTCAACGAAGTTACTATTTCTTGATGCTGGGTGATACATTATAAAAATCGTAAAACAAATTTAAACTTAATAAAACGTATATTTGTGCAATTCTGCTTCCGGTTTATCAATTTCGAAAACCACTTCAGTAAACTAAACAATTTCAGATAAACCGCCCAGATAATATTTATTAGGGGTTTCGTTTTGTCCATTGACTTATTCCATTAAAAAACCCAGTATTGTACCGAATTATGTGCGATACTAAAAATCATGAACATGGGTCCGATGAAATCCATCTATAAAATTTTTCTTCGTATGCGAATTACATTTTTATATTTATTTTGTTTTCGCTACATTCACATCTTGACAGCAGTGCTTTCACCTTTGATTAAACTCACATCATTGCACTTTTTCATATAAATTTATTTTTATATTATAATATGTCATGCTGTTTGTAAATTTTATCACTTTTTATGAATATCACCATTCAAGGATTTTAGAATGCATTTTGAGTGTTCATTGGTATCTTCATTATGTTACTTCGAATTCACTTATCAAATGCTACTTCAAAGTATTACTTTACTCAGTTCTGCTTGGAAGTAATTCATTTGTTGATGGTCATCTGTTCAACACATTCAAGGACCACCTAGTAGGCAGACAATGTGCATGTTGATTCAATTAGTGTATAATTTAAAACGGTGAATGTTCATAGAGAGTCACCCTAGCAAACACGAAATCACTTTTATTAAAGATTGTTTACAAGTTATTTCAGCATGTTGTTTTACGATACAGTATATGATTACCCCATTATATTCATAATTAGGTTTGTTAACCCTCGATTATATTTGATTTTTAGAGTGCATTGGACGACATTCTTACTGGTTTATTTTTAAAGGCTCTCATGATTTGATACAACGTGTCAAGCTCTTGTACGAAACTATAGTGGATTTACATGTACATGCCTTCGTTGTACTTTCCTGTTTCAGCAACCGACGTTTAACAGCGTTTACAATTATTACATTGTCTATTTTTAGAACTGAAAACACCGTTATTGGGACGGATGATTTTTAGTTTGGTCGATGTAAATAATTGACTTTCTTTCTACCAAGTGGGTTACATAAACATCAACTAGCGCAGCCTATGCCGTAAGGGGTGTCACCTTCAGGTTGTCATTCTTTTCAATATATACATCGTCCAAAATGAAAATCAACCGTCCTGAGTAACGGACGTTCCAGATAAAAAAATAGACGATGAACCCAATGATTTACAAAATGCAAATGTGCCTTCTGATATATGCATTAACGTAATGTGACATTCATTAACATATGTATGGGTGAATGTATTATGATAACTGCAATTACTGAGACTTACACTTTATTAGAATGCAGTGGCCTTATTTACATTATATATCCTTTGGAAGACTAAAACTAGGACAATGACTTGAAAATTGTTAATGTTCTTCTGACAAACATGTTGTTATGCATTTACTGATTTTGACCAATATGTATTGTATATGAACATGAACAGAAGACAATCAAGTTCATGTTTTAGGTACATGGGGATAACGTAATGCATATTCATACTGTATTTCATAAAAGGGTTATAAAGAATGTTATCACAGCAACATGTATGTAGCGTATACAGTACCAATGATACTGAAGCCTTAATCATACCAGAAGGATTTGAATAGTGGTAGACTCTCTGGATATTAACCAGACGTATAATAGCATTCGCATTTCAAATAACTAAATGCAGCGTAAACATGACTTTTGTACATATAAGTAAAACTGTCACATTATTTCGTAAATATAAAATTATTATAATGAATTCTAGTTTACAATTCTGCTGATTTTCTGATACTGAAACTTATGTAAATGACTACTTTCTTTATCAGGCCAGCAGTCATCATTCCGGATCTGAGTATGGGTCGGAAGACGACCCTTTACTACGAAAGTCCCCCGACTCCGGCAGTTCAGTCGATGTCAATCTGGGAGATGATGACGACGAGGAAAAAAACGAATGTGCCACGTCACAATACACTGGTGTAACGTCATGTGGAAGAACAAGTTCGTCGTCAAAGATAGATGATATTACACCATCAAGGATTGACGCATTTGAACCCAGTAGTGAAATAGATAGCACAAATTCCGTTAACTTAATTGGTAAAGATGTAGTTCCCGTTGAGACCCAACCTTTAGAAGAATCCAGTAATGTAGTTGAATTTTCTGGTGAAAACAATAGTGCTATAGTCAATGAAACTAATGATTCCGAAGATACGCAAGTAGATACGACGGATGCACAACTAAAAAACAAAAATTCGGACAATGCTTCCGATAATGTTAAGGGTCCTAGTGAGCCTGAGATTGTTGCAAATAAACGCAAAATGTCTATTCAAAATGGAAGGAAAATGTCTATTCCAAACGAAAGGAAAACCTCTATTCCGAATGAACGGAAAACATCTATTTCAAATGAACGAAAACCGTCGATTCCGAACGAAAGGAAAAAGTCTATTCCAAATGAACGTAAAACGTCTATTACTTCTGAATCAGGAAGAATTATTCCAACTTTAAATAAGAAATTACCTAAGAAACAATTTTCTGTGGATTATTTTGATGTAGATGATAATGGAGTGGAAATTATCAATCCAATATTTGAGGAGGAGAGTTTTGATAACTTATCATTAGGTGAAAATCTGGCCGTAACTGTTGGACTTACTCAGTCGGATAGTAGTTTGTCAAACAATCCGTCGTATTCTTATGGAAATCAAACAGCGTATGATGTTGATCCTGGCTACGGTCAGTACGGTTATTGTAATCCGTACGTATATGACCATGACAATAGTATTCATTCGGACTTTATTCGTAATACCCTCAGGAACTCTGTGTTACTTTCAGCAGAGAACTTACGGAGAGCAAACGGCGATAGTTTAACAATGACAGACAATGTAGAAGATTCCTTTCAGAATGATTCTCTTCAACGGCGTGAGAGTTTAAATGATGAGTATAATAGATCGAAAGTTTCACGGATGTTATCCACGGATAGCTATTTTACCCATCCTGTCAAGAGGCCACTTAAAGCAGAACAATCTGCACCCCCGGCAGATGGCGTTAGTGAGCCACAAACACAAAGCAGATCAGGTTCAATGAAACTTAAGATTGTCCCTTTAGCTGAGTACCACAGAAATAGTTTAAAGGAATCAGTGGAAGAAGATGGTAATGCTTGAATGTTTGAAACACTCTGCTCAAGTTGCTTGTCTGGCCAATGAGGTTTAACCCTCCTACATAACGATTGCGGAATAGGTTGAATAACATAAGTTATGTATGATAGACCATTATAGAAATATACACGGTGATCCATTAATTCCGCACATTGGTAAATGCTTATAACGTTATTGTCTTCAAAGCTACAATACCAATTAATGTATTTAATTGAAGAGTATAGTCGTATGTTAGGTTTTGATGTAAACCGATTTTTAAACAATAGTATTTTGATTTAGAAATCGCTCTCAATGTAACGACTAATGTATCAACATCAATGTGTATTTATCATCCAAAGATACTAACATGTATGTGTAGAGACAAAGTGGAGCTATATGCATTTATATTTTTGACTCAGTGTCCATTGCGTACCACTGACTGAGTACGGCACGTGTCATGGAGATGTAGGTTATTATCTAAATAACCTTACGCAATGAATCTTGAAATTAGTGTATACTAGTACAATGTATAATTGGCAACATCACAACAGTTAGCTGCATTCAAATGACAATTTCAATATCAATAGCATTCATTTACATCGTAATTCGATACTGATCTGGGACAGTTAAACTGTTCAAATTAAGTATGATGTTGTAATAACATTTGAAGTAGCTGATATTACGCCCGTTGTGAATCAGGTTATCAATCAATGTAAATAATTGCAATTACCCACTTATTTCATTAGGAAACAGTCGACGTGCAACAATCAACAGACGGAGTAATCTGTTTTGCCATATAGACTTTCGGTGATGATGACTACAGTTACTTGTGGACGAGTAATTAAGCAATAGTTTATAATTAATACCAGGTTAACTGTTGAGGTTAACTGTTCGATGAATATGGCTGAACACCAGTGCAAAAAGCAATTAAATAGGAGTTGCACGTGCGATTTATACGATTGTCATTAAATGCTCCTATGTTCCTCTGAGATTTTATAACCTTAACAGTCTACTAAGCTTAAGCATAGATAAATCATTTAGAAACAACTGTTGCATCCAGACCTGTCTGATACCGACATTCTATAGACGCATTTGACGCTAAGTGTTTTATCGATCACTATTTCACTTACTATTATACTAGGCCTATGGGCATCTTTCTTTTGTTCAATCACGTAAAATGAGCGAGCTAATAACAATGTTCGCGAAAGTTGAAGCATTATTCATTTGCTAAGTGCATGTACATTGAATCAGCAGCCAAATGTCACACATTGAGTAAAAGTATTATGCTTCATATCTGCGTAAATCGACCATGGTGCTTTTATAACGAGATACTGTTAATCTGGATCATAAGCAGCATATTAAACATTGTATGAACAAAATGCTAAAGGTCCGTCACTCATAACAAACACCACCCGAGGTCAACTGGCAAATGACAAATAGGTATTCCACCAAAGTCGCTCTCACTTATATGTGGGCCGACCGAGATCTTGGTCGGTCACATATAAGTGGTAAGGGTGACGGCCTTGGAAACAAGAGGTCGAAGGTTCGATTCCCGACAGAAGGTACAATACGCATGCAAGATAATGTTGACGCTGTAATAAATATACTTTACCGTTTTACATATGTATGCTGTCTATCGTTGTTGGTGTTCATGTGGATATTATTGGTGGGTCTTTGATTGCTCGTGTCCATTGTATATGTCAAGTTACTCTTGATTGTGTCTTTGCAAATCAATCATTTAGCCATCGTACACTACATAAAGTATTATTTCCCATATAAACAGCGTATGTTAGTGTTGGTGGTCACGACCTCACCCAAAAGAGCTCTTCCTTCCTTAATATGATATTTTCCAATTTCATTACAAGTACATAAGCGACAACATGCAATGCTGATTCCAAATATACAAATATGCTATGAATCTTACAAGTTTGTTAACAGCACTTGCGAAGTTATTATTGTATGCCTGCGAAATATTTATATATATGACAATAAGTAATGTGTATTTTATTGATTTGTGTACATTAGTACTTTACTACTTTAAGGCGTATTTTATGTGTTTGTATGACCATTATGTAATAATGCGCTGTTGATTAGTTTGTTTTATCATAGTCTTATATGTGAGGTTTTGTCTTTAAAACTGTCGTGTTAAGAGAGAGCTTTCATTGCAACCGGATTAATGAAACTTACGATAGCAGACTTCAAACGTTTATTTGATAAAGTTTTTGTCCGTACACCATCGATGTATTTGTGTCATCTGTCTTCTTTTGTCTGGATTTTGGTAATAACGGTACAATTTCAGAAGTGATTACATGTCTCGAAATAATATTCAAAACTCCTAATCCCGGCAGTAGACTTTGAGGAATACCATTGCCTGGCGTCCTTTAGTAAGATATGAACTATTATGAAGACATCGTGTTTGTTATATTTAAAAGGAGCTGACAAAGATATATAGAGGAAACCCTTGCCTGTTTATTAGTAACACATGTACGATCATGAATAAATCGTGATTTTTTACATTAACAAACAGCTTATGAATGTCTAACGAAAACATTATCGACAAAACAAGTTATAAATATAACAATAAGTGTTGTTATAAACTGTCCATTTAGAAACCAATCAGTCTGTCAAATGTATATCAGTTTTAGCGTAAGGTTTTTATATTCATAATGCATACATGTATTCTAGGTCTCACAAGACGCCACACCAAAACACGTAGTTACACTTACTATGTAGTGTTTTCTTTTCATTTAAAATGAGTGTATATTTTTACAAAGTTCATATTTTATGACAATATGGGACCACGTATTTTACATACTGTGTTTGTTACGTACCAGTGTCTCCATTACCATTATACATGTAGATGTTCGGTTATCGTGTCGTTTTGATTAAATAATAAATATTTGATAGTGTTTGTTAAATATATTATTTCCTAATTAGAAATTACTATGAGAGACGCCCTTATAGTTCTGCAGAGGGTGCGTTGTTCTGGCTTTCTGAAGGTCAAGGTCAAACACATACAATGGAGCACCAGGACTACGTTGAAGAAGTATGTAACATCTCTCAACATATCCCTAATAGAGATGATAACAGATCGGGCATGTTAAAGACATATAAGATAATACGAAAACACACAAAAAACGGGACAACAAACTCCGCACGAAAGTTGCTCCGGTGAAAATTGCGAATCACATTGGTATATTATACACTTACATATCAGGTATATTTACCGGAGAAAAGCGGAATTGACCTAGCTTTCACGATTTTGGATAGTGTAGCTAGCTCCAGTTAGATATAAAGACATTGAAAAAGCATTGCTTTTGAAAATTTTTTTATAAAAACAATGAAAAGTATTAATGCAACACCTTCTAATAGTTTATGATGCAATACGAAATTATTGCATTTGAATCAGTCACGGAAGGCAGCACTCAACGTAACCAGCCGAGCAAAGAAATCAGAAACACCACAACACAAGTAAACCCAGCAATGCCCGCACATAAGCCAAAGAAACAATTCAAGCCCCAAACGAAATAAATGCTGGATGACCCAATTGTACATATAAATTATAGAGTTGCGGCGACTAATCAAAATGTCGCCTAAAGATAATTACCAAACAAAATGGCTGATAAATAGTGTTGCTTAATCCTGATACGTTTTGTACCAACGGAAAGAACTTGATATCCTTACAGACGCAAATGAATTAGTTGTGTATTCTTAACCTATCGAATTAATGTACTTTCAACTTGGTTTCCACTTCGTTACTCAATTTGGTTTCTTTCTTCTGTCGTATGCACAATAGAATGAAGCTAAACGTGTCGATGATCCTAATAAACCCATCCATGCACACTACAACGATATTATATACATCGGATTCATTCATTCTGTTTCAAAGTTGATGCACATACAACAGTGGCATCTGTACCCAGGCAAGCTGTATTTTTTACCATCTACACGAAACCACCAATGATAAACGTCACTTTAATAGTCCATCCAAATTAAACGTTGTCTTGGCTTCATTTATCGGTATAGAACAGAGCTAATATTGACAACAAATAAGATGTGAAGAAATCCAACAGGGAATGCAGCACTTAACTTAAAACAGCCGAGAAAATAGTAACATCACAACAAGTTCCTATAACATACACAGGTATCACGAATAGATAAGCCATGTACATTTGGTCAATGATTGCACACGACAAACGTTTTATTTTAACCATTTAATATGTTACATTGAAGACATAAAATGTGTTATTAAGGGATTCAGAGAAATCCGAGTAGAAAAAAGTGAACAAAATCAATACATTTCTTTTTATAAACTAACCTTTGAAATAAGCTAAGACGAAGATGTTGTGAAAGTTATTCTCTTCCCATAGTGAACTCTTCTGATATTAGAGTCATGGGAACTCCCGTATCTATTGACATGAACTGAATGCCTGATAACTGATATATTACTACAATTCGAGTGTAAAATTCAGTACGTTATTGTACAGTTTTATATTGTTAATAAACACATTTTCTATAATCTTGCATACACATGTATCAAATTACTGTAAAGCGAAATTCTTAGCAGGTTTTAAATAAGATATAAATGCATTGTTAACGACTAATTTACACAAATTATGTTATCACCGAATCTGTTTCTCCTGTAATAATTTAATTGATTTACGCTGAGTTGCCATAGAAACCATAACACGCCTTGATTATGATGAATATATTGTGGAATGTTTTAAGAAAACTCAATAACTTGCACCTATGAACAACATGAAGTGACAACGGTTTAAATTATTTCCTAGTTAAAGTCTTCAAGCGTTTAACAGTTTCCTAGTCTTAACAAGTCTAATAACAGTTGGATTAGATTTGTGGAAATTTAAATGCACAAACAGTTAGATGTCTTAATACTAGATAGTAGGTATGCATTCGCTTGTAAAATATTTAAAAGACGATATTGAATTTTCGGAAGCCGGAGAGAAATTGGGGTAAACTTTGTTAACCATAGTTATGGAAAATAGATGAAATTCGTACTGAAATTGGTACTCGTTTAAAGCAAACTTCGATCACGTTTTATTGGAGGCAGAGTAATTACTGATTGTGATTAACACTGTTAGACACCGTACAGCGGAAATAGTCCCCCCGCTTTGAACAAAAAAGAAAGTAAAAGTGGTAATCGATTTTGGACGACGTTTAGTTTTTAACCATTATTCTGTAAATATGTATGCGATCCACTTGAAATGAACAAATAAATTTAGGTAGGGTAATATTTATTTTAAAGATTCGTTTTAGTCATTTGCTCTGTAAGTTCGTTACTTGTTGACAAACAGCACCGAAATGTACCTCCTTTGACGGACGGTGCAGAAACACGTACATTTTTCCTTTATCACAGCTAAAGTATATGTACTCCACGACCCTGTTATGATTTAAACTTTTACTTGACATGTTCTTTACTTTTTCCGAAACCCTTTTTAAGAATTTTAATGTACTGAGTCTAGTTGTTTACTGCACTTGGTCTAGCAGTCTTGTACGGGATCTAGTTACCTTATTTTGACTATATTGACAAGAACTAATTGAATTTTTCTAAAAGTATTGATTTGTTTAAATTGTTCAGTGATATTTTTAGATGATTAGAAATTATTGGGGACGAAAATGATATTTGTTCAAATAATTTAGCCATCCCGCCCAACTAAGTCAGTACAGGGACATATTTCTGTTCCCCCTATTAATTAAGAATAGCTTGTAATAGGTCATTTGCTTTTTGTTCTTGGTGATCAAAGTATACACAATGCGGGTTTTTTCATGCTTCGCTCGCTAATATCTATAAAATACGTTATCAAGCTTCTTTTTAAAAGCTACAGCACATGTACTGGTCTATAACGCCTTTGTTATTCTTAGAGTGTTTCATGTATTTGTAAATGACCATTACAAAACACCTTCCCAATAACGTCAAATCTCAAGCCAGGCAATTTCGCAAGAACAAGTATGAATAACAGAAAGAACTCCAATTAGCTTGATTTCGTAACAAAAATGTCCAAATAATACCAAATGAGGTATCTCAGAATATACCAGATGGATCTACTGTTTTGAAAATGTTCCCGGTGAGCATGCCGGATCCCTAATTTAATGACCTCCTAACAGGGTTTTTTAACAAGCAACAACGTTCTAGATGTACGCCGATTTTAAAGACGCTGCTAAATTCACGTACGAGACTGCATTGTTCGGATACATTCATAATTAATATTTGACATACATCGATGCGTCGTTAGTTCGCTAAGTTTCAATATTTTTAAATGATAAACAAATGCCTACAGGCTGCGAGTAACGACCAATCAAAGAATAATCGTCTTACTCTGGCTGACGTTCTTACACAGATGTGGCCTCTTTAAAGCATTGGGCTGCATGTGAAAGTGACACTATTTCTTGCATGTAATCTAAATAGTCTAAAAGCATGCCCTTACACGAGCGAAGAGTATCCCGAATATCCTACAAATGTAGTCGCGTACGCTTTATCTTCTGTACCTTTGTTGAAATGCTTCAAACTATGACTCTTTTTACATAAACTGTTCCGATGTGTGTCCTCAGAACGTTCAAATGAATATAAACATTGAATAGGTGACACAAAGCTACAAGGACTAAGCCTGAAAATTATTCCATATTAACACTATTTGCATACAAAAATTACATAAATGTAACGTGAAAATCAAATAAATAACATTAACTAGACCTCGTACAACCGGCTAGAACCCGAACACATGTTTTGTGAATAATAACTAGACTTTGTAAACTAAAAAGCTAGACTCAGTACACAACGCGATTTTGTTTTTCGTCAATAACATGCTCGTTAGCGCATGCTTATTAACGAGGGTTTCAACATAGATAAAGAACATGTCAGGTTAAAGTTTAAATCATAACAGGGTCTTGGAAAATGTATACTTATGCTGCGATAAAAGAAAAATGTACGTTTTTCTGCACCGTCAGCCAAATAGGTACATGTCGGTGTTGTTTGTCAAGAATTAACGAATTTACAGAGCAAAAGAGTACATTGGAGCTTTAAAATAAACATTTCACTACATAAATCAGTTCATTACGAGTGAATCGCACACATATTGACAGAATAATCGTTAAAAACTTACCGTCGTCCGAAATCGATTACCACTTTTACTTTCGTTTTCGTCCAAAATAGGTGGCTATTTCCGCTGTACGGTGTCTACCAGTGATAAACAAAAAGTATTTTTTACAGTAACAGAAAGGGTTGCATTTATAGTGGGATTCAAATCCATACCGTACTACAACGTCTCCAGCAATGCAAAATACAAAAGCTTTAGACCATTCACATAAACCATGATAAAATGCGCAAATAATCAGTCCCTACGAGTCGCTATTCAGAGATTTGTCAGCAAGGAGATTTGCTAACTTCGTCGTCGTGTGTATAGGGGCAATGTGTGTAAAAGAGTTATTTAGAGGTCACCGCCAAATCCAAACTGACAACTCAAGTAGAAACAACCCAAGTGGGAGTGCTGTAATCAAATGATAAACATCCCTGGGGTTAGGACATGAGGTACTTAAAAAGCAACTTAAGTGACAGAAAACATCACGAATCATTACCGCAGAATATACGCTGACAACATGTAAAGCAAGAATAATCACGAACAGCAGACAATGTCATGTTACAGCGGACAAAGACATATAACAAGGACAAAATTAATGCGATATTTAGAACAATACTATTCACATTCATTCACCAGAGGTATAACTGTAATTGTATGCATTCTAATCACCATGTTCCACTACCACTTATATTCATGTATACAAGTGTGCAATAGTTGTCTTGCGATACTGGTCGTGTGGATACAATTCGTGACTTTAGTAAAATGAATATTTTTTCCTTATTGCCTGCGGGCGTTAATTACTAGTGTCTATTTATTTGCAAGTTAGTATTACAACGACTTAATTAACAAAGTCGATAACAGGAGATGGGCTTCACTTGTTTACATGAAAGTGCTGAGTTTTTGCATGATAAATCAAGCAAATGACATGTGCAGTCGTGCTATGCACTACCTCATCAATAAATCGCTAGGTATTTTATCATAATTGTCGTTCACATTTGTCAATTACGTACTGTACTATCCTTGACAACAATCACCGACAATCCTGTCTACACGAAGAGAATTATAAAGTATTTCTCATTTTGTACTACATACCCCTTCACAATTGGGAATACCCAATTTCTAAACTTCTAGTGAAAAACAAATTAGCCGCCTTTTATATTCACTTACGGAAACCATTACCGAATACGTGAGTGGACTTAATTAACCTCAATTGGTACGATTGAAGATGACATAACAGCCAGACATATAGCATGTGGACAATAGACAATCAAATAGCATACCCAGTTCAATGTTCCTAGGACTTTAGAAACTTGAATGTATCCTTAAAAGATTCAATGACATGGGAAATTAGATTTCTAATTGCATTATGCGTTTTACGTTCGTAGATTTGCTATAGTACAGTTTCGTAGACAGAAGTGTCCTAAATTATGCAAATCGTTTTGAGTCAGCAAGTACAGACGAATTTATGATTAATCAACTATCATGGCTCTTGTATGAAGTGCGTTTTGGCGTAGACCGGAATAAAAGGTAATATGAATACTACATGCATAGAACCATTTGTCAATGTGATATTTAGTCAGAATACATGTACTGTTTCTTTGTTTAGCTATACGTCGACCTTTTGTACATAAACAATGAAAAACAAATGAATAAAGATATTTATTGTTTTAAACTTACAAAATGTGATAACGAATGAGCTTTTTTAGGTAAGATGTTGCATCTTTTAATGTAGTTCACTTAAGTGTAAATACAATGACAACACGGCTTTGTACTTGTAATACGTTTGCGGTTACTACCTGTCCTTAAAATGTCCCCTAATATGATCTGTCTTGGGAAATTGTCGACGTTCAGCCGAATAACGCATTCCTATATTGGTATATTGAATACTGAAGACAAACGTTTTGCGATAATGTGTCTAGATGAATCTATCGAACAAAATACCTCCATCGCAGGTTGTTATATAAATGAGATACTTATCTATAGGATCGATTTCTAGCGGCACATTGGGTGCCCAGACAACATATCTGTTTATAAAGTGATGCTGATAATGTAGATATAGAAGTGCTCGTGTTTGCATATTGGAAGATATATGGAGTTGATCATATACATCAACTCATTGCTAACAGAAACGCCAAAGCCATTTCTCAATGTGTGAAGTAAATACTTGTCTGATCTGCTTACACTTTTTATACTAGTATTTATGTCTTTTGTCCTGTATACTAATTTAAACCGTTTGTTTATGTGTCAAAATGATATATTGAAATGTATAGTACACCAGGCTCTTACCATTATTCGAGTTTGACCACATCACTATGATGTTTTACAGTTTTATATTTTGTACATTTAAAAAGTAACAACGTCATTATTTATTATTTCAACATCAAACATTCAGTTCTCACACGAGATTTAAAATATAAAGAAACACGACATCATAACACTATTTCAATACAAAACAAAATATGTTTACAAGGATCATTGTAAAATTGCTGATAACGCCTCGGTAACTTGTTACTTGTTGAACATTTTAACAATAAACCAAACCAACATATCTTCACATAAAACAATATTGAATCATGTTGAGTTAAATATAACATAACGCCAAGAAGAATTTACTTAATAAGTTAATAATAATTATGTACTTAATATTTGAATATACAATAACGACTCATAAATGGAAGGCATCACCTAGCAGATACAACATATCGACAGCACAACTTGCAACCTTGAAAGCAGGTCGTTTCAGTCAGTCAAATACGGCATGTACCAGCATTGACGAAGGAATCAAATGGGTGATTACGGGTCGTACTCGACACAACGCGAAGCAACAGTGTACAGAAATACATATATATTACTCTAATGTATTACTTGTATAACGTTAATAAAGGTAATGGTATGCTGGATGGATGTTCAGATAATTAAATCAAATCAAGCTATCTTGTGTAAAGGATGGTATAAAGACTCCATATAAATCATCTATAATTGATAGATTAACTGATTGAGACACTTTTATTCTAAACCGGCATAATCCAGTCTACCTCCGGGAAGTTTTTATTCCCTGTCATTAAACATTTTATGGCTTGAAGTTTAATTAATAGGTATAATGCGTCAGCAAAACAGCGTAAAGTTTATTGCCAAAATCCATTTCTGTTAAAACATTCTGTAAATCTGTTTCTCGAAAGCGTTGCATAAATACAACATGGATTGACTTCTGATGATAAAAATCCAGCTCATATTCTGCAGATGTGCTTGTGTGTTGTTTGAATAATGACATCAAAAAAAGTATGCGCCAAGAAAATCGATCTAATTAAACTGTTTTACCCTGCCCTGATTTACTCACAAATTGATCACGTTTCATTGTTATCAGAGTAATACACTATTACTGATAGTGATAATAAAAAAGAAACGTTTACAATAACTGATATGTTACATTTACAGTGGGATTCAAAAAAGGTATGAGAAAATCCGTCAGGGAATGTAGCACTCAACCTAACCTGCCGAGCACGAAAATCAGAAACACCAAACCACAACCACCCTGAGCAATGCCCACACTAACCCATGCCAAAACGGCGACAAAACGAGGCAAAACAACCCCGGGTACGACTCAGCCCAAAACACCAAGGACAGTGATTTAACGTTATGCGACCTAAAGAGGCACAACTACGACTCGTGGGGTGGGAAGTGATATACATAGTCCTAGCAACTACACTGAGCAGTGCCCACACATAAGCCGAAAAACCATTAAAAATCCAAGTCCCCGCCGAAAAAATGCAGAATGACCCAGTTTCACAAAAAATGATATAATAGCAGTTATTGATTGAGACCGAATGAAATGCAGCCATTACTTGACCAAGTTCTCAATGGCCCCAATAAACGTCGATCCAACCGCACAAACCAGTGCCGACAGATTAAATTGTATTTTAACATTATGTTAGAAAATATTTTTACCGATTTGCTTAAAAATGGTTTGTACTTTTTCTACGGCAAATTTGATGATAACACATATCAAAATAAAAATGTTATGACAAAAGTCTACGTAATTCTAGAGCACCACCCTCGTACAATTGTTAATGGCGATGTACGGAAATATATTTCAGAATACCTATATGTACATTTCGTGCGGTACTATTCGTGCGTACAGTTCGTGTCTCTAGTAAATGAAAAAAGTCATTCTTTACTACGTTCAGGCGGCGGCGTTTATTACTCGTGTCTATTTGTTTGAAAGTTAGTATTACACTGACCTAATTAACGTGTCGATAACTGAAGATGGGCTCCACTTGCTTACAAGAAAGTGCAGCACTTTGCAAAAACAAACACTCACAGTTCATTTGCACACATACTATGAAATTAATAAATGAGGTAGAATCAAAGGTCAAGAGTTAATAAACAGTTCACTTTTTTAGCATCTTTTTCGTCTAATGTATACGAAAAGACACAAAAAAACGTGAATGATTTATGTCCGAAACAATACGTCCTGTCTGTAACGGAAATTGGAGCTGGCTGATTCACTCTTGTAAGATTATACATAAATGGCCAATGCTTCTTGAATGATTACTTATGTGGTAATATTAGAATGGATAAGTACATGTGGAATGTTTTGTGAAATAAATTATATCTTAGACGCATAATTACCAATACTATTCTTAGAGCACCATAATGAACAAAATGCAGCACTATTGACAATGTACATTTATATACTTTAATAATTTGATATTACGAGTATAAATAAACATTTCATCAACAAGTTTATGTATATCAAAATATGCTGGAGCATGCAGAACATTATCGCGCAGAATGCCTGTAATGAAGTCTTCATACATATTATTTGATATACTAAACGCATCTGTTGCAATTTTTCATATAAATGTTTCCAATTATTCCAAAGCGAAGTTCTTAGCATGCTTTAAACAAGATGCAAAGACCTGACACATTATTGCATTGTTACCGACTAATTTACACAAATTATGTTACCAACGTATCTGTTTCGTCTATAACAATTTCATTGATTTAATCTTAGTTGCCATAGAAACCACAAAACGCCTTAAATATGATGAATGTATAGCAAACTGTTTTAAGAAAACACAATAACATGCACCAATGAACACGAAAAAGTGCCAACGTGTTTAAGTATTTCCTGGATAAAGTCTTCAAGAATTTTGCAATTGCCTAGTCTTAACTAGTCTTATAAAAGTTAGATTGAAGTTGTTGGAATTATAATGAACACATAGTTAGATGTCTTAATACTAGAAAGTAGGTTTGAGTTTGCTTGTGAAATATTGAAAGGACGATATTGAATTTTCCGAAGCCTGAGAGAATTTGGGTAAAATTTGAAAACTACAGTTATGATGAAATTCAGCAATCTCGACTAACGTAAAAATCGATCACGTTTAAAAGGAAGCAGAGTAATGCGATTTTGCTGATTGAGATCAACAAAATGGAACTTGTAGAATAATTCCGCTATAAAAGATATGTCGCTACACCATCTCCTAGCATTGCGACATACACATATTTGATTATATTTGTCTATCGCAACAACCAGGAACAATTGCTCAAATAACCAGACCGTAAGAGTCGCTAACTGTTAATGACTTATTTCATTATTGAGGAACGAATTGTTTTCAGCAAGCAGAATTGTAAACTTCGTTTTCAAGTGTATAATATTTATGCGTGTTTTAGCGTAATATAGAGGTCGTCGCCGAATTCAAACCGACAAGTCGTCTTCGAACAATCCCAGCGGAATATCACTTATCAGTATATAAACATCCCTGGGGTTAGGACATCAGGTAATTGGTAAGATAGCAAAATGCGTGAATTACAACAACACGAACCAATACTTTGATAGCGTGTAAAACAGGACTAAGCACTAATGTTACGGCGGGCAAAGAAATGTTACAAAGTCGAATCGCAAAATAGTTCACATTCAATGTTTTGAGAAAATAAGACAACACTGTATGAAAACTTATCTTAACTGATGTTAACTCCATTTGTTTGGACTCCAGATTGATCAAATTGACAAGTTCCGATTTTCATGAAAATCTGCTCATATGAAGCATTTTGTAATTTCATATTTCACATATGTACGAGTCTTATAAACCCAAAGTACAAGGCTCCCACTTTATGCCAGCGAAACGCGTTATTTACAAAATGATGATTCATTATTTATAAAACACGATAGACGATACCGTGTACAATTCACATTTATACATCAGCGGAAAAACTGTCAATGCGTACATGTACGACTACAAATAATACACATGTACATGTACACAAGTGTGCAATAGTGAGTTGCGATGTACGGACATAAGTTTGAGGATACCATTATGGACATTTTGTTCAATACTACTCGTGCACAAAATGCATGTAAATGAATAGTCGTTCTTTATTGCGATTTACTGGCGTTGATTACTCCTGTCTATTTCTTTGAACGTTAGTTTTACAACGGCTTAATTAACAAAGTCGATTACAGGAACACGAACCTGCAATGTGTACACATGCTATGCATTTAACAAATGAAGCATGACTTTGGTGACGAACTGGACCATTAAATCTAGAATGGTATATGGCCCAAAGCGAAGCTTATTTTTATTAATTTCCATTACTACGACGGGTGTTCCAAAACTAATGTCACTTGCATCGGTGCTCACATAGTTGAAGTGCTTTTTAAAAAAAAATGTTCATTTCAATTTACTCTGCCCTTCAAAATACTATCCGCCAGTCAGAACATACCTTTTTAGCCGGTCAATCCATTTTTGGAAGCATTTTCCATGCTCTTCAATGGGGACATCCCACCAGACACTGATAAATAGCAGATACAAGGGCATTTCTCAAATTGTATCTCCTTCCAGAAAAGTGACATTTAAGTTTTGGAAAGAGAAAATAGTCGCAGGGGGCCAGGTCTAGCGAATACGGAGGGTGTGGAAGGAAGGTAACTTTCTCTGACTCCAAAAAGTCCGTCACAATACGTGTCTTGTGAGCGGGTTTATTATCATGCAAAAGCCGGACATACTTTAAGTCCTGTTTTGGGGCGGCGACTTCTGTAGTAGTTCTTCAATTTTATCAGAACAAGGTTTTTATAGAACTTGTGCATTGCCTGTGACCGTTCTGTCCTTTGGCACCTGGATTTGACTAGCTGGATCCTTATTAGGTAAAAAAATAGGATACAAAACCTTCTTTACCGTTCGTATTCGTTTGGCAATACTTTTGCGTCTGACATTGTTAGTGGCCCATACATGTATTCGGTTGGCAACCTTCCGCTTTGATTAAAAATAATACATTCAGGTCTCATCACCAGTGACTACATGTATATTATCAAAAGCCTTTTAAGTATATTTGGGTATATTTTGAGAAGGTTTTTTGCCACTGTTACACGCGTCTTCTTTTGCTCATCCGTTAACAAATAGGGTATCCATCTTGCATTTATCTTTCTAACTTTTAGGCGTTTCTTCAAAATTGCATGAACTCTTGGCTAACGACCAGTTTGTCATTCGAATTTCGAACCAATTGTATTACGGTGAATCGAGCATCAGTTTTGAGGATATTTCAGATTTTTCTATGTTACCTTTGGTCGTAGTTGTTCCAGAACAACCTTGGCGAGCAACATCATTCAGTTGCTGCTGCCCAGCACTAAATTTAGCTAGCTACCCACCTACAAACAGTCCGGTGAGACATTTGGCCCTCTCCATAAATGTCACACACCTCGCGGTGAATATCTACATTCTGAGTAATGACCTACCTTTTATATAGGCCCTAATTCCAAGAACATCATCAGCTCGTTTTCCAGTCATTTTGTGTATGGTCTAACGAATAGGCTAAGAAACGATGTACACTGTACCGAGGCCAGTGGACGTGTGGACGAGATATTTAACTGCGTCACGAACCAGCGATCACTCAATCGACACGAGGTGGTTTTGTGCAAAAATTGCACGATTTCAACGAAATAAAGCATAGATTACATTATTTATGGAACACCCTTTGTTTGTGAACATCCCTCTGCCCTTTCTTTTAAAGTCCACAGCCCACTATCATTTATATCTGGAGAAGATGTCGGATGAAATACTTTTTAATTAGGCCACGTTTTGCCCAGTATTATAAACTAGGTCATGTCCCATAATGCCTTTTTAAACTAGGTCAGGGGGTGGTTGTGCCTCATTTAGTCGCCGTTTTTGGCACGGGGTTGTGTAGTTTGGTTGGTCGTGCAGTGGGCCCTTGGAGAACTTGGTCGAGTATTGGCTGCGTTTCATTCGGCAATAACCGCTATCATTTCTTTGTGAAAGTGGGTCGTCCTGCATTTTATCGTCGGGGACTTGGATTTTCGATTGTTTCTTCGTCTTATGTTTGGGCATTTCTCAATGTAGTTGCTAGGAATATGTGATATTACTTCCCACCGCATTACTACCTTGCCCATTATTTTAACTAGGTCAAGTCGTAGTTGTGCCTCTTTAGGTCGCTTAACGTTAGGTCACTGTCCTTAGTGTTTTAAACTAGGTCATGCCCCGGGGTTGTTGTGCCTCATTTGGTCGTTGTTTTGGCATGGGTTTCTGTGGGCATTGTTCAGGGTAGTTGTGTCGTGGTGTTTCTGATTTCTGTGCTTGACTGATTTAGTGCTGCCTTCCCTGTCGGATTTTCTCATTCCTTTTTTATACAGTACAATCATTAAACCAGTATTGTGAATTGTGTTCAAATGTTTACATGACGTACAAAACTATCCTTGACAACAATCACCGCTAACTCGTTTTGTCGTTACTTCACCTACCACTTCTTAGCCAATTCCTAAACTTCTAATGAAAACACAAATTAGCCGCCATTTATATTCACTTACTTCTTGTCTCCCATACCCTATACACCATAACAAGTTTGAACTTAGCTCATTCGAAGATGTTACGAAAGCTACAACTAGCGATGTACACTATTACTTGTACCTGTATATATATACGAAGTATACTAGTATTAGATTACAATTGTGTCTGTTTCAGACTAACCCCAATGGAGATTATAAAATATATAATGACATCCTTGCATGTCAGGAGAACAATCTCTGTATTTGTTTACAATAGTTTCCTTAAATCATTATTCAACAACCAAATGTAGACTTGGCATTCGTGATGCACGCATACCAGTATCACATATCCGACACAATATATCTGTCCTAAGACATTCAGTCTTCCGTTTGTATTAATGTTCGCTACGTATCGAAGCGTGGTTTAGCGGCCAGACAACATTAATGTTCTAATTGAAATTGTTGGAGACAAATCATTGTTTAAAGAAAGTTATGATCTAGTCGAGGCTGGATTTAGCCACTTGTTTCAGCATGTTAAACGGAAAGTACTTAATTAAGACATTTTAAATCGACAATAAATGATAACAAGAACTTACCTCGTCACTACATGTAGAGACTTATATGTAGGCGGTATGACGTTTATGTAAACAATTCGTCTGAAAGGTCATATGGATGCCCCCACCTTTGTTACCATTCCACTGTCGACTAATGGATGCATGATATATAACATGAAAACAATAGCACTGAATAGTGTAGGTTTCGACATTGTTGGGTAAATGTTTTTCTTTGGTGCAAATTTCCCGTTACAAAAAGCAGAACACTTAGCACCATTCTAACGACAAATATTACTTATAATATTCTCCCTAAAAAAATCCATTTTTTCCAAATTTCCAAGCATTTCTTGGTACATGTAATTATATAATGGGCATTTTGCCGTTATAAACTAAAATCAGCATCATTAACTAATTAAATTGTTAACCTAGCATTGCAAAAACCTGGCGGATTTTGTTGAATACCTCGAATACTGCTAATCAATAGTATGACTTATATTCCTATAAAACCGTGGCTACCTATTGATTCCGTGGCAATGTAAATAATGAATTTGGCGAAATAATGAGTGTCCGAACTTTCATGGGTGGAAACTTTGGTCAGTTTTGTGCAAGACAATGCAACTAAAATAGCTTAAATTCCTTACTTGAGCCTTAGAATGGTATTATTTCATCGATAGTCCGATAGAGGTGAAGTTAAGAAACCCGAAAATACTTTTTTCACATTGCTTCATTTAGTGGTGATTTCACGGTGCATTTTAGTCAGCCTCCATTTTGTTGCATCATCTGACCCCCACTTGGAAATCAGCTTCCACATCATGCACTCTGTTTATGAAATTTATTGCCTAAGAGCTACATGATGTTTAAAACAGCCAAAGTTTAACCACGCCATCAAAAGTAAATTTCTGGAATATTTTGATGCTAAAGGTCACTATGTAAGCGTGCGTGGATTTGTTAACAAACTTGTTTACTATTAATTTTGGAGTTTGGACTGGGTGGGAATAAGCCATAGGAAGAGTTTTGGTGAACAAATTAGTACTTTTGTATGTAAACAAACTGTGTATTTGCAGTTTTGCTGATTAAGAACGACGGAAGTACAGAAATAAGGCAAAACAAAATAAATGTCTTAAACGGTAAGTTACGCTCGTCATAATACCGTCTTTTCGGTATATATAAAACAATATTGTCATAGTTTTTTTATCAGAAATGTATTACTCCAATTTTTTAGGACCTTAAATCATTTAGCAAGTGACATTACATAATTAATATCGAACATAGAAAGACCAGCTGGACAAAAGAAAGGAGTTTACTTGGATAACAAATATTTCACAAAATAGCATGCTCACCGATTTGTCTCAAAATATATATTATTAAGTCGTATATTATTAAACCCCTAATAAATCTAAAGCATATTGGTTTAGTATCATAATATGTCATAAATACAGGGGAACATGTGTCATAGATCTTGGACCAGTTTGTCTCGGTCGGTAATTGTTTTGGCAATACTCCTGTAACATAATTCTGTAAATGATTTATAAATCTCACGGTCTCAAGGCGACTATTGATTGATGCTACCAATGTTTCGCTGTCCTGCTAAGCAGTGTAGCAATAGATGTACATGTACCACATGATATTGCTTAAAGTTTGGAGACTTTGGTATTTGTCATCCAAAGACCATTCAGTTTCGTTTGTTGTTATATTCCTGATGCTAGAGTCCCTCCCTTTGTCGGCTGCATGTTTTTACCATTTACTGTTATTCTTAATCCTTTTATGACATTTTTGACAACTACATCTTGGTTATCCAGCGGTTTGGTTTATTTCCAGTTCAGTGTGATTGTGATATGTTTGTATTCTGTGCTCGGCAACTTTAGTTAAGTGCTGCCATGTCTTGACATTTTATTGATCATGTTGTACTTGATGTATATACTAGAACAAACTCTCCGAAAATTGCTATTTACTTACATGTTTAGATAAACAAGCTGCCCCAACTTCTGTTCCGATTTTCACGGAAATAAGTTCATAAGAAGTTCCTTCTGATACTAATTATAAATGTATATCAGTTTTATAAGGTTGATCATATTGGTTCGACTATAACCATGGCAAATAAGGCAATTGTATTGTATATCTACGATGTTGTAAATACATTTGGCGTACGTGACCGTATACTGGCCGTTATAATGTGACAAGGGTTGTGCAAAAGTGTCCAAATACATTTCCAAACTTTAGATTCTATAATATTATACGACATCCGCCTTTGACGAAGCCTTATAAAGTCAATCACTGTCTGATACGGTATGGAGAACCAGTCTATTGTTCTCAATGAGAGAACAAGGAATGGTTGCATCGCATTTAAGAATTCTGGCAATAAGAGTACGTGGTAATGGTGCAATGCATATAATATTGCTGACATTTCAGATAATAAGAACATGTTCTTGTAGTGAACTAATATCACAGTATAAGTGCAACATTTGAAATGGAAAGAAATTAAAATTCTATAAATAATGACGTAAAAATCGTGATTTCATTGACGTTTGATGCCCAAGGGACCCGCTCTTTACAAGTATGATATAGATTAATTCTAAAAATAGCATTCAGTGTATCGTGCAGTCAACGTTATGTCATTCAATACGAGACGAGTAAATGTTCTTGCTTGAACAATCCTTCGAAAGTTTTGTTCTTGGTCTGACTCTTACGCGAGTGGCTAGACATTACCTCCGTCTGTTTGGCTTATGATAGACTGAGAGCTACTACTAAAGTATTATAATACAGTATTAGTCCAGTCATTGAAACTAAAAAATATGGTCAACCTCAAACAAGTTGCAAAACAGAGTTTCTTTGCATTTTCATCATCTACAGACTATAATCAACTACAGACAACACGTCAAATATGCAAGTTCAGTGGGGAAAATACAAAAAAATCGACATGTTTAAAGTCACTTTTGGTAGCATTTTTCAGCATTTTCCTTATTTCATACTACATGGGGAATTTTAAGTTCTAATAATTCCCGTGTTAGTCGTTAAATATTTATTAATTGCACCTTGAAGCTTATATTTTCTGAAAGATACAACCTTCCTCTATCGAATAAAAATATTGATTTTATCATCAGACAATTTACTTATCATATATATGCCAGTCTACGTGTTGGTATACTACCCACCCATTCAACAAATGTCGACAAAATGACTCAAAATAGCACTTGGAAGGGGAACAAAAGTTTTATTCATTTCTTTAATATTAATCTAATTTGTTTAAAATTTACACATATCATGTGTTATATACATGTTTGTCTAATGGAAAAAGGATATTTGTGTTTGGACAGTACCCACTAATGACAATATACAAAATGTACACGAATCTATTGATTCGGGAGAAATAGTGATTGTTCTCTTTGTCTGTTCGTCGACAATTGCATTTGTATTCGCAATTTTGACTTTATGATTATGAAACTTGGTCAGAGTAATCATCTGAACAAAATTTAGGCCAATGTAGAAAATGGATGCTCAAGGGTACAAAACTAGGTCACTATGTCAAATTGTAGCAAAACCTTGTGTAGTCGCTAGAGGTCAAAATGTTGACCTTATATTTATTAAACTTGGTCACAATAAGAAAAAGTTATAAATTGGGTTATCCGGGGTCAAAAAGTAGGTCACTAGTTAAAATCAAAGGAAAACGTTGTATAGGTACAAAATTCACAATTTTCGTCTAATATTTATGCAGCTTGGTCTCAATGCTCATCTGAAAACATCTAAGACAAGTATGTTTTTGAATAATTTGGGTCACAATTAGGTCAATAGGTGAAAATAATTGATGCGACTTTTTGGCGCATGAAGGTTTGTCTAATATTTGACCTAGTGACCTAGTTTTAACTCATAATAAGTAAATATTGAATTTGACCTACATTTTGTCTTCATGATCCATGTGGCATGGTTTCATAAAGATTAGGTAAAAAGGGCGCATTCTAAAGATTTGTGCTATAATTTGGCCTAGTGACCTAGTTTTTAACTCAGGTTAATCCAATTTCATACATGACCTTGATTTTTGTAAGGTGATCATTGAGACTAAACTTCACAATCGTAAGGTCAAAATTGCGAGCCTGGTGACTATATCTTGTTTATTCTATGTTTTGACCTAGTGACCTATATTTTGGCTCCGGTTAACTCAAAATTTTATTTTGCCTAGATTAGCTTCCAATGATCATTGCTGCCAAGTTTCATAAAAATCAGACCAAAATTGCGACCTCTAAGCACGATGTAAAAATAAGTTACTGGTACAAGTCAAGATTTATTTACATCAAAAGTGACAAATATCGCGAAAACATGTGACAATTCAATATATTTGTAATATATTCAATTAGGACATTTTGTACATTGCTAAGGATAGCTTTACGCACCATGTAAACACAAAACTGTTTGTTTTGCAATAAGTTTGAGGTTAAAAGTTAAAATGACTGGACTATATAAAGTGTATTAAGTGTTACGTATGTAATGCATTTGGACCAAAACCATGAAACCAATTGGTCAACAAAACTATTATGCATAAATGTAGTTTACTACATGCTTTGTTGATACATGTACATGCTAAGATGTTTGGTAACATAATACAATGTGATCTGTTGATCGCAAGTGTCCATGATAGTGTCGTTTGTAAGTCACAATCGAAAACACGATTTGACATAAAATACGCTGTTATCGTATCACTAGCACTTATTTGAGTATATGCGAGCTTTGCCTATCAAATATATCGGGCCCCTTCTTCATTCCAGACGTGTTCCAATTTGAAATAAATGACAAAATTAAATTATAACTAGCACTTGTCTGGCGATATAAGTTCTTTCTATAGAACTCAACTTGTCTTTTCTTAATTCTTTTCTTAATTCCAGGCATGGCCTTTGTCACACAATAAATCGAAGGATTTTTAAACTACTTAAGATGCCTTTTTAATTAATAAGCGTCTGCTCACTGTAATGGTTTACGTGAAAGGCTTTCCGAAAAGCTTTTACTTTAATTAGTCACAAATATAGTCTTAATTGATACGTGATAACACAATATGCTTTTCGTAATTCTGCAGGTGATAAGACTAGACCTCATGTCTGAATGTGTGCAGTGTCAACTAGCACAATTATGTTGAATATTGGCTTGTTGGCACCATAAATAAGTATTTAATGCAATTACGACATAAACTGCATTTTGTGTGCATGTTGCGCTCACTCCTCCCCTGTTCGATTTCTATTACCTGCTGGTTGACATCATAATAATTCAGAATAACCTGCCTCATTGGCTCATTATGCACGAAATTCATGGTCCACAGCATGTCAGACATTGTGGGTTGAATATAATTATGTTTTGTTTAAAGTGTTTTGCTTTCATTACCAGATGGCCTTAGTATTGTCTGGCAACTTGCAAAGTGTGTATTCATACAACGTCTGGTGAGAATTCATCACTGATGACCTGTAACGTGATATATATCTTCACAGAAACATTAAAGAGTCCGTGAGCTGGAGAGTGTTCGGTAGTTAATTGAGCTATTTCAACATTAAACTTCATTTTAAATGTGAAGAGCCTGTGTGTACCTGTTCTAATTTGAATTCAATTGTAAATGCTACTTTAAATGGAATTACATTCATGCTACCTTTCAAAATGAATATTCAGTTGATATTTCACAAAATGTACTTAATTGTACAACAACATGTAATAAATGAATGCACCAGTTCGAATCACTTTATTAGTTTGAGGTAATAACATAAAATCTTATTACAGTCACATCTTTATTGAAAATACACGTATACAATATCGACAACAAGTTCATACATTATACAAGTGTTAAACCCTATACATGCGCATGGTTAACGTTTTCTGTTGATCAGTTATGTTATTTAAAAACATCAAATGTGTTATTCAGAGATTCAGAGAAATTCAAGAAGAATAAAGTAAACAAAATCAATACATTTCTTTGTATGAACCGATATAAATCTGGGACATAGTTGACATAACTGGTGCTTATTTTGGCAAAAATATGGTAAGGCAAATACTTATTTGTGTGTCGGCATGTAATCCCATCGTGGATATCAAATACAATCATGATGGGTTCCGTAAAAATATGACATTGTCGATTTTGTGCCTGTATGTATTACTGATAATACATGTAGCAACATGACTCGTATTGCTTAAAGGATAATCAAGGATCCATCAAGAATAGTGTATCACGAACGAGTATTGTTGCTGATTAGTTCACGGTAGATGCTAAGTAGTTTGGTCAATCTTTCAAAAGATGGCTCATATCTATACAATTTTATTACACATATATAACATTTTTCTCTGTATCATGCGGCAGTTTCTGTTTCGTTTCGAGTTATCTAAACAGGACGAGTATGTGTTTTTCTTTATTCTCCCTATGACAATTAGAGCCAACGAACAAGTAATCTCCATGTTGCTTTTTCCTATGTTGCTGCTGTTGAAGCTGTTACACTGTTCCATACTTCCCATTTAGTCATCCCAATTTTTACTACAAATGTCTTAACAAGACTGAAGGCAATCAAACTCAAATAACAAGTACAACTTCAAAACTTGTCCTGCTCGATGTAAAATTATTTTGAATACAACCATTTCTGACAATGGAATCTACGCCATACGAAATCTAACTATCCATCAGTGTGCATTTCACATGTCACGTTCCCGGTAATAACGAAGAGAGGCACTACCCAGAGGATATGTGGTGTAATAGAATCGTACATCATACTGTTTCGAATGAAATACAAGTAGACGAGACGATATGGTAATGCACTATCTGTCAGACACACCACGAATTACAACGTTTGTTTATTACGGATAGACAAATGGTTTTGATCCAAGATTACATGCGAAAACGGTATATCAAAATTCAATATAATACATTTCTGCAATACTTACTTAGAATGTTGTCTACTTCGATCAGTTCTACTGATATTAGCTGATGTAGGGTTAAATCAGAGTACATGTAACATCGACATTTTGCGGAATTCATGCAATAACGACGGGGTAAATGTTTTCGTTTTATTTCCCGAAAAAAAGATAGATTACTAGTAATAATATTCGGTCTTTATAGCTGACCTTTCTTTCTTAAATTAATACTTTGGGACCACAACATTCTGCATGATTTCTAAATATTTGAAGTGGAGTTATTAGCGGAACAGCACTTGATGTTGTGTGTGGTTTGTACAATCATATACAGGGTGTCTCAAAATACATGTCCGCTTGTTGAGGACTTATCACGCCGTAATGTATTGCTTTACATACCTGATTTATATGTTTGACCAAAGGGCATTCAATTCAATGTAGAAATTAAGAAACAATTATCGAAAACAATGCATACACAACCTATAAAATGCATTTTAAGTAGCTAACCCTAATTCGGTAAAAACTGTGTTTGACGTCGTTTGACGATTTTAATGACGTTATCATACTTTTGAGTCGGATGTGATGTTTCCATTTTCTCCACAAATCGATATTTTGAGTTTCGATGTAGTTGCATATCTTGAACTGTATAATCTAACTTTCAAATAGTATAAGAAGAAATAAATATTTAGGTCGTTTTGGATACTTTTCCCCGATTTCAATAAAAGTACCATAACCAAATTCATTCTCCTACCAAGGCAGTTTTTGGTGATTGATACTTCATTAAGTACTATTTTATACTTTCAAGTTACATAATATGACTGTGTTTGGACTGTTGGAGATAAGCTAGACATACCGCTATACATGTAATCCAGTATGTTTATTCAAAGCGATTGATGCATCTTTTATGAATATGATATGCCTAGAAATGTGCGAATATCAAATTTTGAGTCATAATTGTTTTTAAAATCTGTTCCTCCCTTAAATACGTCCGCTTTTCCGATCTCATTTTCTAAAGACCTCTGATCAGTTTCTCAGCCAGTGTGTGCATAGTATGGTACGACTGACTATTACTATACCCACATATGATATAAATTTTACCCATGTTACCGTACAAACTATGTTATCTGCCTCTTCAGGCATTTTAGAACGTCCGTTGCTAATGACGTTAGTATAACGTATATGACGTCATCAACTGTTCGAATATTGACACATGATGTAATTCACCCCACAATTTTTAAATTTAGCTTTCATATGAGACTATAATTATCAATTTACTAACTCATTTTGCAAAGTTATGACCCTTCAACAAGCGGACATGTATTTTGAGACACCCTGTATAACGTTGAAGTCAGTTTGTGTTTATTCATAACGACTTGTCACAGACTGCAGTATTATGTAATACTGCAATAAGATTTAATTCTGTATTCGTATATAGGTTTTTTTCTGCTCGCCCATATGGGTTATCCCGGTGGCGAGGGTAAATAAATCCAACAATCGGTATATAGGTTTATAGATTTTAAGATGTTTTATTGAAATATTATATAATGGTCTACTAGAAAAGCAATGTTAACATCAAAGGAGTAAGGGTTAGCACAAAGGAAGTTGAATTGTTGTTTTATTACCTTACATAATGTTTCTGTATATCTAGACAGACGGTTAAATGGTTACTTGCAAACGAGTAACACTGACATTTAAAACACTGGACGACATATAACTGTTGTGTTCTGAAACAATAGGAAACTTTTTATTCTCGAGATCAGCACTTAACTGTAAATATACAATGACAATGTACATGTATAAATGACCCCATGTTCGTGCATTCATTCTTCAGTATGTGTTTATTGTGCACTGTTCTCAATCACATGTTTTAGTTTGAGTCCATGACATTTGTATAAAGCATCTTGACAATCAAGCATCATACAATGTGTTATATATTGATTTTGTATTTTAATGAATATTTAATCTAACCAAATTGAGAGTCACATTTAAAGAAAGGACTTCATAGCGTGAGAGTGTTTTATTTATCAAAAAAAGTATAAGAAAATCTGACAGGGAAGGTAGCACTCAACTTAACCAGACAATCATCGATATCAGAAACACCATAACACAACTACCAAGAGCAATGCCCACACAAACCCATGCCAAACGGCAACCAAACGGCAACCAAACGGCAACCAAACGGCAACCAAACGATATATCAGTTGCATGTATATACTTTTGTTGATGGACTTGTTTCATGACAAGCGTTTATCAAGAGGTGTACACTAAAATCTGACATTTATTACCCGCAATCTGGATATGGCGACGTTATTCGTAGAAGAAATACGAGTACTGTATTTCTCAAACTGCATTTATTTTAATAACATAACCATAATGTAAGCTTTAGCAGAACCATCCTGACAGGTGAGCTACAAAGTGTACTGATGTTAAAACGGGAACTCACTTATCTGGGATAATTACAATAATTACGCAACGATTAGACTCAACAGTCGAGTTTATTTCAGGCTCCGTGTGGGCTCGAACTCCTCCTGGACTATTTTTAAAATCGCTCTACTATAAAATTTAAAAATAAATAGTAAATAATAAATCTTTCTGAGTCAGATTGAACTTCCTTCTGAATATTATATGAGGCAATTTGTTACATTGTTCACTAACTAACGTTATTTTATATTCACTGATTGTACCGTGTTCCCGGTGTTAGAGAACTTTTGACTAATGTCCCGCTTGTCGTCTTATCAAACTTAGATGATTAAAACGGTGTTTTGAATATGTTATGCATTGTGTGTAGATAGATTCCATAGATCGATTCGATAGAGTGATAAGTTCAATTAACACGATGTTAAGATCGTATTAATATAATTCCACTGATACAACTACAAATGGTGATAAAAGTCAATTAAGAATCTTATCAAAAGTGTTTATGTTTGGTATAGAAGTACACTTAGCCCTACACGATATTAGACCTTAAGTAATAAAGTGAATTACATGATTTTGGAAACAATATAAAACACAGTCTAATGGTACATTCGTTCATTATATCAATCTTGAACACCATATGAACTTGTGGCTGTAATCCGAATGGCACTTTATTTGCCACATTTCCAAAACTATCAAAAGTGTAATAAAATCTGACATGGTAGGAACCACTCAACTAAACAGCCGAATCAAAATCAGTCAAGCTTGCTACATGTATTGGTGGTTGTTATAAATCAATGCTTGAAAATAATGGAGCATGTATAACCAACTGAAATCGCTTCCTATTTATCACACGATGCGTTCTTTAAGGCGCATTTGTGGTATGGCATCACAAACGAGGAATTGAATCAATCAAACGGCTTCTCGTCCAGGAAAAGCAACTGTGATTCGCGTTTTGATAAATTGGAAAAACCAAATTGGCGGTCCGTCTATTATTGAACGAAAGCATATATTTACGCCTGTGAAATTGGTTTATGCCACAGGAAATTTGGCTTTGGGTATCATCAAAGCGTCAATTTTATAATGCGAAAAATAGAGATAAAACTATGTAAACGTTGCCAAAATAACTAGAACCGTAAACATCTCCGCAAGATACAAACGAAGAAAAAAGGTGATGGGCGGTGGACTTTAAAGGATGGCAGAGGAAATTAACTTCCAAGGACAAGTGGAAACAAAAATACACCGACACTGCACAGTAAAAAGGAGGGGGCTACTTGACCTAGTTTACAATAATGGACAAAATGAGGACGAAAATATAGATGCCAAAAACGTTTATCATAGGGACCAAAGAGATCAGTGACCTAATTAAAAAGTGTGTTTGTTGCGTACCAGTGTCTCCATTAACATTATACATGTAGATGTTCGGTTATCTTGTCGTTTTGATTAAATAATAAATATTTATTATAGTTTGCTTAATATATTCTTTACCAGTTAGAAACTACTGCAAAATGTGACCCACTCATATTTGAACAGCATTGGATCCATATTTTCTTGGTAATCCGATATAAATGAAATATCTCTTTTGATATCTCTTCTCGGTAATGTGAAAGGTATTATATACACTTACTGTTTGGGTTGTTTTCTATTACGTTCAAACCAAAAGAGACAAATGCGTAGACGGTGTGTTTTATTTTTGTTTTTGATTGCTAAAACACTCCCAATGAAGCAACAAGACCTCGTTTAAAAAGCAAACGGCATCTCTCAACATACCCCTTTACGAGATTATAACAACTTGCCATTAATTTAGAAAATGTATAAGAAGGTACGAAAAGCGCATAAAGAACAGTGTAACAAACTCTGCATGAAAGTTGTGAAAATGAAAAATTATGTGACTTACACGCATCCGTTCAACACTAGCAGGTCAGTAGTGCCTTCTACAATGAACAGTCGGACTATGAAGGCAGCACCTTTAGTTACAGAAACAACTGAACCTATTACCCTCACATAATAGCTGCATAACTGTTTGAAGTATGACCGATATAACTGGAAAATAGTTATTCCAAAATATAGTATAATGATTATGTTCGTCAAAACATAGAACCATCAAATAAATAACTTGTTTCGTCTGGGTAAGTACTATAATGCACAAACGATCAATCAAATCAAATTATTAACACTCACATCAGTGGAACAGTAAACCACACTGGAATTCTTATTAACAGATATATGTAGTACTTTGCTGCATACAGATGACGAATATCTTCAATTGTATTGCCAGCAGACTCAAAAGGGATATACATGTACTGAGCACAATTTTCATACATTAGCTTAGAAATATTTGATAAATCATGAATATCCATACAGTCTTAGTAACAGTCACTGGTCATAGACAACACACATTTATTACATGACTAGGCACATTATATATGTATGGCGCTACCATTGATTGATATTGCGCAACAACAAACAGATAAGCGGATATCCAGCAGAGCACGGACACACATACAGGTTCACACAGAAACAGCAATTTAAGTAATGTTATAATAATTGACTGTGAGTGTTTATTATTATTATTCACAATCTAGTGACATGGTACGGGATGATATCTGCTTAGTAAACATTGTACCTGGCGAGACGAAGTCGGAGATTTAAGTTGGTTGACCTCACATAACCCAAATGTATCGAAACAAATTTTATAAAAATGTTTGAAACCATAAAGTCTTTCGCTGGCTTAGAATGAGAAGGTCTAAACTGCTTCATACGATCTTTTAAGACTGATAAATATTTAAATGCAGCATCACAAGGCGCTTCGTATGAGCTTGTTTTCATGCAAATCGGAGATGGCATGTTGACCAAACCGAAGTTGAAAAATACTATTTCACCCCCTAAGTAAAGAGTACTTTTCGGATTGGTTTTGCTTGTTTAATTGATATTATTGATTTTCTACTTACGATCTTATTATTCTGAAAAAACCCAGCGATGTGTACATTTTGTGTAATTTAAAGTATTCAGTATTCACAGAGTGTGCTCCTTCCAGGACTGCATCGAATATGCAAGAAATGAATCGATCATTACAATCTCATTAACTAATTTTACTGTTGTACGCAAAAGTACGGTCTGTTTGGGAGGCATACAAGATATTTCAAGTTAAGATAGTTTCTACATATGTCTAAACAGGACCGCATGTATATGAACGCAATTTACAAGCAATGCTGCCAATAGAATCAACGTCATACGAAATCATTTTATATTGCGTAAATATCAGCAAACAAGCATTTAATCTAATACCGATTTAGTTACCCTTTGTGGTTACTGCAAGAACAGTTTACTTCATTCCATTCCTTCCTGTCACTTCAGATTCCATATTCTGTCTTATTGGTATTAAGTTCATATTCTTAGTTTCTACTAATTCATAGTAGGTCAATTGTGAAAAAATGTTCTAACTTATATTAATCCCAGTCAACACCTGGTACTATCCATCGCCACGAGGGTATGAGGTTGTTTGAGTTAAAGTACATGCATTCAAACGAACAGTCCTGAGAAAATTGTGTTAATCAACACTAACGTCAGTTTTGTGTTTTGGTCAATGCCAGATGGCCTTTGGATTGTCTGTCAACACGCTAAGTGTGTTTTCATACTACATCTGCTGAGAATCCATCACTGCTGAGCTGTCACGTGTAATATATTCTCACAGAAACATTAATGTCTCCGTGTTCTGGACAGTGTTCGGACGACTATAGAGCGATTTCAAAATTAAATTTCATGTCTTTCTATACATTTCCATGGAGCCTAAGACCTGATTGAGAAGATAATTTCTAGAACAAAAAGGTCATTGGCACTCAAAGCGAGTACACGTCCCGGAATATAGATGGAAATATGCATAATACAATCTATTCTATTTTTCCTTTGATTAACTGCAATCGTTACGAGTTAATTACTTGAATTCTTAACATTTAGGTCTTCGTCTGCAAATTGTCAAAATTTACATTAAATCAATGTTGTTTAAAAGAAAAAATCCTCTTAGTGAGAATAAAATGTTTTTCATTCTTGCTTTGTCTATCACTGTGGTGTTTTGTTCAATTATGTACAACTTCATATAAATAACAAACATATGTTATGCAATATGACATACAAATGTTTCCAATTACTGCAAATTGAAATTACTAGCAGTCTTCTAAAGATATAAAAAAAAACTGACTCATTACTGCATAGTTGCCGACTTATTTTCACAAATTATGTTATCATCGTATCTGTTTCGTCTATAATAATAAAATATATTTACTCTGAGATACCATAGCAACCACAAAACGCCTTAACTATGATGAATGTATAGTGGAATGTTTTAAGAAAGCACAATAACTTGCACCAGTGAACAACTCATAATTCCAATGGGTTTAATTATTTCCTTGATAATGTTTTCAAGCTATTTACAATTTAAATGAACAAACAATAAGATGTCTTAACACTAGATAGTGGATGTCAGTTCGCTTGTGAAATATTAAAAAGACTATCTTGAATTTTCAAATGGCTGGGAGAAATTGTGGTAAATTTGAAAACCATAGTATCCAAAAGCATCTCATAAAATACATCATCTCAAATTGAGATATTGCTCAAATTAGAGTTTGAATTTGAGATAAATATGAAGTTAGAACTTGTTCAAACATAATGTAATAGACTAGGTATTGTGTTATTTTTATGCGAATTTTGAGTCCATCCTCTCATAGACAATTATCCAAACGGCACAAGCTAATGTTTGAGATGAGATTACCTCAGATTGAAATGTTAAGGGATATCGAGCCCCAATTGCGATCATCAAAAAGGAACTTTAACAATAAGTCAGCTTGATGTATAACTAGTATGTTATGCTCATAGTGAAATTCAAACTTAAACTGTATTTCTAGCATTGCATAATCTTTAAACCATTTGTCAAAAAGAGCAACAATGAATGATTGCACAAATAACCATTCCCTTATGGAGTCGTTAAAATCGTTCATAACTTATATCAGTATAAGCAAACGAATTGTTTTCAGCAAACAGAATAATTTTTGTTAACCATGTTTTCAAGTGAAAACATTTTATGCGTGTTTTAGCGTAATATAAAAGTCGCCGCCTAATTCAAACTGACAAGTCATATTCCAACAACCCAATCGAGATAGCACTAATCAATCTATAAACATTTCTGACCCGGTGTTCACAAAGGATCAACTGATCTGGATAATGTTTTGGAAGTGTTTGGTAACTTTCGGCAATGACTACTTACAGTCATGTAGAGAATATCTAATATACTTCAAATTGACATGTTCAAAATATTCAGACCATCATTTTTCTGTTGCAAAAATAATTTATTGTAGTTGAGACTGAAACTGATCCTAAAAAACAAGGATCAATTATTAAATAGTAGGATCAAGTCAGTATCTTCATAACTGACACTAAAAACTTAATTTAATGTCTTTAAAATTAAAGGATGTGTTTTTCTGTACCCACAGGTATAAAAATACCAAGCTTAAGCTTAACATATATACTGATCAATATTGATCTTGATCCTGATAGCTAATTATTTGTGAAGTTGTGGCCAGGAGTAAGGACATCAGATAATTGTTTAGATAGCAAAATGATTGAATTACAAGATCACAAAAAAGGTATGAGTATGAGAAAATCCGTCAGGGAAGGTAGCACTCAACCTAACCAGCCGACCACAGAACTCAGAAACACCACAACACAACTACCCAGAGCAAATTCCCACACAAAACCATGCAAAAAACAATAACCTCAGAACACACTATGACAAAAACAAACACGAATGTTACAAAGACAAATGCGTTGTCTACAATCATGATTGACACCACTAATAACATTTATTCACCAACTACAAAATTGTAAATGTATGCATTTTAATTATCCTGTTTAAGCACTACTAATACTGATATACAGTGCACAATAGTTAGTGGCGATGCACGGAATGTATTTTAGAATACCATTATGTACATTTCGTGCTAAACTACTGGTGTTTACAATTAGTGCCTGTGGTAAATGAATAGTCATTCATTATAACGTCATAGCTTTAATTATGCGTGCCTGTTTCTTTGAAAGATAGTATTACAACGGCTTAATTAACAAAGTCGTTAACAGGAGATGGGCTTCATTTGCTTATGGAGTTTTGCAAGATAAAACACGTACATGGCATGTGTCCATATGCTATACATTACCTGATACATAAGTCGCTACATGTAATCATTTTATCATAAATGTTGTTCATATTTGTCCATCACGTACATTACTATCCTTCAAGACAGCCATCACTCATTATGTTTACAACTCGTGCATTATAACTTATTTCTCGTTTTCTAGTTAAGTCAACTTCCCCTTCTCCTGTGGAAATATCCTATTCCTATAATTCTATTGAAAAAAAAACAAATTAGCCGCCATTTATATTCACTTACGGAAACCATTATCTAAACTTGAATGGACTTAATTAACCTCATTTGGTATACTAGATGACATTGTAGCCAGACATTTAGCAAGTGGACAATAGACGATTAGATAGCCTAACGTTTTCAATGATCCAAGGTCTTTAGAAATTTTATTCTATTTTAAAGGATTCAATGACAGGAGAAATTAGAGTTCTAATTGCATAATGTGTTTTAGGATCGTAGATATTGCTAAAGTACAGTTTCTTAGACACAATAATCCTAACTTATGCAAATCGTTGTGAGTCAGGAAGTAAAGACGATTTTATAATTAATCAAATATCATGGTTCTTGTTTGAAGTACATGTATGTGTAGAACGAAATATGGGGTAATATGAAACAACATTTAATCACTTTTCAACGCTGGCTTAGAATGAGAAGGTCCTAACAACTACTTACGACCTTACGGGACTCATACATATTTGAAAGCTGCATCGCAAGGCATTACTGATGAGACATTCTTTTATTAACTTTTCTGAACTTGTTATGTTTACCAAACTGAAAAAATGTTTCCCTACGTTTTTTCTTATTTTCTCAAAGTATTGATTTTGTACGTACGATATTCTCATTCGATGCCAGCTATATATACTTAACAAGCTATGTAAGCGGACCATTTGTATATAAACAATTTAATAAAACTTACAAATTACATATGCATGGTAACGAATGAGTATTTTTTGGAAAGATGTTGCGTCTTTAAATATAATTTACTTTAACTGTAAATACAATTAGAACACATATATCATTTTGTTGTTGTATATTTGTACATTTTAAAAGCAACAGCGAACTTGTTTATGAGTGCACCACATAAAAGCGTTCGGTTCACACGCGACGGAAAAAACCCAAGATGCCCGATGCGTACGTATATTGAACATTAAGTATGAAGTGATAGTCAGCAAATTGTGAAAAAGAACTACAAAAATGTAATGCGTCCAAATAATTTATACATTAACAACCCGAACAGGGGCGACATCATCTACCACATACAACATATCGACTACGCAACATTCATCCTAGGTAAAAGGTTGTTTCAGGAAGAACAGAAATATAGTGTTCGACACAAAGAAACCCCAAGAAACATGCAAGTCATCCATTAATGTATTTTTTGTGTATTAATTGATAATATCATTTATCACACTGATAAATCACTCGTACTGCGTTAGTAAATGGTATGGTTCAGTTAATTAAACCAAATATCTCGTGTAACTGATGGTATAAATAAACCATATAAATCATTTAAAATGTATAGATTAACTGATTCAGACACTTTTATTCTAAACCCACATCATCCAGTCTATCTCCGGGGAGGTTTTTCTCCACGCCATTAAACAGTTTATGGCTTGGAAAGAGTAATTAGTATGTATAGTGCGTTGGCAAAACCACGTAAACTTTATTGCCAAAAACATTTCAGTAGATCCATTCTGTAAATTGGTTTCTTAAAAGCGTGGATAGGAAATATAAAAACTAGAACGACTACTAGTGTTTACAATTAAGGTCATACATATACTGCAGAGATGAGTTACTTTAAATAGTAATACCGCACTTCAAGCCAATGGATAGAATATAGCTCTTCTAGAGTGTTGTTTAGCTATTGAACGGAAACCATTTGGTCTACCGACCGACAAACATGAACAAAGCAATTTATCTCCTCACCAAAGAGAGGACTTAATAAAAGCAAACAATTATACCCCAGTGTAACAGTTTGTGCTGTCCTTATTCAGTACCTGCTATTGATATTTAGTATTAAATATTAAGATTTAAGTGTAACATCCAATCAGTCTCCGTCCTTACATTTATACAAGCTGATCATTTTTCAGTTATATTTCTTCACATTAATCAAGTTCAACGTAATCTATATTTTATCTATCAGTTTAAAATGATATTCTTGACATTTCTGACGATACATTTGACATTTCTTACGTTACATATTCAGTGCATAAATGTCCTCAGTGAACTAGCATTTGTACAGTAGTTTTAAATATATTTTGTATAATATGATACGTTGATAAAGATATCCAAAGTAAATTCCTGCTTTTGACACATTAAACGTCTTACCACTTTAGAGAAAAATATATTTTGAAGAAAAATACGAATTTGTATTTTTCATTTGCTTCGTTTTATACTCTTTATTTCAGCAATGATTTAGTTACATGTTGACATATGCACATTATGCTTTTATTCGCTTTGAATACTACCCATGGAAGAAAGTAACCATTTCTTCACCGAATGCGAATCACTTACGTTATATTATAAGGGAAACAACCCAATAGGATTAGAATCTTGAAAAAATGTTAACCAGTTTCCAAAACAAAATGAATCGTTCAGTCGTCATAATCTTAATGCTTCGATAGATTAATGATCCCTTTGTGGGTGATGTACGTTTCGCATTATTAACTTATATCTTGGTGTAATAGAAGTCCGCAGATGTTAATATAAAATTTCAACTGATAGAGACGACTTATGGAGTAGCAAATGTTGGACGCATTAATCTACAAACAGAGAAAGCAAACATGTATTAGGCTTAATATTGTACAAGTATCAATTCAGAGAGATAATGTTCCTTTAGCAGAATCGTATCCTCATGTGACGCTGATATTTTTTGTTTTCATGTTATACGTACATATATAGAACTTACCAGTATAAAATTGCTCTTACTACTAGTATGGCTTGGTGCAACATTGATTCAATTTATTGTTTGAAGAAAAAACGTCAACGAATACTTATTAACACACTTTTAGTATAATGTATACAGCATTGCCAATTTTCTAGATGAACACATGTATGGTATTATGGCATACAGCGTGTCAGATATTCTGGATTACGAAAATATATGTCAATAGCAAAAAAATAGAGGTTGCCTTGGTTGTCGAAATATATTATTTCACAGTTGTGCAAGTTGTCAAGCTTCGATATCTAATTTGTAATGAAACACATACATGATGATGCATAGCTCTTCTCAGATTGAATTAAGAACGACTAACGTCTGAGTTCTCTGGTTCGTTTTGACATGAAATAAGCGCATTCTAGAAATTGCAAACATTATTGATTACGAAAACGTAAGCAGAACAAAATGTGCGGCTTTCGAAAAATGTACAAAAATGTAGTATCATAGGTCAAGAGTTATGAAACTGTTAATTTTATTAGCATTAGTATCTGTTTTATGTACTCGAAAAGACACACAAGACCGTAAAACCGTGGATCATTTATGTATGAAACAATAAACATTGATAAGTCCTGTCTGTACTAGAAATTGTAGTTGGATGTTTTATTGTTGTAAGACGATACATAAATGAATACTGAATCTCGAATTAGTATTCTTGTGGTTAGGGGAGAATGAATAAGTACAAGGTTTCTAAGTTGAGTGTTTTGTTTTTGCATTGTTCTGTATAGTAGACACTTAACCAATACTAATCTTAGATAACCTTAATGTCAGAACAGATTGCAGCAGCATTGAAAATGAACATATTCTACTGTACTTTGATATTACGAGTATATCTAAACGTTTAATAAGAATATTCAACACATTTATTTATATCTATTAGTAAATGTGCTGGAACACGAATTTATTGTTACGATATACCACGATGTGTGACTGTTTGCTTGTTGTTATTGGATCAATCACAATGTTTCGGTGCGTCGTCGGTCGTGTTCAACGATACTAAAAATGCCCTGGTCAGAGACTCAGCTTACAAGCAGGGAAACTAGATTTTCTTGTCTCATATACTCTCAATGCAATGAATGCAATCAGGAGAGTGCTTGGGAGTGATATAGTAAGTTCGAAAAACTGCTTAAATAATCGCTTAACATTAATTATAATGAACAATCATTTTTAATTTAGCTAAGACGAAGATGTAACGAAAGCTAATCTCAGCCCATAATGTATTCTTCTGATATAAGAGTCGTAGGAACTTGTATTATCTACAAACATGATTTTCAATGCTATGCACATTGGTATATCAACTCTTGCATACTATTTGTGTCTTTAGAAAATTAATAGTCATTCTTTATTGCTTTCTATAGTTAATTACTCGTGTCTGTTACTTTGAAAGTCACTATTACACCGGCTTAATTAGATTTTATAACAGGAGTTGGGCTTCACTTGCTTGCATTAAAGTGCAGATCTTTTCAAGATTAAACAAATAAATGTCATGCGTTACTTGGCAAATAAATCGCTAGGTTTTTTATCATAAATGTCGTTCAAATGTGTCCAAGAAGTACATGACTATCCTTGACAACAATCACCGCTATTGCTATCTACAAGTAGTGCATTATGAATACTCTCTCGTTTTGTAGTCACTTCACCAACCCCATCTCCATTGGGAATAGCCACTTCCTAAACTCCTAGTGAACAAAACCAATTAGCCGCCGTATATATTCACTCACGGAAACCATTACCCAAAACGTGAGTTGACTTGATTTACCTCAATCGGAACGATAAAAGATGAGATTTCTGTCAGGCATTTAGCATGTAGACAAAAGACGATCGGATAGCCTAACCCGTGCAATGGTCCTAGGGCTTCAGAAACTTGATTGTGTCTTTAAAAGATTCAATGACATGAGAAATTAGATTTCTAATTGTATAATGTGTTTTGGGTTCGCAGATATTGATAAAGTACACATTCAGTGACAGAAGTGCCTATATTATGCAAATTAGTCTGTGTCAGGAAGTACAGACGAATGTATAATTAATCAAATATCATAGTTCTTGTATGAAGTGCATTTTGTTGTAGAACGCAATATAGGGTAATATGGAACAATATTGAACCATTTTCCAATGTGATATACATGTGCACAGTTCCTTTATTGTAGGTATGGATGTGGATCACTTGTATAGAAACGATGTAATAAAATAAATAAAGATATGTGTTGTATAAAATTTACTAATTATCTTAACGTTTGAGATTGTTTAGGAAAGATGCGGCGCCCTTAACTTTAATTTACTTTAATTGTAAATACAATGACAACGAATGGCAATGTTAAGGAATACGTTTGCGGCAATACCTGTACTAAAATTGTCTCTTAAATAAGATTTGTCTTGGGAAATTGTCGACTTCCTTCCGAATAACGTATTCCTATATTGGTTGATTGAATACTGAAGAGAAAGATGAGCGATAATGTGTCTAGATGAATCTATCGAACAAAATACCTCCATCGCATGTTGTTAAATAAATGAGATAATTATCAGCAGGATCGTTTACTAGCGGTACATTTGGTGCCCAAACAACACATTTGTTCATAACACGATGCTGATGATGAAGACAGTGCTCTTATTTGCATATTGGAAGAGATATGTTGTAGACAACTCCTTGTTGACAGAAACGACAAAAACATTTCTCATTGTGTGAAGAAAATGCTCATTTAATATTCTTCGCTGTTTATATTTATGTCATTTGTCCATTACACTATTTAACCGTTTGTTTATGTAACAGTGGTATGTATTGCATCATTTTATGTTGATATAGCAACGCGAGCTGATAGAGTCATGTTCTGTTCTATTTTGTGTGTATCATTTAACCATGGTGTATTGAAATATACAGTTAACCTGACACTTACGAATTTGTGTATGTCTGTTTAATTATTATGAACAATGTCATCATTTATGATTGCGCAATCAGACAAGCTTTTAGCTCACACACGCGACGGAAAAACCTCAGAACCACGATGTATTTTGACTAATATTGAACATTAAATATGATGGAGAGCTAATTCATAAATGGCACTTATGCATTAATCATTCAAATTTACAATAACAACTCATACATGTAAATCATCACCTAGCAGATACAGCATCCCGACAGCACAACATTTAACCTAGAATCAGGACATGGTGTGCTAGGTGGAGGTTAGGTTAATTAAACCAAGATATCTTGTGGAAAGGATGGTATAAAGACGCCATATAAATCATTTGTAATGTATAGATTAACTGATTCAGACACTTTTATTCTAAACTCGATCCTCCAGGCTATATCTGGGGAGCTTTTACTCCCCGTCATTAAACATTTTATGGCTTGGAAAGTTTAATTAGTAGGTATAATGCGTAAGCAATTCCGCGTAATTTCATTGCCAAAATACATTTCTGTTGAAACATTTGGTAAATAGGTTCTGAAAAGCGTGTTGTTTAAAAATAAGGTCACAGACTTCAGATGTGTATGTACTTATTGGAATAATGACTGTTAATAATAATGCTGCAAATTTAGCGAATGGATAGAAATTCAGCCCTTCCAAAGTGTTCCTGAGCTATTGAACGGAAACCAATTGGTTTACCGACCGACAAAAATGAGCTAAGCACTATATCCCTCACCAAAGAGGGGACGTGGCAAAAACAAACACTACAATTGAGTGAAAAAGTGTGTTACGTCTTGGTGCTGCCCTTTATTCAGTAACAAATATGTATGTATTGAACATTAAGGTTAAATGAAACCTCTAATCGCCCTTCTTCCTTACAGTCCGATCAATGCCCAGTTAAATATGTTTTTCCTATTACTAAAGTCCAACGCACTGTTTGTTTACTCTATTTTTATCTTTCAGATTAAATTCTTATTCTTGGCATTTTTAACACTGCATCTGACATTTCTAACGTAACATTATGCGTGCGGTGTAAAATGTCATCACTATAAGAAAGTCAGTTAGCATACCAACGGGAAATTTGAAACATTTGTAAAATTAAATAAATGTTTGCATGCTTTATAGTTTTTTTCATGTCCATAAGTATTGAAATTGACGAGCCGACCATTCAGATGTATTATGGTTTTCAATTTTTTATCTTTATTATTAGTATTTACGGTGTTGTGTATATTTATAATCTATATAACGTTGGTGGTAAACAAAAACAACATTGTAACATTAATGCTGGTTCTAATTAAACTTCATACGATATACATGTGTATATAGAAGTCATCGTTTCATGATTGATTTTATCTTTCGAGGGCGTAAAACTATGTATTGATGACCTTGCTGATTTGTATTGAATAGATGAACCAGGAACCTCTCAATACCAAATCACACACATATCAAGGCAACCGCTCTTAACTATGTCAGTAAGGAATACTTACTATAACACATTTGGTAAATGTATAGAGGACAACAATGTGTGCTATTATTGCCTGTTATGTTTATAAATGGACATATGATGAAATACAGCGTGTCAGGTATCCAATGGTTGTGACTGTCGACCCTGAATGAGTATAGCATAGCAATAATAGCAAGAGTTTTCTTTGGTTGTGGAAATATTTTATTTTACAGTTGTGAGTTTTTGTCAAACTTTAATATCTAACTCTATCACTGAAACTCTTACATAACGATGTATGGCGCCTCTTAGATTGGATTAAGAATGGCTTTCGTCTGAGTTCTATGGTTCGTTTTGACATGAAATAAACGTGGTGATAAACGCGTTTGAAATATTGGATACATTATTACTGACGAAACCTAATCAAAACTAAAATTAACGATTTCGAATGAGGTAGTATCAAAGGTCATAAGGCTATAAAACATTTTACCTTTTTAGCATTATTCTCCGTTTTATGTACACCAAAAGACACAACAACCCGTGAATGATTTATGTACGAAACAATAAATCTTGATACGTCCTGTCTGTACCGGAAATTGGATCTGGCTGTTTAACTGTTGTAAAACGATACATAAATGAACACAGGTTCTCGAGTGATTTCTCTTGTGGTAATAGTAGAATGGATTGTTGTGTGTACATCTTTGTAAAGTAGACGCATTAACAATAAGTTTAAGAAATACAACATCAACATTGAAAATGAACATATACTATTACATGTATGCTATATTGTGTGTAAACGTTCTATGTGTTTATTCATCAAAAAACTTATATCTAAATATGCCGAAGAACGCAATTATATACCCGATGTGTGACAGATTGTTTGTTGATATCGGGTATATCACCGTGTTTCGGCGCGTCATCAATCGTACACAACGATACCAGAAATATCCATGTCAGACGCCCTGTATAAAACAGGAGAACTGTTTTTATTGTCTCACATACCCTATACACCATCAAACTTTGAACTTAGCCAAGACTAGGATGTTACGAAAGCTATATATAAGTTTCTGGTGATGTAGACTTATATATACGTATATATACGAAGTATACTAGTATTTGATTAAACTTGTGTCTGTTTATGACTTCCCCCAATGGAGATTATACAATATATAATTGCATCCTTGCATGTCAGGAGAACAATCGCTGTATTTGTTTACAATAGCATCCTTTAGCCATAATTCAACCGCCAAATGTAGACTTGGTATTCCTGACGCACGCAAACCAGTATCACATGTCCGATACAACAGATCTGTCCTTAGACATTAGTTCTTCCGTTTATATTAATGAACGAAATGTATCGAAGCGTGTAGTAGCGGCCAGACAACATTAGTGTGCTAAATGAGATAGTGGGAGACAAATTATTGTTTAAGGAAAGTTGTGACCGAGTCGAGGCTAGATTAAGCTTCTTGTTTCAGCATGTTAAAAGGAAAGTCCTAAAATGATACAGTTTTAAATCGACACTAACATAAAGCTACTTACCCCGTCACTATATGTATAGGTGGTATGAGGTTTATGTAAATATGGCGTCTGAAAGTTCATATGAATGCTCGTACCTTTGTTACTGTTTAACTTTCGACTAATGGATTCATAATACAAATGTATATAGTATGACCAATGGGCTGACTATTGTAGGTTTCGACATTGTTGTGATTTTTTTTATAGTGGGTTCAAATTTCTCATTACAAAAAGCAGTACTCTTAGAACCATTCTTACGAGAAATCATACTTATAATATTTTCCCTGAACATGCCTTTATTTTCAAATTTCTAAACATTTCTTGGTACGTATAAAACGAGAATTTGGCAGTTAAAAACCAAAAGCAACAACATTTACTTATTTAATTTTTTAACCTTGCATGGCGAAATCCGGCGGATTTTGTTGAACACCTCTCGTATTGCTTATCGATTATCATAAACTTAAGTCTAAAACGACTAGCTACCACGCCTAGTCGCTCGAGATAATACCGTCTATGCAGTATATATAAAAATATTGTTATAGTTATATTCTCTAAAAGACAATAATATCAAAAAGGTATCATTGTTCAATTTTTGGGGACAATAAATCATTTAGCTAGTGACATTACATAATGAACACAGAACATAGAAAGACCAGCTGGACAAAAGAAAAGAGTTTACTTGGAACAAATATTGCAAAAAAAGTATGCTCGCCGATTTGTCTCAGAATATATTTTGAGTCATATATTATTAAACCCCCTAATACATCTAAAGCGTATTGGTTTAGTATCATAATATGCCATATATACAGGGGACCATGTGTCATAAATCTTGGACCAGTATGTCTCATTCGGTAACTGTTTTGGCAATACTACTGTAATATAATTCTGTAAATGATTTATTAATCTCACGGTCTCATGGCGACTATTGATTGATGCTACCAATGTTTCGCTGTCCTGCTAAGCAATGTAGAAATACATGTACATATACGACGTAGTCCTGCTAAAGGTTTCTGGAGACTTTGATATTCGTCATTCAAAGATCATTCAGTTTGTACTTATATTCCTACGGCTATAGAGTTTACTGTTATTCTTTATCCTTTTATGACTTTTTTGACAACTGAATCTGGGATATTCAGAGGTTAAGTTCATTTTTCAGTTCAGTTACTGATATTGGGCATTGGCCGTGTAATTGAGTTATGTCTGTTTTCTGTGCTCGGCAATTTCAGTTGATTGCTGCCTTTTCTCGACACTGTTATTAATCTTGATGTTTTTTATGCGTATAATGGACAGCAAGTGACACATGTATGTTTGGGTAATGACAATTGCCATCATATAATCCGTGTTTATGCTTGAGTTAGTTAGCATCAAGCAGTTTGTGTAAGTGTTGTTACATTTTGTACATATACGAGGGGTGTTCCAGAAATAATAGGACATTTTTTACCATAACGTCTTACTTAAAAATTGCAATTTAATGAAATTTGTTCCATGTGCATAGCAATGTATAACCTATATACTGGCAGCAACATAATTATGTTGTAACTGATGATGCTCCTACAAAGCGTTGTCATATAAACCATGTAACGCCAAGGCGGGTAACACTTGTATTTGTCATTACCATCCTAATTCTTATTGTGAATACCTTAATACCTACTTGATAAATATTAACGCCTAATTATTCGACGTTACCGGGATGACTTTCACATGCGGATGCAAATGTTCAAAGAAATTGCTCTATTTTTGTTATCATAGGTCAGTAATCAAGTGTACCCAAGCTCGTCATGAATGAAATTGATGTCAACGCTCAGAAACCGCAAAATGTCAAAATAATGGTATACATTTGGAAAATCAAGAGTGATAACCAATGAAATGATGAAATACGTATAATGAAGTGGTAGTAAGTAGATTTTTGTGCTCTGTGGACTCAAATTGTTTACAGATCGCGGATTTATGGACTTACAAGTTAGCACAGGTGAGGTCATATAAAATTAAGTTGACGTTGATAAACACTGTTTGTACACCGATACACGCTCCATGTTTTGAGCAATTCCTAACATCATTGCAACACATTTTTGTGAACAGGGGTACGGAAACATATTTTAAAAAATCGGAACAGTGTTATTAGATCTGTTTAGAATGTCAGGATGACTTTAGACAAACAATATTTAATGTCTCTTTATGCTAAGATACTGTGCTTGAAATGCGACGTCATAATAACGGCACGGTGCGACCCGCCTCCTTGGTACATGGTATCTTTAGTATTTCGCATATTTGTCAGTGAAAGATCAAAATTTAATTATAAACAATTAGTTTTCAAAATTTCTAGGTTGCCGTGGCGCTATGAAAGTCCTATTAATTGTGCAACACCCCACGTATACTGAAACCCGGCGTTCATGGTTGCTCAGGGTAGTTGTGTTGAGTTTCTGATTTCTGTGCTCAGCTGGTTAGGTTGAGTGCTAACTTCCCTGTCAGATGTCCTCATACCGTTCTTGTGTCCAAACGTATTCAAACTTTTAGCATCTTTAATATTATTCGACAGCCACCTTGTACAAAGCCTTTTAAAGCCAATTACTGCCTGGCACGTTATGGAGAGACAGTTTATTGTTCACACCGTATTTGGTGCATTGAACTAAATATTGCTGACAATAAGAGTACATGGTATTGGTGTATTAAATGAAATATTACTGACATTTTATATAATAAGAACATGTCTGGTTAGTTAACTGATATCATATTTTAAGTGCAACACTCAGAATACGAAGGATATTCTATAAATATTGACATATCAGTGCTGTAATTATTTTTATGTTTGACGCCTAAGTGACTAACTATTTACAAGTATAGTCTAGACTTATTTTTAAAATATCATTACGTTTACCTTCCATTCCACAGTATGTCATGATTCAGCACGAGGCGAGTTCTGATGCTTGAAAATAATATTCGTTATTTAAAAGGTTTGTTTATGTCTGACTCTAACGTGAGTGACTGGGAATTACCTCCGGTTCGAAGTGGCTTTAGACATACTGTGGGCTGCAACATTAGTATTATAATGTATAACCTTAAATGATACCACTCCGTCAACACGCACTATATTTTGTATCAATTTAGATTACTACACGTTAAGTTGCTATTTGTACGTGCTGATCAGTCACACATAGAATATGTAAACGGGTAATGAAACTTGCTATCAGCAGTAAATATAAAATAACAAAATATTCTAGGTTTAGAAATAGTTGTTACTGTTACTGTTCCACTTTACGTTTCTCTGATGAGATTGTTCGCATCATAGAGATCAGACAACTGGTATAATTGTATCATTGTCAAGCGGAACTTTGTGATTGGTCGGTAATAAAGAGATAACAAACCAGATAGCTGCATATTGTATAACTTGTCATGTTCCTTGCCAAAGCGCAGATTCCCGAAACGTTCGGATATTACATGTCTATTTATGTCTGTGTTTTGTGATTATATAATACGTTAAAGTAAGCTTATTTACTTATCATTGGGGTTTACACGTAGACTTGTAAAAGCTTCATTGCCAAAGGTGGTGAGAACTTTCATAAAATCACCCACCAACTTATTCCAATCTGTAAATAATGTTTACTATTGACTATATGCAATAAGAGTAAAAGAATAAGTTAGCGTATGTATCAACTAGGTTTCATAAGTAATGGACATTAGTTCAAATACATATTTAGTTTACTCGTGCTTTCATTGCAATGTTCCGTTTAAGGAAATACATATTACCGGTGACCGTGTCGTATGATTTCTATACTTGATAATTACCTGTCTTGGTTTGGCTCCTATACATAGTAATTGCTTGTTATTTGTGTAATTCGTTTAATTTATAATATCATTTATATTTAAAAAATATAAGTACTGAAGGACATTCATGTACTTCATAGTAACACGTAATAGCGATGACAGTATCTAGCAACACACACAAGAGAAAGACACGCTACATTGCAATCCTGTATACAATTATATAAAAGGAGACAATATCAAATGCTCAGTACAGTTGTTGTTTAAGCTGTTACATGTGTACTAACGTCATGTTCGACGATTAGTGCAAACGTGACAAAAACGAGGGAAACTGTCTCTTGCATAAACGATTGTACATAATTTGATTCAAAAGACATATTCACCGTTTAACTACCACTTGTTTGACTATATACGAGCTATATCTGTATAAAAGATATGACCCCTTCTTAATTCCAGACGTGTTCCAATTTGAAATAAATTACACACTTGTCTGGGGATACACGGGGTATTTCTATCAAATACAACTCGTCTTTTCTTAATTCCAGACGTGGCTTTTGTCACACAATAAATCGAAGCAATCTTAAACTACTTCAGGTGCATAGTTAATTGATTAGAGTCTGGCTCATTGTAATGGTTTATGTGATTGGCTTTCCGAAAAGCTTTTTCTCCAATTAGTCACCAACCAGTCTTAATTGATACGTGATAACACAATACTCGATTTTTTTGCTATCTAAAGGGCGATACGACTCGATGTTATATCGGGAAGTATATGGGGTCAACGCGCATAAGTATGTTTCATTCTGGCCGCATCTATATATATTAGTTTCAATTTATTATTCGTGTTCAATGTTTTACATTTGTCTACGTAGTATGTATTTGTGTTCAATTTGTTGAGTGGTCATGTTTGTATCTTTCGAGCACTGGTGTTGCCCTTCGAGTCCGATATGTTACTGTATCATCATTGGACAAAATTAACAGCTATTTTAATTATACAAAATTGAACATGGGAGGTATAACTTGCCGAGCACAGAATGTACACATTTAAATAAACTGTAAAGAGGCAACCAATGCAACAATCATGCGCCAACAATGCCAAACTCAAAACCGAACTTTAACAAAACGGAACTACTCAATTATCACATTACTAGTGCACGTATACATGTAAAATTTATTTATTTCCCCCTTTAACAAATGCCTTTCTTCTGTTCCTACCTGTCACTTCCTATAGATAGCTTTATGCCCATACACTTACAATTATTTATTTTTGTGCTTCGTACATTCATTCAAACGAGAATGATGGGGTTTATTTACGATACAATACGAACTATTCAAAGACAATCGTGTTAATCAACAATAACGTCAGTTTGTGTTGTGTGCAATGTCAGATGGCCTTAGGAATGTCTGTCAACACGCAAAGTATGTATTCATACACTATCTGGTGAGAATTCATCACTGCTGGCCTGTCACGTGTAATAGATTATCACAGAAACATTAATTAATCCGTGTTCTGGACAGTGTTCTGACGTTAATAGAGCCATTTCAAAATGCAATTACATTCGGTGTGTTACTAAAATAGTACATCATTGGCGTACCCGTTCTTTGAATTCTGATATGTCACTTTAAATAGTAAAACTTTCATATTACCAAAACCATTTTCCAGTTATTATGTTACAAATTTTACTATATATACTGAGTTCCAAACGTTCCGCACACAATATATTGCGTGTCTTATTTATAAAAATCCTCAACTGATGATCCTCAAGCGATATGTACTTGATATAAATACGCGACAGATGTGTAATGATCAATAATAATTCTGTACACAAACAACACCCCATGATTCAAAAATACAAACAACGATAAGCTGCTATTTTGCAGTGGAAGGGAGGTAACTATTGTAAAAATAATACCGACAAGTATCTATTTTTGACGACAGACAGCTAGTGATGTTACAATATAGTCTGCACGACAGGTCAGGTTTAAAGAAACCTTCTTGTCATAAAAACGCTTTCCCATTTATGTTAATGTTGGGTGGACTACAATAAAGCTTCAGCAATGGCGTTGTACTTTTGGCTAAAATTATAGCAGCATTGCATATCTAGGTCAGCGGCATTGATCATTGACCTGTTGTCACGTGGTACGTCATATACAGGTTTCGTCTGTTGAAGATGATGCAACAGTCTTATTATGATAGAGACATGTCAGTTTTATTAGACACAAAGTATTTTAGTGAACCACCAGCTTCAAACCTTTTATATACACGAGTATGTTCACGACTTTCCTGGTTTGGAATCAACTTAAACGTACATTTCTAACTTATAAAACACACTTATGGTGTATATGGTAACACATACTCGTTGCAAGTAAATTGGAATTGAAATTAAGTCAAAAATGAAAAACCCAAAGTATGCGTGCTTGAATGGACGTCTAACCATTTGTGATAGTTTGATCATTTACAGTGTTCAATTTCTGGTTCTATTAAAATAAAAATTCATTTGCAGATTTTGGAACTCAGTATATATTCGTATGTGTATTAATGAAATAAGCGTGTAAATCTTGTTAACTTGTACAAATGTCCAGTGATACAACAAACTGTACCACGAAGTGATAAGCCGTGTACATGTAGTTCATGATTGCACACGACAAAAGTTTTATTTTAACCATTCATGTTACATTGAAGACATAAAATGTGTTATTAAGGGATTCAGAGAAATCCGAGAAGAATACAGTGCACATAATCAATACATCTCTATGTATGAACCGATATAAATCTTGGACATATTTGACATAACTGGTGCTTATTGTGGCACGAATGTTGTTAGGCAAATATTTAACTGTGTGTCGGCATGCAATACCATCGTGGTTACCAAATACAATCGTAACGGGGTTCCATCGAAATGTGGTGATTTAGTGCGTGCATGTATTACTGATATTAGAATTCGTAAAGGACAATCAAGGATACATACAGAAAATGTTCTATCAATGGTTCTGTCATGATGCTGAATACTTCACGGTACAGATGAAGTTTGTTTTTTAATTCTTCGAAAAATGCAGCATGATATTATAATTGTTATTACACTATGTTAATCAAAGGTAGCTTAGGAACATACCTTTGTTACACATTCGGTGTGTCTCTTGAGGCAGTTTCCGAATAGGCGTGACATGTCTATGCAGAAACTTGTGATTCTCTATTTTTCATATGAATATTAGAGCCGAGGAAAACATCATCTCCATTTAGTTATTTCTCATATTGCGCCTGTTCTATTGCACTTGTACATACTACATTTACCACACATGTCTAAACTAGACTAGGCAACTAACAAGTAATACATTCAAACATACATGTATATTGTCCTATACGTATATTGACATGTTTGATGTACAATCATGTGGAATACAACCATGCTGACAATGGTATATACGCCATACGAAATCACTTACTTTCTGGACACTAATTATCCCAACATCGTTCTATTTTGATCAATGTGTCGCGTTTCCGACACTTACGAAGAGAGGCACTACCCAGAGGATATGTGGTAAACAATATAGTGTCCACGGAAATTGAAGTAGACAAGACAAATTGTCTATATAATCGCATGCAGGCACATCATTGCATAATAAACTTTGAATAGAATCATAATTTAGTATTTTCAATACCGATGGCCAAATGGCTTTGGTCCAAATAACTTGTGAATACGTTATATCTTAAATATAGAACCCAACTAAATATGGTGTCTGCTTCAATAATTATTTAGTCTCGGAATTCTGCAGAGGTACGTCGACATTTTTTGGAATCCATACAAAAACGACGGGATAATTATGTGTCGTTTTATTTCCGAATAAATAGGAGGTTACGAAACTTTGCAAAATACTTTATATGGCTTTGGTATTGGCAATATATTTGATTTTGGCTACTACTTGTCTGTATGTTATGAGTAATGTTACTGAAGCATAATTAGATAATTTCATACACAACAGATAGACACCTCAAACAAACACTAGTCTAAGAGTGAAAACATGAAAACAGTACCTTGAAACCAAGCAATGTAATACTTTGTGACTGAGGCTCAAACGATATTGAACGTTAAATTCCGATTATGTTAATATTTTGTGTGATTTCTACAAGCAAATATGACGTTTGAAGTCAGTGTGTGTTTATTCCTAACGACATGCCAATACTGCGTTATTACTTCACTGCAATAAAGTGCAATCCCCTATTCGTATATAGGTTGTTAGATGTTCATTCAATGAAGCATTACATTATGATCCACAAGTAAATCAATGTTAATATCAAAGAGTGAGGGTTAGCACATAGGAAATGGGGATGCCTTTTATTGCGTTACATAATGTTACCGTATATCATGACATACGGTTAAATGGGTGTTTGTTAAGTAATTACATGGACATTCTGATAACTGGATAATAGAGAACTGTTGTGATCTGAAACAATAGGAAACATCATTTTTATTATTGAGACCAGCACTTGACTGTACATAGACATATTAGATTGAGTCAGCGTTGGTATCAATCATTCCACCTTGTCGTTTATTGAGCAATTTTGTCCGATCGAGTATTTTAGTTTGATTCCATGTCGTTTGTATAAAACATCTTGAAAATCAAGTAGCATAATATGAATCGACTTTTTTATCGAAATGAATATTTATTTAACCTAATTGATAGTGACGTTATATAAAGGATGTGATAGCGTTGGAGAGTTTTATTTATCATTTCTAGATCAGTTGTTCATTGTACACCCATTAGTTAACCGTTCGTCATCTGCTGTTTAAATTGAGTGCCTTCTTCCCATTCCACTTTTATTATATTTTATGAACAATATCAATTACTTATGACAGCATATCTATAATGCCGCAAGTCATCTGATATCGTCTTGTAATAAATAACGGTTTTGTGTGGACACATTGTCAATGCCTAGGACCGCTGGCTGTTTGTCATTCTGTATAGATCTTCATAATATGTCAACTTTTTCTTGGCTGATTTATATTAATTGTGCTCATCACATTCCTAGTGAGTCTGCAGGCAGTACATAGATATGAAGATATTCGTTATCTGTATGCAGCAATGTACTTCATACATTTGTCAATCAGAATTCCAATGTGTTTTACTCTTTAACTGATATGTGTGTTAATACTTTGATTTGATGGATAGTTTGTGTATTACAGTACGTACCAATCGATCATCACTTATTAACTTGTGTCAATGTTGTGACGTACATTACATACGATATCCCATGTCACTTTGCAAAGTTATTTATTATTGAATATATACCATCGATACTTTTCAATGTGTTTGAAGTTAGATTCACATCATTATACATGTAACATATAACGTACTATAATTCTACAGCAAATGACGTAAGCGCACTTAATAAAACTACATTTATAGATAACAAATAATTTGAAATACATTTACATATGTAGCATGTGTGACATTGTGTGTCGCTACGTATTTTTGAAAACAGAATCATCGGTTGAAATGAGTTACGTCACTCACGTATTAAAATGTACCATTGTATCTGGCTGCTTATATATAAATTCATCCATGTATATCGATCACGTTATTCTCAGATCATTCTATTCGCTGGTTTTTAATACTTGAATGATGGCTTCTTTAATTACTTGTCTGCCAAGTTTCTTCAACTATAAACGTGAATGTTCGCTAGTGTTGAAAGGTTCTACTTAATGTAGAATGCACATTCAGCAGAAATGATGATATGATTTTAGAATTAAATGGAAACTTGCCTATATTTCCTTGAAACTGCAAGGGTTGTTTGTCAGTAATAATTATACCTTCTACAGTTATCAAACAATGGGCAAATAGAATAAGCACCATGCGTATCAAGCGTTGACAATACTTTGACCAAAAACGGTTTGTACTATACACCAAATGATAAATTTTGTTGACATTCGGTTTGTAACTTCGTAACAAAATATGATTTTGAACACGATGCACACAATCCATGCAACCGGAAGTCTATGCTAGTGCGTCCACACAATATATTCAAATTGGACTAAAAAAAGAATGATTGGTTGTGTTATATGAGAGGTTCTTCCTCTGTTCCATAGTTCCCTTGTTCTAAAGTGAATTACCTTAGATATCGACGCCGGTTGGCTGACAATAGTTCCCAACTGGAATAAACACTAGTACATACAGCATCAAACATTGAAAGTTTCAAAAGTAATCTAAATGATTAATTACTTACATTTAGTTACTTCTCCCGTTGTCAACATGATTCGTCAAGAACTTTTATAAAACCTTAAGTTGATGCATATGTGTTATGTCTTTTTAATGCAATCAGTATGGACAAAGGAAAATGTATTTGGATGTAATATATGGAAAGGTTTATCTCGTTTCTCTTCAATTGATGTTAATATCTTGAACTATCAATTGCAGTATATTACGTCACAAGTAGACGTTCTTTTTGTGTATTTTCCACGCACCAATGCAGTAGATGATAAAAAGCCGTTCATAAATTTAGGGAAATAGGTTTTACATAAATAATGGCTCGGCTTTTTTAAAGCAATTTACCACCAGGCTGTTTAATCCCAGCAATGCTTTACACTGATTACTATATATGGGTTTTGTAATGTTTTTGACTTGGAGATTGTTTTGCAACTGCAATGTCTTCTTGATAAATGGATGTTGTTACTTAAATGCGGAGAATGTTCCCGAAAGAAATATTGAAACATGATTTGTTAAAATGCCAAGACTTTATCAAATATGCAAAACACGAATCGGTTCTTTCAATCTTATTAATTTTACCAGGAATTGTCGATATATTGCTACAAGTTTTATCACTTTTCTTGATTAAAATTATTCTTTTATGACATAAATAACACATAAATGCTGGCAATTGTAAAGTAAGTACCAGCGACTTCAGTGCTTGCGCGTAATGCACATCGAGTAATTTTATTGTTGTATATTGTGACGAGCAAACAAAGTAATTTCATCATGTTAGAAATTAAAAACGAATGTCACCCGTGTGTTGCTGGGAAATTAGTTTCGTTCAGCATTGCACATTATTTCTAAATACGTTTGTCATATTGCAATGCTACGGTTTGTTTGTTTGGCTTACGTATATCCTCAAAAGGAATTCACATAAAATTTTGTTGACACTGTAAGCACACCATGTGAAATGTAGCAGTCTGTTTTAATGTAATGTCCTAGGCAGGTGTAATGAAGTACATCGTGTAATTAATGTGTGTAATGATGCATGCCTTGTCTGATGTAAATATCACCTTAAAATATAATTAGCAAACCAAATGTTTAATGATCAATATTACTAAATCATGATAGGTTTCGTATCATCGGAAAGAAATAAATACTCGTACAGACGCAAATAAATGTGTTGATTATTCTAGTACAATCTAGTGCATGTATTTTTGTAATTGCGTTACCACTTCGTTCCTCGGTGTAAATGGTGTTTCTGTCGTCTTCTGGTGTATGCACAATATAGTGAAGCTGCACACGTTGATGATTCTATTTTTTATAGGAACTTTCACCGACCCATGCATGCTATTGTGTCAGCGTATCAGTCGGATTCATTAGTCCATAAAAAGGTTTGTGCATACATCTCAATGTTATTTCGGCTCAGTTTAATGTGTAATACGTATTTATAAAGATATGTCTGAATTAAGCCACGAAGAACGACATAACTATACATATCGTCTGAGTTATATGTCAGCTATTCCGAGAAATACGAGAAGAATAAAGTGTACAAAATCGATACATCTGTTTGTATGAACCGATATAAATCTTGGACATATTTGACATAACTGGTGTGTTTGGCAAGCATGTCGTTAGACAAATATTTAACTGTGTTCCAGCATTTAATAACATGGTGGTTATGAAACACAATCATGATGGGATTTTTCGAAAAGAACACAATCTCTCGCATTTCTTGAAACAAATTACCAAAATACCGCGATTGCTCATACATGAGTCGATACTCTGTATAAGTTGCACCCATCAATTTTTTTTAAATCTCTTTAATTTAACATACTTCAGTATTAGAAAGTCGACTTCAACCATAATTTTCAAAATCTTTAAGAAATTGTTTGCCAAAACATTAGCAAGGTAATACTACATGTTGTTGGGAAATGGGAGGCATAAATGTCATACTGACATCTTTTGTTTACTAGTACTTAAACTAGATAGGCAAGTTAAGCATGACCAATATATTAAGCTTTCAACTTTGTACGGTCACCATAACTGTACACTGCAGCTGGCAGTAAAAGAGCGTGGATCCGTTTACATATACTTCAGTTTAGTCACTAAACCTCTTCTCAATCATACAAAGTTTAGCCCCATGCCTTCAGCGTTTACAGCGCTTTGATAATGTATAGCTAAGGAGATAAAGCACATAATAACTGAAGCACTAAGTGAACACTACTCATTGCAATTTGATTGGCTAGAAATATTGCTTAGATGCAAAATGCTTCAACTCCTGGAGTTACAACAATATAAGAATAAATATTCGATTTATTTAATGGAGATATAGCAAATTATTACTGGATATGTTCGCTTGATTTGTTATTAGACAAGATATTATTGTAGAGCTCGACGAGACGATTTCAGTGATATAATATCCACATTTTTGTCACAAAATGGAGATAGAGCACTTCTGTACTCAGTGGACGACTTGATGGATTACATGTATATAGGTTTTGTAATGTTTATCAGACTGGGAGATGGTTTTGCAACTGCAATATCTTCGTGATTATGGATGTTGTTACTTTAAGGACGAAAATGTTCCCGAAAAAAAACTGAAACATGATTAGTTCAAATTCCAAGACTACATCGACTATGCAAAAACAAATCAGTTATTCAATCTTATTTACTTTACCAGAAATTGTACACTGTTTGAAGTTTGATCACTTTTCTTGATTAAAATTATTCTCCTATGACATGCATGATACACATACATGCTGGCAGTTTTAAAGCAAGTACAAGTGACTTCAGTGATTGTGCGTTATAATCATTGTTAGATGAGTTTACTTTAACTGTTATAAATAGTGCGGAGCAAACAAAGTAAAGTAATCGTACCATGTAAGTAATGGAAAACGAATGTCACTGATTGCTATGTGTTGCTGGGGAATTTGTGTCGTTAAACAGTACACATGATTTTACAATAAATACAGTTTTCGTGTTGCAATATAGGTTATCTTGACGCCGATACACATGTGCAGTTCTTTGTGCAATGTTATGGTATGTTTATATGGTATAGCTTGGCTATTTTGACCTGAACCTGACCTTTATGCAGGAATATATTACAAGGTTCTTGCTTTGAATATATCAATTTCTGCAAGCAAATCGTGCAATATCGGCATTAAAGATTTGTGTTTTTATTACATCAAGAGCGACTTCGTGATACTCCCCGATTATGAAAACATACATTCGGAGTTATAAACGTAGACAATGTATCGACTGTTAAATTATGCTAATCAAAAGGTCAGACTCGTGTCAATGTGGCCAAGCTATACGTCGTCCAAAATCAAGATTATTGTTTTCACTGTAAGCGACAAAAATATCTATATCGTCTGAGTAATATGTCAGCAATTCACAGAAATCCGAGAAGAATAAAGTGTACAAAATCAATACATCTGTTTGTACAATGTATAAACCAATATAAATCTTAGACACATTTGACTGGTGTTTTCAGCACGAGTGTTGTTAGGCAAATATTTAACTGTGTATCAGCATGCAATTACAGCGTCGTTTTGAAATACAATTGTGTTAGGAATCTGTCAAAAAGTACACATTCCTGGTATATCACTCTTGATGTGGTGTGTGTTTTTTACCTTACTAGTAATAAAAGAAACATGATCTGTAATGTTTAAATAATAATCTAGGATAGTTGGAACTAAAGCATGTATTAACATCACTGATACATAGACAGCAACAAACAAGGCTCCACCATTATAGTTTCAACAAACAAAACGAAAAAAAACAATGACGACAACACAAACACCAGAACATACAATACAACATAAAATAAAGGACGAAAACAACACAAGTTCTAAATTATAGGTGATTAAGTTACGCATCGAATCAAAGGTGACAAAGGTCATCGATTTTGACACACTATTATGTCTGTTAGATAAGGTTATCTTGCTCTTTTGCGGCGGGGACTTTGGAAACTAGGTTGTGTCTAAGCTGCGCTTCATTCAGTCGCTTGGGTCACCGTTTTGTGTGGTATTTCTTTGTGAGACTTTAGCATATGCTCATTAAACTAGGCCATCCCCCTATTATTTCAGCGAGGAATAAGTCTGATATTGTTTTCGTTACACGTAGGTTAGGTATGATTGGGCATTGTTCCATGTGATTGTGCTATGTTATATAGTTAATATTTTTCTGTGCTCGGTTGGCTATCTTGAGTATTATCTTCCCTGTCCGAGTTATAAATATACCGAAAAAATCCATGTATATCTCATACAAGTTGGCATTACAGCTAGCGAACGCTTAACTGTCGGTAGATGTTTCCACAGGATTGACGAAAGTATGCATCGATTTGTGTACGTGTCTGGCATGCGGTTTACCCAGTAAAAGCCACGTTAATTCTCCAAACACGGTTAATGTTATTATGCGGACTTAATGTTATATAGTGTCTCATTTCTGTTTTTGGTACTAGTAGATCTCATTTATCATATTAAGCTGGACATAGTACGATGTGTGCTTCATACTAATGTTATTCTCATCATAGTGCTGCTGATACATGTATTAGCTGGGATATTTGTAGATTTTCTACTAGTATATGAACTTCGTTTATAAATGCATCAGAGAGTGTTAAGATTTATGTTCGGGTTCTTTTAAATAAATAAATGATAAGACCGCATAATTAGCATTTTTTAAAATTTTATATGATATTCTGTATGCAACAATCTGTCTCATTCTATTACATAACCTTAATCTAAAATAACCGCATTGAGATGCCAAACATGTATGCTACATATTTGAAAGTCAATATATAATGTTATGATATATATGTAAATTTATTTGACTTGATCACTTGTGATTATTTTTTAATTCAACGAAGTTTGACAGAAAATCATTGTTCATTCAGTACACTCAGCAAAATTTCTAATTGGTCACGTTTTGAACATATTTTGTATATAACAATTAAGAAATATTTGTAGTGTACTCATTGGGCTTTGTGTACTTAATCAAATTCAGTTCGTATTTTACATAGCCTCGTAACCTGTTCTGAGTTATGTACCGTTGTGTAAAAAACAGGTTTATTATGTTTAATACAAAACCTGTCAGTGGAAATGTGATAAACTGTAAAAATACAAACCAATTTCTGATCGCACAAACAGAAAAAAAAACTTATATTGCTAAAATAGTTGGGCGTTAAAAAGATATACGCCTTTCAAGTTACAAATTCTGAAATTACCTCCCTTTTATTTGAAAAAAGAACAACATTAAATCCTGAAAATTTCGATAACCACGAGCGATAATTAAGGCAAAATTTGTACAGTCTTTCTTTCATTAATTATTTTCATTTTGCTTCAGTTATGGCAAGTTATCAGTGCGTTTCAATTTTTATGCGACATTAATTTCCTATGGCGAATTACGTTGTTACTGTCGGAAATCCAGATAAATCTTAAAAGTCGATGTTTTTCATTTCATTCCACCGCCCCAGCCATACAACCTATTGGAGTATAACTTTTCCATATGAATTAATGACTGCCTACTTGTCCATATGAGATGATAATTTATTATGTTTTATGTTTAAAAATATTGTTCGTTGTAAATGTATTTATTCATATTTTATGTGATTTCTGGTTCTGATGGTTGTTGTTTAGTATCTCCAATAATTAAGCGTGAGAATAACAGAATCTGCATCAAATTTTCATGTTTGTGCTTACATATTTCTTTTACACTTTTACTATTGATAGATTATATTTTGAATAATCATTGACTGAAATTTTGTCAGTACTAGTATGCCCGATGACCAATTAGAAATTTTGTTCAGTGTATATGCTGAGTAAGTATAAATGGTACAAATGGATACTAATATTCTTTGGTCGTTCCTTTTTCTATGAAGTGAATCACTTAAATTAGTCCGGCAGATGTCTTATGTAATGAACAGACGTTCCAGACGCAGTATTTCCAAGCGCAAAATGAAGTAGATCTATGATGAAAAGTCGTTCCGAACTTTACGGGAAACATTTTGTATCAATGATAACGAATTGAAGGCAATTTCCTCCTGTTAAATGCGAATGCTGCTCTACACAGATTACTATACATATTTTTTGAAATATGTTTTAATCCTGGGAATAGTGATTTGTGACTACGGTGCCTTCGTGATTAACGGTTTTTGTATGGAAAACTTCATTAAATATGCAACGAAAATCGGTTCTTTTCAGCTTTACTTTTCCAGGACTTGAAATATATCTTAACATGTATCATCAATTTCTCTGGCCCTATATTTACATGCAAGCTATGGAATATTTGTAACTGAAGCTCACATGAGATTGTACGTTCAATTCAAACTATATCAATAGTGTATGTGGTTTCTACAATCATTCATAACGTTTGAAGTCAGTGTGTGTTTAAGCATGACGACATGTCACGGACTGTATTGCATGTATTACATTTCTGCAATAAAATACAATTCTGTATTCGTATATAGGCTTTTAGATGTTCAAGTAATGCAATATGGAATAATGGTCTACAAGTAAAGCCATGTTAACATCAAAAGAGTGAGGGTTAGCACAAAGGAAATTGGAATGTTGTTTATTATGTTACGTAATACATCCGTGTGTCTAGACAGACGTTTAAATGGCTGCTTGCAAAGTCATTACACGGAAATTCTTAGCACAGGACAATAGAGAACTGATATTCTCAAGTCCAGAACTTTGCTTTATATAGCCATGTTCAGATGAGCCTTTGTTGATGGCACTCATCCTTTTCACTAGTTCGTTCATTGTACAATGTTGTCAATCACGTATTTTAGTTTATTCCACGTAATTTATATAAAACATCTTGACAATCAAGCGTCCTATCATATTATATTATCCTAATAAATATTGATTTAAACAAAATGTATAGTCAAAGTTATAGTATCTATCACGTGTTTTCTTTTGATATCAACATTTCATGAATGAGTGTAGAAAAAAACAATTATTAAGCGAGCCTCTGACGAGCTTAATTACTTGCTCGTTCTTGACGAATGTAAGAAATAATGATCTCAAACGAAAACGAGTGGTGGATTATTTTAATCACATTAGAAATATGTTTTTATCAACAAATAAGCGACTTCATACGGAATTCGGTTTAACGATGCACCGAAGAACACATTCGAGCGTTTCCACGTAAAAAGTATCCCAGGTTTCTTTCTGTATATAGACACTAAAGCGTCGCTTTAGAAGCAGCAAACAATTAACATTTATTCAAATTACAATAATTGACTTCGTTCAACTTATTATTTTGAATTTATAAAAAATACATACCATTACTAAATCAGTGAATTGTGCGTGTGCATTATATAATCTTTTCACACGTGTTGTATAACAATGTTCTTTGATTTGTTATCACATGGAATATCATGGTGATAAATGAAAGGACTTCATAGCGTTGAGGTGTTTTATTTATCATTTCTTGATCAATTTCATATATTTCATTGTGCATAGAACATGCATGTGGTTAGCTATTTTACTACTGTATTCCCTTTATTAGCCGTTCGTGTTCTGCTGATTTAGCTGAGTGCTGTCTTCCCTGAATATATTGTATTATGATTTTGTGAGCTATACCAATTACTGCGGACATCATATATACTATGCCGCTAGTCATCTGATATTGTCTGCTAATAAATATTTGTTCTTTGTGGACACATTGGCAATGTCTAGGACCACTGGCTGTATGTCATGCTGTATAGCTCTTCATAATATGCCAACTATTTCCTCGCTGATTTATATGCATCGTGTTCATCACATCCTTAGTGAGTCTGCAGGCAGTACATAAATAAGAAGATACGCATCATATACATGCGGCAAATTACTCCATACATTTGTCAATCATAATTCCCGTGTGGGTTACTGTTCCACTGATATGTGTGGTAATACTTTGATTTGATGGATCGTTTGTGTATTACAGTGCGTACCTCTTGCAATATGTATCTAGATTATGTCTTATTCGATAAAAAGTATGAATTATTACGTATTGCACTATACTATAAAATTACGCAGTGCTCTGCTGTTTCTGTTTGGTCATAATGTTTTAAGGCAATGTAATAATAAAAAAAATAATGACTTTATTTTACTGTTCCACTGATGTGTGTGTTAATACTTTGATTTGATGGATCGTTTGTGTATTACATTGCGTACGTCTTGCAATATGCATCTAGATTATGTCTTATTCATAAAAAGTATGAATTATTACGTATTGCACTATCGCATAGAATTACGCAGTTTTCTACTGTTTCAGTTTGGTCATAATTTTTTAAGTCAATGTAGTAATAAGAATTATAATTACTTTATTTTAAGAGGCAACTCAGTTGGGCAAGCCCAGTCTTCCCTATAAGCCTCTATGGCAAAACATATTTTTTAAAAATAGAATGACAAAAGCAATAAACAGTCTGAAGTTATGATCAAGTTTCAGGCACGGCCTTTAAATACAGTTTTCTTACTAAATCAAGTATTTACTGCAGCATTGATATTATTTAAAAATAGAAATATGGTATACAATTGTTTGCAGTGTATTTCTATTTGTTGGACGTGTACTTTTCACTACCGTCTGAAATCATTAACTTCTACAAAACTAAATTGTGCACGACGAATTTCAAAGACAGTCACAAATTTCAGTCTCGAACGGTATTTCTTGTGCATGCTTGTAGGTCACACTTTTCCTTCAGATGCAAACAGAACAAAACATGCAAACATTTCCAAACCCAACCCGAAAAGAAAGAGGATTAGATATCACTTTTCCATTAATCGTTGTATTAATTGACAAAATCTGTCATTACAAATAGAAGTAATGGTTCTTGTCACAAAGCGATCAATCACTACACATATCTACATGGTGTGACAATTCGAAGACACACAGAAACACAACGACATAGCCTAACTTCTACGTAAGAGCCACTACGGAACACATAATCAGTATCCACTAATAGGACATAAAGCTTGGTATACATCCCTCACACTTTCAGTGATTTAAGTAAATGATTTTCATTGCACTATATTACATATGATGTCATATGTTTTGTCTTTTAAGTAAGCAGACTATCCCCATGCGTTAACAGTTTAATATAGTTTTTTAAATGCTTTCACTACGATCTACCATGTCACTGGGCACAGTTAAATCCAACACGTACACATTAATTTTTTATGTTTGTTGGAAGACTACTGAAGAGTACAAGTAACCGTTGTTGCGATTAATATTATTTTTATTTTATTACTAGTATATACTACATGTATATAGCATCGACAAATTTCAATTTGTAACAGATGGATCACTCATTACACAGAATCTACATTTAAAGATAAAATACTTTGAAATACATGTACAATTGTAGCATAACTGATGCTACATCATCGGTTAAAATGAGTAAAGTCACTCACGTATTACCATTGTATCTGGGCTGATATTTCATATATCCATCCATGTATATCAATCAAGTTATTCTCAGAGCGTTCTATTCGCTGGTTTTCAATTCTTGAGTGATAGCTTCTTTAATTACTGGTCGATATATGGTTGCGTCGGACAAGGTTATTTAATTATATACGTGAATACTCGCTCGTATGAAAATGGTACTACAGCAGTGAGAACTGTAGAATGCAGATTCAGCAGAAATACTGATATAATATTACAAGTAAATGGAAACTTGCCTGTTTTCTTTGAACCAGCAGGGGTTGTTTATCCGTAATAATTTTAATGTGTACATTTATATCGAGTATGCCTCGGAGTCTCTGTGGAAAAGTCTCTGACTATCTCAGGCGAACAGTGACTCTCAATTGGAGGCATTAACATGACTGTGTAATTCCCGTTGATATGATAAATGTTGACATTCGGGTTGCAACTTAACCAAATACGATGTTATCGTAAGTTGATGCAAATGTAGTCACTCAATATACTTATTTTCGAAGCTATATGAGAGGATCTTCCTCTAAAGTGAATCACTTCAAATATCAACGCCATTTGGCCGATAATAGTTCCGTACTGGAATAAACACTAGTACATAGATAATGAAACACATTGAAAGTTTCGAAAGTAAGCTTAATAATGTATTACTAGGGTGTGGACATTTATATTGCAACTTCTCCACTTGTCCAAATTTGTCTGACATGAACTTCATATCGACGTTCTATTTGTGTATTTTTCCATGCACCTTTTCAGTAGATGATAAAAAGTCGTTCAGTTCATGAAGAGGGGAGATTTAGGGAGGTTTTACAAAATGTATTTAAACAATGGCTCGTTCTTTTGAAGGCAATTTACCTTTCGGCTGTTTTATCCGAGCAATGCTCTTCACTGATTACTATATATGAGTCATGTTCCCGAATGGAATATTGAAACATGATTTGTTAAAGTGCTAAGACTACATCGATTATGCAAAAAAGAAATATGTTCTTTCAATATTATTTACTTTACCAGGAATTGTCAATATATTGTTACAAGTTTATCACTTCAGTTGATTAAAATTATTCTCTTATGACATGCATGATACACATACATGCTAGCAGTTTTATAGCAAGTACAAGTGACTTCAGTGCTTGTGCGTCATAATAATTGTTAGATGATTTTACTGTTGTAAACACATTAATTTTACCATGTAAGTAATTTAAAATGAATGCCACTGTTTGTTGCACCAGTGTGTTGCAGGGGAATTAGTTTCGTTAAACAGTGCAAACAAATATTTTAAAATGCATTTGTCGTATTGCAATATAGGTTGTCTTGACATCAATTCGCGTGTACAGTTGTTTGTGCAATGCAACTGTTTATATGACTGGTATTCAAAATGTTTCACATCAAAATTTTGTTGTCACTTTAGGCGCAATATGTCGAATAGATCATTCAAGTTTTGAATGTATTTTAATATACAGGTTTAAAAAGGGCACAATGTGAGCAATGCGCGTAATGCTGCATTTCATGTCGGATCTGAATGTCGCCTAAAATTATTAACAAACCAAATATTTAATACACAGTGTTACTTAATCATGATATGTTTTATATCAATAGAAAGAAAGTAATAGTCGCAAATAAATGTTTTGTTTATTGTAGTCCTTTTGAATATATATACTCGTAATTGTGTTACGACTTCATCCTTGATGTAAATGGTCTTCTGTTGCCTGCTCAATAGAATGAAGCTGTAGACGTTGATAATCATAATGTGAAAAAGAACTTTCCATAAATACGATTGTGTCAGCATATCAGTCGGATTCTTTAGTATTGTTGAAAATTTCATGCATACATCATAATATTATCTCGGCAAAATGAATGTGTAGTTATATTTACCAAATACGTCTAAATCAGGCCACGATCAACAACAAAAATATCTATATCGTCTGAGAAATGTTAGCCATTCAGAGAAATCCGAGAAGTCTGAAATGAACAAAATCAATACATATCTTTGTATGAACCGATATAAATCTTGGACATATTTGACATAACTGGTGTTTTTTGGCAAGAATGTTGTTAGGCAAATACATGTACTTAACTGTGTGTCGGCATGCAATCACATGGTGGTTATCAAATACAATTGTGATGGGATATTGTCGAAATGGACACACTCTTGGAATATTGTATTTACATTACTGGTAATTCAAACATGATCCGTCAAGTTTATAGAATAATCCAGGACAGTTCAAGCTAAACAATGTTTTACAATCACTGAGGCATAGTAAGCAGCAACCAAGTATCCAGCAATATAGCTTCAACTAAACCGCAACAAAAACACCAGAACCAAAATGACAACAAAAAGGTTAAAACAATACATCAAATCAGTCCTCATTATATGATGTTCAGTTAGGTCTCAGTTGGTCACTTGGGATCGCAGTCTTTGGAAATTGTTTGTCAAATAGGTCATCCTGCTCTTATGCTCTTAGGTCGCTTGATTCATTGTTTTTTTGCATTTCCAGTTCATCCTCCTCTCTTTTGCAGCGGGAACTTTGGTTTTGATTTTTTCTTTGGCTTATGAAAGGGAATTGCTGCGTGTGATTGTGTAATGTTATTTTGTTAAAGTTTTTCAGTTCTCGACTGGTTAAGTTGGTATTTGACTTCCCAATCCGATTTCCTCGTATCGTTTTATATAGCCAAGTTTCCTGTATATGTGTACGGGATGCTGCGTTATATAACTATACAGGACAATCCATGTATTTCTCATTTATGTTGGCCTCACGACTACCGATGTAGGGTGATGTTTTCGCATGATTGACGAAAGTAAGCAGCGACTTATGTACGTGTCTTGCATATGTTTACCCAGTAACAGCCACGTAATGTCTTCAAACAAAATAATGTAATTATGCGGACCTAATGTTATAACATTTCTCTTAAATTCTATGTCTGATACCAGAGGATCCCATGCATTACGTTAAGCAGGATATATTATACTTCATGAGAATGTTATTCTCATAATGGTAATGCTGACATAGGCAGGGATATTTCTTGATTTTCTATATGAACTTTGTTTGAAATTGCATCAGAGAATGTTAAGCTTATAGGTTCGTGTTTGCAATGATAATACCTCATAATCAATTATGTTTCAGTACATGATTTCCTTCAATTGTATGTAATATATATGCAAAACGTTGTCTCATATAATAACCATAATCTTTAATAACCACATCGATATGACAAACATTCATGCAACATAATTGAAAGTCGATATATAAATTTTATACTATATTCGTAAATTTCACTTTTGATTATTTTTAAATGCAACGAAGTTTGACACAATGTCATTTACCATTCAGAAACAGGCAATGGCATTGTATACGACCTGTCAATTTACATTGTCTACCATAACGTGAAACCTTCCGTCATGATGTTATTTCGCATTTGACAAAATTAAATTCAGATATTCGATGTTTATGTTTTTGTTGCCGTTTTATTGGATTATATTTGGTTTTAATGTGTTCACTACTAGAAATAAAACGCTAGAAGCCTCATATACATTCGAGAACTTCGTGATGCGCATTGGTCGGGGAGGAGTATGCATATAAAATAATATTATGTCGCCTATTAGTCTATACTTGATGACTGTTGTTATTAAGGTATGAATAATTAAACATAAATAAACAAACTTTGATTCAAAGCTGTTACATATTTGGTGACTTTGACTATTCAGCATTTCTTTGGGTTGTGTGCTGTTTTCTGTGCTCGACTGGTTCAGTTCAGTGATGCCTTCCTGTCCGATTTCCTCATATCTTTTTATTCGACATTGTATTTCAATATCTAATTACAATCATCGCTTATATAAGGTTTCTACAATTACATGGAACGTTTCAAGTTCCTATGTGCCTGTTCTCGTCGACATGTCACAGTCACGGACTGCTCCATTATTACATTACTGTTCCTATCGACATGTCACAGTCACGGACTGCTCCATTATTACATTACTGTTCCTATCGACATGTCACAGTCACGGACTGCTCCATTATTACATTACTATCAACATGTCACAGTCACAGTCAGCTGCATTATTACATTATTGTTCCCATCGACATGTCACAGTCACAGACTGCTGCGTTATTACATTACTGTTCCCATCGACATGTCACAGTCACAGACTGATGCATTATTACATTACTGTTCCCATCGACATGTCACAGTCACAGTCAGCTGCATTATTACATTACTGTTCCCATCGACATGTCACAGTCACAGACTGCTGCGTTATTACATTACTGTTCCCATCGACATGTCACAGTCACAGACTGCTGCGTTATTACATTACTGTTCCAATCGACATGTCACAGTCACAGACTGCTGCATTATTACATTACTGTTCCCATCGACATGTCACAGTCACAGACTGATGCATTATTACATTACTGTTCCCATCGACATGTCACAGTCACAGACTGATGCATTATTACATTACTGTTCCCATCGACATGTCACAGTCACAGACTGCTGCATTATTACATTACTGTTCACATCGACATTTCACAGTCACAGACTGCTGCATTATTACATTACTGTTCACATCGACATGTCACAGTCACAGACTGCTGCATTATTACATTACTGTTCACATCGACATGTCACAGTCACAGACTGATGCATTATTACATTACTGTTCCCATCGACATGTCACAGTCACAGACTGCTGCATTATTACATCACTGTTCCCATCGACACGTCACAGTCACAGACTGCTGCATTATTACATTACTGTTCACATCGACATGTCACAGTCACAGACTGATGCATTATTACATTACTGTTCCCATCGACATGTCACAGTCACAGACTGCTGCATTATTACATTACTGTTCACATCGACATGTCACAGTCACAGACTGATGCATTATTACATCACTGTTCCCATCGACACGTCACAGTCACAGACTGCTGCATTATTACATCACTGTTCCCATCGACACGTCACAGTCACAGACTGATGCATTATTACATCACTGTTCCCATCGACATGTCACAGTCACAGACTGCTGCATTATTACATCACTGTTCCCATCGACATGTCACAGTCACAGACTGATGCATTATTACATTACTGTTCACATCGACATGTCACAGTCACAGACTGCTGTATTATTACGTTACTGCAATGAAATACAATCATGCTGTATTCGTTTATAGACTTTTAGATGTTCATTTAATGACTAATGAAGCATTGAATAAAGGTCTACAAGTAAATCAATGTTAACATCAAATGATTGAGGGTTACATGTAGCACGACGGAAATGTGAAATGTAATTGAAATACAGTCACTGTGTTGCACTATGTTTAGATGCTCATTTATTCTTAACCGCATTACTCACCTCAATCTTATTCTCTCTTTAGGGGAAGCGGGTCTACTTTTTTTAGTTTTCTACATTTAAATAACTTATTCTGTCTATGTGATAAGAAGAATCTTACATTCGTGTCTTTCCATATCAAACTTATTAAACTCGTTAGATAAAAGTAATAAAATACTCGGCAGAGCCTTGTGTAATCTGTTTTACTACATCGGAACCTTTCAATAGTTCTAGAGACTCTAAATTACTGCACGTAATGTGAGAATAAAGTCACTAGAGTATCTGGAATCCATGCAAATAACTTCCTCTTCTACTGGTACATCAGAATGCAAAAAATCTTTATTATCATGCACATCGGTCATACACTTCTTGCAATTTGTCCAGTTTTAATGCTTCAGTGGTACAATTTTTTCTCGTGTGTTTTAAGGGCGGCAATTAAAAGTGAAGCGCGATAATTGAGGCGCGGATATTAGATTTGCAAATCAGCTCTTTAGAGTCAGCTTTCATTTAATCACAATACTATACATTGATCACAATGTCATTTTATTTTTTAATATGCAATGGTGTAAACCCGAAGCATGTGCAAATCATATAAACAAAATTTTAATGTTCAGATTACTAACCTTAAAACGTTGCGATAAAGTGTCAAACATATTTGTGCTGAAACATGTTTATCAATACTTTTTATGCATTGGTCTGTGGATTTTATTTCTGTTCTTGAACAAATTTCCTTCGAGGATACATTATATTTGAACATAACTCATAACAACGGTATATGTTGCCAATTGATGTTTTATATGCGCCACTACCTAGTTTAATAACGAAAGGAGAAACAATCATTTTATATCTTAATTGTTTCTGTTTTAATAAGAGCGCTCTAATTATATAGTAAATGTTTAGGGTCCAAATTATTACATTAAAAGTTGACCATGGTGAAAAGATATCCAATATGTTTTCTCTGATCATTCTTTAACATCAACATGTGTAGGGATGTCAAATGCATATAATTCACCGACTCTACTAAAGTTAATGTAAGCGAATTAGTGATTGTTAATCGCTCATATCAAATCAGATTATTAAAAAAAGATATTAACGTTTGAAACTAATACTTATGACCGTGTGCGATGTACTTCGCTTCGTTTATTGCGTTATAACTCCTGTGCCGGTAATTTTAAAGCATCTTAAGTGAAAAGTTATAGTTTTCTTAAAATCTCAAATTTGATATGTATCTATATCAATACCAAATTGAAGCGTTCATGATAAATTAAATTCCAAAATAAACGTTTTTAAACATTCAAAAGCTAGTCTTAAAATGGCGTTTCTTGTGCATGCTATAAACATGCGTTAAACTAATTAATAGTTTGTTAGATGTGAAATATAATTTATATGAACCAGGAAATATCGGGATTATTTCAAGAGCAATTTATGATAGTTTTAAGTTCCCTATAAAACTTCATAAGGGTCTAATTTTTTTTATCGTTCCTATGAGGACATGAACAATTATTGTTTTTCTCTTCCCGGGAAATTTTAGTGTTTCTGCATAATTACGAAATGCTGCATTTGTGCAAACAAAGAGAATCATGCAAACGATCTTCTATTTCCGAGTTCCACCCAAGAAGGAGGTTGAGGAGTACTCAATTAATCGCAAAGTTGATTATGTAATTATATAAATGAAACTAGTTAACGTCTTGTAATACAAATAATAGTTTTTATCACCAATCGATCAATCAGTGTATACAATGTACAAGTACAAATAATTCGAAGCCAAAAAGAATTGGCGATATAGCTCAACTGCGTACACCAAACATCAAATAAAATTGATAAATAATCACTATAATTATGTTGGCATAGATGCCTGTATATATACACACGCACACTGTATACATACACACGCACATTGATATAAATAAAGCTTGTGAAACATTAAGATTTTGTATAATTTAATTGTTTTTCCTGCAGAATTCTATTCCGTATTAATACGGTATAGAATTTTAAACTACTCTCATTTAAATTGTCTGAAGTTTACCCGCATGTGATGAAAACGAATTTTAAAACAAACCAAATACTTCATAGATGTTTAGACTTAAGTTTGTTTATGTTACAGACCAATCAAGTGAATAATATTACTCAAAAATCATACTGAAAGGACAAATTACGCTGTGTTTAAATGGAAATCACACTGGTAAGCGCGATAGTGATAGTGGTTAAAAATAAATATTTCTTAAAACAAACAGTCAACAATGTTGTGTTAAATAATTACTTGATTTGGTAAGAAAATTATACTTTTGAAAATTATTCGCTCCATCTGTTATGCAGGCCCTTCAATTATATGTAATGTTTGTGCTAAATTAACTAATTCAGTATTTGCTGAAAAAATGTGTTTGGATGTTATATAGGTAATGTTCTTCGGTCGTTGCTCTTGCTATGATGTGAATAACCTAATCATTCATGCCGATATCTTACGTCACGAACCGACGATCTAAACGTGTTGTTACGAAGCACAAAAAAAGTAGATGCCGAACTTTACGGAAAACACTTTATATAAATAATCACTCTTATTTTGAAGGCAATGTCCCGGTTGTTTTATTCGAATACAGCTCTACACTGATTACTATATATTTGTTGACCATATTCTTGAAACGTGATCATGGTGAGTATGGTATCCTCGTGATAAACGGATTTTGTAATCACACAACTTTGAATATACAAGGAAAGGATATGTTCTTTTCAACTTTACTTTATTAGCAGGTCTTGCAAATGTATCATGAGCTGTATCATAAATTTTTAGAATAACAAGTCCTCTAAGCGGGAATGTCAATCTTATTGCGAAATGAACATTGTCAGATAATTTTGCTTGCGGAGGAATAAGTTTCTTCAAACAGTACAAATGACTTTCAAACACCGTCTATATTTTATTCCAGTATAGGATATTTTGACATAAATACTACTACGTTGTGTTATCGTTTGTATGTGTGGTTTGTATCTTCCAAAATGCTTAACATCGAAGTTTATATTCTTTGTATTGGAGTGCATTGAAATACCAATACACCGTAGCCTTGTATATCATGGTTACGCATGTATATATAGTGATTCCTTGAGTGAAGTCTTAATTAGGAATTGAGCAAATATGAAATATTGTCTATTTTGTATTCAATGTTAGCAAAATGTGTCGAATGTAGCATTGTATTCTTGAATGCATTATCCTAGACATGTTTAATGAAGGTCACAGTGTGATTAATGTACAACTTTGTAATTATGCATGCACTGTCTGATCGAAATGTCACCTTAGCATTTTAAGATACTTAACCAAATGTAAGATGAACAGTGATACTTAATGCCGTATTGAATCAACGGAATAAAATAAATGCTCACAAAGAAGCAAATAAATGTGTTGTTTATGCTTTACGAGTCGAATGCATGTAAATACGTTACCGCTTCGATCCTCATGGTAAATGGTATTGCTTCCCCCTGGTGAATGCACAATCGATTGAAGATGCAAACGTTGATGTTCGTATTTTGTAAATGAACTTTCACCAAAATACGCAGACCAGAATTATTTACAGAATAAATGTATTTCGGCAATCATAAACGACTGAACCAGCTCAAACCACGTACATTGGCCTAGATAATTATTTTAAGGTGTTTCACCGCTTTTGAATAGGGCAGAAGTTTAAAATCGCAGTCACTTGGATGTATTGTGAGCGTCTGACAACCGATATCAAATAATAAAAAAATGCTTAAAATTTATTTTTCAGCATATTCCCATGTCTTAAAATCGCGATTGTACTGACTAGTTATTACGATTATATACCTTGAATGAAAATACAGAAACCCCCTTAGCTCAATCCCTGCGGATAATTTATTCCAAATGATATTAAACACATAATCTAGCGAATTTGTTACAATATTTAAACGTAGTTCTATGCGACCATATCAAACTTATTGAAGAGTTTTGAACAGTATCCCGAGCATTTAAGAGGACGGTTCTTTTGCATATATTCCTGAAGAATATAAATTAATATTTACAGGAGTACCCGAATTAAAGCTGTATGCACCTTGAATTATGCACGTTTTTTGAAAATAGAATAATCGCGAAATCTGAATACAACGAATGCAAAACGTTGACTAATTGTGTTACCTCCCCTGTTTTCAGCATTTCTAAAATCACTATGAGTGGAATTAAAATTATCTAACCGAGCAATTGTCAAGACATGTTGCATGCAGCTTTAATATTTTTCACTCTACTTGTTGCATGAATGAAAACAGTATGTCCTTCAACGATTTTTCTCGTTAAACTAACGAAACGAAAACGAACGAAAATATACATAATTATTTAAAAATATTATTTAAAAAACCAAATAACTTGCACAGTTTAACAGAAAAATTACTGTTTGGTTCCTTGTGTACGAAAGTTCATGTATACCAAATTTAATGAGGATTAAAGCAAAACTTTTTCGGTAAATTACAATTATCAGGTTTTAGGATTTGTCCCAAAATTCCTAGAATATCTTAAAAACTAGCCGAGCAAAACTGTTGGGATTTTCCAGAATGCTGTGTTCTTTATAAATATAACAGGTTTTATATACATTGTACAGAAAATCCAACACCGGTGAATCACCTGAAGATTTTGTGGAAGCTACAAAGGTACGAAACATTGATCGATGAAGAAATGATGCACAAAATCGACGTCATATCATAAATCGACATTTTTATCTCAAAGCATATCTATATAAATAAACTTTGTCGTGTACGTGCGGCATCGTAGTTTTCTTTTTTTTTCTTTTTTATAAGTTTAATGACAATGACAATTCTTCTATTTGATATATGCTTTCAGCCCATAGCAATAATATAAACATGTTCACAGAACATACATAGGTTAGTACCTGAAATAGACACATATAGTTGAAAACAATCGGTAAATCAATATTTCTAAGTAGACATTAAACAAGTGATAAATACATACTATATATACGTTTGCTCTACATATTAGAGTTTCGTCTACCAAAATATATACACTTAAAATGAAAATTCAAATTATTGTGAATTAATTCAAATTGTATAATGAAAAATGTTTCCATTGTACAGTTTACCTTGTCATGTACCGTTGCGTTGTGCTGTTTAAGTTAAGTTCCTCTTTCTCTGACAGATTTGTTAGTATCTATTTGTGTGCAATATCAATTTCTAGGGATATCATAATTTATATATAAAGCTGCTAGTCATGGTTTTGTATAATTGTAATAAATGTCAATGTCTAGGACCACCGGCTGTTTCTCAGACTGTATAGATCACCAAGATTTATCAAATATTGCTTAGCTGATTTATATTAATTGTACTCATTACATCCACAGGGAGTCTGCTCGAAGTACATGTGAAGATATTTGTCATCTGCATGCGGCAGAATACTCCATACATTTGTCAATCAGAATTCCAGTGTGGTTTACTGTTTCACTGATATGTGTGCTTAAACTTTGATGGAGCATATGCGTATTACAATACATGCCCAGTCAATACAGTTTCCTTGTTTTAATGCACATCATATACAACCGTTTCAATTATATATGAGCCCAGAAATGTTTGCAAGTTCGTCGATGTTATTCCGTTATATACCGGGTATAATACATATATGTCGTACGTAGTATACTTTATCATGCAATGACAAGGGGTTTCAACCATTTTCGTTGCGTGCTGCCTTTTCTGTCCGATTTTTCATTTGGATTTTTGTATGCTAGTCGGTTACTCTAGGCTGTGTTCCTTAATTCTGACTTTCAAATAATTTAAATCTTATTTCGTCCAAACATTCCAACTATCATCGATACGTTTTTACAAACAAAAGTTCATGGCACAGATAAAGTCTTTTTGGTCAATTGTTCGAATGAAGTAGGATAACAATACACTAGGTCAAGTCACAGCTGTACCATTTGTTCGCGTGTGTCACCGTTTTGGCATATATTTTTTAAACTAGGTCATCATGCAGCGTGGACTTGGGGAACTAGGTCGGGTCTAAGCTGCGTTTCATTCGGTCTTTTGGGATCACCGCTATTTTGTATTTATTTTTTGAAATTGGGTCATCCTACATTTTTGACACGGATACTTGGGCTTTTATTCATTTATCTTGGTTTTGTAGGATCATTGCTCCGTGTAGATGTGTTTTGGGGTTACTGATTTCAGCGTTCGATTGGTTAAATTTAGTGTTGCCTTCCCTGTCCGATTTCCTCATATGTTGTTGTATACATGGAGTGTATGTGATTCTTCTCTTATATAAATCAATTTTGCAGGGACCATATAGTAGTAGCTTTAATAAAAGGTATGAAAAAATCCGACAGGGAAGGTAGCACTCAACCCAACCAGCCGAGCACAGAAATCAGAAACACCACGACACAATTACCCTGAGCAGTGCCCACAGAAACCCATGCCAAAAAGGCGACCAAATGATGCTCAATAACCCCGGGGCGTGACCTAGGTTAAACACTAAGGACAGTGACCTAACGTTATGCGACCTAAATAGGCACAAGTACGACTTGACCTAGTTAAAATATGGGCAAGGTAGGAATGCGGTGGGAAATGATATTACATATTCCTAGCAACTACAATGAGCAATGCCCACCCATAAGCCGAAAAACAATTTACGATTTAAGTCAAATGGTTTTTCAATAAGAGCAAAAGTCCACGAACTTTTGGATAACCCCACGTAAGTTCTCGTAATTTTGTAGGTTTAAATCAGAATTACGTCGACATTTTTTGGAATCCATACAAAAGCGGCGGGATAATAATGTTTCGTTTAATTTCCCGAATAAACGGGGGATTACCGGTTACTGGATTCGAATTATTTACGACATGACATGACATGGCTTTGGCGGAGGAGTATTGGCAACTTATTTGGCTGTGGTTACTATTAGGCTGTACGTAATGAGTTATGTAATCATGAATGAATGATTAGATAAATGCTAGGACCATCTCATACACACCAGAGAGACTCATTCAACATACACTAGAATACAAACATAAAAAGCATAAACCTTGATCCCAAGCTATGGAATATTTGTGACCGAAGCTGACATGAGATTGTACGTTCAATTCAAATTATATCAATAGTGTATGTGGTTTCTACAATCATTTATAACGTTTGAAGTCAGTGTGTGTTTAATCATGACGACATGTCACGGACTGTATTGCATGTATTACATTTCTGCAATAAAATACAATTCTGTATTCGTATATAGGCTTTTAGATGTCCATGTTATGCAATATGGAATAATGGTCTACATGAAAAGCAATGTTAACATCAAAAGAGTGAGTGTTAGCACAAAGCAAATTGGAAAACTACTTTATTCAGGTAATGCAGCATAGAATAATGGTCTATAAGGGAAGCCGTGTTAACATCAAAAGAGTTAGGGTTAGCACAAAGGAAATTGGAATGTTGTTAATAATGTTGCGTAATTCATCTGTACGTCTAGACAGACGTTTAAATGGCTGATTGCAAAGTAATTACACGGAAATTATTAGCACAGGACAATAGAGAACTGATGTTACTGTCCCGTCCAGCACTTTGCTTTATATAACCTTGTGTACATGTAAATGAGCCCTTATTGATGTCATTCATCCATTTCACTAGTTCTGTTATTGTACAATGTTGTCAATCACGTATTTTAGTTTGATCCCAGGTACATTTTTTGTAATTTGTATAAAACATCTTGACAATTAAGCGTCATATTATATTATCTTAATAAATATTTATTTACACCAAAATTATAGTCACATTTTTATAGTATCTACCACGAGTTTTCTTATGATATCATCATTTCACCAATGAGTCTATAAAAGAAAATATTAAGCGACCCTCTGGCGAGCTTAATAAGTTTCTCTTTCGTGACGAATTTAAGAAATGTTGATCTCAAAAGAAAACGAGTGGTAGATTTTTTTATCACATTCGAACTATGTTTTTGCCTACAAATAAGCGACTTCATTCGGAATTTGGCTTAACTATGCACCGAAGAACACATTCGAGCGTTTTCACGTAAAAAGTAGTCCCAAATTGCTTTCTGTATATAGAACGCTATAAAAGCTGTAAACAATTAACATTTAGTCAAATTACAATAATTGACATTGTTCAACTTATTATTTTGAATTTATAAAGAATACAGTCCATTACTAAATCAGTGAAGTATGCGTGTGAATTATGCAATCTTTTTACACGTGTTGTATAACAATGTTCTTCGATTTGTAATAACATGGAATATCACGATGTTTAAGTGATAAATGAAAGGACTTCATAGCGTTGGAGTGTTTTATTTACCATTTCTTGATCAGTTTCATGTATTTCAGTGTGAATATTACATTCATGTGTTTAGCTATTTTACTTCTGTGTTCCCTTTATTAGCCGTTCGTGTTCTGCTGTTTTAGTTGAGTGCTGTCTTCCCTGTATATATTGTTTTATGATTTTATGAGCTATATCAATTACTGCGGACATCATATATGTTATGCCGCTAGTCATCTGATATTGTATGCTAATAAATATGGGTTCTTTGTGGACACATTGGTAATGTCTAGGACTACTGGCTGTATGTCATGTTGTATAGCTCTTCGTAATGTGCCAACTATTTCCTCGCTGATTTATATGCATTGTGTTCATAACATCCCTAGTGAGTCTGCAGGCAGTACATAAATAAGAAGATACTCATCATATACATGCGACAAGCTACTCCATACATTTGTCAATCATAATTCCCGTGTGGGTTACTGTTCCACTGATTAGTGTGTTAATACTTTGATTTGATGGATCGTTTGTGTATTACAGTGCGTACGTCTTGCAATATGCATCTAGAGTATGTCTTATTCATAAAAAGTATGAATTATTACGTATTGCACTATAGCATAGAATTACGCAGTGTTCTGCTGTTTCTGTTTGGTCATAATGTTTTAAGGCAATGTAATATTAAAAATAATAATGACTTTATTTTAAGAGGCAACTCAGTTGGGCAAGTCCAGTCTTCCCTATAAGCCTCTATGGCAAAACATGTTTTCGAAAAATAGTATGACAAAAGCAATAAACAGTCTTAAGTTATGATCAAGTTTCCGGCACTGCCTTTAAAAACATTTTTCTTACTAAATCAAGTATTTACCGCAGCATTGATATTATTTAAAAATATAAAAATGGTATACAATTGTTTGCAGTGTATATCTATTTGTTGAACATGTACTGTACTTAGCACTGCCGTCTGAAATCATTAACTTCTACGAAACTAAATTGTGCATGATGAATTTCAAAGACAGTCACAAATTTCAGTCTTGAACAGTATTTCTTGTGCATGCTTGTTAAATTTAGGTCACACTTGTCCCTCCGATGCAAACAGAACGAAAAATGCAAACATTTCCAAACCCAACCCGAAAAGAAAGAGGATAAGATATCACTTTTCCATTAATCGTCGTATTAATTGACAAAATGTGTCATTACAAATAGAAACCGGTAACTTTTTGTACTACGAATACTAGTAATGGCTCTTGTCACAAAGCGATCAATCACTACATAAATGTACATGGTGTGACAATTCGAAGACACACAGAAACACAGCGACATAGCCTAACTACTACGTAAGAGCCACTACGGAACACATAATCGGTTTCCACTTATAGGACATAAAGCTTGGTATACTCCCCTCACACTTTCAGAGATCTAAGTAAATGATTTTCATTTCACTATATTACATATGACGTCATAGTTTTTGTCTTTTAAGTAAGCAGACTATCCCCATGCGTTAACAGTTTAATATAGTTTGTCAAATGCTTTCACTACGATCTACCATGTCACTGGGCACAGTTAAATCCAACACGTACACGAGAAATTTATTTGTTTGTTGGAAGACTACTGAAGAGTGCAAGTAACTATCGTTGCGATTAATATTATTTATATTGTTTTCATTTTATTATATAAATGTACTACATGTATATAGCATCGACACATTTCAATTTGTTTGGATTTAAATTCGCATCCGTTTAAGATATACCGTGATACGGCAAATGACTTATGTACAAGTAACAGATGGGTCACTCTTTACACAGAATCTTCATTTATAGATAAAATACTTTGAAATACATGTACAATTGTAGCATAAGTGACGCTACGTCATCGGTTGAAATGAGTAAAGTCACTCACGTATTACCATTTTATCTGGGCTGCTACTTCATACATTCGTCCATGTATATCAATCAAGTTATTCTCAGAGCGTTCTATTCGCTGGTTTTTAATTCTTGAATGATAGCTTCTTTAATTACCGGTCGATAGATGGTTGCGTCTGCCAATGTTATTCAATTATATACGTGAATACTCGCGTGTACAGCAGTGAGAACTATAGAATGCAGACTCAGCAGAAATGCTGATATGATATTACAAGTAAATGGAAACTTGCCTTTTTTCCTTGAACCGACGAGGGTTGTTTATCCGTAATAATTTTAATGTCTACTTTTATATCGAGTAATTTTCGGCTGTTTTATCCGATCAATGCTCTACACTGATTACAATATATGAGTTATGTTCCCGAATGGAGTATTGAAACATGATTTGTTAAAGTGCTAAGACTACATCGATTATGCAAAAAAGAAATCTGTTCTTTCAATCTTATTTACTTTACCAGGAATTGTCAATATATTGTTACAGGTTTTATCACTTCAGTTGATTAAAATTATTCTCCTATGACATGCATGATACACATACATGCTGGCAGGTTTAAAGCAAGTACAAGTGACTTCAGTGCTTGTGCGTTATGATCATTGTTAGATGATCTTACTGTTGTAAATATTGCGGAGCAAACACATTAATTTTACCATGTAAGTAATTTAAAATGAATGCCACTGATTGTCTTGACTTCAATTTGCGCATACAGTTGTTTGTGCAATGCAACTGTATATTTGACTGGTATTCAAAAGGTATCACATCAAGATTTTGTTGTCACTTTAGGCGCAATCTGTCGAATAGATCATTCAAGTTTTGAATGTATTTTAATATACAGGTTTAATAAAGGGTACAATGTGAGCAATGTGTGTAATGCTGCATTTCATGTCGGAACTAAATGTCGTTTAAAATTATTAACAAACCAAATATTTAATACACAGTGTACCACTGTTACTTAATCATGATATGTTTTGTATCTATAGAAAGAAAGTAATAGTCGTACAGATGCAAATAAATGTGTTGTTTATTTTAGTCATTTGAATATATATACTCGTAATTGTCTTACTACTTCATCCTTGATGTAAATGGCCTTCTGTTGCCTGCACAATAGAATGAAGCTGTAGACGTTGATAATCATAATGTGAAAAGGAACGTTCATCAATCCATTCATACGATTGTGTCAGCATATCAGTCGGATTCATTAGTACTTTTGAAAAGTTCATGCATTCATCATAATGTTATCGCGGCAAAATTATTGTGTAATGATATTTACCAAATACGTCCAAATCAGGCCACGATCAACGACAAACTATCTATATCGTCTGAGTTATATTTCAGCCATTCAGAGAAATCTGAGAAGTCTAAAATGAACAAAATCAATACATTTGTTTGTATGAACCGATATAAATCTTGGACATATTTGACATAACTGGTGCTTATTTTGGCAAGAATGTTGTTACACAAATATTTAACTGTGTGTTGGCATGCAATCCCATCGTGATTTTAAATACAATTGTGATGGGATATTGTCGAAATGGACACACTCTTGGAATATTGTATTTACATTACTGGTAATTCAAACATGATCCGTCAAGTTTATAGAATAATCCAGGACAGTTAGAGATAAACAATGTTTTACAATCACTGAGGCATAGTAAGAAGCAACCAAGTATCCAACAATATAGCTTCAACTAAACCGCAACAAAAACACCAGAACTTAAATGACAACAAAAAGGTAAAAACAATACATCCAATCAGTTCTCATTATATGATCTTCAGTTAGGTCTCATTTGGTCACTTGGGATCGCAGTCTTTGCAAATTGTTTGTTAAAATAGGTCATCCTGCTCTTATGCTCTTAGGTCGCTTGGTTCATTGTTTTTTTTTCATTTCTTGGTCATCCTGCTCTCTTTTGCAGCGGAACTTTGGTTTTGATTTTTTTCTTTAACTTATGAAAGGGAATTGCTCCATGTGATTGTGTAATGTTATTTTGTGAAGATTTTTCTGTGCTCGACTGGTTCAGTTAGTATTTGACTTCCCAATCCGATTTCCTCATATCGTTTTATATAGCCAAGTTTCCTGTATATGTGTACGGACTGCTGTGTTATATACAGGACAATCCATGTATTTCTCATATATGTTGGCCTCACGACTACCGATGTAGGGTGATGTTTCCGCGTGATTGACAAAAGTATGCAGTGACTTGTGTACTTACCCAGTACCAGCCACGTAATGTCTTCAAACAAAATAATGTAATTATGCGGACCAAATGTTGTAAAATTTCTTTTGAATTATATGTCTGATACCAGAAGATCCCATGCATTACATTAACCAGGATATATTATACTTCATGAGAATGCTATTCTCATAGTGGTAATGCTGACATAGGCAGGGATATTTCTTGATTTGCTATATGAACTTTGTTTGAAATTGCATCAGAGAATGTTATGATACTATGTTCGTGTTTTGAATGATAATACCTCATGATCAATTATTTTGCAGTACATGATTTGCTTTAATTGTATGTAATATATTTGCAAAACGTTGTCTCATATTGTAACCATAATCTTTAATAACCACATCGATATGCCAAAAATTCATGCAACATAATTGAAAGTTGATATATAAAGTGTATACTATATTCGTAAATTTCTTTGACTTTGTCTTTTTTTATTATTTTTAAATGCCACGAAGTTTGACAGAAAGTCATGTTTCATTCAGAAACAGGCAATAACATTGTATACGACCTGTCTATTTACATTGTCGACCATAACGTGAAATGTTATTTCGCATTTGACAAAATTAAATTTAGATGTTCGATGTTTATGTTTTTGTTGCCGTTTTATTGGATTATATTTGGTTTAAATGTGTTCACTAGAAATGAAACGCTAGAAGCCTAATATACATTCGAGAACTTCGTGATGCGCATTGGTCGGAGGACTATGCATATAAAATAATATTGTGTCGCCAATTAGTCTATACTTGATGACTGTTGTTATTCAGGTATGAATAATGAAACATAAATAAACAAACTTTGATTCAAAGCTGTTACATATTCGATGACTTTGACTATTAAGCATTTCTTTGGGTTGAGTGCGGACAATGCTGCATGTAGTTGTGTTATCTCGTTACTGTTTTCTGTGCTCGACAGGTTCAGTGGAGTGCTGCGTTCCTAGTTCGATTTCCTCATATCTTTTTGAACGATATTGTATGTCAATTTGTAATTACAATCATCACTCATAAGGTTTCTACAATTACATGGAACGTTTCATGTTACCTCGTATGTGCCTGTTCCCATCGACATGTCACACTCACAGACTGCTGCATTATTAAATTACTGGTCCCATCGACACGTTACAGTCACAGACTGCTGCATTATTAAATTACTGGTCCCATCGGCATGTCACAGTCACAGACTGCTGCATTATTACATTACAGTTCCCATCGGCATGTCACAGTCACAGACTGCTGCATTATTACATTACTGTTCCCATCGACATTTCACAGTTACAGACTGCTGCATTATTACATTACTGTTCCCATCGACATTTCACAGTCACAGACTGCTGCATTATTACATTACTGTTCCCATCGACATTTCACAGTCACATACTGCTGCATTATTACATTACTGTTCCCATCGACATTTCACAGTTACAGACTGCTGCATTATTACATTACTATTCCCATCGATATGTCACAGTCACAGACTGCTGCATTATTACATTTCTGTTCCAATCGACATGTCACAGTCACAGACTGACTGCTGCATTATTACATTACTGTTCCCATCGACATGTCACAGTCACAGACTGCTGCATTATAACATTACTGTTCCAATCGACATGTCACAGTCACAGACTGACTGCTGCATTATTACATTACTGTTCCCATCGACATGTCACAGTCACCGACTGACTGCTGCATTATTACATTACTGTTCCCATCGACATGTCACAGTCACCGACTGACTGCTGCATTATTACATTACTGTTCCCATCGACATGTCACAGTCACAGACTGACTGCTGCATTATTACATTACTGTTCCCATCGACATGTCACAGTCACAGACAGACTGCTGCATTATAACATTACTGTTCCCATCGACATGTCACAGTCACAGACTGACTGCTGCATTATTACATTACTGTTCCCATCGACATGTCACAGTCACAGACAGACTGCTGCATTATAACATTACTGTTCCCATCGACATGTCACAGTCACAGACAGACTGCTGCATTATTACATTACTGTTCCCATCGACATGTCACAGTCACAGACAGACTGCTGCATTATTACATTACTGTTCCCATCGACATGTCACAGTCACAGACAGACTGCTGCATTATTACATTACTGTTCCCATCGACATGTCACAGTCACAGACAGACTGCTGCATTATAACATTACTGTTCCCATCGACATGTCACAGTCACAGACAGACTGCTGCATTATTACATTACTGTTCCCATCGACATGTCACAGTCACAGACTGACTGCTGCATTATTACATTACTGTTCCCATCGACATGTCACAGTCACAGACTGCTGCATTATCACATTACTGTTCCCATCGACATGTTACTGTCACAGACTGCTGCAATATTACATTAATGCAATGAAATGCAATTCTGTTTTCGTTTATAGGCTTTAAGATGTTCATTTAATGAAACATTGAATAATGGTCTACAATCAAATCACTGTTAACAGCAAAAGAATGAGGGTTAACACGACGGAAATGTGAATACTATTTTATCACATAAATCACGGTGTGTGAGTGTAATAAAGCCCATTACATATAAACGATATTACACTGCTCAGCAATAGAATAAGTATGCAAATGAGGGGGAGGGCTAATCACTATTCTTATGTATTCATACGCGCTGTCAAAAAAATTAACAAACATGGCCGATCGATAGACAAGGCGAATCTGAAAATCTCAAAGAGAATTTACAAAAGCACTTCAATTCAAATATAATAAATAAACACAAACCTACATTGAAAAAAACATAAACTAACACTTCCTGCAAAATTGTAATGCATTCTGAGTTTCAAAATCGCATTGCTTTAAGATTCATCAATCACATTCCGGAAATTCGAAGTAGTGATGACGTCAAGACATAAACATGACGTCACAATGTACGTGACGTTTCCCGTTTTTCAGTGCGAGTATGTTCCCCTTATCAAAGTAATTTTAAGACTGGATAGGGCCTACTAAAATGCTCCGTGACGTTATTACTGTTCAAATATACCCTCTCGGCTCATGTTTGTATTCAACATTGAATTAAATGTAATTGAAATACAGTCACTGTGTTGCACTATGTTTAGATGCTTATTTATTCTTAACCGCATTACTCACCTCAATCTTATTCTCTCTTTAGGGGAAGCGGGTCTACTATTTTTAGTTTTCTACATTTAAATAACTTATTTTGTTTATGTGATAAAAAGAATCTTACATTCGTGTCTTTCCATATCAAATTTATTAAACTCGTTAGATAAAAGTAATAAAATACTCGACAGAGCCTCGTATTTTATCACTTTTATCCAACTCGTTTAATAAATTCAATATGAAAGTCACTAATGTAAGATCCTCTATTTATTACATTACATAATATTACAGTGTATCTAGATAGACGGTAAATAGGTTTATGGCAAATTTAATTAACGGACATTGTAAAAATAGAGACAATAGAGAACTGTTGTACGTGTCTAAATAAATTGTATTTTTGATCATCATCAACAGACATGATTAAACCGCATAAAGACATGAAAGGGAACTGCATGTACATATTATCTAGTCGTGAGTAACATCAAAAGTAAATCTTATATACTGCTGCTAGTCATCTGACTTTGTTCGTGTAATCTGTTTTACTACATCGGCACCTTGCAATCATTCCAGAGACTCTAAGTAACAGCACGTAATGTGGTTATAAAGTCACTAGAGTATCTGGAATCCATGGAAATAACTTCATCTTCTACTGGCACATCAGAATGCACAAAAATATTTATTATCATACACATCGGTCATAAACGTCTTGCAATTGACCAGTTTTAATGCTTCAGTGGTTCAATTTTTTTCTCGTGTGTTTTAAGGGCGGCAATTAAAAGAGAAGCGCGATAATTGAGGCGCGGATATTAGATTTGCAAATCAGCTCTTCAGAGTCAGCTTTCATTTAATCACAATACTATAAATTGATCACAATGTCATTTTATTGTTTAATATGCAATGGAGTAAACCAGAAGCATGTGCAAATCATATCAACAAAATTTTAATGTTCAGATTACTAACCTTAAAACGTTGCGATAAAGTGTCAAACATATTTGTGCTGAATCATGTTTATCAATACTTTTTATGCATTGGTCATGTGGATTTTATTTCTGTTCTTGAACGAATTTCCTTCGAGGATACATTATATTTGAACATTACCCAAAACAACGGTGTATGTTTCCAATTGATGTTTTGTATGCGCCACTACCTAGTTTGATAACAAAAGGAGAAACAATCATTTTATATCTTAATTGTTTCTGTTTTAATAAGAGCGTCTTATTATATAGTAAATGTTTTGTGTTCAAAAGTGCAAATTATTACATTAAAAGTTGACCATGGTGAAAAGATATCCAATATATTTTCTTTGGTCATTCTTTAACATTAACATGTGTATGGGTGTCAAATACATATAATTCACCGACTCTACTAAAGTTAATGTGAGCGAATTAATGACTGTTTATCGTACATGAGATAAAGTTCATATCAAATCAGATTATTGAAAAATATTAACGTTTGAAACTAATGCTTATGACCTTTTGCGATGTACTTCGCTTCGTTTATTGCGTTATAATTCCTGGGCCGGTAATTTTAAAGCATCTTATGTGAAAAGTTATAGTTTTCTTAAAATCTCAAATTTGAAATGTATCTATATCAATACCAAATTGAAGTGTTCGTGATAAATTAAATTTCAAAATAAAAGTTTTTCAAACATTCAAAAGCTAGTCTTAAAATGACGTTTCTTGTGCATGCTATAAACATGCGTTAAACTAATTAATAGTTTGTTAGATGTGAAATATAATTTATATGAACCAGGAAATATCGGGATCATTTCAAGAGCAATTTATGATAGTTTTAAGTTCCCTATAAAACTTCATAAGGGTCTAATTTTTTTATCGTTCCTATGAGGACGTGAACAATTTTTGTTTTTCTCTTCCCAGGAAATTTTAGTGTTTCTGCATAATTACGAAATGCTGCATTGGTGCAAACAAAGAGAATCATGCAAACGATCTTCTATTTCCGAATTCAACCCAAGAAGCAGGTCGAGGAGTACTCAATTAATCGCCAAGTTGATTATGTAATTATATAAATGAAACTAGTTAACGTCTTGTAATACAAATAATAGTTTTAATCACCAATCGATCAATCACTGTATACAATGTACATGTACAAATAATTCGAAGCCAAAAAAAATGGGCGATAGAGCTCAACTGCGTACACCAAACATCAAATAAAATGGATAAATAATCACTATATTTTGGCATAGATGCCTGTATATCTCATACACACGCACACTGATATAAATATAACTTGTGAATCATTAAGATTTCGTATTATTTAATTCTTTTACCTGCAACATTCTATTCCGTATTAATACGGTATAGAAATTTTAAACTACTCTCATTTAAATTGCCTGAAGTTTACTCGCATGTGATGAAAACGAATTTTAAAACAAACCAAATACTTTATAGATGTTTAGACTTAAGTTTGTTTATGTTACAGACCAATCAAGTGAATAATATTACTCAAAAATCATACTGAAAGGACAAATTACGCTGTGTTTAAAAGGAAATCACACAGGTTAGCGCGATAGTGATAGTGGTTAAAAATGAATATTTCTTAAAACAAACAGTCATCAATGTTGTGTTAAATAAATACTTGATTTGGTGAGAAAATTATACTTTTAAAAAAAATTCGCTCCATCTGTAATGCAGGCCCTTCAATTACATGTAATGTTTGTGCTAAATTAACTAATACAGTATTTGCTGAAAGAAGTGTGTTTGGATGTTATATAGGTAATGTTCTTTGGTCGTTGCTCTTGCTATGATGTGAATAACTTAATCATTCATGCCGATATCTTACGTCACGAACCGACGTTCTAAACGTGTTGTTAAGAAGCACAAATAAAGTAGATGATAAAAAGTCGTTCCGAACTTTACGGAAAACACTTTATATAAATAATCACTCTTATTTTGAAGGCAATGTCCCGGGTGTTTTATTCGAATACAGCTCTACACTGATAACTATATATTTGTTGACCATATTCTTGAAACGTGATCATGGTGAGTATGGTATCCTCGTGATAAACGGATTTTGTAATCACACAACTTTGAATATACAAGGAAAGGATATGTTCTTTTCAACTTTACTCTATAAGCAGGTCTTGCAAATGTATCTTGACATGTATCATACATTTGTAGAATAACAAGTCCTCTTAGCGGGAATGTCAATCTTATTGCGAATTGAACATTGTCAGATAACTTTGCTTGCGGAGGAATAAGTTTCTTTAAACAGTACAAATGACTTTCAAACACCGTCTATATTTTATTCCAGTATAGGATATTTTGACATAAATACTACTACGTTGTGTTATCGTTTGTATGTGTGGTTTGTATCTTCCAAAATGCTTAACATCGAAGTTTATATTCTTTGTATTGGAGTGCATTGAAATACCAATACACCGTAGCCTTGTATATCATGGTTACGCATGTATATATAGTGATTCCTTGAGTGAAGTCTTAATTAGGAATTGAGCAAATATGAAATATTGTCTATTTTGTATTCAATGTTAGCAAAATGTGTCGAATGTAGCATTGTATTCTTGAATGCATTATCCTAGACATGTTTAATGAAGGTCACAGTGTGATTAATGTACAACTTTGTAATTATGCATGCACTGTCTGATCGAAATGTCACCTTAGCATTTTAAGATACTTAACCAAATGTAAGATGAACAGTGATACTTAATGCCGTATTGAATCAACGGAATAAAATAAATGCTCACAAAGAAGCAAATAAATGTGTTGTTTATGCTTTACGAGTCGAATGCATGTAAATACGTTACCGCTTCGATCCTCATGGTAAATGGTATTGCTTCCCCCTGGTGAATGCACAATCGATTGAAGATGCAAACGTTGATGTTCGTATTTTGTAAATGAACTTTCACCAAAATACGCAGACCAGAATTATTTACAGAATAAATGTATTTCGGCAATCATAAACGACTGAACCAGCTCAAACCACGTACATTGGCCTAGATAATTATTTTAAGGTGTTTCACCGCTTTTGAATAGGGCAGAAGTTTAAAATCGCAGTCACTTGGATGTATTGTGAGCGTCTGACAACCGATATCAAATAATAAAAAAATGCTTAAAATTTATTTTTCAGCATATTCCCATGTCTTAAAATCGCGATTGTACTGACTAGTTATTACGATTATATACCTTGAATGAAAATACAGAAACCCCCTTAGCTCAATCCCTGCGGATAATTTATTCCAAATGATATTAAACACATAATCTAGCGAATTTGTTACAATATTTAAACGTAGTTCTATGCGACCATATCAAACTTATTGAAGAGTTTTGAACAGTATCCCGAGCATTTAAGAGGACGGTTCTTTTGCATATATTCCTGAAGAATATAAATTAATATTTACAGGAGTACCCGAATTAAAGCTGTATGCACCTTGAATTATGCACGTTTTTTGAAAATAGAATAATCGCGAAATCTGAATACAACGAATGCAAAACGTTGACTAATTGTGTTACCTCCCCTGTTTTCAGCATTTCTAAAATCACTATGAGTGGAATTAAAATTAGCTAACCGAGCAATTGTCAAGACATGTTGCATGCAGCTTTAATATTTTTCACTCTACTTGTTGCATGAATGAAAACAGTATGTCCTTCAACGATTTTTCTCGTTAAACTAACGAAACGAAAACGAACGAAAATATACATAATTATTTAAAAATATTATTTAAAAAACCAAATAACTTGCACAGTTTAACAGAAAAATTACTGTTTGGTTCCTTGTGTACGAAAGTTCATGTATACCAAATTTAATGAGGATTAAAGCAAAACTTTTTCGGTAAATTACAATTATCAGGTTTTAGGATTTGTCCCAAAATTCCTAGAATATCTTAAAAACTAGCCGAGCAAAACTGTTGGGATTTTCCAGAATGCTGTGTTCTTTATAAATATAACAGGTTTTATATACATTGTACAGAAAATCCAACACCGGTGAATCACCTGAAGATTTTGTGGAAGCTACAAAGGTACGAAACATTGATCGATGAAGAAATGATGCACAAAATCGACGTCATATCATAAATCGACATTTTTATCTCAAAGCATATCTATATAAATAAACTTTGTCGTGTACGTGCGGCATCGTAGTTTTCTTTTTTTTTCTTTTTTATAAGTTTAATGACAATGACAATTCTTCTATTTGATATATGCTTCCAGCCCATAGCAATAATATAAACATGTTCACAGAACATACATAGGTTAGTACCTGAAATAGACACATATAGTTGAAAACAATCGGTAAATCAATATTTCTAAGTAGACATTAAACAAGTGATAAATACATACTATATATACGTTTGCTCTACATATTAGAGTTTCGTCTACCAAAATATATACACTTAAAATGAAAATTCAAATTATTGTGAATTAATTCAAATTGTATAATGAAAAATGTTTCCATTGTACAGTTTACCTTGTCATGTACCGTTGCGTTGTGCTGTTTAAGTTAAGTTCCTCTTTCTCTGACAGATTTGTTAGTATCTATTTGTGTGCAATATCAATTTCTAGGGATATCATAATTTATATATAAAGCTGCTAGTCATGGTTTTGTATAATTGTAATAAATGTCAATGTCTAGGACCACCGGCTGTTTCTCAGACTGTATAGATCACCAAGATTTATCAAATATTGCTTAGCTGATTTATATTAATTGTACTCATTACATCCACAGGGAGTCTGCTCGAAGTACATGTGAAGATATTTGTCATCTGCATGCGGCAGAATACTCCATACATTTGTCAATCAGAATTCCAGTGTGGTTTACTGTTTCACTGATATGTGTGCTTAAACTTTGATGGAGCATATGCGTATTACAATACATGCCCAGTCAATACAGTTTCCTTGTTTTAATGCACATCATATACAACCGTTTCAATTATATATGAGCCCAGAAATGTTTGCAAGTTCGTCGATGTTATTCCGTTATATACCGGGTATAATACATATATGTCGTACGTAGTATACTTTATCATGCAATGACAAGGGGTTTCAACCATTTCCGTTGCGTGCTGCCTTTTCTGTCCGATTTTTCATTTGGATTTTTGTATGCTAGTCGGTTACTCTAGGCTGTGTTCCTTAATTCTGACTTTCAAATAATTTAAATCTTATTTCGTCCAAACATTCCAACTATCATCGATACGTTTTTACAAACAAAACGAATGTACTAAAATGTACATTGTAATATATATCATTACATGGTGATTAAGCTTCTGTTTGCCTGTCAACTTAGCAAACGTCATGTTAACATTTCTTATTGCTATTTTTGCCAGTTTGAGCATTTAACAAATCTCATTTGACAGATAATTGACATTATCACTAAATATGAACCTACATTAGCATTTTCTTTCACAGGAAACTGACAATTGTTCACAGTGTCACGGAAGAACATTCATGTAACCGATACATTCCAATAATGAAATCCGGCTCGTCCTTAAAAAAGTATTTTTACATGTATCGCCCTGTCATCTTTGCTAGGTTGTACATCGGGTACATTGTATGTATTTTTATGAATATAAATGTCATATCGTGCGGTTGGTCACGGTATTGTGTTACCAGTTTACCTGGTGTTTATTATCCAATAGTTAATACTCTAAATTATATTAATCCACCGAATGTGTCAGTTTACTTATGCGAACATGCCCGGTCATTAGACTAAGTTTTTCTTCCATGATCATAAAGTTGTTTCCTTTCTTTAAAGGCACAAATGTACTGTGTATGGTGATTGTTTTTTTGTTGGCTGTCTTGATGATGTGTGTTTGTTCATTAGGTTCGTTTATGTCAGCCGATTCATGACCCAGATTTGTGTGAATGTCTTAGGCACAATGCTGTCGTGTTGGAATGTCTTGTAGCTTTTTATCTGTTTGTGCTCAGCAGTTTCAATAGGTGCAACATTTCCTTGTCCGATATATATTTATCCATTTTTCTGTAGCAATCCATACGATTTCCTTCCATTTGCTTGCGAACGAGAAAAAGAATTCCGGTTGAAATTTAATACATTGTTTCCTTACAAAACCTCTAGGGACAGAGTACCTCACATAATGCTAGAAACAACCATTAGAATATCTAAATTCATGGTAATAACTTCTTCTTCTTTTTGGTATTGGACGGATAAAAAATTAAGCACTTTTGCTACTTTTTTCTAGGACTCGCGTGTTGCACACTCAGAATGCAAATATCATTTATTCTGTCACGCAGATTGGTCATAAACTTCTAGCAATTTGTCCAATTTTAATGCTTCAACAGTTCTATTTATTTCTCGATATTTTAAGCGCGAACATTAGATTTTCAAACATTGGTTGATAATTGAATTTCATATGATCACACTATCATTTTATTTTATAGTATGTAATGATGTATACAGAATGTTATGTTTGCACTCAGGGTTTGGTATTTACTTTCTCGTCCACAAGTTTATGTTAAATTCTTCTCATGTACGTGTAGAGTTAATTATGGGGTTTTAGTGTTTTTTGTTTGCTTCCGTCGATATATTGTTTGTCGATCGGTTTAATGGTTGGTATTTCTTTGTGAGACTTGGTAATCTTTTTTACCTTTTCGTTGGGCTGTGTATGGGTATTGCTCCTAGAAATTGAGGCATGTTAGGTTGCTAATGTTTTCGAGGTTCGGCTGGTAAGTTGCGTACTCTCTTCCCCGTCCGATTTTCTCATATCCTTTTGTAAAGCGAAACCGCTTCTGTGAATTATTTACCATCGGTTGAAACACGTTAAGCCACTCTATATAGTTTATGGGGTATCTTTTTTATGATCACCCATGTATATCAATCAAGTTATTATCAGAGCTTTCTCTACGTTGGTTTTTAATCCTTGAATGATGGCTGTTTTAATTACTTTTTGATCGATTGTATATCTGCCAAGATTGTTTAATTATATGGTATTACTTGAATGCTCTCTGGTAAATGGTTCTACTGCAGCGCGAAATATAGGACGCTCATCCAGCAGAACCTTGTCTATATGCCCATGAACCAGCAATGATAGTGGTCCTGACTTTTTAAGAGGAGGCCCAGATTATATGAGGATTATCTCCAAATCTCGGAAGAACAACGTTTGATTCACTGACGATTATCATGACTATATATATGAGGGGTCTGACATTTACATATTAATCGGTAAACATAAGTTCTCATGCAATAGCCAAACTGTATAATGTATTAAACAAACACACGAATTTTGAATTAAACCAACCACCGTTTGTAATGTACGCAAAATTATTCATTATGTGGTCATTCGGAATGTAACTCAATCACACAAATTAATGCATCTGCGCCTAATATCCTTACGTTTATGCAGACAGGTTCACTTAATGTTTTCAATATGGAATGACAAAATATGTGTGGTAATAAGATAAAGATGTGTATTTGTGTAGTCTCTTGTTATAAGGTTCATCACTTCAAATATCAACACCAATCGATCCATAGTGTTCAGTCAACTAAGGAAAGAAACACAATATACATTATAGTTGTATCAGACTTTCACTTGATATTTCAATTTGACCAACACCCATTCAATTGTCTGCTTTAATAAAAATGATCATTTAGTCGGAAGTTTAGGGTGTTAATCCTCTCCTACACCACGTTTATCGTACTTTTTCAATTCAATACAAAAACAAAACTATTTGGAGATAATATATATGGTAAGTTCTTCGGTCGTCCCTTATACTATATAGTAATTTAAATCAGGACTGTCAATCTATTATGTCACGAACAGACCATCCGTGTATGTAAAAGTTGTTCCGAGGTTTAGGAGAAATCGTTTTTATAAATAACGACTCGTTATTTTGAAGGCAATTTACAACGCGGCAACTTAATCTAAACACTGCTCTTCACTGATTACTATACATGTGTTTGAAGTTTCTTGAAACTGAGGTATGGTGATTTGTGACTGTGGTTTCTTCATAATAAAAGATGTTGTTACTTTAAGGCAGAGGATGCTACCAAATAACTTATTCAAGCACGTTGGTTTACATGCAAAACTACATCAAACATGCCAGAAATGTATCGGTTCTTTAAAAACACTATTCTTTACCAGAATTTGCAATTATATCATAACACGTTTATCACTGTTCTTGATTAAAATTCTTTTTCTGTCTTATAACATGCTTTAAGCACGTCTATGTAGGTAGTGAGAAAGTAAGTAGGAGTGACTTCAGTGCTAATGCATAATGAATAGTGTCAGTTGATTATATTTTTGTACATTTTGACGTGCAGACAAAGAAACGAGGTAAGTAATTGTCAATGATTGTTGTATCAGTATGTACCAATATGTGTTAAATAGTGCGAAAAATATTATAACCCTCTGTTTCTTGTTCCAAATTAGGTTGTGTCAACACCAATACGCACAGGGATTAGTTAATTTGTTAGCAGAGCTATGTTCCCGATATGTCTGTCTTGTATATGATACTGTTTAAAAGGTTTCACATCACGCACCAATAGTAGCAACTCGGGTATTTCAGTAATCGATGCCGCAGTCAAAACACACCAGAAATAGCTGGGGTTCCCCTTGGTCGCACACCAATGCGAATATGGTCGTATGGCATGTTAGTGAGATACTTCTGTCAAATATTTTACATAAAGTAATCGAAAATCCAGAAGCCACCTAATTTATTCATAGAACAGCAAATGTTTTTGAAACAAATAAATATTTATATATAGCATCAAGCAAGAAAGGTTTACGTGTGTTACATCTTTGCTACATTCTTTGAATATTGTGTATACCAAAGCCCAGACAAAGTCGATTTACAATGTGTGTAAATGACAACAAATGCCCACATTCGTTGTACAATGTATTTTCACAGACAAATTGTATTTGTTTGCTGCAAACGGTTATGTTTATACAATGATTGACGTGTCCGTCTGTCTTCTACGCAAACCATCATGTTGGCTTTGCTCAGCTATTATGTCAATAGAAATGTACACTTGAACGTTTGTTTAATGTTGTCTAAGCGATCACTAGCACAAAACCATGTAAGTGCAAAGAATATTCGTAATTTTGGTCATCGACTCAGGCTCAGAATCAAATCGAATATGTACGAGTATTCTTGTTCAAACTTAAAACTTACGCATTGGGCTCAGCATCAGTTGTAATTATTAAAAATCTGGTTTCCGCGCAAGTATCTGCTAATTATATAATTATTTTGCCTGTATCACAATGATGGCAAGTATATTAAATCCTCCGACCGCAATGTTATAATTTACGTATGTATGTACGGGTCATACAGCAAGACATTTTCAAGTCAGATGTACAATAAATTCTACGATTTATTGTAAGTCTGGATCATGGTGACTATATTGGGAAGAGTCAACTTATTTCTTACTTTTTTACTCCAGCAGTACGCCTTTATATCTTCTTTTTGAGTTAATGCGCACTATTGTTAAGACGAGGTCTGCAATAATTGCAAGCTGGCCCTAACCGTCACTTCCCTAGCACCGTGATCTGGCAAAATCACTGATCGTAAAGCAACATTAATGTAACGGATAGTTTGATCAAATATCCGGAAGGAAAATGTTCGAATGGCTTCGAACACCGACTGTGCTTGAAACTAATCAAAACTCGTCTGGGACCTTCGGTGGGTCGTTGCGTACAGTAACTATCGTTACCTAGGTTAATATGTTCCTGTGACATCTAGTATACAAACACATTGTCATAAAGACATTTTATACTCGTAGTTTTTTGTAAACCCCAAACCTGTCGTTTGATAAATTGAAACACAACAGCTGTACACGTATTTAATGTTATTGCTATTTTTTGCTTTCTAACCGTTACAAACGCCATACTTATACATGTAAGTCGGTATCTATCGACACATACTTTGTGGAGACGTCAGCATGCCCATGCTTAATCAGACATTATGGTTCCGTGATTGAAATGAATGGCGGTTGAGAAATAAAGAACTCGTATTTGGTCTCCGAATAACGTCGCTATATCCAGACTTCTTGTAATAAACTATTGATTAACGTTTGTCATAAAACACGTACATAAACACATGTAAGCATTGGTACCTTCACAGATTTACCCTACAGTATGTAAGATCCTAGTTGACATAATGATGTCTATACATGTTGGCAGCTCATAAAAATGAAATTTGTTTGTATTTATGTTATTTATAGTGATTGTGTTTCAAGTGTCAATATTACAGGGTCCTCCCATTTGAAATCTTGATACAAACAATAGACTATCAATTATTTGCGCTTTATTTATTATAGCAAGAGTCCATATACATGAAGTGAGCGTCATTTTTCAAGGCGATAAAAAAGAAATGAATACATCAGTGTTCCGAATCTCGCAAATGAGCAATATGTTTTAAATTTACACCGTATTGTTTTCTTAGTGAATTACGTATTAAGTGTATTTTCCTATTTTTTTTATTCTCATTCGAACGTTCATGTATTTGACAATTACATTAGATTATAAATGTATTTCACGTATCTGTTATCATGCCTCTCATTAAGTAGTCCTTTATTTCTAAATATGGTTACCGTAGGAAAACATGACTGGAACCACAACAAAAGGTTCGAGCGGTTTAAATGCAAATTTTTAAAAGCTCTTAAATAAAATATATAAAGTCAAGTAAATAATGAGTCTTTCAGTGGCGCTACGACTTCCTTCTGAATATATGATGAAGCAATGTGTCACACTAAGTTTGTTTTACTATCACTGATTTTATTACAGTGTTCCCGGTGTTATAGAAGTGTTGATTTATGTCCCGTTTGTCATTATACAAACTTCGTCTTCAAGACAGTGTGCCTCACTAAAATGATATAAGCACGTACTGTAAGCTACTTTCATTGAACACGATATGTAAGAAATGAATTTTGTGTTACGTAATAATAGTCACCGGGTCAAGCTTTACAATAAAACGAAAACTCTATAGTACATTGGGCGTGAGATGTGTGATGTACTCATAATTGTTGCACGTCTGATCAATTAGCACTTACCCCACCATGATGTTTGTTCGGAGACCGTTCTAGGAGACCGTTCCATGAGTCCGTTCGAGCCTAGCGCGGCGTGCGTGCTATTCGCACGCCGGAATACTTCAAAAGAAACTGGGTTAATAATTGGCGTGATGTTCAAACAATTAAGATGAGCTCCACGTAGAACGCGGCTTGCTATTATATTACTGCATCGAATTATTGTATGTTCTATGTGATGATCTTTTGAAATGTTTTATTCACTAAATGTTGTCATATGAATTGCTAATGTATTGAACTGTTCATCTTTTTGTATTATATGTGTATGGGTCGGTGGCCTACATGTCACATTGAAATAAACTAAACTACACTGAACATGCCGAAGTACTTTGAAGTTATAAAGAACCTGTGTTAATTATTGTCGTGATGTTTAAATATTAAATAGAATGAACTCAACAAGCGATGTTTTGTTATTAAGGAGTCCTGGACCAATATACGACCAATTTGCAATAACATTACATCACAGAATTCGGCGAAGACACTAATTCGTGTGCGTTGTGTACCCAGAGGATAGACTCCACCAAGACCGCAAGCCATTGTATGTTGCACACAAAATCTGCTAGATTTGTGAATACCACTTGTGCAATAAGTAACCAATATTTCTGATTATCTACAATTATTAACGGCCGGTGATTAACGAAATTTGGACATTCCATCTGAATACAGAAAATACATCGATCTCGGAATTTTAATTTAAATATTTTGAGACCTCTGTCGATCAACCTCTATGCAATTCATACATGTGGTTTGTAATACGTAGGGCGATCAACAATGATTTTAGCCACTTAGCCCTTGTTTTCCTTGATATGAGTACTTTTTAGAAAACGATCACCATAAAAGGACAGAAGTTATTTTAACATAATTTTAAAGAAAACTTGACTCTGATGGATAGTAGTATACTTCCCAATTACTTAAATATGAAATCAAAGGACACGAGTTTTTCCTCATTTTAGACATTATTCTTAATCTTATTGCATAATTACAATACAATGTCATTTAGCCCGGTTTTCCTGGAGAACGGCTCATATATATACAATTATATAATATGAACTAAGGCATTGCCTATAGGGGTATTTAATAAGTATTAGATAACCGCTAGGCTATATTTGTAGATATAGACACGGACCCCAGTTGCTATGCATTATCCAAGGGAGATAACAAATGCATGCAATCATTGTGAATTGTAATCTTTATACAGCACACAAGTCAATCAATCAAATTGTCATAATGTGATTCCAATTCCATAAAATCAAAGACGTACCTGTAGTATTGTAGGCCTACTTTAAGACGGTTTATTTATATTCCAAATACAGTATAGATCATTTACAGCCTCCAATGTTTGTCTTTCGTCCTTATCCGCTTGGAAAATCGAAGATGTTATTACATAAGCAACAACGTATGGACCCTCCTAGTACACAAGTTTGTCCACCACAAATGATTAATGTACCAGTCAGTTGCATCCCCAGTTTCCCCGACCACAGGGATCCATGGCGGATAGCCAGGGAGACAGCCATGTTTTTACCACCCAGCTTCCCGCGCAAGGCAGGGGAAATTTAGGATTTATTCTGCGAAAACCAATATATAGCCTAAAGACAAAGTCAATATTTACCGGTAGATGTCAGGGGGAATGCGGGATTTTACCATCAGCTTCCCCCACTGGCCGTAGAAGGGCTGTTGATTTTGACAACTCAAAATTCCAGAGCGCCCTTCCCCCGGGGCTGGGGTGCTATGGATGAAACTAACTGGTACATAAGTCTTATACACACTGACAGTAACAAAATAATCTCATAAACATTGCTTTGACAAGCTATACATTGAGACATAGAAGTGTTGATTTGCATTGTTCAGTTGTTGACATGGAACGAATTGTAGCCTACTTACGTTCAAGCATCTGGTATGATCTGAGTGTTGATATCATTGTAAAACTACGTAAAAATGTCTATTAAAGACCAATTTCCTCGGAGATCGAGTACTGTCAAGATAAATCGGCTATTTAAATGAAAATTTCACCTTTATTTTCGATGATTCTTAAAACATCTTCCATGTGCAACGGGCGCTTGGAAATCTCGCAATTAAACGCTTGCAATGAATTGGCTAGTGACACGGTCCACGGTCATGGGGAGTAGAGGTATTTCTTACTTCCCTTTGTTTTTTAAAAATAGTTTGTTTTATTTATTACACATTTTTTTAAAAATAATAATTAATTGAAAGAGAACGTTAGGCTCAACCGTTTACAGCTTACTATTTTTTTTATATTCCAAGGACCATTCACCTCGGAAAACTGCCTGAAATTTTTGACCGGAAATAACTTTTTTTGAAAGCATTAGTACCTGCTGATACTCAACAAAGATACGCATGTCACACGTATTACCGGTCTGGGTATTTTCAATAGCCTGCGCTACGCGCAGGCAATTAAATACCCTATTAACACCATTTAAAAATAATAGATGCTATGCCGAGGCTGTCTGCATTAACATATTGATACAAGAGGGATACTATACACTTAACAAATGTTATCAATGTGCATGAGTTTTTACCGTGTAACTTTTCTTATTTATTAAAATTTCTACATGAAATTTTGTGTAGGCCTATATGATATAGACTACATCAATATTCAATCATTTAATATTTTTCTCAGAACTTAAATTAGCGGTTCAGCGATGAACCGTAGAAATAAAAACACGCATAATAAACTAGCAACGAACGTACGTGCAAATTACTTTTAAAGATGGCCAATTTGAATTCAACCTAGATATATTGTCAAATTCAAAAAACGACAAAATGAGATATTTTCCGAATTAATATTGTATCAATTTACTGTTAAAAAAAGTTATGTTACAACTCAAAAGATATTTTTTTAAGGGGAACGACGGAATTTTTAATAACCCAAAGGTAAAAATACCCGCCCATCCCGGGGATAAGGGCCGTGTATGCAACTGGAGGTACACAAAGATGTTCTAAGTGTAGTAAAGCAGTTTTTGTGCCTTTCATGGAAGTCGATAAAAGGGGCTGTCTTCGCTGGAAACTTCAACTGTGGTCACAGTTGCTAGCTGTTGGCAGACTTTGGTGACCGTATTGTAGTTCACCGCGGAACAATTACCTGCCTGCTTACACAGGGCACAACATTCTGTCCCTGTATCCGCCTCAGATGATTGTAGAATATCTCCAGTCCCAAGTTTACCATCGTCCAACGTGAATGTAGCTGTGTAGAAATAATACATAATGTACTAGGTGTAGGCTTATCGAATACAATAAAGCCATCGTCTTTACAATAAACATTTAATTCGACATTTTAAGCAGACGGTGCTCAGTAAATGACATTGAATAAAGGAAACATAGTTTGCAGCTTATGTACTCTATATTGTACAGCATACTCACTCTTTTGTACTATGAGGTTAGGCATAGTGAATGGCTTATCCTAATACAGGTCATAACGGTTGTATTACTTGAAAATCGGCTATATCAAGTGATATCTTTAGTCGGAATTGTAAACATGAAATGGTCATTTGATAGCGTGTACTTAATCAGTCTGTGTTGAAAGTACATGCCCATCATCAAAGTTCTAAAGCACTATATTGTTTGTAAATGTTACAGTGGACTTAATTTACCTTCTCAATTTTCAGTCGTAAACATGTAAAAAATTGATATTTTGAGAAAATAAGAAAAAAAGTCCGAACATCGCTCTTTACTTATGGTTAAACAAGCTGTTTATACTTCGGTTTGGTCGACATGACAAGTTCCGATTTTCATGAAAAGAGACTCATAAGATGCGCAGTCTGACGCTGATTTTAAATATGCATCATTCTAATAATGTCGAATGTAGTACTTACCATTAACCTTCTCATTCTAAGCCAATACTACATTAACTTACAGTCAAAGTACAAAATTTGGAATATAGTTGTGAAATATTTGACGATCAGTGTACTACTAGTAATGTATTTTCCACGCACATACCATTAGAAAACTCATCGCCCATCACTTCAACCTCACACAACGTAAGCCAATCGTTGTTAGCGTTAACGGTCGACGAGCGAGTGATTCTCACCCAGCGTCCATAAACGGGTGACGTCAGTTGAAATGTGTATGGAACAGGGAGTATACCATCAAAAAACTCTCTAAGTATGTAGTCGTCTTCATTGTTCCCATAGCCAATGTACAACTCGACTTGTCTGAGTCGGTGGTCTGAAATGTTACGGAGCACATATTATAAATAAAGCAAAAGTCGCTTTTGCTCGGTTGTGTAAGGTAAGTCCAGCCTTAACTCCCTGTCCGATTTTATCTCATCTTTTTATATACTATGCATGCACTTCATCAACCACTAAGTGTCAAACAGTAAACATCTATAATTATGCCGTGTTTATACGATATGTTAGAATTTTACTATGAAGCAACTGTTATTACGACTTTTTAATTGAATAACCTGAGACATGCGACAGAAATATGTGTCGACTAGTACAATTGATGTATACATGTCTTTCAATATAATCGTTGGAAACATCTATAAGTCAACAATTCGTACCAGAACCATCTGTCCTTCCAAATACTTGGACGTGATCGATGATGTATATTTTACCCAAATCTACTTCCCACCAAGCATTCAGTGTAGCAAGTGTATGCGTACATATGCCCCCTTCTTTGTGTTCTGTATGGTTGTTTCCATCAACAGCGTTACCTGGGGGTGCGTCGTTAGCTGTATCAGTCTGAGTCGCAGTCTTTCCAAGTGCCAAATTTTGCAGAGCTGTTGGAATAAATATATATATACAATATATGCTGAGTTTCAAAAGTTCTGCAAATTAATTAAAAATATTTTCATTAGAATAGTTAAATAAAAATAACTTTTTACAAACACTGTCCATTTGTAACCTTAGTGGTACATATTGAACACATTCCCGTTGTCTTCCGTCACGCTTGATGACCACACCATCACAAATGATAAAGCATCCATTCAAGCACGCATAATTTGGGTTGTTCATTTTTCTATTAGCTTACCTGAGCACAAAGTGCTCCATGTGAGCTTTTGAGATACCGAGTTGTCCGTCGTCGTCCGTCGTTCGTCGTCGTCCGTCGTCCGTCGTCCGTCGTCCGTCGTCCGTCGTCCGTCGTCGTCAACAATTTCTTCAAACGACATCTCCTCCTAAACCGCTTGGCACAATTTGATGAAACTTCACAGGAATGTTCCTCTGGTGGACACTACCACAGTTGTTCAATTTTTTAGTCCTACTACCATGAATCGCTCCAAAGTCAAAGACCATGATTCAATTCACTTAGAGAAACAACTTTACAGAAATAAGTCATAATTGCACGAACTATGTCTCAAAATACTATGGTAATGGAGCGGAGATTTCAACCGTTCTCCAGCGTGTTTGGGAACAAAGTTAAGGAAGTCGTCTTCTTTCACGACAAAATGTTTTCACATTACCCCCTCAAAATAGACATTTGAACAGAATGTGAAACATACACACTTGCAGACAGACATATGAAAAGTCTTACGTTCGGTCATGATAGCTGATAATAGCTCTAAAGCAAAACCAGAAACTCTTGAACTGACCAAATGTGCCTGTGTCAGTCAAACGCCATGTTCGACTGGTCAAAGACGAAACAGTGCTCAAATGTATTGCACTTTATTTTGTACATGTATGGTATTTGTTACTAATAATCCGGAAAATAGATGTAGGTAAACAACAACATACATGAAACTAAAAAAACTTAATACTATAAAGCAAGGTTAAGGTGCCTTTCGTCTGGACTACATTACGCCAAAGCCTAATGGTTAGTTGAAGGTTGCTCGGCAAAGGCTTGCAAGTTTATCCACTGGAACATGTGATTATAATGGATTTAAAGAGTATTAATTGACAAAACTTGGGATATTTCAATGATATTGCAAACGTAATAACATCTGACAGAACGCTTCATACAGTTTGTTACGTGCATGCTGTACACATCACAGGCTTAGAATGAGAAGGTCGCAAGTGCCACTTACGACCTTATATTAATAATGCATATTTGAAATCTACATAGTACGGTGCTTCTTATGAGCCGATTTTCATGAAAATCGGAACTCGTCAAGATGATCAATCTGGAGTTGAAATGGCTTGTTTTACCATAAGTAAAGAGTGATTATCAGACCTTTTTTCTTGTTTGCTCAAATATTGATTTTGTAGTTACGACCTTCTTATTCTAAGCGAGCAATATGTATGTTCTTATTTAAACCTTTTGGTCATGAATAACCCAATCATGTATATGTACATGTATTAAATGGCTATTTTGACAAAGAAATGACTATTTTTATTAAACAAATGGCTTATAATGAAAGGATATTAACTACCCAACACAGCTATCATTTTAATAAGCAACTTATATTCATATCAAATGCTATACGAAGAAAAAACAGAGTGGAAATGTCCATTTATTGCTTTTTTCTCGATTTGACCATGAACTGACCTTGACCCAAGAAAGGTCGATTATGATTTTCCATTTGATGTCCATAGTCAAATGAATAATATCCATGCAAATATGCAGTATTATATACATGAACAATTTAATCATATTAGATCATAGAATACCAGGGGTGGTCGAAAGACTGCCTACTCGGCAAGCATGCATATGTGTTTAATGGCTATTTTGACAAAGAAATGATTTTTTTTCATTTAACAAATTGCTTATAATGAAATAATATGTAATTACCAACAAGGCTATTTTTTAATAACGAAATTTGATTCCAAACATATGCTATGCGAAGAAAGAACTGAAATATCATTTTTTGCTATTATTCTCACTTTCACCTTGAAATGACCTTGACCTCAAACTGGTCAATTGTGAATGTCCATTTGATGCAAAATATTACTTGAATAATATCCACCCAAATATATGGCAATATATGCATTAACACAAAAATCACATCAGAATGAAGAGTGTCATGTTTATTCGTAAATTAGCTCGGAAGCAAGAGTTGTTGCCCCTGTTAGAACAATCTGCACCACTTTCAGATCCTGCATCCACCTTATTCTGAAGCCTGAATGTATGTATTATTCGAAAATACCAATGGACTTTTTCTACCGGATGGGGTAAATAGTTTTTGAATTTCTGGTCACCAGCTCCTATTCTTACACTTATCTCTGATATTTCAAATGTTCCGGCCGGTATACGAACCAAGGACGTCCGGATTGGTAGTTGAGAGCATTGACCTATCGGCGACCATGCCATCCGTGTTCTTAATTCCAGGTGTTACAGATGACGAATGTTATAATGCAGACGTTTGTTAATTGGGAAAAATAAATAGCATTGAGTTTCCTGTTCTAAGTATAGACAATTGATACAATTGGCTAATGATGAAGATTGAAATGATTTATATCATGCACTTCTAGAAACAGACAGTAAATTGGAATTGAATAAATAAATACTGCTACATTGTATTATGTGAGTTATCGTCACATTTAATGCAAAACATGCGTTTTTGTTAATTTAACGGTCCAATACTTTTCATAGCATAACAGTCTCTGAATTTTTAAGTGATCCATTATCTCATAAACATATAACAAGTACTTGATTAGTAATTGTGCCATATTGACTTTGATGACACACACCAGTTCAGTCAATGCACAACTCATTCTGCAGTCACTACTACTTCTATCATGTAATTGACATTACACCAGTTGGCAATCAATACCACTTAAATCAATTTTAACGGTAAATTATAAGCACATGGTACATGGGATTAATTTGAAACCTTCACCAAGCAACCTTCGTCACATCGCCAAGAGGAGCGATCTCTTCTTTGGCGTAATGTCAATAACTTCACAGCAGATCATCATCTGTGCAAGCAATGCTACCGAAATTGTCATTTTAAACAATCTTTAACGTCACATTAAGTCTTAAACTGCTTTTTTAATAAGCTAAAACTTGGTAACTTCTCTGTAGTTGATGAAATTAGAGTACTTTAGTTGTTTCCAAAATGTGAAAAAACCAAAAATGGTAGAAAATGTAACAAAAAAATCCAGATGGTTTGTAGACAAAATGACAATTTGTAAACAATAAATGCATGATTTAAAGTCTAAGGGAAGCAATTTTGCAAAATGAGTATTTTTCACCATACAATTAGCTAAATACGATATTTGTTGGACTATTTTGACCATTTGTTAAGTAACAGCTCAATGGTCCATAATTCATTGTATGTAATGGAAGATCGGATAACAGTTGTTGGAACAATAATGTGACTTTAAGATTATTTGTCACCATAGTGATTGCTTTTTTATTTAATTGTAAAATTAACCGGTAGAGAAGACGAAATGAGCACAATTTATTATGATTTCCAAACGTGCATATTACTATGTAGCTCAATATTCCTGATTTATACTAGATTCTTGACTCTCCTCTAGACCCTCGAGGTGGCAGGTTGATGCCAGTACTTGATTCTTAACCGTTTGATTGAGCGTCCTAGAGCTACCAGATTTCAAGTCGAGCGACTTGAACATTTTAAATGAATGATTTTGAAATCCATGTATTGTGATTGCAAGTGTATCAATAAAACATGGACCATATTCCAGTTTTCAATGAGAATGGGAGTAAAATTTCTTAGCGTTCACCTCGGATCATCCACTCTTTAAATACCCGACGTCTTTACCTCGATTAGATTTTCAGACCTTTTTGTGTTTATCGCCTACTAGGCTTAAAGCAATTTATGTTACACTCGTGTGAAACATTGTTCCGGATTATAGGCAGTTACACGAGATGTACGTACGGCTAAGCGGGTTTCGAGTCTAGAAGCTTTAGTGAATATATTTATTGTCACACATTAGTGCGTTTTATCAAACTTAATTGCTACTATCCGACCAACGATTTTTGACAGTGACATCATTTTGTAAACAATCTATAAATACGCAGGATATATCCCCAAAAAGATTGAGGATCATACTATGTCCTACCAATTCATATCTTTCAAGCAAGGCATGGTTAGTGGATGTGTATGTTGACTCTCACTCAGGCGATCTAAGTTCAAAGCTTGTGATAGCCATTAAACGATAGTATTTTTTCTTGTTATATATAAAATATATAATATGAGAAAAGTATACCCTAGAAAAGACATTTATTTTGAGAATAAAGTTCTTGCCTTATTATTATTAAATTTAAACCCGTGGAATTCGTGTTATTGAAAACACGTTTATGATAGCTGTAGGTTTCTCTTGATTCTTTAAAGACTACCTACTATAAGTTAAAACTTATTTTTGGCTATTAAATTAAGCCGTTTGAAGGCGAGTGAAATGACAAAGGTGGTAATTTTCTCGAGCCGGATTCTGTACTTATACTTTGTATGCTACTGCAAACAATAAAATAAAAATAAGCGTAAATGGTTCTGCTGACGGGGTTCGAACCCGGCATGTTTGAATTATTAATACTGCACAATAATCCTCTAGGCCACGATTTCATGGAGAGTATAGGTAAAGAAATACAGAGATAATCCACATTTTTGCTGACGATATATAAAGTAAACATTTGATTGTAAACACAACATGACGTCACTGTCAGGTATCCCTAGTGGGACTGTATTTAACGCAGTAAATATATGACTTATCAAAGAAAAACTAGTTCAAACTGAAAGTTGTAAACGTGTGAACGTATAACCTTTGTAGAGTGCACACGCAGTTTTTGGCCTGGGGCGAAGCCCCAAGGCCATAGTTATGATACCATTTTCTTAGCCTACTAGAATTGACCGTCCAAAATCCCAAAACACCCAATTACCACTTTCATGCGCAATATAAAAGTAGTTCTTCTCGCGGATCTCACTAACCCGCCTTTAAAAATGCAAAACATCACTATTTAACATTATCGTTTCATAAAAAAGTGCAAAAGAAATATTATTGAAGCAAAAATGCTAAGCATTGACTAGGACATAGTTTCTTTTGTTTACATATTCATGCGAGAATAAGTTCCTCACTTGACGGTCTTATGCCAAAAAGATACGAGTGCTTATGGAGACAGTAAGAAGAAACTTTTTTTCTGTGACATTTTTTGAAGACATTATATTTGGTATTTATACACGTATAAACATATTTTAAATATTGTTATTTCATTTTGCGTTAACAAGAAATTCCAGAAAAAATAAAATGTAAAAATTATTCACGATCATTCTCGGAAACAGACGAAGTAACCGGATATGGAATTTTACTGCGCATTAAATATCTTTAATTTAACATACTCCAGTATTAGAAAGTCGACTTCAGTCATAAGTTTCAAAATCTTTAAGAAATTGTTTGCCAAAACATTAGCAAGGTAATACTACACGTTGTTCAATTGTCACAGTCTATGTGACTATGCATGCATGTGGGTAGTGGGGGCCATAAATGTCATTCTGACATATCTGGTCTACTAGTACTTAAACTAGATAGGCAAGTTACGCATGACCAATAGATTAAACCTTCAACTTTGCACGGTCAACATAACTGTACACTGCAGCTGGCAGTAAAAGAGTGTGGATCCGTTTACATATACTTCAGTTTAGTCACTTAACTTCTTCCCAAGCATACAAAGTTTAGCCCCAGGCCTTCAGCTCTTACAGCGCTTTGATTCTAATGCATGTGTATCCAAACGGGAGATATGTTAAGGTGTTAAGAACAAATGAAATTTCGCGAGTTATCTGAAGTCTTGCTGCGAGATAAGTTACAATAAACAAGAGCAGAGATCGATATACCAGATTGTTAGTTGAAGGCTGCTTGGCAAAGGTTTTCAGGTTAGTCCAGTTGGACCATGTGATTATAATTGACTGCTAAACTTGATTTAAAGAGTATTGATTGACAACTGTCGTTATATCAATTATCGTGCGTTTGGGTACATCTTCCCAATCTTTCAAGGTTTAGATACGTTTTGGTGTTTGAATTCATTAAAGGATTAACCGACCATTTGTAGAAGTTCACTGATGTTAAAACATCCGAACAGAAGGAACATATTGATTAAAGCCTCGAATAGGGCTTTATGTCACAAGTGTGCATGTAGATTGGGTGTTTACGTATCATTGAACTTTAACAAATGTTCTGCTAATCGTTATAATTCCAAATCGACTTTTGAAACTATCCCCTCCAATATAATATCAATGTGAACGTTAAATTCGACTCCCGGGCTATTAAAAAATGAGATTGATTCAATGACGTCGTGAATATGGTCAATATATCACTGGTTTAGAATGAGAAGGTCGTAACTACTAAATAAATACATTGAAAAAAACAAGAAAAATTGTCTGACAAAGAAATGCGGAAGTTAACAAAATGACTGTAAACTGTGTTTGAAATACGTAAAACATTACGTCTTACCGTTTCCTGCTACAAATCCACAGATTACAAACAATGCCCCGAACATGTTGTCAATGTCTTGTTTTATGCTGACAATTTTCCCCGTCACTTCTGCAAATATGTAACTGTGGACTGCTACATTGATGAAAGATATTTGTAACTAATGATAAAGATAGAATATTTATGGCATATTTTAAACAGACGTTGAAATCTATTGGTTGTTAATGTGAAACTGCTTGGCGTGAATTGTTATGTTTTATTATTAACACTGCATATAAATTCAGTTGGCAATTATCTAATCTAATTGAAATAGTTCGGATTGTTAAAATAGTCATTAAATATTTGCATCGTTATTTTGCTCGTTAGTTCCACAATAGTTCGCCAATTAACATACTCCCCTGAATTTATCGCTGGCTTAGAATGAGAATGATACAAGACTGATGCATATTTAAAATAAGCATCACGTGGTGCTTCGTATGAGCCAATGTTCAATGTCATGTTGACCAAAATGAAACAACTTATTTTAGCATGAGTGAAGACTGTAATTTTCGGACATTTTTTCTTACAGAGGCGTTCCCTATAACTTTGATCGTTTATATCGATTTAGGAATAGTATACATTAAATGAGAATCATAATTGCTTAAACTCCTCAAATCTTCAACAACAAGCCCCCACTAATTACCGAGAGAAATGAAAATTTATTTCCGCATCTAACCAAAATAGTCACGAGTTGTTTCCCTTTGACCACATAATAATAAATCGATGGAAGCGATAAATTATTATCGGTGATTTGAGTATATTTTTGACATTATAGAGACATAGTTGCGCACACTTTCTCCTGACAAATTATGATAATAAATAATGCTTTGTACATTTAGCTCATTTAATGTGATAGTAGAGAAAAATATGCTAGTTGTATGGAATGCCCCTTTAATTTCTCAAACTAGTAATTTTGTACTTACCACCTTCTCGTTCTAAGCGAGCGGCTTGTACATTTGTAAAATGGTGAAGGCATTACATGTAATGTAGTGTTCAATAAATCACAACAATAACCAATTGCCACTCAAATCAAACTTACGCTATCTTAGCAGGGCGTCCGTAGCAAAATATGTTTTAGTAATGGAAAACTGAAATATCTGAATATCTGTCTATTGTTGATGCTAAAATAGAAAAAAAGTTGTAATTCCGGGGAACTAATTCGGGCTTTATCGTCTTGTATTTCTAGTAGTGCATTTGCTTGCTGAGGAAAACAGAAGTATCCTATGAACGCAAAACTGTTTTGTACAATGATTGTACATGTATATGTTGCGTAAGCAAGGTTACCCCTAGGTCCATATTAAAGATTACAACCCGCGGAGAAGCGCTTCCAAAAAGGTACAGAGTGTTTCATAATATATAAGCCCATTACAAACTTTTCATACAAAGAAATAGTTCCGCGATAGTGCTTCATTGCAGATTTCTCTGCAGATGGGAACTCAAAATAAAACCAAAAATAACAATGTCTGTATTACGATGAATACACTGAACAAAATTTCTAAGTGGTCACCTAACATATTGACAAAATTTCAATGATTATTCAAAATATATTCTGTCAATAGTTAAGGTGTAAAAGAAATGTGTAAACAACACAAGCATGAAAATTTGATGTAGATACTGCTATTCCACGCTCAATTATTGGAGATACTAAACAACGACCCTCAGAATCAGAAATCACATAAAATATGAATAAATGCATTTATAAAGAACCATATTTTTAAACATAAAACATAACAAACCATCATTTAATATGGACGAGTAGGCAGTAATTAATTTATATGACAAAGTTATATTCCTGTAGGTTGTATGGTTGATGCGGTGGAATGAAATGAAAAACATCGATTTTTAAGATTTATCTGGATTTCTGACAGTAACAACGTAATTCGCCATAGGAAATCAATGTCGCATCAAAAGTTGAAACGCACTGATAACTTGCCATAATTGAAGCGAAATGAAGATAACTAATGAAAGAGAGACTGTACATAATTTGACTTACTTATCATTCGTGGGTATCGTTATTTTGAGGATGTAATGTTGTTCTATTGTCAATTAAAAGGTGTTTATCTTTTAAACGCCCAATTATTTTAGCAATATTGTTTGTTTTTCTGTTTGGGCGGTCACGAATTGGTTTATATTTTTACAGTTAATCACAGTTCAACTTTCAGGTTTTGCATTAAACATGAAAAACCTGTTTCGTACACAATGGGCCATAACTTAGATCAGGTTACGGGGCTATGTAAAACACGAACTGAATTTGATTAAGTACAAACAGACGAATGAGTATATTTTTTAATTGTTATGTACAAAAATATGTGAATTTAAAAAGTGACCAATTAGAAATTTTGCTAAGTGTAATATGTTTGCAGTTTTTATAAATATTACTACACTGTGCCTTTTCACTAGTTAAATGTTCTATTCATAGCACATCTAATATTTGTACCGCCGCATATTGTTATACATGAGCAAAAATGATTGCAAACAATAAAGTATTAAAACTGTATAGTTTTTACTAGAAATTATTAATATGAACTAAGGCATTGCCTATATGGGTATTTAATAAATATTAGATAACCGCTAGGCTATGTTTGTAGATATAGACACGGGCTCCAGTTGCTATGCATTATCCAAGGGAGATAACAAATACATGCAATCATTGTGAATTGTAATCTTTATACAGCACACAAGTCAATCAATCAAATTGTCATAATTTGATTCCAATGCAATTAAATCAAAGACGTACCTTGTTGTACTGTATTGTAGTATTGTAGGTCTACGTTAAGATGGTTTATTTATATTCCGAATATAGATAATTTACAGCCTCCGATGTTTGTCTTTCGTCCTTATCCGCTTGGAAAATCGAAGATGTTATTACATAAGCAACAACACATGGACCCTCCTAGTACAAAGGTTTGTCCACCACAAATAATTAATGCACCAGTCAGTTGCATCCCCAGTTCCCCCGACTACAGGGATCCATGGCTATCCCATGTTTTTACCATCCAGCTTCCCCCGCAAGGCAGGGGAAATTTAGGATTTATTCTGCGAAAACCAATAGCCTAAAGACAATATTTACCGGTAGATGTCAGGGCAAATGCGGGAGATTTTACCATCAGCTTCCCCCGCTGGCCGTAGAAGGGCTGTTGACAACTCAAAATTCCAGAGCGCCCTTCCCCCGGGGCTGGAGTGCTGTGGATGGAAGTCTTATACACACTGACAGTAACAAAATAATCTCATAAACATTGCTTTGACAAGCTATACATTGAGACATAGAATTGTTGATTTGCATTGTCCAGTTGTTGGCATGGAACGAATTGTAGCCTACTTACGTTCAAGCATCTGGTATGATCTGAGTGTTGATATCATTGTAAAGCTACGTAAAAATGTCTATTAAAGACAAATTTCCTCGGAGATCGAGTACGGTCATGATAAATCGGCTATTTAAATGAAAATTTCACCTTCATTTTTTATGTTTCTTAAAACATCTTCCATGTGCAACGGGCGCATGGAAATCTCGCAAACGCTTGCAATGAATTGGCTAGTGACACGGTCCACGGTCATGGGGAGTAGAGGTATTTCAATTAATTGAAAGAGAACGATAGGCTCAACCGTTTACAGCTTACTATTTTTTTTATATTCCAAGGACCATTCACCTCGGAAAACTGCCTGGAATTTTTGACCGGAAATAACTTTTTTTGAAAGCATTAGTACCTGCTGAGATTCAACGAAGATACGCATGTCACCCGAATTACCGGTCTGGGTATTTTCAATAGCCAGTGCTACGCGCAGGCAATTAAATCTATATAGCCATTTAGCTATTTCCCATGTAGCTGCTGTACAATTGCAATTCTCTAATTATTACTGCAAATACCGAAACAAGACTAATTAAACACAATTAACAAGTAATATGTTATCTTGTTTGATGTTAAATGAGTTTAAATACAAATGATGACAATGGAATCTATTCCATACGAAATCAAACATATTTATGGACACTAATTAGCCAAATATCCTCCTATTATGAAGTGCATTGTGTGCCACGTTCCCCAGAATAACGAAGAGAAGCTATACCCAGACGATATGTGGTATGTACAATAAAATCGTAGAGAACACTGTGTCAAATGAAATACAAGTTGACGAGACAAATTGTCAATGTAATCCATTGCATACATAATATTGCTCCATACACGTTTAATAGAATGATAACTTGATATTTTTATCACCGATAGCCAAATGGCTTTGGTCAAGATAACTTGCGAATATGATATAGCTAAATTATAGAAACTTAACTTCAATATTCTGTCTGCTTCCATTCGTGTTTCCGTCTCTGAATAATGTAAGGTTAAATAAGAGTTGCATCGACCTTTTGGAATCCATACAATATCGACGGAATAATTATGGTTCGTTTTATTGTCCGAATAAACGAGAGATTACCAGTAATACGATTCAAAATATTTGCGAAATTCTTGATATGGCTTTGGCGGAGGGGTATTGGCAAACTATTAGATGGTTGCTACTACATGTACTATGTATGAGTTATTCAATTAAGGAATGATGAGATAATTGCTAGTGACATCTCATATACTCCGGAGAGACTCCACAAGCATAAATATAGTAAAACTAAGACATGAAAACAAACCTTGAACCCAAGATATGGCATAGTTGGTGACTGAAGCTCACACAATAGTGTTAATTCACCTCCAATCATATCATTATCGTATGTGGTTTCTACAATCATATAAGTCATAACGTTTGAAAGGCTGTGAACGTTTATTTATAACGACATAACACAGACTACATTATTACATTACTGCAATGTAATGCAATTCTATATCCAATGTAGGCTTTTAGATGTTCATTTAATGCAACATTGAATAATGGTCTACAAGTAAAGCAATATTAATATCAAAGGAGCGAGGGTAAGCACAAAGGAAATTGGAATGCTACTTTATTGCATTACTTAACATTACCGTGTATCAAGACATATGGTTGAAGTAATGATCTGGAAATTCTCAGCACTGGACGGCAGAGAACTGCTGTGTTCTGCAACAGCATGAGACATCATTTTTATTCACGAGTCCAGCACTTAGTACACATACATGTTTAAATGAGCCCGTGTTGGTGTTAGTCATTCATTCGATATTTGCGTTTAGTGTACAATGTTTTCAACCACGTGTTCAAGTTTGATTACACGCAGATTATTATTATTATTCTTAACGCAAAATCTATAGTTAAAGATAAAATATTATAAAATACATGTACACATGTAGCATTGTGTGTAGCTATGTCATTGTGAAAGCAGTTTAATCGGTTGGAAAGAATAAAAGTCAATCACGTTTTACCATTGTATCTTGGCTGCTTCGATTATTTATACATTCTTCCGTGTATATCGACATCGAGTTATTTTCAGAGTGTTCTATACGCTTGTGTTTAATTCTTGAATGATGGTTTCTTTAATTACTTGTCGATAGATGGTTGCGTCTGCCAAGATTGTTCAATTATATACGTGATTGATCGCTGGTATTAAAAAGTGACTACCGCAATGAGAAATATAGAATGCACATTCAGCAGAAATGTTGATGTGATTTAAGAAGAAAATGAAAACTTGCCTATTTTCCCTTGAACCGACAGTGGTTGCGTGTCCGTAAAGATGATCATTACTACAGTTTTATTGAGTATGCCTCGGAATCTCAGAGGGATAGTCAGTGACTCTCTCGTTTTGGTGATTGGCTCTCAGTGGAAGGCCCTGACTTGAAGTTTTTATTCCCGTTTATAATACCATCCAAAGGAAAGCCTATTCATGCCACTGGTCTCATGCAACAGACCACACAATAAACATCATGCGTACCAAGCGTTGACAATCCTTTTTGATTTGACCAAAAAAGTTTCTACTGTACACGTGCACCAAATTATAAATTATGTTGACATTCGGATTGTAACTTCGTAACAAGATATGCTTTAGCCGCATGATAAACACAATCTATGAAACCGTCAGTCAATGCAAATGTGTTTACTCAATATATTTTGTTCTAACTGATAACACCAATGAGTGGATGTATCATACTGGTGGTTCGTTGTCTGTTCCATTCTTCTAATGTGACGCACTTTAACTACAACACCGGAAGCCGGGCGGACAATTGTTCTTAATGCGAATAAACACTAGACGTATCAAACATTGACTCTTCATTGCAATTGTGCATATGACCGTTTCGAATGTAAGTTAAATTACATGTACTATGTAGTGGACATTTTGATTGGAACTTCTCCACTTTACTATCCGAGGAGATCTGATGTTATCCTTAAGTTGATGCTTATGATTGTGTTATTTTAACGTAATCAGTATGAAATAAGGACTATGTATTTGGATGTAATATATGGAAAGGTTTATCCCATTTCTCTTCTATTAATGTTAATAACTTAGATTATCACTTTCAGTGTATAACGTCACAAACAGACGTTCTATTTGTGTCTTTTCCTCGCACTAATGCAATAGATGAAAAAACGTCGTTCATGAATTTATGGAAGTAGGTTTTATATGAATAATGACTCGTTATTTTAATAGCAATTTACCTCCCGGGTGTTTTATCCGAGCAACGCTCTACACTGATTACTATATATGGGTTTCGTAACGTTTTTTGAGGCTGGGTGATGGTTTTGCAACTGTAATGTATTCGTGGTAAATGGACTTTTTTTACTTAAAGGCGGGTAATTCCCGTATGAAATATTGAATCATGATTCGTTAACGTGGCACAACAACATCGAATATGCAAAAACAAATCGGTTATTCAATCTTATTTGCTTTACCAAGAATTGTACACTGTTTTAAGTTTTATCACTTCAATTGATTAAAATTATTCTCCTATGACATACATGATACACATACATGCTGGCAGTTTTAAAGCGAGTACAAGTGACTTCAGTGATTGTGTGTAATGATCCCTGTTAGATGATTTTACTGTAACAGTTGTAAATAGTGCAGAGCAAACAAAGTAAACTAATCGCACCATGTAAGTAATTTAAAATGAGTGTCATTTATTGTTGCACCAGTGTGTTGCTGGGAAATTAGTTTTGTTAAACAGTGCAAATAATTTTAAAATGAAGTTGTTGTATTGCAATATAGGTTGTCTTGAATTCAATTCGCGCGTACAGTTGTTTGTGCAACGGTATGGTCTGTTTAGCTGGTATTCAAAATGTTTCACATCACGATTTTGTTGTCACTGTTAGCGCAATATGTCGAATAGATCATTCCATTTTTTAATGTATTATCCTATACAGGTTTGATGAAGGACAACGTGTGATTTATGAGTGGAATGTTGCATTACGGGTCTAATCTAAATGTCGCATAAAGATTATTAACACACAAAACAATTGATGTACAATGTTACTTAATGGTGAAACGTTAAAATTATTATCAACGGAAACAAATACGTGGGTATATCCAAAAGTAATGTCACTGATGCTATAAAATCGTGTATTATGTCGGTAAAACCACGAAATTTATCACACCGTAACTTCAGTCTATTTAGAATATGATGACAAAATTTCACAACAATGCACATAATGGTTCTGGAGACATGAGCATTTACATGACACATACTTACGAACATCGCCGCAAGCCCGACGTCACAATGACATACTCTCTGCGAAATCAAACTATTTTTGACTGTCCTCTAGATAGTCTCACAGCAAATATTTAACTCGCCACATAATTATTGCAGTTTTGAACGTCGAATTTGAATTTGAGGGCGTTAAAAATACTCTTGGTGTTCTTTTCGGATCTACTAAAAACCGTTCATATGACTCTGTATCGATAATAACCTGGTGATCCATGCCCCCTTAAAAGCTTATGCTACAAGCACATGAGCCTATGTTGCCGCTTTGTGTAACTAAAGTTTCTGTAGGTGACTTTCATAACTTTTAGGAAAAGTGCATTACTACGCGCAGCGTCTTTTTTGTCACAAATCTGCCGTGTTTTCACTTAGTATTTCGGTGCGTTGAAAATATATTGCGAGTTTCAAAGTAGAGTGACGTTAATGAATTTTTAGCAGCAGACACAAAACGTTTGTTTCATCACGTCACGAAAGTATTGTCTGCTTTCGAGAATTATTTTTTATAAAACGCCTAAAAGAAAATTGTTGTGATAATGAAATAAATTCGTAATTTTCGTGTGCGGCGATATGACGTCAAAGGTATATTTTAAATGTTTATATAATCCTGTTATGAAATTCGAATAATGCAGCACATTGCATATTAATCGGAATTGAATTGCTGAACATTTTGATATCATATTTATTCATACCGGCCTACAAACAAATGAACAACGGGAGGGGTGACATCACTTTTGGATATACCCTCGTATATACTGATACAGACGCGAATAAATGTGTTATTTCGTTTAGTTTAAAAGCATGTTCCAGCATGAAGAAATCGTTTTTAGTATATTCAAAAGGAACCGATTTAAGCCTACGAAAAACATGAAAATATGTTTAGGACAACCAGTGTCTGTTTATTAGTAGTACATGTAGATGTCGAATCATGAAGAAGTCGTGACTTGTTATATTTACAAACATCTTATAAATGTCCGGAGCGTATCTTCAAAAGTATTTAAAATATTGACTTGAAACTTGGTATATGAATAGATGGAGAGGTGCAGTGACAAAGAACCATAACATCTGTATCACCAGATCACACATGAAGTCGATCAAGACACTGTTTCAAATGTGGCATATTCGTTTACCATCATAAGCCCCTTATAGTTCAAAGCCATGTAACACTATCAAACATTTTAACTGAATAATGGCCCCTGATTGACTTAGCTTTTAATGGACATGGCTTCCACGGGGGCATAAGCGTTTATTGAACGCAGTCGTGTTTCTCGTGCGTTTTAGGTTAGACAATTAAAGGTGAAGCACAACATTGTAGGCGGGGATATTAGATTTGCAAAACATTTCTTGATAGTTGACTTCCATTTGATCATAGGTGTTCATGATGAATTAATTGTTAAATTAAAAGTGTTCATAAGATTCGAGATCAGTTTGTAAATTGCGTTTCTTTATGCATGCTTTCTATAAAAAGGCATTGCACTAACAGTTTGTTGGAAGTGAAATATAATTTGTACGAACCTGGAAATATCAGGATTATTTTAGGAGGAATTTATGATAGTTTTAAGTTCCTATAAAATTTCACAAGCGTCTAATTTTTATATCGTCCCTCACATGACATCCGAAATTATTGTTTTTCTCTTCCCAGCATTTGGTATTTCCGCATGATTACATGCTGCACTGATGCAAACAAAGCCAATCATGCAAACGATGCTATATTTTCGAATTCAACCCGAGAAGAAAGTAGGTTGAGGAGTAGTACATTAATTGGCGACCAGTCAACTTTATGTAATGCAAATAATAGTTCTTGTCATCAAGCGATCTATCACTGCATGCAATGTACATGCACAGACAATTTGTATTGCTTATGATGTCAATTTTATATTCATGTTTTAGGAGTAAACTTAATGTCCTTATTATTGAACAATTAAATATAGTTTAGCCGAACTCCTTCATAGTGATCTCAATTACGCTCAGTTGTATACCAACGCGAATTTGACAACATGTTTGACGGCTACTGAGGAGTGCAATAAACTCTTTATTTTTGAATTGCAATACTACTTATCTTCGAAATTATTTACTTCAATTAAATATGAATGGTACTGTCTCATTTTAACATCCATGTACGTATAATATCACATAACAAACTACGACAGATAACATGGTCGCAATAAAAAAGACGGATTATTCTTTAGCAAAAATCTACATTTGGAGGTTAAATGCATTGCTTAACATAGAACAATTTATGTGTCGATATGTCATTGTTAAAACAGTAGCATCGATAGAAATGAGAGAATTCATTCTTTATATTTTCTTGTGAGTATGTTCTATTTTGATTCTGCTGATAAGATACCTATATTGCTAAAGAGAAGACAACAACTATAAGAAGAATACCAAACATTGAACAAATTGAGATATTTGAACATCAACCGTTTGAAATGTACAGTACACCACATGATAAATTATGGGGACATGCAAATACTAGTACTTGTATGATACATCTGCATGACAAACATTTACGTTAATGCATATTTTTCAGTATGTAATGAGAAAATTGTTTGGGTGTATTTCATGGGAAGTTCTTCACTGTACGCATAATGATCAATTATGTGGACATTTAAATAATTACTCCTGTCCTCAACTACATTTATCGGACACAAGTTCTATTTTTCAAACAGTAAGTTTATGTAAATTATGTTTTACATTAGAGTTAACCTGTCGATATCTTATGTCACGAACATGCATTCCAGACGTGTTTCCAAGCACAACTAAATTGATTATAAAAAGTATTTCCGAACTTTACGGGAAACAGTTTTATATAAATAATGACTCGTTATTTTGAAGGAATTTCTCGGCTGTTAATTCGAATGCTGCTCGGCACTGATACCTATATCATGTGTTTCATATTATTCTTGAAACGTGGGCATTGTGATTTGTGACTATGGTGTCTTTGTGATTAATGGATTTTGTAACCAAAACTTCATAGAATATGCAAGGAAAGAATCCGTTCGCACGACTTTGCAATAGTACTTTACCAGGACTTGCAAATATGTCTTGACATGTAGCACTAATTTCTAAAATACAAATTTCTCTCCTTTGTCTAACACAAAACTACTCATGCTATCAGGTCAATCACTTAAAATGACAGCACAAATGAATCCATATATTGTAGTCTGAAACATTGCCTTGATCTTTCCATTTCACCATCAACCATTTCCATTGTCCGCTGATAATAAAATATATTTTTCTTCCATAAGGTTGTTACAATTTACTGGCCGGATACAGCAATGTCTTGGAGTAATATATGGTAAGTTTTCCAGTCGTCTTTGGTAGTTCTTCATGCTACTCATATAGTAACTTCAATTAAGCCTGCCAATATATTATGTCACGAACAAACCTTCCGTTTCCATGCACTAAAACAGTAAAAGTCGTTTTTATAAATAATGACTCGTAATTTAGAAGGTAATTTACCACCCGGTAGTTAAATTGAAAGACTGCTCTAGACTGATTACTATATATGTGTTTGAACTTATTTTGAAACCAAGGGATGATAATTGATGATTGCGGTATCTTCTTGATAAAAGATGTTGTAACTTTAAGGCAGGGAATTTTCCAAATGAATTATTAAAATATGATTGGTTTACATGCAAAAACTACATCGAACATGCCAGAAACGTATCGGTTCTTTCCAATAACTTTACTAGTTTTTGCAATTATATCATAACATATATGCTCACTTGTCCTAATTACCAATCCTCTCCTGTCAAGATTATGACACAATTGAAACATATTTATGTGGGTAGTTGGAAAGATAACAACAGTGACTTCAATACTAGTTCATAATGAACAGATAATTTTACTTTTGTAAATTTTGACGTGCAGACAAAGTAATTTTACTAGGTAAGTAATTGAAAACGAATGTGAATGAGTGTTGTACCAGTATTGCGCTGAAAAAGAATAGTTTAGTTAAACAGTACAAATGGTTTTTAAATCACATAATAACCGTCTGTTGCTTGGTCCAATTTAAGTTGTGTCGACATCAATACGCACAAACATTTTTTAATTTGTTAGAAGAAAAATACCTCCGGTATGTCTGTCTTACGTATGACACTGTAAAGGTTTTCACAGCCTGCACCAATAGGAACAACTCGGGTATTTTGGTAATCGATGCCGCAGTTATAACATACCAGTAATGGGTGGGTGTTCCGCTTGGTCGCACTCCAATGGGACATTTAAATTGTTTGGTATTGTTTGCTAAACAGATGTACAACATTCACAAAACCCACGGTAACGCTCGACAATTACGTTGTGGAGACGTCACGGTAGTGTTGCTAAAGCATACATCAAGGTTCCGTGATTGAATAAATGGTGTAACCGACATAAATACCTCGTATTTTTTCCCCGACTAACGTCACCATATCCAGACTGCTGGTAATAAATGACAGATTTTAATGTACACCTCTTGATTAACGTTTGTCAAAAACACGTACATACACACACGTTTACATCGGTACTTGCACAGACTAACCCCTATGTATGATCGATGCATTTCATGATGGCGGCTTATGTATGGTTTTATGTTATTTAGTATGTTTGTGTAATAAATGGCAATATTACAGGGTCCACCGATTTAAAAGTTTGATACAAATTATAGACAATAAGTTATATGTGTTTTACTTATTATAGCAAACGTTCACATAAGTCTAGGCATGAAGTTAATCTGGTTCCCGCCGTACTTGCTTATAGTAATAAGTGTATTAAGGGGCATTTAGTAGGTGATAACACAGAGAGGCATACACCTGTGTTCCGAATCTCGCAACGTATATACAATTTACACGTTGATTGTTTTCTAAGTCGATTACATAAGTATGTCTTCTATTTTCCTGCTATCCTTTTCTCATTATTACGTTCGTGTAGTGTGGTTATACATTATCATTAGTTAATAAATTTATTACTGGACATATTCAATTGTCTTTTATCATGGTAATCATTCAGTGTTCTTTATTGCTGAATATGATCAAGTCCAGCCGCCATGATGTAGGATCGAGCTGGTCCTTAACTATTGTTTTTAAAAAGCTCTTAAATAAAGATTTATCAAGTCGAATAAATAATGAGTCTTTCATGAGAGATACAACTTCCTTTTGAATGAAGCAATTTGTTTCACTAATGTTGTTTTACTATCACTGATTTTACAGTGGTCCCGGTGTTAAAGAAGTCCCGCTTGTTGTTATAAAAACTTCATCTAAAGTAACTAAAGTGCGCATTTAACTCACTAAAATGATATAAACACGAACTGTCAGCTAATATCATCGAACTAAATATGTACGAAATGGATTATGGTTTTTTAAATATTAGTCACCCGTTCAGACTTGACAATACATCGCAGGCTTTATATATTATAGTCCTACTCCGGATCTCGACTAATCTGTCGGTACAAATAGATTTGGGGCGAGTACTTCGTTAGCTAAAACATTACGCCTGGCTATTTCATCGAACTTGACATGTTTACATGCAGTACAGACAAATTCAGCTACACTATTATACACATTATATGTATTACAATGAGCCATTGACAAGGTATTAATGTACCACAATGTTTTACATACTTAATTATATGCAAACAAATGACTAACTTAACAAATCGAATTATACACAAACAATTTTCGTAGAGAAAGAAACGTTGTATTTTGGGATACAACTATAACAGTGTTTTGAATATGTTCTGTATTGGTTCCGATGTTTATATCCATAGAGTAATACAAAATCCCTTAATGTTTATTTCATTCCACTGATAGTAATAGTAAAATAAGTAATATAAATATAGATGGTGGTAACAATCAATTAAGAATCTTATAAAATGGTTGTATGTTTGGTAAAAACATACTTTTACCATACACAAATTTGTATGACTAAAGTAATAAATTAAATTAAATGTTTGCAGAAATTTATTTTGTTACGCACGAGGACTTAAAGTCGGCAGGGTCTTACAATTGTCACGTGATTAAGATCTCGATTCTTCTCTTGTATGTTATTTTAGAAGTCCAAATACATGTAGTAGATAAATTTGAAGGGCTATTATTTCATTCATCTAGATGATTTCTTTGCTGTACTAAGTACATTTCCTACAAGTGTGTTAACCAATACATCAAACGAACAAACTTTTGGACCTTTGTTGAACTGGGCGACGGATCAGGTTTGAATGACTACGTGCCGGGCCAATACGGATTACATCGCACATGATACATTCAGTCAGTATATCAACATTGCAGATCGTGAATGACACTTGTATTTGGACATGCATACATGTGAACATGTGGCTCTAACCTAATGTGCACTTTATATTTGCCATATTTTCCTAAACTACCCAAAGGTAATAAAATTAGACAAGGAAGGAAGCACTCAACTTAACCGCCGAATCAAAATCAATCAAGCTTGCTAATAATGGAAATAATGGAGCATGTATAACCAGCTTGAATCTTTTACTATTTATCACATGGCACGTTCTTTAAGATGCAATTGTCGAATGGCATGAAATACGAGGAATTGAATCAATACCGTCTGATCCAATGGCTTGTCTTCAAGCAAATGCAACTGCAATTCGAGTTCTGATCAATTGGAAACATCCAATTGGCGGTACATCTATTATTGAACCAATGCATATATTAAAGCCGGTAAAATTGGAAAATGTCATAGGGAAATTGAGGTCGCGTATAATCAAAGCGTCAATTTTATAATACGACTTTTGAGATGAAACTATTTATATAATTCAAAATAGAAACGTAAACATTCTATAAGCCTTATTTTAAAGCCTGATAGTTTCAAATATGCCATCAGAAACTTAATAAAAATGTCTTGTTAAGCAGTACATATCAACTATTCTTAAATCTAGTTTAACACATTTTGTCGTATGTCTGAATTAGCTACACCATACTAGGACCAGCAGGAAGGAACCGCGACTTGTGCTGATAACATGCCTGATAAAGGAATTATAACCTAATCTAATTATTTGAATATTGCAATTGTATAGTTAGCACTGGTAAATGTTTAGCGTTATGCAATAATACAATACAAAAAGTGAAATATTCATGAATCACTACAACTTAATATCTGCAAGACAATTAATTACCTTCTTTAAGACTAGAGGCAAATCTACATATCATTAACTTAATTAGAATGAATAATTTTTGAAAGCATTTGCTTAAAGTGTATTGTCACTGTGATAATCAAATAGTATCAGTTCTTTGATCAACTTACTCTGTGTATCAAGGTCGGTCACAGCATCTCTTAGTAAACGTGCAATAAGGCTGTAGTTTACATCGGTTCACATTATGCATGTCTGGTGAACAATGTTGCCCTACCACTAATATTGCGTCAATTCTGGTGCTAGCATAGGCGAATTTTCAATAGCGTAGCGAATTGAATTTATTTGCGTTGTTTTATAAAGTCGGCGTCCATTGCAAAAATGCCACTTCTACAATGGATAACGTTCCCGTGCACTAATGGAAACTAACAGTATCGCTGGCAAACGCAGTCTAATTTTAGGAAATGTAAATGACAGTTTCGGACATTAGTTTACTGTTTTATTAAAGAGAATTAATCAAGTACATTATCGAACTACACTAATCAAATAAATTGCAATGTTGTTCTGCACCTTTGGGAAAAGCATTTCGAAAGTGAATAGGTAAATTGATGCTATTAATGTCACGTTGTAGCGAAATCAAGAGTCTAGATAGTAATGTGTGTGTTCCGTTATAATACACACTGAAGTTAAATGTTTGCTATCGTTGAATGCACCAGCAAAAAAATATATTTCTAGTTTAAACATCAGTCTGTAATTTCCCATTAGTAGAACAAAGGGGCATTTAAAGTTATGGAAAACTCCATAAGGATTCCATATTTTTATTATACAATAGCTGTATCGGTTTGTATCAAATAAATGTTCAAATAAATTACAGTTAATGGACTGCAATAACATAATGCCCGAGACAGAAAACAACAAACATAATTCAGCTGTTATCAGTAACATGCATATAAATGTTGCATGTCACAGATTGATAAAGGTAGTGGATCGTCTGTATCAGGATATGCGATGTATTAGACTGGTCCATCAATAATGTCTTATCACGTATGTATTATCCCAACCAGGAAATACAGTTGACTAAAACTATCAACTATAAAGAAGTTTTATATATAATAAACCAAACAATGATGCAAGTCTTCTAACGTACGAGTACATGTACTTTAATTTCATGAACAACGCTTTCCAGAGATAGGTGCTTGCCCAGACTGAAATAAGAACCTGTCTGACAGATATTTGCTGGTAGTTCATATACACTGTACTGTACGTGGTATGAAAAGTAAAATCAGCGATGAATGTTGATATTTTTTATTCAATGATTGACGTGGCAGTCTGTTTTTCCCACAAACCCTCATGTTGGATTAACTCGGTAATTATACCTATATAATGTACACTTGGTCGTTTGTTCAATGGTGTCTGAGAAGTCATTCGCATCAACAATGTTAGTAAAAGTTCAAAATGAGGTAATGTTGTCTTCTTCAAACATTGCCCAAATATTTAATTAGGTTTTGGTTAATAGAAACTTGTTATAATGTGTTTGCATTTTCCAAAGCTTAGTTTATAGTCGTGACAAGCTATACGGCCTAAACTATCAGTATTTTAGGTACTCGGGCTTGCGCTTTGATTGGGTGCCTTGGACCTACCAACTTTTGAACCCACGGCCTTGTGTTTGATCTTCAGAAAGAGCAATGGTCTGAAGTTCTGATGTTCAGAATCGTACGATTCACAAGATCACATGTGACTACTTTTATTCAGTTAGACTTCATACTTGGAATTTTATTTCAATTTTATTGATTTCTTTAACCGTAGCTCTGAATTATTCCAAAAAATATCAATATTCATTCATCATGTTCCTGGCAGTATTCCACGTACAATGTACAAGTAATAGTGTGTATTTGGTTTGTGCTTATGAAAGCCAATCGTATCTCATGGTGTATATAATGATCTCAGAACATTGATTGCAGCACTTAAATGTGAAAGTACAGATAGATTATGTGCGGCAATTACATTTGTCTCCTATTTAATCTGAACTTGTCAGTGCGCGCATTTGCATTTCAATAGATAAGAGGATGCATCACTCAACTTAACTAGCCTAGCACAGGCAAAATAATATAACACAATTACGCGGAATAAAGCCCATAAATAACAAAACGAAACTCAAGCAGAACAATACTTATAGAATACAAGCACCCGCTTACATGTAATGGTACGTGTGTGTCATACACCAAGACATTTTTACATGTATATATATAAGTACAGATAATCTTTTTTCGAGTCTGGATCTGCAGACTGCAATTCATTTCTTACACATGTTCTTCAAAAATTGTAGATAACAATACGGGAACACAGCAACACCACTGATAGTAAAACAACATAAGTGTAACGGATAGTTTTATCAAATATCCAGAAGATATATTTCGCTGAAACACTCATTATCTGTTGTACTCTTTAATTTACGTTAAAGTATCTTGCTGCTAGTCTGTGGTGAACTCGATCCCCGACTGTGATTAAAATATAACTCGTCTGGGACGTCGGGTGGGTCGTTGCGTACAATAGATATCGTTACCTAGGTGAATAATGTGTTCCTATGGCACCAAGTGTACACAGGTATGGTGGTAACGACGTTTTATGTTCGTAGTCTATGTGATTTACCCCAAACCTACTGTCAAACATTGGTATGATAAATTGAAACACAACAGCAGTACATATATTAAGATTTGTTGGTATTGTTTGCTAAACAGATGCATCAAATATCCTTACGCTAAATTCACAAACACTACATTCACATAGGCTATAACTCCTGCAAACGTCAGTATGATGTTGCTAAAGTATACATTATGGTTCCGTGATTGAAATCAATGTAAGGTTAACGCATGCTTTTTCGTGCTATTACATCTGCAGAGGCCCGTCAGTGTAATAGCACGAAAAAGCTTGCGTAAACGCTATAATAGCATAAAAACAACACTTTATGAGTGAGTTTTTCAAATTTATGACACTTCGCGGGAAATTTTGGGCGACGTCGGGAAAACAAACGCGACGTCGCTTAGCGAACGTTACGGCACATGCAAGTTTTTTTATGAGCGTCGACTTCCGGTATCGGCAAATACCAAGAAAACAGTGACATTGGGGGTTTGATAACGTTTATTATTTTACTATTATTGAAAATTAATTAGTTGTTACAATTAGAATGTGAATTACAGTTCATATAACGCTGTAAATCATTTATTTTCGTCGGCTGGTTCCTGAAATGAGCATACTTAAAAGTGAACACCAACAGCGCGTGCGCGCGAGAATCTTTACAATAACGTCCTTTTTTTCCCCGTTTAAGTATGAGCAAAATCACCGTTTTTATGCTATAATGGAGTTTGAGAAGTAAACTACTCGTACATCTTCTCCGACAAACCATATCCAGACTGCTGGTAATAAATGACAGATTGCAGTGTGCACTTCTTGATTAACGTTCGTCATAAAAGAAGTACATACTCGCACGTCTACATTGGCACTTTCACAGATTTACCCCTACGTATGATGCTAGACGAACAAATGGTGTCATTTCATGTTGGCGGCTAATAAAACTCGGGTTACTCCAAAGTATTTTGTTATCTATCAATATATCCGAGTGTGTTTGTATAATAAATGTCAATTTTACAGGGTTCACAGATTTGTACCCTTGAAGACAATAAGTTATATAGGTGTTTTATTATTGCAAAAGTCCACATAATTTTAGGCATTTTACTGAGTGATCAATGTCGCAACGTGACCAATTGTGTTTTCAATTTAGACAGTGATTGTTTTCTTAGTCGATTATCAAAGTATGTCTTTTTCAATTTTGTTGTAATGTGTTTTTCTCATTTGAACGTAGTGGGAGTGTACATAAGTTGGTGAATTCACATGTACATCTTGCCATATCTCAAGTGACTGTTTTCTACGGATATCATTAAATATTCGTTTATTTTTAATGGGCCCAGGAAGAGCAACATTAAGGGAACAATTTCATCAGATTCCATCTGACTGTTTTAAATATCGACGGTGACCCCGTAACTGCAAAAAGACAACTTGTCAGGAGACGAAAAAAACATATTTACTCCGTCGAAATAATACCGACGGTGACACCCTACCTGATCCTATTTGGAACCAAAATAAACTCCGACATGTACAAGACTATGTTTACTTGTACTAAATCGTAGTTTGTACTGTAATATACAGGATTTTCGACTAACCTTTTTGAATCCAATAAAAATACGATACATTGTCACCTGACTGTATCGTAGTAACAGGATTGGCTATTTAGATGGCGACTAGACAAAAATGCGCGGGTAATCAAGTAGATGCGGATGCTGCAAAAAAGTTCTACATTTTTCAATTACAACTTGACTGAATTGCACAACCTCTAAAGACTGAATCTACTACACAATTTCATATTCCATATATTTCAAATACCCGGGTTGATTAGTGGTTAAGTCTCCTCATATTGAGAAATTTTCTTGTTCTTTGGAAATGGAAAGTTAGTTTTGGTTGAATCAGGGCACTTACTCGGAAATAATGGAGCATGTATAACCAGCTGAAATCACTTGCTATTTATCAAATGGATGCATTCGTCGAATGGCATGAAATACGATGAATTGAATCAATACCGTCTTATCAAATGGATTTTCGTCCAGGAAATGCAACTGCGATTCGCATCCTGATAATTGGAAACTTCAAATTCGCGATCTGTCTATTGTTGAACGAATGCATATACGTATTTACGCCTGTGAAATTGGAATATGTCATAGGAAAATTGGGTTTGCGTAAAATTAAAGCGTCAATTCTATAATGCGAATATTGAGCTGAAACAATTTATACGATATCAAAATAACGAGAACTGTGAACATTTTAGATACCATAGTTAAAAATCTGATTGTTCAAACACAAGAGTGCCCTAAGTTTGTACCATACTTAGACAAGCAAGAAGGAACCGGGTTTTGTGTCAATAATAAATTAAATAACATTATACAAAATGGAGTTTAGATTGTGCAAATATATAGTCAGCTTCGGTAGAGGAATAGCGTAATGCAATAAGATAAGTGCAATATTCATGTATCACTGTAACGCAATTATTGCAAGACTTAATTAATTACCTACTTTAAGACTAAAGGCAATTTTGGATTCCGTCAGCTTATTTAGAAAAGCTGCATTAAATGAATTATTTATGGAATTATTTGCTTAAAGTGTATTGAGGCTGTTGCAATTGAATATTATTAGTTCTTTGATCTACTTACCGGGTGTACCGAGGTCGGTCGCTACATCTATTAGTGTACAATTAGGATGTGGTTGACGTGCATTCGCATTATGTCTGGTGAACAATTCACCATCTTGTGGCCTTACCATTGATATTGCTTTCATATATGGGGCCAGCGTAGGTGTAACGGATCCTTACCATGCTTAACGAACAAGCCAACTCGGTATCTAAATTAGGCCGAGTCGGCTACTGCAAAACCCCTATATCTACTGTGAACTATGTCCCCGTGCACTAAGGAAAATATCAGCATCGCTGACAAACACAGTATAATGCTAGGAAGCAAGTAAATGCAAGTTTATGAGCACTAGTGTACTGTTTTATCAAATCAAATTAATAAAGTACAAAATCGACCAATACAAATCAAAATGAATTTGAATATTGTTCTACACGCTCGGGAAAAAGCATGGACCAGCAAAAATATATTTCAAGTTTCATCATTAGTCTGTAATTTACCATTACTAGAACAAAGGGACTTCTAAAGATATGGAAGACCTCCTTAAAACTTCCATAACCTTTACCACACATTTCCTCTATCAGTTGTATGTTCAAATAAATAACAGTTAATGGACTGCAATAACCTAATACCCATGACAGAAAATAACAAACATAACTCTACTGTTATCAGTAACATGCATACACGTACTCGTTAATATTGCATGTCACAGATTGATAAAGGTAGTAGATCGTCTACATCATAATATATTAGACAAACCATCAATATTGTCTTATCATAAATGCATTTAAACAATGGGGAAAGAATTGACTAAAACTGGAACGATAATGAAGTTCTATATATCAGATGACAGGTAATGGTCATTTGTAAATATTCCAAGCAGATCCAAGCCAAAATTTGGATTCCGTCAGCTTATTTAGAAAAGCTGCATTAAATGAATTATTTATGGAATTATTTGCTTAAAGTGTATTGAGGCTGTTGCAATTGAATATTATTAGTTCTTTGATCTACTTACCGGGTGTACCGAGGTCGGTCGCTACATCTATTAGTGTACAATTAGGATGTGGTTGACGTGCATTCGCATTATGTCTGGTGAACAATTCACCATCTTGTGGCCTTACCATTGATATTGCTTTCATATATGGGGCCAGCGTAGGTGTAACGGATCCTTACCATGCTTAACGAACAAGCCAACTCGGTATCTAAATTAGGCCGAGTCGGCTACTGCAAAACCCCTATATCTACTGTGAACTATGTCCCCGTGCACTAAGGAAAATATCAGCATCGCTGACAAACACAGTATAATGCTAGGAAGCAAGTAAATGCAAGTTTATGAGCACTAGTGTACTGTTTTATCAAATCAAATTAATAAAGTACAAAATCGACCAATACAAATCAAAATGAATTTGAATATTGTTCTACACGCTCGGGAAAAAGCATGGACCAGCAAAAATATATTTCAAGTTTCATCATTAGTCTGTAATTTACCATTACTAGAACAAAGGGACTTCTAAAGATATGGAAGACCTCCTTAAAACTTCCATAACCTTTACCACACATTTCCTCTATCAGTTGTATGTTCAAATAAATAACAGTTAATGGACTGCAATAACCTAATACCCATGACAGAAAATAACAAACATAACTCTACTGTTATCAGTAACATGCATACACGTACTCGTTAATATTGCATGTCACAGATTGATAAAGGTAGTAGATCGTCTACATCATAATATATTAGACAAACCATCAATATTGTCTTATCATAAATGCATTTAAACAATGGGGAAAGAATTGACTAAAACTGGAACGATAATGAAGTTCTATATATCAGATGACAGGTAATGGTCATTTGTAAATATTCCAAGCAGATCCAAGCCAAAAAAAAACCGTGTTAATCAAGGTAGCCAATAAAAGTCACACTAAAGATAACCCAGACAAACTAAATATTATATCGACGGAAGCAAACAAAACCTAATATTAAAGTCTCCCCTGGCGAAGACAAAATAGCCACAAGAAAGATATTAAGTTTAACTAACACGCCTTTTATACAATCATGTTACTAGGCCAATATTCTTCTTTCGCACTCCATTGACCCCATTTCCTACTCAGTGTTTTGCTACTTACAACAGAACTATCGTTTTTTAAATCCTTATTGTAATTCGCTTCTCGCACATTATTCTTTTGCAACAAATATTATGATACGACTATCAGAACCACTCTCACAAATCAGTGCTGATTCAATTCCCTACACTAGAAGTATATTTCAGATGAAAAATACACTGGTTGTACTAGAATGTTAAAACGACGCACACAAGATATACCAGATCAATTGATCAAACGAGTTCTAGAGATGTCTAAGCGAGAAATTGGACATACGTTTTCATTCGGCATTTTATTCAGTGCAAAGACTCTTCGGCGGACTAAACATAATATATGGACCGGGGCACAAACATATACAGTATCTCAAATTAGAACAATAATCATCACAATTTGACAGGCATGGTTCAGATTTCCATCACTGGTGTAAGTTTAGTCTTGTTCCCAGCCAAAATATTGTATCGTCTTCTACACGAAAATGTCCGACAAGAAGATCACAAAAGTGCCTAGCCATTTCTCTGAAGTGTAAAGTCGAACGCACGGTCTCAAGTTTTAAGCCAAGGATGCGTCATTTATTTCCATTGTTGTATGAATATTTATAGGATATCTATTGCCCGCAGACAATGCGCGCATTTTTACTAGCTCTGTTGCCAACCAACACAAATCAGATTTTTTACCATAAACTAATGATTTCCTAATAAAGAAATAAACACACGAGTGAGACAAAAGGCATAAGCTTAAATTGCATGTGACAACTGTTATAACCCTGGGCATTCTGCTGACGCAATTGTAGAAGTACAGACGTAAAAGGAAGTTTGAATTCGTAGTGAATGTAATTAGTACGTATAAGCCCCAACTGGATAACAATAGTCTGTATTTATACTTCGTCCATATACGACGATATTTATACCACTACAAGTCATGTGTACCAACGGGGTATTGAAGCTAGAAGAGGAAGAATTATAGAAAGAAGTTCGGACCGAGTTGACAATTACTGCAACTCAGCTTAAACAGCAAATTAAAGAAATAAAATTTAAAAAACACAGACCACAATTACTTGGCTACAAACATTTGAACGATAACCGTTGAGAATCTCCGTTGTCAACAGTCGAAAGTCCAAACATTCACAAAAGCTGAGAGATTTATAAAGTATATAAGCTACAAAAAGCCAAGTGTGTCAAAAGAGCAAAGTATTATCCGTGTTTGATCTTGTTATTTTCACTTTTTTGTTTCATTTCATACTCGTACGCCATAGGAACGAAATGTTGTGATTTCGATCTCAGGCAGCAACACTCTTATTTCGTTACAATAGAACTTTCTTTCAGATTTAGCTTTCCAGAAACGTGCGTACACAAGTACGTTAACAAAACTTTAAACTTAAGTCACAAATGAGTTCCAGGCTTCAAAGATTTACATTAAGTTGTGTATTGATTCAATTAAATTTCAACAATAAGATGTTTCTAAAACTCCGAGCTTTGCTTTTCTTTCATGGATTCCATTGCGTCTTTAACAATATTAATCATTACACTAATGGAATAAGGAATGATGAGAACGTCTATTTTAAGGGCATATATTCTTTATAATTACATACATTATTCCTATAATGTGTGAAACGTCTGTCGTTATTTTGTCATATATTTGGAACGTGCTTCAAATGAGTAGGAAAATCAATTTACCTGTACATATACATGTACTGCGGATAAAGTCAAATAATATAACATTTACGTACAGTCTGTAAGTATCGGTTGTCAAACATGTTGTTAAGATTTTTTTAATCGGCAAACATGTAACGCCAACATAGAGGCCTCAGTGTTTGCCCAACTCACAATGTCTAATACTTCTCCATTGTAAAGCTAACGTTTCTTGATTTGTCAAAATTTGTCCTGCATAAATTTCAGTATTAAATGATTCATTTTTTGGCATGTTCTATCGGTGACTGGCATTTAGAGTTGTCAATACAATGTACTATGTAACAGGAACTCAATTTTATCAAAGCAATGATGATTAACAATAACCTATTGGCAAGTTTTTTAATACTAACTTAGGACTATCATAGTTTGAAATAATTCCGAAGATTATAATGATACTAGGAAGGTTCAGTGCGATGTGGTTTAATATGACAGACATTGTTTTCATTTGAACTTTCATTTGAGTCAATCAAAGGCCATAATACTTAGTTTTCGCGGAGTTCGCGGGAGACTTCAAACGCGAATGTTTGTAGCAGTGAAAATATGCCGACGATCGGCAAAACGCGAAAGTTTGTAGCAGCGAAAGTGTCTAGGTTTACAGAAATGTTCAAATGTTGGATAGTTTTTCACAGCTTTGACAATGTTAGGTCTTCATGACCAGTTTGAAAGCGATGCCTTGATGGATTTTAAAACTATTATATACTACTTTTATATATTGCGGATAGGAAACTTAATAGCAGCCCCTGTGTCAACAGGAGCATAAACATAAAAGCAACTGATGATCATCTCTAAAACAAACGCTCGGTATAATCCAAACAACCGGAATCATCACAAAACCAATTATTATCAGAACATTCTTTCAGGTACTAAATACCATTTTCAGTTTCATATATTAATCAAAACACGCTGCTCTGGTTTAATTAGAATAACATATCAAGCTAAGCTTATTCGAATTAACCTAGGTCCGATCGTTATAAATGGAACACTTTCAAAGAATAGAATCTCGATATTGGGGAATCTTCTTAGTTACATGTATAAACGTTCAAGAATTTGGACAAAAACCGATAAATGTTGTCTGTTCAAGACAATCTGAATGCAAATGTGGAAAGATTTTGTTATTTACCGGTAAATTATTCTGATCATCTAACGGTTTGTGGATCTTGATATAATCAATATCCGTCATCAGCACGCATGGCTTTGGTATTGTGTTAAGCGATAGTCTGAATGTATAAAGTACATAAAGCTCCACCTTAGTGTATAAAAGTTGATTTAAGAGTAAAGGAACATAAGGAAACGTAAGAATTGGATTGAACGAATGTCAGAACGAGACTATCAAATGGAACGAAAGCAGGATAGGGCAAACCTATCACTGAATCAGTCCGCGCGTTTGTAAAATTTGTCATTTCAGTTCGGTGTGATATACGTTCATATAATATAAATGATTTACTATTTTGAAAACGACGCGTCTTAAAGTACTAAATAAAGTACAAACGCGATGTCGTCACAACTATGCTGATAGTGATAGTAATATTACTTTTCTAATATGCAGTTCAATATCCCAGACTCACATTAAGTTAAATTCAATAGATTTTATCTTTTTCTGCGAATCTTTGTTGATTGGAAATGATTTATTCTGACAGCGATATTCAAATCTACATCTTCAATTCTGGACCACAAAATGAGGTCATATCAAGATACAATCAAATATATGCTTTGTTAGGGGGAGGATACATAGCCAATTATATTGTGTTGACTATATAATACATGGACATTGGTGGCTTAGAATATTATATCTAGTCTCAGGGACTTTCTTCGTGGGTATTATTTTCATATCTAGACGTATGTATATAAATCTTGTGAAAATTTCCGACAATATCAATCAGCCGGGTCTTAGTGTCGGTGTCCAGACATTTTATGGAAGAGATTTCTATCTTTATATCCGGTCATATAATGTTAACGTCCATCATGAGAAATGTGGCATAAATGGACCATTTTGAAAATTGATATTTACTGTCAAATAATTAATCCACAATAAATCAATAGTACTACTATAGGTCTTAATTAAGACATAAAGTGCAAGATAAAATTTAAGTGCCTGGTGTTTTACATTATATAAAGATGACTCCGTATATTTACAGGCTTTGTATTGACTTTTTGTCTGACTGATAAAGTTTCGGTGAAAGGTGTCCTTGGAAACCATTTACAAAACATGGATGGTTACCTCATAATTAATTCACATATTTACGGTTGTATGTCTAATATGTGAAGTATGTACTAGATGTTTTCATTGTGATACTTGTTAAGCCGCCGAGCAAAGCCTGTATTTCCTAGTCACCTCTTTTGTTGAAATATTTACGGCAGCAATATGAGTGTCTCCTCCCTTATCTTAGCCCATTAGATTATTAAACCAATTTACTTACGCTCCATATACAACAATGTTGCGGCCTCTGTCTATGAGACGTTGTCCATGTTAAATGTCTTGTACTATCAGAATGTTCGCAATACGAGAGGTGTTCAACTTATTTATAAACAAAACATGAACACCGATTGTGCAAAATTGAATGAAAATAATTGAAATATCTTTTTAAACTATGCGAGAAAATGTTTTAAGTTGAATATATGATCATCATACATTGTATATTTTATTTGATTAAAGCTTAAAACAACAATTTAGTAGATGATGTTGTTTTTCCTGTTTTTAAGGCAAAATGACCCTTTTATAAGCATCAAGAAAGTGTTGGTAAATTTTTATTTTGCATTTTAAATGAGAACACCAGTAGTATTTGTCGTAAGACGCGTTATTAAAGTTCTGTTTCCAGTAATTGTGAAATGGCACCAAAACTATAAAGTTAAATTGATTTTATGATATCTATGATGAATCCATTAGCAAACCGTGGAATTAGTAACACAGATGGGAGTGTCCATAGAAACTATCAGTGACATTATTTCGAAACAGTTTAATGCATAGTTCTGGGAAAATGCAAAGTTCCTACGCTGAAAATCAAGAAAAACATGCCTCGCAGCCAAAAGTCTTGGAATCTAGCAATGCGAAATAAGCAACATAATGTGGAAAAATTGTTTCATTATGGGGAAGCAATGCTGAATCTTAAAGAGTGTTATGATAGATTATGGTATGCTATTTTAGAAAAGGTCACAGGGATAGGGAGAAGTTCATGTTTGTCCAGCTTTGTGTGTTCGCGGCCGTTTTCATGGAAAGGCATTGGGTTTGTTGTTATGGGAATACGCACATCAAAATCCCTATCAAATTGACGAAATTGAAAGCTGTGGTCTAGGTACGAACCGTTTCAATTCAGGTTTTCAACAAAAAAGTGTTACGCATCGTTCCCAGTGACTGTTCCAAGAACATAGTGTTTCGTCCAGATTCAGCTTCAAGTCACCATATTCAACGCCAAATAAAAAAACTTAAGAATATAACTTTGATATTATATTATAACCAAACAGTACATGTCGAAGTCTTCTCATGCTTTTACAATATAAGTTTCTATCTGGTTGATACTAAAACAACGATTAAAAGGAGGAAAATTTAAACGTAATTATTACGAGTTTCGGACCTTCAAAACGCAAATAACAACACCCTCTACCCTAATGTTGATTATGATTTTACCGCAACGTATTGGCAATTTACAATTATTATATATACTTCGTGATAAACTACTTTATACAATATAAAAGTTTTTATTAAATTTCATTGTTAGAGTAACACAATATTGGTGTTCATTTTCTGTTTATAAATAAGTTGAACACCTCTCGTAGTTGGCCGAAAGCTATTGCTGGTTTTGAAGCCGACTGTCTGACAAACATTCCTCGTATCAGATCATTAAATGTGTTCATTGACCATTTTATAGAGTGACGTCTGACCGGTGACTTTTCCTTCCATACATCGGACATGCCTCCTAATACGTGAAAGTTTTGCACCACACATCAATCAGCTGCTGTTTTGCACACTGGTTTTCCTTTATTTTTTGTTTTATAAAATGAATCCGCCAAATAGGGCAAACAGATAATCTAGCGTGTTAATACACTGTACACTCATCAATCAACGGTGACCTTGGGCCTTATGCACCAACGTTTTAAGTCTAAAATACAGACTTATACTTTATATTGCCGAATATTTTATTCGCTCTCATGTTGTAATAAATGAACCAATTTTCATATAAATTTGTAAACATGTTCAGTGGGTCAAATGATCAAATAAAACTTCACATGGATAAATCAAAATGTAAAGAAATGTCAGTGGTTATAAATGTTGTCAATTTTAAGTCTAAGTCTGAGTTTTAGACTTATAACGTTGGTGAATAAGGTACATGTACCTGGGGTCTTATTCACCAACACTGTAAGTCTAAAACATAGACTTAGACTATACATTGTCAAATGTTCTATTCGCTCTTATGTTGATATAAATGTAACGATTTTAATCTAAATTGGTATACATGTTCAGTGGGTAACAACAAATAGTCAGATAAAATTTCAGACGATTTAATCGAATTTCAAAGAAATGCCAGTAATTAATAAATGAATAATGACATTTGTAAGTCTTGGTAAATAAGGCCCCTGGTCTTCAAAAAAGCGAATAACTGGTCCTCATGTTGAAGACATAATTATCTATCCAGAGTTATAAATGAGCATATAAACCATGCACAATGATGTGGACAATCTGACTCAAGTGGATATCGCGCGTAGAAACGTTCTATCAACCTTGATAATCTGCTTAACCTTAAAATAAACAGATTGACCTGGATACGACAAACAATGATATCGCGCTAATCATGTACGAGTATATTACATTGTAACAACTCAATGACATAATCACTTTAATTTAAACAGCTACTTATAATAAAGTAAAATGTAAAGATAACATTACGTGATAGATCAAAGTAATTGTTGTAAATTTTGAGAGGTTCCAACAAAGTACCATCTTTTATCATTGCTTCTATAGCACGAGATGATAATTAAATACAGTGAGTGGATGGCTTATTTCTTCATGTGTATTTATTGTGTGTAGCTTCAGTCGCCAATTGATATAAAAGAGAGATTTCGAATGGCGCCATCTATGTCTGTGAGGACGAAATAAAGATAGAAATTTGGACACAATTTACCAGACCAATTAATTAAATGTCAACATTATGGCTATCATGAGATGTTACTACCTCGTATATTGAAATGATATCGTTTTGCTTTTTGAAATTCTAAAGTAAATGTTCACTTTAATGTATATCTAGCTTGCATGGTTTAGCTTCGACGATGTTTTCAGAGGGTGTTGTGCACAGGTCTTTCTTTGAGACCATGTTCCCTAACACTAGGTATTTTACCATCATTTCTAAATGTTATATCCGAATGGATTATTATCAATCGTTTACCTCTTGGGCTGGATCCTATTACTGTATTCTGCTTTTGCCGGACAAAATGATGTACCACCTCCTCGATATCCTAGTGGTACAGCGTTAACTTTGAATGCAGGAGGCTCGATTCGAGGCCGTGTCATACCACAAAAACAAATTAAGAAATAGAACAGGGAAGGCAGCACTCAAGTTAACCAGCCGAGCACAGGAAAATTCAACAACACAACTACACGGAGCAATACCCAAACACAGTCCATATAAATTATTATATTTAGCCCAAGTGTCGGCCGCAAAATACAGAATATGACCCCTTATACTGTGTTCCACCAGTCCCTGATAATGTGGAGTATGAACGCATTATACCACTTGGCAACCTCAAATATTCTAACCTATACTGTACTGTGCCGTTGTGTGGTAATGTTAAGTGCTCTTACATTATATCACTCGTTTATCGTGTTCATGTATTAAATTTGAACTTTCTGCATTGAATTTATTCAACTCGACTGTGTTGCAATAAATTGCGTTGTTCCAACAAGAATACTTAATGCAACACCAGTCTTTATAAGACCAAGATAAAACATGATAAACAAAATATATTTTTCTGTGTATCGAAAATATAATTGAGAACAATCCTATCAAATAAATAATTTCTGCCAGTATTTAAGTCCGCAAACCATGTTAAAATGGGGATTTTTTTAATGATTTTCTTTTAAATATTGAACGAAATATCGCTTGTTACATTTTTCAAAGTCAATTATTCGATGGGATTTGATTTAGCGATCGATTTTATCCGCAAAATCATTACTGGGTATGCCCCGCTATTCTTTGCAATGGGATAGTCCCCCTCATTAGTACTTCTGGTTAAATCCAGTTCAATCGACACTAAAAGCTACTTTGCATATAACAAAGGGTAAGTATTTGAATAAACACCGTGAATGTTATGTGAGGGAGGCTACTCAAACGAAACCGACAATCAGGGAAATATAGATTTTATATTTATTTACAGCACAACTTCTCTAAAATGACCATCGATAGAGAAACGACATATGGGAAAATCAGACAGGAAGGCAGCACTCGATTTGTCCAGCAGAGCGCAGAATACATAAAATACATAAGATAATGCAAATAATATTTTATGTCCAAACATAACCGAGCGCTTTTACATGAAATGTCTAAGTCCCTGTTGTTTTTTTAAACAGTTGACTGACCCGAGTATTCATAAATGTGTGCCAAAATTGTGACCCATAGTTACCAAGCAATGCTTTTTTGCGAGCATTTCATGAGCAACATGATAATAATTTTATTCCAGAAGTAACCATTTTCGTTAAATGTAACCTACAAATTTAACACTCCAGAGCAATAACATCTGAACAACAACCAAACGTTGTGTTCCCAAAACTGAATTGCTCTACTAAGGTTATACTTTGATTCGTGTTTTCATAAATGAATAATAAAAAAAATCAAAGCACAGCTTTGTAAAGGAACCGGTATGTCACTACATGAGTTAAGCTAATAATTATTCGAGTTTGAACAGACATAATAATTATTTTTGCTTCAGTTTAAAACCACTGGTATCAATATTCCATTAGTACTACTATTTGATACTTCGGAAAATGTATGTAATGTCAGAATTATTCGCGAGGGATTATTTTTTGAAATGATAATGTTGTAAAATCTACCCGTGTTCTTCAACAACGGCAGAAAAAAGTGATTGGTGCAAACTTTAAAAAAATAACTTCAATTTAACAAAACCGCGAATTGTTGACCTTCCCTCGCAAAAACATATGATTTAGCAGTAATGCGGTGCAAATATAGCGCCAAGTGAAAGGCCTTTTTTTAATTATTGCAATGCGATCTTTACATGTATACTTTATTGCATTTTTTCGTTGTGAAATTGATTTCAGTTGTATCCAGAAGAAAATAATACACTTGTCAGACTTTGTATGAGCTTCAATAATAGCTGGAATAACACATTATTGTGAAATCTATATGTACACATGTCAAAATGGAATTCTATTCATGCATCGTAGAAAATGTCAAATATACTTAAGGAAGACAGACTAAATTTTACATATATTGGAAATCTGAAATGCATTTATCTTAAGTGGATATGATTATCTCTCGCTTCAATTTAAGCCTGCCTCTTTTATCTCTTTTAAATAGTTTAAGTAACATTTTATCTAGATTTAAAACATAACATTGATCTAAGAGAATATGTATTTCCAAAGACAGCAAGTTCCATAAAACCAAATTAGGCCTTCTCTAAATAAGCATTTTGCAAAGTGATTAGATAGATCTACCGAAACTTAACTTGTGAAAATGATAAAATGATTTTGAAAAATTATTGAAATTACGATTTTCTGCAATCGTTTATACAGAGGAAGAATTGGTGGTGGAGAAATTGAATATTATTGAAAATCTTAGGGACATAAGTATTGAGTTTAAGTACTTTTTTCTCACTTAATAAGGCCCCAGAAAGACCCCTGGCCCTGCTTTTATGAGCGTATCCATATTTGAAATTCATGAGAACCATTTTGTGCGTGATAACTCATGTTGAAGGTAAATACGTACATTTCTTACATACTGTTCAAACCGTTGTAAGGTCAGACCTATTTTGTTCTTAGCAATGATCAAGTTAGAGCACCTGTGGTAGGCTATGAATAATATACGTACAACCAATCAGTCTAATGGTTTCTACCATCACACCAATTTCTACAATTGGTAAGGAAGGTTAACATGCCTCTACATGTAGCATGTCCTAATTGACTGTACAGGTGATGACCGAAATATGACCAAGTCTCTAGCATTGGCATCATGTATAAAAAGAGTAAGATGCAATGGAATAAGCCGAATATCAAAACTACCCATTCAAGATATACGAGATCAATCATGAATTGTCAATTAATATTAACTTACATCAAACGATTTCTAGAAATGGTTAAGTGCTAAATTGGATTTGCATTTGTCATTTTATTTAGTGCAAAGACTCTTCGGTGGACTATACATAATACATGGACCGAAACACATACTGTACACGTAAAGTAAATCACCTTGAACAAGAATCATTGCAACTTGACAACCAGGGATCAGATTTCCATCAAATTGGTATTTGTTTTGTCTTGGTCCCTTCCAAAATATTTATCGTCTGCTTCACGAAAATGTCTGACAAGAGAATCATATAACTGTTCCTAGTGATTACTCTGAAGTGTAAAGTCGAACACATGGTCTCGGGTTGTAAGCCAAAGACGCGTCATTTATGTCCATAGTTGTATGAATATTTATAGAATATCCATTGCCCGCAGACAATGTGCGTATTTCTTCATGCTTTGCTACCAACACAAATTAAATTTCTTACCATAAACCGTCATGATTCCTAATATAGAAATATACACACGAGTGAGAAAAGAAAAATAAGCTTAAATTACAAGTGACAACTAATATTACCCTGGGCATTCTGCTGACGCAATATGTAAAAGTACAGATGTGCAAAGAAGTGTTCGTAGTGAATGTAATTAATATACGCCTCTATACCAGATAGAAATATTCTGCATTTATACGTGGAGCATACACACTATATTTATGCCACAACAAATAATGTGTACCAGTATGTGATTGAACCTAGAAGAAATATAATAAAAAATTTGATTGAGTCGGCAGTACTCAGCGTACTTGGGCTTTTGATAATTTGGGTTATGTGTGGGCATTACTCTGTGTAGATGTTTTGTGATGTCACTGTGTTCTGTGCCCGGCTGGTTAAGTTGAGTGCTGCCATTCTTGTCCAATAAACCGCCTATTTTAGAAAACATTTAAAATAACACAGCCAACAATTACGTGGTCGCATTATGCTCAAAAATACATTTGAACGAGAAGCGGTGAAAGTCCATGTCCTAGCAGTTACAAAAGCTGGGAGATCTAAAGTTCTAGCTAACCATACCAAAAAACCATATTCAAAAGAGCAAAAACAGTTTACTCTCAGGGTATGATTTGTTATTTTTATTCGTTTTTTTTTTTGTTTCATTACATACTCGTTCGTCATAGCCATAACATAGTGTTATTTAGATTCCAGGCAGCTACACTCTAATTTCGTTACAATCGAACGTTCTGCTACACCTAGCTTTCCAGACATATACCTGAACAAAACACAAAACGTGAACGTTACCAAGGTGTTCCAGGCATCAATGCTTTACATTATGTTCTACATTGATTCAAGCAAATTTCAAATATAAGATTATACAAAATAAAGCTCCGAGCTCTGCATGCTTTGATGTATACCATTGTATCTTTAACAATATTAATCATTACACAAATGGAATAAGCAAAGTTAAGTACGTGTGTTTTAAGGGCATATATTATTTATAATTACATACATAATTCGTATAACGAGCAAAACGTCTGTCGTTATTTTGTCATATGTTTGGAAGCGTGATTCATTTGAGAAGAAAAATCTAATATACTGCGAAATAAGCCAAAGGATTTAACATTCACGTACAACCTATAAGATGTCAAACAATTCCACGATTTGATATAATTAACGAATAATTAAAAACTAACTCAACTATTTTATAGAATCAATCATTTCGTTATTAAACTGGTACGTTTAAGGTGATTCGCAAAAAGGCTTGGAAAATCGGACAGGGAGGCAGCACTCAACTTACATGTAACCATGACAAAACGTCACATAACACAGATCGTCGCTGTCGTTCTCAAACCTCGTAGCTCCAAAATGCCAACTTTTCAGGAGAGCGAAAAAACCGTCACATTTTTTTATAACGATGTTCTAGAAATTGAAATTTTATAAAAATACCAAACAAATGAAGCTGCAAAATATGGTATAAGCCGTAACCGCGTTAGTCGTACCGATATTCAGAAATGGTAGCTACGATATTTTGTCACCACAGTTTTGTCATTTTTATGAGGTACGACACGGCGAAACCTCGTAGCTGCAAAATTTGAAAACTTTTTCTAGCAAATTTGTCGGAACGAAATGACGTACCTATAGGCGAAATGACGTAGCCAAAAAATCGCATCACAATTTGTCAGGACGAAAGGACGTAGCTTCACAATTTCATGCTTTTCTACAATCGCTACGACTTTTCGTCCGACAAAAAAAGCGACCAATCAAGCTACAACATTTCGTCACGTGGCTTTTGTAATGGGTTCTGATTGGCGTAGAGCTACGAGATATAGCCCAAAATACGCGCTAGACTTCATACATTCGGAAAAGACGAAAAAAAATTTGGAAATTTTGGAGCTACGAGGTTTGAGAACGACAGCGACGAAATGCATTACACAATACCCAGACATTACCGAAGTAGGAAATAAGGCCACAGTCCCAGCTGTCACAAAAAGCTGAATAACGTAAGAGTCTATCTTTTTTTAGTTTATGCCAAAATGGTGACCTCAAGTGACGAAACAAGGTAGGCTACTGTTGATCCTGTTTCTGACTTCGGGTGATGCAAAATGCCATGCTAAAAATAACCTTGACAAACAACAACACAATAAGCCCCGACAAGCCTTCTTGACCCCGCGGCCATAAAGAAGATGTCAAATTGTGACCTCAAGTGACTAATAAATGTGTTTATAATACAAAGCATGACGTTTATTATTTAACTCATATTTCATATGGAAAAGTGAATTTCAGAAAATGTGGAAGCGAAGTGCATGTGGTCAGTAACGATTCATAAATCCAAACGATCGAGTGCTTCCCAACTGACATAATCAAAAACTATATGTTTTAAAGCTAACGTTTCTTGCAAAGTAGCAAACAATTGTTTTAAACATATATCTCAGTATAAAATGTTTCAGTTTTTATGTATTATAGGTGACTGACGTTTAGAATTGTTAATACTACGTAACCGAAACTCAATTTCATCCGAAGCAATGATGATGAGCATAAAACAGCTGTCATGTTTTGTAAAGCATACTTCAGACTATGATACTGTTTGATATAATGTCGAAGATTATTTTGATACTTGCAATGTTCGGTGCGATGTGCAAAAATTAATTGTCATGTTTTGTAACGTCATTATAATACTGTTTAATATAACGTCGAATACTATAATGCTACGTACTATGAATGTTCGGTGCGATATGCTTACATTTGTAAATGTGAATTTATGTTAGTAAAAATAGTCGCTTCTTCAAAAATACCAAGCATCACTGCACAACATCATTCGATTACAGTCAACTGCGTTTAATTATGCAATATAACTATTATGTCCCGTCAGAAGCTTTGTCAATTTAAAGCAGCAGTCAGAGGCCATACTTATGTTGAAGAATTGGACAATGTTACAAGACTTTGGTAATCTGAGGTGTGTATGATGGTGAACAAGTATTTCATGTTTAAATGCGATGCCTTGGTGGACTTCAAAACTATTTGAGTTTCAATTACTTCAAAGTTTGGGTTAACATTGCTGGACGGACGGGGCGACGGATAAAATAATTATAAGAAGACCATGTATCAACAGGAACATAAAAATAAAAACAACTTGTGGATTTTTCTAAATATGAACAATCAGTATTTGCTAAATCAATCAAAACACACTGTTTTAAAACCTGGCTCAATTCGAACATCGATCGATGATTATTAGAATTAACCGAGGTCATGTCGTAATAAATGCAATCTCAAAGAAAGCAATCTGAATATTGGTGAATCCGCTTAGTTATAAACTTTCAAGAATTTGGACAAACACCGATAAATGTTGTCTGTTCAAGACAATCTGAATGCAAATTAGTTTCTTGGGGTAAGATTTTGTTATTTACCGGTAAATTATTCAAATTATCTGAAGGTTTAAGGTCTTCGATATAATCAATATCCGACATCAAACGATTCGCTTTGGTATTGAGTAAGCCGATAATCTGAAGGTATAAGGTATAAATAATCTCCCCTTTAATATATGAAGGGTCATAGGTCAACGATATTATTTTTAGGCTAAACGTTGACCTGTGAGTAAAGTAACAGGAGGTAACGTAACGATTGAACGAATGTCTGAAAGAGACTATCAAATGGAACTGAACATAACTATATTGTTCCACGTTCTATATATGTGATTATGCATATAAACTGCACAACTTCGGCGGAACTGAATATCGTCGTTCTGTTAGCTACAGTGTATAGAACAAACATTAATTATAACGTCTATTCGAGTGTAACTCAATAACCCATTATCGGGTCCTCAAATAGATCTTCCAAAACTTCTGAATGACTGGAAATGGTGATATGCCTTGACAAAATGAAACTAGAATTATCTTATTAAAATAAGATGTAGTGTAGACATCTGGTTTAATAAGTGAAGCTGTTCAATCTTGAATAGTATGAGAGTGTGGCATATTTACCACCGCGAGAACAAAATAGTATACTATCATTGAATCAGTCCGCATGTCTGTAAAAATATGTCAACTGCATGAGTTCGGTGTGAATTACGTGCATATAATATAACCGATTTACTGTTCTGAAAACGACTTTACTAAAGAATATATAAACTATTCTTATGTAGTTCTATAACCAAAACACGTATCAAGTTAAAATCAATGGATATATATGGCTGTGTGTTTTTTTTATTCTGAATGATGTTTCTGACAGCGATATTCAAATCCAAGTCTTCAATTCTGGGCCACCACATGAAATCATACCATATCGTGATATAATCAAATATATATGCTTTGTTAGGGGGAATGTATAGTTAATCCTGTTCTGTTTACAACATTATACATAGACATCGAGGGTTTAGAATATTATATCTAGTCTCTGGGACTTGCTACTAAAGCACGGGTTTATTTACATATCTAGACGTATGTTCATACAAATCTTGTGTAAGTTTCCGGTAATATCAATCTTAGTGTTTGTGTCCAGATATATTATAGAACAGATTTCTATTTATATTTACTCAGAGTACGTCATATCATAAGAAATATGACACGAAGCATAATAAGTCTTAAACATGATATAAAGTGAAAGCTAAGTTTGTTTGTGCCTGGTGTCTAAAAAGATTAATCATTATATTAAGCGGATTGTTATTGAATTTTTGTCTGAACTGAAAAAGTTTTTGTTAAGATGTCCTTGGTCAAACTGTAAGGTGGCGGTTCCATTCACATTTTGTCAGATATATACATGTTTTTTTGCTTCATTGTGAAACTTGTTTAGCCTCCGAGCTTAAAGTATTAGTCTGTATTTCCTAGTCAGGTTTACGCTAAAATATTAATTATGACAGCTACATGAGTGTCTACATACTGCCAATTTACTTAAACTCCGTATATGTGACGTCCGATATGCATTTGTTGTTGGAAATGTGACATGTCTTGTATAGAGTCAGAATGTTTGCAACAGTTGGCTGAAAGTTATTGTTGGTTTTGAAGCCGACTGTCTTACAAACATTCCTCGTATCAGATCATTAAATATATTCATACAATGATTGAACATTTGATAGAGTGCCTTCTTACTGGTGCATTCCATGCACCAAACATTCCTCCTAATATGTGCATGTGTTGCAACACACATTAATCAACTACTGTTTTTGCGTTCTGGTTTTCCTTGATTTTTGTTTTGTTTATAAAATGAATCCGTATTATACGACAAATAGATAATATCGCGGGTTAATACATTGCACAATAATTAATCAGCGGTGGCCTGGGTCCTTATTCACCAACGTTATCAGTCTAAAATTCAGACTTGTACTTTATATTGCCTAATATTCTATTTGCTCTCATGTCGTTACAAATGTACCAATTTTGATATAAATTTGTAAATATGTTCAGAATTTCACATGGATAAATCGAATTGAAAAGAAATTGCAGTGATTATAAATGTTGTCAATGTTAAATCTAAGTCAGAGTTTTAGACTTATAACGTTGGTGAACAAGAACCCTGGTCCTCAAAAACAAAGAACAACTGGTCCTCATGTTGAGGACATAATTGTCTATCCAAAGTTATAAATGAGCTTATAAACCATGCACAATCATGTGGACAATCTGACTCAAGTGGATATCGAGCATAGAAACGTTCTATCAACCTTGATAATCTGCTTAACCTTAAAATGAACAGATGGACCTGGATACGACAAACAATGATATCGCGCTATTTATGTATGAGTATATTACATTGTTACTACTCAATGATACAACCACTATCATTTAAACAGCTACGTATAATAAAGTAAAATGAAAAGATAACATTACGTCATAGATCAAAATAATTGTTGTAGATTTTGAGAGGTTCCAACAAATTACCATCCTTTATCATTTCTTCTATAGCACGATAACAAACGTCATCATAATTAAATACAGTGAGTAGATGTCTGATGTCTTCATATGTATTTATTGTATGCAACTTCCGTCGCTTATTGATATAAAAGAGAGATTTCGAATGGCGCCATGTATGTCTGCGAGGAAGAAATAAAGATAGAAATTTGGACACAATTTACCAGACAAATTAATTAAATGTCAACATTATGGCTATCATGAGACGTTATTACCTCATACATTGAAAGGATATAGTTTTTCGTTTTAAAATTCTAGAGTAAATTTTAAATATATTTCTCTTGAATGTTTAGCTTCAACCATTTTTCATGGGGTGTCGTGTCGTGTCCGGATCCTGTGTACGGGCGCATGAACTTTAATCCATATAAGGAACTGAATAAATGCATTTGTTCTGTTGTAACCCATATAGGGAACTGAGGTTGTTCACCATATCATGTTTAAATGTAACATCCTAATGAATTCGTATCAATCGTTTACACATATACATTAGTTGGATTGGGAAAAAATATGATGAAATCGAACATGGTAGGCAGCACTCTACTCAAACAGTTCCTGTGTACTAATGGACAATTACAAAATCGGTGTCAAATGATAGCACCACATTTGCCTCGCAGACGCAGCCAAACGCTAGGAAGTTTATAAGCACCAAGGTACAGTTTTATGAAATCAAATCAATCAACTACAATATCGAACTATAAAAACCAAAATGAATTGTAATATTGCTTTACACGCTGTGGAAAAAGCATTTTCAATAATGAATTATTAAAATAGGTGTTAATGTAAAAGTCACCTTGTAGCTTAATCAACTATTTAGATAATGTTGCATGGGTAGCATTATATTAAATACTGAAGTTACAAGTTTGCTATCGTTGAATGCATCAGCAACAATCTATTTCTAGTTGAAACTTTGTAAATTTGTAATTTCCCATTAATAGAACAAATGGACATCTAAATGTATTGAAAACTCCTTCAGGATTCCATAACATGTATCATACAAAACCTTTATCGGTACGCATAAGTTTATGTGCAAATATATAACGGTTAATGGTCGGCTGCAATAACATAAATCCCGTGACAGAAAATAACAAACAGAACTTAACAGTTATCAGTAACATGCATATAATGGTAACATGCAACTATTGATAAGCGTTGTGGATCTTCTTTATCCTAAAATATTAGACAAATCATCAATATCGTCCTATCATTCATGTATTTAAACAACGAGGAAACACTGGATTGAAACTATAAATACAACGCAGCGTGATATATCAGATGGCAGTTAATGGTACTTTGTATAATTTTAAGTAAATACCATTTTCAAACAAATTCGAACCAAATGGTACATGTACCCGCGTTAATCAAGGGTAGCCAATACCAACCAAACAGTGTTAATAAAAAACAAAGAAATTCATAGCAAACAAAGGTATGAGAACGTTAGACAGGGAAGGTAGCACTGATAGTATCATAACCTAACCAGCCGAGCACAGAAAGTAGAAACACCACAACACAACTACACTGATTCGCTTCTCACACATTATCCCTTTGCAACAAATATAATAAGATATTCTCATAAATCAGTGGTTATTCAAGTCCCTATATTACTAGTAGTAGTATATTTCAGATGGAAAATACACTGGTTGTACTAGAAGGTTAAAACGACGCACTCAATATATACAAGATTAATCACGAATTGTCAATTGATATAAAATTATATCAAACAAGTTCTAGAAAATTCTTAGCGCGAAATTGAATATATATTTTCATTTGGCATTTTATTCAGTGAAAATACTCTTCGGCGGACAGTACATTATACATGTACATGGACCGGGACACAAACATATACAGTATCTCAAATTCGAACAATAATATTCACAATTTTTTGCAGGCATGGTTCAGATTTCTATCACTGGTATAAGTTAAGTCGTGTTCCCAGCCAAAATATTGTATCGTCTTCTACACGAAAATGTCCGACAAGAAAATCGTATAAAAGTTCCTAGCCATTTCTCTGAAGTGTAAAGTCGAACGCACGGTCTCAAGTTTTGAGCCAAGGATGCGTCATTTATTTCCAATGTTGTATGAATATTTATAGGATATCCATTGCCCGCAGACAATGTACGCATTTTTACTAGCTCTGTTGCCAACACAAATGAGATTATTTACCATAAACTTTCATGATTTCCTAATTAAGAAATAAACACACGAGGGAGACAAGAAGCATAAGCTTAAATTGCAAGTGACAACTGTTTTAACCCTGGGCATTCTGCTGACGCAATTGTAGAAGTACAGACGTAAAAGGAAGTTTGAATATTCGTAGGGAATGTAATTAGAACGTATAAGCCCCAACTGGATAACAATAGTCTGTATTTATACTTGGTCCATACACGACGATATTTGTACCACTATAAGTCATGTGTACCAACGGGGTATTGAAGCTAGAAGAGGAAGAATTATAAAAAAGTTCGGACCGAGTTGACAGTTACAGCAAAGTAAAGAAATAATATTTAAAAAAACACAGACCACAATTACTTGGCTACAAACATTTGAACGATAACCGTTGAGAGTCTCCGTTGTCAACAGTCGAAAGTCCAAACATTTACAAAAGCTGAGAGATTTATAAAGTATATAAGCTACAAAAAGCCAAGTGTGTCAACAGAGCAAAGTATTATCCGTGTTTGATCTTGTTATTTTCACTTTTTTTGTTTCATTACATACTCGTACGCCATAGGAACGAAATGTTGCGATTTCGATCTCAAGCAGCTACACTCTAATTTCGTTACAATCGAACTTTCTTTCAGATTTAGCTTTCCAGAAACGTGCGTACACAAGTACGTCAACAAAACTTCAAACTTAAGTCATAAATGAGTTCCAGGCTTCAAAGATTTACATTAAGTTGTGCATTGATTCAATTAAATTTCAACAATAAGATGATTCTAAAACTCCGAGCTTTGCTTTTCGTTTATGGATTCCATTGCGTCTTTAACAATATTAATCATTACACTAATGGAATAAGCAATTTTGAGAACGTGTATTTTAAGGGCATATATTCTTTATAAGTACATACATTATTCTTATAATGTGTGAAACGTCTGTCGTTATTTTGTCATATATTTGGAACGTGCTTCAAATGAGAAGGAAAATCAATTTACCTGTACATATACTGCGGAAAAAGTCAAATGATTGAACATTAACGTACAGTCTGTAAGTATCGGTTGTCAAACATGTTGTTAAGGTTTTTTTAATCGGCAAACATGTAACGCCAACATAGAGGCCTCAGTGCGTGCCCAACTAAAAATGTCTAATACTTCTCCATTTTAAAGCCAACATTTCTTGATTTGTCCAAATTTGTCCTGCATAAATTTCAGTATTAAATGATTCATTTTTTGGCATGTTCTATCGGTGCCCGGCATTTAGAGTTGTCAATACAATGTACTATGTATCAGGAACTCAATTTATCCGAAGCATTGATGATGAACAGTTTGAAATCATTCTGAAGATTATAATGATACTAGGAAAGTTCAGTGCGATGTGGTATTATATGACAGACATTGTTTTCATTTGAACTTTCATTTGAGTCAATCAAAGGCCATAATACTTAGTTTTCTCGGAGTTCGCGGGGGACTTCAAACGCGAAAGTTTGTAGCAGCGAATATGCCGACGATCGGCAAAACGCGAAAGTTTGTAGCAGCGAAAGTGTCTAGGTTTACAGTAATGTTCAAATGTTGGATAGTTTTTCAAAGCTTTGACAATGTTAGGTCTTCATGACCAGTTTGAAAGCGATGCCTTGATGAATTTTAAAACTATTATACACTACTATTATATATTGCGGATAGGACACTTAATAGCAGCCCCTGTGTCAACAGGAACATAGAAATAAAAACAACTGATGATCATCTCTTAAACAAACTCTCGGTATAATCCAAACAACCGGAATCATCACGAAACCAATTATTATCAGAAAACTTTTTCAGGTACTAATTTAATACCATTTTCAGTTTCATATATTAATCAAAACACGCTGTTCGAAGCTCTGGTTTAATAAGAACAACATATCAAGCGAAGATTATTGAAATAACCGAAGTCCCATCGTCATCAATACAGAACACTTCTTAGTTATAAACTTTCAAGAATTTGGACAAAAACCGATAAATGTTGTCTGTTCAAGACAATCTGAATGCAAATAAGTTTCTTGTGGAAAGATTTTGTTATTTACCGGTAAATTAGTGTGATCATCTAAAGGTTTGTGGTACTGGATATAATCAATATCCGTCATCAAGCGAATGGCTTTGGTATTGTGTTAGGCGATAGTCTGAAGGTATAAGGTATACATGTATGAAGCTCCATTGCAGTGTATAAAGGTTCAAAGACCACATATTATATTTTGAGACTAATTAAAGCGTTGACAAGAAAAGGAACACAGTTAAACGATTGAACGAATGTCTGAAAGAGATTATCGAATGGACTTTTACATAGTAGTGTACACATCGATGCCTTACAATAAGAAGGTCGTTACTACAAAATCAATATTTTGAGAAAACGAGAAAAAATTGTCTGACAATCACTCTTTACTTAAGGTAAACAAGATTTTTCATCTTCCGTTTGGTCAACATGAAAAAAATCCGATTTTCATGAAAATAGGCTCATAAGAAGCGACTTATGATGCAGATACCAAATATGCATTACAACCTACTCATTCTAAACCAGCGAGATGTAGGTGAATTAGTGGATAACTGTTTTATGTTGAATAGTTTGAGAGTTCGGCATATTTACAATAGCGAACGTAGAATAGGGTAGAACTTACACTGAATTATTCCGTGTTTCAGTAAAAATATGTCGACTGAGTTCGGTGTTATGAATAGTCATTCCAAAGTCAAATGAGAACGGTTGAAAATAAACTATCGTCCGACAGGTAAACTAAGTTTAACCAGGTTAAGTTGGGTATACCTAAGTTAACGGTATTCACCGCTATTTATTCGAATGCGATAGTTGCCGCATTAGTATAACTTATTGAATCGACTATACATGCATAATATATAACTGATTTACTATTTGAAAACGACGCTACTTAAAGTACTAAAAAATATATAAATGCGGTGTCGTCACAACTATGCTGATAGTGAAAGTGATCGTGATATTACTTTTCTAATATTCAGTTCAATCACACAGACTCACATTAAGTTAAAATCAATACATATCTTTTTCTGCGTATCTTCTTTTGATTCTGAATGATTTATTCTGACAGCGATATGCAAATCTATATCTGCACTTCTGGACCACAAAATGAGATCATATCACATCAAGATACAATCAAATATATGCTGTGTTAGGAGGGAATATATAGCCAATTATGGTGTGTTTGCTTTATTATACATGGACATTGGAGGCTTAGAATATTATATCTAGCCTCGTGGACTTTCTTCGTGGGTTTTATTTTCATATCTAGACGTATGTTTATGCACATCTTGTGAAAGTTTCCGGTAATATCAATCAGCCGGGTGTCCAGACATTTCTTGGAAGAGATTTCTATTTTTATATCTGCTCATATATTGTTTACGACATCATGAGAAATGAGGCATGAATGGACCATTTTGAAAATTGATATTTACTGTCAAACAATTAATCCACAATAAATAAAGTAATTATCATTATTACTACTATTTATCTTAATTAAGACATAAAGTGCAAGATAAGTTTTATGCGCCTGGTGTTTTACATTATAGTAAGATGATTCCGTATATTAACAGGCTTAGTTTTGGTCTGACTGATAACGTTTTGGTGAAATGTGTCCTTGGACAACCATTTGCAAAGCATGTGATGGTTACGTCATAATTTATTCACATGCTTACGTTTGTATGTCTAATATGCAAATTATGTAGTTGTTTTCATAATTATTAAGCCGCCTAGCCAAGTTCGTTTTTTCTAGTCACCTCTTTTGTTGAAATATTTACGGCAGCAATATCAGTGTCTCCTCCCTTATCTTAGCCCATTAGATTATTAAACCAATTTACTTAATATCTATATACAATCATGTGGCGTCCGCAGTTTATGTGATGTTGTCTATGTTATATGTCTTGTAAAGTCAGACTGTTTGGCTGAAAGTTATTGCTGGTTTTGAAGCCGGCTGTCTAACAAACATTTCTAGTATCAGATCATTAATTGTATTCATACAATGATTGACCATCTGATAGAGTGGCTTCTGACCGGTGACTTTTCATTCCATACATCGAACATTCCTTCTAATACGTTATACGTTGCACCACACATTAATCAACTGCTGTTTTTGCACTCTGGTTTTTCCTTTAGTTTTTTGTTTTATAAATGAATCCGTCAAGTAAGGCAAACTGATACATGTAATCTAGCGAGTTAATACCATGTACAATAATCAATCAACGGTGACATTGGGCCTTATGCACCAACGTTTCAAGTCTAAAATTCTGACTTATACTTTATATTGCCTAATATTTTATTCGCTCGCATGTTGTTATAAATGTACCAATTTTGATATAAATTTGATAACATGTTCAGTGGGTTACCACAAATGATCTTATAAACATTCACATGGATAAATCAAAATGTTAAGAAATGTCAGTGGTTATAAATGTTGCCAATTTTAAGTCTAAGTCTGAGTTTTAGAATTATAACATTGGTGAAAAAGGCCCCTTGTCTTCAAAAACAGCGAATAACTAGTCCTCATGTTGAGGACATAAAAGTTTATCCGGAGTTTGAATGAGCATATAAGCAATGCACAATCACCTGGACACGCTGACCCAAGTGGGTATCGCGCATAGAAACGTTCTATCAACCGTGATACTCTGCTTAACCTAAAAATAAACAGATTGACATGGATACGGCAAACAATGATATATCGCTATTTATGTACGAGTATATTACATTGTAACAACTCACAATGATACAACCACTATCATTTAAACAACTATTAGTTTTAAGTATTTAATGCATGGAAACACTTTTCTATTATTTGCTTATTATTTATTCATCATGTTTCATGTTTAGTATTGTTCACGTCTCAGAAAATTATAACAAACATTTGCCATGTATGGTGCCTCCGTCTCAGACAGGGAAATTACCTGTAAAGAATAGAACATAGTTTTTTTTTTGGGGGGGGGAGTAGGATATTTTATTTTCAATAAATCATATCAATTTACATACAAGCTCCAGGGCTTTTAAAAGACTTCGTTAACAATTTGTATTGAACTACTGTGACATAATATAATACAATATTGCTAAAAAGAAGAAAGCAAAGTATATATATACAGAAGGTTTAAGTGTTTTAACCAAATCACATCATTGATTTAGTAACGATTAAGACAAGAGGATAATACTAAAAACGACATAAAAATGGTACCAGAAATTTCCTGCTAGACGCTCAGCATATGAGGGAAACTGGCTTCTCTTCTCTCATACCTCGTTGTGATGGATAACATCAGGAATGAGGTGTCGAGAGTTATTAATATAATCAGAAAACGTGTTTTACAATCGACCTTAAATCAATATCAGTATAAACTAAGAGGATCAGGATCTATCCGAATATCATTTTCAATTTGGTATTTCGTGTCTCACTACATAACTCTTACATGTACTACGAACATAAAAGTAGTACTGTTTAAAAAAAAGAAATACCCATGTACATATATACTAACGCATTGTGTAAGTTGTATGCCGGTATATTTAGGTTCTCAGGGGCCAAGAGGCCTTTAGAATTGTTTGTTCTTCTCCTTCAATCTGCTCTGTTCAACTTCTCAAAGGTTAATTACACTTTTATTGTGCTATATCCGTTGTTTTCATATAACTTGTGCAACAAACGTGGGTCTTAGCTTCTTTTCATTCGGTCACTTTGGATCATCGCTATTTTGTAATTTCTTTGTGAAATTGGGTCATTCTGCGTTTGTGTGGCTGGAACTTGGACTTTAAATAATTTCTTTGGGCTTTGCATGGGCATTGTTCCGTGTAGTTGTGTTGTGACGTTACTATTGGATGTGCTCGAATGGTTCAGTTGTCTGCTGCCTTCCCTATCAGAATTGCTCATATCTTATTTGCACTATTTGTCAAACATGCTACTATGTCTCATGTTATAATAATGTATAATCTAAAGGTAACAATAAGTGATAGACCAAAGTTATTGTTGCAGATTTTTACCATCCGTAATAATTTCATCTATAGAACGATAACAAAAGTAATAATAATTAAATACAGTGAGTAGATGCCTGATTTCTTCATATGTATTTATTGTATGTAGCTTCAGTCGCCAATTGATATAAAAGAGAGATTTCGAATGGCGCCATGTATGTCTTGAATGAAGAAATAAAGATACAAATTTGAACACAATTTATCAGACAAATTAATTATATGTCAACATTATGACTATCATGAGATATTATTACTTTATACTTATACATAGAAAGGATATAGTTTTGCGTTTTGAAATTAAAAATTAATGATTACTTTAAAGTGTATCTATATTGAATAGTTTAGCTTCTACCATTTTTCATGGGGTGTCGTGTCCGGAACCTGTGTTCGGGCGCATGTACTTAAATCCATGTAAGAAACTAATTACAAGCATCTGTTCTGTTGTAACCCATATAGGGAACTGAGGTTGCTTACCATATCATGTCTAAATGTTACATCCGAATGAATTCGTAACAATCGTTTACACATACACTCCAGTTGGATGGGGAACACATATGAGGAAATCGGACGGGGAAGGCTGCACTCTACTCAAACAATTCCTGTGTACTAATGGACAATTACAACATCGGTGACAAATGATAGCACCACATTTGCCTCGTAGACGCAGTCAAACGCTTGGAAGTATAAAAGCACCAAGGTACTGTTTTGTGTAACCAAATTATTCCAGTTCAATATCGGACAATAAAAACCAAAATGAATTGTAATATTGCTTTAAAAAGCATTTACAATAATGAATTGTTAAACTAGATGTTATTGTAGAAGTCACCTTGTTGCTAAATCAACTATTTAGATCATGTTGCATGTGAAGCATAATATTAAGTACTGAAGTTACATGTTTGCTATCGTTGAATGCATCAGCAACAATCTATTTCTAGTTCAAACTTAAGTTTGTTATTTCCCATTAATGAAACAAAGGGACATCTAAAGTTATTGATAACTCCTTCAGGATTCCATAACATTTACCATACAAAACCTGTATCGGTACGCATCAGTTTATGTGCAAATATATAACGGTTAATGGACTGCAATAACGGAAATCCCGTGACAGAAAACAAGAAACGGAACATTACAGTTATCAGTAACATGCAGTAAATGTTGCATGCAACTATTGATAACCGTAGTGGATCGTCTTTATCATAATATATTAGACAAACCATCAATATCGTCCTATCATTCATGTATTTAAACAACGAGGAATTACTGGATTGAAACTATAAATACAACGCAGCGTTATATATCAGATGACAGTTAATGGTACTTAGTATATGGTAATACCATTTCAAACAAATTCCAGCCAAATGATACCCGTGTTAATCAATGGTAGCCAATACGAACTAAACAGTGTTATGAAAAACCAAAGACAAACATGCCAAAAAAGGTATGAGAAAATTAGACAGGGAAGGTAGCACTGAATCTAACCAACCGAGTACAGAATTCAGAAACACCACAACGCAACTACTACTTCTCACATATTATCCCTTTGCAACAAACATAATAAGACGACTATCAAAACCATCATCATAAATCAGTTGTTATTCAAGACCCTAGACTACTACTAGTAATATATTTCAGATGAAAAATACACTGGTTGTACGAGAATATCAAAACGACGCACTCAAGATATGCACTAAGCGGCACTTAGCGGAAATTGGATATATATTTTCATTCGGCATTTTATTCCGCGAAAAACTATTCGGCGGACTATACATGATACATGGACCGCGGCACACAGACATGCATATACAGTACCTCAAATTCGGACAAGAGCCATTGCAATTTTACTGGCAAGGATGTTTCAGATTTCCAACAAAGTGGTATTTGTTTAGACTTGTTCCTTGCCAAAATATTGGTTCGAAGATAATCATACAAATGTTCCTAGCCATTTCTTTGAAGTGTAAGATTGAACACAAGGTCTCAAGTTTTAAGCCAAAGATGCGTCATTTATGTCCATAGTTGAATGAATATTTATAGAATATCCATTGCCCGCAGACAATGCGCATATTTTTACAAGCTTTGTTGCCAACATAAATTAGATTATTTACCATATACTGTCATGACTACCTAATACAGAAATATACACACGAATGAGAAAAGAAACATAAGCTTTAATTGTAAGTGACAACAGTTATAACCCTGTGCATTCTGCTGACGCAATTGTTTAAACTCAAAACGTAAAAGTACAGACGTCAAAGGAAGTCAGAGTTTTCGTAGTGAATGTAATTATTATAAGTCCTCGTTCGTTCGAGCATACACGACGATTTTTAGACCAATACACACAATGTGTACCGCCAGGTTATTAAGAAGAAGTATAAACATCGGGGAGAGTTGGCAGTACTCAACTTGAGAAGCCAATTGCGGAAAAGATTTAAATAAAAATAAACACTGACAAAAATTACGTGGCGTAATGTCCAATAAGCATTTGACAAGAACCATTGAAAGTTGAAGTCGAAAGTCAAAGTCCAAGAATTCACAAAAGCTGAGGAATATATAGCCTAAACTAAAAAAAGTCAAATGCTTTTAAAGAGCAAACCAAGTTTACCACGATGTCTGAATTATTTTTTTAAGTTTGTTTTTTTGTTTCATTTGAAACTCGTTCGTCATAGGAACGAAATGTTGTGATTTCGATTACAATCGAACCCTCTTCTACACTCAGCTTTCTAGAAAATCATGTACGTTATAACAAAAAGTGAAAGTTACTTTAGAGTTCCAGGCATCAATTATATACAGTATGTAGTGCATTGATTCAATTAAATTTAAACTATAAGATGGTACTTAAGCTCCGAGCGCTGCTTTTCTTTCATGTATTCCATTGTATCTTTAACAAAACATGTATTAATCACTGCACTAATGGAATAAGCCAAGCTGAGTTCTTGTATTTTAAGATCATATATTATTTATAATTACATACAGTATTCTTATAATGAGCGAAACGTATATCGCTTTTTGTCATATATTTGAAAATGTGCTTCACATGAGAAGGAAAATCAATTTTCCTGTAGATATACTACTGAAAAAGTCAAATGATTTACCTTTCACGTACAGCCTGTAAATTATCAAATAATTCCATGATTTCCTATAATTTACGAATAATTAGAAATTAACTCTACTATTTGATAGATTCTACCATTTCGTTTTTAAATTGATTCGCAAAAAGACATGAGAAACGTCGAACAAGCAAGACATCAGTCAATTTACCCATGAAAAACATCACGTTACACAAATGCATGGCAAAATAACCGAGCGAGAACATGAAAGGCCACATTCCAAGATGTCAAAAACTGAATAAACTATAACTTATAAATAATAATGGTTTATAAATACTAAAACAAATATTTGCCAAAACGGTGAACTCAAGTGACCAAACAATGTACGTGTGATTCTGTTTCTGACCCGGGAAGACCAAAAGAAGATGCTAAAACCTGCAGAATGCAGCAATAAAAGGAATATGTTCAATTGTGACCTCTAGTGACTAAGCAAGTGTATTATTATTTATAATAAAACCATAAATATTATAACTCTGATCAATCAGAGTTACACTATTTATGGTTTATCATAAAATACACTTTGTACTTAACAGTTAATTCCTGTAGCTACACAAATAATATACGACGGAAGGAAATGAAAACCTAAATTAATTGAGCAGTCACCCCATGGCAAAGAGAAAAACAGTAACAAATTACATCCATAACTATATATTAGCATATAAACGTAGGTTTTAATAACGCGGGCGATTCGGATGGGGTCAAATAATGAATGCAAAGTCCAGAAATTGCCGAACGAAACAAAACTAGTACAGAGCAAAGATTTATGACAACAAACAAAGATCATGCCCAGCAGAAAAACTTTCAACTTAAAAAAACGATACCCCATCCCAAAAGTATGCCGCCTTATTCAGCCACATTGCAAGAACTAAGAAAAATATTACAAACGGATATCACATATCACAATGACAATGTCCTACAGATACAGGACACATGCACTTTTTTAAGATACGAAGCAGCCTTGTGCTGGACAAAGAAATTGCAAAATAATCTGGTGTCCAAATAATTTTTTTGTAGTTTCTATTTTACTATTAACAAAAGGAAGGTTGCCTTATGAGTTACCGCCTTTGGATGGACATCAATATATGTCACTAGGGGCTTAAACGTTGTACAGTGCACCAAATTACACTCTCGCCTCATATACAAACCACAATAGCCTGTACTTATCCGTTTTAAAGCTAAAATTTCTTGAAAAGTATAACACAACGTGTCAAGCATTAATCGCATTATGCAAGTATTTACTTTTAAAGTACTATCGGTGACTGACATTGGGCTTTGTTAATGCTACGTTACCGAAACACAGTTTCAGCCAAAGCAATGATTATGAACAAAAAACAATATGATACTGTTCCGTGCGATATGATTAAATGTGTCTGTCATGATTTTCATTTGAACTTTAGAATGTATATTCAGAAAAAGTCATTTCGTCACACATAGCATGCAGCATACATATCATACATTTTCGATAAAGACTGCTTTTAATAATAGTATGTGCCCCGGAAGAAGCTTTGGTCATACTTCTGTTGAAATGTTAGATAGTGATACATTACTTTGGCAATGTTAGGTGTTTATGATTGTCCATTTTGTAAAAAAGTTTGAAAGTTTGAAACAAAACATTGATGGAGTTAAAATATATCTTCCAACAACTCAACAGTTTCAGACGAACGGGGCGACTGATAAGATTCTTATTAGAAGCCCCCCCCCCCCCCCTGTTTATACAGGAACATAAAAAATAAAAACAATTATTTGATATCTGTAAAACGAACAATCGTTTTTATCTGAAAAAAAAACGAAATAATCCAAAACAAATTATTATCAGAAAAATGTTTCAGGTACTTTACCATTACCCTTTTTATATATTCATCAAAAGCAGAGAGCAGCTCTGGAATTATTATGCACTGAAGAGTGCGTAGAGGACTACGCAAGTAAGTAATATCAATCAAAACACGATGTTCGAAAATCTGGTTTAATCCGAATATAACATCAAACGAGTATTAATCAAATTAACCGAGGTCCGATTGAAATAAATACAGAAAACTTTCACACACAAAAGAAATCCCGATATCGGGGAATATTCTTAGTTATAAACATTCAGATATTTGGACAAAAACCGATAAATGTTGTCAGTTCAAGACAATCTGAATGCAAATTAGTTTCTTGTGGAAAGATTTTGTTATTTACCGGTAAATTATTGTGATCATGTCAAGGTTTGTGGTCGTTGATATTATCAATATCCGGCATCAAATAAATGGATCTAGTATTGTGTTAGGCAATAGTTTGAAGGTATATGGTATAACATACTCCACTTCATTGTATGAAGGGTCAAAGGACAAATATAATATTTTAGGCTAAGCGTTGACCTGTGAGTAAAGGAACATGAGGTTTCCTCGGCGTTTGATATGTGATTATGAACATTACCAACACAACTTCGGCGGTACTAAATAATCTTGCACAATTAGCTATAGGACAAACTTAGGCGCTATAACGTCTATTCGATGGTAACTTGATAATACATTATAGGTTCTTCCAAAAACCTCTGTATGACTGAAATGTGATATACCTTTATAAAATGAAACTAAAAATATCTTATTGAGATAACATGCAGTGAACATGTGTAGAAGAGTTAGTGAAACGGTTTAATGTTGAAAGTTTGATATTTTGGCGTATCTACCAAAGCCAAATACCTGAGTAAGTAAGGACAAAGCGAATGTAGGGTAGGGTAAAACTTACATTGAATCAGTCCGTGCGTTTGTGTGATATACGTGTATATAATATAACTGACTTTTGAAAACGACGCTACTGAAAGTACTTAAGAACATATAAGTGTGGTGTCGTTAAAACTATGCTTGTATTGTGGTATTACTTTTCTAATATACAGTTAAATAACCCATACTCATATTACTTGACAATCAATATATATTTCTGTGAATCTCGGTTGATTCTGAACGAATTTGTCAGACAGTTAATCCAATCTGTTTATTCCATTATGGGCCACACAATGAGATCATGTCATATCAAGATACAATCAAATATATGCTTTGTTAGGGGGAACGTATAGTAAAGTATGTTGAGTTTGCAGCATTTTATATATATCGATGGCTCAGAATATTATATCTAGTCTAAGGGGTGGGTTTATTTCATATCTGGACGTATGTTCATACTAAGTTTGTGTAAGTTTCCGGTAATATCAATCAGCCGGGTCTCATGTTAATGTCCAGACATATTACGCAAAAGATTCGTGTTGATATATCTGCTCGTATAATTTGCACGTTTCGTACATTGTGGGAAATGTGGTATAATACGTATAAATCTGTCGTACATCTGTCAGGTAGTATAATGTAAGAAAGGTTTATTTGTGTCTCAGAGGTAACACTGTATACACTACAAAATCTTTTTTTAAAAAAACACACAAAAATATATTCATGAAGCAATAGTGAAAAAGGATGACTCCATACAAACAATAAGCGTCGATTAAGCTATTTGTACATATATATAGTACTTAATGCTATCGTCATGGCATCCGACCCAAATTCTACCATCGAAAATAACCCGCCATAAAATCAAACATTGTTTCATTGATTGAGTGGCACTAATTGCACTTCTATATCAACACATGAAAACCTATTTTTGACAAAAGTTTATGCAATATGCTGATCACCCATCCTTAGTGTTAAAAAAGGAAGTATTTTCAAACGAGCTCTTACGTCATAATTTACAAATGCAAGTTATGAAATGCATCCAATAACATGGGTTATCCGTTAGTAGATGACCCTCAATATATTTATTTACTAAATATTATAAAACACACATTAAAGATAGCATTACTTGATTGATAAAGCAATTGTTGTAAAGTTTGCGAGTTCCAAAAAATACTATCCGTAATAATCGCTTTTATAGAACGATAACAAACTAGTCCAAGAGCCAGGTTTCAAAAGGGCCTTAAAATGAAAGTTTATTTACCCCATCTGGTAGAAAAAGTCCATTGGTATTTTCGAATAATACATACATTCAGGCTTCAGAAAAAGGTGGATGCCAGATCTGAAAGTGGTGCAGATTTTTCTAACAGGGGCAACAACTCTTGCCTCCGAGCTAATTTACGAATACACATGACATTCTTAATTATGTTGTGATTTTTTTGTTTATGTCTATATTGCCATATATTTGGGTGAATATTATTCAATTGATGTTGTGCATCAAATGGGCATACATAACTGACCAGTTTGAGGTCAAGGTCAAGGTCATTTCAAGGTCAAATTGAGAAAAATAGCTAAAAATTGATATTTCACCCCAGTTCTTTCTTCGTATAGCATATGTTTGGAATCGAATTTCGTTATTAAAATGATAGCCGTGTTGGTAAGTACATATTCTTCCATTATAAGCCATTTGTTTAATGAAAATAGTATTTTTTTGTCAAATAACAATTTAATACATATACATGCTGGCCGAGAAGGCATTCTTTGGACCACCCCTGGTATTCTATGATCTAATATGATTAAATTGTTCATATATATATTGCTAAATAATTGCATGGATATTATTCGTTTGATTATGGACATCAAATGGACAAACATAATTGACCTTTCTTGGGTCAAGGTCAAGGTCAGTTCAAGGTCAAATCGAGAAAAAGGCAACAAAATGGACAGTTCCACTCTATTTTTCTTTGTATAGCATTCGATATGAATATAAGTTGCCTATAAAAATGTGTTAGTTAGTTCATATTCTTTCATTATAAGCCTTTTGTTTAATGAAAATAGTCATTTCTTTGTCAAAATAGCCATTTAATGCATATGTATGCTGGCCGAAAAGGCATTCTTTTGACCACCCTGGTACAATGTATTCTATTATCTAATATTATTTAAATGTTCATGTATATATTGCTACATATTTACATGGATATTTAATTATTCATTTGATTATGGACATCAAATGGACAAACATAATTCACCTTCTGTGGTCAAGGTCAGTTCAAGGTCCAATCGAGAAAAATAATAAAAATGGACATTTCCATTCTGCTATTCTTTCGTATATCATATGATATGAATCTAATTTGCTTTTTAAAATAAAAGATGTGTTGGTTAGTTCATGTACCTTTATTATAAGTCATTTGTTCAATAACAAAATTCGTTTTTAGTGTGAAAATAGCTATTTTGTGCATGTGAAAGTTTACGAACACTTTTACGACAGCCCCTGTGATTATATGATCTAATGTGATGTATGTGTTTATTTATGAAGGGAGTCATATGTTCACGTTTACAATGTACTATTCATTATATTATGGGCATCAAATGGATAAGCATCTAATACCACTTTGGAGTTAAGGTCGTTTCAGGATCACAGTGAGAAAATATGTTTATATAAAAAAAAATTCTCTCTGTATTTGTAATTCTCACGTATGGTTTGAATTCGACTTTATTAGGAAAGTGCAAATTTTATTTGTCTCACTTTTTATCAAATGGACTGTACACAATACTGCCTAAACGACCAATAACTGTGTTTATGTTCAAGCAAGTATGCAAAACTACGTATAAATGCTTGCAAAAGCACTATACCTGTCTATCTTATGCCAGTCTCGGAATATTTGTATACGCCGTTTCTCACAGGGGCACTGCTTGGAAGGATTCTCATGTAAATGCATATCATTAAATCCATCAGGTTTCCAGACTCTTTGAAGACCCATCATGAACTACTTTTTGTAGCTCTCTAGGGCTGTGCTGTTCACATTCACCAGGACAATATGGCGTACCCACCAACACATTATACAGCAATACGTACGGCCTATGATAGGTGTATCCAGTGGTAGTTAAATATCAGGTATAAAATAACTGAATAACTTGGTGATGAGCATATCATAGGCCTAGGATGGCAGTTGTTTCGTGTAATAATGCACTAGTCAATGTTTTGTCCGGGTGATACAGGGGGATTAGACAGACGCATTCTGACCGGCGAAAATTTGGCAACACCATCGACGCCTAGTCAAAATATTGACTTGTGCATAACAAATAACTTCATAACATTCGATGCCTGTATAGTGCAGTGGTGTGTATTGTATAACACATAAAGTCTAGATAACATCTAAGGTGTTATTGAGAATCATTACGGTTTGTGATGAGATATTTTATTTGTGGTAGCTAGAACTGAATTGGTTATGATATGTATATTCCTTACAGTACTAGTGATATGTACCAACATAGACATCTGATACCCGTACTTAGTAGTAATGTGTACGACATAGATCCTGTGAAAGCTGTAACTAGCAGTGTTTTGAACCACACTAGATTCTTAAGTGGTACTTATCACCATTAAGGGTCGACAAACCTGGTCCTATGGAAAATACTAGTACAACACAACTCTTATAGTGTAGTCACCATTGCAATTTAGCACTGCAATAAGTAAATAATGTCACAGATACGTGCATTTAACACAACGGAATATAGTCACCCCAGACAAAGTAGTACCAGCATCGCGTCTAACCACCTGAGGCCTAATAGCGTATATGTATCAACTACGACATAATATTCTAGAAGCCTTACGACTTCATACGATTACGCACCACCACATAATTCAGCCATACCTGGTTCTACAAGATACACATTAATAAAAAGTAGACCCCTTCCAATCCCTTATAGGTAGACATGGCTACAGGATACAAATACAGACACCCCAGACCCTTGTGAATAGATACCACAGCATTGCATGTCCATACCAGGCCATAAGGGTTGCTCCACTCCACGGTGTACTGCCATTTTCAGGTTATAATGTATGCGGTACTCCTCATTGCCAAGAACAGGTATAATTATCCAAAGACACACATCATCAGGTCTTGAGCCAGATATCATTTGATACTGTATGATACTTTACACACAAAACAGCCTGGGACAGGGTGTCCAAATAGTACTTTAACAGTTAGCCTATTTTCCTAATGTCTTCGCTCCCTTTTCATAAAGCAAACTTCACTTAGAGGGTTTCATACGAGTATCTATCATTGGATTAGCCATTCTGGATTTCAAATTATGTTATTGAATTCCAAATGATTGGTTTAGCCATTCTGGATTTCAAATTATGTTATTGAATTCCAAATGTATTCTTAAATAGTACAGTCATATATGGCGTTATCTGATATGCTTCACTGCAAAATACAGGCCCTACTAGAATGGCCTATGAGTGTACCTACTATCACTGAGTACAGCTACCTCATACCACATTTGGTAATCACTACTGTATTGTACAGTTATTCAAAGCTCACCACCATCTAAGCCATTATAGACTTTACCATAACGTGTTACCAAGCGCATACTTTGTGCAACTATCCTTATCCTAGGAGGTAAGCATTATCATTTGCCAGATTGGTCAGCCAATATGCTCCATTGAATATACATCACAATAAAGTACTACCACATCCATATCAGATTTTAAGGGGTCCTCACTACCATACAGTACACCCATCCTAGTCCATATAGGTTGATTATCATATTTGGTACATCCATTCCTTATTTTTGGTACAAAGAAATTTGTAATCAATGGGGCATGATGGTGACCAAACTCTAATTAATATCGCAGGTCCAATCGTTCTGGTTTTATTGGTCGGTAACCAGTTGATGTATTCATTCATTTAAAGATAATGGTTGTCCTGACATTCTGATATCAGGATCAATGCTGTCTGTTGTTTCATACCAACCAACTTACCAAAAGACTAAGGATAGTTGGATCAATCATTGGGAAGGCGTTTGCTCGGAAACCGTTTGTTCTATCGACAGGCCGACACACAGATAAACGTGTGTTAAGCAATATACTTCCTCATTAAAGATTTTCATAACACTCGCAGCTAATAGAATTGATTTCAATTCATTATTACACACCCACACAAACTAGTACATCTACAAGTAATCACAGGTACAAAATGTTCCGTATTGCTTATAAAAAGAACAAATCAGCCAACACATAAATTGTTACTGCATTATTACAAACCACAGTTTTACCTTGAAAGGACATTAATCTTGACCTTGAAATGGTCAGTATTTTAAACAACTTTGAATACGACATTGATATTTCAATGTCCATTCATATATTCAATAATACCAAAACATACATGAGAAAAAGAATAACAGATCTGAAACGAAATACATGTATCATGTTCAAGCTACATGTATTCTTCTAAATTTGACCTTGAAATGACCTTGACCACAAACTTATGTAAGATGTTTGTACATTTGATGTTCATAATCAAATGAATACTGGGAGTATTTCCTGAATATACATGTATCTCTCACTACATACACAAACACATACATCACATTATGTCAGGGGTTGTCGTGCAAGGTTTTCGTAATCTGTCATATAGCTATTTTCACACTAAAAAAACGAAATTGTTTATTGAACAAATGACTTATAATGAAAGAATATGAACTAACCAACACAGCTATTATTTTAATAAGCAACTTATATTCATATCAAATGCTATACGAAGAAAAATAGAGTGGAAATGTCCACTTTTTGCTTTTTTTCTCTATTTGACCTTGAACTGACCTCGACCCAAGAAAGGTCAATTATGATTGTCCACTTGATGTCCATAATCAAATGAATAATATCCATGCAAATATGTAGCAATATATACATGAACAATTTAATCATATTAGATCCTAGTATACCAGGGGTTGTCATACAAGGTTTTCGTAAGCTGTCATATGCAAAATAGCTATTTTGAAGTATTTTCACACTAAAAACGAAAAATTTTATTGAACAAATGACTTATAATGAAATAATATGAGCTTACCATACCCAGCTTTTATTTTTATAAGCAACTTATATTCATACCAAATGCTATACGAAGAAAAATAGAGTGGAAATGTCCGTTTTTTGCTTTTTTCTCGATTTGACCTTGAACTGACCTTGACCTTGACCCAAGAAATGTCAATTATGTTTCTCCACTTGATGTCCATAACCAAATGAATAATATCCATGCAAATATGAAGCAATATATACATGAACAATTTAATCATATTAGATTATAGAATACCAGAAGTGGTCCAAAGAATGCCTTCTCGGCCAGCATGCATATGTATTAAATTGCTATTTTGACAAAGAAATTACTATTTTCATTAAACAAATGGCTTATAATGAAAGAATATGTACTTACCATCACGGCTATCATTTTAATAATGAAATTTGATTCCAAACATATGCTATACGAAGAAAGAACTGGGGTGAAATATCAATTTTTAGCAATTTTCTCACTTTGACCTTGAAATGACCTTGACCTTGACCTCAAACTGGTCATTTATGTATGTCCAATTGATGCACAACATTAATTGAATAATATCTACCCAAATATATGGCAATATATACATAAACAAAAAATTCACAGCCGAATAAAGAATGACATGTGTATTCGTAAATTAGCTCGGAAGCAAGAGTTGTTGCCCCTGTTAAAAAAATCTGCACCACTTTCAGATCTGGAATCTACCTTTTTCTGAAGCCTGAATGTATGTATTGTTCGAAAATACCAATGGACTTTTTCTACCAGATGGGGTAAATAGATTTTGAGTTTCTGGTCACCAGCTCCTAGACTAAACGTCATCATAATTAAATACAGTGAGTAGATGTCTGATTGCTTCATTGTATTGATTATATGTGACTTCTGTCGCGAAATGACAGAGATTTTTCGAATGGTGCCATTTATGATTGGGAAGAAGTCATAAGGGCAAATTGATAAAATATTAAAGTTATGGTTAGCATGAGATATTATTACTTATAACTTGAAAGGATATACGTAGATTGGCTATGTGAAGTTATCAAGTACATGTTTACCTATTAAAAGCTCATGGCGTTGGACATATGCTTTAGCTCCGATAAGTTTCCTTTTGTCTAAGTGAGGCTACTCAAACCAAACCGACATTCATGAACGTATTGCTGGCTTCGAATGTGAAGGAACTTATACGACTAACGCATAAATTATTTAAAATCTCTTTTATGTATCCCTAAATATGAATAAAATATCAAATTTACTTAAGGAAGACAGAATGCATTTTAAATATTTTGGAAATCTGAAATGCATGTATCTTAAATGGATATGATAAACCTCTCGCTAGGATTTAAGCCTGTCTCTTCTATCTCTTTTAACATTTTAAAGTAATATTTTATCTAGATTGAAATATGGCATTGATCTAGGCGAACACGTTTTTCTAAACACACCAAGTTCCATATAATCGACATATGCCTTCTTGTACACCACATGAGATCATTAATCGTGTTCATACAATGATTGACCATTTGATGGAGTGACTTCTGGTCGGTGACATTTCATCCCATACATCAAATATTACTTCCGCTTGCAACAGATGAACGTCTCATTAACAAACTAATGCTTGTGTCCGACCTGCGTGTTTTCATCTGGGTTTTCCTTTATATTTTTTGTGTTGCGATAAATCCCTCAAATACGAAAGACAGACTACCTAGCATGTCAACAATTGTCAATAAGAAGAAACTGACCTGGGATACTTTTCATCAGAAATTAACAAAAAATAATGATTTTTATTTTGGTAAGATATCCAATTTATTGTGTAAATAATTATTGCCCGCTTGCATAATCATGATCGCGTGAGGCATGAACCATTTTAAAGTTCGTTATAATCATTTGTCTTCGCCAATATCTGCACTCAAGTCGTTTGGTCCCAAATGTTAAATGTATGGTTTCTATATTACTTGTTTAACGCACTTGTAATATCTAACTATGTATTATAAGCATTTCAATATTCTATGTTTTCATGTAAATTGTTAATATACCATTACATAAATCACAACAGTAGTACACAAATTTAAATGCATTGGTATTGTTTGCTAAGCAGTTGCCCCCAAAGACTCTTATATTATAAGATTCACAAATGCCCCGTTCATAAGGTAGTGACTGTCGTCAAAGACTGTGTGGAGACGTCAGAACGGTGCTGTTAAAATACACACATGTTTACGTAGGCACATTCACATCATTAGCCCTACGTATGAACATATACTAAATACATGTACAGGGCGAAAAATACAAAATAAATCCATAATGTTGGTCAGTTACGGATTTATGTTAGTCTTGACAATAAAATGCATGCTTTTACTTGCATACAAACATTGTTTTATCATAGCATTATGTTTTAAGAACTTATAACTAATGAATAATTGAAATATACTTAAGATTCCAATTGCGCTCTAGAAACGTTAGGGTTACGTGTTATATTTATTGGTACAATTTAGAATCACTTTTATGAGTTTGTTGTACTTGTATATTGGTTTCGATACTCATATCCGTTCCATAGACTATTAAAAGATGCATGCTTTGATATTGTATTCCACTGATAATAATAAAATCAATTTGTCTTCTAATAATATGGTTTTATGATCTTTGTAAAACACGATTTGTTTGATAGAAACACACATTTGTTATACATAAGTAATTTCGTTTATGCAACAAATCTTGTTGTCAATTTCATGCTCTTGAGGGACAATAAAAAAGTCTAGTTGGGAACTTTGTTCAGTATTATATATGTGCAGTAAAACCAACTTTAATATCATCCTCGGATATTGCGAATGTGAGGTTGTATTTGATTCACATTCAATCACTAATTGACTGTTTCTTTCCTTAGACGTGTAATTGTTTCTTTGGCTTATGTGTGGGCTTGCTCAGTGTAGTTTTGTTGTGGTGTTGTGCTCGGCTGGTTAGGTTGAGTGCAGACCAACCGAGTTTATCATACTTTTTTTAAACATATTTAGGTAATGGTGTATTGCCATCAAATAATAATAAAATAATCATTACGTGATAGATGAACACTGAACACCTGTCATGTCCTTTTATAAATATTCAACCACGTTTTAATGCTGCGATATGTACTGATTTAACATACTTAACATGCGACAATAGCTTACAAAGCACCCAATAAGTTCCACATTTCCAAAATATTAAAAGGTTAATTACAATCAAACAGGGAAGAGTGCACTAAACTTTAACAGCCGACACAAAATCTATCAAACTGGAAATTTGTAATGTTTCATTAATCAATACTTGGAAATAATGGAGCATGTATAAGCAGCTGAAATCACTTGCTATTTATTACATGGTGCTTTCTTTAAGGTGCATTTGTCGAATGGCAAGAAATACGAGGAATTGAATCAATACCGTCTTATCAAATGGCATTTCTTCCAGGAAATGCAACTGAGATTCGTCAAATTGGCGGTCCATCTCTTATTGAACGAATGCATATATTCATGCCTGTGAAATTAGAATATGTCATAGGAAAATTGGATTTGCGTATAATCAAAACGTCATTGTATGCGAACATTGAGATGAAAGTGTTTATACGATGCCAAAATAACTTGAACCGTGCACATTTGCGAACCCGTATTTCAAAACCTGATTATTTCAAATATGCCCTCAGAAAGTTTAATAAAAATGTCTTGTTAAGCTGTACAACAATTCTTAAATCTACGCTAACACAGTTTGTATATCAGAATAAAAGAAACCCCACACGAGGACAAGCAAGAAGCAACCGGGCCTTGTGTTGGTAAAAGGCTTGATGAATGAATTATAATGGTTGTTAATTAATTCCATAAAACTTAGACAAAATGGAGTTAGTGTTTAAAGTTTCAAGTATATAGTCAGCCCGGTAAAATTATAGCGTAATATATTGAAATAAGTGCAATGTCCATGCAACTCAACATTTGCAAGACTTAATTACTTACATACTTTAACACTGGAGGCAATTTTACATTCCATTACGTTAATGAGATACCCAGCATTACAATGATTATTTTATGTAAGTGTTTGCTGATAGGATATTGTCACTGTGGTAATTGAATATTATCAGTTCTTTGATCTACTAACCATGCATATCAAGGTTGGTCACTGCATCTGTTGGTGTACACTTAGGATGTGTTTGGAGTGGGTTCACATTGTCCATGTTTGGTGAAGAATTCGCCTTTGTGTGGCCCTACCGTTGACAGTGCGTTCATTTCTACGGATAACCTAGGCAAACTCTCAACAATGTAGCAAAGTAACTTGATTTTGAACAACTGATCGTAACTATGCTTTACAAAGCCAACTCGTTATCTAAATGAGACCAAGTCAGCGTGCAATGCCAAAATGCTAAATCTGCGATGGATAACGTTCCCGTGCACTAATGGAAAATAACCACAACGATAGCAAATGCAGTCAAACACAAGGAAACGTAAATGGAAGTTTATGAACACTAGTGCACTGTTTTAACGAACCAAATTAATCAAGTACAATATCAGACAATACATATTAAAATAAATACACGTTGGGGAAAAGCATTACAACAGTGAATAGGTAACATTGATGGTATTGAAGTGACGTTGTAGCAAAAGCAACAGTCTAGATAATATTTTATGTGTTCCATTATGATACATACTGAAGTTAAATGTTTGCTATCGTTAAATGCACCAGCAAAATTCTATTTCTAGTTTCAACATCAGTCTGTAATTGCCCATTAGTAGAACAAAGGGACATCGCAGGTTATGAAAACTCCTTAAGGATTCCTTAACCTTTCCCTTACAATAGCTGCATCGGTTCGCATTAGTTATATGTTCAAATAGATATCAGCTAATGGACTGCAATAAAATTAATCCCATGACTGCAAACTGCAAACATACTCGTAACTATACTGGTATCAGTTGCATGCATATTGATGTTGCATGTTACAGATTGATAAACATAGTGGATGGTCTTTATCATGATATATTAAACAGACCATCAATATTGTCTTATCATTTATGTATTTAAACAACGGATAAGCATTTGACTAAACTATCAAATATAATTAAGCTCTATTTATCACATGACAGATAATGGTCATTTGTAAATGTAAATATCCGTTTCAAACGAATTTCAACCAAATAGTATCAAGGAAAGCATATACAAACCAAAAATTGTCATACCAAACCAAAGACAGCCAAGACAAACCAAATATTATTATCGACGAAAGCACCAAAAACTTAAATAATATTAATATTTAGTCTCCCGCCGCAAAGAAGATACTAGCCATAAAACTACATACATGAATATACACTCGTCCTCGTCCGGCTGCATAATTGTTTACAATATATATTAGAAATAATTTATTTTAAAGGTAATATTCCCAAATATACAAATTACATTTACAATGTAATTGTCATTTTAATTCGCAAAGAAAGGTTTTTCGGCGAACCGTACGCGTCTGTTGTTCTGAGGAACACACACGTACAATCACAACCTAATGACAAGCAGACTGTCATGATTCGGAAATCAGTTTCCTTCCAAAATACTTTCTCGTCTGCTTCACGAAAATGTCTGACAAGAGAATCATATAACTGTTCCTAGAGATTACTCTGAAGTGTAAAGTCGAACACAAGGTCTCGGGTTGTAAGCCAAAGATGCGTCATTTATGTCCATAGTTGTATGAATATTTATAGGATATCGATTGCCCGCAGACAATGTGCGTATTTCTACAGGCTTTGCTACCACAACAAATTAAATTCCTTACCATAAACCGTCATGATTTCCTAATATAGAAATAAACACACGGGTGAGAAAAGAAACATAAACTTAAATTACAAGTGACAACTGTTATTACCCTGGGCATTCTGCTGACGCAACATGTAAAAGTACAGACGTGAAAGGAAGTGTTCGTTGTGAATGTAATTAATATACCCTCTATACCAGATAGAAAAAATCTTCATTTATACTTTGAGCATACACACTATATTTATGCCACTACAAATAAGGTGTACCACCATGTGATTGAACCTAGAAGGAATATAATAAAAAATTGATTCAGCCGGCAGTACCAGCGTACTTGGGCTTTTGATAATTTGGGTTATGTGTGGGCATTACTCTGTGTAGATGTTTTGTGATGTCACTGTGTTCTGTGCTCGGTTGGTTTAGTTGAGTGCTGCCATTCTTGTCCGATTTCCTTAGCTCGTTTGTTTTAAACCGCCTATTACAAAAAACATTTAAAATAACCACAATAACGTGGTCGCATTATGCTAAAAAAACATTTGAACGAGAAGCGGTGAAAGTCCATGTCCTAGCAGTTACAAAAGCAGGGAGATCTAAAGTTCAAGCTAACCATATCAAAAAACCATATTCAAAAGAGCAAAAACAGTTTACTCTCAGTGTATGATTTGTTATTTTTATTCGTTTTTTTTTTTTGTTTCATTACATACTCGGTCGTCATAGGTTTAACACGGTGTTATTTCGATTCCAGGCAGCTACACTCTAATTTCGTTACAATCGAACTTTCTGCTACACCTAGCTTTCCAGACATATACGTGAACAAAACGTGAGCGTTACCAAGGTGTTCCAGGCATCAATGCTCTACATTATGTAGTACATTGATTCAAGTTAATTTTAACTATACGATGATACAATAGTAAAGTGCCATTGTATCTTTAACAATGTTAATCATTACACTAATGGAATAAGCAAAGTTAAGAACGTGTATTTTAAGGGCGTATATTATTTATAATTACATACAGTATTCGTATAATGAGCAAAACGTCTGTCGTTATTTTGTCATATGTTTGGAAGCGTGATTCATATGAGAAGGAAAATCTAATTTGTGTAGATATACTGCGGAATAAGTCAAATGATTTAACATTCACGTACAACCTATATAATGTCAAACAATTCCACGATTTGATATAATTTACAAATAATTAGAAAATAACTTAACTAGTTTATAGAATCAACCATTTCGTTATTAAACTGGTACGTTTAAAGTAAAACGGAATGACAAAATCGGACAGGGGAGGCAGCACTCAACTTAACCATGACACAACGTTACATAACACAAATGCATTACACAATACCCACACATTACCGAAGTAGAAAATAAAAGGCCACAGTCCCAGCTGTCACAAAAAGCTTAGTTTATCTTTTTTAATTTATACCAAAATGGTGACCTCAAGTAACGAAACAAGGTAGGTTACCGTTGAAATAGTCTCGACATACAGCAAGACAATAAGACCTTCTTAAGCCCCGACCATAAAGAAGATGTAAAATTGTGATCTCTAGTGACTAATAAAGTGTTTTTATAAAAAAAACATGACGTTTATTAATTAACTTATATTCCATAGGGAAAGGTGCATTTCTGAAAATGTGGAAGCGAAGTGCTTGTGATCAGTAACGACTCACCAATCCAAATGGCTAAGTGCTCCCCTACTGACAAAATCAAATACTATATGTTTTAAAGCTAACGTTTCTTGCAAAGTAAAAACAAATTGTTTGTTTTTAAAACATATATCTCAGTACAAAATGATTCAGTTTTCATGTACTGACATTTGGAAGTGTTAATACTACGTAACCTAAATTCAATTTCATTCGAAGCAATGATGATGAACAAACTCATTTGGCAAGTTTTGTAACGCAAACGTCATAATTATAACACTGTTTGATATAATGTCGAAGATTATTATGATACTAGCAATGTTTGGTGCGATGTGCTAATATGCGGCAGTCATTGTTTTCATTTGAACTTTAGAATGTATGCGAGTAAAAACATCGTTTCTTCAGAAATATGAAGCATCACTGCACACCATCTTTCGAATACAGTCAACTGCTTTTAATTAACTAGAATGCCACGTCAGAAGCTTTGTCAATATGAAGTAGCAGTCAAAGGCCATAATTATGTTGAAATATTGGATAGTGAAGACTTTGGCTATCTGAGGTGTGTATGATGGTGAACAAGTATTTCATGTTTGTATGCTATGCCTTAGTGGACTGAATAACGTTGTTCAATTAGCCACAGTGTATAGAACAAACAAAGGCACTATAACGTCTATTCGAGTGTAACTTTATAACCCATTAGGGGTTCTCAAAAAGATCTTCCAAAACTTCTGTATGACTGAAAATGGTGATATGTCATAAAACATGAAACTAGAAACATCTTATTGGAATTTGATGTAGTGTAGACATGCAGGTGAATAACTGAAACTGTTCAATCTTGAATAGTTTGAGAGTGTGGCATATTAACAAACGCGAGAACAAAATAGTAAACTATCATTGAATTAGTCCGCATGTCTGTAAAAGTATGTCAACTGCATACGTTCGGTGTGAAATACGTGCATATAATATAACGATTTACTTTTCTGAAAACGAAAACTATTCTTAAAGTACTTAAGGAAGAATGCTGCTGTCGGCCTGTTTTACAGAATGTCCAGAACTTTCTAATTCTTTGCACACGTTAAGAGCATTCATATATGAGGCGAAACACGAAATAAAAATTGGGGGACCCCATGCTTGTTTTTGATATATGGCCCCTTTTATAAGATCACCCCATTTTGTATTTTAGACTCATTCGCGCCTAAATTACTCATGTGGTGCTGACTTAAAAGTGTTATAAAATAACATATGTGTCATGATATCTACATTTATTGTTTGTATTCCGATACATATCAATCAGACACATTTCCAAATTGATGAACATCACCAAATACCGAAAAGAGAAAAAGGGGCCAGCTAATTAGTACTGCAATATATTTTATTCAAAATTGAGCTACATGTAAAATCGGAACACACACGCATTTATTAAGTTCAACATTTTTTCAGAAATTCTAGTGGATAGACTTTTTTTTAAACTTTCTGTATTTATAGGATGGACTTAAGGCGAAAAGTTGAAATGATGAAATTATATCGATATCATGTTGTTTTGGCTATGGCCCTTGTTTTGTATATGAACAGATCTCTCCCGAGTGTAAAAACTCAATAAAACAGCTATGCTGGAATATTTTTTTTTGTAAACTCCAGTGTCTTGTAAATCTCATTTTCTGCACACAGTTTAATGATATAATGGTATTTAAGTGATAGGATGTTGTTATGATAAGTCTAGCAATAAACTGTTCTGTATAAGTACTTGTAAAAAAGTGGGTGGGGTAATCACACATGCGAATTTAATTTAAAAGAGCACAGGAAATTTTCAACTTTACTTAATGAAGAAAATAAAACTTACACAATGTTTTGTTTCATAACTGTTTTGATATTTTCTAAAATTAGCCATATTTCATGTTGTATTCTAAAAGTATGGCCCCTAAAAGGGCCTGGAATTGGCTGTTTTTGACATTGCCTGTATGGAAGTCGGATCATTTGTTATTCATTTTTTACAAAACTGGTACAAAAATGTGATACTTATTTACTACATGGCTTCGACCAACTATGACCCGCTATGGGTTCCAAAGTCCCGGCACCTAAAAGGGCCAAACATTGGTTATTTTGACATTGCCTAAAACATTGTAGTTTTGTTAATTACTCGATTCTAAACAAACTTGCGCAACCGCGCACAACTAAATTCGGTATAAGATCATATTCCCTGGCATCGACCAGCTATATCCCACATGGATTTTCAGAGTTATGGCCCCTAAAGGGGCCATCAATTGGTTATTTTGACCTTGTCTTCAGAAGTTGATAAAGCCGCAATTGCTACAAAACTTAATTCAGGGTAAGAGTCATTTTTAGGGTTCAACAAACCATAGCCAATTATAGGTTCAAAAGTCATGGCCCCTTAAAGAACCAAACATCGGTAATTGTGTCATTTTCTACACAATTGTAGTATGTTTACTAGTTGATTTAAACCAAACATGTGCAACACTTTAATCATTACAAATTCAAATTTCCTATCTTCGATAAGCTGTATCCCACTAACGGTTTCAGAGTTATGGGCCCTGCAAGGGAAAACACTACATATCACAATTTTGATTGTGTTATTTCATGACATTAACTATATTCTTCCTCGGGTTTCATGTTATGGCCCCATAAAAGGTCAAAACAATTGCAATGCGTTTGGTATTCTCTGGATGCTAAAGCTTTTATCTATTGGTGTATTTTAACCAAGCCTGCATGTAACCAGTATCAATGTAAGAGCATAGTTAGTTTACACTGTTATATACATATCCCCTCGAGGGACGATGCTCTAGAGAAGTGGTCCTAAATAGCTCACCTGGATATCATTCCACTTAAGATTAGAAAAAAAGATAAGGCATTAGAAGCAAAACAGGAGTCCCGTACCTGGTTTCCAGGTTGTACAAGTTTCAGTTGCCATGGTAACTACAATTTTTGTCCGAATAAATGACAGATGTGCATAACCAAGCAACCTCTAATGTGACAAAAAGCAATTGTGGATGGACAGATGGACAAAGAGCAATCACAAAATCATTTTTTAAACTAATGCAATAGAAATAATAACATCATATGAGTTATCACATTGTTTATTTCTGTTTTATTCTGCTTATTGTTGTTGCTTGAATACAAGACAGCAAAGTCAGGTAAGTGCGGAAATAATGGAAAATATAATGCAGCAAAGTTATATACCAGTTAATTTATACATATACATAACTAAAAACTAAATAAGGTAAATAGTAGGAAATAGTAAAGATCACAGTGACCTTGACCCTTAACCTCAAAATAAATAGAGTCATGAACTGTTGTTGACCAACATCTATGTAAACCTTAAAGATTCAAGGGCAAAGCATTCTTCTACAGACAGACATCAAAGATTGGTAGGGCCATAAAAATATGTTGCTGTTACAACATGAACACAATCGACAGTGCACCAATAAGTCAGACATGTGTAGCACAGAATAGAAATACAATTTGATAGTTATCCAAAAATGAGTTAAAAAAAGATCCACTACATTTTTCCCATTAAGTTTGATAGCAATCCATATACATATATTATACATATTCACCACACATTCAAGACAGCGCAATCATACAAACTTCAAACCTGTGTACGGAATTTCAGAAAGAATATTTAAAAGTTAACTCATCATCTTCAAATATGCATTGAGCATCATACAATATCTTTTCAGTCAATATCAAAAGAAACACACTGAAATGTATTAGTCAATAGCATACTGTAAAATCATTTAATTTCGTTGGGACGAACTTTCGTGATTTTGGTAAAAAATGCAATTTCGTTGCGACTTGAATTCGTGGATTTTGCATATCAGGTAATAAAACAGGGGTTAAAATTTATGTTCATTGGGATTAAAGTTTGTGGTCTATGTGAACCACGAAATCCACGAAATTTAATCCCCCACGAAAATTAATGATTTTACAGTAATACATTGTAATACTTCACATCACTGTCTATGCAGTATTATTAAAAAGATAAAAAGTTCTAAAAGAGATGTTGATGTTATGCCACATTTTACTTAATACACTAGTTTGTAACTATATCTATACTGTTGTTCAATCAGTCACTCTTCTGTATGCGCGTTAAAATGTATGCTAGACAGTTTGATCCTTTGATTCCTACATTCACAAAGGTATTAAACGTTTTAAATGACTATTTCATTGTATACCATTCTCAAAATACCACAATAAATATCGGTCAACCAATGTACAGAATGATAAGACAAGTCTAAACAATATCATCAAACACATAAGCAATATGAGCTGAGGAAAATTTGTGTAAACTAATATTCCATAACATTTATTCCTTGATTTGGAATAATCTGGCGTACAGTATTTTTACATCTTCACACCAAATTAATTTCACAGAAGAAATGTATCTTATTCACCATTATCACTTCTTGAGCACTGAAAAAGAAAATGAAGGCATATGATTGTATAACATTTAATATGTCTGATTTGAGTATGTTTCATGAAAATATAATAAAGATTGTTTGCAATTTTTAAAATTTTATTTTACATGAACATTTCTATAAATTTATTTCATCGGAAAAAATCAACAGACATGTCTTTTTCCCTGTGTATGTTTGAGCCAGTCATATGGCTTGGTTATTTAATTTATTCCTGCCTAGTTGGCCAATGAGCTGAGTGATGCATGGAATATAGGTGAGCTGACCTCTCTCCTTCAGAATACACTCCTGTGTTCTTTAACATACCCAGTGTATAGCACAGATTAACACAATACAGTGGATACTACCTCTGGGTTTACAACCAGATCAATTCTTCCTCGGTCAGAAACACAGTCGAACACTTATAAGATTTTTTGAAATATCCAGTGCCCCAGCAAAGATTCAAACCAGAGACCTCTGGTCAGGTAGTCAAGAGTGCTAACCTCTGTGCAATATTCCACCTACTTGTCTCATTCAAATTAATGGCTTAATAAATTCATGGTTATTTTAATAACAAATAATAAACTTATTAATAAACATATACCAGTACTGGTATCATACATGTATATATACCTGAGAATTCACATATAATGTATACCGCCACTATGATGAGATAAGCCAGCATTGATTTGTCATTTGAGAATGGTACCTGAAAGAAAATTAAGTTAATAGTAAAGACATATAAAGACCCAACAATCAACATTAATAATGTTAACATTTGAAACTGAAAAAGAAATAGTTATACATCATAGTACCAGTAAATCTATCAACTAAAGTGATCTGTATTATTCTGTAGTATAATATAAATTGTTAGATTTATTTATAACTTTATTTAAATGTAAACCAGTCTGATGCTCTACTGGTTTCAATCAATTGCCAGTACAGTTGTATGTAGCTTGTGCAAATAGCAAGAAATTTACCAGGGTCGGGGCAATTATTAATTATTTCTAGCTAAATATATTTTATTACATTACCAATTCTGTAATTATCATAGCAGTTTGTAAGTATACCTGGTTCAAGTTTTCCACCTCTATGAAACGAAACTTATTCACAGCATCATGACACCATATAAACACTTCTTCATCATCAATAACAACCAGACATAATGATGAGCTTTAAATCTCTGTAAAAGAAATTTATATTAAATACAATTGATACTGCAGATGACTGAGTGGCTAGTGTTTAAAAATTCAAATCAATAGAGCATCATGCAAGCTAGTCAATGATCACTGGGCATAATGGGATCTAGCCCCACATGAAGCACACTTCTCTACATCAAACAGGCCCAAAGAATCCTGGACTTCTTTGTCTATATACAAGGTCCCCTATATGGTCAAATGTTATGACATATGTTGCAAACTACAGCATGTAATGTAACGTACGCTATAATTTAACCAGTTGCAATGCACCAGTCAGTTGCATCGACGGCTCCCCCAGTCCCAGGGTTGGAATATGATTTTTACTTATGGTTTTTAAACCCCCGACCCTACACAGCCCTGACGGGGACAGCCGATGGTAAAATCACTGTTATTTCCCTTGCTGTATTGTAACGGAATGTTTTCCTCAGCCAGTTTGGGAGCTGGAAGGTAAATTTTTTCCCAGCTATCCACGGGGGGGGCGTGGATGCAACTGACTGCTGCATAATTTGTTCATCCAATTTTTGGAACTTTTCGATGAAATTATGTAAGATAAATGATAGAACACTTATTAACAGGTGCAATTCGTGTATGTGACGCGCACGACTGTTAATTTCACATACCACGGACGTATGAGAACCACGGACATACGAGACACGCCAATGTCGCGAAAATACATGACAATTCATTATTCCATCGGTAATACGGTATACTAGTAATAATAATCCATACAAACCTAACTGGTTACAATTGTTTGTGCATCCAACACTCGCAAATCTCCCATCTTTACTACGTGCATAGACGTATGTGTGTTTTTTTGTCACGGGCAGAACAATCACAGGAGCCATTTCATCAGACGCTTGGTTAGTGCTAAATGCAGTGCAAAGCCTTGCATGCGGTTGAGTCATCATGTCGAAAAATGTAACACGAATAAAAACGAATAATAAAACGGATTTTTAAAGTGGTCTTTACTAATTTGTTAATTGTCTATAGTGTTGAAAAGTTATAGCTAAAATCAATGAATTTAAAGACGCATTTTGATTTTACGGCGGCGTGTCACGTGAGCTCAATAATACCGTAAAACTGACAGCAGCAAATTTCCTTAAGAAAATATAAAGACGGCGTCGTCAACACTATGCTTATGTAGTTCTATAACCAAGACACGCATCTAGTTTAATCAATAAATATATATGGCTGCGCATCTTTTTGATTCTGAATGATTGTTTCTAACAGCGATATTCAAATCCATGTCTTCAATTCTGGGCCACCACATAAATCATACCATATCATGATATAATCAAATATATATGCTTTGTTAGGGGGAATGTATAGTTAATCCTGTTCTGTTTACAACAGTATACATGGACATCGAGGGTTTAGAATAATATGAACTAAGGCATTGCCTATATGGGTATTTAATAAATATTAAATAACCGCTAGGCTATGTTTGTAGATATAGACACGGGCCCCAGTTGCTATGCATTATCCAAGGGAGATAACAAATGCATGCAATCATTGTGAATTGTAATCTTTATACAGCACACAAGTCAACCAATCAAATTGTCATAATTTGATTCCAATTCAATAAAATCAAAGACGTACCTTGTTGTACTGTATTGTAGTATTGTAGTATTGTAGGCCTACTTTAAGATGGTTTATTTATATTCCGAATATAGATAATTTACAGCCTCCGATGTTTGTCTTTCGGAAAATCGAAGATGTTATTACATAAGCAACAACATATGGACCCTCATAGTACACAAGTTTGTCCACCACAAATAATTAATGCACCAGTCAGTTGCATCCCCAGTTCCCCCGACCACAGGGATCCATGGCGGATAGCCAGGGAGACAGCCATGTTTTTACCATCCAGCTTCCCCCGCAAGGCAGGGGACATTTAGCATTTATTCGGCGAAAACCAATAGCCTAAAGACAATATTTACCGGTAGATGTCAGGGGAAATGCGGGAGATTTTACCATCAGCTTCCCCCGCTGGCCGTAGAAGGGCTGTTGATTTTGGCAACTCAAAATTCCAGAGCGCCCTTCCCCCGGGGCTGGGTGCTGTGGATGAAACTAACTGGTACATAAGTCTTATACACACTGACAGTTACAAAATAATCTCATAAACATTGCTTTGACAAGCTATACATTGAGACATAGAATTGTTGATTTGCATTGTTCAGTTGTTTACATGGAACGAATTGTAGCCTACTTACGTTCAAGCATCTGGTATGATCTGAGTGTTGATATCATTGTAAAACTACGTAAAAATGTCTATTAAAGACCAATTTCCTCGGAGATCGAGTACTGTCATGATAAATCGGCTATTTAAATGAAAATTTCACCTTTATTTTTTATGTTTCTTAAAACATCTTCCATGTGGAACAGGCGCATGGAAATCTCGCAAACGCTTGAATTGGCTAGTGACACGGTCCACGGTCATGGGGAGTAGAGGTATTTCTTACTTCCCTTTATTTTTTAAAAATAGTTTGTTTTATTTATTACACATTTTTTTAAAAATAATAATTAATTGAAAGAGAACGATAGGCTCAACCGTTTACAGCTTACTATTTTTTATATTCCAAGGATCATTCACCACGGAAAACTGCCTGAAACTTTTGACCGGAAATAACTTTTTTTGAAAGCATTAGTACCTGCTGAGACTCAACGAAGATACGCATGTCACCCGTATTACCGGTCTGGGTATTTTCTGGGTATTGCGCAGGCAATTAAATCCTCTATTATATCTAGTCACTGGGACTTGCTACTATAGCACGGGTTTATTTACATATCTAGACGTATGTTCATACAAATCTTGTGTGAGTTTCCGGTAATATCAATCTTAGTGTTTGTGTCCAGATATATTATAGAACAGATTTCTATTTATATTTACTCAGTGTACGTCATATCATAAGAAATATGACATAAAGCATTATAAGTCTTTAACATGATATAAAGTGTAAGATAAGTTTGTTTGTGCCTGGTGTCTAAAAAGATTAATAATTATATTAAGCGGATTATTATTGAATTTTTGTTTTAACTGAAAAAGTTTTTGTAAATATGTCCTTCGTCAAACTGTAATGTGGCGGTTTCATTCACATTTTGTCGGATATATACATGTTGTTTTTCTTCGTTGTGATACTTGTTAAGCCTCCGAGCTAAAAGTATTAGTCTGTATTTCCTAGTCAGGTTTTCGCTATGATATTAATTATGACAGCTACATGAGTGTCTACACACTGCCAATTTACCTAAACTCCGTATATGTGACGTCCGATATGCATTTGTTGTTGGAAAAGTGACATGTCTTGTATAGAGTCAGAATGTTTGCAACAGTTGGCTGAAAGTTATTGTTGGTTTTGAAGCCGACTGTCTTACAAACATTCCTCGTATCAGATCATTAAATGTATTCATACAATGATTGACCATTTGATAGAGTGGCCTCTGACTGGTACATTCCATACATTGAACATTCCTCCTAAAATGTGAAAGTGTTGCACCACACATTAACCAACTGCTGTTTTTGCATTCTGGTTTTCCTTGATTTTTTATTTTGCTTATAAAATCAATTCGTTATATACGACAAACAAATAAACTAGCGGGTTTTTTAAAAACAATAATCAATCAGCGGTGACAAGGTTTTCCAGAAACAACGAATAACTGCTCCTCATGTGGAGGACATAATTGTTTATCAGGGCTCGATCTCCCGATGCATCACAAGCAGGATCTCAAAGTCGGAGTTATGATGAGAGATATTGCGGAATTTTAGTGCTTGAAATTTTACTGTTATACAATCAGAATATCATTTCTGTATCGAAATGCTAATGTTTAGTCCACCATCACATTGGAATTAGCATAAAGGCATATGCCAATATTTGAGATGAGATTTTGCTCAGATTGAGATGCTTAGGCCTGGTTTCATGAATGAGAATGCAACTCATGCACAAATTTGTAGTCTAGCTATTACATCAGTGAGAATCGCGCATAGAAAATTTCGATTATCCGTGATGCACTGCAAAATCTTAAAATGAATGGATGTACCTGGTTATGACACATTTAAGGTACCAATTGTCGAGTGCTGTTTTCAGCTGCTAAGCCGCTAAACCCACCTTCGACATAGTAACTTCGGCTGGTCATAGGGCAATATAATGAGACCTACATTCGAAGTTTCCCTGGAAAACTGTTTCTCTCCCGTGGGTATGACAGCCAACATCGATATGCGGCTTCCAGGAATAGACACTGTCCCCACCGATATCAATGTACACCTTGTGGGTATGTGGGTTATTCTTCCGCAAAGAAATTAACCATTGGTCCAGATGGGGGTTAACCTGTCACCAATTGATCCCGAAGCAAAAGCGAACATTGTGACAATCACACAGCTCCTATCATGGTAATGATTAAAGATAAAAGGATCTATCCGAATATCAGTTTCAATCTAGTATTTCATATACCACTACATAACTGTTAAAATGAACATAAAAAGTAGTCCGTCTACTGTTTAAATGGGAAATAAATACATGTTTACTATGTCAGTGTGTAAATTGTATTCCTGCATGCTTATGTTATCAGGAACCAAGCAGACTGTTGAATTTTGAAATAGAAGTTTTCTTCTCCTTTAATCTGAACTCAAGTACTCGGTTCAACTTCCCAAAGGCTATACTATTATTTTGCTCGTATATCATTCTGTTGTTTTCATATAACTTGTTCAACAAACTTGGGTCTTAGCTACGTTTTGTTTGGTCACTTGATATTTCCGCGTTTTGTTGGTATTTCTTTGTGAAATTGGGTCACTGTTTATTTTTGCGGCGGGGACTTGAGCTTTGAATAACCTGTTGTGATGTGCGTTGGTATTGCTCCGTGTAGTTGTGGTGTGATGTTACTGTATTCTGAGCTCGGCTAATTCATATACTACAATTGTTTATGTTATAATAATGTAAAATGTAAAGATAACATTACGTGATAGATCAAAGTTATTGTTGCAGATTTTGAGAGGTTCTAACAAATTGCCATCGGTAATAATTTCTTCTATAGAACGATAACAAACGTCATCATAATTAAATTCAGTGAGTAGATGCCTGATTTCTTCATATGTATTTATTGTATGGAGCTTCTGTCGCCAATTGATATAAAAAAGAGATTTCGAATGGCGCCATGTATGTCTGATAGGAAGAAATAAAGATAGAACTTTGGACACAATTTACCAGACAAATTAATTAAATATCAACATTATGGCTACCATGAGATGTTATTACCTCATAACTTGAAACGATATAGTTTTGCTTTTTGAAATTCTAAAGTAAATGTTTACTTGAAAATATATCTAGCTGGCACGGATTAGCTTCGACGATGCTTTCAGAGGGTCGTGCCCGGGTCTTTTGTTCGAGCTCATGTACCCTAACTAATATAGGGAACTGATTTTTACCATCATTTCTAAATGTAATACCCAAATGGATTCTTCTTATCAATCGTTTACCTCATACTGTCTTTGCTATTGTCTGACAGTATGATGTACTGCCTCCTTGATACCCTAGTGGTAGAGTGTTGTCTTCGAATGCAGGAGGTTCGATTGAGGTCGCGTCATACCAAACAAAAACATATGATAAAATAGGACAGGGAAGGCAGCACTCAACTTAGCCAGTCGAGCACGGGAAACAGAAACAACACCACTACAGGGAGCAATGCCCACACATGGTCCACATGAATTATCATTTACAAAAAAAACAAACTTTAACCACCCGCGAATGTTAAGTGTATAGAATACATGGAATAAGCATGAACGCTCCTCATATCACACTACAGTCTGTTCAAAAGTTCGAAGTTAATAGATTACGGTTGTAAACATTACCTCGTCCATCAGCTAAACTAAATGTATCTAGGTTTAACTGGAATTACTGAGTTAACAGTATACCCCGTTATTCTATGGAATGGGATAGTTCCCTCATTAGATCGACACTAAAAGCTACCCGCGTAGTAAAATGGAGATCACTGAGTAAGAATTTAAATAAACATCGTGAACTGTTATCTAAGGGAGGCTACTCAAACGAAACCGACATTAATGGAAATAAGGATTGTATACTATTCATTCACAACGGAACTTCTATAGTGTGACCATCGATAGAGCAAAAAGATATGAGAACATCGGACAATAAAGTCAGCACTCAAATTAACCAGCCGAGCACTGAATACTGGGACATCAAATACATGGGACAACGCTCAAGCATTAACCGAACGAATAATGAAAATAGATAAAAACGTTCTGAAAGGAAGCTGTACTAAAATTGTAACCATTAGTGACGACTAAACAATGCTGTCACGAGCTATCCATGAGCAACTCTACCATTTTTGTTCAGAGCACCATTTGATTTAATGTTTACCCATTTACCCCTCTAGAGCTACAACCTCTGAATGGCAACCAACATGTGTGTTACGCAAAGCGCACTGATCTTAAAACGTTATACTATAAACATAATATTTTTTTATTCATAAACAAACACAAACAAAAGCATAATTTTATATAGCTTTGAAATTCTATCGGTACAGTTTGTTCAAAGTTTATTGATAACGGTTGTAAACATTACATTGTCCGTCAGGTAAATTATGTTTATATAAGTCTAACTGAGTATACCTGAGTTAAAGATAGTCCCCGCTATTCTCTCGAATGGGATAATTCCCTCATTAGTATTACTTAATGAATCGACTGTATGTCATTAATTTTTATGAGCTAATTAAGCAAATAATTATTCGGGTCTGAATAGAAATATTTTTGTTTCGAGTTGAGACCACTGATATCAATATTTTATTAGTATTTTAAACTTCGGACTAATGTCAGACTTGTTCGTATGGGATTTATTTTCCCAGTATTTACGAAATTGATAAAGTTGTAAGTACACGTGTTCATCAACAACTGTAGAAAAACAAGAAAGTGGTTGATGCAATCTTTAAAAAAACTGCTTCAAATTAACAAAATCGAGAATTGTTGACCTGCTCTCTCAGAAATTTGTGATTTAACAGAACATGTATTTATCTTATGTTGTGCAAAGATAAAACCAGTGAGATCCCTGTCTTAGTTTTTTAATGTGACTTTATTGTATTTCGTTTCGTTGTAAAATCAATTACAATTGTATCCTGAAGAAATTTTACACTGTTCCGACTCTTATGCACTTTTATAATAGCTGGAATAAAACATGATTGTACAATCTATACGTACACATGTCAAAATGGAATTGTATTAATGCATCGACAAATACAAAGAAAATGTCAAATATACTTAAGGAAGATTGACTGAATTTTAAATATATTGGAAATCTGAAATGCATTTATCTTAAGTGGATATGATTATCTTTCGCTTCGATTTAAGCCTGTCTCTTTTATCTCATTTAAATAGTTTAAGTAACATTTTTTTTATATTTAAAACATGGCATTGATCTAAGAGAACATGTATTCCTAAAGACAGCACGTACAATAAAACCAAATTAAGCCGTCTCTAAATAAGCATTTTGAAAAGTGATTAGAGCGATCTACCGAAAATTAACTAGTGGAATAAAGTTAAAATGCATTTTGAAAAATGGTTGAAAATACGACTTCGATTGAGATTTTCTGGCAATTGTTTATTCAGAGAAGAGAAAGAATTGGCGGTGGAGAAATTAAATATAATTGAAAATCGTTTAGGGACTGAAAATATGGGTTTAAGAATAACAGTACTGTGTGTCCACTCAGTAAGGCCCCAGCAACACCCTGGATTATGCTTTCACGAAGGACTCCATATTGGAAATGCACGAGACCTATTTTGCGCGTGATATCGAACAACTCTGAATGTTTAGATGTACGCAATTCAACATGTTTCATTAGCGGTAATGCCCCAGATGGGGCCATGCAAATTATTCGGAAGGAGCAGAACTCGTGAAATTACGAATGCATCAAAAAGTTGCACAAAACTGCTTTTTCTGAAAACAATAGAAACGATTAATATATCTAACATGTATATGTAACCCTATATGACACGTGCTATTCACACATTAAACGATTTATAATATTGACAAATGTTTTATGCATACAACAGCTGTTACCGTGCCGACATAAAATATAAACTTGCGACCGCTTTACTGGAGAGTATCCGAATATATGTCTACTTTTAATACTTTTCATATCTATACATACCGGTGTATACGCTTTTGCTTAAGACTTTTAGTAAACTTAAGTATGTATTAATGGGTAGCTATGCGGTGACAACTGAACCATAAACATTTTGACATATTTGATGTTTTGATGTATAAGTTTCAATTCGATGTGTAAAATTCTCAATTTTATTTCCTCGTTGGGATAAATACAGTGTTTATGATACAAATATGGAAAAATGTTATTAAAACATTGCATGGGTTGAGTAAGCCATTCTATGTTGGCGTGTACAAATATTGATACTAACTGTATAAAACTAGCTAAGTTGGATTAGTAATACCAAAGGATTTGAGAGTACTTACATATTAAGAGGTTGAAGTGTAATATTTCCAACCCAGTGATCTTACTCTCACCCGTGTTGTTAACAAGATGCTGGATACATGCAAAGTGACAGAACTTTTAAGTGATGGTAGACAGTGCCTTTTTACAAACTCTGACAGTTTTGCAGCTTAAACTTATGGGATCCGGAAAATTTGTGTAAAATTAGGTTGTCACTAGACGGTTTATACGTGTTTAGCATACGCCCCTGTGTATTTTATAGTCTTCATGTTTCAATAAGCAAAGCTGATTAAAATATCGGTATAATTTATATCAAATCAGTTGAACAAGACTTAAGTGTAAATAGACATTGTCTGAAATCAAACTTAATGCATTTCATTTATTACAATGATCTATAATTTATATGAAACGGAAAATATTGAAATGTATCGTTCCAAATAATTATCATGAAAAAAGTTTGGTTTAGATATAATGTTAAAATTGGAATATGGCGTGATGCGATTGAATAGTGTATACATGTATATTGAATATAAACGTTAGAATGATAGATATCGGAGTTTGATAATAACATGATACATTAGATCTATGTAATTTATTATTTGATATATCTAGATTCTATATGGAATGATATGATCTAAACGTTTACCGGAAGCTAATTAGTATGTATTGAACGGTAAAATAATAAACTTTGAACTAAGTAGACTCTACATTAATTAAGTGTGTTGTGTAGTTAGTCTAACATACAGGATGGATAATAAGGAAAAACAAGAATCGTACGAACTAAATGGAATAGCGGAATCAGCTCCAAAAGATGGTATCGAGAAAAGTAGCAAAAATGAAAAAGGTAGGTCTTGTATTCCGTATTTGACACTGTTTACAATTTGTACTCCGGGCAAATTGCTAGTTTTCTCTTGGTTTTAAGCTTTTCTCAGTTTTTGTTCCTTCATTTAAGGTTGAAAGTTAAAATGAGCTTAAAGATGGGGATAGATCTATTCCTTACATAAACTGCAATGGTACGTGTCTAGTTATCATTTATAAATGAATCAACTAGTAATTGCATTACTTGAGGTGTATTGTCAATATACGGATTTCTGGATATAAAGTACATTGCGGCGACTTTTAAAGTTAAAAAAAATCAAAATCTCGTTAAATCATAAATATTTCGCATTAGTCTATAGCCACACGGTATTTATCCTTTGCATAGTTCCCAAAGCACAATGCAATTATTCATTACATATACATGGATTGGTGCTCTTTAATATATGATAATATAAATAAATTAAATCTACTTTGCCATATTAAAAGTTTTTAATAATAGCATAACCGTTATTTTAAAGCTAATTAGAATCTAGTCCAAGTTAAAAAAAATTTATTAGATACGGAAAATAAATGCATGAACGTTAACATGATATTAATGACGTCATCAATGATGTCGTACGATGATAGTAATTCCAAGAAATTTCCGATCAAGTCATTTCTCGGAAGAGCACATTTTTGTCTCCCTTTATAACTCACTAGACTTAAATCCTGTTGATTTCCGATCATGGAATGTCTGAAGAAAGGAAGGCATACTACACAAACCAGTAGATATATATTTACCTCATTTGAACACTTCATTCAATATGACATTTGGATCATCAGTGGTGTAAAATGCAAGGACTAGATCTCGATCTAAATAAAGGTAATTTTCGACGTCATTTTGGTGCTGATTATTGCTGTTTTGTAAAATTAAGGAAAACGATGAACCGAAGGTATAGTGAAACCCCATGAAGCCGGTGTATCCACGGTACCGGTGTATGTAATTTTCTCATGAAGTCGTAGATTTTTTTTCTCGTCAGGTTGCCTGCAGGCTTGTTTACAATAACTGACGAGTAAATTAAATAAATAAATACGAAATGGACTAATTTCTGAATGAAGTCACAACAAAAACTTACACCATGCCTTCACTACGCGTAAATCCTTATTTAATCGGCAATGTTTGACATGCATGTTTTCAATGCTCGCTTGTTATTTATCAAACATAATTTTGACAGCTATGACGTCATCCATTGATAAAAAGGGTCGTGTGCAACTTTTGGCGGGAAAAAATCAACTTGTCAACAAACTGGACCAAATTTACTTGGAAAAAGTTATTGTTGCACCGGCTGGATGGGGTTATTTCCCTTTCCTGAAATTTTACATTGTGTTTGTTTACATGTATTTTTTCCGATTCCAAAGGTCATTTGATGTTATTTTGCAGTTTTATTAAAGATTAAAGGTCATTTTAGCAGTTTCCAACAAAATATGTGTCGAGGAGTTAAGTGATTTATATTTATTTTGTCAATTTCGTTTGATACACCGGCTACATGAGGTTCAAGGCTATACGGTGATATTTGCTGTCTTACGATGGACGCATGATGCCTAAATTTCTTTTGACGTCGTTCGACGGTTCACCAATTCCCGCCGTAGACCCATCGCACGACCGTCGAACGATTATTGTGAAAGGGGTTTCACAAACAAAATAGATATCAATACTGTATAGTGCTAAAAGGTATCAGTTCAATATTCTGTCTGCATTGCTGATGCGTGTTTTATACGCAAATATAGATTAGAAACCAAAAACTTCTAGATCTAGATCTACATAATATCTTATACAAACCAGTTTTCCTACTCAGACAGTTTTATTCCTAAATAACAATTTTAATCTTTATGCAATTGAACTACAATAGTCTAGATACAAATATATCTTACTTTGCGTAGTATTAAACGAACCATAAAACCAGTTTTTGTTAATATAATATTTATACGTTTATCAAAACAAGATTTATAAAGTTTGTATTTCATTAAGCTTACACTGCAATGTATAAATAAACCTTCTTTTGATACGTAGATTTAGTTTATAACTAAAAAGGACACGTTTTAACAATAATGTTCGAAAGTAATTTTCTAAGCCTGGTATTTTCCATTCTCGTTCAACTAGCGTATACTAGTATGTTCGTGTAGTATTGGAACTTGATCAACCATTGATCTAGAGCAGACCTTTTTCTGCCCTTTTGGGGAAAAAGGCCCCAGTCAATTTTGAGAATGTTGCGTCGCTAAATTTTCGAAATTGGGAAGCAATTTAATCGGATATATTGCAAAAATTAGGATTTATTTGGTCCATGATTGAATAGGGGTATTGGAATTTATTGATACCAACGATTTCATGTGTGTATTTGTTAAATAGTTCATTGGTGTAACTTAAAGAAACACTTTACTTGGCTTTGAAGTTTCATGATTTTGGTTTCATTATTTGGGGATTTTTTTTCAATTGGGATTTTTTCAGCAATTGGGATTTTTTTCAGCAATTGGGAACCAATTTTGAGGCAGAATAAAGGCCTCAGACAATACCAAGAAAAAGGTCTATAGAGGATCGGTGTTTTCTAAAACACGAGGGTGTTAAATTCATGCGTTGACTAGTTCAACATAATGTATACTAGTTTGTGTATCGTCACAGACGCTGTGATGAAAATGATTATATCCTGCCCTGGATTGCCACAGAACTTCGTTCCTCGACTGTCTTCACGAATATTAAGAAAACACACATTATATCTAGATACTTTTATCACAGCGTATTGGTCCTCCATTGAAGATCTACATGATGCGTATAGCTTGGTTCGTTCACCCCCACTCACATTTAGGTACTAAAATAAAACATTTATATTGTTTCAATTGTTTAAAAACTCCTTGTATATTTCTATTTACCAGCATCTACCAATTTTCCGTTTCTATCAATATATTGTGTTAATATAAACGTACACGTACACGTTCATACTGATTTTATCTGATCTCGAAACGTTAATTAGCATCAGATACGAACTTTTTAATCACCAACATTATTGACATACGAGTGTCTGAGTATGCATGGTTGACGACAGACTGGATTGATTTGTTTTATTGAAGTGATTGACCCACATTTATTTCATGAACTTTCATTTTGCCCATGAATTGTAAATTAAATACTAGAGGCATTTCAACTTGTTTGACTCCATGCGATAGTATACGTATATCAAAGGCCTAGGTGCCACTGAGCATTTTTGCCTAGGCGACGTACTTCCGAGTTGAATAAATGAGCTTTGTGAGGCACCGGGAACAGATATTTCACAAAACATTCTAATAAGCCAGAAGCTTCCCCTAGTACAACACAATTAGGGGTGTAACGGTACGCTCACCTCACGATATGGTACGTACCGTCAATTTTTCTAACGGTTCGGTATATTTCGGTATGATACATTCTTCTCTAACAGCTGCTTAAATATTTCAATTTTAAAGTAATAATGAATTTATTGTTTCTATAACAGCAAATGTTATGCGCCTATCAACTATTGTGAGTGAATTTAGACAATATGAAGCATATCTCAATACAATTAAAACGAGTGATACATGTTTATTATACATAATCAGAAGGCTGTCAGGTGTTTTCGTTGTCTGAATATGATTTTGCTCATAAAAAAGCTTATACCGAACCGTACCGAAATTTAGAAGTCATGTATCGTGAACCGTGTGGGACTGAAGTCGGTCGAAATACCGCGGTATACCGTTACAGCCCTAAACACAATGACCCATTTTCCCGAGCATTCCGATGCTCAATTATTAAATCGGGAAGAAATCGCCCAGGTAAAAAAGCTCAGTGGGACCTAGGCTTTATTTTACACGACAGATGCAGGGAGCAATGAAGTCCGAACGACAAAACAGTTTTAGCAATATTTGCGATAATCTAAGACATCTGTCAGATTCCTTTCTGGTCATAAACCACTTTCTTCGTTATATAGTTCAATGTTAAAGTGAACCAGTATAGCTATATTTTAACAGTCATTCAATGTCAAAATAATTACTTGCATCGTTTTTAGTATGATACTAGACTACCTTAATTGCAAATTTAAAGTTTGGATGGGTTCCATGTACTTTGATTCAATCGTCGAAAAATAGACAATTCTTATAGTTTCATAAGGTGTTCTAGAACACTTTCGTATGAAAATGGACAGTTTGCATGTCCAATAAATCACAGACAGAGTTTCTGTTAAAACTGAAGTGAAAAATGATCTAATGGATATGAAAGCATATTTTTTTTCCATTTTTGAAACTTTAAAAAAAATATCTTCCGATATAGCTGTATACACTTTTTAAAAAGTGCCATTTGTTAGCCACATATTGTATCACGTTATATTAAATGTATAATATCATGGCCATTGGGCATACATAATTATTTATATTTTCGTTCTGATGAAAGGATAAAAAAGTGAGATATTACAAAAAGGGCGACAACTCTGTCTTTGCTGTTTCGCATTCTAGTTCAACCAGCCCATTTTTTTTCAAGTGAAATATAGTCTTGACTTGACTTACCACTGATTCATGAGGATGCTGTTTCGTGGATTTTGCATTTCAAATATGTTGCTTGTCGCTTTGTTCCATTTTGCGATTGAACCACAAAGAAACAAAAAATGTAGTTAAGGCTCGTTTCATTTGGTAAAAGGCATGTCGTTGATACTACAAACTAATTGACTTTGTATCTGAATGTAAAACTGAGTAGAATTTTAGGATACAAAGTCCTTTCATCTGTGATATCCTTTACGGAAATAAAACACCAAGCCTATAAGGTGGAAACATTTTAATGTGTTAATATAATGCACTTGCCTTAGGAAATGTCTGTAGACAAACTATATTATCACTTACAAAGATTACCGAAATCGCTTTTTACTGAATAAGTACTTACAACTTACTTAGATTCTGAAATTGATTTATTCGAAACTATACAAGGTCATCACGATGCGCGGAGTGTCATTTGATTTCCTCTCCAAATTGTATTTCAAGCACCGTTAGTTTTAATGAAAATACGTCAAGACGTTAATCAGCAACTATAATATATTCCTACCATATATTTTACAGTGAAGCTGCTTGAGAGACGACATAAAGTGACACCACAGACTGCAGTCAAACTACGGTATGGTGCAATAGCTGTATCATGGATATCAACTATTGTTTCATTGGGTCTTGGGACTCTTGCTCTAGGTGTGTAGGATTCTTAGAAATACAACTATAAGTTTCGCTTATTGCTTTTATTAGTCCTTGTCACCGGATATTCCATATGCGCGAGACCCCTAGAAGATTTAAGTCAATTTAGATTTCATGGGATAGTGGGGTACAGAATTACAGGTGTATTCGTTCCGAAGACACCACTGGTTCTTTACATGTCAGGTGATTAGCAGTATACAATGGAAGTTAAAAGTCTCAAACGAAAGACTATAAGTAAATTTAGCGCGCAACGTAGCGCACAGATTATTTGGTGCACTATATAGGGACCGGTCAGCTCAGATTCGAGGACTCTTTAGCTTTTAACTGTAAGGTGCAAGACTGATTTTCTTTATTTTTCTTTAACATTAATTCTATCAACTTAGGATTTTTTATTTATGTATTTTAGATGCATTTGAACGATTTAAAGATTTATTAATAAAAGATAGACTTGTTATATAATTAACTGGAACTTTGGTGAAAATACTTAGATATTTTATGTCCATTCCGAGAGTCCATTTTATTGTATTTGTATTGTCCGTGCTGAATCGACACGCTACCACATATCAGTAAACAACACTGATAGATTCAGTTAACCGCCAGCACTTGACAATATCTATTTCCAGAAATCACGTATTCGTGGTCAAAAGCATTAATGCGGTACGATTAGCGCGAAATGGTTTCTTGCATAATATTGTATATATTGGCTTCGATCGTGCATGGCAAGGGTAGTGGGTGTAAAAGAACATTTTGCATTTTATAAAATATGAATTACATTAACCTGTTTCTTGAAGTGGAGATTCGGCATTTTTTGCTATTCGTTCTTGACAAATTACTTAGATTCAAAGCTACGTGTATAGTTTCTACTTAGAGCTTCATTTGTAAAGCTGTACAACAATGTATTTTACGATACTCATAGAGACACGATTGCCACCATGCAGTATAAACATCCTCCAAAACCCAGAAGTTACTTAATTCACTCCCGAACTCAATATACGTAAAGTGCAGGAGCAGAGTGTCAGGATACAATGTAAACCACAGGTAACCGAAAAATTGATACAGACTAAAACGAAAATTAAAAGAGTAGATTTTAATTTAACAAAACAAATGTAACCTGTGGTGTAAACAGTACTGTATGCAGTAACATAATAAATCCCTACTGCGTTTCTATTTCCAGTTTTTGCCGCCATGTACGACAGTCAATCACTTTTTAGCTTCGGGGTAAGTACGTAAAGATTGACATTATGATGTTTATAACAAGATCACCACTCATGCAAAGCATCTGTGAAATGCACGTGCTTCAATAATATGCATCACGTCTGTACAATTGAATATCTTTGTGAGTTTATACTGATTTATTTAAGGACGATTGTGAAACAAGTGTTATCAAATGAATTATCACAAACTAGTTAAAATGTTAACCATCGCCACGAGGGTTTGATATAATGGTGTGGAATCATTTTATTTCTTCTTTGGTATGTAGCGGCCGCCGTCCTGCACTCAAAGCAAACGCTCGGTCACTAGGCTATCGAGGAAGCGGTGAAATATCAGCTTAAGCAATAATATAACTAAAAACCTTGGTAAGGAAATCAACTATGTACGCACGATAATCGCTTAAATGAAATGGTACCCCATTATTCACAGTTTAAACACACAAGACTGACACCGCATGTTTCTATCTTCAGCTTGACTCTCTCTTGGATTGTGTATCATCCGTCATTGTATTATGGAGATTTCACGGAAATAATATTTATTCCGAAATCAAAGAAATAAGGTAAGCAGTTAGCACACATTTTGTTTTGTTAGTCCAATTTTCTTACACAGTGATTTGAACTAACAAGACACCAAGCGAGGGTGAGCAGTTGTCATCTTCCGGTAGCAGTATTGTAGGTGTTAATACAGCCATAACCGTCCCCAAGGATCTAGTAAAATAGGAAGTCAAGGAAGCATAAGGGAGAAAGTTCTAATCCCGGTTGTGTTGGTTCCTTTATTTATAGCATACTATAGCATGACGTTTTCATGAGTCGTCTAATACTGGCTACCATGTGTCTCTATCTGAATGTCGCCTGATAAATAAAGGTTGAAGAAGGGAATTAAAATTATTACTTCTCAGAAAGTAGTTCAGGAATTCATTCATACATCTGATACGTTGTGTTGAATTCATGTATGTGGAAGTTTAGGTGTCTCATTAGACATCTATGGACTAGCTCGGTTACACTGAACAACTCTCCATATTCCCATACAAACCTTTCTGAATGCGGCATGTCCCTTTGTACAGGGGTGATGATATAACAATGACTAACTTTGGTACAGACTGGTTTTCACGACATCTCCATACCATTAAATCAACAAAGGTCACTAACTCTTTCATGTACTAACATTATAATGTTTTAAACGTACATCAGTTACTTCCCTTGAAACATCACTTGCCATGCGTCTAAAGCACTGACACACAACTATACGATATGTGTCCCGAGAGCCTGAAATAGTGGTAGAGCTTCCACTTGCGACGCAACAAAGAGGTGGCCATGGTATTGATATGAAAATATCTCAAATAACACGAATACGAAGACCTTCCTTGGTCATAGAAGCGGTTCGGTTTTGCCCAGTCGAACCGGCCAAATAGACTGCGCCATATTATCTGTATTGTGAATATACTTTGAAATTCGTTCTTTTCAGGGCGTGTATAATGATAGGTGTATTATTTATTATGTCTGCGTTGTTCTTGATGATAAAATGTGTCTATGCCCTCGTATCTACTCAACTTGCAGAACGGGTAAGTCTGATATATAATTTGGTGGTAAACTAAAAGTGATCATACGAGTATTAACCAGTATTTGTAAGCACATTCAGTAACTAATAACAAGATGGTGATTCTGCGTAAAGACAATTATAATATGGGTTATAGAAATAATGAAATACTCCGCGACAGAGTTATCATGAGTTGCAGTACTGAACGAAAATTATAAATTATCACAAACTACGACTAACCAAATTTTCACACATTCACTATAAACGACTGTTTTAGAATACGATTCGTGGGGACTTGTGATGTACATCCTGTGACTCACGGTTTGCTTAAGGCATATTAGACTACATGTACATGTATTTCTTGTACCTATATTTCAGCCTACCATAGCACTCATCTTATCATCGGTGATGTTAGCTGTCTGTCTGGTACTCGGTTCTACCAAGGTGATTATAGGATATCTGTTAGAAAGCCGGGCTCTACTCACTGACAGTAAGTATAAGCACATTGCCACCACAAGCACAATACAAGGTTGACATACCACGTGGCTTTGTCGGCTAAGTCTGCAAGTAAAAATAAGGTAACACAAAAATAAGCATTTTATTTTTTGACCGATTTTCACAAGATATGTTCGAGGCTCAAACCGAGAATGATCGGGATACCTATGTATATATCATGAACCCAATGGTAGATATTCAACTAATAGTCTATTTTAGGAAATACACTATACTTGTACCTGTGATTTTGAAGGACGCATCCTGAACACTGCTGTAATTAATAGATAATATGCAGAAATAAACAATATACAGTTGTTTGCTTTTACGAAGTGAAGCTAACTTCGTTTTGGACTTGTAGCCACGTTGTCACGTTGTATTTTTACTTTAAATTTAAGGACACGTAAGTCTAATATATTTAATGTGCAATATCAATATAGCGATTGTTCCATTAAGAGACACTCTGTTTTACAAAGCATAGTACAAGGGTGGTCAGATAATTGATGTATTAATTGAATATAATAAAGTTATTCATAATACATCGTATATTTCAGGTATAATAACATTTGTCGGAGCTGTGATGTCATTACTGACGTTGATATTCTCTGCACTATATAAACACGATACGCGTCTATGGTACCTAGATGACACATTCGGACTGATATGTGGCTTATTCCTCATATGTTACGGAACCAGGTTTGTATTGTTGAAACATGTAGTTAATATTAATAATATATAATGGTTTAATTCAAGAAACATTGTACTTTATGCCCATGAGTTTACACGCACTACAATAATATATGCATACTTTCTTTGATAAATTAATTGCAATTGTTCTTGTTGATGCCCTATAGATTTGGAAATGTGAACAAAAACAAGTGGTAAATGCACTATATTGGAAACCAGGAAATCTTGTTTTATTATTCTCAGTGGCAGCAGGTTATACTCTTCCATAAGTCTCGGGCAACACTGTTCATTGTCCTTACCACTAACGGTCCATAGCACAGACACAATCAAGATTATCATTCTGTCTCTAGTTGAGTGACAAACACTAAAAGTGCGGGGTTAATTCCCGGGCCGAGAATCGCACCAGGGACCTCTTTATCCATTATCGAGAGCGCTACGTACTCGACTACCGTGTCACCCCTAACTACGGGACAAGAATCACGAATTCTTGAAAAGGCGGGACTATGCAAGCCGATACACTTTATTTAGTTTCATTTCGAAAACAATTATTAAAATCTAACAAAATCTTGTGTTTTTTTTCATTTAAGAGTAATTTGGGTATCCAGAAGAGATTTACAACAGTGCCAAATATCGCCGTCGTGAATATGAAGGGATAAACTGTATATTTAAACACTGGATGGAACTGGATTTTGGCGTTCTACCGAGAGATAGCTGTAGTGCATGAACATCCGGTTTTACACCTGTGTAATTGACATTACACCAGTTGTCAATCGCTACCCTTTAATCAATTTTAACGGTTAATTATAATCATGGTTCAATGGATTAACTTGAAACCTTCGCCAAGCAACCTTCGACATAACACCAAGTGGAGCGATCTCTGCTCTGCATGGCGTAATGTTAACTGCATGTGAACTCTGGTTTCGAGGGAGGAAATGCATAAAAGCATAATCTTAAACTCTCACAAAATATGCTTCAAGCTAATCTTGAAATTGTGTCGTTGATTTGCTGTCATAAACCCTGCATAATGTTTTTATAATATATGATATATGTATGTGTGTTTGTACGAAGGCATAGCAGAGACACGGGGTAGTATTCACAAAGCATCTTTAGTTAAAGGTAATCTTAAATATTTTGACTTAAAAATCCAATTGTAAGAAGATTAATCAATGGTTTCTTAATGATAATTGTAGCTCTTTACACAATTATTTAAACCTGTGCGAAACAATCAAGGTAGTTAAAATTTGGCCACAAGATAAATGAGTTGTGGTAACAATATTATTGAAAAAAAAACACAATATTACGACCATGTCACCTCTATTCATTCGTATGCTAGGTATGGTGATGGTCTGAGTTATATATGTGGTTAGATTTAACTCAGAATGACATTTTTGGAGATCGGGTTAGGTGTATAATGTTCTGATTTGACCGTTCAAAGATGGGAGCGTTCAGTTTCTATGGAACGCCGGAATATTGATTTTTGTAGTTATTAAAGAAATCATAATTCTAATTATTGATTATATTATAATCATTTATATCAAGTTTATATTTATATATTTGTCTGTTCTGTTTTTTCTATCATGTGACACTAACGAGGTTCAAACCACTTTGAGCACACTTGTGTTTCATGATCGAAATGAAATTACTGGCGTTCCATAGATGATTATACTTTGCCACTGTAGTTTGATGTAGGGTCCAAAAGCAGGACCAATAACTTAAATATTCATATTGCACAACGTTTTCTGTGAATATATCAATTGTTTTGATAATATGTTGTGTTACAGATGTGTATAATTTTATTATTATTTATTATTATTTGGACGTGAAGCCCTTGTTATAAAAATGAATGTCAAGCGAAATGACAATAAAATTATGTGCTTCCATTATGTTATATCAGACTGTTATTCGATATTAAATATTCTATAATGCCTATTCTATTGTTCGTCTTCATTTTTCGTGAGCCATTACATTATTTAAAGATGGATTGTTGGTTTCTTTTGTGGTGTAAGCAAGTCGGTGCAATCTGGGAAGTAGAGTACACATTGCCAGGCTGCTAGGCTGACAGCTACACGTACATAAAGTATAATAAATATAAGTTGCAAAACTGTTTTCGCAATCGGCATACGTATTGGTGTCCGTTGTCTTAACAAAGAGCTACGTAACGCTTTGTAAGGGAGGTAATCCATGTCTTCTATTTTTTAATTGAACGGGAGGTAACTGAATAGCGCGGATACCTGTTTGACCGAATCAGACGTAGTAAGAAAGATAACTCGTACGGTCTTCTGTACGACGGTTTTCGGAGTTATCCCTCAATTCACCCTAGGTACTAGTACTGTTTTATCAACAGACTTACAGGAAATCGTAAACTTACGTTCAACTTTAAATTCTGTTTATTTCAATAACTACTGCAAATTGGGGTCAGATATTGTTTGAAGGAGGTCACTAACTGAATCTTGATTAGTATTACAGCTCTATATATCACTCTAGAGATATGGTTGTAAAAGTATGATAAAGAATCACAATTTGATCGTAAGTTTCAGATTTGCGTAAATGCGTTGATAAAACAGTACCCGGGTGTCTCTCAATCCTAAGATATAGACGTCGTTACATGAAATGAGGCATTCGTGAAAGCTCGGCTATTTCCGTTTGTCTCCCTCCGGTAGTTACACGTATTTTGCATTGCATGTAAACCAAGGTGATCAGAATGGTAAAGAAGGTAGTAGAATGAAACGAGGATCAGTGATTAGTTCCGACATACAGGTGTTTAGTACTTGCACACATCATGCAAGGATAACACCCACTTCTCACACAGGCGCTACTACTTCAGTTACTCGTTTATCTAGGCTGACATTAATTGTTTAACGTGTTCACATCTTGTGGAACAACATACTACATACAATTGTAGTTATAATCTATCATCAATGTATACTCAACAACAAAAGAAAGTAATCATCCTTCATGTATTAATAAATGAACCATACACAAGCAATGCGACTTACTGTATCAGCTGCCTTCTAACACGAATTAGATTCAATTTCAGTCAAAGGTGATTAGTTCCAAATCGCCCGCTTCTTATTCAAATTAGATCAGATATTCTGTTGCGTTTTTGCAAAAACTGCTTATATCTTTAACGAAAGGTTTATTTGTATTCCTCGCCCGCACAGGTAACTGTATCATTGATAACGCAACAAACGAAAACTATTTCTTTGTAAAACTTATTTTTTTCTTTCTATTATATCAATTTGTTTTTCGTTTTTAGTCTTCAGTGTGCAGAATCACGTGGTCAAATGAATGCCGTTTTACACTCAAAACTATTGCGATTTCGTCTGCTAACGGTGAGGTTTTTTTCTTGATTATACCGATCGTGCATTTAATATTGTTATATTATATAGCCTAAAGTACATTCCGTATATGTAAGAATACCCGGCAAGTACCGAGTTCGATCTATCTTTAGCTGTTTTTTATTGTTTATTAAAAACAGCTAAAGATAGAGCGAACTCAGTACTTGCCGGGTTAACCATATTAAATTCACGATCGTTAAAATAAAAAAATAAACCTCACCGTTAGCAGACGAAATCGCAATAGTTTTGAGTGTAAAATGGCATTCATTTGGTCACGTGATTCTACACACTGTAGTAGTAGACTACAGGGTCACATTCGACACATCTAATAGAAACCTTACTTGAAGTTTGCATACATTTTAACATTGTTGAGTATATACCAATCGACACGAAGCTGTCAGTCTCAAGCTGTTGCTGTTTTTGTTGACATTAATGTGTTGCACAGACATGTACCATGTACAAATGTACCAACATGTTCATCGGCAAATATTTACTAGCATTCCTGATACATCGGTGCTGAGTATGTGCTGGGTGTGTAGAGCTATCGCTGGCTCAGAATGAGAAGGTCGTAGGTACAACATCGATATTTTGAGAAAACAGGAAAAACTGCCCAACAAGCTGTTTCAACTTCAGATTTGGTCAACATGACAAGTTTGTGATGGCATATGCTCATAAATCTAAGATACGCTTGTGATGCTGATTTCACATATGTATCAGTCTTATTAGTAATACTAACGACCTTCTCATTCTAAGCCGGCGATATGTTTATAACAAAATTTAACTATATGTGATATATTACGGTTGTGGATACAAGTGTCATTCAAACTGCGTTTGTCAATAATTCGATGGCTAAGAATGAGAAGGTCGTAACTACTACTTACGACCTTATAAGACTCATACATATTTGAAATCTGCTTCACAAGGCTTCTGCTTCTTATGAGTCTATTTTCATGAAAATCTGAAATTGTCATTTTGACCAAAATGAAGTTTTTAAAACTTGTTTTCCCATAGGTAAAGAGCAAATTACAGACATTTTTCTCTTGTTTTCTCAATATATGGAGTTTGTAATTATGACCATCTCATTCTAAGCCATCGAATGCTTTAATTTATCAGTACATTCCATATAGTCGAGTCCGTTAATTTGTTTAACCTTTGTAAGATCAATATTAGCTCATATAGGAGTCATTAACGATGACATCGTTTGAATTACAATATATCTCCAAGACAAGTGTTGTCTAATTCAGGCCATGTATTATATACAAAAATATGTGGTTATTGGTTAATGTATTTTGTGAATATATCGCTGGCTTAGAACTAGATGGTCGTAACTACAAAATCAATATTTTGAGAAAAAAAACTGTCTGACAACCAATCTTTACTTATGAGAAATCAAGTCTTTTCCACTACAGTTTGATCAACAAGACGAGTCCGATTTTCCTGACAATAGGCTCATCAAAAGCGCCTTATGATGTAGATTTTAAATATATATAAGTCCTATAAGATCGCAAGAAGCACTTACGACCTTCTCATTCTAAGCCGTCGATATAGCAGCAGTGGAGTATTCTACAAATCAAGTCTCCTTTACAGTCATGTAACACTCAAATTGTATATCTCAATCGTAGTCATTGGATAACTCGAACAGCTAGTGTGACAAGACTGTCGCATCTGTAGAATAAATCTGCAGCTTCCCTGGAAGTTACATTCGTACATATATGGCTTCATGTTATAGAGGCATTGTTCTGTAGGGTTAACGTATGCTTTTTTGTGCTATTACATCTGCAGAGTCCCGAGGGACGGTTGGTGCCCAAGCCCGTCAGGGCGAGGGCACCAACACTCCCGAGGGACTCTGCAGATGTAATAGCACGAAAAAGCATGCGTAAACGCTATTATAGCATAAAAACAACGCTTTAATAGTATGTTTTTCAAAATTATGACATTTTGGCGCGACATTTTGGGCGACGTCGGGAAAACAAACGCGACGTCGCTTAGCAAACGTTACGTCACATACAAGTTTTTGTTATGAGCGTCGACTTCCGGTATCGTCAAATACCAAGAAATAAGTGACATTGAGGGTTTGTTTACGTTTATTATTTTACTATTATAGAAAATAGATTAGTAGTTACTATTAGAATGTGATTTACAGTTCATATAACGCTGCAAATCATTTATTTTCGTCGACTGGGTCCTGAAATGAGCATACTTAAAACTGAACACCAACAGCGCGTGCGCGCGAGAATCTTTACAATAACGTACCTTTTATTCCCCGTTTACGTATGAGCAAAATCCCCGTTTTTATGCTATAATGTTTGAAAACAGCTTCTCGGGAAGACAGACATATCTATGTGAAATAGGGGTATTGGATATTCTATTTCAATACAACCATTGTTAACGACATCTCAATCTCATTTAATCAGACCATTATTAGTTCCACTACTTAACACTGATATAAAATCTGACCACACTCCGTATGGGGTCATGTCGATGTGAACTTTACATCATCCAATCTTACTATACAAAGTGGCAACGAAGACACAAACGTCGTTGTATGAAAACAATCCTTTATTTAACCACCATCGAGAGGGACGAACATATATAAATATAATGATCAGGTCAATATACCCTTTGCAAGGGTATCAAACATTTTGGAAACACTTTCATGGATAAAGCATACAAGCAAATCACAACTCGAATATGACGTCATCCAAGTTCATCACAGTGCGATAATGACGTCACTATATATGATATCACATTGTTTATAAGACGTCATACACTTTTATCGAATTTCGATAATGACGTCACTCACTGAAATCGAATTTCGTATGACATCATACATAAAAATTCAATGTAGAAATATACGTGAATTGCACTTCGTGAAGTTTGCAATTACTTTAGGAGAAAACAAAACAATATCACATTTTACAATGTTAGATGCAAACCAAAATAATGCGCACGTTAACATGCAAAATGTTAGTTTCTAACACAATCTCATTCTACTAGGCTGGGTAGTGTTACTCACTTCGTTTAATTGAAGTAACTACAGAAATGAGTACAGTTACAGTGTCATTGACATTGCACGGACTGAATTGTTACTGCGCATGCGTCAATATCAAAATGGATTCGTTTGTTAAATCTTCATTTGAAAGTCTCGTCTGCATAAGCAATATCCGACTCTGTCTCAGATTTGTCCGTGTAAGTTTCTGTCAATCTCTGAAGATAGAGAGAAAATAATTGTGAATTTTCCCTCCAATTTGTTTTTTTTTAAGTTGATGCAAACTCCTCGCATTAGTTACCTCCCTTTGCAGCATAGTAACCTTATCAATATCACGTGGTTTGTCGTCACAACAATGCCTGTGACAGTAGTGACTACGACAGAAGTGATTAATGTAACTGCAAAGGAAATTGTCACCGTTGTGGAGAGTTTGCTCATCCTAATGCCGTGATCAAAGAACATGCATCCATATAACATAGACCATCCAGACGGTCAAAGACCATACAAAAGGCTCGATTAAACATGTACGCGTTTGCAGACAGTGAAAAATGAAGATTAAAAATTATTTACAAACTTCAATAACTTCCGAGAAGCTGTATTCGGAGCGATTCATATGTATAAATTGAGACAAGAACCTTCGAATACAGCTTCTGTGCAAGGGATTTATGTAAAAAAGCGGAAATGAAAACACACTGCTGTGAACAAAGAACAAATAAGCGCATTCTTGAACTGCCATACACAGGAATAAACAAATCATGACCGAACAAAATTGGTCTTTTGTTCGATACATGGGAGGTAGAATAACAATACATCTATGTGGGCTAGTAAAACAGTGAACAGTAAACAAAATTAATGATAATGTTATGTTTATGCATGGATCTATAGTTGATGAAATACTGACAATTTTGGCAGGATTGAATTTTCATTTTTACAACTCAGTATAATATGAATTATCATGTATTATATTTCACGAATGCATGAGACAAGTATATCAGTAGTGACAAAATTACGTATGTTAATTTCCATAAAAAATAAATTACTCTTAAATACGAAATATGTATGCACCAATTTGAATTATCAATACTTACAGTCATGGGTAATTGTACCATTGATAACGAAAAAAAAAACGAAAGCACATTTTACTTTTCGTTTTAGTTTTTATCAATGATATATTTACCCGTGTTGACAGCGTGTATTAATGCTTGATTATTTTCACCGGGTGGCCCTTAATCCAAACCATATTGTTTTGCAATGTTATAGCAATAAAACCGTCAAATATATTCAATTAAAACACGAAGTACCCTTGTCCAGGGTTTACGCTCAAACTGAACAACATGTGCGCAATGATTTAATGAAAGCAAAAATGGTGATGCAAGCAATGACGTCACGGCAATACACGCAATAAAAATAAATAACAGCATTGTGCACAATGGAAAGTATCACAAATTGGTCAACATGGGGGGTCGAATATGATGAACCTGAGTGTGGCACTCAAACACGGGTGCTTGCTTTAAGGTTCGAACATTGGAACATACATTGTAAGACATAAAATCGTAGAATTATTAGACCTATTTTTAACAAAACAACTCAAATGAAGGGACCATTATATCTAAACTTCATAAGACTTTTTAGTATGATTCCAGTTTTCTTTTTAAATGAATGTCCCACTAACACGAATATCTGGTAAGGCACTCCAGGTTTTATATAGATATTATCATTTAAAGCTTGCAACTAGCAAGGACGTGGATGGTCACCATCATGATGCAAACTTTTCGATGACGACTGAAATCGAGATCAGGAACAGGTGTGTTTTTCAAAACATGTGTTTGCTAGTTTGCATAGTAATTAAACATGACATCAAAATGACTGAATTATTTAAGTAAAATACTACAATTTGAGAAATAAAATAAATAAGCAGCGATCAGTTCGTATCAAATGTCCAACTCAGAAGAAAGTCATGTGATTCTGAAAGCTTATAAAAACAGTGAACACCGTGTCAATACAACGTCACACGATAATAATGACCTACATGTACTGGGTCCATACAGTAAAACCTGCACACGTTGTCGTCCATATGAAACAACCAGCATTTGTAAGTTCAAACTGCTTGTTTGATCGCTTAAGACTGGCTTAACGGTAAACATCCTGGTAAAAAAAACACGAACAATTCCATTTTTACCTACTGAACAAAATTGCATGACAATAAGTAATATGGTATTGAGCAATAATTAATTTAACTAAACGCACAATGGTGTGGTTTTCGGACACAAAACGTGAAAATAAAACACAAAACATGGATCATTTGATCAAAAATTGCACTCGGTGTTTCGGGTGTTGATAGTCGACAAATATCAACGTATGACGATGAAAATATCGACTGTTTCCCACCATGTTAAATTAGTATTTATTGACACCATGGAAATAAATAATAATATTATTATTACAAATAAATGCCGCAATTTTGTTGCTCTTTATCATGCAATTGCATTTTTAAAGGCGCTTTACAAATAAAACAGTGACTTGACGGAAAATATCAAAGAATACAAGGTTTAGCATTTTTGATAAATACAAAAGTACAAAAATGTATAATATTATTAATAGCACCTATATTCTGTAAACAGTATTAACATGGTGTGAAACAGTCGACGTACCCGCGGCGGGCTTTATGCACCTATCAATATTTTGCCCTTGGGGACTTATTAAGACTTAATAATTCCCGTCAGGCGAGAATTCGACACGCCAAACGATTCCGGGCAATTATCAATGGTCGGATTTTAGTTCCTGTATTAGGAAATTAAGACGCCACAAACGATCAACATGCAACCATTTAAAGATGACGGGACAGTTGATACACCAATCATCTATATATACTTCATACTTTAGGCACAATGTTTTGCTCCAGGTCGGGGAATTAGACCCGAAAAAGGACAAAATATGTCCAATTCCCCTGCGACCTTGTTATGCCTGCCGCTGCTCATGCATCCTAGGGACAAAATATGGATAGGTGCATTATTACATAGTTTAAACATGAAACAATTTCACACTTGAAGCATGCTAGTAGTTGCTCATATAACAACCTCCTCTTCTTCTTCTTCAATCCCGTTATCATATGCTGTTTTCTCACGGAAGACAATTTCATCAGCGTCTTTGTCCAGGCACAACATCAAAGCAGATACCGCCGCTAACCCGGCTGAGCCCCAACCTACACCATAACTCCAACCAAACGACCACGAATCACCGGCACGTTCACCACGTTCTTCAGAAAATTTGAGTGGATAAATTATCAAGGTTGTAGCGTTAAACATCACTGAAAATACACGAAATGTTGAATACTGTTATAAGGGTAAAACAAAACACACGGCTGGTTCGTTTGTACAAACGATGGAGCTTCTATAAGCAAGACATCATTTTGTGTTTTTATTCCATCTGTTGGGCTTCTTTTTTTTAGAAGCTCCCCATGCTCATTGATTCAACATTTGGAAGATATTTGAAGCCACGACAGAATAGATAATGCCAACCTCTTCTATTCGCCGGAAAATACTATTCTCTGATCTCAATCTCATTAGAATCAGATCCTGATCTGTACTCCATTTTTGCGCTGTTAAGGATCTGACACATTCTGTAAGAGGTCACGTTCAAATTATGTGGGTGTTTACTTTGTATGTATAGAGAATGTACATTGCAGTAAGTCTAACTTAAATCTCTAAGTACAGCTGTAGAGTTTAAATATATCTCTCTCACTGTTCAGTACTTTCACATTTGTGAAAACTGTTATCTGATTGGATGATGTAAAGTACACTTGAACATGACCCCATACAGAGTGTGGTCAGATCCTACATCAATGCAAATTACTGAAATGAAGTATACGTCTGATTTAAATGAGAGTGCTCTGCTCTGTACAGGTCAAACGATAAGAACTAATGTATCAAATCTACTGCTCGAAGTTATATTATATATTTTCTACGTTCTTGGCTATACTCGTATATATCTTGCCTTGCACTTATAACCTGCGATTTTGCAATATGTGTTCGTTTTGTGGATTCCGTGTAGTTTCTGTTCAATGGTGCATCCCCTGTCTGATTAATTATAATTGTATTTTATTAATAAACAAATGACAAACGTGCTTTGATCAGCAGCGGACAACATTGTGTGATGATTTGAGTCGATTAATTACCCACTTCCCCATGAGAATGACGAGCACTTTGTATTTGGTACTAACACTGTCATGTACGGCATGACCTTGTTGTTGTCGTCATGTGTCTTTGACAAATACAATCTTAATCAATACCATGATCACTATAAATTGCAGTCGGTATGTTCATATCATAAATATGTGGTTTATAATGGTTGCATAACACCATATTGATGCATTTCATGGAACACCTCACGCCGATTAATCATTGAAATTGCTTTGAATTCGTTTATCTCTATTATGAAGATAATACAGTGTGATCAGAGAGAACCCTTTTCTACAAAACCGGTACCCATTCCAAACAATCGAAATATTTGGTTTCGAAATGACAATGTTAATGGTAAATGTTAATGTTAAAAAGGGGCTACTTAGTCGTTGGTTTTCAAATATGATGATCCTATAAATCGGTCCCATATTTTTGATAATTCAATACTTCCTGCCAAAAAAACTGAGGATATCCCAATTTCCTTAGTAATCTATTGGCATTACTAGACACTCAAAACTTTATGTTATCGCTTTCACAACCTACAAAAAATTTAATACTTGTGTTTATAAAGTTAAACTCCACTGAACAGCCGCTATCCAGCAAAAAGGCATTTGAAATTCCCGGAATGATATTGTATTACATCATGCTTCATTAATATTTGTTACGTATCAGTAATACAAACATATGGGAATACATCCATTTTTAGCTTTTCAACCTAAACGTAACTTGATGTCGGTGTCACGTTCTCGCTTATTATTCTGAAACAAATATGATAGCCCATGTTCTTTTTGTATGACTGTTTTGTTTCAAACATAGTGAACATTAACGACAAATTTCTACTCAAGCAAGACTCCTACTTCTTCAATATAGTATAATATCATTCAAATCACCTCGGCGGATAAATATTGTTCTACTTTTACGCGGGTGTAGCTGACCTTAGTATGACGGCGAACTAAATTAGTATAATTTATAACTAAACTTATATACGAGGTATATTAACGGGAGACAATTGGAAATGTTCGAACTTCCACGATTGAGTATAACGACGGTGCCAAACCAAAACCCCGTAACTCAATTTTTGCGCGAAAACTTTTTTGGCAGCATCCGCATCTGCTAGACGTGAACAGTTCAAACATCTTTGCTGGAGTTATTCTTGAACAGTACAAACATTTTTGTTGGAGTTATTCTTGAACAGTTCAAACATCTTTGCTGGAGTTATTCTTGAACAAGTTGCACCATTAATGTGACCAAAGATGCGGTTTAACCACGGTCTGAGGAAACATGTACATGTATTTGCAAAGTGTGCGTACAATAGATGCCGTCAATGAACCCAATATGCAACAAACTTACATAATAATGATCACATTGTTAACAGTACTCGTAGCGCATACACACAAAAGTAAATAACCATAAATTGACATTTTTTCAATGAAACCGATATCTTATAAGTGGTGCGTTTTAAAAACGCATGTCATGGTGAGTATATAAAACTAATCATAAAACTTAAGCACAGTATTATTGGTCTATTGTCATGGGTTTGTTTCCTATATTTATGCTACGGTCACAATGCTCGCACGATGTCCGTACAGATTTAACAACTTGTACGAGTCTGAAATATTTTAGTCCTAACGGTATTTGTAGGTTCTTAGCATCTGTTCACAGCCCGTACGGATCTCGTTGTACAGAACGTATAGTTTTCAACAGATCACCGAGTCCTCTACGAGTTGTGAAAATCCGTACGATGCTCAGACGAATCTCGATATTCGTACGGACTCCGTGCGGGTTCCGTACGGACGTCGTGCGAGTTTAGAAAAATTAACTCCTACGGAACTCGTAGGTCAAATGTGACTAGGGTATTACTCATAATATCGAGGGGTGACCGCAAGACTGTAGTAACTACATATGATTAAAGAAGGACTTGCTGCATTCTTGCAGGCACCATTGATATGTACTCCTACTCAAATGTAATTACATTCAATGCATCCTTTGACTTGACTGTTCAAGACAAGTTCAGCTGTACGTGAAATGTGAATAAATTAATAACGTATGTAGTGTAATATTAAATCCCATCATAAGAATGAGCTCACAAATACATAACACGCGATTTTCCTTTCAATACGTTAATCTCAAGAATTTCACAACCCATCCAGAACCCAAAATATTGTTTAACCAGCATCCGCGCAATCTATTACCCGCGAAAATCAGTAGTTTTACAATTTACTAGAATTATAGTACATATAAATCGGTTAGACAATTAATTAGTATTCTAGCTGACTTTGTAAGTAGGCGTGTCTTTGAAGTAGTATAAGTATAAAATCAATGACTTACACGGATTCTAATTGCTTTTTGTTTGAACTAGATTGTTGTTGCTTTGTATATTTGATACCAGACAAACAATAACAGGTTAGATAAGATTGATTGACTTGTGCTTAAACAATGGAGTGGTGAAAATGAAAGCAAGGTTTAATCACAGGTAATGCTTAGGTCAAACTAAACATGTTTGCCTTGGCGATGTACGCCCCATTTAAAAAAAAGGGCTTCAGAAGACATCAGGAAAAGGGTCCTCGCGGTAATGCTGTTCGCGATGCCCCTCGAAGCTTGTTCATTTAAATCTGGAGTAGAATGTCGAGACAAAAAATGTTCATTGGGACATAGGCTTAACGGTACAAATGATAAAGACTTCAAAAATAGTTGTTGTAAAATTCACTTTGTTTTTTTCTTTTTAAAAACGTATGTCCAAGGTTACATAAATTTAAAGAGTAGCATCGATTAAAAGATAATAGTTTTGAGCACTGTTGATTCAATAAGTGGTACTAATGAGAGAACTATCCCGTTCGAAAGAATAGCGGGGATTACAGTTAACTCAGGTATACCAAGTTAAACCTAGTTAAATAGTTTACCTGACACACGAGGTAATGTTTACAGCCGTTATCAATTAACTTTGAACGGACTGTATTCATCAATGAAACAGTCACCTGTGGGTTCTGACATCTATATGCGACAGGGGCTGCACAACATGCGTTCGAATCCCAAATTAGATACAAACTTTCAATATTAAGTACAATCTCTGTAGGGCAACACCATTTAGGAGCTGCAAATTATTGGCCAATGTATAGAGAATGTTGCTCTACGGAGGTACAGAATCATTTTATATCAGGTTAGGGAAATGTTGTATGCCTTGTTATAGAAAGGAGGTTGTTAAACATAGGGTCATTCTCGATTAGTTGTACTGTACGTACTATTTAAGTATGGATTGTAAGGGTCGTTAACTAATTAATTGTAAGTTCTGGATACAATCGTATAAATAGTGTTCTTATTTCTGTATACTGTAAATTTATTAAATTTCAGTGAAACAACATTTCGTGGTTTTGGTGAAAAATACCATTTCACGGGGACGTTATTTCAATTTATCACCTGACTTTCCTTGTATCTAGGTTAGTATAGACCAGTACGTACCACGTGTAGTATAAGGGATTGAGTTTTCCTAATAAATTAATGCGTATTTAGCGTTTTTAGTGTCATATGATAAAAAGAATTTATCACTCGTTGTCAATTGATATATTTATATTAAACTCGTTCAGGAAATATTATTCAGCTCGCCAAAGGCTCATTTAATAAAATTTCCAAAACTCGTTTAATATAAATTTATATCAATTGACAACTCTTGGTAGATCCTCATTATCTTATCCACTACGTCTTATTCTGTACAAATTTTGTTACATTGTACCATTTTAATCGTGGGGATTTGATTTTGTGATTGATATTGTCAACAAATCGACGAAATTAAATACCCCACGAATAATAATGATTTTACGGTATCTATCTGTATACTGTGATTATATATCAACACGTTTGTAGGCGGTAGAACTATTTATATCATATATACTAATCAGTGATAATTAATTAATACCCAGAGGTAGGAATTAATACGTTTCTATAGTACACATAGACTAGCTCATGTTTCCACTGTGTATAAATGAGTCGATTTCCGGCAATCGCAATAAAGAATACACGTTGAATTATATAGTACAACAATAATGTGCACATGGGCCAGATTGTACATGTACTTTCAATAGCAATAAATGATATACGTTAAATTTTATAGTAATCCGATAACTCATACAGTGATTTTGGTTTATACGCTGTGTCTCCGTATGCATGATTCACAAACTATCAAAGTTTCTGTAGATGGATTCTTCATTCAATCAAAATACTCGACTAACGATGTATATTTGTGAAGGCTTTATCATGGATTTTAGACGTTGCACAACAATTATTCAGTTAAACATGGGGACTGGTGCACCTTACCCGTGTTCGTGAAATGTACGGGTTTTTTTATTTCCGAGAAAACGAGTTATATTACTGTTAGTACGCTTTCAATATGTTTTCTTTACAAACGGTATTATCCGAATAAAGTAGCGACATACTGACGGACGAAATATTCATTATTTTGGTAAATTTGTTATGTACATACCGCAGGTATACATGTCCAGGGCTTAGTACCCCCCAGTTATTATCAGAAACTGATAGTTTACTGTTGGAAGTACCCCGTAGATGTAGATATTCGCGAGTACAGTTGTAATCATTCAACGTGCTTAGACATACTTATAATACGAGATGTCTTTCAGGTGCCTAGTGTACGTCTATACCCCCCCCCCCCCCCAGTTACAACATGTCAAGAACAACATATTGTAGGTGTTAATAACATTTGTTGCTGGTGCCACGCTTTTAGTACTGGTAGTATTTATTATATATGTTCCCCACCACTGAAAGTTATACCTCTAACCATTTTTCTGTAACTCTGATGATTTCTTCTAGTTGAACTCAAGTTAGATGATTAGTACAGAGCATGCCGTGCATAGCCCTTATTAGCTTTCTTCCAAAATATGGCAGGCATATATTTTATAAAAAGTTGCCAATTTTCTAGGACTCTTTTCAGCTGTTAGGCCGCTCAAGCACCCTTTGGCATTTCAACTTCCCCTGGTCATTGGGCTGCATATGGAAACCTACACTCGTGTCTCCCTGGGGAGACTATATCTCTCCTGTGGTGTAGCAGCCAACATCGATCTGCGGCGCCCAGGAATAGACACGTCTCTCACAGGTACCATTTTACACCATGATGAAGTGGAGCTGTGGGTTTTGCTTAGAGAAATTAACCAGTGGTCCAGAGGGGGATCGAACCCGGGACCTCTCGATCCCGAAGCGCGCGCACAACCTCTAGGCCACCGCTTCCCATATGTGTTTTGCCTCCATCCGGATTTAAACCCGGTCGCCAGATTAGAAGGCAATCACACTAACCTCTGTTAGTTCATTGTTGTTGTTGTTGTTGTAAGAGTTATGTTTTAAGAAGAGATGCTCTTGTCTATCAAAAATATACGTTTACCGCGTGCTTTCTTTATGGTTTAAATAATCCAGTTTGTGCTTTGGATTATCTAGATGTACACAGTCTGATAATGTTAATCAGCAACAGGTACACGTTAATGTAAACATACAAGATATTAAAATATAAATATGTAATTATATTACATCACCAAACGTAATTTTAGTACCTTCTTTGTGTATCTGATTCCTTTGATCATGCAGTTACGTTTATAATTATTGTTTTTATTATCATTATGTTTTTATTGAAGAAAATGATTGATAGCGTTTTAGTATTACCTAAGCAATGGCCGTTTAATAATAATGGAGGGAATGATTTATCAGATTTCTATAGTTTGCTTTTCAACATATACCAATGCATTTTGCATTTTACAGATGATCTTTAGCGAATATCATAAAGTACAAATGTTGTACGAATATTTATCTTTCTAAAACGAAACATTTTTTTATTACGATATACATATTCGTCATGAATGCTATATAGCCTTAAAATTATTTCTGTAAACCTTAGCTGGTATTCACAAAGCATCTTATGAGAAAACTCAGTAATTTCTTTAAAAAGATATTCCTTAAGTATGTTAGTAACCATATCAATCAATTTGCAAGGTATTGATAATTTCGCATAGTCAACTTCATTGTATATATCGATGGCATAGAATGAGAAGGCCGTAACTACCAAATCGATATTTTGAGAAAACACTGAAAAAATGACAAGTTCAGATTTTTTATGAAAATGGGCTCATTAGAAGCGCCTTTTGATGCTTATTCTAAATATGTGTGAATCTTAAAAGGTCGTTAGTGGCACTTACGACCTTCTTATTCAAAGCCATCGATTATATATATATATACGAGGGTCAGTCAAGAAAAACTGAGAGTTGTTCAATTAAGCCTTCAAAATGTATTTATAATTATATTTTCTACCAATTATCGTCAACTATTATCCTTTGCTGATATTCTTATGAATTCCGTAATCGGGTATAGGCTTATAAATAAAGTTGCTAAGCAACCAAAGAACATCATTAAAGGGTATGCGTTCACGCCAGCGACTGGGAGACTGATTTTGTTGTCAATTCGAACGTTTATTTCAACTTTATATAGCGTAATTTTGTACAACTAACATGTGTATCTTGTAGAATCGTATTAATCAAATAATAATGGGCATTTGTTACAGAATGGTCACTAATGCTGTATTGTTTAGTTGCCTAGCAACAATTATACCCGTATTTTATCGATTTTCTCGACATGTGTTCTTTTCGTTGCCATGGTATTCTAACACTAATCACCGAATTCACAATTTCTGCTCAGGAGGATTATGAATGTATCTAATGGAGTCTAGTGACCGTAATAGAAATAAAAAATATAACTTTGCTTTTGAAAAACATCATGCGTTCTTTTGGGTGGGGTATAATTGTGGTCTCAATACCAGTAAATAAAGTGACAATTAATAGTTCCATCAAGTATATTTTCTATATTGGAGGAACAAATCAACCATAATTAAGTATATCTGATAGATTAATGTATAACAAAATAAAAGATAAGTTTGACAATGTTCGACATAACTGTATGTTTCCATAGCAACGTATAATTGTGTTCTACAGACAGCGCGAACGCATGCCTTCGAGTTGTCTTCTTCGGTTGCCTGGCAACATTTATCAAATTTGCATACCCAAAATTGGTATTCGGGATAACATGGATGAGATTCCATATTTCATGATAATGTATAGACAGTATAAGAACACTTAATCTCCTGATCATTATTCACCAACTCTCAGTTTTTCTTGACTGACCCTCGTATTATAATCATTAAGAAAACATGGACTAATTTTCTTAAAATTGAAAATATGTGCAAAACAAATTTTTAACTTAAGTCAAAGTATTTCAGATTTTCACGGAGATGCTTTATGAATACCAACCTGGTCGTTGGTCGTTTACTGGAGAGGTTGTCTGGTTACGTCCTTCATGTAGAGAAATTACAAGATACATAAATGTGTAAAAAGTATCAACCGCAGACTCATTTACCAGACAAGCAAGCAATGCCAACCGTCCGAATCAAAGGAAACCGTATAACAGAATGCAGAAGTCCTCGTTAAACATATTTAATGCCTTGGTTCATCTGAGCATTTTTTGGCTTCGGCGATGTACGCCCAATTCAAATAAATTAGCATCGGGGGCATCGGGAACAGGGATATCACAAATTTTCTAATTGTTCCCTTTTCCCGATGACTTCATGTGCCGCCATTTATTAAATCGGGAGTACATTGCCGAGGCAAAACAACTTCAGTGGGACCAAAGCATTAAACCTTAAAAGTGAACAATTAATGATGCTTTGCATGTCCTTTTGTTATAAGTCCTTTCTCTTTATATACATCAAGAATTTACCAATTAGATAAATGGACATTTTGTGTGAAATATTGAAAATAAAAGCGTGTAGTTGGTGATATATGACTTGTAACCTTTCAATGTTACGTCAGTATATGCCATTCTCACACAAACTACCAATATATAACTTTGATGTAGCACAGGAAATCACGTCTTATTTGCATCAATTATTCAAAGATTCGTGTGGTAGATTTACTTGTTTAATCCATGCATTAGACCTATATATAGAATCTATCAAAGCTGGTCGACTGTTGATCTGAAGACTGTTTGTCGTTTAATTTTATGACTTTGTTGTTGTTGTTTTTTGTTGTTGTTGTTGTTGTTGTTGTTGTTTTGTTGTCGTGTTTTTGTTGTTGTGTTTGTTTTTGTTGTAGTCGTCGTATTGTTATCGGTGTTATTGTTATTGTTGTTGTTGTTGTGGTTGTTGTTATTATTATTGTTGTTGTTGTGGTTGTTGTTGTTGTTGTTGTTGTTGTTGTCGTCGTTTTTGTTGCCGTGTTGTTGTTGCCGTCGTCGTGTTTTTGTTTTCGTGTTGTTGTTGGTGTGTTGTTGTTTATTTTTAACGATTATTTTTAGTTTTATCAGAAGGTCTAACATATGGTTTCTAAGTCAATGGACCAACTACAGTCTTTGGTTGGGGCAAACAATAGTTGAATGATATATGAAAATTAACTCACCTGTTAAGAAATAAAGGAGCATAGCAATGTAGTAACAACGATAACGGCTTCTAAACTTTTGAGCATTCAATCCTATACAACACACTATGTTAGATATAAAACATAATATGAGTCCAAGCATTGCTAAACCACGACAGGCGTACATCCAATCTGAAACATGAGAGAAAGAAAATGTAAAACTCATTGATCAACATACATGTACATAGTTTGAATACATACTTTTTAAAAAAAATTCTGGAACAAAAAAGGGACCCTTGTCTTGAATGTATATATCGCTTAATAAATACTTTCCTGAGTAAAAGTTCAAAATGTTCAAAATACTGAAAACTGCTGGTCAATACACTGAATTGGATGATTTTCATATAAATTACATTGTGCATTTTTTCTAAAAATACTGAAATCAGTATTTAAACTGAACATTTTTACCCCTGTTAATAACTTTATAATTATGTGAAATTTGTTCAAACCTGTAGTGGTTTAGTTTAATACTGTTGTGCACTTGTCTTGACTATGGCATTTTTTGTCAATTCGCATAAGTGATTTTCAATGGCATACTCCTGATAACTATAATTTCCTAAACTATATTTTCCACATGTTACCGAAACCGTAATATTAATTTGTCTTGGTCTCATATGTCGCTTAACAACACATTTCAAGTATTATAGTAACACTACCGCGCTTTGTTATAAATCAGTGTTGTTTTTCTGGTAATCTGATCCGATAGTGTTTCGACTTACAATACCAACAAGGTCCTTTTCTCATTTACAATTTACTGATTTGTAGTCATTGTGGTGTGAACAATAGGACTATACATGAGATTACTACACCCGCCCACAGTAACCGTATCATTAATAACGAATAAAGAACGAAAACAATTATTTTATGAAATTTATATTTTCCGTTTTATAGAAAAATACGAACTGGATCTGTAAGTTAATCTAGATTCCATGTATATATGAATTTTATTTTGTTTATAGCAATGAGCTGTATACACTTACGGACTTTGAAAACGCACCACTTATTCAAACCACGAAATTTAATAGTAAACATTGTTTAATTGTATTAAAATTTTGTCTATAGATAGCTCAATTTATGTTTTAACATCTGTCAAACTTTCAAAACGACAGTTAACAATGTTACTTAGTCACGTGACATCCACGTGCTTAAGTCTCAAAACCAAATTCACATTTGTGGAAAGTGCGTGTAAAGTTATGTTTTGGTGCGTTCACAACAGCGGGTACTCATTACAATTTCAATTCGCTTCTGGAGAATGTTCCTCTATTCACCAACACAGGTTCGGACAATCATGTGGGCAGATCAGGTCATTGAACTTATCCATGGACTCAGGTGTGAAAGAACATGTCAAATGTGTTCGGTGGAATCCAAATCTGGGACATTCCATCACGCAGATATTGCTTTCTTCAAGAAAATTGACTGTTATTCGTTATTTATACGCATGGTTATATTCATACTGTCCAAGGTTAACACCCGTGTCATCCGGAAATAGTAAAACAAGAAGGAAGTGACTGCATGTTGAAGCACGTGTTCAATGTTAGATGAAAATAAAATTGGCAGGGTACTAAGTGAAAATGTTATATTTCATAAATAAACGTGTTTGATATTTTTATTTGATGATTTAGCATATCTATCGACACCAAGCATTCTTTTGACAGGCACGTTTGTTGACCGGAAGTCCTTTTTATGGCGGAGCATGCGCATTATTTATCCGAATTCGGTGGCTTTTTATGCCTTTATTCCCTATTTGAAGATAAACGGTGGTTTCAGTTGGCATAAAACGCTATTGTAGACGAATATTTATTGTATCACGACAACTTAATCGTGCAAAAACCACGCGGTGGCTACTTCCGGTTTGTAACATGTTTTTACCTCCAGGCACATCAGTTTGAGATTGACATTAAATGTAACCTTTGGTTTTGAAAACTTAAAATGTGTTGTTTTTTTGGTATGCTAATGAATCGTTTACACATCGTCATTTACACAGGTCGGATATTGTCATTCGCACGAGACTCACGCGCTAAAAATGGGATTTGGCCACGTGGTCACTATTAGCAATTCGGTTAGTAAAAATAAATTAAAATATACTTTACCGACAACGTTCTAACCCAGTAACATTATTCCATTGGTATAAAATAATCCTAGATAGTTCATACAAAAAATACCGACCCCTGAAAAGTGGTGCGTTTTCAAAGTCCGTAAGTGTATATTGTTTTGGTTTTAGCCTTTATCAATGATACAGTTACCTGTGCATTAGCCCTGTGTTCATCAAAAGTCACTTACAACCACGTTACAATCACAGGGTTATGTCGCTTCAATTATTTGTAGACGAAAACTCTTTATTTATAACACACTGTTCAACGAATTAAAGGTACGAAACAGATATGAATCGTGATGACATGTCTCGCAACAAAATCCTTCGTTGAACACAGGACAGGGCCCGATCTCCCTAAACACCTCAATCTGAGCTAATTCTCATCTCAATTTTGCCATGAGTCATTTAGATAATTTCCTTTAAAGACTGGCTTCAAAGTTTGCATCACAAAACATAAAGTGCCCTTTTTTTCTTTGTTGCAGAAAATTTAAAGAGCTTAAACCTCAGACATATCTCAAATTCAGACCCATGATTTGAGAAAATTCTCAATTTGAGATGTTATTTTCAACTTTAGATGATTCGGGAGATTTAGACCAAATTAAAATAGCTTGAACCTCGGACATATCTCAAATTCAGACTCTTTATTTGAGAAAAATCTCAATTTGAGATGATATTTTCAACTCTAGATGATTCGGGAGATTTAGACCAAATTAAAATAGCTTGAACCTCGGACGTATCTCAAATTCAGACTCTTTATTTGAGTAAATCTTAATTTAAGGTGATATTTTAATTTGTGATACTTCGAGAGATTGGGACAAGATGTAAGAATAACTTATTTACTGTGAAATCTCACCTGGTGGATCAAGTTCGTCACAAGCTACACGACCGGGTGTTACTGTGTAACATGTTTCCCACAATCCTTGTCTAACTTCACCCATCACTACCCAGGCGGAAGCACCAATATACATAACCATCACTATCAGGTTGATAAACCCGAACAACACAGCAATCACCTGCAAACAGAAATCATTATACCATTTTACACTTCATGTACATTTTTGTATATTATAAAAGATGCCGAACATAGGCTTAATTTCTCGATCAGCTTTCTGCTGAAATATTGCAGGCATACTTGTATATATGAGTTCCTCCAACCGGATCGTCAAATAGGACGCTTAAAGTTTACTAACAACTGAGCAAAATTTGACATTAGCATTATAATACATTTGATAGACTAAATGATAAATACAGAAAAAATCTATGAGATGCATGTATATGAACCACATCACACGAATATGAAACTCCCAAAAGCTCGCTTAATTAATATAATTATTTCAACTCACTCCATAAATTCAATATTGATAAACCAACAACCATTCAGATCTAGATCTAGGTAACATGGAGGGAGTTTCTATTGCCAGCAATGTGGTTTGGGCAACAGCAAGATTAACACTTTAGTCTTAGTTCTAAAAAAAACATATTTTCGTTTTCTTTTCGTGCCTGATGAACTACACACAAGCATGCACGACAGAATGTAACAAGAGGAACACAAATATTAAATGTAAGATGCAGTTTGTGCGAAATATCAAACCGATTCTATTCTGGTGCATTGTCTTCTCTTTATTTGATATAAAACATAGCTCTACATATTATTTCTCTGGTAAACAAAATACGATACTTCGAAGTAATATGATATAACAATAGCTCATAACTTAATGTTGCTCTGTAGATAAGTATATCTTATATCATATTCTGATATATTTGTATTATCTATAGCAATAAAAACAAGAGAAACTTGACACTATATTACTTGGCACCAGATTACTTGATACTGCAGGTTTCTTGACACCAGATTATCTGACAGCAGAATACTTTGTACCTTAATACTTGAAATCAGGATACTTGACCCAAGTTACTTGACACCATATCACTTGACACCATGATACTTGATACAATGTTACTTGATACCATGTTACTTGACATCACGTTACTTGACACCATGTTACTTGACACAATATTACTTGACACCGGGTTACTTGACACCGGGTTACTTCACATCATGTTACTTGACACCATGTTACTTGACACAATATTACTTGACACCGGGTTACTTGACACCGGGTTACTTCACACCGGGTTACTTCACACCTGGTTTCTTGACACAATGATTACTGACACCATGTTACTTGACACCATATTAATTGACACTACTAAATTTATTTTGTTTTTCGTTTCAATAAGGCATCGGCATCGACACATGATAAGATCAGTGTACAATGGATACTAGGTATACATTACCCTATTTATTGTTGCTATAGATTTATGTATATTATATACGTATATATTCATGTTATTGCTTATGATACATGTTTTGTTTTGTAATATTATTGTAAATATGTTATACTCTTCAAAAAACCAGATTACTTGACACCATGTTACTTGACACCTGATCAGTGGTGTCATTTCTATATAGCCAAATTGCGGCCTCTGTAGCTCAGTGGTTAGAGCACATGCCACGTCTAATCCAGCTACCCGGTTCAAACCCGGGTGGATGCACATGCATATATGCCTGCCATATTCAGCAGAAAGCTGACTGGCACTGTATAATAAAGTTAAAGCTCGGCATTTGTTGCATTTTTACATCCAAGCTGCTTTAGGCATCGTTATATCGAGTTTTGTGTCGATAGTAAACAACGATATAGCTTACAGCTAGAAGAGTACATACATGTAAGGGCGTGACAATGTCTAGTCAATCATACTGTATATTAAGTAGTTTTTGTCTTTGAACGTGAAACATGTTTGATATATGCATGTAGCTAATAGGTAGCAATATTAAAACGAGGGTTGCCTGCAGGAGAGAGGTATGTCATCATTTGATTATAGGCAATTACGACAGTATGGTGGGTATTCCTCGACAGTTTTCTACCGTACGCAAGAGCATAGAGCTATTTTAGTGTTTGCATGAAATTGATGAAGCAAAGCGAAAATAAGGTTCGTAATTTTATGGTATTTATCTTAAAGTTTATTATTGTTACATACATTGAATAAAAAGTGACAACTACGAAAGCACGACATCCCGAGCCGACAGCCTACTGTCTCAGTCAGTCAGACAAAGCCTCATATGGCTGCAACATACACAGTGCTTGACGCTACGTTATGAGATGCGATTTTTCTCTCAAAATATAACTATTGATACTGTCATCAGAGTCAGGAAATTAATTTCTGTAAACGGAAATTACCAAGCATAGGAACGGTAGATATGTTATGTTCATAATACAATCATCGTCTACGTTATATTGGTATTCTTTCTTTATAGATAATTATAGTATACGTTTTCCATGCAACTTAGTATTTTTTGTAGAATAGGACACAATTCTTGTCCGAAAGCTATTCAACCGCTATCTGTTGAGAGTCGGTTCAGTGAAAAAATGAGACTATTTCTTGAAACATATTACGTTGCATTTTAGGTACGCCTTCTCGGCTGTCTCGTAATAATCGGCCGAATAGTAAAATGTTTATGGCTTTATTCAACTTTGTCCTGGCAGATATTTGCAAGACGGTATTTGTCAACATTGCATTTTATACCTACAGGCATATATCAACCCTGTATAGTGAAACTGTAAACATTTACTGGTCACGTGACACCTGAAATTGTATCAATGGATGACGGTGTAATACAATTATCTGAACTGTAAACATTTGGTTCATAGCAAAACAGAAAATCGAACGGCAACCGGGGTTCAAATCCGGACGGAAGCACTCATAAGCCTGCAATATTTCAGCAGTAGGTAAATAAAGGCTATATGGCTAGGATCGGCTCGGTACAAAAACTCGTACTAGAGCATACACTTCTTGTAAATACAATTTTATTCTTCAACATAACATATATTAGGCCATACCAAATCGTTTCTTTGTTTAGCGTCCGAGGACGGATAGGTTTGAGCATCTTGGGAAAGAAAAAACAACAAAATCTATAACCTCTTATATCTTCAAAATCTATTGAGATATTACCTTCGTACTCCTCATTCTTATTCACCATCGTGTCCCCAAAATATACACAGCAGTAGGCTTCACACAAACAAGCTTTAAGGTATGTAAGTAAGTTATTATGATTGACAATGCTTGAAACCTATATTTGTTAGACATATGCCAACATGTTTAATGATGAGGATAGAAGTCAATATGACTTGGGTTTTTTAAAGTGTTTTTTTTTGTCTCAGGATAGCTAGATAGGGTTTTGAACATAGGGAGGACGCTTTATGAAATAACGATTTGGTATGGCCTTACCTCAATCATGCAGACACTTGTTTATCTGTTGAGTGAGTGCTATATTATATACCCTCTTTATACATTTTGTATTCCCATACAACATGTACATTAGTACATTATGAGACCATTTTGCTAGATTTTCCGAGAAAAACGAATTGGAAATGATTTCCTACTGACATGCTCTGGCATAACGTATTAGATGAAATGAGTATTATAGATAGGAACGAATTAAATGATTAGCTTGCTTATCACAAATTGTCTCTGCAACAATGTGGGCGGCCAGAAGGTGGTTTTGTTTGTATTTTCCAATGGTTTACTATACATGCTGGTGTAATCGCTATCATGCATGGTTGAAGAGTGGAAGCGAGGTCACGAGTGCAAGAATTCAACAGGTGTTTAATGGAATGGTTGCTTATACTGATGAATATAGTGCCTTACAAATTATGATTCATAATGTTTGAGAGAAAGCTTTGCATACGTATATACTCTCGTAAGCCATGACACTGCAGTCCTTACGCTTGGCAATGAATGTTTCAAAACTCCTGACTATACCGTCATAAGCTATGACCGATATTTATGTGGTTGAGGGGAAGCATATCATTGTATACAAGTTAAATAGTTCCTGCGGCCAATTGTTTTACAGACCAGTATTGTGAGAGACATTTTGTTTATAATTTTAAAAACTAGAACGTTTTAAGGTGTTAGTAAGGCTTGATATAAAGGTATGAGGAAATCGGACAGGGGAGGCAGCACACTTTACCAGCTGAGCAAAGACTCGCATCAGTAACACCACGACACGTGTACAATGAGCAATGCACACACGTGAGCCAAAGAAACAATTAAAAGTCCAAGTCCCCGCCGAAAAATGCGGAATTTTACAAACCTTTCTGATTTTGTAGGCTTATGTGTGTTTGGGTATATTTACCTAGTATAATTTACCGAAAAATGGTGCTATTTTCATTATTAGTTATTCAAATGCGTAATATAGTTTATTTACGACAAAAAGTTTTTTTTACAAGTATTTGGGTAAAAAAAACGTTCATACTTTTGTATATTTGGGTATAGGCGCACGTACTGTCAGAAAGTATGAACGTTTTTTTACCCAAATACTTGTAAAAAAAACTTTTGTTATTATCCTATATAATTACACCATTCACACCCATTATACGTTTCGATAATCCTTCTTTGTTTAACCCATCAGTAGATCCGTCAGTGAAATCCCTCTATATCTATGTTGTCAGTAGAATGCGTCAGTAAATTAGACAGTCCCGTAAAATAAAGCGATTCTCACGACGTGCAAATATTATGGACAAACGTCGGTTCGAAATGATACTGGGCCGAGTCTTGCCGAAAAACTTGCTAGTTTACGTTTATTTAGTCATCACTGGTCATTAAAATGCGTAATATAGTAAATCAACCCCAGATTGTTAGTTAAATACAAGTTTTTGGGTAAAAACGTTACTATTTGGGTAAGATTTGGGTGTTTAATGCCGACGCCTCGGCCTGACCTACTTAACGTAGATCTAGGAGAGGTAATCCAGACTGCAGGTGCACGCCAAAACACATATCGAAACACATTTTTTTCTTATTTTTAATTACTTAAAGGGGTAAAAGAAATGATTATGGTTATCAACTTACATAAGTTTATTTTAAATAAAAAATAAAATAATAGTGAAATAGTCTGGTTTACGACATTCGCACAAAGTGCTTCATTTTTTTGGATTTAGTTTTGAACGCGTGAACCAGACTAACGAAAGGTCAAGTGCGCGTTAAAACACATTTCGAAATACATTTTTTTCTTATTAATTATTACTTAAAGGGGTAAATTATGGTTAATACTTTATTTTAAAATAAAATAGATCCATGCGAATCTAAAAACAAAAATGGTATTAGTCTGGTTCACGACATTCTTAAAAAATGCTGATCTTTTTGGATTTTGTTTTTGAAATGGTAAACCATCCAGAACAGGTCACGTGCCCCTACATGAAAATTTTTCTTGTTGCATACAAATATAACCTGCGGCTCAAGGCCGCAGGTTAATTACATCCCCTAATTTGCATAATTCCCTTCTTATTTTAATGTGACGTCAGTCGGTCCATATATAACGCATATTACCCAAGGGCAGACAATCTCCTGGCTTAATCCGATTGGACTATACAACCACGACTAAAGTGTCAAAAACCCGATTTACTCAACTATCATGGCTATATTAAATATTCTCTAAATTCTTAGATTCGGTATACTAGTAATATAACAAATAAAACTTGACTTTTCGGTCAATATGGGCGATCTGCACGAGAATGGTATGTGTCAGCTTTACTTCGGGCCATATACCATTCTAGCTCAAACTGCCCTGTCCGCAAACTTCCATATTGAACTCACAGTCATGTTTTATTTGTTAAAGATCCACTGTTTTCACACTGTCCTAATGATGTTGGTGTACAGCCAAGACAACATTAAACACATCGTACCACATTGCAGTACTTATACTTCCATCATGCCATGTGTGTGAGAAATGTCATAACAACAGTCAGCGGCGCAGCAATGTAGCAAAGTGATAAACACACAGTACTGGAAAATCGCAAACTTTTGCGAGAGATAAGTTATATTCGTGAATTCGATATTTCGGGGAAACTAGCTCGAGTACAGAAACAACGTAAGCAAATCCCAAGAGTATTGAAAATAGCGAACACCTAAACTGTGTCAGTTACCCCCGAATCACACATTCGTGAAATATATATAAACGTCAAGAAAATTTGTGATTTTACAATAAAATATTTCTAATAATAATGTGTTTCTCGACGCTTATAATACTAGTTCTCTAACCTACAAGGGTGGTAATCACGTGACTTCGTCTTGTATGAAGCACGTATAATGGCGGACATTCAGCCTCGGTAAGTACCTATTTTTCTTGGTGTTATATATGTAAATAGTTGACCAATTATGGAAAAAATCGGTACATGGTTCTTTCGTGATATAATCAAACAACTGTTATGATTTTTTACCTTTCTTGTCACAAAAACCTTTATTTTCCATAATTGGTCAACTATTTACACTTGACGTGCAACTTACGTGTCTTGCGATGAAACTCCGGACCAAATTCAACGAGTGTTCTCATAATCTGTTCAACTTAGGAGACCAAACTAACTTGTAACGTTAGTAAAAAAGCAATGCGCATATGATAGGCTATGTGAAGTTTCGATATAGAGGATGGAAGACATATAACACCAAGAAAAATAGGTACTTACCGAGGCTGAATGTCCGCCATTATACGTGCTTCATACAAGACGAAGTCACGTGATTACCACCCGTGAACCTACATAGCACACATACCCCAGTAAACGAGAGAGAGGATTTACAAACGTACGATCAACCAGTATGACATAATAATTTGGAATGCAACATAGATATACGGAAAGGTGTATATATCTCTAGCATACATACATTGCAACATTTACATCTCGTGTTGGCAGGAACAACCGTATATCACAAGGGTTTTTTACCTGTCTCAGTGTCTCAATATTTCGACATGTTTCTACTTTTCAGCATCGGTATGATACTTAACAATAGTGTTCTGAATTCAAAATACATGACTGTACAGTAAAACCTTTATTCTGCCACAGCATAATTGTAACTTATGTGATGTTGAAGATATTGAAGAGAACTACAATGTCGTAATGAGATAGACAATATGATTTTTATTCTGATTAAACATTTCACGGTTTTCACTATTCATGTACGAGTATATGTCATTGTGCACTACTAAATTGTCTCTGACAGGAAGAAACAGTACTACATTTTATCTCGTTTATCGGTCATGCATGCCAAGTAGGCTAGCATATCAATTGCTTAACATTTGTCAGATAGTAGAGTTGCTAGTACTTTTCATTTTTCATTAATAATTAAGCAAATGTAGAATGATGGAGTCCATTTGCAGTTGACATCAAAGTCAATCAACTCTGATATAAATTGCAATACTATTAATAAACCAAATTAACTATATGTGTTAATTGCTTTCCGATGCCTTTCTGGAATCAACTACCTTTTCATTTGTATCCACATCAAACACATCGCAAAAACATTCATTTTATTAGTCAGATAAATCAAAATAAATTTCGAAAAATCAATGATGGACTCTTAACTTTTTATAATAATCATTAAGTACTTTGTTACGGACTGTTACGCCTAGGTCCCACTGAGCATTTTAGCCTCTGCGATGTACTTCCGACTTAATAAAATGAACAATGGAAGGCATCGGAACAAAGGGTCATCATCATCCATGTGAAGTTTCGGGGAAGTCATTATTAAATTTGACAAATCCCTGTTCCCGATGACTCCCGAAGCTTATTTAATCAAATCAGGAGTATATTACCGATGTCAAAACTGCTCAGTGGGACCTAGGCTTTATTACCGACGTAATACTTACATTGTACATTTTTAAAACACAACATTTAAATAAATTTATATAAAAAAATGGTTTCCCAGCGCACTGATTTTGATGTGTTTGTTCGGAAAAGCGATTAAGCACATAAATTTAACTACAATCGAATGTTCCAATCAAGCGCTATATGAGGATCGTCTTGGAATTAAATGAGCAACCCTCGTACACTAAAGATTCGATAGTTTCAGGGATCCCCATCACCCAATATTTCCCCTGTCGACAAAGTTCTCTGACCTCTGATGACTTAAGATAATAACCGGTAATTGTATATTCTTCCCGAAGATTAAACAAATGATTACAATGAAACAAAACCCTCATTAGTGCGTTATGTATAACGTATATATTATAATATGTATAACGAATATCAGTTTCTAGTTTCAAATTTTATAGCAAATTAAAAAAATATATATAGATCTAGTATATCTAAATATTGAATTACCCGCTTGGAACTAGGTACAGTTGTAAAATGTATAACGTTCAAAGATTCAGTAGAAGACTGAAATCAAGTCCGGTGAATGGACGAAAAAATCGAGAAAGAAACTAAACAAATGTAATATGTAATAAGAATAAATAACGAACGACACTAATTAGTTGACCAGTATGTTATTGAAACCATACGATTGTGTATTTCACATAGTTCTAGAATCTTAAAATATTTATCTATATGCGTATGAATATGACAATAAATTAGGTCCGTGAAGTTGGTGGACCTCATTAAATTATTCATTATGACAAATATGTTAGGGTATGGTTACATGAACTATGTCATCGATCTGAGAGTCAATGTCTCTTGGGTCAGTTGACCAGACAGAGACTGCAAATGACGCGGCAAGCATGTCTTACTTTAGAGGTATGATAAATCTCTGGCTTTGAATGAGAAGGTCGTAATTATTACTTACGACCTTATGAGACTGATACATATTTAAAATCAGCACCACAAGGCGCTTTTGGTGAGCATATTTTCATGAAAATAAAACTTGTTATGTTGATCGAACTGAAGTAGAAACAACTTGTTTTTACCATAAGTAAAGAGCATTTTTAGGACAGTTTTTTCTTGTTTTCTCAAAATATCGAGTTCGTACTTAGACTACGAAGATTTCATTCTTAGCCGTTCGACACATGTATATGATCCCTGGAAGTAGATATCTTTTTTTTTTTTTTTTTTTTTTTTTTTTTTTTTTAGGAGATACTTTTATTTTCCTCGTCATTTGATATGTTAGTGGGTTTTGAATGGTTAAAAAATTGGGTCCAGTTTGAAATCTTCCTGTACTCTAGTTTTTTGGTTTCATTTTATTATATAGACCATATACTGTTAGAAAAGTTTTGCCCTTAAATTTTCATGTCAATATTTTGGCGGCCATCTTGGATTCAAAATGGCCGCCGTGCATTTTGTGGCTAGATTACTAAACCCTATACAGCTTGGTCAATTGTAAGTGGAAATGAGCCAAAATGATGCCAAACTGATGGTAATAAATAACCCTGCATTTTCCAATCAATTTTTTATTGATTACTTTATTTGCATATTCGTGAATATTAATGAATATGCAAAAATAATAGCATTTTGTCATAAAATTGGCTACTGTTGAAGTTTTACCAAATATTTTCTACATGATGTGACCCATCGGAGTGGATTTATTAAATAGAAAAGAAGCAAATGTACTAATGCTACCATAACAGAATGATATCATGTAGAAATTAAGCTAAATTTCAGTTATAAGTGGGTGGGGTAAAAATGACAATTAACAAAATGGCCGCCATGCAATTTTGTGGTTAGATTACTAAAACCTATACAGCTTGGTCAATTGTCAGTGGAAATAAGCCAAAATGTTCTCAAAATGATTGCAATGAATAACCCTGCCTTTTCCGATCGTTATTGATTGATAACTTCATTTGCATTTTCGTGAATATTAATGAATATGTAAAAATAATAGCATTTTTGTCATAAAATTGGCTAAAATTGAAGTTTTACCAAACATTTTCTGCATAATGTGACACATCGAAGTAGTCTTATTAAATAGAAAAGAAGCAAATGTACTATTCCTACCATCATGAAGAAATTACACAAGTGGGTGGGGTATAAAATGAGAATTAACAAAAAAGTATTAATTTTCATTACGGCTACTATTTTTAAACCTGTATGTCTTGAAGTTAGTGAGCTCAAATAGTGTCAAAATGCACGTAGTATATAAAAACTCACTACATCATTATGAATAAGCTCATTTGCATATTCATACATATTGAAAGCATTTTAACAATATAACACTATTAAGTAAAATCTTATAATCATATTTCGCATATTCAGTCAATACAAGGAGCTGTCTTGAGGAATTCTAGTCCCAATGAAGTCAAGTGTTTCATGAGAAGTCTAATGAGCTGATTTTTGCGATAACGAAGAGCTCAAAGTACCTATCTAGCAATCACTAGGATGGGATTAAGTCATGCATGCGGGTGCCAGAGAGTTGAATATAAATGATTGTCTTGGTCTTTTTACAATGATGAACTTATAAACATCTACTTAGAGGTAGCAAATACAAAAATGTATATAGTGATAAACGATATACACTATAATAGAGCTTTTGAGGCACATGAAAATACACATGAGGCATACTAATCTTTGGTTGTCAGCATGCTTAGAAAACAGACCAGAGCACTAGGCACATCTAATTGACTCGTTAAGGAATTTGAAGAATCTGTAGAGCCAGGGTCTACCTCTGATATAAAGGAAACTCGCCAAAACATGAACGATAAATCAGATATCATGAACATTGAACAACAGCTTCACCAATTCAACATCGAGAATGGACGATACCCTAGCCTAGATACAACAATATAATCCCAGTTAGTTCATTTGGATTGGACCTAGCACAAAAACGCCAAAACAAGTAAATAAAGTGGTGATGGGGAATATATGGACTGACACACTATTAAGTGACACCAACCAACCTCTTTTCTTGGTCTAGCTGCCTTTACTTGGGAATAATCAAAATATCAGAGGAAACAGTATGATGCAATGAAGTAAAAACCCCAGACTATTCTCAACGACAATGGAAGGCAAAACCAACAACACTATTATCCAGACTGTTAATTGTTGCAAATATGGCCGACAATTACTTGTATATCTCTAAAAAGCATCCTCTAGTTATGAGTTACCTGTATATTATGTAAATAAAACTATAATGAAAAGTGATGGGTCAAAACAAAAGTGAATCGAAACATCTCATTGAAGAATTCGACACAGTACCAGCAGTAATAATGAAATACATGTATAATAATTGTTGACGTTATGGATATTTTACTGTCAGTTGGAATTTCTTGCAAACTTATACATAAACATGTTTGGAAATGTCAGGAACAATGTAATGGGTTTAGATAGTTCCTGGAAATGTCCAATGTTTTTGTTGAAAATCATGTATATACCAATTATTGCACTTGAAGAAAGAATCTTTTATGGCTTTCAGTGAGCTGTAAGGCACATGTAGAAAGGAGAAGAAAGTAATGATTGTAAATTGGACTGTAATTACAAATGAAACACCATTAGACGATTTTCTTACAGACTGTAATTCTGATGACAGGTTAACTGTATATTTGGCTTTAAAGGGACGAGTCTATAGCCAAAGAAGTGGTGTTTGTCTGCAACCAGAATTATCGGCTTCTTGCACTAGATGACCAGGCATCTGCAGTACTATCCACTTCTTGACGTTGTCAGGCCAGCTCTTGTGTTGTCTTCCTCTCTGTCCCTTACATTCTACATATTGTTTTCTAAGACTACCATGCCTTGTGACGAGGCCAAACCGCTGGGGTTTTCTCCTCTTTACGGTTGCTAGCAAGGGTTCCTTTGGGCCAACAAGTAACAAAGCTGGTAACCAATTGCAGTCATAATGCCAAACCCAATAATATGGTTTCTTAAAATCTAGTTGTGGTAAATGTCAAGTTGGTGTTGGAGATATTTGTCTATTATAATAAATCTACAGTTTAACATCTGCGCTATTGTGCTTCTGACTGCTTTGAAATCAGTCCGCTCCTCAGAGTACTTATTCTGCTTTATGCAGACTCTGCCCAGGATTTCTTTGGGCATGACATTGCAGGGGTGACTTGACAAACTGTATAATGTTCTTCTCTTCAAGATTGTTTGATACCAGACAGTAAGTACAAATAGATAGTGCTCACCATCACTATTCAGTATTTCAGTGGGTATTATGTCCACACCGTGTTCAGATACTTAACAGGGAATAACAATAACGTTAAAAAGAAGAAAACTGTATCATGCTTAATGAATGTCTGAATGAAGAATTTAGCTCAACTAGGAACATATGATTTACCAGGACCTCAAACTATTGCTGTATGTATGTGTTAGTTATGCAAATTGCTCAGTTATTAAAAATACACGGTCGCGCCCAGGTGAACTGTGTTCGAAGACATTTTATCTCTTTCATCTGTTATGTTTTGAAAAGGTTCCCTCAACTTACAGTGCATGCTATCAACATAAACTGCGTCTTTGGAGGACATGCTAGACAGTTTGTTCTTCTTCCCGGCATGGACCGATCGGACATGGCACCAATTTGTACTTCCAATACATGTGAGAGTTCAGCCTGTTGTGCCCCGAGCTTAGTCAAACCATTATCACTTGTTCTGACCTGTTAAGGCGATGTCAAATGATTACAGGATGCGCCCTTGTGCATTTCCGGTCATGCCTAGCACTTCAAACCCTCAGCTCTGGACACTGACAAGTGGGGTAAACAACTGGCAAGGCAATTTTGTAGGTCTAAGCCCGTCAGTACATAGCCTTTCTGTAGCAAGTCCTACCAAAGTGCCTCTCCGCGGCGGCATGGAACAACTGGGCACCTTACCGCCCAGGCTAGACTATGGAGGGCTCGGAACCGCTCTTGAAGGTGAGGCAGCAGCGCCACGTCAGTTGCCCACCAATGGTTTCTCAGTCATTGGGTTAAGTTAACCCTGTGATACCCAGTGTTATAAGGTTCCTGCTTACTGGGTAAAGAAGGAAATCACTGCCTTGTGGTTAGTTGTTGGATTGACAAAGGCTAAGCCCGACAGAAAAACACAGGGAGTTGAAATCAGCGATGTTGGCCCAAATGGCACTCCCTAACATACCACAACATCATGTTAAACAGTCATGACTACACGGTCACCAAATATAAAAGATGTAACATGTAACTAGCAATAACTAGTGTGTAAATGTATAGACAATGAAGAATGTTTAAACACCAGGCAATTGTGTAGGCAACTTAACTACAAGTCATAATTCAGGTGTTTGTTTTTGTTTTCGTAGACCGACAGATTCATAAAAAATAACCATGTAACACTGTAACACTGTAGTAAATTGTATACTTAACAATTGATCAATTAAAAATCTTCAAAAAGCTATACTCCATGAATGTAAAAACTCTGTTTAGATCATCATACTCCAAAAATTCCACCAAGATAACGTATTGTATGTCTATTTGCTAATTGTCATTTTATACCCCACCCACTAATACTTGAACTTTGTGTAATTTTTCTTCATTATATCACTCTTTTGTAATATCAAAATTAGAATTTTCACTTCTATTATATTTAATTCTTATAAGTCTACTCCGATGTGTCACATTTTGCAGGAAATATTGGGAAAACTTTAATTTTAGTCAATTTCATGACAAAAATGCGATGATTTTTACATATTCATTAATATTCATGAATATGTAAATGAGGTATTTAACAAAAAACAAATCTTACACATAGGATTGTTCATTACAATCATTTTGACACCATTTTTACCCATTTACATTTAAAATTGACCAAGATATATAGATTTTAGAAGTCCTATCACAAAATTACATGGCGGCCATTTTGAATCCAAGATGGCCGCCATAATATTGACATGAAAATTTGAGGGCAAAACTTTTTTTCAAGTACAAGGTTGAAGTAACAAAATAAAACCAAAAAACAAGAGTACAGGAAAATTTCAAACTCATTCACCATTTGACACCGACTATGTGTGGGTCGAGGTCATCCCACACATACCTTACAACAAATCATTGTTAGTAGTTACTAAAACTATATTATATAACATCACATAATGCTAACTAAATAACTAAATAAGTTTTTAATGTAGTGGTATACATCCACATTACCGTATGTAATAAATATAATATATATAAAAATATCCCCTGCAAAATTAAGGAAAGAGAAAAGAAAGTAATTTTGATAAGAGGTTTGAGCAAAGAAGAGAATGATAGATATACATAGAAACCCTGACGTATAAAACTACTATCAGTTTATTGACTTAATTAATAAAGTCGGCTACAATTGACCAATATATTTTAGTTTTTTCTTTGGAGTATGTTTTTCTTTCAATTGTCAAGGCAAGGTTTAGACTGTTTTTTAATCCTATTACTGTTGGAATAATTTTTTTCCTTTTACATAAGTAAATATATTTCTTAGTTTGTAAATATAGCATGTTACATTTTTGTTTACTGCCTAATATGAAGTAGATATCGACAACTAAATAGAATTGAAAACATTTCCAAAAAGATCACAGATCGCTTGACTGTAAAGTTAAATGACATCCGATAGTTGTTTGGGCATTATGCTGGATTGTAGAGGTCTTATCTGCATGTTCAGAACCTATACGAAGAAATATATGACCTCAATTGCGTGGTTAATGTGAAAGATGAACATTGAGACGCCAATTCTGATATTGACGGAGGCGACGGAAGTGTTGTTTATATTTACGGAGGCGACGAAGGTGTTGTTGATATTGACGAAGGCGACGAAGGTGTTGTTATTATTGACGGAGGTGACGAAGGTATTGTTCATATTGTCGAAGGCGACGAAAGTGTTATTGATATTGACGGAGGCAGCGAAGGTGTTGTTGATATTGTGGAAGGTGACGAAAGTGTTATTGATATTGACGGAGGCGATAAAGATGTTGTTCATATTGATGATAATGAGCATGCTGAATATTCGTAATTACGTATGAGTTTAGCAACAGCAAGTACATGTACTAAGCTCACAATCTTATTTTAAAAAATAGATGTAATACTTATTTGATGAAACACATAATTGATAAAAACCCTGCTTCTCAAATAAAGTGACTCATTTACCACAAGTACTGGAGCTATGCTATTTGTAAGAGCACGTCCCTCAGAATACGCATCTGAACTGAGCATAATTGCCAACATATGGTATCCACAAATACATATATTAATACCTAGTAATTAGTGGTATATACTTATGTTGAGAGGTAAATGGAATAGTTAATAATGCACAAGCTATATTAGAAGATTAATACAGACAATAACAACCATCTGTACGTACTGTTAATCATGCTGAAGATGATTTCGAAGATATTGTTTCTGATTTCGGATCTATCAATAGAGATCACAAATATGTGAAGTTGTGAATATGAATACTGTAATGACATACCCATTCAATTTGAACACGTTCGAAAGTCTTAGATTTAAGCCCGTATAAATCATTTATAGTCCGGTTAGGATATATTGATAGTGACGTCATCGTTTATGTGTGCACAAAAGATTAAAACCATTGCTTAAATAGGTAGAGTTTAGTTTGGTATTGAACTGTTGGCATAAGCCTTTATACTTGATTTTACACCGTACTAGTGGATTATTCCACGGTGACCATGTCACCGTATTTTTATCCTAACTGGACTGTTTATACAATTCTTTAGACGAGGGGTGGTCCACTTTTTATTTGTTTATTTGAACTGTCTTTAACATCAACACTTTTCTTACTGTCAGGATACGTTTTTATTATGTTTTTTCTTACGGGATTGTCAACATCAATTATCAAAATATGGTACCAGCGTTGAATTGCATAACACTCGATGACGATTATACCGTCTGAAACGAGGTGTCGAGAGAGATGTTTATAAGTCAAATAACTTTATCCACAATCGATTCGGTATGAATTAGTATAAAGTTATAAACAAAACCAATCAATCGTTGGCAAACATATTAATTGCTATCTTTTCCAGACAACACTCTTAGCGCTTTGATTATCTTTTTAATGGCGCCCACTTCATAGATTGGATAGCAATGTCAACAAGATAACTGAACAACTGAATAATAGTGAGAGAGCTACACTAACATTGTAAATAGAACACTGATGTACTGATCATGCTAGGGTTCCATTGATAAAAATAGTTAACATGAAATGGTATTAAAGCTATGAACCCTCTAGCATAATCCGATAGTCGTGATTTGCTTGTTTTAATGGCGTCTAGCGGAGATTTTTAACGATCGGTCAGTGATACACGAAGGTCATGTGGACTAATTAGTTTTCCTAGAATTATTAACCAAACAGTACAAACATTCTCTTCAACAAGCCGAGCATAGCTGTTATCTAAAATGCCGAGCATAGCCTTTACTTAAAGTGACGAGTCTAGCTTTTATCTAAAATGCCGAGCATAGCCTTTATTTAAAATGACGAGCATATTTTTTCTTTAAAATGCCGAGTATAGTCTTTATTTAAAATGACGAGCCTAGCTTTTATCTACAATGCCGAGTATAGCATCTATCTAAAATGACGAGCCTAGCTTTTATCTAAAATGCCCAGTATAGCCTTTATCTAAAATGACGAGCCTAGCTTTTATCTAAAATGATGAGCCTAGCTTTTATCTAAAATGACGAGCCTAGCTTTTATCTAAAATGCCGAGCATAGCCTTTGTTTAAAATGCCGAGCATAGCCTTTGTTTAAAATGCCGGGCATAGCTTTTATCTAAAATGATGAGCCTAGCTTTAATCTAAAATGCCGAGCATAGCCTTTGTTTAAAATGCCGGACATAGCCTTTATTTAAAATGCCGAGTATAGCTTTTATCTAAAATGCCGAGTATAGTTTTTATCTAAAATGCCGAGTATAGTCTTTATTTTCCAGGTTTATGACTTGATTATTGCCCCGTCCGCATATGAACCGATTGGTTAGGGCCTCCGCCTAGGAAGTGGGAGACTGAAGGGTCGACTATCGGTGGAAGCCGGTGTTGAACTGAAGGTAGCTAGCAAGTTTTTATTAACAAAAGCAACTTATAATTACAGTATATCTACATCTGGAGGACATTCCCGTAACCTGTCTCAGCAGATACATCCGGGAGGTTGGGTTGAAATCATTGTGTGTGAAATGCATTCTATCCACTGCCAATACCGGATGAACTTGATAGTTAGAAAGTAAGCACATTTGTACCAGTCAATATAGATATCACAAAATACAAATATTTTTTATGTGTGGTAAATATAGATATATTTCTAACTGAAAAAATATGTTTTCTTGTTTGTTAGGAGATAAGATTACCATAAGAATGCGCCCTTATAGTGGGGATCGAACATATACTGTACTATGTCATAGCATAGCAATGCGATGTACGTAGGCATTAGACCACTAATCCGGTTTAGTTCCTGATAGGGCAGTATACTCGTAGTCTAGAACGACCAGGGGGTTTTAAGCATGTTTAACAATGAAGCATGTACCATAAAAAACAATGTAGTGTCTCTGGTAGTTGATGTTGTTGATAAACCACACGATGCTCCTCTAAACATGACCGTTGACATAAATAGGTTGACACCCTCATAGAACCATTGACAATCTTACAAGAAGATTTATTATAGGTAGACACCCTCAGAGAACCATTGACAATCTTACAAGAAGATGTATTATAGATAGACACCCTCAAAGAACCATTGACAATCTTACAAGAATATGTATTATAGGTAGACACCCTCAGAGAACCATTGACAATCTTACAAGAAGATGTATTATAGGTAGACACCCTCATAGAACCATTGACAATCTTACAAGAATATGTATTATAGGTTGACACCCTCAGAGAACCATTGACAATCTTACAAGAAGATGTATTATAGGTAGAAGACACCCTCATAGAACCATTGACAATCTTACAAGAATATGTATTATAGGTTGACACCCTCAGAGAACCATTGACAATCTTACAAGAATATGTATTATAGGTAGACACCCTCAGAGAACCATTGACAATCTTACAAGAATATGTATTATAGGTTGACACCCTCAGAGAACCATTGACAATCTTACAAGAAGATGTATTATAGGTAGAAGACACCCTCATAGAACCATTGACTATCTTACAAGAAGATGTATTATAGGTTGACACCCTCATAGAACCATTGACAATCTTACAAGAAGATGTATTATAGGTAGAAGACACCCTCAGAGAACCATTGACAATCTTACAAGAAGATGTATTATAGGTTGACACCCTCAGAGAACCATTGACTATCTTACAAGAAGATGTATTATAGGTTGACACCCTCAGAGAACCATTGACTATCTTACAAGAAGATGTATTATAGGTTGACACCCTCAGAGAACCATTGACAATCTTACAAGAAGATGTATTATAGGTAGACACCCTCAGAGAACCATTGACAATCTTACAAGAAGATGTATTATAGGTTGACACCCTCATAGAACCATTGACAATCTTACAAGAAGATGTATTATAGGTAGAAGACACCCTCAGAGAACCATTGACAATCTTACAAGAAGATGTATTATAGGTTGACACCCTCATAGAACCATTGACAATCTTACAAGAAGATGTATTATAGGTAGAAGACACCCTCAGAGAACCATTGACAATCTTACAAGAAGATGTATTATAGGTAGAAGACACCCTCATAGAACCATTGACAATCTAACAAGAAGATGTATTATAGGTTGACACCCTCAGAGAACCATTGACAATCTTACAAGAATATGTATTATAGGTTGACACCCTCAGAGAACCATTGACATCTTACAAGAAGATGTATTATAGGTAGAAGACACCCTCAGAGAACCATTGACAATCTTACAAGAAGATGTATTATAGGTTGACACCCTCATAGAACCATTGACAATCTTACAAGAAGATGTATTATAGGTTGACACCCTCAGAGAACCATTGACAATCTTACAAGAAGATGTATTATAGGTTGACACCCTCATAGAACCATTGACAATCTTACAAGAAGATGTATTATAGGTTGACACCCTCATAGAACCATTGACAATCTTACAAGAAGATGTATTATAGGTTGACACCCTCAGAGAACCATTGACAATCTTACAAGAAGATGTATTATAGGTTGACACCCTCATAGAACCATTGACAATCTTACAAGAAGATGTATTATAGGTAGACACCCTCATAGAACCATTGATAATCTTACAAGAAGATGTATTGTAGGTAGACACCCTCAGAGAACCATTGACAATCTTACAAGAAGATGTATTATAGGTAGAAGACACCCTCAGAGAACCATTGACAATCTTACAAGAAGATGTTTTATAGGTTGACACCCTCATAGAACCATTGACAATCTTACAAGAAGATGTATTATAGGTAGAAGACACCCTCAGAGAACCATTGACTATCTTACAAGAAGATGTATTATAGGTTGACACCCTCATAGAACCATTGACAATCTTACAAGAAGATGTATTATAGGTAGAAGACACCCTCAGAGAACCATTGCCAATCTTACAAGAAGATATATTATAGGTTGACACCCTCATAGAACCATTGACAATCTTACAAGAAGATGTATTATAGGTAGAAGACACCCTCAGAGAACCATTGACTATCTTACAAGAAGATGTATTATAGGTTGACACCCTCAGAGAACCATTGACAATCTTACAAGAAGATGTATTATAGGTTGACACCCTCATAGAACCATTGACAATCTTACAAGAAGATGTATTATAGGTTGACACCCTCAGAGAACCATTGATAATCTTACAAGAAGATGTATTATAGGTTGACACCCTCAGAGAACCATTGATAATCTTACAAGAAGATGTATTATAGGTTGACACCCTCATAGAACCATTGACAATCTTACAAGCAGATGTATTATAGGTTGACACCCTCAGAGAACCATTGACAATCTTACAAGAAGATGTATTATAGGTTGACACCCTCATAGAACCATTGACAATCTTACAAGAATATGTTTTATAGGTTGACACCCTCATAGACCATTGACAATCTTACAAGAAGATGTTTTATAGGTAGACACCCTCATAGAACCATTGACAATCTTACAAGCAGATGTATTATAGGTTGACACCCTCAGAGAACCATTGACAATCTTACAAGCAGATGTATTATAGGTAGAAGACACCCTCAGAGAACCATTGACAATCTAACAAGAAGATGTATTATAGGTTGACACCCTCATAGAACCATTGACAATCTTACAAGAATATGTTTTATAGGTTGACACCCTCATAGAACCATTGACAATCTTACAAGAAGATGTATTATAGGTTGACACCCTCAGAGAACCATTGACTATCTTACAAGAAGATGTATTATAGGTTGACACCCTCAGAGAACCATTGACAATCTTACAAGCAGATGTATTATAGGTTGACACCCTCAGAGAACCATTGACAATCTTACAAGCAGATGTATTATAGGTTGACACCCTCAGAGAACCATTGACAATCTTACAAGAAGATGTATTATAGGTTGACACCCTCATAGAACCATTGACAATCTTACAAGAATATGTTTTATAGGTTGACACCCTCATAGACCATTGACAATCTTACAAGAAGATGTTTTATAGGTAGACACCCTCATAGAACCATTGACAATCTTACAAGCAGATGTATTATAGGTTGACACCCTCAGAGAACCATTGACAATCTTACAAGCAGATGTATTATAGGTAGAAGACACCCTCAGAGAACCATTGACAATCTAACAAGAAGATGTATTATAGGTTGACACCCTCATAGAACCATTGACAATCTTACAAGAATATGTTTTATAGGTTGACACCCTCATAGAACCATTGACAATCTTACAAGAAGATGTATTATAGGTTGACACCCTCAGAGAACCATTGACTATCTTACAAGAAGATGTATTATAGGTTGACACCCTCAGAGAACCATTGACAATCTTACAAGCAGATGTATTATAGGTTGACACCCTCAGAGAACCATTGACAATCTTACAAGCAGATGTATTATAGGTTGACACCCTCAGAGAACCATTGACAATCTTACAAGAAGATGTATTATAGGTTGACACCCTCATAGAACCATTGACAATCTTACAAGAAGATGTATTATAGGTTGACACCCTCAGAGAACCATTGCCAATCTTACAAGAATATGTATTATAGGTAGAAGACACCCTCAGAGAACCATTGCCAATCTTACAAGAAGATGTATTATAGGTAGAAGACACCCTCAGAGAACCATTGCCAATCTTACAAGCAGATGTATTATAGGTAGACACCCTCAGAGAACCATTGCCAATCTTACAAGCAGATGTATTATAGGTAGAAGACACCCTCAGAGAACCATTGCCAATCTTACAAGCAGATGTATTATAGGTAGAAGACACCCTCAGAGAACCATTGCCAATCTTACAAGAAGATGTATTATAGGTTGACACCCTCAGAGAACCATTGCCAATCTTACAAGAAGATATATTATAGGTAGAAGACACCCTCAGAGAACCATTGACAATCTTACAAGAAGATGTATTATAGGTTGACACCCTCAGAGAACCATTGACAATCTTACAAGCAGATGTATTATAGGTAGACTCCCTCATAGAACCATTGACAATCTTACAAGAAGATGTATTATAGGTTGACACCCTCAGAGAACCATTGACAATCTTACAAGAATATGTATTATAGGTTGACACCCTCAGAGAACCATTGACAATCTTACAAGAAGATGTATTATAGGTTGACACCCTCAGAGAACCATTGACAATCTTACAAGAATATGTATTATAGGTAGACACCCTCATAGAACCATTGACAATCTTACAAGAAGATGTATTATAGGTAGACACCCTCATAGAACCATTGACAATCTTACAAGAATATGTATTATAGGTTGACACCCTCATAGAACCATTGACAATCTTACAAGAAGATGTATTATAGGTTGACACCCTCAGAGAACCATTGACTATCTTACAAGAAGATGTATTATAGGTAGACACCCTCAGAGAACCATTGACAATCTTACAAGAAGATGTATTATAGGTAGACACCCTCATAGAACCATTGACAATCTTACAAGAATATGTATTATAGGTTGACACCCTCAAAGAACCATTGACAATCTTACAAGAAGATGTATTATAGGTAGACACCCTCAGAGAACCATTGACAATCTTACAAGAAGATGTATTATAGGTAGACACCCTCAAAGAACCATTGACAATCTTACAAGAATATGTTTTATAGGTTGACACCCTCATAGACCATTGACAATCTTACAAGAAGATGTATTATAGGTAGACACCCTCATAGAACCATTGACAATCTTACAAGAAGATGTATTATAGGTAGACACCCTCAGAGAACCATTGACAATCTTACAAGAAGATGTATTATAGGTAGACACCCTCATAGAACCATTGACAATCTTACAAGAAGATGTATTATAGGTTGACACCCTCATAGAACCATTGACTATCTTACAAGAAGATGTATTATAGGTAGAAGACACCCTCATAGAACCATTGACAATCTTACAAGAAGATATATTATAGGTAGACACCCTCAGAGAACCATTGAAAATCTTACAAGAAGATGTACTATAGGTAGACACCCTCAGAGAACCATTGACAATCTTACAAGAAGATATACTATAGGTTGACACCCTCATAGAACCATTGAAAATCTTACAAGAAGATGTATTATAGGTAGACACCCTCAGAGAACCATTGACAATCTTACAAGAAGATGTATTATAGGTAGACACCCTCAGAGAACCATTGACAATCTTACAAGAAGATGTATTATAGGTAGAAGACACCCTCAGAGAACCATTGACAATCTTACAAGAAGATGTATTATAGGTAGACACCCTCAGAGAACCATTGACAATCTTACAAGAAGATGTATTATAGGTAGACACCCTCAGAGAACCATTGACAACCTTACAAGAAGATGTATTATAGGTTGACACCCTCAGAGAACCATTGACAATCTTACAAGAAGATGTATTATAGGTAGACACCCTCAGAGAACCATTGAAAATCTTACAAGAAGATGTATTATAGGTAGACACCCTCAGAGAACCATTGACAATCTTACAAGAAGATGTATTATAGGTAGACACCCTCAGAGAACCATTGACAATCTTACAAGAAGATGTATTATAGGTTGACACCCTCAGAGAATCATTGACAATCTTACAAGAAGATGTATTATAGGTAGACACCCTCAGAGAACCATTGACTATCTTACAACAAGAGTTATTGTCTGAGGAGTTTTCTCATCTAATGATATTACAATGTGATTGTATCCATACCGTCTAGGAGTCAAACCCGTAACGATATGGTCCTAGTTACCTGAGAATGTTGCACATAACAGTATAACCCCAATAAATCAACATCCTTTGGGTATGTTTCTTAAGACCAAGAGATGTAATGGTGTATTTGGCATGCCCAATTGTCTTTGAAAGTCACTTTGGTCTTATAATTACTTTTGTTACTATAGTTGCAGCTATTTCCTCAAACGTCTTATACAAGTCAGTGTAACCAGATGTCAGGCCTTTGATACATTTGATAGACCTACTATACTAATGCATCCCGTAAAACAAATTTGCCTGATGCAGTGTTCGGAGTTCTACTGTTCTAGACCTTGCATACAATATAGAGCGTACATCTAAGAAACTATCACTAGTATCATCTTTATGATTGAAAGTTGGTTTGTGAGAGAACGGATCAACACAGATTACAGGTAAATGTATCATATAGAGAAACGAAAACACATTTCGACACCCATCAACAGCTTATCTGTAGTTCCACAAACACATTTCTTGCTCAGCGAAAAATGCAGTTTAATAGATCTAATGTATAAGTGAATACACGCCTAGAAACACACGTGCATTACGTCTCACTTGACGCATGGCATTGTTTGTTTTCCGTATTATGAAATAAGTATTTCGTAGACTGAAGTTGTCATTCGTTAAAATAAAGTGTTGAATTGTACGGTGTCCCGTTTGTGCCATTGCTACATAGAGCGTGAAAAGTCGAAAGTACGACAGTGAAAAGTCGAAAGTGTGACAGTGAAAAGTAGAAAGTACGACAGCGGAAAGTCGAAAGTATGACAGTGAAAAGTCGAAAGTGCGACAGTGAAAAGTCGAAAGTATAACAGTGACAAGTTGAAAGTATGACAGTGAAAAGTCGAAAGTACGACAGGGAAAAGTCGAAAGTGTGACAGTAAAAAAGTAGAAAGTACGACAGCGGAAAGTCGAAAGTATGACAGTGAAAAGTCGAAAGTGCGACAGTGAAAAGTCGAAAGTATAACAGTGACAAGTCGAAAGTACGACAGTGAAAAGTCGAAAGTACGACAGTGAAAAGTCGAAAGTGTGACAGGGAGAAGTAGAACGTATGACAGTGAAAAGTTGAAAGTGTGACAGTGAAAAGTCGAAAGCATGACAGTGAAAAGTTGAAAGTACGACAGTGAAAAGTTGGAAGTACGACAGTGAAAAGTTGAAAGTACGACAGTGAAAAGTTGGAAGTACGACAGTGAAAAGTTGGAAGTACGACAGTGTAACGTAGAAAAACTCTAGTGGAAAGTCGGTGAAAGGATAGTAACAATTCAAATGTACTGTGTATCTAGTAATCATGATCATTGGATAGGGTTACGTCATGAAGTGACATTCTACAAATGTATCAGACATTTGTCCGCCAGTCTGGGGATGTCTTTATAAATATATGGTATATAAGACGGACTATTTGTCCACCCATCAAGTTCACCAATACATTAATCGTATATAAAACCAATGTTGACAGCGAAAACATTATTGTTTCATTTCTTTATGCATGTACTAGTATTCGGTACATGTATACATCATTGCGAGTAAAATGATGTACATGATACTTTAGTCAGAACAATATCGCGTATTAGATGACGTCATAGCGATGACGTCATGAAAATTGTTACCATTGTTTTAGAAATATTCTTGAAAGCGACAACATTATTGTTTCATTTCATTATACAATCAATCATATATTCGGTACGTGTATACTATACATAGCCTACATTGTAAGTAAAATGAAGTACCCTTTAGTCAGAATCATCTCGGGAATGAGATGACGCCATAGTGGTGACGTCATGGAAACTTTTACCATTTCGTTCGAAGTCTATAAGGATACATTCGTAGATAAAGCCAACACTTGCCAAAGAAGCAAACGATTTTTAATGATAACAAATAGACTGACCAATGTAGATTGGAGTTGTGCATGAAGTGTCAATATTTGAATGCATTGACATTGCTAAAGCTTTCTCAGACAGTCAGTACTTGGTTTCCATGCTATAGATAGTTGTATTACTCATTGACCATCCCTTGAAAGTTTCTGATTTATAATAATAAAGATATCAGAGAAAATAATATAACGAACAATGTAGCCAACATCTATTGTGTAAGGGTCAACTTGACATGTTCTGTATAAGTGATAAAATAAATATGAAACCGTCAACAACGTCTATACGAAGAGAATCTGTAACATATTCCCCTGATACTGTAGTAACCTTTTCTGAGAACACAATCAGTATAGACATGTTTAGTGTGTAGGTGTTACACATGTTTCCTAGCAGCTGAACATCTTACTAGTAACATATTTTATTCCTATCCGTATTAGATATGCACTGACTAGGCCCTACATAAATATTCGCACATGTTACGTTTTTCTCCGTCAACAAGATTATGAGGAAATCGGACAGTAAAGGCAACACTGAATAACCAGCGGAGCACAGAAAACAGTAACACCATAACATAACTACACGGAGCCATGTCCACAGACAACACAAAGAAATGTGTCTCTGTTTTGTTAAGTTACATGTTACCCTTCAAGCTTATTCTAATGCCACATAGAACGATAAGTTTGTTTGGTGTACATGTATTTTTATTATTAACACATTCAAGTTGTTTCGCGAGTCTGTTTAAAAAATGTTCCTATTCAGAAAAGAATTCCTGAAAACATTGCTGAATGTGCTAGTCTAACAACTTGTATTTTAGAAAAAGTTTCAAATCAGAGTCACATGTGAATAGCCTACATTTTTATAAATTAAAGAACATACAGATGAGAAAAAGAAGACACATACATGGGAGACTCACCAAAGGGATCTGTTTAACATTTAACCATTTGGAAAAAATGTAACATGTGCGTTTCTTAATGTACTCTTTGTACGCTATATGTCTTTCTATAGATCTTGGTCTATATCAGATTATGTACTGTAAAACCATTAATTTTCGTGGGGAATTAAATTTCGAGCATTTCATGGTTCACTTTCAATCACACAATCAAACCCCATCGAACCTTAAATTTGACCATTGTGTCTATTACCTGAAATGCAAAATCCGCGAATTAACGTCCCATGATCGAAACGGTTTTTTTACCAATACCACGAAAGTTTGTCCCTTCGAAATTAAATAATTTTTTGAGAATACATCTCATGCAAAAATGTGAATACTATAAAACACATAATTACCTTATAAGGTCTGACTACAGTCACAGCTTCTATGGAGGCCGTTGGGGCCATCTTTTCTGTGTCACTCATCTTCTTAGTCTATCAATATGTCCAACTTTTATACAAATCCGAAAACAAAATCCAAAAACACTAAGTACTATTCCCTGAACGATTTACATACGTATAAAATACAGCAGTTATTCTACTCAAATTCCACTTAATCTTGCACTTTTATCAACTTTCTGGAATCAATTAACGCTTCAGTATACCATTTGCCTACCAGTACAGGTAAATCTCATATGACAACTTTTATCTAAACTTCTGGCAGCACTTATTGATAACCAAACGTCAATCTCCAAGAGCTTTGAGCAAAACTATCCAACTTATTCCAATATGTCTTATAATTCACTCAACCTAACAAACAATAATATTCACACAAGACTCAGCGTCAATACACTCATTCAATAAATACTATTTAATTAATTTTCTCTCAAAATCTATACGTAATATAGAATATATCTAAGTGTCGACAGGAATGCGTTCACACCGTGGAAGCTAGTACGGATAGTGTACTCGCTATGTGCAGTGAGAGAGCGGATACTGTAGGTATTGGAAAATGGAATATAAAAAATCTGGAAATGTGTGTACAGAGTATACGTATAAAACAACGAGAATGTCGAGACGGTATACCTATAGCTTCTATACAATATACAACTGTTACCTGGCATCAGTAATTCATCAACATCAAGTCTGTAACTAATTATCGCTGAGATTCATGTATATAGTAATCTTGCTTGTTCTTCATAGTAAGCGCTATGTTGGAGTACGGTTACCTGTGGTGAAAATACATTCCGAGCGGTGTGTACGGAAAACAAAGCATCAAGAAGTTCACCTATATTGTGTCTTCGGAGATTATTAAGAGACATAGACTTGTTATATACTAGTAGTCTGGCTACCCGACAAGATAATAAAAATATATTTAATTAATCAAACAGGATAATCATTATGTTTTCAATTTTAACTAGATTTTATTCTGGGCTTGGTCATAAGTTTGAGGAAGCAAAGGGAAGTAATTGCATCAGAAAATAGTACATTGAGTAGTTGTCTTTATAAGCGTAGGGTATAGCTTGGCTATTTTGACTTTAGCCTGGCCTTTATGCAAGAATATATTACAAGGTTCTTGCTTTGAATATATCAATTTTCGCTATCAAATCGTGCAATATCGGTATTTAAGATTTGTGTTTGCATTACATCTCGAGCGTATTCGTGATACTTCCCGATTATGAAAACATACAATCGATGTTGTAAACGTTGGCAATATATCGACCATTAAATTATGGTAATCAATAGGTCAGACTCGTGTCAATGTGGACAAGCTACATGTATATGTTAGAAAGACTAACTTGCTCGGAAAAGCGGGATATTTACTATATACAAATCAACTTGTGTGTAATTATTTATTATATCCTTCACCCTTAAATAATTTATTACATCGGTTAGAAGTCGTGTTCATAATTGTATTACATTGTTTAGAAAACAATGTGAAATCAGAATAATTATATTTGCTAAAGAAAAAATATTTTCCAGTATCTAGTATCTAGTACAAAAAATGTAATTAGATTTGTGTACGACATTATTCATGTTGAACTTCATATGTTATGTATCCTTTTACAAGGATTGATCTAAATGATTAGTACACATTTTCGCTTAATTTTCTGTAAAGATTTCGACATAGCAAGGTACAACTAACATCGCGGTGTCAGTAACCCTATCTGTCCCCATTCGAGCCGCTCCCCCCCCCCCCCCCCCGGTCTAAAACATCCATTGTCATACTTTATGGCTGGATATCATCGCGGATCCTATACATTCAGCTACCCTGTACTTTTTCGGCATGTCCCTTGAGCTTCAACTTGCTTTTGGTCTAAAACATCCATTGGCAGATTATATTGCTGGAAATCATCACGGATCCTATTCCTTCTAGTGTTAATCAATAAACTAATTCAAATAGAAAATATTTTCCTGCGTACATCAACTAGCTACCCTGTTCTTTTTCGGCATGTCCATTGAGCTTAACCTTGCTTTTGGGTTAATTAGACCAGGAGCCTGTCGATAAATATAGTTCATAGGATGAAATCCCTGATGAGTCTTGCTTGCATAAGCTGTGGATTTTTATAACTTTTTTCTATATATAAATTGTCATCCGTATTTTAATATCCTGTCGTCAAGAATTCATCGGAAATAATAGATTCAGAAGCCATTGTTCTATTTATAGCAAACCCCACATGATTGTATAAGTTTAATTAGTCCAGATTCTGAAATCAGTATGTCGATGTGACAGTCGGCTACACCACGGTCAGTTTCATAACTAATGCAAATATTGCCATATTTAGACTACCATGCCTGCCCAGGGGCTTTATCCGCCAACGTTTCATAAGTCTTAAACGCAGACTATATAATTATCAGACTATATATTGTGAAATCGATGGCTTAAAATCAGAAAGTCGTAACTCCTACTTACGACCTTATAAGACTCATACATATTTAAAATCTGCTTCACAAGGCGCTTCTTATGAGTCTATGTTCATGAAAATCTGAAATTGTCATGTTGACCAAAATAAAGTTTTAAAAACGTGTTTTCTCAAATGTAAAGAGTAAATTACAGACAGTTTTCTCTTGTTTTCTCAATATATCGATTTGGTTGTTACGACCTTCTTGTTCAAAGACATCGAAATGTTCTATTCACTCTCGTACCGATTTTGATATTAATTAGTAAATATGTTCAGTAGGAAACACGAAATAATCAGATACATAAGCACATGGTTAAATCAAATTGCAAAGAAATGGCAGTGATTATAAATGTTGTAAATTTTAAGTCTAAGTCTGATTTCAGTCTTACAATGTTGGTGAATGAGGCCCAAGGTTTAACTTGATCTGCATTACAGTCTACAGTATTAGAATAAATGTACGTTCGTTTGACAAACGGAAATAATCCATAATCAAAGATGTCTTCCTATTTCTTCAATTGGGTCTGTTCTTCCGCTTCTTCCGCTCAACATTTAGAAAATATCGGACGACCCAATAGCTTTGACTTGTCTAACTGTTCACCAATTCAATATAAAAGACTGACTGGTCCGAAAGGACCTATTCAGGCCCCTACACGGAACCACCATTTAACGCTTTCACGGACTAAACAATGGTTGGGGTCGGGTCTAATTATGTCTCTACTACACAAAGCTATCAAACTATCTACCACTAGGCCTACTTGTGTTTTAGTTATAATATCAGGGTCTTTCGCTGATCAGTCGATCGAGCTAGGTTCCATTGTCACTCGTTGTTTTGATATTCGTCAATGCTGATGAAAGTAACGATGCTTGCTAGAAACCGCAATCAACAAAAAGATGTTTCGGCTTTGTTCATGTAGAATGACGGACACACTTTAAGAATCTGCTGGCCATGAGGGGTGGCACGGTGGTCGAGTGGAAAAGACGCTCGGCTCCTGATCGAGAGGTATTGGTTTGATTCTCGGCCGGGACACTTAGTTATTTCAGAAACGCTATTCAAAGTTTCCCACCCTACTAGAGATAAAATTGTAGGAATCCAAGAGGTAGTCTCGCGTGTATCTGTGCGTTACACTGTGCCCGTAAAAGAATCTATTCGGAATGAGCTAGGGTTTCGCACCTAGAATCCTTGTTTCTCACCTATGTCTCTAATATTTGAGATTATGTCCAGAGTGGGTCCTGCAAATTACATGGAAGAAAGTATAGAAATAATAATAAAGATAGAAACAAACAAATAACCTCGTGAAGGCCATATGTAATACATGTATAACTTGAGCCAGTCTGGTTTTCTCGTTATTATATGTTTCAACTTAAAACATACTTTTGCTTGACACAGGTAAACATTTTATGACACGCATTGAGTAGCATATGGATTTCTACAAATATATATCGATATATCAACAAATACCATGCAATTGATATACTAGAACTATATAATAAAAATTATTTTAGAAAATTAGAACATGGATCAGCTAGTTAAACAAACACAATACAAGATAATATAGTATGTGATATTCGGTTTCAGAGAAATATGCAATAATGTTTCAAATCTACATCATCTACTGTAAAATCAAATGGGTCTAAAAATAATGTTCTCGACATTTATTCCAAAGGTAACTGTAACATTGATAACAAAAAAAATGAAATTTTATATTTTTCTTTTTTATAGACATGTAGAAAAATATATATTTTATAAAAAAATACTGTTTTTCGTTTTAGTCTTTATCAATGCTATAGGTTACCATTTAGTTATTCAGATAAAATAACTGTACTTGAATATTCTATTTCAGTAAGTTTATTCACAGACGCTCTTTCAATGGAATAGGCAATACAAGTATACTTTCTTAACTTCCGTTCGATCAGCATGAACAGTTCTAATTCCATGAAAATATGTACATAATATCGCTGGCTTAGAATGAAAAGGTCGTAAATACAAAAACGCTATTTTGAGAAAAAAAGAACTTTCTGAAAACTGCTCTTTACTTATGGAAAAAAACAAGCTTCAATTTGGTCAACATGACAAGTTCCGAATTTCATGAAAAAAAGCTTATAAGAAGCACCTAATTATGATGCAGATTTGCAGTCTTATAAGGTCGTAAGTGGTAGTTACGACCTACACATTCTAAGTCAGCGATATGCACAATACGATGCAGGTTTCCAATAAATATGTGGCTTAGGGTCGTGTAAGTAGTACTAGCTACATTATTCAACTAATCCAGCAATATAGACTTATACAGATTGGTCAACATAGAAACAGCTGTTACAGCTGTATGACTCATAGTAACGTTATTAGATCAATCCTTGACAAGTTTGTCAATAACAAGATCAGTGCCCATGTTGTCACATGTGGGTGTTTGTAATTACAGTCATAACATGACGTAAACTCAGAAGTTTTCGCTATAATACGGTAATAATTTATTATTGTATTCTTAAATTGTTTGATAGTGCAATATTTCGGTTATTAGAACCATTATATTATTGCGGTTATAAACTTTCGCGGATTCGCCAAATTCGGAAAATTCATAAGTTCATACTCACGATTTAAAAAAGCGACAGCATGCAAAACACAGAAAGGAGTTTTTATCCGAATTAAAACAAATCGTTGAAGATGAAAACATTACACTCGCTTTAGAACTACAATTTATTTTAGAATAAATAAAATTACAAATTTGAGATCGCCATTTATTATGATTTTACAGTAAACTCTTTACTAATTACCTCCCTTTAAACGCTTGTATAACTTTGTTCTGTTGCTCCTCGCCAAACAAAAATTGCCGAGCATAGCATTTATTTGCTTATTTCTACTGAAACATGGCAGGCATATATTTGTGCCTCCACCCGGATTTGAACACAGGTCGCCTGATTAGACGGCAAGCACACTAACGACGGAGCTACGGAGGCACAAAAATATTATGTATACGATTTTCTCATCTGTATTCAAGGGAACGTCACTCGTTCTCCACCGCCTCTGATTTCATTGTCGGCACTTTATCTCAATAGGACCATTATTTACAGTAACAAGACAGTTGTTGTGAAGCCCTGTCTATATACAGCAATATACAGTGCCCACCAAAAATATGGATACAGAGAGTTTTCCCCCATTTACTTGCCTGTATAACACTACTAACAGAACAGAGAAGCAACAATGTTTTTGAAGACCAGGAATATTTGTTTTATTTAGTGGAAAGACAATACATTGATTGGTACCCTAGATGGAAAATATTAAGTATCTATGCCAGCTTTGAACGACAACATGATCATATACGAGGGTCAGTCAAGAAAAACTAAGAGTTGGTGAATAGTGATCAGGAGAATAAGTGTACGTATATTATCTATACATTATCATGAAATATGGTATCTCATCGATGTTATGGCGAATACCAATTTTGTGTATGAAAAAAATTGATTCTTGTTGCCAAGCAACAGGAGAACACAACCCGAAGGCATGCGTTCGCGCTGTCTGTCGAGCACAATTGCGCGTTGCTTTGGAAACATAAAGTTATATCGAACGTTTCCAAACTTATTTTTTATTTTGTAATACATTAATCTATCAAATATACTTGATTACGGTCGATTTGTTCCTCCAATATAATAAATATACTTGATGGAACTATTAATTGTCACTTTTTATTTTGGTATTGAAACCACACTTTTACCCCACCCAAAAGAACGCATGATGTTTTTCAAAAGCGAAGTTATATTTTTTATTTCTATTACGGTCACTGGACTCCATTAGATACAATCATAATCCTCCTGAGCAAAAAATTTGAATTCAGTGATTAGTTTTAGAATGCCATGGCAACGCAAAGAACACTTGCCGAGAAAATCGATAAAATACGGGTAAAATTGTTGCAATGCAACTAAACAATACAGCATTTGTGACCATTATGTAACAAACGCCCATTAATATTTGAAATAGACGATTCTACAAGATGCACATTTTAGTTGTACTAAATTACGCTATATAAAGTTGAAATAAACACTCGAATTGACAACCAAATCAGTCTCCCAGTCGCTGGCGCGAACGCATACCCTTTAGTGATGTTCTTTGGTTGCTTGGCAACTTTATTTATAAACATATATCCGATCACGGAATTCATCAGAATATCCGCAATGGATAATAGTTGACGATAAATGGTAGAAAATGTAAATGTAAATACGTTTTGAAGGTTTAGTTTGACAACTCTCAGTTTTTCTTGACTGACCCTCGTAATATGGCAAATTCAGCCCCTTGATTTTTAAATCAGAAAATGTTCATCTTTCTATCTGTCACATTTTTTACTCCTTCATTAACTGGGTTTTTTTTCAGACATTGCAAACATTGTTTCCGTCTGACCAAAAGATATGGAATAAATAAATGTGTGTGAAGTTAGCAGCCAGTTGCCAGTTGCCAGTTGCCAATTCAACTTTTTGAATCGGCAACTGGCAACTGTCAGCTAACTTCACAACCCAGCAGCCGATTCGTCGATTTCGAAAGTTGAATCGGCAACTGGCAACTGTCAGCCAGCTGACGATTCAAATTTCACTGTAGACTCGAATTGGCAACTGGCAACTGTCAGCCAGCTGACGATTAAAATCTTTCGGGAAAATCGAATTGGCAACTGGCAACTGTCAGCCAGCTGACGATTCAAATTTCACTGTAGACTCGAATTGGCAACTGGCAACTGTCAGCCAGCTGACGATTCAAATCTTTCGGGAAAATCGAATTGGCAAATGGCAACTGTCAGCCAGCTGACGATCCAAATTTCACTGTAGACTCGAATTGGCAACTGGCAACTGTCAGCCAGCTGACGATTCAAATTTCACTGTAGACACGAATTGGCAACTGGCAACTGTCAGCCAGCTGACGATTCAAATCTTTCGTGAAAATCGAATTGGCAACTGGCAATTGTCAGCCAGCTGACGATTCAGATTTCACTGTAAAATCGAATTGGCAACTGACAACTGTCAGCCAGCTGACGATTCAAATTTCAATGTAAAATCGAATCGGCAACTGGCAACTGTCAGCCAGCTGACGATTCAGATTTCACTGTAAAAATCGAATTGGCAACTGGCAACTGTCAGCCAGCTGACAATTTGAAAAAAAATGTTTTTTGTGAAAAATCGAATTGGCAACTGGCAACTGTCAGCCAGCTGACAATTCGAAAAAAAATTTTTTTTGTGAAAAATCGAATTGGCAACTGGCAACTGTCAGCCAGCTGACAATTCGAAAAAAAATGTGAAAAATCGAATTGGCAACTGGCAACTGTCAGCCAGCTGACAATTCGAAAAAAAAAATTTTTTTGTGAAAAATCCAATTGGCAACTGGCAACTGTCAGCCAGCTGACAATTTGAAAAAAAAATCTTTTTGTGAAAAATCGAATTGGCAACTGGCAACTGTCAGCCAGCTGACGATTCAAATTTCACTGTAAAATCGAATTGGCAACTGGCAACTGACAGCCAGCTGACGATTCAAATTTCAATATAAAATCGAATTGGCAACTGGCAACTGTCAGCCAGCTGACGATTTAGATTTCACTGTAAAAATCGAATTGGCAACTGGCAACTGTCAGCCAGCTGACAATTCAAAAAAAAAAAATTTTTGTGAAAAATCGAATTGGCAACTGGCAACTGTCAGCCAGCTGACAATTCGAAAAAAATATTTTTTTTGTGAAAAATCGAATTGGCAACTGGCAACTGTCAGCCAGCTGACAATTCGAAAAAAAAATTTTTTGTGAAAAATCGAATAGGCAACTGGCAACTGTTAGCCAGCTGACAATTCAAAAAAATATTATTTTTTTGGAAAAAATCGAATTGGCAACTGGCAACTGTCAGCCAGCTGACAATTCGAAAAAAAATGTGAAAAATCAAATTGGCAACTGGCAACTGTCAGCCAGCTGACAATTCGAAAAAAATATTTTTTTTTGTGAAAAATCGAATTGGCAACTGGCAACTGTCAGCCAGCTGACAATTCGAAAAAAAAAAAAAAAATTGTGAAAAATCGAATTGGCAACTGGCAACTGTCAGCCAGCTGACAATTCGAAAAAAATATTTTTTTTGTGAAAAATCGAATTGGCAACTGGCAACTGTCAGCCAGCTGACAATTCGAAAAAAATATTTTTTTGTGAAAAATCGAATTGGCAACTGGCAACTGTCAGCCAGCTGACAATTCAAAAAAAAATTGTTTTGTGAAAAATCGAATTGGCAACTGGCAACTGTCAGCCAGCTGACAATTCGAAAAAAAATGTGAAAAATCGAATTGGCAACTGGCAACTGGCAACTGTCAGCCAGCCGACAATTCGAAAAAAAACCCAATTAAATGTGAAAAATCGAATTGGCAACTGGCAACTGTCAGCCAGCTGACAATTCGAAAAAAAATATTTTTTTGTGAAAAATCGAATTGGCAACTGGCAACTGTCAGCCAGCTGACAATTCGAAAAAAATATTTTTTTTGTGAAAAATCGAATTGGCAACTGGCAACTGTCAGCCAGCTGACAATTCGAAAAAAAAATTTTTTTGTGAAAAATCGAATTGGCAACTGGCAACTGTCAGCCAGCTGACAATTCGAAAGAAAATGTGAAAAATCAAATTGGCAACTGGCAACTGTCAGCCAGCTGACAATTCGAAATAAATATTTTTTTTGGTGAAAAATCGAATTGGCAACTGGCAACTGTCAGCCAGCTGACAATTCGAAAAAAAATTTCTTGTGAAAAATCGAATCGAGCTGGCTGACAGTTGCCAGTTGCCAATTCGATTTTTCACATAAAAATATTTTTTTTCGAATTGTCAGCTGGCTGACAGTTGCCAGTTGCCAATTCGATTTTTCACAAAAAAATTTTTTTTTTTCGAATTGTCAGCTGGCTGACAGTTGCCAGTTGCCAATTCGATTTTTCACAATTTTTTTTATTTTTTTCGAATTGTCAGCTGGCTGACAGTTGCCAGTTGCCAATTCGATTTTTCACAAAAAAAATAAAAAATTTTCGAATTGTCAGCTGGCTGACAGTTGCCAGTTGCCAATTCGATTTTTCACAAAAAAATTTTTTTTTTCGAATTGTCAGTTGACTGACAGTTGCCAGTTGCCAATTCGATTTTTCACATAAAAATATTTTTTTTCGAATTGTCAGCTGGCTGACAGTTGCCAGTTGCCAATTCGATTTTTCACAAAAAAAAAATTTTTTTTCGAATTGTCAGCTGGCTGACAGTTGCCAGTTGCCAATTCGATTTTTCACAAAAAAAAATATTTTTTTCGAATTGTCAGCTGGCTGACAGTTGCCAGTTGCCAATTCGATTTGTCAGCTGGCTGACAGTTGCCAGTTGCCAATTCGATTTTTCACAAAAAAATATTTTTTTTCGAATTGTCAGCTGGCTGACAGTTGCCAGTTGCCAATTCGATTTTTCACAAAAAAAAATATTTTTTTCGAATTATCAGCTGGCTGACAGTTGCCAGTTGCCAATTCGATTTTTCACAAAAAAAATAATATTTTTTTCGAATTGTCAGCTGGCTGACAGTTGCCAGTTGCCAATTCCATTTTTCACAAACAAAATATTTTTTTCGAATTGTCAGCTGGCTGACAGTTGCCAGTTGCCAATTCGATTTTTCACAAAAAAAAATTTTTTTTCTAATTGTCAGCTGGCTGACAGTTGCCAGTTGCCAATTCGATTTTTCACATAAAAATAATTTTTTTCGAATTGTCAGCTGGCTGACAGTTGCCAGTTGCCAATTCGATTTTTCACCAAAAAAAATATTTTTTTTCGAATTGTCAGCTGGCTGACAGTTGCCAGTTGCCAATTCGATTTTTCACAAAAAACATTTTTTTTCAAATTGTCAGCTGGCTGACAGTTGCCAGTTGCCAATTCGATTTTTACAGTGAAATCTGAATCGTCAGCTGGCTGACAGTTGCCAGTTGCCGATTCGATTTTACATTGAAATTTGAATCGTCAGCTGGCTGACAGTTGCCAGTTGCCAATTCGATTTGACAGTGAAATCTGAATCGTCAGCTGGCTGACAGTTGCCAGTTGCCAATTCGATTTTCCCGAAAGATTTGAATCGTCAGCTGGCTGACAGTTGCCAGTTGCCAATTCGTGTCTACAGTGAAATTTGAATCGTCAGCTGGCTGACAGTTGCCAGTTGCCAATTCGAGTCTACAATGAAATTTGAATCGTCAGCTGGCTGACAGTTGCCAGTTGCCAATTCGATTTTCCCGAAAGATTTGAATCGTCAGCTGGCTGACAGTTGCTAGTTGCCAATTCGAGTCTACAGTGAAATTTGAATCGTCAGCTGGCTGACAGTTGCTAGTTGCCGATTCAACTTTCGAAATCGACGAATCGGCTGCTGGGTTGTGAAGTTAGCTGACAGTTGCCAGTTGCCGATTCAAAAAGTTGAATTGGCAACTGGCAACTGGCAACTGGCTGCTAACTTCACACACATAATAAATAAACCAATTATAATTCTGCATCTGTCAAAAAGTGTATCCATATTTTTGGTGGGCACTGTAGTGCTCCAATGAATGGCTGTGTAGTGTGTATGTATAATATGGATATAACCGGATATGCAGCTGGTAAAAGAAACTTGCGAATATAGCAACCAAGAAAACAAAACCTTAACCTCCATCCTCCTATGTACAAATACACTGCTGGGGGACAGTAACCGTTTACGGACGAGGACTATGCGATGAATATTCGTTATGTATGTGATGACGGTATAATCGAATTATGTTACAAAACGAAATAACCTACAACCAAGAACAAGCAGTTGAAGTTTGTAACATTAACTAATATAGCTGATCGCAAGAAGTCCCCTAAACACAATATTCAAGTTACTGAAACAAAAAATAACCCCCGCAACATCAGTACAAAATGTACAAAGTTTACGCCATAAGGTTTGCATCATCATATCCGCCTTATCTGAAATGTAACAAAGGTGTAACTTTTGTAATGACAGCCAACATCACTTCATTCAAAATTGACATGATCTCTTTATCACAGTTGTTAAACTAATTGTGTTCTAAGCTGTTTTTAATGATCATATTTTGAAATGTTTTGACATAAGAAATGAGTCACAAATCATATAATTATATTGTGTTCAATGCGTATCTCCGCCTCATGTTCGATGTTTGAGTTATGATGAGTTAGGATAATTGGCACGTGTGTTACGTAGAATCTATAAGGTTGTGAATCATTTCAGTTGGTAACGCTCCATCTGCGACCTAAATCCTGACGCATTGATGTTAAAGTGTATAGAGCTATATCAAACGATATTATGCTTTCATATCCATTAGATCATTTTTCGCTTCAGTTTTAACAAAAACTCTCTCTGTGATTTATTTGACATGCAAACTGTCCATTTCCATACGAAAATGTTCTAGAACACTCAATTTTTCCGACGATTGAATAAAGGTACACGGAACCCATCCAAAGTTTTAATTTGCAATTAAGGTAGTCTAGTATCATACTAAAACGATGCAAGTAATTATGTTGACATTAAATGACTGTTAAATATATAGCTCTGTACACGTTAAGTTAACAATTTTCACTGCCCATACAGGTACCAATTTACACCTTGGTGGAGAAAATCGTCTTGATAATTCCTGTTTAGAGAAATGAACCACTGGTTCAGACGAGGGTTGAAGCTAGGACCTGTCGATCCCGATTCGCGCTCTACCTCTAAGCAACTGTGATTCACAGAAAATTGGATGGAAACAACACATCGACTTGAATTATCTTAAAAGTATTCCACATTCGTGATGTTCTTTAACAAGTATACACAATTAACATGAATGCAATAAATGTACATATTTAAAATGTACGTGTTGATTTTCCTTATATACGATCACTGACAATAAATCAGCATTATTTCTCAAAACAATGCACTTTATACATTCGTCGGGGAAGCTTTTTTATATTTATATATTTTAATAATGTTTAAATCGCTATGTATATTACACATTAAGCAGCATAAAAACAGTTTTAAAAAGTAAAAATATTATATACTATATTGTATCAAGTTTTCCCCTTGAAATCAGAAGTCAATTTTATGGTGACACATGTGGCCAATTGTTGTCATGAGCGCTCCTGACTAATAATCCAGAGGTGCCCGGTTCTAATCAGGGTCTGGACACTGAAATCACCAGAAGCTAGAAATGAACTAGTTTGAACCAATTTACACAACAAAACTAGATGTTCAAGACAACATATAATTTATATGTACACTACATATAGTACCTGTTATAGCCAGCTCGCTTAGCTCAGTCGGTAGAGCGCGAGATAAGTAGTCACTACTGATCTTGGGGTTGTGGGTTCGAATCCCGGGCTGGTAAACTAAAATTACTAATAGTCTTTCGGATGAGACTTTAAACAGAGGTCCCTGCTATGGGTAATATACACTTGGCATGTAAAAGAACCAGCTATGCTTCTGGATTTGGTGCATCTCCTGTATCATGCACTATCCTCCAAAAAACTAAAAGTACTAAATCTCTTCTGGGGGCCACGACCATATGGATTATCCAGTGGCGAGGACAAATAAGACCATTAAATAGAAATAGTATACAAGCAAGTCTCAAAGATAAAACAAGAAACGCAAAAACAAATAGAATAAAAAACAGCTATATAACAGCTACTGTAATATACATAGTACATTGTTTCAAAAAATTAACAAGGAGGAGGCTAATTATGTTAATTTAGACAGTTATACGTGCCCATCAGATTTAGTTAGGTAAAGTTGTTCAATAGCCCCGTGATACTAACATAATAGAGCACGAGGAGTGATCATCGCCACAAACTCGCTTTATTCAATCAAACGTGATTATAATAAAACTGAATGAAAAAAAAACTATCCTGAATGTTGAAAAAGAAAATGTAAATTGCTCAATAATTGTATTAAATTTTATCTTATCACGCGGATTTATACAAACAGTATTTCACTATTTGTTCATATTGAGGTCTTTCAAGTCGTATTAAGATGGAGTGTGGGTTAAGCTAATACAAAAGAAGACTGCATCTGCTTTGGTTGGGAATTTTAAACCTGTGGAATGCTAAAACACCATATGGCGTATGTTTGATAAACAATTAAGCAAAAGGACACCGAATTCGACAATACTCTATCCTGCCTGTTGATTGATCAGTTTTGAATTTTCCGTTAAAGCAGATGAGACAGGTGTTACCATGGCGTTTAAAGCCGACGTAAAAGCGACCAATCAGCGAGCAGTATCAGGCTGGTAGAGCGGTATATGACCGAATAAGAGTAAAAAGATATTTTATATGAATGAGTTGATGAAATTACTGACACGAATGATTAGTCGACTGTGACAAGACAGTGCGATATATTTTACGTACCGTGTATACAGTATACGAGTCAGAGTTAAACAGCTGAATTAATGTGAGCGTGAATCCTCTCAAAAAGTTTTGCTTTTCTTTGTTCGAGCGGCGCGCGACTACCACGTGCTGCCCACTGAAATAATCAAATTTCAAAATATAATTGACAATGGTATGTTCTACATATTCATTGGGTAGTTTATAATATACCAGATACAGGGCGAGATGGGATAGATAGGCCCTATAGTCACTCCGACATGTGGTCGGTATATTCAAATAGATATTTATAAGAAAAGACCAGCCGTCGTTTTTGGCGGACTGCTTGTTGACTTGATAGATTTAATGTGAGAATATATCAAAGCAGGCAGATGGTTAACTACTATAGGTGTATGTAAATATATTTCATAAACCGTGTCCTATTTTTCACCGGACAACACCAATCCAACATTATTCAAATATCAATTTGAAATTAGTTTTAGTTAACAACTATAGTATCAACACAGTCAATTTACGAAAGTTTACTATTGATAGATACTCGTTTTTAAAAAAAAATATTGTTTCCGTTTCGAAATCCTATCTAGTGCCAAATGTAGTTGGTTCGATCCCCAGCTGCGATATACCAACGGCGTTAATATTACATAAGGTTACTGTTTTAATAATTATCTCGCCTGTTTGATGCTCAAATGGTTTGTTCAAGGTAACTGACTGATACTTTCAGTTTTAGGAAAATGTAACTGGGTAGTCGCGATGCGAATGTAATACTGTTGACAAATGCCTTAGTAACATTTTATTAGTTATGAAATCGCTGACTTAGAATGATAAATTCACAAGTACTACTTACGACATTAAAAGACTGATACATATCATCAGCTCGTGGCGCTTCTTATGAGCCTATTCTCATGAAAATCGGAAATTGTCATGTTGATCAAACTGAAGTTGAAACAGTTTGTTTTACCAAAAGTAAAGAGAAACTGTCGGACAGTTTGTTCTTGTTTTCTCAAACTATTGATTTGTAATTACGACCTCCGTTTTCATTGATATACTATTATATTGGTGGAACGATGGTCTTGGTGAAGGGCAAGGGGTTGGGATCGAGAGATGTCTGGCTGGAGGTACGTCTATGCAACTAGTCGATTTATTTCAGCAAGAATAACCTACATTGGTCAGCAAGTGAATGAGTGGGTACCTGACAGGGTCACAAGCCAATGTGAAATTGCTGTCAGTGCCGATGACTGTATACAACAGCCGGCTTTCGACTCGATATTCGAAGAAGGGATAAATCGGTGGCTTAGAATGAGAAAATCGTAACAACTAATTCAATATTTTGAGCAAACAAGAAAAACTGTCTTACAATCACTCTTTACTTATGGTAAAACAAGCCCCTTTTAACTTCAGGTTGGTCAACATGACAAACAGGCGCGTAGCACCGCATACTCAGATACTCTTTCCAGTATAGTTGAAAATGAAAACTCAAAAAATAAAAATCGTTTAAAATTCATGAACTTAGCCTGATAAGAAGAGCCTTATAATGTAGATTTTAAATATGCATTAGTCTTATAAGGTCGTAAGTGACACTTACGGCATTCTCATTCTAAGCCAGCGAAATATTTAGTCAGTTGGGCACAACAAAGTCTGAAACTCGCCTTTAACTTGGTAATTTACTTTACAGCATATAAATACGTGCTGCTTTAAGCAATTTAATACCTAGTCTAGTTATTATGCAATGCATGAGTAATACTTTTAATTAATTGTCAGTTTATCAGCAAAACATCTCTGACGTAACAAACATGTTTTTGTTAATCGTAAAACTGATGGTAGGAAATAAACCATCAACATGTTTAACTGACAAAGACTGGCTGGGAGATGATTGGTAATTGATAGATATATGTAGCAACAAGATGTGTTCAATGTTCCAAGTGATGATATTGAAAGTGGTGATAATAACTATGATTTGCATGACGATGTACTAATATGTATAAGTAAAAAATAAACTGATTCTGATGCTGATAATAAAGAAAGTGAAGATGAAACAAACAAAGACTGATTGGTAGATATTCGGTAGATGGTTGATAGATGTCTGCAGAGGACAAGAGGTGTTCAGTGTTCCGAGTGAAGATGATGAAAGTAAAGATGTAACAAGAAATGATGTAATGATGTGACGGTCGATACACTCTTGTGGTTTACCAGCTGACGAACCATACAGCTGATTAAATAAAGTTCAATTTACTAAAAATCATATCTTTAGTATATAAATATTTATGTTGTTACACCCTCGTGGTTTACCAGCTGATCAAAAATGTTCAATTTGCTACACTCGTTAACAGTTTGTTTAAGAAATATTGAGCCTAGCCTTTATTTGCTTTATTTCTACTAAAGTATTGCAGGCCCATGAGTATATGTACCTCCACCCGGATTCGAACCAGGGTCGCCAGATTAGACGGCAGTCGCACTAAACATTGAGCCACGACGTTATTGTATATATTTATTTAAGTTAGGTTGCTTGTGAAACACGTTTTTCAACTTATGATTACCACTCTCGACATCTCATTCCTGATGTTATACATCACCACGAGGGTATGAGAGAAGAGAAACTAATGCATTTCTTTATGCTGAGCGAGCGTTTCGCAAGGCAACTACTCGCTAGCACTTTATGCCTAAGTCTCATTGAGCAATTTTGCCCCGGCGATTTAGTCTCGATTTAAGACATGGGCAATAAAATACATAGAGAAAAGGGTCCTCGTGGTCTATGGGAAGCTTTGTGGAAGACATTAGAAAATTTGTGAAATTTCTGTTCTCGATGCCTCACGAAGCTAATTTATTCAAATCGAGAGTACACTGCGGATGAAAACAATGCTCAGTGGGACATAGGCTTAACCATTTACAGTGACAACACTGACACAATACTTGACAGAATACGTTTTTTTGCAATGCTTGATATATTTGAAGTCATCACCTAGTGTGAGGGGCGTTTCGCTGTTGCTCCCATTACTGCCAGTTGCATCCGGGGTATTATTCACAATTGTATTTTAAGATCTTAAGTCGGGAGCTCAGATTTGACTTTTAAACATTCAATGTAACTTCGCTGAATTGCATTGTTAATACCTTATCGTATATTTAAATAAATCCCTGGCGAAGATTTACTATGGGAACACAATTGATACAAAGTTGCAAATACATTGATATCAGTTTCTGAAGATGTATTCAAAAAGACGGTCGCTGCAGTTGTTTGTATGAGGGAAAGGGCAAACCCCCATAACTAGATTTTGTTCAAACTTTTTACATGGATAAACACAGTCACATTTTAAAAATAGCAAAGCAACACAGCACATCGAGTTGCGTTCGGTGCATTTGTTTGTACTTGTATAAGGATACCGTAGGAATAAAACCCCAAAAAATAGAATTGTTCAAACTGTGTATACGTACATGGATAAACAAAGTCACATTTTAGAAATAGCAAAATAAAACATATGGCACTGATTTTGGTCTGTCATTGAAACTACAGTAGTGTGTTTTTTCTCAAAATTGCGTATTTACTGACTAACATTCACGACAAATGATCGCATATCCTATTTTCAATTGGCTTCGAACCCCAGCTGTCTTAAGCGACCTTACTGTACTGAATATAACACGCGACTGAATTTAATATTCAGAAAATAAAATCAGATTTCTTCAGTTTGATTTTTCGTGGTTTACTGACATTATAACATAGATATATACGGGAGAAAATGTCACATACCTCACTGGCTTAGAATGAGAATGTCGTATGCATAGTACTACTTACGACCATATAAGACTGATATTCATTTAAAATCAGCACTGCAAGGCGCTTTTATGAGCCTATTCTTACGAAAACCGGAAATTGTCATGTTGATCAAACTGAAGTTGAAATAGCTTGTTATAACAAGAGCAAAGAGTAATTTTCGGATAGTTTTCTTGTTTTCTCAAAATATCGATTTTATACTTACGCCCTTCTCATTCTAAGCTAGCGACTTCAGTTACACTGATTTGCCAATGACATCAAACTTTTTTTTAAAGCAGAACTGATTGATCTTGGAACGATCCATTTTGGGATGGTTTAATAGAAATGACATTAACTTACTGATATGCAGGGTTTTCAAAATGAATAAAAGATTATACTGAGTAGCAAATCAACATCTTATCTCGTAATTTATCTTATTTTATTACATCAAATATCACGTAAGTATATAATAATGTCTAGGTCCCACTAAAAACATTTGCCTCGCCGATGTACTCCCGATTTAATAAACCAACTTCGGAATGTATCGGGAAAAGGTAAACCGACGGCTAGGGGAAGCTTCAGGGAAGTCATTAGAAAATTTGAAAAATCCCTGTTTCAGATTCCTCACGAAAGTCATGATATCATCATCATCATTGGGAGTACATCGCCAAGGCAAAAACAGATCAGTTGGACCAAGGCATTAACTACTTTTATGTTTAGTAGTTCGACGATCCATTGATATAATGCAAGACAAATTACGATAAAATTCATGCTAAAACTAAAACAACAAGACGGCAGATGGAAGTGGTTAATGGGTTTGTTAAGTATTATTGCTGATAGTAAACCTAGAAATTATGTTCATACTTGAATGATATGATAATATCAAATTTTATAAAAATGTCGGGGGACAGCTAAGTAATTTGTGAGTATAATGAACCGCTGAAGGACAATTTTTGAAACGTGGACATCGTTAAAAAATCACATTTTGATATATTTAGTGTGACAACTTTGTTTAACAATAAAGGTAAAAAGTTGGCCATTCAATGACCCATCTACACTTATACGATTGCTCGGCTGATGAACAAAAAGGCTAGCCTTTAGAAATGTAATAATGTATTTGACATATGGTAAGTTATGGATATTAACTTGAAACAACCTAATGATTTTGTTTAACTACGTATTGATATTGAAACAAGTCACAAAGTTTGGGAAAACATTTTATTACTATTTGTATAAAACAAATTATAGAAAATATTTCTTAAAACAAATTTTTGACCGAATCAAGATCTTCTCTATAAATAGTATCTAGGGTCCTTGGCCGAATCAACACGTGTCTTTATTTAAATATTAGAAATCTAAATTCAGATTTAATACAGTTATTTTATTACCTTCGGGTCCCTTTACAAAAGCCGCGTATCAATGACTAGTCTTTTTGAAATATGAGAGTTTTCTAAAGGGGCTGACAGACCCCCTTCGTCAAGTGTGCACTTTAATAGTCAGTATCTTAACCTCTATTGACTGTATGATAACCTTTTATTCAAATTGATCCCACGACTTTCAAATACTGCTGGCACGCGCCTTGATTACCGACTCGAGACGAGTTGGTGTATGTCTATGTATATCTTAATATATTTTGAATCTTCGCTCGCGCGCGACATCTCGTTTTTATGGGAACGAATGAATTTTCTTTGTATGAAATAAGTTATACACTTAAAAGACGGTTGATCTAGATTTCATTTAATTTAAGAAATTGTACTGATACAGTTCGTACTAAAAATGAGTGCGTTAAGGAAAAGGGAATCTAAACGACCCAAGGTAAGATTATTTAACTGTCTAAAGTAATTTTAACTTTACTATGTATGTTTCTGTTTTACTTTCTACTTCACGCATTGTTAAAAATGTTATTTTGAAACTATGTTGATTCAAAAGTTAGTATCAAAAAGACATTTTTAAACGGAAATTCATATTTAGTTGGAATGACGTGTGGTAATTAGATGGAAATATATTCGTTTTGAATAAAAAAAGTCTCTTTATAAACATTAAGTTGTTGAAGTGGTAAACATTACTTTATCAAAAAGTATTTAATAGATCCCTTAAGATTATTAAACCCTCATCGTTACGGATGCTATCTGGACCAATCATAATAAAGGATCATCTAAATAAGACAGGCTAAAAATTCTTCATAATAATCGCATTGAATACCAGGTTATAACTATGAAAATTGAATTCAACTTTTGAATCCTAATGTGATGCGGACTCAAACTTGAGGTGGTCGTATTATTCAGATGGGTTTACATGAGTCATCCGTCATATTAGTAAGATTACCTTAATATTGAGTGACCGAAAACGATTATTCAAGAAACATTATTTTAACCATTTATTTGTATTCCCACATGCTGTATGCTCGTATATGTAAACCTCGGTCAATAATAAAGAATGTTCTGTTCTATTCTGTTCAGAAATAATAAACCAGCCCCTCATCTCGTTTACATACATGTACTGCCTTTAGGGAGCTGCAGATAGTGGCCGTAGTTTAAAATGAAATGTCAGTTGACGTTACATCAAAAACACAGAGAATGACGTTCGCGACGTCACTTAAAAAGTAGGCGGTAGTGGTTGGTTTAAAATGTCTATAACTTTGTTCGCGTATGGAATAATGTGTTCAAATTTTCCGAATCTGTTCACAAGAGTCTCTTCTTTCTAACCATATATTCATCAACATTTTCACAATTTATTTATTTATCATGCGGTTGCATTTGTTTGTGCAGTACGTTCTTACGCTAGGTGTAGGGAAATTGAAATAGCAATTACTCTCTTAAATGACAATAAAAGTGTTTTAAAATTCACATGCAATTGTCTTAATGGGTATACAATAGAATAAAAATATTTAAAATGCATTCCACAACATTTAAAAAAAAAGTTTTTACACCCGGACATCGTTAAAGGAGACTCAAGAATATACCATTTCTATTTCAGATCGACAAGCCATTGGCAGAACGTAAAAGAAGGGCGCGAATAAACGATGCACTTCTTCAATTAAAGAACATGGTATTACAATCAGTGGACAAACAAGTACGTATAAAATCTTCTCAATGTGATACAAGAAAAACAGTTATGCAGAACATATAGAAGCGCCGCGGAGAGGTTGATGCAATGGGCCTATGCCAACAAATGTTAGTAGGACAGGGTTTAGATTAAAAGGTTGTGTGAAACTAGATATCTTGGAATGCACAGTTTAAGTTGTAATTCGTAGCATGCGTTCTAGAAAAATGACAGTTAGGGCTTTTTAAAGAGGATATAACCAACCATCTCAAAGTTTACAATAATAAAGTATTTTACTCGATCAGAGATCGGAGGTTCGCATTAAATAGGCTCTGCGTATTACTAATTTATAAAGAACCGTATCTTTTGGCCTGCATGATATAATGAACTGTATTTATTATTTTTTCAGGGCAGCTTCATGTCAAAACTGGAGAAGGCAGATATTTTGGAAATGACTATAGAATACATCAATCAAATTAAACAATGTAACAAAATTGGTGCCGATCCTACAACCTATAAAATGGGGTTCAACGAATGTAACTCTTACGTCATAGATTATCTAAATGACGTCACGACGGAAACGTCCGAACCTGGATTACGTGCGCGCTTGATGAAACATTTAGCAAGCGTCTTCAATACCACAGATGGTAACGGTACAGAACTACAAATAGTCGGTATTATTGCACCAAAAACAGATCAATTAGATGTAGCCTGTAATGATACTAGTAGTGTGACATCTGAACCAACACAACTTATTGCTCCAAAGTCTAGTAGTCAGGGCAGTGTAGTTGAATGTGTGCCAGAACACCATGAAGAAAAAGACTCACCAAAGACAGTACTTACACAAGAGCCAAAGACAATCGGAAATCAAATGCCAAATAAATGCATCAATGTGCGTACCAACACAAGCCCGTTAAAGGTTAGGCCCCTTACCGTGCCGAAAAAGCGTAAAGTTCTTGGTGAAATTTCAAACAATTCGAAAGCTAATTCTACAAATGGAATAATAGGCCTACAAAAAGGTCAACAAACTGAACGGAATTGTGGTGGAAATGGACAAATTCTCAAACCTTTAAAGAAACGAATTACCGAACGAATGTTACAATCCAGTGTTGACAGTTCGCAAAGTGATACATGTGCTACCAGCTGCACGGCTGATTTTATGACCCACATGACCACCATAAACAGACTGTGCCAATCTACTGACGTGTCACTTAACGCAGACCAATCTTCCCCAACATTTATAGGTTTCCAAAGTGGCACTAAGGACACATGTCAGTTTGGTGCTGCTATCACTAACAATACGACTCCATGCACTTATAATGAGAATACTGATCATAACAGTAACTGTTCACAAAGTTCGGCGCATGTCAATACCGCCGCTTCATTTTATAATTTCAATAGTTATGTTCCTGAGCAAGTTTGTTTTGATCCGGCACAGTTACATAACTACCAGGTATTTTCACAAAGACCTTTAGAAAGTGGCGTATGGAGACCCTGGTAGCTACATGTGGACACATGTGACGTCATTCTGATCACCTCGGTTTTGTTTTGCAATGCAAATATATATATTTACCGGAGACAAACGGAAATGGCCGAACTTTCACGATTGACGTGACGTATGACTCAGTGTGCTCCACATTTACACGACAGAAACTAGATAGTGCCAAATATGTTTGCTTTTAAATGGCAATTTTACATTACAATAAATGTCTACTGTAACATGTTGTTTTGTTGTTTAATTTCTGATAAAGACGATTGAGTTGAATCATTTTGATTGTATGTGTTCATTTAACTATCACAAGGGATAAATAAAGTATTGATGCTTATCAGGTACTTTAAAATGGTTCGAAATATTGTCATTTTGACAAACTTTTCGAATACTGAATATTTTAATGAATTCCGGCCGAATACAGTGGATAGGGGGCGAAATATTAACAGCACACCTTGTGTCAACTGTACAGGATATTACAAACACGATCACAAATACGAAAATATAAAAAAGAAAAGTACAATACCTAGCATCTACTTACCTCGTTTCGGCTTACCTGTGTGTACCGGGTTGTGTTCACAGGGCGGTGAGTTGAGTTTATCTGGGTACATAGCGTGTTATTTATGTAATACATGTATATCTAAAATTACTGGTCAAACCTGCAGTGACAGTTTCCAGGAACATACTACACTGAGTGTGAAGCAAGAATGGTACGAGTCATGCATACCGGTGCCATTTTTAACAACTTTGGTATTTCATGATCTTGGATCATACCCGAGACATATCGCATTCTAAGCGGGTGCTGTACTACTAAAACGCTATTCTACTAACAGTTAATGCCACAGAGGCAAGTCGGACCCAAACACATGTCGCAGGCTTAGAATGAGAAGGTCGTAACTACAAAATCGATAAACATGTATTGAGGAAACAAGAGAAAACTGTCTGCAATTAGCTGTTTACAATGTACCTATGGAAAAACAAGTTTTTAAAACTTCCTTTTGGTGACCATGACAATTTCAGATTTTCATGCAAATAGGCTCATAAGAAGCGCCTTGTGAGGCAAATTTCAAATATGTATGAGTCTTATAAGGTAGTAAGTAGTAGTTAGGACCTTCTCATTCTAAGCGACCGATGTGGTTTTTATTTTTATTTTATAAAACACGACAAACTGACCATAGTGTGCCTCCGTAGCTCAGTGGTTATCGTGTTTATATATCGTCAATTCCGGTGAACCGGGTTAAAACCAAGAAGGAGATATGTCTGCAGAGAGTTGTTCGGAGAATAAAGATTATACTCGGCTCGGCTCGGCTCGGCTCGGCTCGGCTCGGCTCGGCTCGGCTCGGCTCGGCTCGGCTCGGCTCGGCTCGGCTTCTTAAAACAATACTTACGAAATACAGTCAGTTACTGTATTTGTTTTTACTTATTGCATGCACATGTTCATGGGAACATTGGAAATGCCATAAACACATGTCTTTATCTTGTATTCAATTCGACGCTTACTGAACAACAACCACTTCTATTTTCAGCAATTTACCAGTCGTTACCTAACTAGTACGAAGGGAGGTAACTTATGATGTTCTAAGTAGTTGTTCATGTATTAATTATCTCCCTTTAACACAAATCGACAAACTGCGTCTCTGGCCATCCAGCCAAATTATCTGTCCACTTTGGTACAGAATGTTAGATTTCTATTGATATTATTATGTGAAATGGAGTTCATAACATGTTTTGTAATACTTCCCCGGATCGAGAAAGACAGCTTGTGATTTATCTGGACATCGGCGAAAGTCGCCATGTCCTCTGCTAATGGTGAAGTCGAAATCGCTTATGAAACCGTCAAGGGGTAAGTAAGCATATCAATGTCAGTTAAACATGTTGCCAAATAGTCCCATATGTCTTTGCAGGATGCTGAACTCAAAACTGGCACCCGAATTTGCCCAACAAAACAGAAACATTTTCAAAGATTATTAGAAGTCTTTAGAGTGATTTAGTATATTGTCAAATACGTTTCCACGTTAAATAAGTCTTTATTGTTATCAACTCAGTACAACTCCAAGAGCTCCAGCTTCAGATATAAATCCATACTTAGTATGCAATCATATAGTTTTCACGTTAAAGCATACTTGTATAACTTTTACTTCCGTTTGAGAACGTGGTACAAAAAGTTGTATATTCATGGAATGGTAAAGTATACACATCTGCTTGTAAAAATGAGGCTTTAAAAAACAAATCGAGACGTTTTAAATATTTACAATGATGTGCGTAAAATAAAAAATCAATCAAAGGGATGTTATCCAGAAAAGGTGTAGTTATAAAAGATAGATAATTTATCCATCGTGTTTACAACTCATTCGCTTGTCGTTTACAAATGTTGAGTCGTATAATTAAAGCAGTCAGTTTGTACGTCTAATTTGTCTTATTTATGTCAAAACATGTCGTGTATGTATGTGGGTTAGTTGATAAGGTTTTGGTTTCCACTGTCTTTTTGAGCTGATATAAATGTTCAAAACAATACATAAAATAGATGTTGTGATATGAAATTGTTGTTATACAGTACATATAACAGGCCTGGATATTTAGTGAAATATCTTCACTTTTAATACCAATTTTACCTGTGAATATGTATCTTTCTTACAATTATAAAATCTCTCGTTTAATACAATACACCTTGAACATTTACCTCAGAGACACAAGATTTAGATTGCAATATTTCAAGATTTATTAGATACATGTAGTTTGACCTAGAAATCTTATCAAGGTGGAACAGTTTACTAACTACCGGCTTACTTTAACTTGCAAGTAATTATAACATCAAGCACATTTGAAATATTTGTTTAAGTTTTGTTGGAGTTTACAGTTTCAAATAAAGTTCGGCACGGAGTGTATAAATACAGGTATGTGCATTGTGTTATAATGTTTATGTGTAAATGTGTATACTTATATTACGTAATGCATAAATGCACACTTTTATGGTAAACTTGCACAGTCATGTTAAGGCTTAGTACATATATAATAATAGTAATGGTGCTAACTAGAATTACGCGACACAAAGCGTCTGCCTTCTTAATTGTTTTAGAGTTACGGCATGATGTATTTGGCATTTTGCGTAGAACCTCAAAAAATTTATGAGGTATATGTAACGTGTATGTCAACGTTAATGCTATGTATGGGTATTACGTCTCCAAGTGTTGAGTACTATGTCATCACGTTATGTGTAGTTTCTACAAGTAACGGATTGTGACACATGGAAGTAAATTTTGTATTATATCACATAGGGATGCGCATGCGCGAGAACCAAAATTGCATCAAGTGCGTAATCACCTAAGCAGTTTTCATGGACAATATTCTGACTTTAAAGGAGGGTTTTATGACTAGCTTACCATTTCACAAGGAACGAAAACACAATCTAAATGTATTCTAAAACATGGATATAAAATATTCTCAAATATTCATGAAAGGGTGTGACCTGCTGCCATCAGGTATCGAATCCGGGTTACATATCCAGCGAACTCACGGCTGCGGGTATTCAAATACACGATTATATACGTATACACCTTAATTATGATTTTTTTTTTCATTTGGCAGTACTTAAGGTTCTATTGGCATTGTCAGGAATGGAAGTAGATTTGGTCATACGAAATGGACGCGTCATTGATCCAGCCAACGAAATAGACGACGTTTTAGATGTGGCAGTGAAAGATGGAAAATTGTGTAAGGTTGGTCGTGATCTGGACGTCAGGACACCATCTACGTTCGATGCTTCTGCTTGCTTAGTAACCCCGGGCTTGATAGATGCTCACGTTCATTGCTATCAATACGCTACGCGGTTAGGTATAAATCCTGATGACACGTGTCTGTCACGTGGTGTCACCACCATTGTTGATGCCGGAAGTGCAGGTATGCTCCATATTGACGTCATCAATTCTATAATTACATCATCAATATCAACGGAAAAGATATTTACGTACATTTGGCTGGCCGTAAATACATAATCAATATTTTGAGAAAACAGGAAAAACTGTCTGACAATCACTCTTTACTTATCGTAAAACAAGCATTTCAACTTCAGTTTGGTCAAGTTCCGATTTTCCTGAAAATAGGCTCATAAGAAGCGCCTGAAAATGGTGTAGGTAGCAAATATGCCAAGTCTTATAAGGTCACTTACGACCTTCTCATTCTGAACCAGTGATTTAATACAGAGATCAGTCATGACTCCAACAACGAAAGAGTTTCACTTCATTTATATTAATTTAATTTGCATATTGTCCATGTCGGTTCATTTAATTAACGAGGGTCTCTTCGGAACACTAGCTTGGTATTTTGACTTCTTGACAGCTGAGACCAAAATCTTGGAGATTCGACTTTATTACAGCCGAAACTTGGACTTTCAGCGGAAAAGCTATTAAATTGTTCATGTTCCGTTTTGTGTTTGGCAGTGTGTGTTTGGCATTGTCATTTAATGTTGGTCTTGTGTTTTCTTTGCTTGGCTGTTTAAGTTGAGTGTTAACTTCACTTACCAATATTGCGTTATAAATGTATACTACTTTTCTGTCAATCTTGCAGGTGCCTCAACATTTATGGGTCTTCGTAAGTTCATTGTTGAGAAATCAAAGACTAGAGTCAAGGCTTTATTACATATAGCTCTACATGGTTTGGCCGCCTCCGGATGTGCAGCAGGAGGTAGGTTATTTCTCTTTTCTATAACTACTAACACGTACTGTATCCTAATCCTCGACAAACCCAAGGGACATCCCGCTCCAGCACTCACTGAAGTTGATGCCGCGAGTTCGGGAGAGGAAAAAGTGTAGGACATAATTATATAATTTTGCACATCGCCGTCAACTTTAATCTAGTATAAGTTAAGTTACCTGTTTTCGGGGACGCATTCAGCAAATAAGTCGTTCAGCGACCCTTTGGTATTTTAACTTTCCCTGGTAATTGGACTACCTATGGAAACCTGCGCTCCATTATTTAGGGTAGGCTGTGTTCTCGACCAAAAAAGCAACCTCGCGTTTTAGTTCTTTTTTGTAACTTAACATGCATGGGTTTGACATTTATCTTTAGACTGTGACGTTTTTTATTGAAGTTGTTGGAGGGGAGTCCGATACTCTGGCAGTATTAAACGAGGACCAGTGTTTACAATGTATCCAAGACAACCGTGACGTCATAGTCGGTGTCAAAGTAAGACTGTCAAAAACTATATGTGACAACGGCAAAACGGAAAACGAGGCTTACAGGTAAAACACTAATCTGACGAGTTAGTTTGTTTATACATTTTTGTACTTTAGTAGTTGGTTTTGCCACAGAATGTGCAAATGAGAAAAGTACTATTTTGAGGCCAGGCATTTTCGCTATTAAGCACGCCGACCAGTGAATGTGTTTTTGTATTTTTCTGTTTTTTAATATTGTCAGGCAAGCCTTTCTGAATTATACGTCTAAGGCATTTGTTAACGAACATTTGGAATGTGTGATACAGCATCTGGGTGTGCTTCCATGTTTCAAAGCTACGTCTTTACAATAACAATGATAAAACATTATAACACTCCCAACACACACAAATTGTACTTCAGTTTTTCGAAGTTCCATTAGTTGTCTAAAAGAGCTCGACATAGACCGAGTACTCGGTATATTGATGCTTGTCTTAACGAAGTTTTACTCTAATATTCTAGTACCCCGGGTATGTATATTTTACAGGCGTGCACTATCAGTGGCGCAACGTAGTAAGACACCACTAATGGTCCATCATAGTATCTCTACAGTTCCTACACAGAAATCATTGGGTATGTACAATACAACCTCGTATAAACGACCATCCGAGGGATGTCTTATTGAGTTGGTCCTTATCATACGTTATATCTCGCCTGTCTTAGAATGAGAATGACGTACGTACAAGACCGATATTTTGAGAAAGCAAAGGAAAACTGTCCAAACATTACTCTTTACTTATGGTAAAACAAGCTGTTTCAACTTCAGTTTGGTCAACATGACAAGTTCCGATTTTCATGACAATGGACTCAATCGAAGCACCTTTCAGACGTTGATCTAAACCTGTATCAGTCTTATAAGGTCATAAATAGTACTTACAACCTTCTCATTCTAAGCCATCGATGTAGTATATGAAGGTTGGTGATCACTGTTAGTATTATGCTGTCCTTATGTTTGAGGTGGTTTTAAAGTGGTCTGTTACATGTTACAGTATAAATATTTTGTTTGTTTTTATTAACTATTGTATAGGCCGTGTGCTCGACTTTTCGATGCACGTCTTAACGACGTTTTATTGTATTGACAAGTCGAAGAGACATTCTTTGCGTTTGGGTGTTATCACTAAAAAAGACCGAACATTACGTGAAACTACTTTTATACCAATGCTTAAGTTTTGTATCGAACTGTTTATACACTTTGTCAAAATAATTATGTAGTGAACATTAAAATATTAGGAGCAATCATGGAGGTATATATGTAATTCCTTGGAGCAATGTACAACAAACTTTCAATGAAGTACACTATTTACTATACTTAGGCAATTTTCAATATCAAACACAAGCAAGTGGCATTTTAATTTATACTCTTTCAATACAATTTTAGTACCGGAAGCGGAGCTTGGTTGCCCTGTAGACATGAACCTTGGTGACATATATACACATACCTACCACGGCTACCCGACAACAATTATCGACCACAAGACACAGTCTATTCATAGTGACGTCATCAAGGCTAGGTCACGTGGGGTACTGTTCGATGTCGGTCATGGTGCAGGAGGTTTTAACTGGACGGTTGCTGAAATCGCCATGAAACAGAAGTTCTGGCCGGATATGTTGGGTAATATGGATTGATATTTCTTTGTTGAGTTGTCGGCGCTACCAGCAGCTTGTATACCTTTGTACTGATACAGCCGTGGTGACCTTAAATAGCAATAACACATTGACCAGTGGCTTATCGTGTCTTAAAACTGTTTTACAAGGAGCCAGAGGTTTTCGTTCTGATTGCGTTGAACCCAAAATAACATAACTATTATGTGAATAACGACCATCGTCACGACTGAAGCAATATACATTCGACCTCCTCGATCACTGATATCTCTAGCGTCCGGAGTGAACGTGGAAGCTACATGGTCTGCTCTTTGATTATAACATACTGAACACATATTTTCTGGCCTGTATTTCCCCCAGTGTGTTTGTGGAAACAATCATGAATGAGTTGACGAGTGTTTGATATAATTGCTCCAAAGTAGAATACATAGGCCCTATGATATAAATAATAAAAAATAATATGCACAATGTCCATGTTATGGTCATTTGGAGTTTAAATTCTTTAATATATGTTGTATATGCATAACTTATAATTAAGTGCTTGTTCTTTTGAGGATGTGTTATTTACTTCGATAATGCTAGTTCACATGTAAGATAATTTCTCAGGCCAGTACTTGTCGTTGTCATTTGCAGGTACGGACCTTCATACATTAAACTACAATGGACCAGCATACGATCTTTCCACTCTTATGACAAAATTCCTCCATCTTGGTATGCCACTTAATGACGTCATCAAATCAGTGACATCATCACCTGCGCGCGCATATTCCCTCGACACTATTGGCTCACTATCACCTGGCAAAATCGCTGACATTACTGTGCTTAAAATAGAAGACTGTGACGTCATGCTTGAAGACGCTGTTGGACAACTTAGGAATGTGAAAAAGAGAGTACTTCCGGTAGCTGTGTGGCGCGAGGGATGTCGGGAGGCCATCAGACTACCGGGTGTCTGGCCGAATTCGGAGTCCCAAAAAAGGTCATTAAATAATCTAAACGACCAAGAAGTGAGAGATTAGATGCGGGAAACATTTGGTATCATTGTCATTGAAACTAACTAGTTTGGGAATTTCGGATAGATCAGGAATTCGGATAACAATTATTTCACTTTCAATAATAGTAGACGCCTTCGAGCGAGATATGCAGTCACGACCCTAAGTGCACCCATGGTACATGTATCAATAATTGGCTTTGAATTGACGATTGATCAATTAGGGTAACAATGCTTTAATGGATAATAAATTATAAATGCCCCTGGCTACTTATTCCAATTTTTCGATGACAATATTTATACAATAACTGCTAATTGCTCGACAATATTATCCACGAAACATTGGTTAATTCAAATCAATCATTCGTTTCAATTAGATGACATTTAATCATGAAATAATTCCCATTGGGTATACGTGATTTGGTTCGGGCAATAAATTTAACAGAAATAAAATATAATGAATAGCAGCTGTTAAGTGCAACTCGGTGATGTTTGCAATGAAATTTAGAAATGCTTATGGTATATCGTTTATATTACTATTAGTTTAGTCTAATTAGTCGTAATTTTCTAGCCAATTTAACGTCGTATTACACTATTATATAGGTATGTTCACAGTGACAGTAACCGGTCGTATTTACTTTTTGACAGCAGCAATATTGAAAAATATAAAGGTTTAGTTGCATAGTATCCCAATAAGTAATATACGATGTTTTGGTTTATTTTCTGTGATACAACCAGTTTTATGAAGTTCCCGTATCATTAATAAAGTAACATTTAAATACATGTTTTTATTATCTTTCCTAATATACATGTATTGCAATCTGTTTGAAGATTGTTCGTATCTAGTCATTAAACATAATAGAAAACAAAAAACGAAGATCGCATATTTTAATATCACATTTTTCCTTTGTATCAACAAACATAATCAAACCCAACATGCTCTGACATAAGGAAGCCTTGTCAGGCGCCACGTACGTTCCAGAAACCAAACAAAGCTTCATATACTAGTCATCTTTCTGCTGAAATATGGCAGGCATATACGTGCCTCTATGTTCGTTTTTGAACCCGGGTGGCAAGATTAGACGACATGTGCGCTAACGACTGAGCAGCGGAGGAGTCACGAAACTTATGATCAATAGCATAATAAAAGGAGCAGGGACAAAACAATTTGGAAACTATTTTAGACCGAAATCTATTAGACTTAGTCCCATAAACATAAACTGTTCTATATACTCCATGGTGGTAAAAATCAAGTAGAAATGCATCAATTTCAATAATACATTGTCGTCTGCATACAGTAGATTTCAACACTTATAAAGACATATTTCCTACGGTTTAGAACATAATTCAAATTTGATAGGTTTAAGTCCGAGTTGTGAGTTTTAATCTAATACTGTTGGTGAATCAGGGTTGGTATTCAATACTGATCTTACTTGAAATAAAGATAAGGACAGCCAATCGTATCATACCATATTAAACGCTTGGTCAGTATTGGTTATCCTTATTCTCTAGTTAAATAAGATAAATATTGAATACCACTTCAGGTCACAGAGGATGCAAAGAGAAGAAACCATATTGTTAAATCTGACTTGATTATCAAAGAACAACACTCGTCCGGGGGAACAATACAATAATGACAATATTATCGGAACAACACTGCCGCTTCGGGGGTATTTTGGGCATGGTTTGAAAAACAAAAATAATAAAAAAAAATAAAAAACAACAACATTCAAACCCCATTGACTGAAAACTTGATATATACATGTGCTCCTTTGCTTCCAGACACAAAATGAATATTGGATGGGTCGAGTTCGAGGCGGATTTGGAGAAAGGTGTACAATTAAGACCTTTTTGAATACAAAAACCATACCTTCAACCAATATTTAAATAATACAGGAAGGGAAACCAACATTTTTGTTATAGGCCTAGGTGAATTTATCTACATTTGTTTTGTACACAAGTTGACGCCAAAAGTAACTTCCCACAAGGATTAGTGATGGATAACCTCAGACCGTTCATATTTCATCTAATGTCATGTGATTCCCATGTTGGTGTTTTGGTTCAAGTAGGTAATAAATCTCCAAACCCTTTTATGACATAATAGACATTTGAAACTTTATAACCTGGAAGTGCACCAAATGATACAGTAGAATCTACATAACTGATTTGAAAAAAACTACTCGTATATTGTGTAAATTGAGCTATACTCAAGATTAAATCAAACTTTTTGTTTCTGTTGATTGTCTTCATTGAACTTAAAAATCATTTTTTGTTTCATAGAATGTATATTTTTATAAAGGAAATGTATCATTACAGATGCAAATCACAGTGTTAATACATGATATAGAGGTGCCTTCTTTTTTGTCCCTTTAATTTTATTCATTTATAAATGCATTTACATTTATGCCATACATTATTGAAATATTAACAAATAGTATAAAAATAAATGGATTTATAAATCATTTTGAGAGAGAGAGAGAGAGAGAGAGAGAGAGAGGGAGAGAGGGAGAGAGAGGGGGGGGGGGCGAGAGAGACTTCTTGTACTTTGAAAGAATCAGTTTAACAGCGACGGCGAGGTTTTAATAATTTGTGCTGAAGTTGTGTTTTCCTATCCACATATCTGTCCAAGCATTCTATAAACACATGTTCAACTTAGAAAGCATGCGCATAATCAACCACCGGGCACGAAAATAAACTTAAGTGGCATGAATTCAAAAATATTAGAATCTAGCTAGTTTCATATTTTTATGACAATGTAGATCTATCAGAAATAGAACAAAAAATAATGAAAGATAAGTAATTTCATCTTCAACATGCGTACACAAACCGTTGTATAATGTGTTAAGGTGGAACTATTGGTTACTTTGCTCAATGTCGGATGATGTAGAATCTAGTTGAATTTAATATGTCCTATCACAAAGACAATTAACCGTCACGTTTACTCCAGTGAAACCAAAGTCCGCCACCCGAGTGTCATATTCGAAGGGATTCCTCGCTCTGATTCGTCGCAAGATATTCACTTCATAAATTTGTGGAACACAGCTATAATGTCCATACATGCACGTGTTTTTCTTACAACGAGCGTCCCAGATAAAACGCGGTTTATAATCATTCCCTAAGTCCCGCCAAAAGGTTTCACATTCGCACGTCCAAGGTAACTTTGAGACACGTCCTGATTGCATTTGGTGAGCCCAGCCTCGCAGATAACCATTTTCCTGTGCATGTAGAACCGAAGTGAATCTTTGTTTTAGTCCTGAACCACGACTTCCTTTACCACCACGCGTTTCTACTTCGTGTATATCCATTGGTTTTGTGTTCAATAACAAACTATAGTCTGTGTCTTTTAATGACGTCACACATGACGTCATAATTACGAGTAAACTTCCAAGAAGTGTTGCTATACTCTGAAACAGAAAAACAAATTAAGTCAGTGAGATATTGTCATAATCATGACAAACATACTCAAATCTCTGGATGATGTTCGTAGCTCCAATCTAAAATGAATTCACCACAAAACCCTCAGCTTTATCAGTACTTTGATTAAAATTGAATTCCGAGAGCTCGTGGGAGGAGAACAGATAGTAAACATGTATATAGAACTTTCCCACTCCCACCATTATATAACATAATCTAGTTATTTTTCGTTTCTTATTAAAATGTTCCTATAATTGACTATGTTATGCTGTTATATAGTGATTTCATATTAAAATCATCTAGAACAGTAAAATGTCAAACATTTAAAATCCAATTCCCCTATTTTCTAAAATGTGTACACTGAACCGAACTTTTAGCGCTACTCTTTTATAGCAATACCACGTGACTTTTGGGCTACAAACTCAACAAGACGAAATATGCTCTACGCGATATTGCTTCATTGAAACATTTAAACAATTTAAAACAGGTTTGGGGTATTGATGAAATATCAAGTCTTTTTTTTTTTAGTTTATAGCACGTCTAGCAAAACAATGCAATATCCTTTAGTTGGTGTATTTCCGGTAAAATGAATGTTTTTAGGAAATTATTTGACCCGGTCTGTTGTATGTGCATCTTAATTATAATTACTGTCGCATCAAGAATTTACCACTATATACAGGGTGTCTCAAAATACATGTCCGCTTGTTGAAGGGCCATAACTTTGCCAAATGAGTTAGTAAATCGATAAGCATAGTCTCATATGAAAGCTAAATTTAACAATTGTGTGGTGAATTATATCATGTGTCAATATTCAGTTGATGACGTCATATTCGGTATACTAACGTCATTAGCAACGGACGTTCTAAAATGCCCGAAGAGGCAGATATCATAGTTATACGGTACCATGAGTAAAATGTATATCTTATGTGTGCTTAGTAAAAGTCAGTCGTACCCTGCTATGCACACACTGACTGAGAAACTGATCATGGGTCACTGGAAAATGTAATCGAAAAATCTGACGTATTTAAAAGAGGAACACATTTTAAAAACAATTAGGACTGAACATTTGATCTCCACACCTTTCTAGGCATATCATATTCATAAAAGATGCACCAATCGCCTCGAATGAACATACTGGGTTGAATGTATAGCGGTATGTCTAGCTTATCTCCAACAGTCCAAACATAGTCATATAATGTAACTTGAAAGTATAAATTAGTACTTAATGAAGTATCAATCACCAAAAACTGCCTTAGTAGGAGAATGGATTTGGTTATGCTACTTTTATTGAAATCAGAAAAAAGTAACCAAAACATTCTAAATATTTATTTCTTCTTACACTATTTGAAAGGTTAGATTATACAGTTATACATAAGATATATAACTACATCGAAACTCACAATATCAATTTGTGGAGTAAATGGAAACATCACATCCGACTCAAAGTTATGTGAACGTCACTAAAATCGTCAAACAACGTCAAACTTAGGTTTTTACCGAATTTGGGGTAAGTACTCAAAATGCATTCTATACGTTTCGTATGCATTGTTTTGGATAATTGTTTCGTAATTTGTATGTTTACATTGATTTGAATTCCATTTGATCATACATATAAATCAGATATGTAAAGCAAAATATTACGGAGTGATACATCCTCAACAAGCAGACGTGTATTTTGAGACACCCTGTACAATAGTACATAGGCATTTATTGCATAATTTGCATCTTTTGGATTGAAATTATAAAACAATGATTGACATCTAGGTTATATATGCATGCCTCTCCCAAGCGCTAATGAATATGACGCATTTTGTCGATTATTCAATGGGTATTATACTTAACATTCGTGGTAACCATAGTAACTTCAACATGTGATAAATCTTTAGCCATAGGTGATAAAGACACCATTTAAGCTGCAATGGTTTGCATTGACTAATGGCATTCCAAAGACATATAACATGACATAGTTGAAGTGAATGAGAAAATGGCCACTGACATGTACTTGCTTGCTACATGTATGATATCGTATAGGTGATTATTAAATTATCGGATGATTGTATCAGCGCCCACTATACAAAGATCTAAGAAACATATTCATCAAAAAGTACTATTGGAAAAATCCTAATGTTTTGAAATTTGCAGAACTTTTAAACAGTGAAAATAAAAAAAAAACATAAAAAACTTATCATTGTTCGTCTACAAAAGTTTCGAAATAAGGTAACAAATGTACTTCTTATAATACTAATTCCCCCCCCCCCCCCCCTTAAAACCGTTAATTTTTCTGTTCTTTCTTGGTTTTCATTTTTTAAATACCAATGTTTATATCTAGTTTATATTATACTAATTATGTGTTAAGTTTCATAATTACACGATGAAATTGTTTGTCTCCGTTGAAAAAAGTTTATATATATATATATTATTTGTGTATATACAACCACCATTGACATGATATGTTTATATGTGTATATATGTTTGTGGAATGATAGGCTTATAGCCTTTTTCTGAATAAAGCTATCTATCTATCTATCATTACTTGTTTTCGTTACAGCAGTGTTGTTTCCTTCAAACATATACACTTTTATATGCAGTGAGTGAATAGTTGCACTAGTAGCATAGACATTATCAAAACTTTTCAAATGCCACTCGTAAGATACAAAAACTCGGACAGAGAAGTCAGCATTCAATTTAAATAGCCGAGCACAGAAAATAGACATCGCTTAGCACAATAACACAGTACAATGCCGAACACACAACTGAACATGACCACTGAAAAACAACATTTCGGTGGTAGAATTGCTCTAGATCGTTTGATATCTATATTGTTCTGTCTTTTAGAAACGTATGTGCTACGTTCAAGGCTGGTGTTGGTATATTCCAGCCAATATCAAGGAAAGGTCGGATTATTCGCAACTATGTAATTACTTGAAAATAAGGTGATTAAAAATAAAAAGCTTTGAAATAAGAAAAGTCGACATGTCTATAAATTGTCCAAGCATATTTAAAGTTCAAACTTGAGGTTTATAGATTATACCATTTATAAATTACTGAACATCAAATCTCTGACTAAGCTCAATTTAAGCCCTTTGAGATAATTTCAAGTCATGATTCAAGAAAACCTACGTATATTTCCGTATCTGTATCGATGGAACTTAAATATCGTTGGCTTAGAATGAGAAGGTCGTAAGTACAAAATAAATAATTTGAGAAAACAAGAAAAACCTGTCCGACAATGATTCTTTACTTATGGTAAAACAAGCTGTTTCAACTTCAGTTTTGGTCAACATAACAAGTTCCGATATTCATGAAAATAGGCTCATACGAGTAAGTAGCGCTTATGGTATATTTTTCAAATATGTAACAGTCTTATAAGTTCGTAAATAGTAGTTACGACCTTCTCATTCTAAGACAGCGATATACTATGAGTTTGATAACTGTCAAGTAATCAATATTCCTGCGCGTACTACGTTAACTCATTCTGCAATCATTATAGCATCATCTTATCTGCAAAAATGCCATGTGATACATTTAGCATGCATTGACATATTAAATTTTCTTGGTAACTGAAATGCCATATTGGTTAAATCAAAACCGCAAGAGTTATATAAACTCGTATGAGCCGTTTTCCAGGAATACCTGTTATTTTGACATTATTTAATTACAATAGGAAACAAGGGTTTGACAAAGCTCCAACATAAGAAAGAAATGTATACATTGGTCATACCACTAGACCATCGTCATGCCAAAATCTCCTGTCGTATAAAACTTTATTTGGTCATGTCAACTTTACATGTTTGTATTGTAAAGATTTAGACTAATTTGTAAATAACGAAAATCATTTATTTTGTTTAAAATATATTGCAGGATTAATAGAACACTAGGCTTTGTGTCCAATATTACTTGAATTTATTGGATTCGTCTTCGAAGGCTCATGCGGCTGGGCTCGCCGTATACACCTTCCTTCAACTCATCCAATAAGTTCATGCTTATATAAAAAATAGTATTCTCTATATTAAGTAATTTACTCGCACAGTACTAAATCTTAGTCTAAATATTTCCACGAACCATGTCAAATTCACATACTTCGTTGCTATGGTGACCAGGTTTGGACAAAGTCTGATTGAGAAAAAAGAGGAGTAACTTTTCTAAAACAGTAAGAGCTTATCTCTAAATTGAAACAGTTTTGATGTTGCAATATGCATAGTTTAAACAGATAAACATAATGTTAAAAGGTGATGCTATTTGTACAGTACATTTCCGGATCAAATTGTGTAATTGGGGCATACTTTATACTGTAACGTCGAATAACGTTTTAATGACGCTTGCAACGTCAGACAAAACGCTCTGAATATTGACCCCACGAAATAGCTGTAATTTTCTCCAAACGTTCTTTTGCATTTTGCTTTATTACCATTGTTCCTTATAACTACGAAAAAATCTCAAAATAATTATTCTGTCCAAATAACAGGTTTTCCTGGAGACTGGCTCATTTATATTGCCGAAATATATTAAATGCAAAAAACGACGGTGCGTTTTCTGTTATCATAGTAAGTGTTATCACAGAAAACAGCTCAAATATTCAAGCCAAGCTGGGCTCATCGGTTTTTAGACACCATTTCAAAGCAATATTGAGTCGATCACAATATATAGCATAGTTAACAAGTAGATGACTTTATATAATGAATACATGTATAAAGAATACATAACAAAATTTCACCATTCAATTTGCAAAATATGAAAAACAAAACAAATTATGTTGACTTTGATAAAAAGTATTGAGAAGTAAATAAATTGTAATATATAATACGCATAAAATTATTGAAAAAATACGCCCATGTAGTTTACCTTATATTAGACATATTACGTATAAGAGCATATGCCGAGCATAGCCTTTATTTGCTTTATTTCTACTGAAACATGGCAGGCATATATATGTACCTCCACCCGGATTTGAACCCGGGTCGCCAGATAAGACGGCAAGCGCACTAACCACTGAGCTCCGGAGGCACATTATATTAGACATGTTACGTATAAGAGAATAGTATTATGTACTCGCTATATACTAACCAGGATACAAGGAAATTCATGTGATATAATGTGATTCATATTTATCATAAAAAAATTTAATCCCACCACCGTATCATTTGTATACTACCAGTAAATGTATATGTAGCCTGACACCGAATACATGTAGATAGAACCTTTCTTTCTGTATTGCACATGTCCTCCGAAAACCCGATAGCAACATGGTAATGCATAATGTATCACACACGGTTTCCATAGTTAATTTAGGTTTGTCATACCAAATATAACACCATTATATAATACATATTTTGTTTTTAAAACGTTTTAATCGGAAGAAAAAACAGTGAAAATCAATACATTATCCACAAAGGCGTTAATAGATTAATTAGAGAAATGCATAATTGCATGTAAACTGACCTTAATAAACCAGATATCCAAAAGCTTGTAAAACGCAGAACAGAAAGAAGTCTCGGCCTTATGCATAACAACAGTATTACCTAGCGAATAGTCATAGAAAAATGACACAAGTCCGTATCAATAATGTATAGATTACTAGTGAACGTTATTATAGGAATCTATAACAATGTTTTACTTACCAGGTACGTCCTCATAATGTATTTTATAGACTCCAATCCTGTCGCTACGAATCTAGCAAGTGCCATTTCTCTACGGTGCTTTAAAGTTTTGTATGATGTGCTAAATGGAATATTTGTCCATACTATCACAGAGCATAAATCCATTTGGAGGCCCGGAATATGGTCTGTTATATATACACGAGTCAATCCTAACTAGTACTATAATATTGGTTGATCTTTTACGAACGACGCGTCATATCGAAATAGTCTAACAACACCTTATTTTGAATCCAAGCTTGTCACGTATTGTATGATAAATAAACTATAAATGTATCCATTATTCTCTAGTACGATCAGAATTCAAAATGTCTGTGTTTACGTTCGTAAGTCTTCCGATGTCGAGTTGCATTCAACTACTGGCGTATGGATGCTCAAATATACTCAAAATAAAATGCCATGTCTGGAAAACGTAACTCGAATCCCGAATGTCTGATAAACATATTTCTTTATTTCGTCTACAAACTAAAATGATACGAGCTGATAAATAAATTTGAGAATGTTTTTGTTTACGAATTACACAAGTATTTTCAAAATGGGAGAAATAAAAGCACATATGAAGTACATATTGTTCTGCTACTGTACCCTATGACGCTGGTGCGCAATGTTTCACTCTTTGACATTAAAAGGCACCTTTTGACGACATTGGAACACTTATTATTGAACTTACTGTTAGGTGATAATGTTGCAGAAGCTAACTAGGAATCATTCTTAACAGTAACAATTAGTGATTATCAGGGTAAACCACAGCAGACAATAACTACCTATAACTAATGGAAACTTCTGCAACACCGTCAGATACCTTATCTATTTTCCCGGGTTGACAGCTGTAGATAACTTGCACATAAAACTTACCAAACCCCCTTATTAAAGACATCATATTACAGGATTGACTGCTGTAGAAAACTGCCACCTATGACCGAATGTCTTCGTCTCAGAGTATATACAGATATTTTAGAACTGACGACTGTACACAAGTTACTGCGGACTATGAACTAACTAACCGACTCCGCCGAGATTGGTGCTTTGCAACAAAATAAGTCTTGTTTCTGGTATAAAAGCTTTCAATTGTAAACATAACATGACCTATCCCCAAACCGAGTAGGTGACGTTTGGCTACTTGATGAATTTGTGCAGCGATAACTGCATGGGTTCCAAGTATCACGTATTATTTAAAGGCAATGGCCATTTTGGCTTGGAACCTAACAAAATCGGAGTGTGCAAATACATATTGTGTAACAGACTAAACGTGAAATATTTATTGACGTTACTGAGTAAAAATAGGAATAAATGTTATTTTGGAGATAGTTGCGACATCCGTGTGGTCTTATGCTTCTCGAACCCCTCAAAGCTAGGCAATACGCCGGCACGTACACTATAGGTGCAAACTATTATATTGTCAAATAGATTGCTTTTATTCAGAAAAAGGCTATTAGCCTCTCATTCCACAAACTATATAAATATATGGTTATATTTCACAGTTGGGGCCTGTGATGATAAATGCGGCTTTCCATGCCTCTGACACATTGATTATATTTGTTGTACGTGATTCGAGGCGAACCTCTCTTTACTTTGACCATGATTATAATGTACACCTCAGAGGCATTTGTGTCGCCGTGATGAATATAAAACTCATATGAATAATTCAATAATATATCAATTATGAAATATCGCTCATTAAACCAGAGCCGGTTTATCTGCGAATGTGTATGGACACAGACAATACCGTTTGCCATAAAATGTCAATTAAAGGTCCTAGGTGGGCAACAAAAAGGGGCTTTGAGGGCTGTAAACGCCTTATCCTATTGTATTTAATATGTGACTAAGTATTCGATGACCATTTCACCTTCTCCCACACACAAACAGGTTCATTGGACGTGAAGAACTGATCGGATGTTATTTTGAAACAATGGATTATGTTGAAATAGTTCGCTATTTATATAGTATTTACTTATCGTCAAAACAATCTCAAATCGCAGTATTGTAAAGGTATATATTTATAGTATCAACAATCACGTGTCTATCTAGTACGGAATTCGATGTGGTATCACCCATGGCTAGAGATAGACAGGTCCTTGGTTCGAATCTCGGCAAAGACACTATATCATTTCTGAAAAGTGTTCAGTTTGCCCACCCAAAAAGAGGCAAACTTATTGGTAGGTATAGTATCGCCTTTATTTTTGTTACACAGGGGAAGCTTTAAAAAAAGAAAGAGAAAGTGTATCGTACCCGGTATTTTTATCATACACAATAAAGGCTATGCTCGGCATATTTTTTCGGCACAATACTTTGTCTCTTCACACTAAGGTCATCGGCTAATAAGACAGGCAAATTCCCCCAATGAATACGCTATTTACGTGCCGCAACCAAACGCAGATTAATATTAAATGTATATCTATAACTGGACAAAATGTCTTAGATATACACTATTGTGTAAACATTGACTTTATAGACATACATGTGCTATTCCATTAAATACATCGTTCATACAAATATGCTAAAGTCTTGGCATACACGGGGTCTACTACCTTAAACTGGTCTTCTTACCTTATCCTTTATAGCAGCGGTTTTCCTTTATTGCCGCCTTGTCTTGTCTAAATGTATATAGTATCACTAATGCTTGTAACATCATTCCCAAGGGAAACAACAGTTACTCTACTATCCAAAATAGTTGGTTTTTAAAGTTATTGGCCTTTAGATGGTAGGCTTTCATGCGATATGTGAATTACATTTTGTATTTGTGACCGAATGGCTTAACCTATAGAGGAGTATGATAGTAATGATAAAGACAAACTGAAACATCTGTCCCATTACTATGAACCGTTTGTCATTATGTGTTCTTTTGAGCAGAAAACTTGATCTGCTCCCTTTCTTAGCTACACTTTAATGATACTCAGAACATATTACATATAGAGTATATATTTAAGGTTAAGGTATAATTCCTTTTCTCAAATAACCTTGAGTCATGTACGGTGATTGACTCACCTGACAAGTAGTCCTAGTCTTTATCCATACCCTTGCTTATATAATTACCCTAATAGCACAAGGAACTAGCAAATATGGAGGAACACATCTCGAAATTCGACTTCGTATTAAGTTGAATAACGAATTTATTGGCTAGCTTGATATTGGACACCAGCTCGAATTGGCGAAACGATGTCGAATTACCAACCCACAAGTGGCTGGTTACTAGTATTTGCGTGGGCGAACTCCGACTGAATTAAAATTAGTCGATACGAGGTCACTTCCCCGGATTATCAGGGGAGCGAACTCTGGCCGACTTAATATTTAGTCGATACGCAGTTGCCTCCCCTGATTTCAAGGGAAGTAACTCTGACACTACCTAGAGTTCCATCCCCTGATTTTCAGGGGAGCGAACTCTGACCGACTTTAAATAAGTCGATATGCGGTTGCCTCCCCTGATAATCAGGGGAGCCAACTCCGAATGACTGAAAATTAGTCGATTCGAGGTTCCCTCCCTTGATTATCAGGGGAGCAAACACTTACCGACTTAAAATTTAGTCGATACGAGGTTCCCTCCCCTGATTTTCAGGGGAGCGAACTCCGATCAACTAAAAAATAGTTGATACACGGTTGCCTCCCCTGATTTCAAGGGAAGTAACTCCAACCGACTTAAAATTTAGTCGATACGAGGTTCCCTCCCCTGATTTTCAGGGGAGCAAACTCCGATCGACTAAAAATTAGTCAATACACAGTTGCCTTCCCTGATTTCAAGGGAAGTAACTCCAACCGACTTAAAATTAGTCGATACAAGGTTTCCTCCCTTGATTATCAGGGGAGCGAACTCTTACCGACTTAAAAATTTTAGTCGATACGAGGTTCCCTCCCCTGATTTTCAGGGGAGCGAACTCCGATTGACTAAAAATTAGTCGATACACGGTTGCCTCCCCTGATTTCAAGGGAAGTAACTCCAACCGACTTAAAATTTAGTCGATACGAGGTTCCCTCCCCTGATTTTCAGGGGAGCGAACTCCGATCGACTAAAAATTAGTCAATACGCAGTTGCCTCCCCTGATTTCAAGGGAAGTAACTCCAACCGACTTAAAATTAGTCGATACGAGGTTCCCTCCCTTGATTATCAGGGGAGCGAACTCTTACCGACTTAAAATTTAGTCAATACGAGGTTCCCTCCCCTGATTTTCAGGGGAGCGAACTCCGATCGACTAAAAATTAGTCAATACACAGTTGCCTCCCCTGATTTCAAGGGAAGTAACTCCAACCGACTTAAAATTAGTCGATACAAGGTTTCCTCCCTTGATTATCAGGGGAGCGAACTCTTACCGACTTAAAAATTTTAGTCGATACACAGTTGCCTCCCCTGATTTCAAGGGAAGTAACTCTGACACTACCTAGAGTTCCATCCCCTGATTTTCAGGGGAGCGAACTCTGACCGACTTTAAATAAGTCGATATGCGGTTGCCTCCCCTGATAATCAGGGGAGCGAACTCCGAATGACTTAAAATTAGTCGATTCGAGGTTCCCTCCCTTGATTATCAGGGGAGCAAACACTTACCGACTTAAAATTTAGTAGATACGAGGTTCCCTCCCCTGATTTTCAGGGGAGCGAACTCCGATCGACTAAAAAATAGTTGATACACGGTTGCCTCCCCTGATTTCAAGGGAAGTAACTCCAACCGACTTAAAATTTAGTCGATACGAGGTTCCCTCCCCTGATTTTCAGGGGAGCGAACTCCGATCGACTAAAAATTAGTCAATACACAGTTGCCTCCCCTGATTTTCAGGGGAGCGAACTCCGATCGACTAAAAATTAGTCAATACACAGTTGCCTCCCCTGATTTCAAGGGAAGTAACTCCAACCGACTTAAAATTAGTCGATACAAGGTTTCCTCCCTTGATTATCAGGGGAGCGAACTCTTACCGACTTAAAAATTTTAGTCGATACACAGTTGCCTCCCCTGATTTCAAGGGAAGTAACTCTGACACTACCTAGAGTTCCATCCCCTGATTTTCAGGGGAGCGAACTCTGACCGACTTTAAATAAGTCGATATGCGGTTGCCTCCCCTGATAATCAGGGGAGCGAACTCCGAATGACTTAAAATTAGTCGATTCGAGGTTCCCTCCCTTGATTATCAGGGGAGCAAACACTTACCGACTTAAAATTTAGTAGATACAAGGTTCCCTCCCCTGATTTTCAGGGGAGCGAACTCCGATCGACTAAAAAATAGTTGATACACGGTTGCCTCCCCTGATTTCAAGGGAAGTAACTCCAACCGACTTAAAATTAGTCGATACAAGGTTTCCTCCCTTGATTATCAGGGGAGCGAACTCTTACCGACTTAAAATTTAGTCAATACGAGGTTCCCTCCCCTGATTTTCAGGGGAGCGAACTCCAATCGACTAAAAATTAGTCAATACACAGTTGCCTCCCCTGATTTCAAGGGAAGTAACTCCAACCGACTTAAAATATAGTCGATACGAGGTTCCCTCCCCTGATTTTCAGGGGAGCAAACTCCGATCGACTAAAAATTAGTCAATACACAGTTGCCTCCCCTGATTTCAAGGGAAGTAACTACAACCGACTTAAAATTAGTCGATACAAGGTTTCCTCCCTTGATTATCAGGGGAGCGAACTCTTAACGAGTTAAAAATTTTAGTCGATACGAGGTTCCCTCCCCTGATTTTCAGGGGAGCGAACTCCGATCGACTAAAAATTAGTCGATACACGGTTGCCTCCCCTGATTTCAAGGGAAGTAACTCCAACCGACTTAAAATTTAGTCGATACGAGGTTCCCTCCCCTGATTTTCAGGGGAGCGAACTCCGATTGACTAAAAAATAGTCAATACGCAGTTGCCTCCCCTGATTTCAAGGGAAGTAACTCCAACCGACTTAAAATTTAGTCGATACGAGGTTCCCTCCCCTGATTTTCAGGGGAGCGAACTCCGATTGACTAAAAGATAGTCAATACGCAGTTGCCTCCCCTGATTTCAAGGGAAGTAACTCCAACCGACTTAAAATTAGTCGATACGAGGTTCCCTCCCTTGATTATCAGGGGAGCGAACTCTTACCGACTTAAAATTTAGTCAATACAAGGTTCCCTCCCCTGATTTTCAGGGGAGCGAACTCCGATCGACTAAAAATTAGTCAATACGCAGTTGCCTCCCCTGATTTCAAGGGAAGTAACTCCAACCGTCTTAAAATTAGTCGATACGAGGTTTCCTCCCTTGATTATCAGGGGAGCGAACTCTTACCGACTTAAAAATTTTAGTCGATACGAGGTTCCCTCCCCTGATTTTCAGGGGAGCGAACTCCGATCGACTAAAAATTAGTCGATACACGGTTGCCTCCCCTGATTTCAAGGGAAGTAACTCCAACCGACTTAAAATTTAGTCGATACGAGGTTCCCTCCCCTGATTTTCAGGGGAGCGAACTCCGATCGACTAAAAAATTAGTCAATACCCAGTTGCCTCCCCTGATTTCAAGGGAAGTAACTCCAACCGACTTAAAATTAGTCGATACGAGGTTCCCTCCCTTGATTTTTCAGGGAAGGGAACTCTTACCGACTTAAAATTTAGTCAATACGAGGTTCCCTCCCCTGATTTTCAGGGGAGCGAACTCCGATCCACTAAAAATTAGTCGATACACGGTTGTCTCCCCTGATTTCAAGGGAAGTAACTCCAACCGACTTAAAATTTAGTCGATACGAGGTTCCCTCCCCTGATTTTCAGGGGAGCGAACTCCGATCGACTAAAAATTAGTCAATACACAGTTGCCTCCCCTGATTTCAAGGGAAGTAACTCCTACCGACTTAAAATTAGTCGATACAAGGTTCCCTCCCTTGATTATCAGGGGAGCGAACTCTTACCGACTTAAAATTAAGTCAATACGAGGTTCCCTCCCCTGATTTTCAGGGGAGCGAACTCCGATTGACTAAAAATTAGTCGATACACGGTTGCTTCCCCTGATTTCAAGGGAAGTTACTCCAACTGACTTGAAATTTAGCCGATACGAGGTTCCCTCCCCTGATTTTTAGGGGAGCGAACTCCGATCGACTAAAAATTAGTCAATACACGGTTGCCTCCCCTGATTTCAAGGGAAGTAACTCCAACCGACTTAAAATTAGTCGATACGAGGTTCCCTCCCTTGATTATCAGGGGAGCGAACTCTTACCGACTTAAAATTGAGTCGATACGAGGTTCCCTCCCCTGATTTTTAGGGGAGCGAACTCCGATCGACTAAAAATTAGTCGATACACGGTTGCCTCCCCTGATTTCAAGGGAAGTAACTCCAACCGACTTAAATTAGTCGATACGAGGTTCCCTCCCTTGATTATCAGGGGAGCGAACTCTTACCGACTGTAAATTAAGTTGATACGAGGTTCCCTCCCCTGATTTTCAGGGGAGCGAACTCCGATTGACTAAAAATTAGTCGATACACGGTTGCCTCCCCTGATTTCAAGGGAAGTAACTCCAACCGACTTAAAATTTAGCCGATACGAGGTTCCCGCCCCTGATTTCAGGGGAGCGATCTCCAACTGACTTAGAATCAGTTGATACGTGTTGCCTCCCCTAATTTCAAGGGGATTATTTTTATACAGAGAAACTTACGTGTATGTTATCTCGGTAACAGTAATCTTTTATGTGACGAGTTTATTATCTTTTTGTGTATAGTTACTTCAACGCAAACCTTTGTTTTCTGTCATTCCTCATTCAATACAAGTTCGATCCAGCTTGAGACTGCTCATTCAATATCTTGAACAATACATTATAAATCAATGTACTTGAAAGTACTATGGGGAGGCGATAAGCTTAGTTTCAATATGTATACTCACAGTGCAAAATATGCATCTTTTTGGCTAACGACAATTCGAATTATCGATCAATAACGTCTTGATTGAAATCTCAGTTCTTTTTTCAAAGGGAGGAAAATGATGTAGTTCCTCTAATCGGTCGTAAGTTATGTTTTATAATTCCAATGACAAATGTATACTGTAATTCACACATAAAGCCAAAATTTGGCAGATTTAGTATTATAAGTCTCTTAAAAGCAAGAAAACTTCATTTTAGCGTTTAGTTACGAGGATAGTTATCTTTCAACTCATAGAAGTTCTTGTAGATCTGGCACCGATCTCCTGAAACATCTCAAGTAGATATCTCATTTCCCAAACAAGAGCCTGAATTTCCAACAAATCTGAAGTTCGAATTTAATTTTACTACATAAGAATCTTACAATACTGTGTTCTGTTTATAATACTAATTTTGATTACATCATCAAATGCAAATTCTTCAAACTAACACATAGCAATACTTGAGATGAGATTTATCTTAGATTGAGATGTTTCGGGCGATGTATCGATGGCTTAGAATTAGAAGGTCGTAAGTGCCACTTACGAGCTTTTAAGAATCATACATATTTAGAATAAGCATCACAAGGAGCCCATTTCCATAAAAATCTGAACTTGTCATGTTGACCAAAATGAAGTTGTAAAAGTTTGTTTTAACAAAAGTAAAGAGTAAATGTCAGACAGTTTTTCCGTGTTTTCTCAAAATATCGATTTGGTAGTTACGACATTCTAATTCTAAGCCATCGATATATGGACATGGAGCTCCTGTTCTCATACGTAAGATATCGCATCCAAACCGCTGTTCGTAGATGTAAGGATATGTGTTGTTTGGTCTAGAACACTTCATGCTGAGTGATGACTAAAGAAGACGATTCAAATATCAAGGTTATATCAGTATCAGTGTGGCTCCGCAGCTCAGTGGTTAGTGTGCTTGCCGTCTAATCTTACGACTTGGGTTTCAAATCCGGGTGGAGGCACAGCCATATAATGCCTATCATATTTCAGCAGACATCTGACTGGCTAACAAATGTTTTGCTCCGCGGCATCGGCAAGTAAATTAAGTTATTCACTGCAACCAATATGTAAGTACGATGTATCTTTTTTAATTATTAGCTATCGAAGATCAATCATTCAAAACTTCAGCAATTTTCAGCAACATCTTAAAACACACGCATGTATGCATGAAATCAGAGTCTGGCATTGTAAGTCTGTTAAATGTCTTTGCTTGTATTTTATTATTTTGTTTTGTATTTTGTATTGTATTGGATTGTAATACAAATAAACACACGTACAAATTATATAATTCTGATCCGTACGTTATCCAAGTTCATACAATGTACTACATATCGTATATTTAAACTAAATAAAATGTTTTAAAGCCATGAACATTAACATAACCAACATAATCTACTTAAATGGCATTATTTCGTTAGGCATCATACAGTCAAAATGTTTGAGTGTACTGCATCGGTTTGATAGCGTCCCATTCCTCTTTGGTATAAACTCTTGTTGTTAGAATGTCGCTCAGGTCTGACCGCTGTTGTGCTTTTGTATTCTGGATTGAAGTATCCGATGAAACAATTCCATGCACACCCACCCGAATACATCTGTTAAATAAAAAAGAGAGTGTACAAGCAAAACAAAAGCAAATTCATTTTTTGTAATGAAAATATAACAATACATTATAAAGTGTTGGTAAACATGCCACTGGTATGACTGGTATATGGTGTTTCGAATAGATTTATATAGAATATAAACACAACACGATGAAATGATGCACATTCTTCATACTTAAGCCTATACTATTGCGAATGACCTGAGGCCGCGGTGGAGTGGTAAGTGCAGTAAGCTGGCATCCAGGTTCGATTAGTAACATGAACTCGAAGTAAAGTGTGATAAGAAAGAGCGACATAATCACGTTATGATTGTTGTAGATAATTCTGATCAAAATTTCACAAAACATACGTGCGTTCTTGAGCAATGAGTATTTACCTCAGTGTATAAATAAGTCAGCAAACGGTTATCGCAATGACCCATACACGTTGAAGTGTATAATCTTCCAATAAGACGTACGGTAACCCGTACTTAAAGGTTGCTTTGCTCACAATCAGTCATACACGTTGAATTTTATAAACTCTGACAAATCATACACTGACTCGGCGTCAAAGGTTGCTTTGCTCACAATCAGTCATACACGTTGAATTTTATAGACTCTGACAAATCATACACCGACCAGACCTCAAAGGTTGTTCTTTTCACAATCAGTCATACACGTTGAATTTTATAGACTCTGACAAATCATACACTGACTAGACGTCAAAGGTTGTTCTTCTCACAATCAGTCATACACATTGAATTGTATAGTCTCTGACAAATCATACACTGACTAGACGTCAAAGGTTGTTCTTCTCACAATCAGTCATACACGTTGAATTTTATAGTCTCTGACAAATCATACACTGACTAGACGTCAAAGGTTGCTTTTCTCGCAATCAGTCATACACATTGAATTGTATAATATCCAATAAGTCATACATTGATCAGTTAATCTGTCCCAGAGTTACTCAAGTTGCTTATACAGTTAAAGTGTTTAGAAAATGTAGTCTTTGTCGTATTCACTCTCTGCTATTGAAACGATCGATCTAACTTCAAGAGCGATATGACCATAGGACAACATTTCCATGAGTTTGATGCGGAGGCTTCAGCATTGAGTGATTCAGTCCAGGTCCTAGTTAGTCAAGGTCAAATTACTTCTGCTTTTTAGCGACTCGTTCACTTGTGCTTTGGTGACTCGGAAGCATCAGCATTAGTAACAGACAGTGACTTCCTAGCTATAAGTATGCAGTATGCAACACGTCATAGTTGAGCAACATGCTCAATTATTATTTGTTATCTTTAATAGTACGAAACATATAACTATTTCAATTAATTATTCAATAATTTATTAAAACAAAACGGGAATTGCCTCCACTAAATGGACTCCAAAAAGCCGATGGAAGGATCCCGAGACACTCTAAGATAGACCCCATAACACCATTTGAATGAAAAAGAGTGTGTTAGCAAAACAAAAGCACATTCACTTTAAATTTGTAATGAAAGTATGGCAATACAATACAAAGTTTCAGGTTCAATATGTTGGTAAACATGGTACTGATTGGCGAACAGTTTCCGACATTTTTGCATGTTTTTTTTCTCGTAATTTCTTGAAAACCAGACGGTTTTGAACAAAATAACTTACATTTCGTAATCCTGCGCTCAAGGCCGATATCAGAGTAACAATTTGACATTTGTGACGTCATACAGCGACTGCAATGTTTGATATTGTCCCATTTTTCTTTGGTTTTCACTCTTATAGTTTAGAATTTCTATCAGGTCTGGACGTTGTTAGACAGTTATGTTCAGGGTGGAAGAATTTGAAGAAACAATTCCACGTACACCCATCCAAATGCATCTGTTGAATAAAACAGAGAGAGTACAAGCAAAACAAAAGCACATTCTCATGTGTAATGAAACGGTAACAATACTTATAATTTGTAGGTAGATATCTCACTGGAATGACTGGCAAATGGCGTTTCAAATAGATCTAAATTTACACACAACACGATGAATGGGTAAACATTGTTGATACTTAACCTACACTAGTGCGAAGGACCTGAGGCTGTGGTGGAGTGGTACGCTGGCATCCTGGTTCGAATAGTAACATGAACTCGAAGTTAATTGTGATAAGGAAGAGTGACATAATCACGTCATGATTGTTGTAGACAATTCTGATAAAAACTTCACAATACATACGTGCATTCTTGAGCAATGAGCATATACCTCAGTGTATAAATAAGTCAGCAACCGGGCATCGCAATGGCCCAAACACGTTGAAGTGTATAATCTCCCTATAAGACATACGGTAACCCGTACTTAAAGGTTGCTTTGCTCACAATCAGTCATACACGTTGAATTTTATATACTCTGACAAATCATACACTGACTAGACGTCAAAGGTTGTCTTCTCACAATCAGTCATACACGTTGAATTTTATAGACTCTGACAAAGCATACACTGACTAAACGTCAAAGGTTGCTTTGCTCACAATCAGTCATACACATTGAATTTTATAGACTCTGACAAAGCATACACTGACTAAACGTCAAAGGTTTTTTTCTCGCAATCAGTCATACACATTGAATTGTATAATATCCAATAAGTCATACACTGATCAGTAAATCAGTTCCAGAGTTACTTAGGTTGCTTATACATTTTAAGTGTTCATAAAATGTAGTCTTTGTCGTATTCACTCTCTGCTATTGAAACGATCGATCTAACTTCAAGAGCGATATGACCATAGGACAACATTTCCATGAGTTTGATGCGGAGGCTTCAGCATTGAGTGATTCAGTCAAAGTCCAAGTTAGTCAAGGTCAAATTACTTCTGCTTTTTAGCGACTCGTTCACTTGTGCTTTGGTGACTCGGAAGCATCAGCATTAGTAAAAGACAGTGACTTCCTAGCTATGTGCAGTATGCAACACGTCATAGTTAAGCAACATGCTCAATTATTATTTGTTCTTCTAAATAGTACGAAAAATATAACTATTTCAATTAATCATTCAATAATACATTAAAACAAAACGGGAATTGTCTCCACTGAATGGACTCCAAAAAGCTAATGGAAGGATCCCGATACAACACTCTGAGACAGACCCCATAACACCATTTGAATGAAAAAGAGTGTGTTAGCAAAACAAAAGCACATTCACTTTAGTAATGAAAGTTTAGCAATACAATACAAAGTTAAAGGTTCAATATGATGGTAAATATGGTTCTGGTACTGGTTGGCATACAATTTCATACATTTTTTTCAAAGTTTTTCCGTAATTTCATGAAACCCAGACGGTTTTGAACAAAATACCTTACATTTTCGTTATCCTGAGCTCAAGGCCGACATCAAAGTAACAATTTGATATTTGTGACGTCATACAGCGACTGCATCTGTTTGATATTGTCCCAATCCTCTTTGGTTTTCACACTTATAGTTTAGAATTTCGCTCAGGTCTGGACATTGTTATACAGTTATGTTCTGGTTTGTAGAATTCGAAGAATCAATTCCATGCACACCCACCACAATACATCTTTTGAAAAAAAAAGAGAGAGTACAAGCAAAACAAAAGCACATTCACATTTGTAATGAAACTGTAACAATACATTATAAAGTGTTGGTAAATATGCCACTGGTATGCCTGGTATATGGCGTTTCAAATAGACCTATATAAAATTTAAACACAACACGATGAAAGGGTGCACATTCTTTATACTTAATCTACACTCGTGCGAAAGACCTGAGGCCATGGTGGAGTGGTAAGTGCAGTAAGCTGACACCCAGGTTCGAATAGTAACATGAACTCGAAGTAAAGTGTGTTAAGGAAGAGTGACATTATCACGTCACGATTGTTGTAGATAATTCTGATCAAAACTTTACGATACATACGTGCATTCTTGAGCAATGAGCATATACCTCGGTGTATAAATAAGTCAGCAACCGGTTATCGCAATGAACCTTACACATTGAAGTGTATAATCTCCCAAAAAGACATACGGTAACCTGTACTTAAAGGTTGCTTTGCTCACAATCAGTCATACACATTGAATTTTATAGACTCTGACAAATCATACACTGACTAGACGTCAAAGGTTGTCTTCTCGCAATCAGTCATACACATTGAACTGTATAATATCCAATAAATCGTACAGTGATCAGTAAATCAGACCCAGAGTCACTTATGTTGTTTGTACAGTTAAAGTGTTCATAAAATGTAGTCTTTGTCGTATTTACTCTCTGCTATTGAAACGATCGATCTAACTTCAAGAGCGATATGACCATAGGACAACATTTCCATGAGTTTGATGCGGAGGCTTCAGCATTGAGTGATTCAGTCCAAGTCCTAGTTAATCAAGGTCAAATTACTTCTGCTTTTTAGCGACTCGTTCACTTGTGCTTTTTGTGACTTGGAAGCATCAGCATTAGTAACAGACAGTGACTACCTAGCTATATACAGTATGCAACACGTCATAGTTAAGCAACATGCTCAATCATTATTTGTTCTCTTAAATAGTACGAAAAATATAACTATTTCAATTAATCAATCAATAATACATTAAAACAAAACGGGAATTATCTCCACTGAATGGGCACCAAAAAGCCGATGGAAGGATCCCGAGACACTCTAAGATAGACCCCATAACACCATTTTAATGAAAAAGAGTGTGTTAGCAAAACAAAAGCACATTCACTTTTGTAATGAAAGTATGGCAATACAATACAAAGTTTCAGGTTCAATATGTTGGTAAACATGGTACTGATTGGCGAACAGTTTCCGACATTTTTTGCATGTTTTTTTTTTCGTAATTTCTTGAAAACCAGACGATTTTGAACAAAATAACTTACATTTTCGTAATCCTGCGCTCAAGGCCGATATCAGAGTAACAATTTGACATTTGTGACGTCATACAGCGACTGCATCTGTTTGATATTGTCCCATTCCTCTTTAGTTTTGACTCATATAGTTTAGAATTTCGCTCAGGTCTGGTCGTTGTTATACAGTGGTGTTCTGGATTGAAGAATTTGAAGAAACAATTCCATACACACCCACCAAATTACATCTGTTGAATACAAAAGAGAATGTACAAGCAAAACAAAATCACATTCACATTTGTAATGAAATTATAACAATACATTATAAAGTGTTGGTAAATATGCGACTGGTATGACTGGTATATGGCTTTTCAAATAGATCTATATAAAATATAAAGACAACACGATGAAAGTGTGCATATTCTTGATACTTAACCTTATCTAGTACAAAGGACCTGAGGCCACGGTGGAGTGGTTAGTGCAGTAAGCTGGCACACAGGTTCGAATAGTAACATGAAGTCGAAGTAAAGTTTGTTAAGGAAGAGTGACATAATCACGTTATGATTGCTGTAGATAATTCTGATCAAAACTTCATCATACATACGTGCATTCTTGAGCAATGAGCATATACCTCAGTGTATAAATAAGTCAGCAACCGGTTATTGCAATGGCCCATACACGTTGAAGTGTATAATCTCCCAATAAGACATACGGTATTCCGTACTTAAAGGTTGCTTTGTTCACAATCAGTCATACATGTTGAATTTTATAGACTCTGACAAAGCATACACTGACTAGACGTCGAAGGTTGTCTTCTCACAATCAGTCACACACATTGAATTTTATAGACTCTGACAAATCATACACTGACTAGACGTCAAAGGTTGTTTTCTCACAATCAGTCATACACATTGAATTGTATAGTATCCAATAAGTCATACAGTAATCAGTAAATCAGACCCATAGTTACTTAAGTTGCTTATACAGTTAAAGTGTTCATAAAATGTAGTCTTTGTCGTATTCACTCTCTGCTATTGAAACGATCGATCTAACTTCAAGAGCGATATGACCATAGGACAACATATCCATGAGTTTGATGCGGAGGCTTCAGCATTGAGTGATTCAGTCCAAGTCCTAGTTAGCCAAGGTCAAATTACTTCTGCTTTTTAGCGACTCGTTCACTTGTGCTTTGGTGACTCGGAAGCATCAGCATTAGTAACAGACAGTGACTTCCTAGCTATATGCAGTATGCAACACGTCATAGTTAAGCAACATGCTCAATTATTTTTTGTTCTCTTAACTAGTACGAAATATATAACTATTTCAATTAATCATTCAATAATACATTAAAACAAACCGGGAATTGTCTCCACTGAATGGACTCCAAAAAGCCAATGGAAGGATTCCGAGACACTCTGAGATAGACCCCATAACAACATTTGAATGAAAACGAGTGTGTTAGCAAAACAAAATCACATTCACATTTGTAATTAAAATATGGCAAATACAATACAAAGTTTTAGGTTCAATACGTTGCTAAACATGGTACTGGTTGGCGAACAGTTTCCGACATTTTTTGCATGTTTTTTTGTAATGTCTTGAAAACCAGACGGTTTTAAACAAAATAACTCACTATTTTGTAATCCTGCGCTCAATGCCGACATCATAGTAACAATTTGACATTTCTGACGTCATACAGCGACTGCATTTGTTTGATAGTGTCCCATTCCTCTTTAGTTTTCAATCTTATTGTTTAGAATTTCGCTCAGGTCTGGACGTTGGTATACAGTTATGTTCTGGTTTGAAGAATTCGAAGAAACAATTTCATACACACCCACCAAAATACATCTGTTGAATAAAAAAGAGAGTGTACAAGCAACAAAAAAGCACATTCACATTTATAATGAAATTATAACAATATATTATAAAGTGTTGTTAAATATGCCACTGGTATGACTGGTATATGTAGTTTCAAATAGATTTATATAAAATTTAAACACAACAAGATGAAAGGGTGCACATTCTTGATACTTAAGCCTAAACAAGTGCAAAGGACCTGAGGCCATGGTGGATTGGTAAGTACAGTAAGCTGGTACCCTGGTTCGAATAGTAACATGAACTCGAAGTAAAGTGTGATAAGATTGAAATAATCACGTCATGATTGTTGTAGATAATTCTGATCAAAACTTTACAATACATACGTGCATTCTTGAGCAATGAGCATATAACCCAGTGTATAAATAAGTCAGCAAACGGTTATCGCAATAACCCATACACGTTGAAGTGTATAATCTCCCAATAAGACATACGGTATCCCGTACTTAAAGGTTGCTTTGCTCACAATCAGCCACATACGTTGAATTTTATACACTGACTAGACGTCAAAGGTTGGTTTTTTCGCAATAAGTCATACACATTGAATTGTATAATGTTCAATAAGTCATATAGTGATCAGTGAATCAGTCCCAGAGTTACTTAAGTTGCTTATACAGTTCAAGTGTTCATAAAATGTAGTCTTTGTCGTATTCACTCTCTGCTATTGAAACGATCGATCTAACTTCAAGAGCGATATGACCATAGGACAACATTTCCATGAGTTTGATGCGGAGGCTTCAGCATTGAGTGATTCAGTCCAAGTCCTAGTTAGTCAAGGTCAAATTACTTCTGCTTTTTAGCTACTCGTTCACTTGTGCTTTGGTGACTCGGAAGCATCAGCATTAGTAAAAGACAGTGACTTCCTAGCTATGTGCAGTATGCAACACGTCATAGTTAAGCAACATGCTCAATTATTATTTGTTCTCTTAAATAGTACGAAAAATATAACTATTTCAATTAATCATTCAATAATACATTTAAACAAAACGGGAATTGTCTCCACTGAATGGACTCAAAAAGCCAATAGAAGGATCCCGATATAACACTCTGAGATAGACCCCATAACACCATTTGAATGAAAAAAAGTATGTTAGCAAAACAAAAGCACATTCACATTTGTAATGAAAGTATGGCAATACAATACAAAGTTTCAGATTCAATATGTTTGTAAATATGGTACTGGTACTGGTTGGCGAACACTTTCCGACATTTTTTGCTTGTTTTTTCGTAATTTCTTGAAACCCAGACGGTTTAAACAAAATAACTTACATTTTCGTAATCCTGAGCTCAACGCCGACATCAAAGTAACAATTTGATATTTGTGACGTCATACAGCGACTGCATTTGTTTGATAGTATCCCATTCCACTTTGGTTTTGACTCTTATATTTGAGAATTTCGCTCAGGTCTGGACATTGTTATACAATTATGTTCTGGATTGAAGTCTTTGAAGAAACTATCCCATGAACACCGACCAAAATACATCTGTTGAATGAAAAGGAGAGTGTACAAGCAAAACAAAAGCACATTCACATTTGTAATGAAATTGTAACAATACATTATAAAGTGTTGGTAAATATGCCACTGGTTTAACTGGTATATTGCGTTTCACATAGATCTATTTAAAATTTAAACACAACACAATGAAAGAGTGCACATTCTTGATACTTAACCTACACTAGTGCGAAGGACCTGATGCCACGGTGGAGTGGTAAGTGCAGTAAGCTGGCACCCAGGTTCGAGTAGTAGCATTAACCCGAAGAAAAGTGTGATACGGAAGAGTGACATAATCACGTCATGATTGTTGGAGATAATTCTGATCAAGACTTCTCAATACATACGTGCATTCTTGAGCAATGAGCAAATACCTCAGTGTATAAATAAGTCAGCAATCGGTTATCGCAATAACCCATACATGTGGAAGTGTATAATCTCCCAATAAGACATACGATAACCCGTACTTAAATGTTGCTATGCTCACAATCAGTCATACACGTTGAATTTAATAGACTCTGACAAATAATACACTGACTAGATGTCAAATGTTGTTCTCCTAACAATCAGTCATACAGGCTGAATTTTATAGACTCTGACAAATCATACACTGACTAGACGTCAAAGGTAGTTTTTACTCGTAATCAGTCATACACATTGAATTGTATAAAATGCAATAAGTCATACAGTGATCAGTAAATCAGTCCCAGAGTTACTTAAGTTGCTTATACAGTTAAAGTGTTCATAAAATGTAGTCTTTGTCGTATTCACTCTCTGCTATTGAAACGATCGATCTAACTTCAAGAGCGATATGACCATAGGACAACATTTCCATGAGTTTGATGCGGAGGCTTCAGCATTGAGTGATTCAGTCCAAGTCCTAGTTAGTCAAGGTCAAATTACTTCTGCTTTTTAGCGACTCGTTCACTTGTGCTTTGGTGACTCGGAAGCATCAGCATTAGTAACAGACAGTGACTTCCTAGCTATATGCATTATGCAACACGTCATAGTTAAGCAACATGCTCAGTTATTATTTGTTTTCTTAAATAGTACGAAAATATAACTATTTCAATTAATCATTCAATAATACATTAAAACAAAACGGGAATTGTCTCCACTAAATGGACTCCAAAAAAGCAATCGAAGGATCCCGATGCAACACTCTGAGATAGACCCCATAACATCATTTGAATTAAAAAGAGTGTGTTAGCAAAAAAGCACATTCACATTTGTAATGAAAGTATGGCAATGCAATACAAAGTTTAAGGTTCAATATGTCGGTTAACATGGTACTGGTACTGGTTGGCAAACAGTTTCCAACATTGTTTGCATGATTTTTCGTAATTTATTAAAAAGCAGACGGTTTTAAACAAAATAACTTACAATTTCGTAATCCTGAGCTCAAGGCCGACATCATAGTAACAATTAGACATTTGTGACGTCATACAGCGACTGCATATGTTTGATATTGTCCCATTCCTCTTTGGTTTTGACTCTTATAGCTTAGAATTTCGCTCAGGTCTGGACATTGTTATACAGTTGTGTTCTGGATTGAAGAATTTGAAAGAAAAATTTCATGCACACCAACAAAAATACATCTGTTGAATAAAAAAGAGAGTGTACAAGCAAAACAAAAGCACATTCACAATTGTAATGAAATTATAACAATACATTATAAAGTGTTGGTAAATATGCCACTGGTATGACTGGTATATGTAGTTTTAAATAGATTTATATAAAATTTAAACACAACAAGATGAAAGGGTGCACATTCTTGATACTTTACCTACACTTGTGGCCACGGTGGAGTGGTAATAACAGTGCAGTAAGCTGTCATCCAGGTTCGAATATTAACATGAACTCGAAGTTAAGTGTGATAAGGAAGAGTGACATAATCACGTCATGATTGTTGTAGATAATTCTGATCAAAACTTCACCATACATACGTGCATTCTTGAGCAATGAGCATTTACCTCAGAGTATAAATAAGTAAGCAACCGGTTATCGCAATAACCCATACACGTTGAAGGGTATAATCTCCCAATAAGACTTACGGTAACCCGTACTTAAAGGATGCTTTGCTCACAATCAGTCATACACGACTGACAAATCATACACTGACTAGACGTTAGTGGACGTTTGTCTAACAATCAGTCATACACGTTGAATTTTATAGACTCTGACAAATCATACACTGACTAGACGTCTAAGTTTGTTTTTCTCGCAATCAGTCATACACATTGAATTGTATAGTATCCAATAAGTCATACAGTGATCAGTAAATCAGTCCAAGAGTTACTTATGTCGCTTATACAGTTAAAGTGTTCATAAAATGTAGTCTTTGTCGTATTCACTCTCTGCTATTGAAACGATCGATCTAACTGCAAGAGCGATATGACCATAGGACAACATTTCCATGAGTTTGATGCGGAGGCTTCAGCATTGAGTGATTCAGTCCAAGTCCTAGTTAGTCAAGGTCAAATTACTTCTGCTTTTTAGCGACTCGTTCACTTGTGCTTTGGTGACTCGGAAGCATCAGCATTAGTAACAGACAGTGACTTCCTAGCTATATGCAGTATGCAACACGTCATAATTAAGCAACATGCTCAATTATTATTTTGTTCTCCTAAATAGTATGAAAAATATAACTATTTCGATTAATCATTTCAGTATTACATTAAATCAAAATGGGAATTATCTCCACTGAATGGACTCCAAAAAGCCGATGGAAGGATCCCAAGACACTCTGAGATAGACCCCATAACACCATTTGAATGAAAAAGAGTGTGTTAGCAAAACAAAAGCACATTCACATTTGTAATGAAAGTATAGCAATACAATACAAAGTTTAAGGTTCAATATGTTGGTGCATATCTACTAGAAATCTCTACGGGGAGGGTCTCCACTGAATAGACTCCAAGAAGTCAAAATGAAGGATCATATGACACCTATTACACTTTGACCCCATAACAACATTTGAAGGATCAATAGACCTGCAGTGTCTGTGGGGCCTTCTCGCATGGTATTCAGGTGTCTTTAAAAGCTGGCAATGAGCAATCCTTTTATTTTCGAAGAGTTCTTTCACTACTTTTCGGGCTCCTCCTAATACGTTCCGGTGGACTTTCAGTGGTATACGGGGGGCTTCAAATGATTACCGGGGTGGTATTGATGACTACATGTCTATCCACTATAGTGTAATGTACATTTAGATAATTCAGTGTCAATTAACTGAGTACTTCTTACATGTATACTAAAGTTTAAAAATTACCTGTACCGATCCTGACAAATTCTAACCACTGATATGTTTGTTGTTTCTTCAGTCTTTCAATCATTTCTGTCCTTGGTTGATCGGTCTGCCACACCAAACTATATTGTTTTCATTATTCCCAAATCACATCATTTCAAAACTGCAAAATCAAAATGTAACAAAAACATACAAATGCTGTGGTGTGAGTGGAATACAAGAATTCATGACTGTATACTAAACACCTAGTAAGTAGATTCTTAAATATAATCTCTTGTACTCGTTAGAAGTAGCATGAACATAGTTCTATGCACTGTGCATAAGTGAAGTACTCATAGACATACAGTGTTCAAGGGTCCTTCCTATGGTATTAAGGGATCCTATAAATACTTTCATGGCTATGGAGTCATGATGGTGATGAAGTATCCAAGCAAAACTATGTCAATGAACTATATAATCATAAAGACATAAAGAGGTTAACAACTTGTACCTAAATTTAAACAATTGTATTTCGTATTCCTAAATGGGCACATTTCTTTCAGCAAACTGCTTGCAAGATTTACCCGCTCCTGTGTAGGGGTTGGGTCATTATGTTGAGCAAGTATACAAAGCATCAAGGCAAAATGTCAATGTACTTTGAAAACATACGAAGCTAAAGTTGTGTACCTAAACTTACATTTAGACGTCCAAAAGGATCTATAATTTCAACACAATGCTCGGCAAAATTACCACTCTGGCGTTGGGGTTGGGTTATGGTGGCGAACAGGTATACAAATTATCAATTGAAAGCAAAATGACAAATTGAATGAACTTCGTAGGTATATAATATTAAAAGCCTAGTACAGTGTACCTAAAGTTAACATAAACATTTGCAAGTTAAAAAGGTGACAACATTTCAGCAAAATGCCTGCAAGTGTTTCACACCCCTGTCTATGGTTCGGGACCTTGGTGGTGAACAAATATAACATTTCAAGCATAACACCAAGGCCGACATTCAGGTGACTGCAACAAATGCAATAGTGGAGCTATAAAAAGTGTATTTCAATTTGAGTCTGCATAAAACTAACTTACTCAGGTCTAAGAAAGTGTTATATTTACACAATATCTGTAAATTAACACAATATCTGTAAATTTACAGAAAATCCATTCTGTAAATTTACAGAATAGATGGCTCAAATTTCAAGAAACATGTTTAAGTCAAAAATCGCAGTTTTATTTGGTTTAATATTGAAAGTATATCATTATTAGAGACAGAAAATGTGCTTCATTTTCCAAAATATTGACTTTGAAATATGGCACATTTTTCATTTTTGAAATTAATAAAATGCATATTTTTTGTCGAAATACTTGGTAATATGTCTAATACATAACACCCCAATTTAAATAAACACAAATAAGTGCTTATATCTTAGAATATGTAACTTTGATTTTCATAATCTGTAAATTTACAGAATACAAAATCTATGATTTTACAGAGATTGTGTAAATTTACAGATAATCTGTAAATATAACACTTTCTTAGACCTGTTACTTGTATCATCTAAGTTGTCCGTTGTTGTACGGTTGTTTTTTCAAAAATGCAATCAACATATAACATGAGGGCAATCAGCTCTGTCAATCAGGTGTTTGTGTCATTCTGAAATAGATTCAAATAACAATTAAAAGAAACATAATTTATTTTAAATGGTAGCTACATCGTATGGTGCAACAGAGACAGTGCCTGGTCATCGGGTCCTTTCCCTGTTAGATTGGCCAATGACCCACACCCCCGAGGTAGAGGGAAGAGATAGTTGTATGATACAAGGAATCCGGGTCACAGGTATTTAGCATGTTGGCTGCGCCCCCCCCCATGAGAGCTCTGATTACAACAGGCCGGAATTGTCTACCTTTTGAGACTAAATCAGACGAAAATAGTAAATAATAGAACAAAAACAGTAATCATTACAATACATGTAGATAGAATAGTACAAACTGCACTTACATTTACACTTAGCTGGTACGAGTTTGTCACAATCCTGTACAAAACCCAACTTCATGTCAGCTACACGACGTACACAGGTATAAATATTCAAACTTTCAAAATCCATACACCTGCAATTTCTCGTGATCTATGTACATAGGTGACAACACGTGATATTATATCTATTGTTCAGACCAACAATTGCACTCGCCCAAAGCGAGATTATTTAAATAATAGAGATGCATTGAAAGCATGTGTGGAACAAGAGGGGTGATGACTTGTCGTTATTACGAGGGACATTTTAAAAGTTCTGATAATTATAAAGGGTCACTTCTGGAACGAAATAATTAAGTTGCTTCAGTGTTGCTCAAGGCGGAGCCTTTCTGGGGAACACAATTTACATTACAGTGCATGACTATTCTACATTAAAAAAATATAGATAAGCTTTGAATAAAATACTTTTATATTAAGATCACACGTTTGTGTACACATGGAATACCCGTTGTAATAATAATTTTATTGTATTTAGTTTTTGGCATGTCACTGTCTGTGATCCAACCTGAGACCTCCCGATTTCGAGGGGGACTCTCAAACCAATAGGCTATGGAGGAGGCGGAAATAAAACGGCACCAGAAAATCCATGTTAGGCGTTCAGCATATAAGTGAAACTGGCTTCTCGTTTCTCATACCCTCGTGGCGAAGGTTACATCTGGAATGAGGTGTGCAGTTATTGATATAAGTTGGACAATCCTGTTTTACAATCAAACTTAAATAAATTACAAATGTAGCATAGACTAATTGTACAACAACATTACTAATGTTCAACCCCATATAAACATGAATTCATAAACATTGACCGGATTGGTCTGCTGTTGCAAATTTGGTTGCTTGAATAAACACGTATGGTCGAGTGTAATGTTATACTAAAATAACACTGATAAATCGTACACGCTTGAGTTTTTCTACATATCGACGGTGCCGAACCAAAACCCCGTATCTCAATTTTGGCGCGAAAATTTATTTTGCAGCATCCGCTTCTGCTAGACGTCCCGCGCATTTCTGTCTTGTCGCCATCTAAGTAATGCGATTGGCTTTTTATAAATGGCGACAAGACAGAAATGCGCGGGACGTCTAGCAGATGCGGATGCGCCAAAATTGAGTTACGGGGTTTTGGTTCGGCACCGTCGATATGTAGTTTATATCATTTCCCCAGTGTTATCCTGGGCACACTTTAATGTAACGAAGATCCATGCCTGTCAATTTTCAGACATTGTGCCGGTTTGCAACTTGGTTTGAGTACAGGCTTACCGGCAATTCAGTTCAATTGACCGGCAATTTCACAAAACTAAATATGTTTTTATTAATAACCCACATGAGCAACCCGTCGAGAGGTTGTTCATCTTACTTACTTACAATCGTGAAAGCTCGGCAATTTCCGTTTGTCTCCGATAAATATAGCAGACACGAAATTCGATCTCAGCACAAAATTCGACATTTTATCAAGTTGAATAACGAACTCAAAGCTGACTCGAAATTTGAGCGCAGTTCAGAGTTCGTCCTTTTATCAAGTTAAATATCGAACTCATAGCTGGCTCTAAAAGAGAACTCACCTCGAAATTCGACTTCCAATCAAGTTGAATAAGAAACTGACTCATAGCTGGCTTGATATTGGACACCAGCTCGAAATTGGGACGAAACGATGTCGAATAATGACATCACTGTTTGCTCGTTTTTGCGGTGCAGCTCGAAAGTGAATGTCGAACTTAGAATTTCCAACTTGCTGCTAATTTCTAGGAGCTTTATTCACAGTCATTTAAGACCACTAAGAGTTGGTGACGTATGAACAACATAAATAATACATCCATCCCATTATAATCTCTACGTTGAGTCATAGTATCGGCTAAATCATAATATAGTTACTGTATTGAATAACTCATCCATTTTTTATCTTGTCCCAAATCTTAAATAATCTATACTTAGTGATATGCTATGAGTATTTGTATATATAAGAACATTATCGAAGTGGTTAAATAACCATATAATTATGGTTCTGCCTGGATGGTCCGGAGGTTGAATTATCCCATCGGGTGAGAGTTTGGTGTTTCGATCTGAACACGTGACTGAAAGACTTTTGAAAAAACACTTAAAGAAAATGAGTCATACAATTATGTAGATTCAAAACCTCTTATATAAATTTATTTTTTAAGTCAATGCATAAAAGTTACAATTATTATAGTGGTTGAAATGTTTAAGTCTATGACCAGATGGCAGACGTATAGCAATGTAAAGAAGGGGCTATCAGCTTTAATAAAAAAATACAAAAAAAACAGCGATTTAAAGTGTATAGAGCTATATCAAAAAATAATTATTTTTAAAAAAAAGTTTCAAAAACTGAAAAAACAATTATGCTTTCATATCCATCAGATCATTTTTCGCTTCAGTTTTAACAGAAACTCTCTCTGTGATTTATTGGACATGCGAACTATCCCCTTTCATACGAAAGTGTTCTAGAACACCCTATGAAACTATAAGAATCGTCTTTTTTCCGACGATTTAATCAAAGTACACGGAACTCATCCAAAGTTATAATTTGCAATTAAGGTAGTCTAGTATCATACTTAAAACGATGCAAGTAATTATTTTGACATTGAATGACTGTTAGAATATAGCTATATACACTTTAAGTATCATATAAGTAAACTTGTGTTAGCCAATGAGCTAAACATATTTTCACTGACACACGATCCAACCCAATCAGGATTTTACCCTACCCTTTTTGGCCAAATCATCCAAATAATTCAGATAAACCATATTAAATGCACGATCGTTATAATCAAGAAAAAAACTCCGTTAGCAGATGAAATCGCAATAGCTTTGAGCGTAAAACCGCATTCATTTCAATCGATTTGATCACGTGATTCTACACACTGTCAACGTTAATTGGGAAATACGAGAAGCTAATTTTCTTTTTTTTCTGAGCATTTAGCAGGATATTTACTGGTACAACTTTCACATTGATTAAAAAAAATCTTCTTTCAAATTGGTATAACGCTGTCACGGTTCAAACCCGAGACCTCCCGACCTTGAAGAGGACGTTCTGTAATTAGGCTATTGAAGTAATTAATTGACGTATGTGTCAATCCATCCATTATCGAATAAGTATATTAGCCTGTATTGTTTGAATGTTACTTATTTACATCACCTTTAGTTGTATTTTACGTCCATGTGCGGGAAGGGACGACATTGACCGGTCATTTAAACGATAAATTTGCTTCAGTGAACAATATATCTCGCCATCATCAAAATAACATCTATTCTTGTTCTTGACCAATGAATAACTGTTTTCACTGAAGCATTAAACAACACCAATCCAGGTCAGTATAAATTTGTTGAGCTACTTTTGTCTCCGTTTTGACGTTTAAGTCAGCTTTCCATCATCGTACTCAATGGTTCAATCGTCCCCTCGGTGAATAATAAGGGCTGTTCAACTTGCTTGTTGCCGGACAATCATTTAACTATTTCATCAAGGATAGCTGTCACAATGCCCAAGGTTGGTGTATATGAGTATCTTAAGTTTATTTTTCAAAATGTTTGTAGAATTAATTATAGACCATATGTAATTCAGTATGCACGTTGTATCACATATAAGTGTGCATCATTGATAAAGAAAAAAAGATTTTTGGTAAAAGTTATATTTTTCTTTCGCTTGTTTTATCTTTCGTTGTAGTATTTATCAATGATACAGTAACCTGTGCGTTGTATTCGATCATTACCAATTTAAATAGGTACATTTTTGGAGTTTATTCGGAAAGACTAAGTGCAGAGCGCAACGGTTCTTTAAATCACACCAAATTGCTGTCTCTTCATTTAAAGCTATAGGTCATTGGCCCCTTAGACATCGATAAAAACACGCAATGCAATTGTCTTCGTGGAAGGCAAAACGCAATCTGAAATATATTTTCAAAACTACAAAATTTATGTGGTAAAAAAGCGAATGTCGCGTCGGAATCAAATCATCGAGGGTGTAATATAAACCTACTAGAAAGTTATTTATTAGTGTTTAAGAGATTGAATTTTTTCTAGATCTAGTTTTGAGCAAATAATAGTAGAGAACCATGTGCGATTTGTGCCGTTGCTGAGAGTTCCTCACCCTTTGACGCCACGCCACATGTACCGGATATTTTCACAAAACTAATCTTACCATTCTGTTTTTAAAAGATTCAGATAGACACATTTAGTGCAACTATCCTACGTCATGTGTGATAAGGCTGATATGAGTTACATACAATCATCATGTCTATCGATATCATTATTCAAAGTTATCGTTTCTTATGTGATCGTTTTTGGCTTATACTACTCGGTCTAGACCATCCGTACAAATAATATGTCCATGTCAAATTAACCTCACCTTAAAATACACGAATACTTGCAAAGTGCGGTGATTACTTGTAAGCTATCCTTCGGTTTCGGGAATTCACATTATTTCCAAATGTATGTTATGTATACGAACTACACGATGTCGTTAATCACAATGAAAATTTATTTGCCGACGTGATTAACAATAAAATATTGCGCAATAAAGCATGTCACTTCTTTTGACATTGTGTGTTTAAACAAATACATGTTTGTATTGGCTGTTTTTTTTAGTATTGTGCGCCAGTCAATTGCATCAACGCCCCATCCCCGGGGACGGGTGGTGGATAGCCGGAGGAACGGTCGGTTCTTTTACCTTTCAGCTTTCCCCGCACTGCCGGGAAAAGTTTGGATTTATATCTCCGAACCAATACCCCAGGGAAAATATTTAGTTGTCAAGGGCCGGGGAAATACCGGAGATTCTACCATCAGCTGTCCCCGCAGATCCGTGGAAGGGCGGGGTTTTGATAACCCAAAAGTGAAAATCCCGGCAAATCCCCGGGGATGAGGCCGTGGATGCAAGTGACTGGTGCATTGGGCACAAATCATGAATACCAAAGACGCCAGAGTTCCCTCCTCGTTTCCTTAATCAGTTATTCGTAAGCAAGCTAATCGTAAACAATCATAAATAACACCATGACTAATATACAAGTATATAATAATCTAGATAATGATGTTTAGTTAACGGTTTGTTTAACTGGCTTTAAAAAGGGTTCCATTTTTAGTATACACTTTTTTGTTTTTAAATCAGTATGTATTAAATCAGTTTGTATTAAATCAGTTTGTATTATAGTGATCTAACCTTTAATGTATAATCTCAAACAGATATGAGAAAGTCGGACCTGGAAGGCAACACTCAACTTAAACAGCCGAGCAAAAAGAAAACATAAACATCACACAACACAACTGCAAGATACAATTTCCAGCGCTAAAATTAAAACTAAATGCGTCACTAACTAGCACACCTGCCTGGCAAGTGTTGTTTTTATATGTATTGTTTTAATCATTATCAAAATAAATAAAGATAAACATAACGTTAGTAAATATTGCTACACGAATCGTTTCATCCCATTGTCTGTTCAGCGTCGGATGAACAAGCAGGATGTGCATGACTGACGTATGAATCACAGCGATATAAATACATTGTTTAACTTCATTCATTTCTCTTACTCTACAAATCTCGTCGCACGACAAGAGTTTTATTCACTCCTTAAACTTTCACCAACATCTACATAATGATTATAATTCATTTGCGTAGGGCTATGAGCAACGCTAATGTAAAATTCAAGAATGCTAGATTCAAAACTTTCCGTGAAATAATAAAAAACAACTGTTATAAGTTGTACTGCAGCAGTTGCATGACAAAAAATCTGGACCCCATAAAATTCAATATCATGAGTTCGCTGGCTTAGAATAAGAAGGTCGTAACTACAAAGTCAATATTTTGAGAAAACAAACTATGTTGTCTGACAATCACTATTTACTTATGGTAAAAGAAGCTTTTCAACATGACAAGTTCAGATTTTCGGGAATATACGCTCATAAGAAGCGCCTACTTGGGTAGATTTTAGACATCGTTACAACCTTCTCATTCTAAGCTAGCGACTTATAACCGACAATAAGCCGCCAGTTGTGATGTTTGTACATGATCCAATGGTCATCTTGGTTACAATGGTTTTATTCCTAGGTGATGCATTTGTAACCTGTTGATATACACTATTTAAGTTAGACCTGGTTAGACCTGGTTAGACCTGCCCTAACCAGGGTAGACCTGAAGTTATGAAAGGTCTAACTTAGTTATACATCAGGTACTACCTAGTTATATCTGGTTGCAATCACGGCTCAGTACTCTTTTTCGATATATAGTGAAGTGTTTCCAGGAAGGTTCGCCGGTTTTGTGTGCCTCCATCGCTTGCCGTCTAATCTGGCGAGCTGTGTCCAAAAACGTGTCGAAACGCTCACTTGTCTGCCAGATTTCAGCAGAAAGCTGAATGGCAAACAATGGCTATGCTCGGCATGTATTACTAGTTACAGTTTACACTACTTCTTAGTCCAATCAAAAGCCATGGAATTTCAAATTTTTTGACCATAAATTGATTTATATTTGAAATGGATACACTGCTGGTCCCCGTGCACTTAATTAGTTTATAATCTATAACATATTCATAAAAAAAATGTAAAATAAAAAGTGGATAATACGAGCGTATAATACAATCTAACTTAACATTTATTAAATGGATGCGTATCAAATTAAGAGTCAATCTCCGTATATTACGGGGGTTGTTGTTCCAATCATCGATGTTACAACTGTACCTGACAAATCCAAAATACAACCAAACCACAACAACCATCACCGCACCCACACAACCAAACCAATATTATTTACATACGGTGTTTAATAAACAAAACATATCGATAATTCTTTTGAAACAAAAAAAAACTTCCATTGAAAGCGCATTCGCAATATTAATTTTATTTATAGTTATTGCACCCAGGATATAAATTGACTTTGTAAACATTCACAAGGAACAAACCTATGTGACTGTAAACATTATATACTTATCAGTTATTAAAACCACATTTATTTCGCTATCACTTATACATTTACATAAATCCCAATACCGGAAAAATACCGTACGTAAATACAAAAACATTTAACCTACATGTGCCACAATGTAAATACAAGAAACACATTTATTACAATGTATTTACAACTATGTATTGTTTTTTTAGTATTATTGGGGTTTTTTTCTTTGTAACACTGTATTAAATTGATGCTATGTTTAGATTATACTAAACTATTTTATTAAATGCATTCTTTGTATATATGAAAGGGAAACCATAAACTTTGGAAAAAAATGTATGTATGTATTTTTTGAAATATTCATAACGATTATATACTTATATGTTTTTGACCACTCGGATGATATTGCTGATGTAAAATTGTTCTATACTCACGCATTGTATATATCTATTGTATTTGAAAATAAACTAAAACTATTTACAAATACAATGACGACATTTGGTTCATTTGAATTATTATAAAACGTCCACGACAGGTTTCGATTAGTACAAGTAGTGGTACTGCTACGCTTTCCAAGGACTTTTCACTACACCTTCACTGACTGGGATCGAATACTAGTATTCCTCAATCCAAATTCATGTTTTTGCTTTAACATACACAAATGTATTTAGGATTGAACCTGCCGTAATGAATATAATTAATTGGACATGTTCTTAAAGTGTATAGAGTTATATCTGACGGTATTTAAAAAAAAAATCAAAACCTGAAAAACAATTATGCTATCATATCCATTAGATTATTTTTCACTGCACTTTTAACAGAAACTCTCTCTGTGATTTATTGGACATGCAAATTGTCCGTTTTTATACGAAACGTTTCTAGAACACCCTATGAAATTACAAGAATCGTCTATTTTTCGACGATTGAATCAAAGTACGTACATTGAACCCATCCAAAGTTTGAATTTGCAGTTAAGGTTGTCTAGTATCATACTTAAAACGATGCAAGTAATTATTTTGACATTAAATGACCGTTCTAATATAGCTCTATACTCTTTAACATGCGTATCGGACCACACGTGGTAATTTTACAAAAAAAAACAACACTCGAACCTAGTCTGGTTCCTGTCGATAAAGGACTAGTTTTAAAGGTCGTTGAATAGTGTACGTGTAAAGATGGTGGGTGCAGAAATGTCATCTTACACCATGGGTTTATTTTCTCAGGGCCTTTTACCATATACTTTACACTTGGTCATGAAATCCACACAAATACAGATGTTATCTGCAACACTATAATAAACATTGACCCTTATGGTGGCTTCACAATGCCTTGCTTCAATTGGTGGTATATAAACTGCTTCAAGGTGATAATTTAAAAACACGATTGTCCACAATTTGCCAATTATCGGTTAATGAAAATCGTATCCTAAAGGCATCTTGGATAGATGGATAGGTTTAATATTAAGACTTCATTTCTATTCCTGGGTGGTTTTATAGTTAAATTCACTCGCTGACCGCAACAAAAATGTCAAGTACAAAGTGTGTGCTGTTTTATTTTAGATGTACAATGTAACAGATACTTTGAAGTCAATGTTTAAGTGTGTAAGTGAGGGTCTAAAATCTGGGACATTTTCTGCAATTTGTTTTTCAACTTTTGTAGCCCTCGCTATAATGGTCGTGGTGATATTGACTGGAGAAAACTGTATTGGGTAAACTTGTATTTACATTAGACTTGTTTGTTGGCGTATGTCCACCAGCGGTTGAGGGCCCCCTTCGCTGATGCGAGAGGTCTTGGGATTCGATCGCTGGCCGGGACATACCAAAGTCCTTTAAAATGTTACTGGTATCACTCCCGTTCGTGAGTTTTAGCATCATAATTCCATGTAACTACTGGTTTGCCCGGTTTCAGAATAATATGACTGCGTAGTCTTCATAATGACTGAAATACTGTTGGCCACTTTTAACACTATTCGTATACATGTTTAGTATAAACATAATGGATTATATTTCTTAAATCCTGGGTAGTAAAACAGATGTTTTGCAACCTAGTTTAAACTGGTGTTCAATTTCAATTGGAAAAAATGGCGTAAACTATAATTATAGGACCAATATCGTCGGAAAATTACAAATTAAACATGAATTTACATTGCATGAAACAAAATCACACAGCATAGACAAACTGTATTTTATGGAAAGTAACACCTACACATCGTATTCGGATATAAGCAGCACTCCGGCCTCTTTTCTAAACATAGCTTATACCAAATAAAGCTAAGCAATGCCTTTATTTGCCTGTCCGCTTTCTTCTGAAATATGACATGCGCGCTAACTTCTGAGCTACAAAAAAGTTACCAATTTTCTAGGGCTCTTTTCAGCTGTTAGGCCGCTCAAGCAACATTTGACATTTAAACTTTCCCTGGTCAATGGGCTACATATGGAAACCTAGCTACACTCGTGTCTCCCTGTGGAGACTATTTCTCTCCTGTGGGTGTGGCAGCCAACATCGATATGCGGCGCCCAGGAATAGACACTACCCTCGCAGGTACCATTTTATTCCATGGTGGTGTGGAGCATGTGGGTCTTGCTTAGAGAAATTAACCAGAGGTGCAGAGGGGGTCGAACCCGGGACCTCTCGATTCCGAAGCGCGCGTCCTACCTCTAGGCCACCGCTCCCCTACAGAGGCACGTAGTCTGTTTGCTTCTCCCTTACTTATATGTTCAATCAAATGATTAGACTGCGTTCTCTGGCATAATTGGACTTGCAGCTTAACGGATAATGGTCGCTCATCGGGCGGCATTCAAAATAACTCTAGTTTCTTGAAATATTTAAATTGATACGGGTACCGTTACTCATCGGCCAGAATCCGCACGGTAATTATACCTCGGGTACACATCTGATACGCTGGCATTTCCCGGTGTTCCGGAGAATTGTGACCTAGGTATCACTTTTTATTCTTTTATTTATCCTCATCGCCGAATATTCCATATGGGCGATGCCCCAAGAAGAGTTTAGTTATTCGAGGTTTCGGGAATAGTGCAGATATAGAACTTGTACTCGATCGGTCCTGAGCCACAACTGGTTCTTTAGCTTGGTTCTTTTACATGCAAGGTGTATAACACCTACTCGTATATATGGGACGTAGGTTTAACGTCTAATCCGAAAGAATATTAGTTATTCTATTTGTTCAGCCCGGAATGCATTCGAACCCACAACCCCGAGACCAGAAATCTCGTGCTCTACCGAGCTAAGCGGGATGACTTGACCAAGGTATTAGCAATGTAACAACTTCTATGTCAGTTGACCTAACACGTTTTAAGTGGGCTACCAGTCCGACCTGCGGTGTGGGTGAATATGTCAGTACACGGTCATGTTTAATGGATCGTTCTATCATAACACCTTGCAGACATGTAGTTTACGACTGAATCATGTCTACGTTAAAACATTGTTTTGTTTAACATCCATCTCAAATCTCAGTAATGCCACTACAGTCTTACTGACCAGACTCGTAAAAAAGTGCGTCCTTACCATAGAGGTGGTTGTCAAGGTAATATGACCCTCGTGGTCCCTTCAACAAACCAACAGAAGCATAAAACTTTCATGTCTAAATATAAACTGTTCTGTTTAACATTAGATAGGACTGGTGCACTAAGGTGGTATCAGTTAACAGATTTAATATTTTTCAAGAAAATGATTGGATTGAACTATCAAATCGATGGTCTTTGTGGACAGGTTTTGTATCAATGGTCCATGTTCGGAGGTTGCCTCTAACACAGTTTTGATTGCAAAAACGATCGTTTCGTCGCACTTAAGTAAAGTTGAAATCAATTAATTTTAACGTTCCTGTAAAGTTGCGCAACCGACCGATGAGACATGTTATTATTTAGACATTCTGTGTGCAGTCATGTACATCCTCCGTTTTCATACAACGGTAAACATTACTTTCCTTTTTGTCTGTCAACTTAAAACAATTAAATGATTCAGTGTCATTTCCCCCGCACCTATGTGACGTCATTTTTACAGGTAACACACACTCCCATTGGTTGAAGGGGGAGAATCCAACTAACCTAATTTGCATATATAAATAACAAAGAGACAGACATTCATGTTTAAAAGACGGAGACTCACCGGTTAACTGTAATCGAATATTTATTTAATAGTTTCGTAAAATATTTACATAGTGTTACTTTACAAATATTTTTATTAAATAAATTATCAAATCTGTGCAGAGTTACATGGAACATTATAACACTGAGGATTAACAAATAAAAATAAACATGCCGTCTTCCTATACGTTTGGGGATAATATAGCTAAACATGAAAACAAGGTGAGTGAAAATGTTTAAAGAAATCAGATTATGTAAAATAACTTATTCTCATTTAACCGTTCTATTTTTCATCTGAAATATAATATTGAGACTGGACAAACCACTGATTTGTGAGGATGAAAATAACTATGCACGATTATGGAAATTTTCCTCAATCTAACATGAATTGCGTTATTTAATTATTTTGATAGATTTTGTCTTATTGTTTCTGTGTTTTTGTTCTACTAACTTGTTGTTAAATTATTCAACACTGTCTCCTCGCGTACTGACAGACAAACACTGAAACAGTCAGACGGACACACAGGCAGCCACACACACAGACGGATAGATTAACGTGAACACACAGTCGTTATAGGCCTACAGGCAGTATTATATACTAAAATGGGCAACAAATTAGATTTTATTTCTAAGCTGCAATCTGTAACCCTTTCCCATCGTTAAACAGATTGTGACTTTTTAGATATTTTTATTATTTTTCTAATCTTAGTCGATCTTTATTGCCATTAACGCACCTGAGATCACATTAATGTACGTCTGAATTTGAGATTTTACGATTTAAAATTATCTTGAGCATGTAATTTGGTGACGCATAACAACACTCTTGATTTAATGAAAAATCTCTATTGTGTAAAAAATCCACAATGCGCATATACCATGCAATAGAGACAGTTTCGTGATGTTATTTAACATTATAATAGATTCTATACCGATGTGTTCGGTTATTGAGACGCTGTTTGCCTGGGTATTAAGATGGACTTAAATTTTAATACCCAGTATAGACCTAAATGTATAATAAGATCAAAGCATGTGACCAAACCTCTTTGTAACAGCCACCCAATCGGTACATTACCTGCAATTAACTGCCAAAACAGGTCATTGATACATGTGTTTTAATGTGAAAATGGTATTTTGAAAGTTGATTATTTGGATGCTTAAGTCAGGTGATTTTTATATAGAGGTGTCCACGCAATAATATAAGTTTATGTAATCGTTATTTTCAGTGGACGTTAAATTGTTGTTGATGTTATGGTTAATGTTGTGGTTAGTTTTGTCGTTAATTTTGACAACGAAATCTAAATCCAAATGGTTACTCAACCTCTTGAATACTGGACTATGCTTGTCTGGCCCTTAGGTCAAGTTTTGCAATCTACGTATTCAGTAGCTTATCTAGCTCTTTCCGAATATATGAAGGCCCCTCGATGTGGTGTTTATTATATGAACTTGGTGAAGTTTGACAAGCTTTCTTAATTAACACATACACGCACATGTATACCTACTAGTATATAATTATAATTAAGCTCGTATACTTGAGTATATTACGTATTTTTGTGAGCGTATATATGACAAGAAGACTCAGAAGAATGTCATGTATGTTGGCTGGAGGATACTTTATATACATCAACTAACTATAACATCTAATGTATAGTCGGGCAAGTGAAGTCTGTCATTTATGTATATGTTTAACACATAAATGTTAACAACATTTTCAGCAGTTTATCCTTTAAATGGTCCATTCATTTGTTGTGTTCGAACCATCACATACATGTGTACGTATACATACATCATATCTAACATTTAAAAGCAATTAGTTAGACACTTTCTATAAATCATTATATGATCATTTGTATATTAGATGATGCATGTACATAACATATGACATACTAGTAACATATAATATATAATGACACAACACATAACATAAAGAGTTATGAGGAAATCAAACCGGGGAGGCACCACTCTGTTTAACCAGCCGAGCACAGAACTCTGTAACACCACAACACAAATACACGTCATAACAAAACACAACACGGCACGAATATGGCACCGCATCGCACCGCACCGCATCGCAACTCACGGTCCGGTACGGCTCGGCTTAGCTCTGTTCTATTCGGCTCAACATAGCATAGCACAGAACAACCCAAAATCGTAGCATTACATAATATAACACATATTTAATTGATTGAACATTGCAGACATGCAGTTTATAATCAAAATTATCAAATATACTAGAAATAGAAAATAATAAAAACTTGTATCTTTAACATGTAGGGTCACATCGAGCTAAATGGTTGGATTTAATCAGTTTCTAATAACCTGAAGAATGTTTTACATTTCAAAATCGAGTTATGTACTTACCATACCTGTTTAGCATATCATGTACAAAACTGAAAAGAAAAGTTAACAAAAAATATCTCTTATTGAAGTTTTATTTGTACTGTCGGTACGATTATAACAGGATTTTTTACTAAATAGTATTGCATTCAATGAACCTACAATGTCATAAATGAAACCACTGCATCCCCTCTCAAAAAACGTATGGTTTGTATTAACAATTGAGTGAGATAGGGGGGGGGGGTAATGCGATCTTTTCAATAATGAAGGAAAATTTTAAAATGTTATGAAATTATTAAAATTAGACAACTGCGATGCGTTTCAAACTCATGGATTAAAAAAAAAATAGACGCATCTGTTATTGACAGGCGCGAAGTTGATCTGCAACTTGACCTATAGCACTGACATCTACGAGCAATAATAATAATTACTCCGTAATATGCCAGTCATGTATTCACAATCATGAATTTTCATACATCAATGAAGTAATTTCAATCGGACCAGAATAATGATGAGTTCTATATTAATATAATGTTAAAATGCAGAACGCACCGATCACAATTATGAACAAATATTTAATATAGAAGTTTAAAAACTCGGTCCCTATAGCACTGTGAGGATTATGAATGAGTTTCCAAAAGTATTGATCAGTTTCGCTTCTATTGACAATTGTGAAATAAGAAAATATCTGGCTTCCTTGTTAGCGTTGGTACGAAAGTGCACTAGAACGAATCAAAATGGGAACGAAAGTGACGCCCGATTTCTGGTTTAATTAAACCGGAACGCAGAACTTTTTTCCTTTTTAATGGTCATTAAAAAAGGCCAGATTGTTATTCGTTTGACCTGTTAGACTTTTAAGATGGGCGTTCTGTTTGCATAAAATATCACAAACAAATTAAATTCAGAACAAACGTACATAGCATAAAAGTTAAACATATTTTGACATTGAAAATAGTATGTTTACTTTGTCAACATAAAACGGTAATAAAAGAAGCATGGTAACTGTATAACGCCTTGTCCCACTAAAGTTTTTTTGGCTTCGGCGATGTTCTCCCAATTTCAATAAATTAGCTTCGGGAGACATCGGGAACAGGGATATGACACATTTTCTAATGGGTACTCTGAAGCTTCCCCTAGGTGACGAAAACCCTTTTCCCAATACCTTCCGGTGCCCATTATTATCAAATCGGGAGTACGTCGCCGAGACAAAAATATCTCAGTTGGACAAAGCCATTAGTCATAAACGCCGACTATACATGTTGTGCAACCCCATCATAAACGTGGAACGGAATATCATTAGTTTAAATAAAACACTTGAAGTAAAACATGCGCATACATTAAATTACAATGTAGTCCTAGAGTTCATAACTTCAAACATATGAAGAATTTTGTCTTCGTGTTTTAAGTCGGTTTGTTAAAGTCCAAAGTACACTGCGATAGTTGACATTGACATCACACGGATCGTGCATGTTTGAATAATTGTTGTGTACATGTTTGAAATAAAACCATAAAACACAGCTTTTGAAATGATTCATCTGTACGCCTTTGTTGCATTACAATTGTCTAGCATATTATAGCCTTTATTTGCAAGTCAGCATTCTGCTAAAATATGGCAGGCATATACTAGTAATATGAGTGCTTCCACCAGGATTTGAACCTGGGTCGCCAGAGTTGACGGCAAGTGCACTGAGCTACGGGACCACCATACATCTCAACAACTACTTGTTCATTAAAAAGAGCGACCCCATGATAGGCCTTACCTGTACCAGCCTAATGGGGGGATCCATGACCAAGTTGAGTTTGTAGAACAACTGGTGACATGTCAGATTCGGGGAGATCTGGTACACTAATCCTGGTTTGGGAAACCTGGTGTACATGTCTGACGTAGTTTCTCATCATGTGTTAGGTTTTTCAATAAGATACTGAATGGAGACACTGGTTCATTTTATACTTATTTTCAGGCCCCGTGATTATAAACATTGGAGAACGTACTGTATGGCCAAACTCATGCTCCGTACTCAAATTGGAGCATGTTCTTAGTATAAATAACTGCTGTAACTTCTTTATTTCCGAATGGAAACATATTATTTCGCGCCATTTTCTTCACTACATCATTACCACAAGTTGTTGGCGGTTTTAATGCGCAATTCTAAAGAAAAATATGTTCAAGTTTGAGCATGTAGTATGCAAATTGAGTATGACAACATGATCATAATCACCGGGACAGAGTAATGTGAATTCTATTTTGTTACAACGATATATCGTTTCACTTGGCATGTCTATAGAATGTTCATACAATATTGAATTAAGCTTTAATTAAAGCTGTATAAAATAAGTGACACTGTATAAAGACGCGGGAATTAGTGTATTGACCACCGAAGCAGTAAACAAACACAACACTATGTTGGTTCAATGAACACGTAGGGTTGTTTAAAGCCCCTAGGGACACGGATTTATGAGGTCAACATGGTTAAGTGTATTTAAATTGTTAGCTTAAAGTGTTTATTGTAACCAGCTTCAATAAACTCAATCAGGGGTGGTATTCACAAAGAAACTTAAGTGAAAACTAAGAATTTTCCAAAAATCTTACTATTTCCTTAAGTGTATCAGCTAAACAAGAAAATCAAGATTATCAAATTTTTACATTGCTATGAAGCATTATGTTAAGCGCTACGAAAATCACCAAGAAAAATTGAGTTATTCTTAATTTCTTGCAAAATATGGACAGATCATGTTTTTAACTTAAGTCAAAATATTTAAGTTTTCACTTAAGATGCTTTGTGAATACCGACCCAGGTATTGTCAACAAAACCTTTCAGCTTGGAAAATAATTTCTACCTGTGCGAATTCCTTATTTAAACAATTTTGCCGACACAAGGTTGCAGTGATGTGAGGCATGATCTTTTTTACTACGAACATTCCCGACGAATAAGTGTACGAGAGTATGAACGCCTAATGAAAACTACTTCCGCAAAAAAAATCGGTCTATTGTCCGGACTGGTTGACTGACTCTCAATTACAACCAACTGCTAAAATTTAATTACAGTCCTTTCAAAGTTAATTGATAACGGTTTTAAACATTAGCTCTACCTGAGTTTACACTATTCGTTCGAATGGGATAGTTCCCTCATTAGTATTACTTGTACTTATTGAATTGAAAGTAGCTATCTTAGTATCTATAATGTTTAGCAATAAAAACTGATCTGTTATGACTCATTAATAACATTGCTTATCCTTAGTTTAATATTTCCCAATATAAAACCCAAACATCAGTTTTAGACAGGTCATTGGCGTGTACAATAATATTACATCCTAATAGTAAGGCCTACATTTCACAACACCCAGCTATGAGTGATACTTTTCCTTTCAGTCAACCAGGACATCATAGTTGTGGTCATTGTGCGGTTGCCAATTTTGCTCCCTTGTAAACATTTCGTAATACTAGTATTTATTTATCATGTATTGTCCTTTTATTCAAACACGTTTGTCATTTTAGTCAACAACGACTATTTCTACTGCATGTACGAGTATTCTTAAACACTATATATCAACTCTATCGTTTTCTATGTTCATAATGTAATGGTAATGTGCTTTCACACACAGCGGCTATAAAATGTGACTTTCTGTATTTAGCAAAACGGTTCTTCAGCTTCGCGATCTTTTATATTTGGTAGATGTTGTATATTTTGTCATTGATCAACCGTTTGTCATGTGATACTATATATCAATATGTCTCAGTTTCATTGCACTGTTCATCTCCAATTAAATTTGTTATTCTTCATAGCTTATACAAATACATGTACCGATACGCCAGTATACAAGTACGCAAAAAACGCCTCTAGCTTATAATAAGCTAATTGAAGTCATCTTTAAGTAATACTATAAATTACCAAATGATTGAGTTTAAAAGCTTTTTTAAAGTTATAAGACACTATCTAACTGTTAAATTGAGCATGTAGCGATAACATACAAATATACATTCATTACAGTACACCATCAAGAGAAACAACATAAAAAGTATACTAGTATCAGCATTGTGACAAAATGAAATTATTTGCTGTTCAATTAAACATAATTTGTAACACATCGATAACCTCCCGTGAAAAATGCTATATATTGCTTTGCTTAGGCAATGGGACCACTGGTGTCTAATTATCCCGATAAGGCGTGAATTGATGTTCGGTTCTAACTACATGAAATATATAACACATAGACTGTACATATATATTTATTTATTTACATCTCATCAACACATACATATACACTTTGTTAATTATACATGTGTTGCCACTCATAAGTTTGAGTTATAGGAGATGGCAAGATTGCTAAAACACACTAGGTGTCATTTAGACACTAGTAACATAGGAATATATGCTAAAATACATATATACAAGTACCAGACTAGGATTCACACATAATATATCATAGGCTTACTATCTCATTATCCCCGACTGTGCTATATTGGTTGTGTCAATGTAGTAGCCAAAAGCAGTGTAAAACAACTGGCATAGAAAGCACTCTAAAGTGGAATTTCTAGATATCATATATTTATGACTTAAAATGAAATAAAAGCAACCATGTATCATAATGAGATTGACATTATTATGCATAACTGGCACATGAGAAGGCCAGAGAATAGATCATCACACAACCATTATATTACTGTTCTTGGGATCTGGATATAGTCTTATCAAAGAACATGTATGTACATGTATACCAAATGGTAACAAAGACATATTCTGTTAAAATTGGTCCTCATAAAGAGGTCTGACTAAAAAAAGCACAAACGTCCTAAACAAATTCTTACATTTTATAGATTCATATATAAAACATATACATGATTATATTAAGATGTTAAATCAAAACTTATAATACGCATGCCCTTTGGTAAGACTAAGCCTGGTTTTAATATACATAATCTGCCGATCATAAAATGAACCAATGTAATTAAGAGACTCTATTTACATAATAAAACATTTCTATGTTGAAGTATATCATAGCAGGTTTTGGCAGTTACTCGAATCAAAGTTTTATGGGTAAATACCGTTGCAAATTTCTCATTGTCTGTCATAGCTGAGAACCCATTATTAACATCATTAACTACTTCGATCATCTCCTGTCTTAACTCATCATACACAGGACAGTGAAACATGACATGTATCTCATCCTCAACACAAACTTTACAAAATGGACATTTCCTGTCCTGCACAGAGAGACCTTCGTATCGGCCTAATTCTATTCTAAAAGGAGCAACACCTGCTCTAAACTTAGCAAAAGCTGAACGATGATTCTTTGACATAATCAATTTACAATATTCCTTAACATCATATTCGTCAGAAAGTAGAGCATACATTCTAAGTTTATTACCACCGGTACCATGCAAACTGCCTAATCTATTGACATTTGCTATCCATTTATTTTTATGCAATACCATGAGTCGTTCTGTAAGTTTAGTCTTTATGACAGGCATCAATATAGACTCATTATCAACAATATCTTGACATCCATTATCATCTACATGTAAGGAGTCGTTGTGTTGTCACCTCCGTAGCTCACTTGGCGCCTAATTCAGCGATAGGTCCGAATCCGGGCGGAGGCACACATATGCCTGCCATATTCAGCAGCAAGAATTATTATAAAAGAGTGACATTTACGAGAGGATGCATTATAGATACAATGAAATTATACCTACTTTTCATATTTATTTTTGCAGTCTGACAAAAACGGGTTGAGCAATGTGTCTGGGAGTGCTGATACACTGGACACCAATGTCAGTGCGGATGAGGACCGGGGTGAATGGGGAAGCAAATGGGAGTTTATACTCTCCTGTATCGGGCTCTCAGTGGGGCTCGGTAATGTCTGGAGATTCCCGTATCTAGCCTACCAATATGGCGGAGGTAAGGATAACACGTATTTAAATATTAGGTTGGCAGTAAATATTAATGTGTCGCCTTCTGATGACTTTGTACAGCTCTGTACACTTGCCATTGATTCTAACTGGGCTCAGGCTATTGATGACCAGTGCGTTTGCCGGCTGATCTTGTGGCCCTAATTTGTGTTAAGAGAGGGCTAATATATGCCAAGCCTGTTGCCCAATTCTATTTCTTTGGAAATAAATAAATGTTAAACTGATTATTAGGATGGAGGTACCCCTGTGCCTGCCACATTCAGCAGAAGGTTGATTAGAGCTAAAGGCTATACTAGGCATGTAAAACTTGTTACAAAACATAGCATTGCATTACATTCGACATTTCTTATTCCTGTTGCAGAATGTGACAGAAACTTGAGATGTGTATATTTTTATTCTGAATGAGTCATTTCTAGTGTGCTAGATATATTTGTTTACCTAGGCCATCTTATTTATGTCATTGGTTTAAGGTGCAGTTACTACATTATGTTTCAAACACTTATTTTTGGTGTCTACTAATAGTGTTGTGTGTGGGAGGGGAGGAAGCGTGGGTTGGCATGAGGTGTCCTTTTTTTAGAATGCGTATGTTTTGTTCTGTGCATGACTCTTGCATGGGACGTTGAGTCGGAAGCGCCGTGTCCGCGTGGCTTTGATTTGTCTGTGCGCTACCGTACTTACATACATTCTAATTTCAATTCGTCACTTTAAATTTCAGCTGCGTTTTTGATTGCCTACCTGGTACTCCAAATTCTGATCGGTAAACCCATGTACATGATGGAACTTGTGATGGGACAATATTCCGGCCGGGGACCAACTGCTGTTTGGTCAATGAATCCAAGCGCTAAAGGTATTAATATGAGAAGTATTTATACTTTATACATATATTGTATGCTAAGGTCATATAATGTACACAAATACAGGTTTATCAACAATTATACTCGTACTAATACATGTATTGCAATTTGAAACTACACACATTTTGTAAGACAAGACAATTTAAAAGACTGAAGTGTTTTTGTTACAATTTCCTTGAGGTCAAATGCCATGGATGAAATCTAAACAACACCAACTGATTTTATTCAGCAAAACAACCAGGAGTATCATTTGGGGTGAAGACGGTATATTTATGTCTGTCTCTTGCGCAGATGGCTACGCGCTGTCAGTGCGTTTGAATGACTTTGTCCATGTATTACCTTTTATTGCATTCCATTAATTCTTAAATACTGTCATGCTTTTCTATTACAGGTATTGGTATATCTATGGCGCTGATATCACTAGTGGTGGCAATCTATTACAATGTCATCATGGCGTATACCTTGTATTATTTCAGGTATTGGTATATCTATGGCGCTGATATCACTAGTAGTGGCCATCTATTACAATGTCATCATGGCGTATACCTTGTATTATTTCAGGTATTGGTATATCTATGGCGCTGATATCACTAGTGGTGGCTATATATTACAACGTCATCATGGCGTATACCTTGTATTATTTCAGGTATTGGTATATCTATGGCGCTGATATCACTAGTGGTGGCAATCTATTACAATGTCATCATGGCCTATACCTTGTATTATTTCAGGTATTGGTATATCTATGGCGCTGATATCACTAGTGGTGGCAATCTATTACAATGTCATCATGGCCTATACCTTGTATTATTTCAGGTATTGGTATATCCATGGCGCTGATATCACTAGTGGTGGCCATATATTACAACGTCATCATGGCCTATACCTTGTATTATTTCAGGTATTGGTAAATCCATGGCGCTGATATCACTAGTGGTGGCCATATATTACAACGTCATCATGGCCTATACCTTGTATTATTTCAGGTATTGGTATATCCATGGCGCTGATATCACTAGTGGTGGCCATCTATTACAATGTCATCATGGCCTATACCTTGTATTATTTCAGGTATTGGTATATCCATGGCGCTGATATCACTAGTGGTGGCCATATATTACAACGTCATCATGGCCTATACCTTGTATTATTTCAGGTATTGGTATATCCATGGCGCTGATATCACTAGTGGTGGCCATATATTACAACGTCATCATGGCCTATACCTTGTATTATTTCAGGTATTGGTATATCCATGGCGCTGATATCACTAGTGGTGGCCATCTATTACAATGTCATCATGGCCTATACCTTGTATTATTTCAGGTATTGGTATATCTATGGCGCTGATATCACTAGTGGTGGCAATCTATTACAACGTCATCATGGCCTATACCTTGTATTATTTCAGGTATTGGTATATCTATGGCGCTGATATCACTAGTGGTGGCCATATATTACAATGTCATCATGGCCTATACCTTGTATTATTTCAGGTATTGGTATATCCATGGCGCTGATATCACTAGTGGTGGCCATATATTACAATGTCATCATGGCCTATACCTTGTATTATTTCAGGTATTGGTATATCTATGGCGCTGATATCACTAGTGGTGGCAATCTATTACAACGTCATCATGGCCTATACCTTGTATTATTTCAGGTATTGGTATATCTATGGCGCTGATATCACTAGTGGTGGCCATATATTACAACGTCATCATGGCCTATACATTGTATTATTTCTTCTCCTCAATGCAGAAAAACTTACCATGGACTTCGTGTAAAGATGTAAGTAAACGTTATATAGACATGCCCGTAGGCCACACAGAGCCACACCGAGGCGTTTGTCTCGGTGAAAATTAGAGGAATTACAAACAAGTTTCTTGTTTTAGGAAGGGATGCATAAAAAACACAAACATATCCTAGACACGATTTTCATCAGTGTTATTTTGTCTCTCGTATGGCTGTAAAGTTTCCCGGAACATTTATGTCAGTGTTGTTTTTATATACAATCACCTTTAAGGTGGTATGCACATTTATGAAACTGTACAGTGCGTTACTCACTGTGAAGCAGAACATGAGCTTACTTGAAATATCCATTTTGTGGATGTAAATGATATGTTCTATGTTCGTGTCCTGTGTAGTAGCTAGACTCTGCCGCTGTTTCAGTGTGACTTCGAGTTGTCTGTGCACGTTTAGTATTTATTTAACTATTTAATTGTTTATTGAATAATATGTTTGTTTTATTAGAGAATGTATTCTTGGTACAGAGGTCCAGTTTACAATGAGTGGGAAGTAAGGGTGATGTTTTACAATTTAGTGAAGTATATAAATTGTTTCTCCATAAGGAAATAATATCTAATCTTCATTTTTTCACGTGTTTATTATTTCGACCAAATGCCTTCGTCGGAACAAAAACATTTAAAGTCGTCTATAAATCATTTTTGTTTCGACAAAGACACATATTGTATATTTATGCAGGAATGGTTGCCGCTAGGATGTGTAGAGCAGACACAGAAGAAGCTAGAGGAGTGTGTATATAACGCTACCAGTAAATGTATGTGTAGTGCAAACTATACCATCAATTCTATGATAGAATACACCAACAACGTTACATGTACCAATACCACTAATGTTCCTGTTGCTGAACTCTTCTTCGAGTAAGTCTGAGACCTCTTATTCTTCTTCTTAGATAAGTAATTGCCTAGTCAAAACTATAATTATTTAATGAATACGTGATTTAATCAAGGCCTATAATGTCTTACAACCATCATTGCAACCATCATTTCGCTTGCTTACAATGAGAAGGTCGTAAGTACAACATCGATATTTGAGAGAACAAGAAAAAACATGTCCGAAAATCACTCTTTACCTATGGTAAAACAAGTTGTTTTGAACCACTTATGTTTGGTCAACATGACACGTTTCATAACAATAGGCCCTTAAGGAGTGTGTGATGCCGATTACAAATATGTATCAGTCTTCTCATTTTTAGCCAGCGGTGTAAATCTTTATACTTCTTCTGTTGGATACATTATGTAAATTACATGTTTATCTTTATTCTTTTTCTGAGTATGGCAGTCTCCCATAATACTACTTCTTCCATTGTTTGCATACTCCAAACTATCATCTTTACTTGACTTTCTTAAAGTTTATAATTCGAGGTATAATATGTCTTATGACCTTTCAATCATCATTTATGTTATGTAATCAACTTAAAGAAGTAAGTATTTTCGAAAAAGAACTTTACAAACACATTGGTATGTTGAACATTGTGGCGTTGTTATTGAGAATGGTTTAAGGTAATCGTTTTTAACATTTATCTGCGCATACTAATTTACTTCTATCCATCCCGTTGTAAAATACATCTTAAAATATAAGAATCCCCCATTTAAACGGTTGAAAAATTTGTATTTCAGAAAGACGGTTATACAGAAATCTCCAGGAATTGACCCTGAGCATGTTGGAGCCCCTATCTGGCAGCTGTCCCTTTGTCTTCTCTTATCCTGGATGGTTGTGGTAGCCTGTCTCATCAAAGGGGTCAAATCGTCAGGAAAGGTCAGTAATAAATATACGTGTAATGTAACATGAGTACTGACATTCAGCGTGTTTTACATAATAACTTCATATCTTATGGAATACTTCTACAATATTTCCGTATATAAGACATATTTACAATATTTTGTCTTGCACTTTAAGCTTACATCTAATCCGTACATGCCACCATACTAACAATTGTATTTTGATTTATCGGGGCAGTGATTAAGCGTTGCTGTCGTTTCCGCATGTATTAACATTTTGATTGTTTGAGCATAAGCACTATTTTTAAAACACAAAGCATAATATGTTGACAATAAATCTTAAAGAACTCGGTATGGGCATGTCCATACGAAAAGACATGTGCGGGACAATGACACTAAATGATACAGCTAGCCTATCATCAAACTAATGACAAGCTCAAACGCAGTGATCCGCTGGTAGCAACGCTGAATAAAACTTTACCTTGCAATAGTGGGACGTTAAATAAGTATAATATTGCGTGTATTGATTTTTAAAAAATATATATCTTCAGAAACCAGAGATTTTGTAGATTTAGCCTTGAAAATTTCATATAAATCGATGCGATGTCGAAAAAAAGGCATGACGTCGCGCAATGGTAGCGAATTACCTTAAGATATATCGCGTAACGTTATAACACTGTTTGGTAATACATGAAATCTGTTGAACATACTGCATTTATCTAGTATTCTTTACAAAAAGTACTTATCCAAAAAGGGAATGGAAATCAGGGGCCTTATTCACCAACGTTGTAAGTAAAAAAATCAGACTTAGACTTAAAAATGTCATTATTCATAATTACTGGCATTTCTCTGAAATTCGATTTAACCATGTGAACTTTTATCTGACTATTTGTTGTTACCCACTAAACACGTATACCAATTTATATGAAAATCCGTACATTTAGTTCACCATGAGAGCTAATAGAACATTTGACAATGTAAAGTCTAAGTCTATGTTTTAGACTTACAACGTTGGTGATAAGGCCCCAGACGGGGAAGGGATGACTTCTAAAAAAAGATACTATTGTTATTATTATTACTCCATAGAAACAGTTAAACACTATGTGCACAAATAGAAGAACTACATCTGTGAAATTCCGGGGAAACATCAAAAATGTCTCTAATCCTTTCATGTATGTTACTTCAGGTAGTGTATTTTACGGCGACGTTTCCATATGTTATATTGTTGATTCTGTTGGTCCGAGGATGTCTATTGGATGGTGCAATCGATGGTATCAAGTACTTCATCATACCAGACTGGAACAAACTTGCTGAATTAGAGGTAAGGCTATTCTTATATCACTTGAATAATAACATTCTGAATAAACTTGTAAACTTGATCAAGTGCCTGAAAAAGGTGTTTCGTAGAACTAGATTAGAAGGGATTTTCCCCCCGAAACCGGAAATTTCACCAAATTGACCGAAATGTCACTAAATCTGTAACATGCATGTGTGAGCATTGCGCAGTGTAGTTGTGTTGTGAAGTTACTGTTACTATTACTGTTCTCTGTACTCGGCTGGTTAAGTTAAGTGCTGCCTTCCAAGTCTGAATTCCTCATTATTCTTTATAAAAATACGGGATTAATAGCGTCAAACATTTGTAGTGATAAGTTGGTGAGCTGACAGCTAATTTAAGTATAAGTGTTAATGCCTATAAACGTGTCTGTCGGTTGATTGACAGTTTATTAAATTACTCATGTTCTTGATCTGATTACAATAAAGGCAAATTGACTAACTATGCCTTACATATCCCCTTTGTGGCCGCTGTTACACACTGATGCAACTATTTCTCTCCATTTCCGTCTGTACTTTACAATCTCTAATACATTGTGGAAGTACAAAAGGTGCAATGAAACCATACAGACCATATGATAGACTGACTGAACATAAGTATTTTTTGTATCGGCGACGTACTCCTAGTTTAAATAAAGTAGCTTCAGGAGGCTTCGGAAACCGGGAAATCCCACGTCAAATTTTCTTATGATAAACAGATGATTCCCCTAAACGAGGACACTTTTTACGATGCCATCCGATGCCTTCCGATGCCTCCAGATGCCTCCAGATGCCTCCCGATGAATCCCGATGCATTCCAATGCTTTCCGATGCCTCCCGATGCATTCCGATGCCCACATGATGCCTCCCGATGCATTCCGATGCTCACATGACGAATGCATCACCGAGGCAAAACACTCTCAGTCGGGCCAAGGCATGAGCAGCATGTCAGAATATTGTATCATTTCTATGATTTATTATAGGTATGGGTTGCTGCCGCAGGTCAGATGTTCTTCTCTCTCAGTGTATCATTCGGTGGTATACTCATGTTTGGTAGCTACAACAAGTTCAGTAACAACGTTTATGGGTAAGATCATCATCTAAATAACAAATGTGCTTGCCAAGTCTTAAAGGGGAAACTATACATGATATATGTAACTGCGTAGCTCAGTGATTTGAGTGCTTTACGTCTAATCTGACGACCATGGGTTCAAATCCGGGTGGAGGCAGATATATATGTGCCTGCCATATTTCAGCTGGCTGGAAAAAAGCCTAAGCTCGTCATTTTTAGGCAATTTCGCAATACGAGCATGACGATGATCACGTTCTCACATGTTTTTGATGACACGGAACTCGTTATAAAATTAATATTTATTGTATTTGTCAAACGTGCATGATGCCGAGTGTGATATATTAGCAGTTAAACAAATTAACGAGCTAGGGGCGGTGTTACAAGTCCATGATTATGCTTACGTCAATATTTGCCTTCGAGTTTGTCAGCTGGGACTTGGGTATTTCATTTTACCGTTTGTTTATGTATGGACATTGTTCCGTGTTTTTTATGTTAGGTGATGTTTTATGTTTCCTGTTCTATAGGCCACAAAAAAAACTTTTTTGGTAAAATTTGCGTTTTCAAATGATTAACAAATTGTTCCCACCCTGTCGGACTTCATTGGCTGTGGAAAACTCGAATGTGCATGTGTAATTACTAAAACCTTTCGGTTCATCTGTAGTTGAATGGGAAACATTGAAAAGCGTTTCGGAAATGACCAAGTGCCCCGGCTGTTTGGTTGATTTCTCCCGAGTATATCTGTAATTGTAATTTAATCTTTAATCCTAGTTATATTGTTTTCAGTGACGCCTTGTTGATCAGTATCATGGACGTGGTTACTAGCATCATCGCTGGTTTTGTCATATTTACAACATTTGGTGGTATGGCTAAGAAGATTGGTGTTGACGTGCAGGATGTGGCTAAAGGTGGATACGGTCTGGCTTTTATCGCTTACCCAGAAGCCTTATCTAACTTACCTCCAGCACAACTTTGGTCTGTTCTCTTCTTCTTCATGTTGTTCACGCTGGGTTTGGACAGTGAGGTTAGTGTGTTTACGTTATAATCTTATACTTACAATATTTTGCTACAAAAGATAAATTCACAACCTAAGTATGAACACGTCACAGTCTAAGTCCCCCTGCCGGGTTTGACTTCAAGACAGATAGAATGAACAATGCAAATCTCAATCTTTGTTTCATATCAGATACCTGCTTTTCATTATAAGTTGACTACATACGTGTATATAACTTTTGTTGTTTTTTTAACAAGAATTTAACTGGGTCTTCATTTGTACTAAACCTGCAGTTGGACAGTCCACTTTTTTACCGCAAAGATATAATTATGTTCAGTTTCATTTTCTCGTTCCTCGGTTGTGCATAATGCCGCGTGATTTGGTTCTGTGTTAGTTTTATGTAAGGAATATTTTACCGTACCTATGTAATCTAGACATTTACAAAATCAATTCCACTTTGTTCCAGTTTGCTTTGTTGGAAACAGTGATGACCTGTATACAGGACGAATACCCACATTTGAGGAAATACAAGAGTTACATGTGTGTTGGTTTTGGTGTGGTGTTGTATTTCTGTGCACTACCATGTGTAACACCGGTAAGTTTTCGGAGAGGGCTAATATAGGATAAGCATGTTGCCCAATTCTATTTCCTTGGAAATAAAATACATATTAAACTGAATAAAAAATAAACTGTGTTTACTAGACGAGATGTAGCTTGTAAAACTAAACAATTTCGACAAAACTTTTGTAATCAGTTTTGTTCTCCCATTGGATAAAACATTTGTAATTACAGCTGACAATATGTCACAACGTCGCATCACTACTATACGTTACCAAACTAACAAAATATTGAACTTGTTTAAATTGGTTATTTGTTTTAATTTATTGATGAACTGTCCGGTAGTAATACTTGGAAATAATGACACGTGTCAAACTCTTAGTTCATTCTTGAGGGACACTTGTGTTATTAAGACCAACATTGGAAATGAGTTACTCAATGTGTAAGTCTCGTTAAAAAAAGGGGTTACTTACTTACTTACTACTTGTTGAAAAAAGACTTAAGTTGTAAAAGTTTGTTAGCTAACAACTCAAGAAAGTTAGGAAACGGCTTGGTCCCAATAAGCATATATGTAATACTGTTACTCGGCGATGTACTCCAAATTTAAATAAATTAGCTTTGGGAGGCATCGCAAACAGGTATATCCCACATTTTCTAATGCTTACCCCGAAGCTTTCCCTAGACCATGATGGCCTCTTTCTCGATGTCTTCCGATGCCCATTTATTATTTCGGGTGTGCCTAGCCTAGGTAACAAAAGCTCAATAGAGCCAACATATTACATGTGCGAATGCCATCAGAATAAGCTTATGACATGTGACATATATTTCAGGCTGGAGATTATATTGTATCGTTGATGGATCACTACGGAGCTGATTTCTCAGTATTGTTTGTAGCAGCATGTGAGTGTGTAGCCGTCATGTGGGTTTATGGTAAGCTTAGAATAGAATTATGTAGAACGTTCAGTCGCTCAGCGGATCTATGGTACCAATATATGAGAACATCGGACAGGGAAGACAGCACTCAACTTAACAAGCCGAGCACAGAACAAAAACAAACATCACATAACGTAAACACACGACAAAACACCTACAAACAACCGAACGAGAGAACAAAACTCCCAATCCCCAGCTGTCAAAAGGCCAAACAATCCAAATAGTCTAAGTGTGCATCATCTGATTTTGAACATCAAATGACTGAAGATTATATCGGAATAAGTAAAAACGTAATGCCTGAATTCTACTACCAAAATTATTTTGTCTAACCTAAATCCTCGACATTGCTCTATCGCGTGTTGTTACTTTACTATACATTTTGTTTATTTATGCTTGTGTTTTTTATTATACTAGGTGTGAAACGTTTCCTCAAGGATTGTAGCTACATGTTAGGACATCCACCAAGGCCTGTTGTATTCTGGGCTGTATGTTGGGCATTCTTTTCACCAGTATTGATTGGGGTAAGTAAAATATTCGTGAAAGTTTGTATAAAGTTGTTCGGCGTATTAAACGATAACGATTAAGCGAATAGGAAAACACCGGAAACAATAGAGCATGAACAATATTCAGTTATTATAATTAAATAGTAAGGTACAAATCAAAGCCACACAGCTACGGTGGCAGCGCCTAACCACACACGCAAGCGTCAGACATAGAACAAGCCATCCACATCCCCAAACATGTATGCATCAAGCGAGCCTTATGTGCTCACTCCGCAATGAATCACACTCTGTGGACTTTGATTTTTGCGCATAATTAGTCATAAAGGGAGGTAATTATAAGTGATAACTACACTGAAGTGAAGTACGGTAAATAGTAAATAGTAAGGTACAAACCAAAGCCACACAGCTACATACAACGCAAAGGGACAAAGATAAACATAAACATGATCAAGAAAACATGTAACAAAATAGATAGCTTATATTAATAAAAAGATAAGAATTAATCGAACAGGGGGTGGAAACAGAAGATCATCAATTGGACAAAAATGAACGTAAACATGTATTACTAGCCGTTAAGACGAAGCTTTACATAAAACACATGCAATCAATAAAATGTAACTGAATAATCCTACTTCCATGCGTAAATATGGGTCCAAAAATGTAAAAGCAAGTATTAGAACGCTCTAATTGTAACGAAACTGCAGTGGTATAATATGTATTTTAACATAAACCTGGGCGTTCTCACAAGTACAAAACCCATGCATAATAATCATGTTCTTTCTTCTATTAATAACTTTATAGGCATACACTATATTCACTAGAAATAAATGCTTACACTAGAACAGGTAAATGTTCCTTACCGAGTATTGTGACAAAATTATGAAGCATGCAATATACTAAACTAATTATGCGTTTCTTATTTCAGGCTCTATTCATCTACAGAATGGCATTTTACAAACCACCAGAAATATCTAAAGGTGTTCCCTTTCCTCAGTTTGCACAAGGTATCGGTTGGGCACTTACCATTGTCGTATTGATACCAATTCCAATCACATTTTTATACAAACTCTACAAAGCTGATGGTGATCTAATGACACGTCTCCGTACAATCACAACACCTACCGCAGAATGGGGACCAAATGACGGAAAAGATCGCAAACCGCTGGAAGATGCTTACCATATGGAAAGAAAATATGGTCTTGACAATCCAGGGGCAGTTAACTCGCATATATAAATAACATTCAAATTGCATTGCCTTGCTTTGCACATGTTCATCATCAAATCCATTTTGTACATAGTCAATGTATCACTACATTCCTCTCATATATATTGCATATATTATATAGCTTGGCTATTTTGACCTGAACCTGACCTTTATTCAAGAATTTATTACAAGGTTCTTGCTTTGAATATATTAATTTCAGCGAGCAAATCGTGCGATATCGGTATTGCAAATTTGTGTTTGTATTACATCTCGAGCGTCTTCGTGATACTCCCCGATTATGAAAACATACAATTGGTGTTGTATCGTAGGATATAAATCGACTGTTAAATTATGCTAATCGAAAGGTCAGGCTCGTGTCAAATTGGCCAAGCTATTCATTTTACACATATCCGTAATATCATAATCCATCGATGTCGATAGAGATATTGTTTTGTATTTTAGTCCGATCTTTACGCAGATGTACATTTGTACGCACCGAGATTTTTACGTTTGTTTTTACAAATGTCCAAATTTATATTATGTTGTAAACGATGTAGTAAAAAATTTTACATACTTATCAAGAATAGGTTTGTTATTTGTTAGTCGTGTGTGACATGTATGTCAATATTGACGTCCACACTATCACATGACGTATAGCCAACCCGTGCAGTTACTTCATGAAAGTGTATATAGCTATATCTGACGGTCATTTAATGTCAAAATCTTTACTTGCATCGTTTTAGGTATGATACTAGACTACCTTAATTGCAAATTAAAACTTTGGATTGGTTCCGTGTACTTTGATTTAATCGTAAAAAAATTTGATTCTTGAAATACGAATCTTATAATTTCATATAGGGTGTTCTAGAACACTTTCGTATGAAAACGGACAATTCGCATTTCCAATAAATCACAGAGTGAGTTCCTGTTAAAGCTGAAGCGAAAAATGTTCAAATGGATATGCAAGCATAATTGTTTTTCATTTTTTTATTTTTTTTTAAATATCGTCAGATATAGCTCTATACACTTTAACATCAACTTTTCATTCATTTGATATTCCATTGGCCTTTTTTACAAGCACAAACAGGTTTGACAAGTTGAAATGAATTGAGAAATGCATTAAAAACATATATTAATTTATTATATATTACATAAAACAGATGTAGACATATCACAAGATATGAATGTGTCATTAGGCACATGTTACCGCTGACTTAAGACGATAATGTCTTAAGTACAAAATCAACATTTTGAGAAAACAAGAAAAACCTGTCTGAAATTTTCTCTTTATTACTAGTGTAAAATAGGCTCTTTCAACTAAAGTTTGGTCAACATAACAAGTGCCGATTTTCATGAACATATGCTCGTAAGAGGCACCTTATGATGCTGATTGTAAATATGAATCAGTCTTATCATGTCGTAAGTAGTACTTACTAACTTCTCGGTCTAAGACAGCGATATGTACAATACATAACATAAAAGTTTAAACTACACAATTGGCGTACAATTTTCATAAACGTATACACAATCAATATACATTTAAAATGTATAAACTATAGAATCGACCATGCACATATTTTACAAAGTTATTATAAATAATTATATACAATCAATATATAAAAGTATAAACTACACAATTGACACGTATCAAATTATATGTAATACAGAGGATCTATCACGAGTTGTCAACGGATATAAATTTATATTAAACGAGTTTTGGAAATTTTGGCGAGCTTAATAATATTTCCTGAACGAGTTTAATACAAATATATCAATTGACAACGAGTGATAGATTCTTTATATCATATGACACTAAAAACGCAAAATACGCATTGATTTATTGGAAAAATCCAATAGTTTATACTACACGTGGTACGTATAACTTTATACGTACTGGCTATACTAACCTGGATACAAGTAATGTCATGTGATATATGATTATATGTAATAATTGGAGCATATATTAGTGTATGGCGTTTGGATGTAATTTCGTCATATATGCTTTCACTTGTAGACAAAAGATGAAATAGTTTTAGCTGTGTAAGAAATCAACAGGAGATAAACTATTGGAAGCACAACCTGACAGTCCGCGGAGTTTAGACATGCTGTTCTCTGTGGGTGCATACAGTCGTCGGAATATGGTCCTACACACATTGCATAAGCCATCGCATGAGCTATATAATTCTGCTCTTGTACACCATAAAACAAATGTGACATTGGTCCGTTTGCATAGATAGCTACATCTTCTCCACCATGCGTCTCCCATGGTAACTGAACACCGGCTGGGAATGCGTAGTTGTCAGCATCTGGAGAATAATATAGAACCATATCACTGGCTTGGAATGAGAAGTTTGTAATCACTTACGACCTTACATAGACTAAAACATATGTTTAGATATCGTACGTGTCATAAGGCGCTTGTTATGAACATATTTTCATGAACATAGGAATTAGTCATGTTGGCAAAACTGAAGTTGAAACAGCTTGTTTTACCATAAGCAAAGGCAAAATAAATGTTCTAGACCGTGTTTTTTTGTTTTCTCAAAATATCGAGTTTGTACTCACAACCATCTCATACTTAGCCAGGGATATCATTAGATACAATGCGCGCCTTCACACCCCAATCCCCTTGTTGCGGTATGATTAATTATAATCAGAATATTTCTTGTGAAATACAAAAATGTAATACGATATTAAACCTGCCGAAAATGTACTTTTTGGTCCAAATACTGGTATGGTTATCAGGAAGGTTTTCTAGGTTATAAGCTTTTACAACTTACGTGTGTCCACGGTTGACAAATTAGCACGACGTGACTTGACGTTTGGACCATTTGCATAAAACAACACACTGTAGGGTCTCTTGTCCGCAGGTTGTTCGCTTGGTGCAACCGGATTTACCACACCTGGATAATAGATGAACGTATAAGATTAAACAACGCTACCATTATAATACTCTTAAATGTTATATCAATTTCAAATTGATACATCTAACAATCAGGTTCAAATGGACATTACTCATGAACAGACTCAGATTCATAGCCACACAGTAACGGTGGCATAGCTTAGCCATCCACGTATAGCGTAGGTCCCATTGAGCATTATTGCATTGGCGATATACTCCATATTCTAATAAATTAGCTTCGGGTTGCATCGGGTACAGAGATTTCACAAATTTTCTCATGACTTCCCTGAAGCTTTTCCTAGACCACAAGTGTCTATTTCACAATGCCTCCCAGTTTCCCATTTATTTAACCGTGAGTACAGCACCGAAGAAAAAATACTCAGTTGGACCTTGGCATAAAAGATAGACACTGAACATGTACTCTATAATCCCAAACAAGCATAACGCGCCATCTACGTATATACCCAAACAAGCATATTTCCAGTAAATCTATACACGGCCTCTCATACTGCATGATTCACCGCTCAGTTTCTAAATCTAAACACACTAGGATAAAGGGAGATTCTACACTGCAATGAAGCCATTGTCTCTGTTGTTTGTATGTAATTAGTTATCTCCCTTGTGTAACTGTACAGTAGAACCTTAAATACGCCATTACCAAGCAAACATTCATTTATTATTACAATTTTATTATAGAAAAAGACATGAGGAAATCGAACAGGGAAGACAGAACTCAACTTAACCATCCGACCACAGAAAACAGCACCGTACAGCAACACGGAGCAATGCCCACAGACAACCCAAAAGAAATTATTAAACCAATAGTAGTAATAAATGTAAAACAATGCAATGCAACACTATCTTCCAATTCCAGGTTTCAATGCAAGTGGTAATGCAACGAGCAATCAGAAGTAATCCAAAACAATCCGAAATGCACTCTAAGGCAATTCTGTGGTAGACAAGACATGTTTCACATTTACATTTAGCGATAATTATGGAAAGTTATTGACCGCCTACGAAAAGTGTATTACATGATGTATTTACATGAAATTGTGTTAGCGCATTGGATATAACCTACAACCCCATTCCTATACAGAATTATACAACCCAAACATCAGCAACATAAACCCTACATTAACCTCCCTACATCCAAATAACATTGTCCCTTCAAACGATTACTTTATACTACAGATCGCTGGCTTAGAATAAAAGACGGATACATTTTTGAGACCTGCATCATTTGGCGCTTCTTCTGAGCCTATTGTTATTAAAATCGGAACTTGTCATGTTGACCTAGCTCAAGTTAAAAGCTTGTTTTCCATAGATATAGAGTATTTGTCAGACAGTTTTTTCTTGTTTTCTCAACATATCGATCTTGTACTTACGACCTTCAGAAGTTCCATTCTAAGCCAGGGACATAAAAGGGCCTTACCAAATATATCGGTTCCTCTGTATGCGTATCCAGCGATATTTAATACATGAGAATGGTCCCCAGTAACGATGATCAGTGTTTCGTCAGAGTCGGTCATACTTATTGCTTCTTTCACAGCATCTTCCATAGCTAATGTTTCATGTAACGCTTTCTTTGCCAAACCATCGTGGTGAGCATGATCTATCCTTGCACCTTTAAGAATATAAAGACAAAACATTATTTTATTACTTTATGCTAATTCATTTAAAGTCCATTGTGAAACAAGTTTGTCTAAATTAATATATATTAATCACTCTCGACATTGCATTCCTGATATTTTCCAACATCAAGAGGGTATGAGAAAGGAGAACCAGTTTACCCTTCATGTCGAGAGTCTACCAAGGGAATCTCCGGTGCAATTTTGTTTCGTTGTTTGTATGTGGTTAAGTGCAAAAATGCAAATAAACACATAACTGACGTTATCTTGAACGTTTGTATATAAAAAGTTAAAATGTATTTCCTTTAATAGGAATACTTAAAACTTATAATATGCTAGAATACTAGTAATCGCCTAGCAACTCACGCAAGAGTCAGACAGAATAAACCAAAAAGTAAAAAAGTTCAATTATAAGCAAATGGTACTCAAACCGTTATCACTTACACTTTTCAAACTTTTTAAATGGTTATTTAGTGCCGTACGTGTTCTATTGTTTCAGCCGATGTTACATTATCTGATTCGTTAAACCAAAAATATTGTTTTACAAATTACGCCATACAGTACCTTCAACAAGGAGGAAGAATCCAGCGTTGTCTTTTTTCAGAATATCTATAGCCTTCACCGTCATCTCTGCGATAGATGGTTCCCCTGTTCTTGTAGTATCTCTGTCTAACTCATACTGCATATGATCAGGTTCAAACAAGCCTGGATCAGGCAGAAAATGGAGATATTATTGATTAATTAGATGAAAATCAAGTTAATAATTGTATGTATTGGTGGAAATTAAAAACACTACCAGTTGGTCACTGCAAACGATTATCCATACATATTAAATGTGTATTTTAATTTACCAAACTTCCGACTACCGACCTTTTAATAGCATTTTCGTAGTTTGAAAATCGACTGCTTCAGACGAGAAATTTTGATGAATCAACATGAAGAATATGATGCATGATGCTTTGGTTAAGGAGGAAATTTTATTCTATTATGGTACGTATAAAGATCAAGTGTTTCTATAAATTCACCCATGATTGCTGAATTTTTGTACCCATTTTAACTCATTAGACCAAATGATAAGGATAGCATAGTAGTTCGTCTTAACCATATGTGCGCCTATGTCAAGAGCTTTTGACATTACAAGACTCGGTTATGTACGGTACATGTGAACCATCAGTCGTTCAGAACTACAACTACGTTGATTTCTTATATAGCGGCATTATAAAAATAAACATTAACAATATACGTATGTGTACTAAAACATAATGCAAAACGAAATGAAACCTTTTCCAATCAAATTATTTACAATATATCCTAATTTCGAATTATTTCAATAACTAAGCGGACGATAAAAGTAACGTGTGTATACCGAATAGATAGTCAGTTTCTTTAACATCAACATCATCAAATTGTCCCTTATTCCAAACATAGCTATACTTCAGTCCATCATGCTTTTTGATATTCTGCCAATGCTGAATCGAAGTAGAAAAGAATCTTCCTAAATATAACGACCAATATTTTGTAAAGAACTTAATTGATCACTTGCACGTATAGTCTCGGCGTTGTGTTCTACATGCATTCAGAAACGTAACAGTCATCAACTCACTTCATCTCGAGATATTTGCTTTAGCACCCAATACCGAACATGTCATTCAAATCAAATCAAATTTCTAAATTCATCAATGGTCGAAAATCAGATTAACAATAGATAAACATGTTATTGCTTTTATCTGTAAAAGTTTTCGGTTTTCCCCCAATGTTGGTTGCATCGTTCGATAGCATTGAAGAAGGTAGCGTGTTTTCTCTGCTACAGATAGATGGAGCATTGACTAGTTTATGCAACATTTCCAAACTAAACCGATTACACAGGCAACATTAAGATATGTTGGCAACTACAAATGAAGTTTCTTTCGTTTTTATGGTATACGAATATAACACACAGTCATTCACAGTCAATAACTTTACTACCCTACCTCAATCAGATGTCTCCCGTCTCGTCGTTGGTTCTTGGCATAAGAAAATGTTTCATCGTCAAATGTAGAATTCGGTAAGAAATAACTCCGTCCACCACCCAGTAGAACCTGAATCATATACAACACAGTTTATGTCTTTGTCCCATTGAGATTTTTCATGGTCTAGGGGACCCTTTGTGGTAATCATTGGACAATTTGTGGTATCCCTGTCCATGATGCCTCCCGAAGCTAATTCATTTGTTCAAATGAGAAGCACATAGTTGAGGCCAAAACTATATCAGTGGGACCAAGGCATTAGTGTAAGAGACGAAGTTTAAGTAATGTTGCGTTTTCTTGCTGACAAAACCGTGTTGTGTGTGATTATGAGGAGCATGGTTGCACTATTCTCTCTTATTTCTGCATAAATATCATTGTAGGAATGGTCATAGAAATATCAAGGAATCATTTCCAAGTACGAGCTCCTCACCGGATATATCGGGCAACAGTCAGCGCTGTACGAACCCTTCCTCTCTACCGAAAGTTCGTTTTCATGATTTTAGAAATATATGTCATTGAGATTCACCAACCCTTCCTGTTTCCTTAATGTCCCATTTCAGGTTTTTAGAACATAAATCAATTTGAGATTAACCCAAACGCAAAACTTTTCCCCAAACGCACACAATACCAATACTAGGGCGATGAGCTGGTAGTGTGATACATTATTTCGAAGACAAATCAAAGTTATTCTCACATTAATATCTTTATTGTCATAAATCAGTTGCTGTGCTATATCTTTACAGTTTCCTGTAACGTTTTCCATGTTAACATCGCCTTCCCAGTATCTGTCAGCAGAGTGAGCGTACGCCGCCGCTGGTGTAGCATCTGTTATCCTTGATGTTGTTACAATGCCTGTTCTCTTTCCTACAATTTGACAAAGTTGTTCTTTAAATAATGGTTATAATAATAGACCGTCCTGCAGCGATCGGATCTTAGTTGTGTTTCATTCGGTCACTTGAAATAACCGTTATTTTGTTATTTCTTTGTGAGTCATTTATTTGGAATGTGTGTGTAGTTGTGTTGTGATGCTACTATTTTCTGTGTTTCCGTGCTCGGCTTTTTAAGTTGAGTGCTGCATTTCCTCAGCACTTTTTTGTTATAGTAGTTTATTGTCTCGTGCAGTTGTGTGTTGGACATTGTATCGTATAAGTGTCTGTGTCGTTTTATGTTGTCTCTGCTCGGCCGATTAGGTCAAAATTTTATTATATTTTATGAAATATGCATAAGAAATACAGTATGGTAATGTTTTTTTGAAGGGATATTAGTAGAATTCCAAATTTAATTGTAAACATGTATGACCCTAGAACATTAGTATCATCAATAACTTCATAGAAATGTATTTGAACATTATTGGCCTATGTAAATTGATGATACTATTAATATGTGACCTATTACTTCATATATTTTTGCAATGTAGAGGCTCGATAGATAGATGTGTGTTTTTATTTAAATGAAACATATTCGTATCGTGGCGTCCTACATATCTTTCTACTATCTTAAGGTACAACCTAACACCTCGTTCTATAGGACAAAGTATTTTAATCTTCTTTGTGTTAAATTCCTCTTTATTATCAGCGTGCTTTAAATAGGTCCTCTTTCAAGTACAATACAAATGAAACATACCAGCCGCTTGAGCCCAGTCAACAATTGTGTCTACTTCATTTCCACGCTGGCTAGCACAGTCTCCACGTGTTGCTCGACTGTTTAGTCCAAGAAGAAAGTAATTAGTTTTCACACCGCTAAGCATTGCTGTTGCTGTAGCAGCAGAGTCTGGGGTCTGTCTATCCACATTGTATGTCTGTAACATACATGGAAACTGATATTAAATAAAAAATAGCGCTGAGCCGCCTTGTTAACGGAACGTTGCGTATATGGATTTCTACGTCGCAACAACTCGAATTCAAATTCACTTAGACAGTAATCATAAGCATACGTTTTTATTAAGGACTAAGTTCGTGTATAAGTTTGCCAAGTTTTGTATTGGCATGCTTTAAATAACTCGTTATCTGGTTTTGATTGGAGTAGTGTAGTGAGTTCGGCAGGTGTTACGGGTACAGGTTTCCTTCCTTAAAGTTTTTTTCCTAGACGGCCATTAGCCCAATGAAGATATATACGATATTATATCTTTGTGATCTGACATATCAATCAAAAGAACGGAAGATGAGATAATGGCATGCCTTTCGTATTGATTTTCATTATTCAGTATTAAAAAGATAAGTTTTCCGAAAACTAACTTAACTTTGACAGGGCTACATTGGGGAATTCTTCGAACGCTAAAACTGTTTCCTCTCCGGGTCTATTGCCTAACTGTCCTCGTAGAATTCTCGCCGCCGTAACTGTTGTGGGTCCCAATCCATCACCAATAAACAAGATTACATTCTTAGCGTGGCCATGATTCTGGTTCATCTTTAATCTCTTCAGCATGCTATCCTTAGCTTGTTTGTGCCAAAATGTCGGGTCTGAAAAGTAAATTAATAAATAATTGGCAATATGGAATAATTAGGTGGTTTTGGTCATAGATGCGGGGACACGGAAGTTCGGTTCATTGATTGGTGTCGGATTTATAGGTGCTTCCTTACATCCGAAGCTGAACGTTTACGCTAGCCGTTTGAAACAAATAATCAGATGATAGCAAAACATCATTGTACATTGTAACTTATCTTACTGAAAGAATAGGAATTTTAGAATTCTAATGTACTTTATTTCGTCTTACCCATTTCCTTGCTTGGTACATTGGGTCCTACTTTAGCACCGCTTGATACGTGTATTTCCTCCAATACATACACCGCAAGATACCACGTGATCCTCCACAAACTGTTCATAGTGTACTGCTGCCTTCAATAACAGAAACATTGTTCATTACTTACCGATTATGTATATAGTGTGTAATATTTACCTTGTAAGGAGAGAGATAATATACACTAAGCCTGTTGCCCGACCAAATTTCTTTGGAAATAAAAAATATATTTTAAATAACAGACAGACATTAGAAGTACTTACTATACACATTTTACACATACTACATTTAGCCTGATGGTACACAGCGTAGAGTATTGGTTAGTGTATAAGGAAGTCAGGAATTGTCCACTCTCCCTTTGACTTGTAAAGTGTTTCAATTGGGCCAATTAACGCATGAAGTGTTGAGTTTGTTTATTTAGCTGTTTGGGTTATTTTTGTTCAGTTTTTGTTGTCTGATTAGGTTAATGTGTACTTGTTGTCAGTGATGGTCGTTACTGTATGTTTCTCTTTGCGCCTTCCATGCTCTTCTATCTATCCTGATTGTTTGTTTCTTTATTGAAATGTTAAAAACATACTCCTCCAACATTGCATAATTATGAGTACATTTTATATGAAATAAAGGACCATCTTCATAGAGAATATGCCTTTTGTTATTTTCTTTCACTTCTTAAGTAACCGTTGAGCATATATTAACCAAATAGTCTTCATGTAACGTTATATCCAATAACTAAATCGAGTTTCCCTATTCAATTGTCTGTCAATACAAAACAAAAAACTGACATACAAGTAAACTGACATACGACTACTAAGTATTTTGTGCAGCTTTAACCGAGGTACCTACCTATAGTTGTTCTGTTTGAATAATATCCTACATAGCATTAGCTTGACGTTTGTCATGTCAACACACTGTATTGTCGTGTGCGATGTCGCAGTTATCCCGTACATTAAATATTTGAACAACAGAAAGGAATGTACAATATATAATAAATAATGTACGACTCAATAAATGCCTTGAAATAAATAAAATACTTAAAATGTTCATACCTGGTGTTGTGAATTATAATCCTTGTTTTTATCACTTCCAAATCCGGTGAAAATTACACCATTGGTGTGCAATAATTCGTTTACGTGTAAGTTATACGTGTAAAAAAGATATACGGAATATTCAAGTGGATGATTTAAAGTAATGTCTGTAGGCTGTTCTGTTGATTATATTGTATATACATGTAAATAAAGGTATCTGTGGTGTATAATGAAGCTAATGAAGGTTGATTATGTGATTATTTATGTAAGTGTTGCCTTCGGTGTTGCCTTTCCTGTATAATATTGAATGACTTTCTTCTCTTTCTTCTGGTATGTCACCTTACAACCTAAAGCCTTATATATATGACATTATGTAGATACAACATTATGTTAAAAAGATGTAGGCTAAAACACCATAATGTGTTATTCGGATTCGTCCGATAATGATTATGTTTTCCCATTGCAAATATGATTATTTTTAAGTACTACTTCTCTGCACACTGTTGCGCTAGTTTGCATTTGTAATGACGATAGCTGTCCAGCGTCCATGTGGGCATTGCGTATGAAACTCCGCGAACGTCAAACAACTTACTTTCTAAACCACTTGGAAAATGTTGAAAATTATTAGTGGTTGACATGAATATTTGTATGATTTCTTCTCGATAAAAACGCTTAGCCTTAAATATTTAAACGTATGCATAAATACATTGTAATAAAATATATTTTATATGCAAAACAACTATAGGGCATGGTAATATGCTCAGATGAACGGTATTGTGTCATTATCGTACTCATGTATTTACCCCATTTTGGTTTAACGTTGGTCGTTATCGGGATACCAGGAACACTAGACCAGTTGAGAATGAGTCTTCTTTGCATAATAAGATATCATTTTCTTACCCCGAGGCTATCGCGTACGTTATTTTTTTAGAAGTTGGGTCATTCTGATTTTTAGCTGCGGGCTTGGGCTTTCAATAATTTATTTGGTTTGCGTGTGGGCATTGCTCCGAGTAGTTGTGTTTTTTGTGACTGATTTCTTTGCTCGGCTGGCTAAGTTGAGTTCTGCCTTACGTGTCCGATTTCCTCATATATTTGTTGTGAGGAAGTTTCATTCTGCCATCCGGAAAGACATTCACAAAATTACTTTGCTACAGTCGTTGTTATCATAGTCAGACATGCATTGAAGTTCAGATCGGATACCCAAGTATTTGTGAAATTATGAATATTAGATAAAACGATAAGACAAACTGGGACATGAAAGGGACACATTAACCAGCTTAGCAAAAACGTTTCCAACCAAAGTTTCACGACACATTCAATGTAAAATAAAAGGTTTTAGTTTCATACTGTTTTCTTGCTTTTTTTCACGTTTGTCGTTTTGACTTGTTTGAAAGCTGGATCATATCTGGCAGTGGTTAAATTTTCTCATTTAATGGTATGTTTGACTTTCAGTGATGTCTATTCGTGGTCTGTAAGTTGAATGCTGCATTTACTGTCATATTCTTACTTGCAATGCATGTTATAGTTTTGTGTGTTTTGTGTTCATTTTAAGATTATAAAAAATCCAGGTTGAAGATGGGTTAGGGGTTAGAACAAATTCAGCCGGTTGGTGAGCGACCAGCTACATGTACTTAAAGAATAGTTACCATTGGGATATCTCTGTCAGGCGCCCGGCAATGTAATTATCTCATCAGCCTTGTGAGGTACTGTGCGCAAGAATAATAGGTTTCTCATAAGTCAAATTGGTTGCCCTTTATCAATATTTGTTTGTCCTACTTGCCAGGCATACTTGAGTAAAACGTTGAAGTGAGACTTAAAGTCTACCCTTTACTGAGAAATGATTATGTTCTCAATTATCTGTTGTCCTAACTGTGGAAGGATGGACGATTGGACGTACTTAGCAACTATCCCTACATAATACGCAATTACATAAATAACATGGATATCATGCATATATCACTGGGTTGTAGACAATGTACGGGTTAACCGACTTGAACCACTTTGATCTCATACTGAAGGTGAGTGACCTAGGTCACTTATGTTTTAACACATCACAGGTGGCATAGTTATTGCTATGACATTTTGTTGCAGCATATACAACGTGTATGTACTGCATTACTTGCTAGGACTTGACACAGCTAAATTAGGTAATTTCACAGCTAAATTAGGTAATTCAGCTTTTTTACTTTTGAAACTAGGTCATCAGCTAGGGCAGTCAGGTGTTTTCATTGCTGAAATTATGTCACTCGGCTTTTGGATATCTGGGACATAGACAGTTCATTTTTCTCGTTGGGCGTTGTGTCGTCTTTTTATTGCGTGTGTTTTTTCTGTACTCGACTGTCTTGAGTTGAGCTGCCTTCCCTATCCGCTTTCTCTTTATCTTTTTAAGTATACCACATTTTAGTATATCAAAAGTGAACAATGATGTGAATGGAATTTGAAAAATCTGTAACTGCAAATCTGTTCGATCTGGAAATGATACGTGGTATTCATCACAAAGGTACATGTATACACAATTACTGTCAATACGATTGCTAGTATACATTTTATTTCATTATATAAATGAGTAATTACAATACAATACACACATGAATATCACTGGCTTAGAATGAGAAGGTCGTAACTTCTATCATAATGCGCTTCTTATAAGTCTATTTTCATGAAAATCGGATCTTGTCATGTTGCCCAAAATGGAGTGGTAAAAGTTTTTTTTTTCCGTAAGTAAAGAATACATTTCACACACGTCAATTGATTCTTCGATTTTGTACTTAAGACCTTCTCATTCGAAGCCAGCGACATGTATATGTCTCATACATGTTTTTTTACAAAAATATAAAATATGAAACTAACAACACAAACAGGTTCGTGACATCAAGTAAAATACTGACTATGATATAGGCACACAGTTAATATGTAATTTACATGATTGTAAATTAGTACATTTAGTATAAAAACTGGGTATATATTGTGAATATGTATCTATTAAGTTCAAAATATCATCTAATAGGATTACTTATTTAAATGATATTACAAGTCCAGTGCGATTCTATAATATATCATTCGAAACGGTAAATACAGAGTGCTTAGGGAATGTTGATGTTTAGCTAGTCTACGAATTTATATTCAAAACTAGTTATGCAAAACACGCACTTAGACTGAGCGTCAATTCGCTAAAAATATATGGTTATGTTTTGCGAGCATAAGTAAACCGTAATTTTATTAGCTGAACATTTTTGTTGACCGTGATTTAATTATCTGAACATACGTTATTACATAACACAATTTAACGTATCATTTACTTATTGTACTGAGCAGAGCAATTATGTTAACCGTGATTTTATTAGCTGAACGTTTGCAAAATGTTATTTTTATTGGCCGCGCATTCTAGTTTTCCTAATTTCAAAGCAATTGTAGGACTCATAGTGCTCATATGATTAAAAGTAATCAATTAACAAATAAAAGGGAAAACCGGTTTACTATGTACCCATGTAGGTCAACATCCAGAGGAATGTATTATCATTAGAAGGAAGATGAAAGTCGTTTGGCTGTGTAAGTAATCAACAGGAGATACACTATCGGGAGCACACTTAGACAGTCCGCGGAGTCCGTACAGACAGGTTGATTTTGGCGCCTACAATCACCAAAATATGGTCCTACACACATTGCATAAGCCATCACATGAGCTATATAATTCTGTTCTTGGACACCATTAAATAAATGGGACATTGGTCCGTTTGCATATATTGCTACATCTTCTCCACCATGCGTCTCCCATGGCAACGGAACACCGGCAGGGAATGCGTAGTTGTCATCATCTGAAACAATACACAACACCATAGCCTTAATTCATTTTATTTGTACTTCACAAAGAGCCTCTTTGGCAAAACATGGACATAAACAGTAAACAGTCAGAAGTATAACAACCATTCCGGATGGGGTCATGTCGATGTGAACCTTACGTCATCCAATCAAATCGCTTCTCTAACAAATCTTTAAGTACGTCGAAACTCAAGCTAGTATGGTCAATGGTTACTATATAGTGAAAACACATTTTCAAATATTACATGGTTTCATAACAACTTACGTGTGTCCACGAAAGACAGATTATCACGTGGTTCCTTGTAGTTTGGGCCATTACCATAAAACAATACACTGTATGGTTTGTCGTCCATTGGTACTTCTGTTGGATCAATCGGTTCTACCATACCTTCAGAAACAGAATACTAGTATTCGCAATGTGTTACAATGAATGCTAATGTTTGCATGGATACGGTAGGCAACTAGAGCACATTATTTAAAGCACAATAAGTACACAATTATCTCCCTTCTATAACTGCGTTCATGAATAAGATCTTGTTCTTTTTGTATTTATTACCAATGAACGCAGTCTGAAAACATACAAATGATTACTTTCAATGAAATGATTAATGGAATGAGACTACTGATGATATTCTTTTAAATGTTGTGTCGGACAATGAATCCATGACATAAAACTGAATAAATTAAATGATCTGACCAAACATATCGACTCATAAGCATACCATTCAAATGTTTGTTGAATTAAGGTACCACTGCACGATTGTTGCCAGGAGACGGACAACATGGTTGGAATTCAATATTGCGCAGTTTTTGACAGGGTATTTGGTGTCATCCGTGATCTGTTAACTGATTATAGTCATAGCGAAGCCTAGTTTGGTCACTGTGTATCACCGCGTTTTGGCATATTTTGTCTTTAAACTTTGCAGTTTTTGGCATGGTATTTGTGGTCATCCGGGAGCAGTTACTGGTTCAAGTCACATCAATGCAACGTTTGGTCACTTGTTTTCACCAATTTCTGCATATCTTTGAGGGACTTTGGGTTGTTCGGCTTTTTCACTGCTGGGACTTGGGCATTTCATTCACTCGTTAGGTTATGTGTGGGAATAGTGTCGTGTATTTGTATTATTTGTTGTTGATAATGTTTGCTTTGCTGAGCTGATTAAGTTGTGTGCTGCTTTCCCTGTCTGATTTTCTCATATATTTTCCTTGTCGTATGTTATAATATAATATAATATGAATACATGTATAGTAACAATAATAATATATATACAGTGTATAAATATATGTAGTTTTTTTTTTTTTACTTTTCTTGTAAATAATTTTACCAGTCTCTTATAATTCTCTGTTAGAATGGTCACATAATAATGACTCTGTGATATAATATAATGTGATTGTATTTGTATGTATGTAAATGAGACTTAAATAAATAAAGAATAAATATGTTCTCATATCTGTTGACATTAGATCGGCCTAAATAAATCCTATAACCAATCATCCGAGTCAGTCGTCAGTCGTATGTTACATCACTATGGACTTACCAAATATATCGGTTCCTCTGTATGCGTAACCAGCGATATCAAACACATGTGAGTGGTCCCCAGTTACAATGAACAGTGTATCGTCAAAGTTAGTCATACTCATTGCTTCCCTCAAAGCATCTTCCATAGCTAACGTTTCATATAATGCTTTCTTTGCTAAACCATCGTGGTGACCATGATCAATCCTCGCACCTACAAAGATATCAACGGTTACGATTAACGCAATAATGAAATACATAAGTTACATTATGGTTTATAAATTTTAATATTGACAGTTGACTGCATAGAGTTATTTGCGTTTCATTCCTTGTTTTTCCTTGTGGAATTGGGTGTGGGTATTACTCTGTGTAGTAGTGTTACTGTTTTCTGTACTTGGCTGGTTACGTTGACTACTGGCTTTCCTGTCCGATTTCCTCCCATATTTTTATTACTCTAACTAAGCATGATATTATGCCTAAATTGAGATTCTATTATCACAATCTAAGACAAAAGCAACCCACATATTCAGAACAAACGGTGACTTTCCATTTGATAGTGACTCGCTAAAACCAAAATAACATACCTTCCACAAGAAGGAAGAACCCAATATCGTCTTTTTGAAGAACATGTAAAGCCTTTCTTGTCATTTCCGCTAGAGATGGTTCTCCTGCATCAGATGTATCACGCTCCAAATCGTATTGCATATGATTCGGCTCAAACAGACCTGGAACCAGCAGAATACAAAAAAGCATTGTTGTAATCATTTCAAACATGGAAGTGGAAATGATGAAAGAAATACGATAGTAAGATCATTATTAATTAACTTCTCAGTTATATACTAGTTAATATTCTGAACTAAAATAGAAAGCACTTATTTCAAATGTGACACATTGTAACTTAAATTATTTCCCTTTGTACATGTAGTAGCTTTCAAACATCTGAATACTCCTGTGTTTGAGATAATTAAAAGAACATCGCATAAATCAAGTAAAATTAATGGAGACTGCTAATCTATTTAGTCCACTGACCATTTCCTCGTACCGGTATTTGATTAACGTGTTCATCAAGTAATGCTATAAAGTTTATTGTTGTAACAAAGTTCTTCGAAATCACTGTTGTGCTTTAATTTAGGTTTTACAATAGCAGAGTTATATCACCCTTGACACAATAAGACAATCACACGTTTGTGCTCTCTGTCTACAACTAATAAACCTGCATGCTATTATATCTATAGCAGATCCGTAAGAACGGTATAGACCATTTAAATGTCCATACTAACCAGCAACCTAATCAAACAGAAAGAAACAAGGGGGTAGAAAGGCTAACATATATACCAAGCATATAGTCAGTATAAGTTGGATCAATATCATCAAATTGTCCCTTATTCCATACGTAGCTGTACTTCTTTCCTCGATTCTCCTTATCCTGTTTCCAATCCTGTATAAATATAGACCAAGATGAGAACATATCGGAGAGAAAAGTCAGTAATCACGTTAACTTGGATTTTGTCAACTTAACACAAGCAACTCTACTCGGTGTCTGACAGAGAAGTTAGCAACATCATTTACTTGGATTCTGTCAAATTATTACAAGCAATGTTAAACTCTACTCTGTGTCTGGCAGAGAAGTTAGCAACCCCTTTACTTGGATTCTGTCAACTTATTGCAAGCAGTGTTAAACTCTACATGGTGTCGGACAGAGAAGTTAGCAACCACATTTACTTGGCGTCCGTCAACTTATTACATGTAATGTTAAACTCTACATGGTGTCGGACAGAGAAGTTAGCAACCACATTTACTTGGCGTCCGTCAACTTGTTACATGTAATGTTAAACTCTACATGGTGTCGGACAGTGAAGTTAGCAACCACATTTACTTGGCGTCCGTCAACTTATTACATGTAATGTTAAACTCTACATGGTGTCGGACAGAGAAGTTAGCAACCAAAATGACGTTTCCATTCTCGTTCAACCAGCGCATGTTACTTCTTACAAAATGGAGTCTGGGGGGCTTGACTAACCACTGATTTATTAAGATGGATGGATCATCCCTTTTTTTTCTCAATGTTAACGGATCAAGAACAGTTTGTATAACAATTGGTGATAACTACCTCTATCAGATTTCTGCCATCTCGTCGGTGATTCTTGTCAATAACATTGGTTTCTGGATCCACTGTATCATTCGGTAAGAAAAACCGTCTTCCACCACCAAATAATACCTGCAATATACACAAACAAGTTAGATATCCACTGTAAATACCGTCTTCCACCACCAAATAATACCCGCAATAGGCACAAAATTTAATAAGTTTAATATTACCAAATTTTCTAGGACTCTTTTAATGTGATAAGCCGCTCAAGCACCTTTTGACGTTTAACACTTCCCCTGGCCATTGGGCTACCTATGGAAGCTTACGTTCATGACTGCCTAGGGAGACTATTTCTCTTCTGTGAGTGTGGCAGCCAACATCCTTTTGCGGCGCCCAGGAATTGACTCTGCCCTCACATGTATAATTATCTAGTGAAGAGAATAAACTTCATCGAACTATAGAACAAGCGGTGTATACATAACTTTAGGCAATGAACACAAGACTTGTCCGACCCGAAATAGGAACCGAAACTGATTTAACATAATGGACACATTCTCCTTGACGCACAGAAAACATGAAACATATCACACATTACACAACCACAAAACAATGCCCAATATAACAGAACGATTAAAATAACTACCAAAGCCTTAGCTGTCAAAAAGCTAAATACACTACTAAGTAAGTTTCTGCAATCAAAAAGATGAATGCTCTAGCAAGTAAGTTTCTGCAATCAAAAAGCTCAATGCTCTAGTAAGTAAGTTTCTGCAATCAAAAAGCTCAATACTCTAGTAAGAAAGCATGCTCACATTTATATCAGCGTTGTCATCAACAAGCTGCTGTGCTATATCTTTGCAATCTCCATCAATGTTCAGTGTGTTGATATCACCTTCCCAGTATCTATCAGCAGAGTGAGCGTACGCGGCCGCCGGGGTTGCATGAGTTATCCTAGCTGTTGTTACGATGCCGGTTTTCTTCCCTGACATTTGAAGACAAAGATGTGTGATATATAATTACAATGTCAACACCAATGGTTAAGACGTTTACTGTAGGCAGCAAAAATAAGGCAATGTTTTGAAGTGAGATTAATACAATTCGGGGTTCCAGGGCAACGTTACATTTGGTTGCCTCATTTGGTCGCCGTTTTGGCATGGGTTTCTGTGGGCACTGCTCAGGGGAGTTGTGTCGTTGTGTTTCTGATTTCTGTGCTCGGCTAGTTGGGGCGAGTGCTACCTTCCCTGTCGGATTTTCTCATACCTTTTTAACAGCTTTGCTCTTGAACACATAATACTACTCAAAAAATTTATTCACAGGTACAACTCACCGGTGATATGTTTCCGAGACAATGACAAATCGATCAAGGGTCTACATTATATACACGCGTCCACAACACTGACGGTTTATGAGCGTTTCTTCGTGACAAAATGAGAAGGTCGTAAGTACAAAATCGATAGTTTGTCTTATAATTAAGGTCGTAAGTAGTAGTTACGACCTTCTCCATCTAAGCCAGCGACTAATCTGTTAAAAACACCATAACTGTGTTATACGAGGGTTGTACCAGAATTACGTAGACTTTTGCCATACCTTCCATACCATTCATCATACAAAAAAATAATTTTGGGTGGAGTGCAAATAATATTTAGTGCGTAAGTACGTGAAATTTCAAAGCCGTATCTTATTTGGATCAAATTCTGCAGCTTTCGGGGATAGATAGGGATACGGTTTGCGGGGCACGTCAACGGAACGTCACGACGTCGGCTGAACTTCCAGAATAAGTGAAGCTCCTAAATGTGTACATTGTAGCTATAAAGAATGGCACAACCGTACACAAAACTTACGGATGTTTATTTAATACCTTATATTTGAATAAGTTCAAATATATTACCAGCAATGTCGCATATAACCCTTATAATAGAACGTAGATCCAGGTCGATATGGTCCTAGAAAACGCTTGGTGACGTCGCATTCGCCGTTGGTTTTCGCCTTCGGTCCATGTCGTTTTATTCGGTCTCAACCACAATTAATGCGCTTGTGTCGTTTGAAAATCAGGTAACTCGATACTAGAGATTTAGAGTTAGCAGGTTCCGACATTTAAAGCGTTTATTCTGGCGTCTTCCCGAGGTTCACACAAAACTTCGTGTTGATTCGATTTCCAGCGTCTTTCGCTAACGTCATATTTTTACTGGTGACGCGCAGCAAATGTTTCTTGTTTTGTACCATAAATCAACAACGGTAACCTTCATAAAGTCGAAATTTACGGCGTACGTTCCAATTATATTGCGCTTGTATGTCACGAAGTCGCTTTAAAATTAGACTTGATATCTGTGAGGTATAAGCCGTTGAATAATGCAAAAAATGTTTTTAAAATTCGCTGCCCGGCTATCCAACTATTGGTTACTATGGCGACATATTAAATTGCTTTCTAACTTTCCGTTAAAAAATATTTGTACCGATTCTCTTGAAAAAGGTTTGAAGTTTCTCTACGGCAAATTTGGTGATAATACATGCCTAAATAAAAAAGTTATGACAAAAGTCTACGTAATTCTAGTACACCCCTCGTACATACCTGCAGTTTTAACCCAGTCTAGTATTGTCTCTACCTCCGTACCACGCTGGCTAGCACAGTCTCCACTTGTAGCTCGACTGTCTAGACCAATCAGAAAGTAATTAGTCTTCACACCGCTGAGCATGGCTGTTGCTGTACCGGCAGAATCAGGTGTCTGTCTATCCACATTGTAAGTCTATAAAGTGTATGAGAACTTACATTGAAATAACGCGATATATTAGGTACGTGAGACATGCGGTGCAATGATTAGAGAGTCCGCATCGAGGACAGAATATTGTGTTTGAGCTCAGATTGCAACATATAAATCATTTACCTTGAAACGGCATACTATATATTAGTCAGCCCGTTTAGCTCACTCCAGAGACACCACCACCCCGTGTACCCCGGCAATATGTGTTAGCGATGGTACTGCTGTTTAGACAGAGCGGAAAATGTCGACGCTTGAGATGGTATGTATTTTGTGCTTGTTACAATTCTTTTGTGTCCATACCAGTAAATCGATGAACATGTATGTATGCAGTCTACATCTGCATGTCGAAGAAGATCCACTGCATACATACATGTTCACCGATTTACTGGTATGGACACGAAATAAATGTAACAGGCGCAAAATACATTACCTCTCTGATAAACAGCAGTACCCTGGCTAACACATAGATAGATATAGATATCTTTTATTCAGAAAAAGGCTATTTGCCTATCATTCCACAAACATATTTACAAATATAAACATAACATGTCAATGGTGGTTGTATATACACAAATAATACATATATATAAACTTTTTTCAACGGAGACAAACAATTTCATCGTGTAATCATGAAACTTAACACATAATTAGTATAAAATATACTAGATATAAACATTGGTATTTAAAAAATGGAAAAAAAGAAAGAACAGAAAAACTAACAGTGTTAAGGGGGGAAATTAGTTTTATAAGAAGTACATTTGAGACCTTATTTCGAAACTTTTGTAGACGAACAATGATAAGTTTTTTTATAGTTTTTTTATTTTCACTGTTTAAAGTTCTGCAAATTTCAAAACATTAGGATTTTTCCAATAGTACTTTTTAATATATATGTTTCTTAGATCTTTGTATACTGGGCACTCTAGAACGAAATGGAATTCATCTTCTAGAGTGCCACAGCATCTGCATTTACGTTCTTGAAATGGTATTTTTCAGGCTTTTGCCACCTCCCAGATTCAATTTCTAATTTATGTGCCGAAACCCGTAACCGTGTAAGACAAGTTCTAAATTTATAAGTAGTAATGCTATCTAAATATGGTTGAAAACGAAAATCTGCTAGTAAGTTATAGGTTTTTGCTCTAGTTGAATTTTGAAGTTCACTGTTCCAATTTTGAATAAAGACATCTCTAACCCTAGTTTTAAATATTCCCAAGAATAAATTTACGTTTTCTACGCCTTGAAATTGCCACACGTAATTAAAACCCAAGGATTCCAACAGTTGTTTAACAGAATTTGCCCACGATTTCTTGTGGGGCCATATTTCCAAATCATTTAACATCATATTATATACATATTTTACATATTTACAATCATTACATTTTAGTATCTTAAACCAGTATTTAATTACGGTAACTAATCTTCTTTTAATCAATGGTGCTCTTCCTAACTCCCCGTGTATAAAATTATTTTGTGTTTGCGTTCTGACGCCTAATATTTTTTTACAGAATTGTAAATGTATCCGTTCAATTGTGTCACTGTTATTAAAACCCCATATTTCACTTCCGTAACTTAGTATAGGCGAAATGAGTTTATCAAACAAGTCTAAATGATGACTTATTGAAATCTTAGGAAATTTCACTAAGTATTTATTTAGTTTAAAAATGGCCTTAAGGGCTTGCCCACTTAATGCTTCATACGTTGCTGCATGTGACCCACCCGTAGTAAAAACAATGCCTAGATATGTGAACTTTTTAACAATTTCTAATTTTGACCCCATATATAAAAATTCCATGTTTTGTCTTAATGTTCCTCCCTTTTTAAAAATCATAACTTTAGTTTTTTGTACATTTACCGATAATTTCCATTTTTCGCAATATGTTTCTAACAAATCCAGACCGTGTTGTAAACCTGTCTCCGACATTATGACTATGTCATCAGCATATAAAAGTAAAAATATCTTTAAAAGTCCTATATCTACCCCATCAAAACCGTTTAGTGCGAAGTGCTCTTCTATGTCGTTTAGGTACATTGAAAACAAAAATGGTGACGGACATTCTCCTTGTCTGACACCAAGAAAACAGGTAAAATCTTCACTTAACGTATTTTCATATTTTACACGTGACTTGACTTTAGCATACATTGATTGTATAATGTTTAAAATGCTTCCTCTAATGCCCAATTTAATCAACTTGTACCACAAAATATCTCTTACAATAAAATCAAAAGCCTTCGTAAAATCAACATAGGCTACAAACAGTTTTCTATTTGAAATTAAAAAGTGGTTGATAATTCCATTTAAAACAAAAATATTGTCTACAGTTCCCATGTGTTTCCTAAACCCAGCTTGTACCTCTATATATACATTGTATTTTTCAGCCCAATTATTTAATCTATTGTTTATGACCCGAGTGAACAATTTTCCAAGTGTACTTAATAATGTTATCCCCCGATAGTTGCCTGCTTCATTTTTGTCCCCCTTCTTAAATATCGGCACTATAAAACCTTCAGTCCATGCTTCGGGAAAATATCCTGTTTTGAAAAGCTTGTTAAACAATGAAACAATACATTCTAAAAAGTTACAATTTTGTGATCCATAAATGAAAAATTCATTTATTACATAATCTGGACCAGCTTATTTTCCTTGATTCAACTCTTTACATGCTTTCCTAACCTCATTTGTAGAAAAATCAACATTTAATTCTAAAAACATACAATCTAATTCATTTTTCAAGTAACGTTCATTAAAGTATAATATATCCTCGTCAGGTTGAAAAAATACAGAGTGTGGGTCGTTAATGGACTTAAAATACTGTACAAATTCATCAGCTGACAATTTGCTCGAATTACTATTATTATTCGAAGCTAAGCCCTTTAATAATTTCCAATACTCTTTCGCGTTTGCATATCTAATTTTTTCCAATTTTTTGGTCTGGTCTGCATCGTATATAAATTTCTTTTTTCTTATAGTTTTCTTATATTCACTTCTACTTTGAACCATATTATTTCTATTTTGTTCACATTTATCATGTCGAAAAAGATTTAAACATCTGTAAAAATATGTACGTAATTGTAAACATTCATTATCGTACGTATTACCGGGTCAAACGAGGTGAACATTGGTTCTTTTACATGTCAGGTGTATAGCAACCTTACATGGGACATATGATTAAAATTTCACCGAAAGACTATTAGTAGATTTTAGTTGCTCAGCCCGGTATTCGAGCTCGTGCTCTATCGACTAACCTTAACGGACTGACTCTAAGTATGCCGCTTCAGGGTAAGTACTTAATATGATGCGATCTGAGTTCAAAAGCAATGCGCTGTAAATAAATAAATTGGCATACTAGTAAGTACCATTTTACTCCTTGGTCGAGTGGAGCATGTGGTGTGTTCTTGCTCAGAGAAATTAACCAATGGTCTAGACGAGGGTTGAAACGGGACCTCTCGATCCCGAAACGTACATTTTCCTCTAGGCCACCACTTCCCATTTAATGATACTATGATGTTCTACATATAAAGTATTTTGGTTTATTAAATAAAATTAACTACGTTGTCCTGTCACAACATCAAATTAACTTTGACAAGTCGATTTTCACTGTTTTCCCTTAAAGTGTATAGAGCTGTATTCTAACAGTCATTCAATATCAAAATAATTACTTGCATCGTTTTAGTATGATACTAGACTACCTTAATTGGAAATTAAAACTTTGGATGGGTTCCGTGTAATTTGCTTCAATCGTCGAAAAAAAGACAATTCTTATAGTTTCATAGAGTGTTCTAGAACACTTTCGTATGAAAATGGACAGTTCGCATGTCCAATAATTCACAGAGAGAGAATTTCTGCTAAAACTGAAGCGAAAAATGATCTTATGGATATGAAAGCATAATTGTTTTTTCACCTTTTGAAACTTTAAAAAAAACACATCTTCCGATATAGCCGTCTATTCACTTTAATAATATAAGCTTTTTTAAGATAATTTTCAGAAAACCAACTTAACTTTGACAGGGCCACATTTGGGAAATCTTCAAACGCTAAAACCGTCTCCTCTCCAGGTTGGTTGTTTAACTGTCCTCGCAAAATTCTTGCCGCTGTAACTGTTGTTGGTCCAAGTCCATCACCAATAAATAAAATCACATTCTTGGCGTAACCATGGTTCTCTTTGATACCTAACCGTTTTAGTATATTTCTCTTGGCTTGTTTGTTCCAATATGACGGATCTGCAAATTTAAATACATGTGCTAAATATATGAAAAATACAATTTGATAGCTTAGAATGAGAAGGTCGTAACTACAAAATCGATACTTTGAAAAAACAAGAAAAACTGTCTGACAATCACTCTTTACGTACTGTATGGTAAAACAAGCTTTTTCAACTTCAGTTTATTCAACACGACATGTTCCGATTTTCATCAAAGTAGCCTCATAAGAAGCGTCTTATGATGTAGCTTTCAGATATGCATTAGCCTTATAAGCTCGTAAGTAGCATTTAAAGCCAGCGAATTATTGTTTAATTTTCTTCATACGGTCACTCCTCAAGCTACAACTTTCATTTATATGAGTGATAATAATCACGGTATGTATCGTGATACGTAGCTTCTCAGTTACGACAGAGAATTGTTCTGTTTTCATATAATGCTCTTTTGAGTTTATTTGAGTTCCGTCCGAGCGTTACATCAGTTTCCAGTTCCGCTAGGGACGAATGAAAGTAGAAAACTACTCTGACGGAACTGAGAAGCTACATATCACAATACATACCGTGATAATAGTGTAAGTCATTTTCAAAATACAAAATACAATTACCATTAAAACAGTTCTGCTTTGGATTTCTAAAAAAAACCAGACAGTTTCTTTACTAAGATTGGGGACTTGCTCCTGTCATTTTGAGAGCGAAGGTCGGCGTTGCACCTTGCCTACCACATTCCGCATCCGAACTATACATTGTGAAATTTTGCAAATAATCAGATACTTCTGTTTTCTTTTAAGTACACTATTAATACTTTAAAGGGGTAAAGACTGAAGTCATCCGCGTGAATAGCCAATTTTATCTATTTTTAGCATCAATATCATGTGAGCGTTCTGAACTCCGAAACATAGACCGCTATATTGAGTAGGAAACTACCCTGTACACTTAACTTAATATAATAATGATATTTCTTAATCAGAAGGGCGCACACAAAAAGACTATATTCGTTCATTCAAAAATGAAATAATTAGAAAAAAATGTTTTCAAGTCGTATTGTATTCTAAAGTTTGAGTAATTAACTTGATATATGATATAAATATGTCTGTCTGCGATGCCTGTCACTCGTTCACATATACCTCTGTACACCAATTTTTTCAGTGTAAGGCATGGTTTCGCGTGACATCTACGAAATTCTATCAGGTTAAAAATAAAATGAAAATGACCGCGGGTTTTGCATTTAGACCTCGACCGATTTAACGCGACCCCGTCTGGGCTCAGGCTGAGAATGTGTACTTTCTACGAGGGGGGGTCAATAAATAAGGAGAAAATGTGCATATAATTGTTATGCAACGTTCGATTTTTACTCAAGCTGGATATAATAACATATTATCATGTTGTATCGTTCAGTGTTAGCAAAAATAATTAACAATTAAAATATTTAGTTTTGAAGAAAGAAATATAATCAAATTGACCATCATGCCAAGTGCAAAGCTTCCATTTTTGTTTATAATAACGTTTTCAGAAATGGGTTGGAAAAAGTCTAGTGATCTGAAGTGTGTGTAATATGGCGTCAATGTCATAACTACGTACAAATTTCTAAGAATGAATTGCGTGAGGCCTTTTTCGACTTAGTATCGCGTTGGCAAAGAATACATATAAAGAGTGGTAATCCGAAAGATTTTCTTTAAAAATAATACATAAAGAAATTAAAAGTCAAACTGATAATCGTTTAATTCTGTTCTGAAAAATTTATTCTTCACCATATTCATAAACTATTTCGTACGATGTCGTCGAATATTGCAGTAATATATTTAGCGTAATTCCTAAAAATATTTAGATAATAGCAAGTGTTATGTGTATTATCATAAGCGTGCTAAGTTCTGGTTCCATATTGATCATCCCTCATATACCACACACATGTAATTCTTTAGTGCAAATGGGACAGTTCGTCACAACAGCTATTCAGGCAGCTGATCAGGTTTCAGTTAAAAACTGTGACATTTGCAGTTTTGTTAAATATGTGAACGTATATAAATTATGTTAGCCATGTACGTATTGAATATTCATAATAACTACAATTAAAGTTTCATTATAAATAGTTCACTGGCCTCTACTGTATCTATTTATCACATACACATGCGGCGTTCCATATTCGTAAATTCATAAATCATTTTGCTTAAATGGATTGAGATTAAAAAGTTAACATTTTTGCCCACATATGACAAGACATGTATATTTGTACACATATCTGCGTCGCGCTCCAATGCATCTTAAAAACTGTGTTATTCAATTGCTTTGCATTCCAATTCATTTGAAGTTTCGTTATCTTTTTACAGCGAAAAAATATTTGCTTTGAATGAAACGGCACATCTTTTATATGACCTACATATTATAGAAACAGTCAATGGCATTAAACTAAAGACGCGATAGTGTTTTTAGTTAATACATTTTCGTACGAATATCTTATATTAAGCGTAAGCGAATGGTCCACTGAGCACAGTACTGCCACGTGTGCCCTCTCCCTCTGGCACAATATATTGCTAGGTGCGTGACTAATAACAAAGGCGTTCGTGATGAAGTCAGTCGTCGTGTCGACGTATATGTATTTATTTGCGTTAGCCGGCTTCGCGCTCAAATTTGCCTTTTCGTTGTTATTCATTGAATATTTAAGCATGTACATTAAATTTTAATATTTGCTTTGAAAGAAGAGACACACTGGTCTTTAAATGGCATATGAATAGATACAGTAGAGGCTAGTGAACTAATAACACGATAAGTTTTATCATAATTATGAATATTTTATACGTACTTGATTGACATACCTTCACATGTTTAACAAAACTGCAAATATCCGAGTTTTAACCGAAACCGTCTCAACTGCCTGAATAGCAGTTTAGTTCAATCATATTTTATTGCATGTATTTGTACAACATTTACAAAAGGTTTGCATGTATACAACTAATTACAACAAATAGAAGCATATCATGAAGGTAAACCATAGTAACTCTCACAATTTGTTATATTCATTACAAAAGGATCGTAGTTGCGACAATTTCAAACAACAAATGCATCTTTGCGGACTAAAGAATTACATGTGCATGTATTTTGAATACGATGGATGATCGATATGTAACGAGAACATTTTAAAGTACATCTTTAACATGTTATTTTGTAAATATTAAATAGGAATTACGCTTAATATATTAGACGAGTTCGTACGGAATAGTTTATAAATATGTTGAAAAATACATTATTCAGAACAGTTATGTTAAAACGTAAACATAATTTAACTATGATCATTTATTGATTATTTATGCCCTACTATATTGTTTTAACGAACATTTTTGGGATTACCGTTCCTTTGTATGTAAACTCCGTCGCCAACTCGACACAAAGTCGAAATAACTCCCACGGAATTCATCCTAAGAAATATGTACGAAATTCAATCGGTTCATAACAAAACTATAAGCATTTTGTCGTTATAATATTATGTTGATCACCCATCGTAGAAAGTACACACTCACAGCTTATGTGTCAAGGATGTCGCGTTAAAATCGGTCGAAGCCTAAATACAAAACCTGCGGTGGTTTTAAGTTTATATTTTACCAGATAGAATTACGTAGATGTCACGCGAAACCCTGCCTTACACTGATAAAAGATTGGTGCATAGAGGTATGTATCTGAACTAGTGACAGGCACCGAAGACATAATATTTATATCATGTTTCAAGTTAATTACTTTAAAGTACGTTTAAAAACTTTAGAATACAATACAAACGGTACATGCTTCAGTTGAACACAAATTTGATTTTATCGTTTCATCATAATACTATCAAAAGTAAGGAATACCATGTTTATAATCACTCATGATAGACTATGGTTCGATTCCCAGCCGTTGGTGGAGCATCCGAAGATGGACTAACATTTACATTTATTGTAGGTTGCTAAACAACAGTGATATCTAGGGACGGACAAACAGTTCGATTCCTAGGGGAAGACTCCTCAACCACTGACCTAACGGGAAGACCCATATAGGGTAACAGAAGATTTCTATGGAGGGTTTTCACAATACGACCTCCATATTCCTTCCTCGCCCTAAAAACAGGTGCATCACTATTGGGCTGGTTAATGACCACATATGTATCCTTATCCCATTTATCAGCTAACTTGTGTTTCCCTTTTAGCCCAACATTCCTGATAAGAACCAGATCTCCCTTTTCTAATTTCACTTCCCTTACCTTGACATCATAACGCCTCTTGTGACGTGTTGCCTGTTTAGTGGCCTCACGGCTAGCTACTTTGTATGCATAGTCAAGGCGCCTTTTTAAGTCAGACATATAATTGGACTGGCGTTTGCTAGCCAACTTGTCCGGTGTTATACCTAAAAATGCATATATTGCTAAGCGAGGGTGTCGACCAAACATTAAATCAAAGCACTGAAAGTACTAATGTGTGGCGAACTGATGTCATTTTGACCATTCAAATAAAGACTGCACCAACATGCTGTGTCAGAGTTCTGATAAGCCCAGACTCACTCGAATGTTTGTGCTGCTCTCAAGACACCAAGTGTCAGTGTCAAGATGAGTGACTGGGTAGTCTCCATACAACTGATGAACTGGGAATTAAAACAAACGAGATGCCCCCCCCCCCCCGCTATTGAAACAGGACTAGGTAGAAATATGTTGGGAAAATTAAATAAAGGGAGGTAATTAATAAGATAGAACCAGATTTCAATAGAAGGAAAATATAAGAAAATGATATCAATGGTAATATCATGACTTTTTTTGGTTGAATGAAATAATTCAAGAACGGAACCAGATAGAATTATGGTTTCATGTCACATCACTTCTCTTAGATGCCATATACATATATATTTAAAGTCGATCAATTGAATTTAGGTGGACAAGTGGTCCAGTGGTAAGGGCTATTGACTACTGATATGATTATAATGAAGGTTGTCCGTACTCCCGCCGGATCAAGAGCAGAAATGTTTTTCGGAGTAACATAACTAAACTTACGAACAGACTTTCGGACCATACTCAGCATTCTGTCCGATATGTTAATAAAATCGTATACAGGTCAATTATATATTTTGGAATATAAAGTTATTTTTTGAAAATCTGACGATTATTTATGTATTGGTTATTATTTAAATATTGCGTATTCTGTTCCGAAATATGAACTCGCGCTAATCAGCGGGTGATATTTATTATAGCTATTATGTTGTATTTAGCATATTTTTATGCACCAGTCAGTGTGCGACCATGGTCCCATCCCAGGTGATGGGCAGTGGATAGCTGATAGTTTTCAAATATAGTATTTCTTATTAAATCCATATCAAGAAGAATGTATTTAACTTCTAAATTCTGAGTATCAAAGTTGTAAACCCTTTTTTATACCAGTTAATTTTATGACCCTAAATTCCTAACTTCTGCAGCTGTCTCCAAATCAACTAACAAGAACCCGATATAAAACCCATTCAATTAAAAATAGTTTTAACGGTCTATTTCCTGTCTCATGGTGTGTTCAATCCCTTGTAAAAACATAGATCCCTGTGTTACATGACCCCCAACTGTCCCAAAACAAGTTACTAACGACCTACCAATATACAACCCCTTGAAGTTAACCAGATTGTATGGTCAATTTTCTGCCTCATGCAGCTTCAATAATTGATTACAAATTTCTTGTCAAAATATAGATCTAGCTAGGATTATGTAATGTTACATAATAAGGAGGGGCTAATTAAAAAGTGCATAGATAATATTGCACAACGTGGCTTTTGGGAGGAGCTAATTAGATATGCATTAATGGGCTTTATAACTGCACATAAAGTGGGAGGAGCTTATTAATTATTTATAATTATTGTAGTATGTTTGCCCAAAGACCTGTAATTTAGGTCTTTGGTTAAGAATTTGGTTTGCCCAACGTGTATATAGTAATTAACGGCCTTTTAATCCAATTACCGTTAACTTTTCAATTCGAAACCTTGTGAAAATATATTACCGCTTTAAAAGGCATATTAGTTCGCATGTTGCGCGTTTAAACTCGCCGTAGAGTGTTTATTAAATGAGATCTATATGAAAGTCGCACATCTTAATGAAACTGAACGTATCGTCTTTAAAATAGCTTTTAGTTGTTAATATTACTTGGAAAGTAAAAATATAATTGGTGATTTACGACACCAGGTTGTTGCTAAAAATCGCGCAATTCATGAATAGAAAATGTAAGTGCTCGCTGTTTAACTCGTCAGCATTAGTTCATTTATTTTATAACCGCAAATTAAATTGGTATAAGTGATCTTTAATATGTCATAGTATTGACAATTTCTTTTTATCCGAAAATACTTTACTAAATTCTCGTTTATTGCTTAATTATTCTTTCTCAATTCAAATCCTAAATAGCGTTACGTGTTGAAAATAGCCGCTATGAATAGCACAATTAGTTCGCACGATGCGCGTTTAACTCGCTGCCATGTGCTTATTAATTGAGACCGATATAAATGTTGCACATTTTCTTGAAGTTGAAAGTTTCGTCTTTTCAGTGAGGTATTATTTGTTTATGTAAATTAGAAAAAAATTGTTACTGACGATTTAAAACCTCAGGTAGTTCCGAAAATTTGCGCAATTCGCGAATAGAAAATCTAGGGACTCGCTTTTTAACTCGCCAATGTGAATTCATATTATTTTATAATTTAAATTGAATTTGATATTAATAAATTGAAATATCTCATGGTATTGACAAAATTTATTTTGTCAAAATCCGATAGTAATTGACGGAACTGCAATTAATTGAATATTGCGTGACAGTACTGCTAAACCAGAGATCTATTAATATAGTAGACCCTGTCTAAGCTAATCAAGTTAGTGTATCGATCGTCTGCTAGCGGTTAGATAGACTGTATATACTGTCCTTGCGCCACCAGTGAAAACATGTTATTTCTATTTATAGCATCAATGTTTGTAAACAACATAATTAGGTCATCGTCTACAAATGTTCAGCGGCGGAGTGATTTTAATAGACACATTTCAGTTCACCCGTGTTCCACCAGAAATCTATTGGCTGAATAAACAATACAAACTAGTCACTGACCAATAGCTCGTTGTATATCAATTTGCATATGAATGCCCCGATATGTAAACATGAAACCGTGGGATTACTTTCTCAACCTTATTGACGGTCCTTGGCGGTTCGCAGGCCTTTGATAGTAGGAATATAGTCCATGCGGAATGATTTGCTATAAAATTAAAATATCCTCAAAAAATAAAAGTCTGATGTAATTGTTGGTCTTAATATTAATGAATGTTGGTAATGTAAACAAATCGGGTTCAATGATACGTGTAACCTATGTAGCATGCTTGTAATATTGTTCAAATCATAGACCTATTTATTGGTGTAGGCATAAAGGCGTTAACTTCATAGTATATATAAATCAAATCAAATCTGAAAGATAGTTATTACATTGTGTGGCTTATCGCCACACAAAAATGAGGTATAACATCAGTACTCTCATGTCTGGTGGCATTATTGGCATGCACTAATGAAGGGACATGGGACTTCCATGAGGCCTTTTGTTGGTCACTCAAGGTGCCTAACATGTTTAAAAGGGTCTGGTTAAACCGTTTCAGGCATACCGTTACCTTGGGGATAATAGGGGTGGGTGGTGCGGGTCTTCTCAATATTTGCCAACTTACACAATTCCTTTATTACAGCGCCATCAAAATTGCGGCCTTGGTCGCTGTGTAACCTGGCTTTAAATCCATAGTTACAATTAAAGACTCAAACAACATTTTGGCCGTAGTGACGGTAGTTTGGTTTTGAGTGGGTATGGCCTGGGCGTATCTAGTGAAATGGTCAGTAATGACCAAGATATTTTCATATCCACCAGCCGACATCTCGAGAGATAAAAAGTCCATACACACCAGTTCCATAGGATGGGTTGTATGTACAGACACCAGAGGTGCAGCTGGACTGCAACCAGTCTTGCATCTGGGACACTGTCTCACACGACTTTCAACAAAAAAATCCATCCCGGGCCAAAAGAATCTGGATTTCAATAATGAAAGGGTCCTGTCTCTACCCTGATGACCAGCATCGTCATGTAACCCCATAAAAACAGTATCATGGAAGACTACAGGTAAAACAATTTGAAAACTGGATGGCCACTCACCAAACCATTCCTATACAAAATCCCCTCCTTCACAAACAGGCACAAAACGTCTAATATCTGCATCTTCCAGGGCATACTGCCTACTGGTAAGACGATGACCCGAAGAAATCAGACAGACACCTCTCTTAATAGTAGGATCGTTGGCCTGTTCCTTTTCCCAGTCAATATCACTAAAAAGAACTCCATCATCTAAAGTTTCATTGATATTTTTACTAACAATATGCTGACTAAGTGAAACACATTCAACTGAGGGAACCTCTTCAACCTTACACATATGAAAGTTACAAACAGCCTTGATAGCATCATTAAACAATATTAAGGGCACCAAATGTTGGGGAGGTGGCAAACGAGACAAACTGTCTGCATCAACATTTAACAGACTACACCTATGTTTGTTCTGGATTTAAATTAGTTAATCTGATCAATGTTTAGCTATTGCTATTCATTGTTTTTGTAGTATATTTTATACTATAGTCCTCATTATATGTTGGGTGGTAAGAGTATGCCTGACTACCATATTTTCTCTCCTAAATGTTAATTTTTAGTTCTTTTTAAAAATGTGTGATTAGCTTAGCTCATGCTAGCTGTCACTGCTTTTTTTGTTTTTGTAATATATTTTATACTAAAGTCCTCATTTTATGTGATTGGTGGGAGTATGCCTGACTACCATATTTTCCCTCTTCAATAGTCAATTATGAGTTCTTGTTGGTATTGTGTGATAAGCTTTGCTCAGACTAGCTTTCACTGGTGTATTTTTGTATTAATGAAATGCATGACATTTCATTAATGATACTATATATTATGGGTATTCATTGTGTCCAGTATCATAATATGCTGTATATTGGTCAGATGTCTACACTATTATTAATGTCTTTGGTCAGTTCTGACTTATTAGGTGCTTATTATATCTTGAGAAGGATATTTTTTATTCATTTGAAACTGTAATTACTATATGTCTTACATTTGTTACAGTGTGGTGTACCGAGTCACTGCAGGGCTTTTCACAGCATCTTAGTGATACTTGTAGATGTGTAATACTGTAATATTACTTAGTAGTAATGCATTGTACTAAGTACAAATGTAGTTTTAATAGTAATTCTACTAATTCCCTTGAGAGGGGGAGTATGTAACAGGGTCAAAATAACACTTGGTATTTATGTTTATTTTCCTATAAATCATTCATTTTCCTATAAATCATTCATGTATATCGTCATACGATCACATCATTCATTTCACAGTAACATTCATAACATAAACAATTTACCCTCATCAGGGCCTCACTTTAATATCATGGTTGTGGTCGTGATGCACGGGCTTTGTTTCCCGCCATAACACGTCATTGTACTCCAAAAATCAGTCGAAAAGTAAATGGTTTGAGAGGCAGACGTGTTTCATCGTTGTATAAGTTGTATACTTTAGGCTGAAAAGCCACTTTCGGCCACCTGACCCAAGTCGACATTATATCTGCCATTCCCTATTTACCTTAACGCAACAATAAGATAAGACAGAGGGTAGAACCCGTGACAGCTATTTTCAAAAAAAGCGCAAATTATTTTCTATAAATTGTGACATACTCTGACCATTAGCAATATCCGCTGCCATTTTTGTTTCAAACATCCGTTTCCGTTAAATTTCTCGCACGTTATTGTGTTACGTCATTGACGTTGTATGGTGAAATTTCCCGCGTGTTGGATATCAAACAAAACAGATACTCATTTTTATAGAGGTTCGATTGGCAGGCGTTGTTACTTGTGACACGACGTTTTTGACGTCATTCTGACGCGCTTTTTGCTATTTTCCCATTAATAATGCTTACAAGGCTTTTTAAATTTGTTTAGCTATGATGCCCATTACTTGACAGTTAAAATGATACATACTACACTTGGATACAACGAACCGTTCATTAACCACAATCTTTATAATAAGACGACTCCCATAAATAAGAAAAGACGGGACGTTATTACGCGTCATGATTGTATACTTCAGCTTGATTACAGTTTATAAAAAAAATTCAGCTTTTTCGTCATGCCAGGCATGCACTACCAAACACCAAGCATACTTAGCCATACCCGACTTCGTTTATTATTGATTAAGTTGGTTTAAAGAAACTCTCATCTTCTACACATATGGAGGAAATTGGACGTTGCTGTCACATTTTCATAAAATGGTAAGCCATGCCGCGACCCGGAATCGAACCAGGATAGCCAGGTTAGAAATACAACCTTCTTAATATTTTACCATACACTGTCCCGGCATTCTCGTTCAACCAGCTCATTTGTCATCTGAAATATAGGTTCGTACGTTAGTATGATTAACCACTGATTTATTTTAAAAGGGGTGTCCCGGCTAGAGCACTACAAACGCGACTACCACTATTCAGCGACGTATGGTTCAATAAAAAAAAGTGTACGTATAATAGTCTTACCATTTTCCTGGGCAGGAACATTTGGTCCTAGTGCCGCACTGTGTGTTATCTCAGCTACCACACCTAGCATCAGAAACCACGTTATCCACGTGATACTGTGCATAGTGCTTCCAATTTTGTGCCTGAAATGTTGAAAACAACAAGAGTAGGTTTTACATACGTTAATATATTTTGCATTTACACGCTGTATATACCTGCCCCACAGTTCGCGGATCGTTGTGACACCATCGAATACATATGAGCCGTTCCCCTGTTATTTTGACATTATGGAATGACTGTATAATCCAAGCAAATACATGTAACAGTTACATATAATAAGTTCAAATAACGTCTAAATGGCGTTTTAGTGATTTCTCTTTTATTCCGGATTTGAATGACGTTTGCGACGCTACACAAAGAGCTCCAAATACGGAGATAACAAAAATAGTCGTAACTTCCTTTAAACTCGAGATATAACCAAAATTTATGTTGCATTTTGGCTTCATGAACATTATTCTTTAAAACTGGGGAACGTCTCAAAATGATTTTTTTGTCAAAATAGCAGGTTTTTCTATAGACTGGCCTATATAATATTATCTTCCCGTTCTCCGATTCTTGTAGACATTAGACGAGAGACAAGCACGTCCACTCACTAATGATTTCGTCCTAATTTTTTGTTGTCGGCATTTTCTCCCCCCCCCCCCCCCTAATGATGTTTAAGCATTTGTGCTGCCCGTCCGCCGTCTGTACGTCCGTCCGTACGTACGTAACGTAACTCTTGCATGTTGAACTCCTCATAAGCATGGATAAACGCCCTCAATGTATAGATCACCGTGTTGTGTCAATTTTTATCAGAGTTATTGTTCTTTGTTCCCTTTACTATATACCCCTTAATGACAAATCTTGTGTGTTGAACTCTTCACTTACCATTTGAAGAAAGTTCACCAAACTTTCACAGATAAACAATCTCATTGTAAATATGACCGTAAAGGATAACCGTAACCCTACCGAGTATTTATATGACCTATTGATAAAGTCATATAGGTGAATATTAGATGAACTTATAATTATATTACCATTAGTTTTCGCTATAGGAACGTTGTATCTTTCAGAAAATATACCCTTTAATATACATTTAGTGAATACTAAACTAGTTACAGCGGCATTATCAGAACTTTTAAAATGCCCCTGGTATATTCATTTTTATGAAGATTAATACTTATTTATACATGCATTCACCGTGACTAAACAAACATAAAAGAGATGACCGACTTTTTAAATCAAATTTTCAAATTTTCAAACTGAACATTCAGTGTCATTCAAGTGACATACAGGTGCCGATTATACAACGAGTGAGGTCGTTGAATCCAGGGTTGTGCTTTGGTATGTGTACCATGGTGATTGCGTTTCGCATAAAAATCAAGTATACATAATATAGTGATTGGAAAATAGGGTGACGCTCCCGATTATGATGGCTTTTGTAACCATTTGCTGAATGTAATGTCTTACAGCTCTTTGACGACTGAGCTACCTTCGGGTGTCTTAAGACGGTAGTCGAATAAACAGTGTGCATAAGTTGTTAAAATCTATATAAAAAACTTGTGCCAGTGAATACGCTGGACCATGTTCCTACATTTGTTTGTCACTATTAGGTCGGTCATTTTAAATCGAAAAGTTATTCAAGCCACAGGCTTCATTATAATAATTACCGATCATGTCCAAGATTTGAATAAACCACCGATTGTAATCACACTAATGACATGACCTTGCGGGAGTATAACAATGTCATTAAATGGAATGGTCAAATACTATAGTCGACGGATTTTTTCACACTCCTTGTAGTAGTAACCTCCCCTTGTTACACGGTATGTGTACCATTTCGCTAGTATGTATATGTTCGAAGAACGGCACGCTCTAACAGGCAATTCTATACATTCTTGCACACAGTCCGTAGCCTACCTCTCGAAACCCTTCTTCTATTGCCGGGTACTAGAAAAATTAGGGACATATTGCAACCATTATCTGATTAGCCGACGGCTCTCTAACCGACAACATCAATTCTAACGCAGCTTTCGTCAGTATTCGAACCTTCGATCTATTGCTTCAAAGACATAACTAAATACTCGGCATGCAACGGTCGCGGAATGTAATATATCTAAAGATACAAGTTATAAGCCCATTCCATATGCGTCTGGAACAAGGTAATTGGGTATTGTAACAGTATTGGCTGCATTTTCATCCGTCGTATTTGATGTGGTTCCTTACTCCCAGGTAACCATGTTGTAACACATCCTGTAACACATGTTTGACTATATGTAATTAGTCTACAGGTAATTACTCTAACTCACAAAGATACAGATTGTGAATTGGACTTGATCCAAATCGTTGGCCATTAATTGCTTTGCTCTCTATTTAATTGTTGTTTACTTACGAAACACGTTAAGTAAAGCCTTTGTCCCACTGAGCATTTTTTTGCCTCGGCGATGTCCTCCCGACGGAAACTATTGTGAGCGTAGGGAGGCACCGAAAACTTCGGAAACTTTGTCTAGGGAACGCTTCGGGAAATTCATGAAAACTTAAGAAATCGGTAGGAAAACCCCCGATGTGTTTCAGATAGTATGCGTCGGTCCAAGTGCATCGGGATGTACTGCCGATGGACGATGTCTGAGGCATCGGTCGCTTATGACATTATGTTAAACCGCAAACATATTGGGCAATTTCAATGCATGTATTGAATTTTACCCGATGTACTCGCGATTTCATGTCGGGAATATCTCGGGGGAGGGGGAGGGGGAGGGTGATCGGGGGTTACTTCCGCGTTTAATATGTAATCGGCGAGGCATCAGAAATGATTCCCCGGCACATCGGTGAATACACCACAAAGAGAGTCCGTATGATAGGATTGGCGACGTTCTATACACATTTGAGAAAGACATAAACTCTTGATAAAACTTTTCAATGGCGTTCGGACGTTCAGATACTGAAACCTATTCAACATCAGTGTTTGTGCAATGGATTAGGCAAGCAATATACTTGTACTTGTTTACTAAGTTAATAATTTGCTCATCACAAGTTTAAGTGGGCTTAATACAATATAGTGAATATATGCATCATTTGCTACTTCAAATTGTATGTTTACCTATGACACATACATCATACAGTAACGCCACCTTTACGTGCGTCCTTCAAAATATTCAATCTATTCAAATGTACCGCATGTTTTGACTTTGCATTTGGTTGTCGGTTTGTAAGATTTTAAAGGGAATGTTAGATTAGTCAGAGTAATACGGAGAAGAGTTCATCCTTTATAGAGACCACCCTTACGATACACAATGTTTGGTTGTTGCTCAGATAATGTATTCTGTAAAAATTGCGTTATAATTCTTTCCAAAATGATTGTTACGAACAGATACATGTATTTCCTAAGCTAGTTCTGGCTCATCTGTGTATATTCGGTACTCGTATGTTTCTTGTCATTGGAAACAGGGATATCACATATTTTCTAATGACTACCCGGAGGCTTCCCCTTGATCACTAGGACCCTTTTCCCGATACCTTTCGATGCCCATTTATAAATCAGGAAGGCATTACCGTTGCAAAAATGTCTCAGTGGAACCAAGGCATAACTTGATGAATATTTACCCGAACTGACCACTTTACATATCTCAACACGAGTTCCCCAGTACAAAAATGATACAATTTATATACAGAATCATGTTCATAGATTTTAATACTTATAAAAACTAACCTGAATGTTTGATCTTTTATAATTCACGTTTAACCGCTCACCACTCCAGAGGTTACTGATCGCACATGTAAATTCGTATTCTATTTTATGTCAGGGAGCGTTATGCATCATAAAATACGGTATGGAACGCCGTAGCTTTGATAAATCATAAAATAACATAATTATTATTTTCCAGAATAAGCACTACATTTTCATGGGCACGTGTCCGTTATATTTTAAAACCTAAACCCTCCAGATTCGCCTACTAAATATTATATCTTAAAGACAATCTCGACCCCGCTGGCTATTTTTACAAAATGGACTCTCGAAGCGAAAGTACAAGTACTGAGAAACCTCCAATTAACGTTTTCGAAAATGTATACCTAGGTTTCATTGATAGTAAATCTATTGGTCGTGTATTAATATACATCGAAGCAGAGTATTGACCATGACTGCACTTCTATCAGTAGACGTGAATGGCATATTTTAATTGTAGGACATTGATATCAAACTTTTGATATAAGAACTAAAGTCGCCGGATATGGTTTGAAATTTCAGCCCTTCTCACAAGTATTTTGACTGAGTCACCCTAGCTCATTTAAAATAACTATATTATATAATTTTTGTAGCTGCATATCATAATGACAATGGACACAACAAAAATCAATCAAAGGCTGAAGAGATATCATCGTGAAATATGAGTATCGTAACGACATAATGTTCGTACATCGGATTCATCTACTTTGTACTTTTGTTTTCCAACAAGAGCTGATTTCCGTAATCTTAATTGTGTTAATATGTTGATGCATGTTAAACTATAACTAGGACAAATAGAAACAATAGCCTAGATGCACCACTGATTACAACAAGTTGGTGTGTTGGTTTTTAAGTACAGCTATGTGACAATGTCCTTAAACAAAAAACAAAAAAACAAAAAAAAATGCATGTAGTTCTACTAAAGGTTTGGGTCGTTTTCATATTCATGGTTGAATTGATAATTTTATTAATAATAATAATAATAATAGCAACAATAATAATAATAATATATAAACGGCTATAACGCTCCAACACGATGTCGGGGGAAATGTCCAGTAGGTATACCGGGTGTTGGACTCATGACAATTCGAAAGAAGTATAGGCTCTGGTATTTCTCGTTTAAGTAATGTTTAAACATTGCCCGTTATGATGATGAACTGTCGGAAGTGAAGGAGGTATAAAAGGCTAATGTCAAACTCGTGCTTTAGTTAAATAACTTCTGTACAAGCAAAAGAGCAAATATAGTTTTCACTCCTACTTTGCATTTTGGAATTTGATTATTTGTATCGGCTATCGTATAAGCTCGGCCATTTCCGTTTGTCTCCAGTATTTTTATAATGTTTGAGGAAATCGGACAGGGAAATGAGCACTCAACATAACCAGTCAAGCACATTAACACCTCGACACAACTGCACTGAGCAATGGACATGCAAAAATCAAACAAATGATTAAAAGTCCAAGTCCCGCCGCAAAAAATGCTGGATATCCCTCTTTTACAAAGAAATTACAAAATAGCGGTGACCCCAAAACCTAAGTGATCACATTGTTTTATCGGAATACAATGTATACGTATTTGTATTGTGCAGACACTCATAAAATGGCCATACATGCATGAAGCACTATTAGATCTATAAATAATTTTATACACGAGCATTTGTTTACTAGTATAACATCATTTTGCAGCCCTCGTTTGATGAGTATTGTAAAAGGGGAAACAACTCAATCTAATGAACGTAGATATCTTTCCAAACATGAGTTACGTTTCTTTGACAAGGAAATAATGCATGGAGTAAATATTGAAATTGCACCATACCACTGTATGTACTGTAGCATTGATGACAACGACGAAACAATTTTTACAAATGTTACAATTACATGTGCACGTTATTCTTAATTTGTGGAGATAAATATAAGTTAAGAAGATAATTTTATATCGTGTTCAACAACGGATGAATAATTGAACTTCATGTAGGCCAGGCGGTTGCAATTCTTTATGTGGTATAAAAAATATATGCACATTTAAGTAGCCATGTAATTTGTGGTCCATACGTTCAGGGTTTAGAATTTCTTGTAGATGTGATATAAGTCGATTCAATAAACAAAATTAAAGAGGGGACTATCCAATTCGAAAGAATAGTGGTGAATACCGTTAACTCAGGTATACCCAGTTAAACCTAGATAAACATAGTTTACCTGCCGGGCGATTGTATATTTACAACCGTTCTCATTTGATTTTGAAAGGACCGTAGTCAAACATGACTGGTTGTTGACATATCTTCGGTGTGTGAGTCAGTTTTGTGTAGACAGTAAACGGGGACATATCTGTTGTTCGCGAGCATATTAACACATATCATATAGAATCACCGTGTTTCCTAATTGTACCTAAACAAGATACTTTCACAAAACAACAACAATTTGAAAATTTGTTGGACAAACATAATTTGGCGCGGCTAAATTTAGACATATTAAATAAACACTACGATGACCTCCACAACAAATTTTCAGTTAAATGATAACGGTGTAAACATCAGCTCGTCCGTCAGATAAACTATTTTAACTATGTTTTCCTGGGTATACATTCTTTCGAATTGGATAGTTCCTTCATTAGTATTACTTATTTGACCATGTACATACATCTCATTCAATTACTTGTTGAACAATGAACGGCAAACGTAAATTGTCATTCTGCTAACTAGTTTGATATTCAGTTACTAGTACTTGTGTAACTAAACGCTATGTAGAGTTTCATTACTTGCAGAGTTAAAAGCCAAATAGAGTTTGACATTCTGCTTCTCGTGGAACTAAAAGCTATGTAGAGTTTGACATTCCGCTTCTTATGGAAAGTAAAGCCATGTAGAGTTTGCCATTCCGCTTCTTATGGAAATTAAAGCCATGTAGAGTTTGACATACCGCTTTTTATGGAAATTAAAGCCATGTAGAGTTTGACATTCCGCTTCTTATGGAACTAAAAGCTATGTAGAGTTTGACATTCCGCTTCTTGTGGAACTAAAATTCATGTAGAGTTTGACATTACGCTTCTTATGGAAATTAAAGCCATGTTTGACACTGCACTTCTTGTGGAACTAAAATCCATGTAGTGTTTGACATTACGCTTCTTATGGAAATTAAAGCCATGTAGAGTTTGACATTCCACTTCTTATGGAAGTAAAAGCCATGTAGAGTTTGACATTCCACTTCTTATGGAAATAAAAGCCATGTAGAGTTTGCCATTCCGCTTTTTATGGAAATTAAAGCCATGTAGAGTTTGACATTCCGCTTTTTATGGAAATTAAAGCCATGTAGAGTTTGACATTCCGCTTCTTGTGGAACTAAAAGCTATGGAGAGTTTGACATTCCGCTTCTAATGGAAATCAAAGCCATGTAGAGTTTGACATTCCGCTTCTTGTGGAACTAAAAGCTATGGAGAGTTTGACATTCCGCTTCTTATGGAAATCAAAGCCATCTAGAGTTTGTCATTCCGCATCTTATGGAAATTTAAGCCATGTAGAGTTTGACATTCCGCTTCTTGTGGAACTAAAAGCTATGGAGAGTTTGACATTCCGCTTCTTATGGAAATCAAAGCCATCTAGAGTTTGTCATTCCGCTTCTTATGGAAATTTAAGCCATGTAGAGTTTGACATTCCGCTTCTTGTGGAAGTAAAATCCATACAGAGTTTAACATTCCGCTTCTTATGGAAATAAAAGCCATGTAGAGTTTGCCATTCCGCTTTTTATGGAAATTAAAGCCTTGTAGAGTTTGACATTCCGCTTTTTATGGAAATTAAAGCCATGTAGAGTTTGCCATTCCGCTTCTTATGGAAAGTAAAGCCATGTAGAGTTTGACATTCCGCTTTTTATGGAAATTAAAGCCATGTAGAGTTTGCCATTCCGCTTCTTATGGAAATTTAAGCCATGTAGAGTTTGACATTCCGCTTCTTATGGAACTAAAATCCATACAGAGTTTGACATTCCGCTTCTTATGGAAATAAAAGCCATGTAGAGTTTGCCATTCCGCTTCTTATGGAAATTAAAGCCATGTAGAGTTTGCCATTCCGCTTCTTATGGAAAGTAAAGACATGTAGAGTTTGCCATTCCGCTTCTTATGGAAATTAAAGCCATGTAGAGTTTGCCATTCCGCTTCTTATGGAAAGTCAAGCCATGTAGAGTTTGACATACCGCTTCTTATGGAAATTAAAGCCATGTAGAGTTTGACATTCCGCTTCTTATGGAACTAAAATCCATACAGAGTTTGACATTGCGCTTCTTATGGAAATAAAAGCCATGTAGAGTTCGCCATTCCGCTTCTTATGGAAATTAAAGCCTTGTAGAGTTTGACATTCCGCTTTTTATGGAAATTAAAGCCATGTAGAGTTTGACATTCCGCTTCTTATGGAACTAAAAGCTATGTAGAGTTCGACATTCCGCTTTTTATGGAAATTAAAGCTATGTAGAGTTTGACATTCCGCTTCTTATGGAAATAAAAGCCATGTAGAGTTTGCCATTCCGCTTCTTATGGAAATTAAAGCCATGTAGAGTTTGCCATTCCGCTTCTTATGGAAAGTAAAGCCATGTAGAGTTTGACATTCCGCTTCTTATGGCACTAAAAGCTATGTAGAGTTTGGAATACCGCTTCTTATGGAACTAACAGCTATGTAGAGTTCGACATTCCGCTTCTTGTGGAAGTAAAAGCCATGTAGAGTTTGACATTCCGCTTCTTATTGAAATTAAAGCCATGTAGAGTTTGACATTCCGCTTCTTATGGAAATTAAAGCCATGTAGAGTTTGACAATTCGCTTTTTATGGAAATTAAAGCCATGTAGAGTTTGACATTCCGCTTCTTGTGGAAAGTAAAGTCATGTAGAGTTTGACATTCCGCTTCTTGTGGAACTAAAACCCATACAGAGTTTGACATTCCGCTTTTTATGGAAATAAAAGCCATGTAGAGTTTGCCATTCCGCTTCTTATGGAAATTAAAGCCTTGTAGAGTTTGACATTTCGCTTCTTATGGAAATTAAAGCCTTGTAGAGTTCGACATTCCGCTTCTTATGGAAAGTAAAGCCATGTAGAGTTTGACATTCCGCTTCTTATGGAACTAAAAGCTATGTAGAGTTTGCCATTTCGCTTCTTATGGAAAGTAAAAGCCATGTAGAGTTTGACATTCCGCTTTTTATAGAAGTAAAGTCATGTAGAGTTTGACATTCCGCTTCTTATGGAACTAAAAGCTATGTAGAGTTTGACATACCGCTTCTTATGGAACTAAAAGCTATGTAGAGTTCGACATTCCGCTTCTTGTGGAAGTAAAAGCCATGTAGAGTTTGACATTCCGCTTCTTATGGAAATTAAAGCCATGTAGAGTTTGACATTCCGCTTTTTATGGAAATTAAAGCCATGTAGAGTTTGACATTCCGCTTCTTGTGGAACTAAAAGCCATGTAGAGTTTGACATTCCGCTTCTTATGGAACTAAAAGCTATGGAGAGTTTGACATTCCGCTTCTTATGGAAATCAAAGCCATCTAGGGTTTGTCATTCCGCTTCTTATGGAAATTTAAGCCATGTAGAGTTTGACATTCCGCTTCTTGTGGAACTAAAATCCATACAGAGTTTGACATTCCGCTTCTTATGGAAATAAAAGCCATGTAGAGTTTGCCATTCCGCTTCTAATGGAAATTAAAGCCTTGCAGAGTTTGACATTCCGCTTTTTATGGAAATTAAAGCCATGTAGAGTTTGCCATTCGTTCACTTGAAGTGTTAAACGCCATTAAGAGTGCGGTCTTCTGTTTTTTGCAAAACTTAACTTACTTGAGGAACTCAACATATAGACTTAAGTATTCTGTAACGCGTTGAACCAAACGCCATTTAGTTAGGTTTTGCATTCGGTTTTGGGGGAACCGAAACGCCGTATGTAAATTAAAATTTCATTATGTGCGGAACAACTAAAACCGCCATTCCATAACTCGCGGAGCTAAACGCCTTAATATGAGTTAGACATCCAGTCACATGTATAGTTTGGCATTCCATTACTTGTGGAACTAAAAGCGATGTTTAGGTTGATGTTATGTTACTTGCAGCAATAAATGCCATATTTGCAGTCCGTGTGGTAAAAGAATGTGTGGGTACCTAAAATGTTTCTATAGAATGATGTGTCAAGTTCAATGACGTAGTTTGCTGTATTTGCAAAACTACTTCTATTTAACCACAGTAGACGTCAATGGTTCCATTGTTAACCTCGGTTAGACACAGACAGTAACATCAGTTGGTGTACGTGTACAAGCATTGTCAATCAGCAGTGTTGGAAGTGGTTTATGATTGCTTTCAATATAGACAATGGCTTCCTTTGTGATTTTTGTTCATCCTCAGGTGCTGTTTTGACATCGCAGTCACGGGTGACATTGTGCGCCGATGGAGCACAGGTGGCCTCATCGTATATTTGTCGCCGGTAAACATTGGGTCATATTGCCGCCTTATCTGATATTCTACATGTCTTTATTTGGTTTTGATGCAGAACGTATTATGTTGTTGTTTTTATTGTTACACAATGTTTGCCCTAGAAACAGGACATTCTTATGTACTTAATTTTTCCTGTGAAATAATCACTACGTGGTTGCAAGCAAAACGTTCAATTTTCCGAAATACGCATCTAATTGATCATATCATAGACACTGAAATAAATCCAAAATTGCCACCAAAATTATTTTAAAATGCATTTTTATTTTGGGCAGTTGATTAGTTCTGTAATTTAGTCTAATATGTTATCTGTTTACTGAGTGCATTTTATGTACCATTGGCAATGTACATGTAGAGCGGACAATGCAAATTGTTGATAAATCATTGAAATAATAGTAAGTTTAACGTACGTGTACATGTTAACATAGTTATTCAAAATGGTGCTCAATCATTTAAAAAATCGGAACTTGTCATGTTGACTGACCAAACTGAGATTGAAATAGTTTGTTTTACCATAAGAGTAATTTTGGGACAGTCTTATCTTGTTTTCTCAAAATATTGATTTTGTACAATCGACCTTCTCGTTCTAAGCCAGCAATTTGTGAAAGCCGGGGCCTATGTATTTGTAATTTGATAATAAAGTTCATTTGCTCGTTTTTTTGCTGTGTTTTATTAGGCTTTGTGTGCCGAGTAATTCTGGTATGTCATATTTTGTGTTTTCTGTGATCGACTGTCTAAGTTGAGTGCTGCCTTATCTGCTCAATTGTATCTCACCTTTATGTCCTAATCTGATATAAAACCACTCGATACATGTATTAGTGCCAATTCACATGTACTTTATACATTTAGATTACATGACCTTTTATTCTATTATAGTGTAATAATCGTTTTGAAATGTCATAAGGTAATGTTTTACTTTTTGAAGTCGTAGGTTGTGGCAGAAATTTTCAAGACTAAAATTACCGTGATTGTGGTTTATACATCAAATAAAATATATCTACCTATCACTGTACATGACATTTTATGTTTTGAAACAGTTATCTTTATAGTATTATATATTAGAAAAATCGAAAATCTAATACTAGTAATATCTTTTTTTGCTCATCAATTGCATAATTTGCTGCGTTCCTGAAAATATAACGTCTATTTTCTTTATGACTTTTTAACTTTAAAAAGGGTATATAGTGCGTTAGCGACTAGGCTGGACCCCCATAAACCTTAAATATCTTAAAAAGTACAATGCCGATTAGAACAAAAATGAGTATGCCTTCGTAAAACACCCTTACCAACTCTCACAAAATAAAACAGAATTTTTAGTCCACTGAAAAGTGTACTTTGCATAGACGCTTAAAATTTTAAGTCTAAAACAGGGTAAATACGTATGGGTGATAGAAGTGACCGGAACAGCAAATGTCAACAATTTGGTCCAGTATAACTGTACATTAAGTCACACACCGGTGACTGTGAGGCCCGTGCATGAACGTTCATCTTAGTTTGTATAACTGAAGCAACTTTGTATAAATATTTGCAAGAAAAACATAGTATTTGTTGTTTGTACAAATGATCATTACAATCAGACGATGAGCCTCACCTATATACGCATTGATGACCAGACAAATGTTGTCCAAAGTTATACAGTTATCCTATTATAGTTGTTACATAAAACAATAGCATTATTCTAACTAGCTGATCGTAACAGCTTATTTTACTCCCTCTCTATTTGTTGATTAAAATACCAAAAATAATGCATTAGACCCAATGGGGAAAACATTAATTAGACAGTACAAAAATCTGAAATTTAAACACAAAGTTGGTAAAGGTAATTTTAAATTAGTGAACTATCCCAAATTTCAATAAAATAGCATAATTCCTTTTAAAGATATTTAGGGTTTATGGGGGTCCAGCTTAGTCGCTAACGCACTATACTCGAGTATACAAGCTTACTTTCATTTTAAGCAAACTTTGTGTCATATGTGCTGAAGTGGTTAAGAAAAGTATTTGACAGGATGTATTAATCTGCAACATGCGATACATTAACTGAATCTCATGCATCAACTATAACTTTATATCAATCAGAAAGTAGTAGTTGTCTACTGGTAAGACGGTCATCAACAAGGGAGACTATTCTTCTTCATACAAAAATATGTTTGTTGGTCCACGCAACAAATTCATATCAATTATATTTTGTGTGCAAACTCTTTCAAGAAATTTAAAGTGATGGCTTGTGGAATTTGCAAAATTCCAACCAATCAAGTTAATTAAAATAAACGTTCATGCTTTTAGGGCTTGTTTTGAACTAAACGCTATGTAAAGTTTGTCGTTCCATTACTTGTGGAACCAAAAGCCATATCGAGTTTGACATTCTGCTTCTTGTGGAAATAAAAGCCATATAGAGTTTGACATGCTGCTTCTTGTGGAACTAAAAGCCATGTAGAGTTTGACATGCTGCTTCTTGTGGAACTATAAGCCATATAGAGTTTGACATGCTGCTTCTTGTGGAACTAAAAGCCATATAGAGTTTGACATTCTGCTTCTCGTGGAACTAAAAGCCATGTAGTGTTTTGCATTCGATGACTCGAGGTGACAAATGCCACAAAGAGTTTGGCCTTCTGCTTTTTGTATATGCTATAATGTAATTATCACAGTCGCTTACTTGTTGAGCTTAACGCCATATATAGTTTGATAGTGGCTTACTTGTGGGGTTGAAACCATATATAGTTTGACAGTCGCTTACTTGAGGGGCTAAACGCCATGGAGAGTTTGACAGTCGCTTACTTGAGGGGTTTAAAACCATATACAGTTTGACAGTCGCTAACTTGAGGGGCTAAATGTGCAATATAAAGTTTAATATTCTGTAACGAGTTGAACTAAACGCATTTAGTTAAGTTTGGCATTCGGTTTTGGGGGAACAGAAACGCCGTATGTAATATACAATTCTATTACTTGTGGAACAACTGTAACCACCAATCCATTACTCGCGGAGCTAAACGCCTTATGGAGTTAGACATCCAGTCAATTGTATAGTTGGCATTCCATTTCTTGCGGAACTAAAGACGTTATTTAGATTTATGTAATGTTACTTGCAGAAATAAATGCCATATTAGCAATCCTTGTGGTAACCAAACGTGTGGGTACCTAAAATGTTTCTATAAAATGATTTGTGTCAAGTTGAATGACGTAATTCAATATTTGCTAAAAAAAGTTACTTCTATTTAACCACAGTGAACGTCAATGTTTCCATTGTTAACCTCGGTTAGACACAGACAGTAACATCAGTTGGTGTACGTGTACAAACATTGTCAATCAGCAGTGTTGGAAGTGGTTTATGATTGCTTTCAATATAGACAATGGCTTCCTTTGTGATTTTTGTTCATCCTCAGGTGTTGTTTTGACATCGCAGTCACGGGTGACATTGTGTGCCGAGGGAGCACAGGTGGGCTTATCGTATATTCGTCGCCGGTAAACATTGGGTCATATTGCCGCCTTATCTGATATTCTACATGTCTTTATTTGGTTTTGATGCAGAACGTATTGTGTTGTTGCTTTTTATTGTTACACAATGTTTGCCCTAGAAACAGGACATTCTTATGTACTTAATTTTTCCTGTGAAATAATCACTACGTGGTTGCAAGCAAAACGTTCAATTTTCCGAAATACGCATCTAATTGATCATATCATAGACACTGAAATAAATCCAAAATTGCCACCAAAATTATTTTAAAATGCATTTTTATTTTGGGCAGTTGATTAGTTCTGTAATTTAGTCTAATATGTTATCTGTTTACTGAGTGCATTTTATGTACCATTGGCAATGTACATGTAGAGCGGACAATGCAAATTGTTGATAAATCATTGAAATAATAGTAAGTTTAACGTACGTGTACATGTTAACATAGTTATTCAAAATGGTGCTCAATCATTTAAAAAATCGGAACTTGTCATGTTGACTGACCAAACTGAGATTGAAATAGTTTGTTTTACCATAAGAGTAATTTTGGGACAGTCTTATCTTGTTTTCTCAAAATATTGATTTTGTACAATCGACCTTCTCGTTCTAAGCCAGCAATTTGTGAAAGCCGAGGTCTATGTATTTGTAATTTGATAATAAAGTTCATTTGCTCGTTTTTTTGCTGTGTTTTATTAGGCTTTGTGTGCCGAGTAATTCTGGTATGTCATATTTTGTGTTTTCTGTGATCGACTGTCTAAGTTGAGTGCTGCCTTATCTGCTCAATTGTATCTCACCTTTATGTCCTAATCTGATATAAAACCACTCGATACATGTATTAGTGCCAATTCACATGTACTTTATACATTTAGATTACATGACCTTTTATTCTATTACAGTGTAATAATCGTTTTGAAATGTCATAAGGTAATGTTCTACTTTTTGAAGTCGTAGGTTGTGGCAGAAATTTTCAAGACTAAAATTACCGTGATTGTGGTTTATACATCAAATAAAATATATCTACCTATCACTGTACATGACATTTTATGTTTTGAAACAGTTATCTTTATAGTATTATATATTAGAAAAATCGAAAATCTAATACTAGTAATGTCTTTTTTTGCTCATCAATTGCATAATTTGCTGCGTTCCTGAAAATATAACGTCTAATTTCTTTATGACTTTTTAACTTCAAAAAGGGTATATAGTGCGTTAGCGACTAGGCTGGACCCCCATAAACCTTAAATATCTTAAAAAGTACAATGCCGATTAGAACAAAAATGAGTATGCCTTCGTAAAACACCCTTACCAACTCTCACAAAATAAAACAGAATTTTTAGTCCACTGAAAAGTGTACTTTGCATAGACGCTTAAAATTTTAAGTCTAAAACAGGGTAAATACGTATGGGTGATAGAAGTGACCGGAACAGCAAATGTCAACAATTTGGTCCAGTATAACTGTACATTAAGTCACACACCGGTGACTGTGAGGCCCGTGCATGAACGTTCATCTTAGTTTGTATAACTGAAGCAACTTTGTATAAATATTTGCAAGAAAAACATAGTATTTGTTGTTTGTACAAATGATCATTACAATCAGACGATGAGCCTCACCTATATACGCATTGATGACCAGACAAATGTTGTCCAAAGTTATACAGTTATCCTGTTATAGTTGTTACATAAAACAATAGCATTATTCTAACTAGCTGATCGTAACAGCTTATTTTACTCCCTCTCTATTTGTTGATTAAAATACCAAAAATAATGCATTAGACCCAATGGGGAAAACATAAATTAGACAGTACAAAAATCTGAAATTTAAACACAAAGTTGGTAAAGGTAATTTTAAATTAGTGAACTATGCCAAATTTCAATAAAATAGCATAATTCCTTTTAAAGATATTTAGGGTTTATGGGGGTCCAGCTTAGTCGCTAACGCACTATACTCGAGTATACAAGCTTACTTTCATTTTAAGCAAACTTTGTGTCATATGTGCTGAAGTGGTTAAGAAAAGTATTTGACAGGATGTATTAATCTGCAACATGCGATACATTAACTGAATCTTATGCATCAACTATAACTTTATATCAATCAGAAAGTAGTACTAGTAGTTGTCTACTGGTAAGACGGTCATCAACAAGGGAGACTATTCTTCTTCATACAAAAATATGTTTGTTGGTCCACGCAACAAATTCATATCAATTATATTTTGTGTGCAAACTCTTTCAAGAAATTTAAAGTGATGGCTTGTGGAATTTGCAAAATTCCAACCAATCAAGTTAATTAAAATAAACGTTCATGCTTTTAGGGCTTGTTTTGAACTAAACGCTATGTAAAGTTTGTCGTTCCATTACTTGTGGAACCAAAAGCCATATCGAGTTTGACATGCTGCTTCTTGTGGAAATAAAAGCCATATAGAGTTTGACATGCTGCTTCTTGTGGAACTAAAAGCCATGTAGAGTTTGACATGCTGCTTCTTGTGGAACAATAAGCCATATAGAGTTTGACATGCTGCTTCTTGTGGAACTAAAAGCCATATAGAGTTTGACATTCTGCTTCTCGTGGAACTAAAAGCCATGTAGTGTTTTGCATTCGTTGACTCGAGGTGACAAATGCCACAAAGAGTTTGGCCTGCTGCTTTTTGTATATGCTATAATGTAATTATCACAGTCGCTTACTTGTTGAGCTTAACGCCATATATAGTTTGATAGTGGCTTACTTGTGGGGTTGAAACCATATATAGTTTGACAGTCGCTTACTTGAGGGGCTAAACGCCATGGAGAGTTTGACAGTCGCTTACTTGAGGGGTTTAAAACCATATACAGTTTGACAGTCGCTAACTTGAGGGGCTAAATGTGCAATATAAAGTTTAATATTCTGTAACGAGTTGAACTAAACGCATTTAGTTAAGTTTGGCATTCGGTTTTGGGGGAACAGAAACGCCGTATGTAATATACAATTCTATTACTTGTGGAACAACTGTAACCACCAATCCATTACTCGCGGAGCTAAACGCCTTATGGAGTTAGACATCCAGTCAATTGTATAGTTGGCATTCCATTACTTGCGGAACTAAAGACGTTATTTAGATTTATGTAATGTTACTTGCAGAAATAAATGCCATATTAGCAATCCTTGTGGTAACCAAACGTGTGGGTACCTAAAATGTTTCTATAAAATGATTCGTGTCAAGTTGAATGACGTAATTCAATATTTGCTAAAAAAAGTTACTTCTATTTAACCACAGTGAACGTCAATGTTTCCATTGTTAACCTCGGTTAGACCCAGACAGTAACATTAACTGGTGTATGTGTATAAGCATTGTCAATCAGCAATGTTTGGAGGTTTTATGATTGTTCTCAATATAGACAACGGCTTCCTTGATAATTTTTGTTCATTCCCCAGGTGTTGTTTTGCCATTGCAGTCACGGGTAACATTATGCGCTGAGGGAGCAGAGGTGGGCTTATCGTATATTCGTCGCCAGTAAACATTGGGACATATTGCCGCCTTATCTGATATTCTACATGTCTTTATTTGGTTTTGATGCAGAACGTATTATAATGTTGTTTTTCATTGTTACACAATGTTTGCCCTAGAAACAGGACATTCTTATGTACTTAATTTTTCCTGTGAAATAATCACTACGTGGTTGCAAGCAAAACGTTCAATTTTCCGAAATACGCATCTAAGTGATCATATCATAGACACTGAAATAAATCCAAAATTGCCACCAAAATTATTTTAAAATGCATTTTTATTTTGGGCAGTTGATTAGTTCTGTAATTTAGTATAATATTTTATCGCTTTACTGAGTGCATTCTATGTGTACCATTGGCAATGTACATGTAGAGCGGACAATGCAAATTGTTGATAAATCATTGAAATAATAGTAAGTTTAACGTACGTGTACATGTTAACATAGTTATTCAAAATGGTGCTCAATCATTTAAAAAATCGGAACTTGTCGTGTTGACTGACCAAACTGAGGTTGAAATAGTTTGTTTTACCATAAGAGTAATTTTGGGACAGTCTTATCTTGTTTTCTCAAAATATTGATTTTGTACAATCGACCTTCTCGTTCTAAGCCAGCAATTTGTGAAAGCCGGGGCCTACGTATTTGTAATTTGATAATAAAGTTCATTTGCTCGTTTTTTTTGCTGTGTTTTATTAGGCTTTGTGTGCCGAGTAATTCTGGTATGTAATATTTTGTGTTTTCTGTGATCGACTGTCTAAGTTGAGTGCTGCCTTATCTGCTCAATTGTATCTTACCTTTATGTCCTAATCTGATATAAAACCACTCGATACATGTATTAGTGCCAATTCACATGTACTTTATACATTTAGATTACATGACCTTTTATTCTATTATAGTGTAATAATCGTTTTGAAATGGCATAAGGTAATGTTCTACTTTTTGAAGTCGTAGGTTGTGGCAGAAATTTTCAAGACTAAAATTACCGTGATTGTGGTTTATACATCAAATAAAATATATCTACCTATCACTGTACATGACATTTTATGTTTTGAAACAGTTATCTTTATAGTATTATATATTAGAAAAATTGAAAATCTAATACTAGTAATGTCTTTTTTTGCTCATCAATTGCATAATTTGCTGCATTCCTGAAAATATAACGTCTATTTTCTTTATGACTTTTTAACTTTAAAAAGGGTATATAGTGCGTTAGCGACTAGGCTGGACCCCCATAAACCTTAAATATCTTAAAAAGTACAATGCCGATTAGAACAAAAATGAGTATGCCTTCGTTAAACACCCTTACCAACTCTCACAAAATAAAACAGAATTTTTAGTCCACTGAAAAGTGTACTTTGCATAGACGCTTAAAATGTTAAGTCTAAAACAGGGTAAATACGTATGGGTGACAGGAACAGCAAATGTCAACAATTTGGTCCAGTATAACTGTACATTAAGTCACACACCGGTGACTGTGAGGCCCGTGCATGAACGTTCATCTTAGTTTGTATAACTGAAGCAACTTTGTATAAATATTTGCAAGAAAAACATAGTATTTGTTGTTTGTACAAATGATCATTACAATCAGACGATGAGCCTCACCTATATACGCATTGATGACCAGACAAATTATCGTAACAGCTTATTTTACTCCCTCTCTATTTGTTGATTAAAATACCAAAAATAATGCATTAGACCCAATGGGGAAAACATTAATTAGACAGTACAAAAATCTGAAATTTAAACACAAAGTTGGTAAAGGTAATTTTAAATTAGTGAACTATGCCAAATTTCAATAAAATAGCATAATTCCTTTTAAAGATATTTAGGGTTTATGGGGGTCCAGCTTAGTCGCTAACACACTATACTCGAGTATACAAGCTTACTTTCATTTTAAGCAAACTTTGTGTCATATGTGCTGAAGTGGTTAAGAAAAGTATTTGACAGGATGTATTAATCTGCAACATGCGATACATTAACTGAATCTTATGCATCAACTATAACTTTATATCAATCAGAAAGTAGTAGTTGTCTACTGGTAAGACGGTCATCAACAAGGTAGACTATTCTTCTTCATACAAAAATATGTTTGTTGGTCCACGCAACAACTTCATATTAATTATATTTTGTGTGCAAACTCTTTCAAGAAATTTAAAGTGATGGCTTGTGGAATTTGCAAAATTCCAACCAATCAAGTTAATTAAAATAAACGTTCATGCTTTTAGGGCTTGTTTTGAACTAAACGCTATGTAAAGTTTGTCGTTCCATTACTTGTGGAACCAAAAGCCATATCGAGTTTGACATTCTGCTTTTTGTGGAAATAAAAGCCATATAGAGTTTGACATGCTGCTTTTTGTGGAACTAAAAGCCATGTAGAGTTTGACATGCTGCTTCTTGTGGAACTAAAAGCCATATAGAGTTTGACATGCTGCTTCTTGTGGAACTAAAAGCCATGTAGAGTTTGACATGCTGCTTCTTGTGGAACTATAAGCCATATAGAGTTTGACATGCTGCTTCTTGTGGAACTAAAAGCCATATAGAGTTTGACATTCTGCTTCTCGTGGAACTAAAAGCCATGTAGTGTTTTGCATTCGTTGACTCGAGGTGACAAATGCAACAAAGAGTTTGGCCTTCTGCTTTTTGTATATGCTATAAAGTAATTATCACAGTCGCTTACTTGTTGAGCTTAACGCCATATATAGTTTGATAGTGGCTTACTTGAGGGGTTGAAACCATATATAGTTTGACAGTCGCTTACTTGAGGGGCTAAACGCCATGGAGAGTTTGACAGTCGCTTACTTGAGGGGTTTAAAACCATATACAGTTTGACAGTCGCTAACTTGAGGGGCTAAATGTGCCATATAAAGTTTAATATTCTGTAACGAGTTGAACTAAACGCATTTAGTTAAGTTTGGCATTCGGTTTTGGGGGAACAGAAACGCCGTATGTAATATACAATTCTATTACTTGTGGAACAACTGTAACCGCCAATCCATTACTCGCGGAGCTAAACGCCTTATGGAGTTAGACATCCAGTCAATTGTATAGTTGGCATTCCATTACTTGCGGAACTAAAGACGTTATTTAGATTTATGTAATGTTACTTGCAAAAATAAATGCCATATTAGCAATCTATGTGGTAACCAAACGTGTGGGTACCTAAAATGTTTCTATAAAATGATTTGTGTCAAGTTGAATGACGTAATTCAATATTTGCTAAAATAAGTTACTTCTATTTAACCACAGTGAACGTCAATGTTTCCATTGTTAACCTCGGTTAGACCCAGACAGTAACATTAACTGGTGTATGTGTATAAGCATTGTCAATCAGCAATGTTTGGAGGTTTTATGATTGTTCTCAATATAGACAATGGCTTCCTTGATAATTTTTGTTCATTCCCCAGGTGTTGTTTTGCCATTGCAGTCACGGGTAACATTATGCGCTGAGGGAGCAGAGGTGGGCTTATCGTATATTCGTCGCCAGTAAACATTGGGTCATGTTGCCGCCTTATCTGATATTCTACATGTCTTTATTTGGTTGTGCAGAACGTATTATAATGTTGTTTTTCATTGTTACACAATGTTTGTCCTAGAGAAGGGGCATGTCTATGTACTTGTTTTTTCCTGTGAAATAATCACTACGTGGTTGCAAGCAAAACGTTGTTTTCAGAAGTACGCAATAAGGTGGCCATATCCGGGACACTACAATAGATCTAAGATGACCGCCAAAATGTGTTTGTTAGTTCTGGTATGTTGTCTGATATATTATCCTTATTACTGAGTGCATTGTATATACCATAGGCAATGTATGACTTCTTCTTGTACTTCCGTGGTTCTTAATTAGCAAAACTGCGCATGCGCAGTGTATTGACATTCAAAAGAATTAAACGTTTTACCAAAACTCTTCCTATGGCTTATTCCGATCCAGCCCAACTCTAAAATTAATAGTAAACAAGTTTGTTTACAAATCCATGCACGTTTTACATAGTGACCTTCAGCATCAAAATATTCCAGAAATTTCCTATTAAAGCGTGGTTAAAATTTGGCTGTACTAAAAATAGCTTTTAGGCAATCATTTTCAGTCAAAGAGTGCATGATTTGGAAGCTGGTTTCCAGGTGAAGGTCACATGACGCAACAAAATGGAGTCTGATTAAAATTCACTGTTGAATCGTAACCAAATTGTAGCGATGTGAAAAAAAATATTTTCGTGTTTGCAAAACCTCACTATTGGTGAAATAAATGCAGTTTTAAGGCTTAAGAAAGGAATTTCAGCTGTTCTAGTCGCATTTTCTTGCATAAATCTGACCAATGTTTCCATCTCTGTAAGTTCGGACCCTCATTAGTTCGCTACATGCATTATTTCTATTGACACGGAATCAGTAGGTAGCCACGGTTTTATAGGGATAAGCCTTACATATAAAGAAAACAAAGCAAACTGTGGATAAAGAAAACATGGGGAAAATAGTAACGTACTTGTACATTAACAGTATTATGCAGAACCGTGGTGCCAAATCAATTTACAGTATATGGTAGGAACGTACTTGTGATAATAATAATAATAATGATAATAACGACTTTATTTATTGTGGATTACATACATGACAGTTAATATCAGTTGTCAATAAGGTCCACTGAAAAGAAGAAACAAAATAACATAATAAACAAATAACAATAAATAACCCCCTTCCCTCGATATAGGCATATATATATATATACATGTATAAACATATTATATATAGTGAATTGCAAATAATAATGTTTAAGTTTTGTTGACAGACTGTAAAATATTAGATACTTTGTATCACTGATCAATAACAGTGGTATCAAGCATAGGTTTATTAGGTGGAGATTCTCTCAGTTCCCTGTGAAAATTTGTATTTGATGTATTTTTACATAAAAGTGTTTAATGTATTGGCTTTTCTGATATCTTCTGGAAGGGAATTCCATAGCTTTGGTCCACCATATTTGGTATTTGCTTACATACATATCGTATTGATGTTACTGTGATTTTGTATTAAAATCAAAATGTGGCAAGTTAACAAGAATTTCCATTTACTAGTGTCAACATCACTGTAAATTGAAAAGTCACAGAAAGAAGACAGGAAAAATGTTGAAAAACTGGGTGAATTTTTTACAAAAAGGTTCATTAGAGTAAAATGATCGAATAATGACATTGTATAATGTTTCTTAGCATCTTGAATGTCTATCCATAACGTTTGTGTTGTATTTATACATCTGCAACATCGAAAAATCATATTTTCTGATCATAATTTGGGTTGCGTTCAAAAATCCTAAATGAATACCTGTTTTTGCAGGTTTTGTAGGGTTGGTTGTCGTCTCATTGGAAGCATACACATCTCATTTCAACTAATTAAAAATAGTATTGAAATTCGAAGACTTTGATGATAGCCGCATCTTTTGTATGTTGTTATTCTGCAAGTGCTTGTGGGAACCAGAGCTCCGTCATGCAGTATTTTCACATGTCGCCATTTTTGTGACATTGTACAGCGACGCTCTTTATTTCATTTTCATTTTATTTTTATCTTTCATTTACTTATTAACTCAAAAATTTAGGAAGACTTTCAACGAGTATCAGTTTATTCACAGCCAAATTTTGAATCAGAAACGTTTATTTAAAGTCTAAAAATATAGGTGTTGCGTTGGGAGTGTGCGCAAGGGTATATGCAAGAGATTTGACTTGCTCTATGGCACCAGTATGCTATGTACTTACTTACTTACTCACTTACATCGGAACTATGTGCCAGCTTTAATCAAGGAGGTTTCGTTTGTTTTTGAAGGGGCTATGTGTTATTTGTTGGGCTGCAATTGTATGATTGTGTGCAAAGGATGTATTAGTACCCCCTTTGTTGGTAGACTGTATTTAAAGTTTGTGTGGTTCGTTTTGATGACTTTGATTCCTGCCTTGCCCATTATTGCCCATTATTTTAAACTAGGTCAAGTCGTAATTGTATCTCTTTGGGTCGCATTACGTTAGGTCACTGTCCTTATTGTTTTAAACTAGGTCACGCCCTGGGATTGTTGTGTCCCGTTTAATCGCCGTTTTGGCATGGATTTGTGTAGGCATTGCTCGGAGTAGTTGTGTTGTGGTGTTTCTGATTCCTGTGCTCGGCTGGTTAGGTTGAGTCCTACCAGCCCTGTCGGATTTTCTCATACCATTTTTGTGTTACCTATTTGACTGCGTTACTCTATTGTTTGTTTTCCAGTCACTATATTATTTACTTAAAGTTAACCTTTCCTTAGGATGAAAGTCATTTGGAAGAATGAGGCATAAGCTTGGAATTGTGTCATGTATTGGTAAATGGGCGTATATACGTATTTGTGGAACTAGGTCATTTAGCCAATTTGGTATAATAATAATATATAGTAATACAGTTTAATTTCTCGTTTTGCTGTGTTGTGTTAACCGCTATGCTATTTTTTTTAATTTTGATTGTTTCTTTGGTTTATGAGTGGGCATTGCTCAGGGTAGTTGTGTTGTGGTGTTTCTGATTTCTGTGCTCGACTGGTTAGGTTGAGTGCTACCTTCCATGTCTGATTTTCTCATACCTTTTTAGGCTTTGCGTCGAGTAAGTCTGGTATGTGCTGTTTTTTCGTTTTCTGTCTGTTTTGGCTATCTAAGTAGAGTGTTTCCTTACCTGCACATTTGTATCCACCTTTTTGTCCCTATAAAGACACCAGATGACAGTGACGAGATACACATGTACTTTATACATCACATTACCTTTTATTCCATAATAGTGTAATAATCGTTTTGTAATGTCATCAGGAAACGTTCAATTTTTTTAAGTCGTAGGCTGCGGCAAAGATGTTCAAAAATATAAGAGCCGTCAGTGTTGTTAATACATCAAATAACATTATGTATTGAAACAGTTATCTATACAGTTTCTTATGGTAGAAAAATCAAAAATCTGATGTTGTCTCTTTTTTGCTCAACAATGGCATAAATTGTTGCGTTTATAAAGGTCGTAAAATAAACCTGTTTTTATTTTCTTTATCGAGAGCTTATGCAGTGGGTGCCTCTATAAATCATTGTAGTTATCATAGCTTTTCACCGAGACCTCGATATTGCTATATCATGTGTTGACTTCAACACATCAAACTGTAGCCATACAAAACATACATGTACAGGAAAATGTTTTGTCTTGCTGATATACTGCATGAGCCATAATTAGCCATAAGCGATCACATTGGGTTTTTTATAAACAATAAGGAATATATAAATGATTGTGTAGTATAAAATATTTATTGCTCCAATTGGAAAATACAATATACAAGTAGCTACCTATATTCTAAACCTTCCTGCCATAAGAGATGTGTTATAAATGTCAATAATAAACTGTCTCTAAATAATATTTGTTTAAGTTATAAGAGTCTAAATTAGGCATTGTATGCAAAACTTGTAATTTTACGACTTGTGGGTTAAAACTTCTGTTGCCATGACAACCATCGTATTATCAGAACTAAAATAATTAACTAAAGTATTGAACATTACATATCTAACTTATAAATTTTCAAATGAACAGTTGTTTGTTTTTCAAATTTAATATTTTGAAACCACCTTGCAAATTATTATTTCTTGGAACACTATCAGAGACATATATTGGTACTTATTGGTCACCATCAAGCACCACAGTTACTTAAATATCACATTATTATGTAAAATGTGCGTGTGCAATAATAGCACACACTTTGCAAGCTGAATTGGCATTTTGAAATGTGAGAATATGACCAAAGCGTGTGCTAATAAAGCTAATAAATACAAAAGGTTAAACGACCCCCATTGGAAATATATTCTTGTATTTTTGATTTTTTGTTATCCTTGACCGAACGTTATTTGATATTGATATTAACCTAGTATAAAATGTCAACTCGTTTTACCATGACCTTTATAGGTTATATTCGACAGGGGAGGTCATAATAATGCCAGTACATTGACCTACAGTGGATATTCATGGAAATTTCACTAGAACGAACGTGATTTTCGGCATTGTTTACGACCTTCCCGTATAAACACGACATAGCTTAAGTCAAGGAACCTGACATTTCGGACTCAGGACCGAACCCTAATAGTTAGGATAACAAATTTGAAATCGATCTATTGTGCCAACTTGGTACATGTAGGTGCGCTAAGTTTAGCGCTGTTTCATATGTATAATAAGCATAAGGTAACTGTAGTGCAACATATAAAATTAAAGTGTTCCAAGAAATTATTGAGAATTTGTAAGGGTTTTTCAAAATGGTGTAACTATTTTATATGCAAAACAAAAATTGTTCATTTGCGTAAGTTATGTACATGTATGCATTGTTCAGGGTATGAATTGCCAATGATTTTAGTTCAGACAATGCAATCATTATCATGTAAACAGGACTTTTAAGCCACAAGTCGTAAATTTTGTTTTGCATACAATGCCTCATTCAGACCTTTTATTTAACGAGAAAGTATTTAGAGAAAGTTCATAATTGACACAGGAAACAATTAATTGACAACAAAAAAATACAACGAGTTTATATTCTAAACTAAATGGAGCTGCAACTTGTAACAGGGGTGCATAAATTACTGCTACCCAATATGAGGGTTGCGTTTGAAAATTCACTAAGGAAAGTTTGAAAATGCATTGTTGGGCACTGTTTTGTTGTTGTTTGTATTCTCCATAGGTTAATTTGTAAGAAACAAATGATTAAATTGTAAGAAACTTTATAAGTTGGCCTTAGTGTGGCAATAATCGCGATATGAACCCCAAAATAGGTATATTTTTGGTATATTTTCTCTCTTTCGGCAAACAATAAGATTTTCCCAATCGTTCATGCTTTTAAAGAATACATCCCTACCCTCTTTCTTCATTTTAGGCATTTTTCTACGACACACCGGAGACCTTTATGACCTTTCACAAAAATATATTTCAGACATAACTCACTAATTTTATATTTCACAAATAGGCTAAGGTTAGATCTATGAAACAATGTACAAAATAAACATATTTTCCCCTTCAACGGTGTGCAATTATGCTAAATGTGATTCTCAATAATTTCTGGGAACACCGTAACTGTAGTGCAACATATATACTTAGTGTTTTAAGAAATTATTGAGAATTTTTCAAATGTTTTCAGAATAGTGTAACTATTTTACATGCAAAACAAAGAATTGTTCGTTTGTATAAGTTAGGTATTCACTTTATGAATTGCCCATGGGCTTAGTTCAGACAATGCAATAGTTGTCATGGCACAGGAGTTTTCAATTTTTGCATGCTATACCTAATTTATAGGCCCCTACGCTTTTTTTAACGTGAAATTATTTAGAAATAGTAACTAATTGGCACTTGAACCAATGTACTGATTTAAAAGGCAAACTCACGAAGAATTTGTATATTCTATACTAACTGGGAGCTGTAAATTGTATCTGTGGTGCAGCACATTACTGCCACCAAATATGGGGGTTACGTTTGAAACTTCACTTAGGACATTTTAAACAGGAATAGTTTGGCATTGTTTTGTGGTTCTTTTTATTCTCCATAGGTTAATTCAAAATAAACAAATCATTAAATTGTAAGGAACTTCATACTTTGGCCCTATAGTGTGGCATTATTCTCAATATGACCCCAAAATAGGTATAGTTTTGGTGTTTTGACTTACAAAATTTCATTTTAGGCATACAATAAGATTTTCCCAATTGTTCAAGTTTTTGAATCAAGTGAAAAGTGTTTAAACCTTAAAAATAACATGTTCAGATAAGCAATGAAGTATTTTGGATTTAGCATCCCGTAAGTTTGCGCATATTATAATGCCTTTTACAACCCTACCACCTTTCTTTATTTTAGACATTTTCTTCGATGACCCAACGGGGGACCTTCATGACCTTTCATACAAAAAATATTTCGACCATAACTTACTACTGCTATGTTTTAAAAATATGCTAATGTTACATAAATTAAATAATTTACAAATTAAACGTATTTTCCCATTCAGATATGTGCAATGATGCAAAGTTTGATTCTCAATAATTTCTGGGTAAAGTTGATGGCGTTAGTAACCCATTATTGTATGCTTATTCCCCGATAACTACTCTTTTTGTCGTTGTTGACATTAATAAATTGACATTGAGGTTAGATTTCGGCATCATGTCAAAATTGCTAAAATTAAAAAAAATCAATTGAATTACTAATTATATGAGTAGTGAGATCCGCGTCTGGGCGTCTGTTTGAACATGTTGAATATCTGCATGTGGAACCTTTTACCTATAGAAGAATATCTAGTTTAATCCGGAACTTTGTGCAACCATTCCAGTCATGATATTATTGTAGACCGATTGTGTTTGTTTTATGATTGCAGATTTGAAAACAATGAAGGAATAGTTGGGAGGAGATTCTGCTTAACTGAGATTGCATAATGACGTCATAATGACGTAATTATCTACGTAACATTGGGTGTTTTCGATCAAGTTTGCCCTTGCTACCCGAGCGTTACTCGATGGAAAATCGCAAGAGTCTATTGCATTAAAATGGACGGGAAAAACAGAGTTCCTCGATCAACCATGCGTCGAGCAAACAAACTATAAAAATGATTGTTTTAGTTATTTTCACAACAAAGCAATAAACGTAGAAAACATGTCCTTAAAATAATATCACGGTACGGTATTGTAAGGTTACAACTTTTGACAATTGTATTAATTTTTTCTTGTTATGTTTATGTTAATACCCAATTTCTTTTGTTAAAGTTAACTTAAACTTTTCAACCTTGACTAATAATGCTCCATTGCAATTAAACTATTCCGTCCTCATTTGACGTATGTCATTACAATGTATAACATAAACTGTTCAATCCCAACTGGACATGTTTCATAACAATTTTCAAACTGTTTATATGGGTTTATGTGGGCATTGCTCAGGGTAGTTGTGTCGTGGTGTTTGTAAGGTTGAGTGCTACCTTCCCTGTCGGATTTTCTCATACCTTTTATGCTAACTGGACATGTTTCATAACAATTTTCAAACTATTTAACCCTAACTGGATATACTCCATTAAAATTTTCGATCTGTTCGACCCTAACTGGACATACTCCATTACAATGTTCAATCTGTTCGACCCTAACTGGACATACTCCATTACAATTTTTAATCCGTTCGACCCCAACTGGACATACTTCATTACAATTTTCAAACTGTTCTATCCTAACTGGACATGCTCCATTACAATTTTTGAACTATTTGACCCTAACTCGACATGCTAACCGGACATGTTTCAAACTATTTGACCCTAACTGGACTTGTTCCATTAATATATGCCATGCGCATGCGCAATACAAAACTCGCTCTTTCTTATACCCCAATATCCATATGGTACTAGAAAATAATTGTCTTTGTAGTAATAATACACAAGTGTTTTCTTGTTGAGTTCAACATTAAAGTGCTAGGTTGTAAGGTCAACAACTGCGACATTATACATTCATTAATAGCTCACTGACACGCATTACCTCCCCTGCCTTATAACAGGTTTATGATCAGACAGATAATTACGTACATAAACTATAAACTTATTATGACAGCTCTTATTTATTGTTTATAGTGAGCTTTAAATGAAATAATTTGCACTACTATATATGTGGATCATAATAGAAAGCCTTTACTTGTCAGCTATCTACATTACATTAATGTTCAACTGGCTGTCACCTGTCAAGAAAACATGTCGCCAGTTTTGATAAGTTGTTCTAGATCACGTGGTTCAATGTTCGCGATTTTCAACCAATCAGAATTAAGCTTAGTACATTGACATGCTTCTATGTATCGTCCAATCTGGAGGGCCATATTATTTATAATTTTATGCGTATAAAGTCTTTGTTAGACACAGAGTACGGGAATTAGATTTAATAATGTTTGACTTGTTGTTTATATCGCTGGCTTATAATGAGGTCGTCCTTATAAAATTGATACATATTGGAATTAAGCACCACAAGGCGCTTCTTATGAGCCAATTGGCATGACAATCGGAACTTGTCATGTTGACCAAACTGAAGTAAACACATCTTGTTTTACCATAAGAGTAACTGTCGGACATTTAAGATTCTCAAAGCATAAATTTTGTACTTACGACCTTCTCATTCTAAGCCAGCGCATATATCTAAACTAATTAAACGTACAGTAATGTACTCGTATTTCCAACTTACTTTTGACACCTTCGTAGTAATGTTGGAGTATTAGTATTGTCGTTGCCTTCACGAAACTTGTTGTTAACATGTGTGTTACCTTGCTTATTTGATTGCGTTTTGTTGAAGACTTTTGTCCATTAGTAGACCGGACAAGACTTTTGTCCATTAGTATATTATACATTACTAAAATAATAAGCAGTTTTGTACTGAAAAACAGATATGAGAAAATCGGACATGGAAGGCAGCACTCAACTTAACCAGCCGAGCACAGAAAACAGTAACAACACAACAAAACTACACGGAGCAATGTCCACACACAGTCCAAAGAAATGATAAAAAGCCCAAGTCCCACCGCAAAAATGCAGGATGAGGCAATTTCACAAAGAAATAAACAAAACTATTTTACTCATAAATCCCGCTCATCTAATTAATCCACCATTGTGTGGTATACCACAAGTTCCCGCCTTTCTAAATACTGTAGGCGCTTTTTATACAGTGTTATTGACGTTTTGCACTGAAGACAATTTAGAAATCAGAGAAAAAACACACACTAGGATACCTGGACATGTTGACAATAAAAAAATGAAATAAACACCCCTGTCCTGAACATATCGATGGCTTAGAATGAGAAGGTCGTAAGTACAAAACGGATCACTCTTTACTTATGGTAAAACAAGCTGTTTCAACTTCAATTTGGTCAGCATGACAATTCCTGATTACCTTGAAAATCGGTTAATAAGAAGTGCATTGTGGTGCTGAATTTAAAGAATGACCTTCTCATTCTGAGCCAGTGATATATAACAATAATTACAGGTACCCCAGTTTGTTTAGCCACAATTATATATTATTATTAATGTCTATGGTTTAGCTCACATTTTATATAATTTGCTATAGGTGTAGCATAGTGTAAACTATATAAATAACATAATAGTATAATGATATGTTGAATTGTTGGTGCCTTAAGATAAGTTAAGATTCTATTTAGTAATTAATATTTGATTGGAATTGTGTATGTGTCGGGCGATCTGCATGTATCAATCCTTGCAGTAAAAGCAAAATGCTCTTCGAAACATTATTTTACATATCACACACTGTCGTGTATACTAATTCAAACTTATACTAATTAAGTATATGTACTGTGATGCCCACGACACAGTCATACCTAATAATAAAAAAAATAACAAAGAAGAAGAAGAAGAAGAAAAAGAAGAAGAAGAAGAAGAAGAAGAAGAAGAAGAAGAAGAAGAAGAAGAAGAAGAAGAAGAAGAAGAAGAAGAAGAAGAAGAAGAAGAAGAAGAAGAAGAAGAAGAAGAAGAAGAAGAAGAAGAAGAAGAAGAAGAAGAAGAAGAAGAAGAAGAAGAAGAAGAAGAAGAATTAGTGATGATAGTTAATACTAATAAGTATTAATAATAATAATAAATACTTTATTTCACGAGGAAACCTATTTGACAATACTTATTCACCAAACTGCCATAAGATCCTAAACAATGAACATTAAACTAGAAAAAATAACTGTGCAAAGTAAAGAATTATATTTGATACTTTGACCCCTATTAACCAGGATAACAAGACCTCTTACAATCTGAAATGGTAATAATAATAATTGCCATTATAACATTTATTTTGACATTAATCAAATTATTAGATACCTCCTATTTCGTGATACAAATCTTCACCTTAGAGAAAACTATCACACAGAAAAAAAAGAAAAAAGTGAGCTGCGCCACTCATGTTTTTTTCGTCGTAATTTAGGAACTGTTTTGAGGTCAAATACGGTCATTTTCGTTAACCTACCAGCGTATTCGTATTTATTCGACACTAGAAACTTGAGATACGATTGGAATTAATACCACGGAAAATAATAGTCTTTCCAGAAATGATTAAGAAATTTTAAGGTGTTTTCAAAATGATGGACTTATTTTATTTGAAAAAACAAACAATTTGTATAAGTTAGGTATATGCAATGTTCATTGTATGAATTACCATTTGTTTTAGTTCAGACAACGCAATGGTTGTCATGGCAACAGGAGTTTTGACCAACAAGTCGTAAAATGTTAAAGTATTGATTACAATGCCTAATTTACACGCTTTATTTATTTTGGAATAATTTAGAGACACTTCATAATTGACACTTTTTATTGGCATTGAAGGCAAACTCGTGCCTAACGTGTATATTCTAAACTAAATGGAGCTGCAAATTGTATCTGGGTGCAGCACTTTACTGCCATCAAATATGGGTGTTGCGTTTGAAAATTCACTAAGGAAATTTATAAAAAGCTTCGTTGGACACGCCTTTGTCGTTCTTTTTATTGCCCATCTAATCTTTTAGGTTAATTCAACATAAACAAATTGTAAGAAACTTCATAATTTGCCCCTAGTGCGGCCATACACTCGATATATTTTTGACTCACAAAATAGGAATACAATATGATGTTTTCAATTGCTAAGGTTTTTTTATAATCGAATGAAAAGAGTTTAGACCTTATAAATAACATGTTCAGATATGTAATGAAGTTTTTGGGATTTAATATCCGTCGAGTTTGGGCAAATAATAATGTCGTTTACAACCCTATCTCCATTTTTTCTATGGCCCAACCGGGGACCTTCATGACCGTTCACACAAATATACGTGAGATGATTAAAAGGTAATGAGACAAATGCTCTAATATTTTAAGTGTACGTATCTAAGCCATGAAAGAGTCATATCAATTTTGCTGTGTTCAATGCCGATGTTTACGTATAAAATACAATGTTCTACAATAAATAGTTCTTTATTAATGCAACGTCAAATATAAGATGTCGCGCTATGTCACCATATGGTATATCGACTTATATTTTATTAAATGTTCCTCAAATATGTATCAAATATACAGGAAGTGACGCAAAAACATTGAAGAACTGTGGAATAAAAGGTTGTTGGTGTAGGTTTGTTCGATTTTGATATATGACGTAAAAAAACAGTAGCGGCTTGAAAACTAGGCAAAATTTCGGGGAAAATCACACATCGAAATTGTACAGTTCTTCCACAAACTAAGATTGAGGTCGAAACAAACATTTAAAAAGAGGAAACGAACAGTATACACGTTTGCATAACAGATTGTACAGAAGTCTGTTTGTGACGGAAAAAAACTCTTATTATATCAAGTCGATGTCAGAAAAAGCTTTGGATGAGCTGTCGCATTTGATTGTCACTCGTTTGACGGACGTCGCATACGAGAGACGTCTTTAGAATGAAAATGATCGAATGATTATTCTTCAATTCCTTGGAATTTTATAACAAATGAATTGCTTTTGGTCAAAAGAACAATTGTTCTAAATACACACTGAATTATAAGTAAATATATTCAATATTTGTAGATACATAAGCGTTTTATGGAGCAATGAGACGCTCGGATATTTAACAATTTACGTACGTGACGTCATTGACATCTTTAATGTGCGGTGAGTCACTGTATCCAAGGATGCACAATAATGGATAACTCTGCCAGTAATGAATAAAACATTATGGAACTCTGCAGACGGAGAGAGGATACATTGTTTCTTTAAAATAAAAACTTATTTAATTTATTTCACGAAGAATATTCATTTTAGACCGTTTGTCTCATTACTTTTTGATCCCCCACGTAGTTCAACCATCACTTACTAATGATATGTTTTACAAATAGGTTAAGGTTAAATATATTAAATAATGTACATCTAAGTCGTATTCCCCCATTTAGATATGTGCTTGATAGTTTGATTCTCAATAATTTTTAGGAACACTGTACCTAACCATCAATATGTACAATTTATTGAAACATAAATATTAAATAAAAATGTGTAAAACGCTCTTTTCATACAAGTGCTTGGTATTCAAAATATTGACAAGGTTTTATAACAAATAAAAACAATCTGAAGTTGCTTATATAACCTCTGCAGGAGGTTGTCGCTCGGACTTATATAATGGCGCTCCAATTAGCGAGGACAAAGAAATGCATGCACAAACGCGTCTTGTTGATGCCGTGTCGTACGTGCATTGTTTGTACGACCGCGAGGAATGGACATTTATCATGTTTTCTCACTTACTTGATGACCTTGACGACATTTCTCTTGTACTAAATATTAGACGCTAACCTGTCCGTAGGTCTCCGGTAACAAAAACCAGGTTCAGAGGTGTTAATAAGAGGGACGTTTTTAAGTTCCAGGATACGTAGCAAAGAATGGTTGACGTTTGCTAAAAAACTTAATGATTTTAAGCAAAGAGACATTAAAGACACAATTAAATCATATTCGCCGTTTGATCACAATTTTTCACGCGGTTACTTAATAAGGTGATGTTCCAATTTTATAAAATTATTGTACATTATTATTATATTTATTTTGTGTGCCATTTGGTTGACTGAATGACATTTAATCTGAACAATAAATTATGTTGATAATAATATATGGTCAGAAATAACGTTGTCCCGGGTAGCCATTACTGACATTACCATGACCGTAATTCCATTTTGTACAACACACCCTCATGCCTTCGATTCATGGTGCAATATGTATCATGAATTGTTTTATTTAAATGCAAAATTGAAGCAATTTGAACGCACGATATATATTACAGACAACGTTTCCTGGAAGGAACTATTGAAACGCCCCTCATATGAATATATGTATACGTGACTAAGACCAATTGCTCCAGTTTTCAGAATAACTGACCTTATTGTGTGTTCCCTACTATACTGGAGTATTCATATCGCTGGCTTAGACTGAGAAGGTCGTAACTACAATTTCAATAGCTAGAAAAAACAAGAGAACCTGTCTGACAATCACTCTTTACTTATGGTAAAACTGGCTTTTCCACTTCAGTTTGGTCAACATGACAAAAGTTCCGATTGGCATAAAAATAGGCTCATAAGAAGTGCTTTATGGGGTAGATTTTAAATATGTATGAGTCTTATAAGGTCGTAAGTGCGACCTTCTCGTTCTAAGCCAACGATATAGCACAAATGTGTAACACTATCTTACATCTTCTGGTTAGAAATAAACGTCAAGGACGACACAAACGATATGATGCTATGTTGTACCGAATGTGGCTTCGTGCCGAATATGGCGTGCGTATATTTGGAAAAGAGGGAACACTGTCAACGAGTATTTGATCGAATGATAAAGAAATGTGATCAATTTAAAAAATTAAACAAACTTAAAAATGCAAACACTAATAGAATAATTATATGGGGAAAATATATCCATTTCACTTTTCTGGAAAATCCAACAAAAAATATGCAAAACATTCTCGTTTAACAGTCTATTTATGCTAGTCTAGTCTGGGAACTGCCATTGGTATATGAGGATGGGTAAAATAAGATTATGTGACCAACTTTTAAAACGCAATAATAGAACTATAAAGCACATACATAGCCATTGCTTTTGCGAAAATTAGCAGAGGTTCAAAATCATATTTTAATATTTACACAACATTTAATCGGTTTTTTAAATAGACTTAGATAATTATTTAATGAAATCCATTTGTAAATAGCATAGACTGGTCACAGGATACTGTAAAGATTCAGCGAATATTTAACATGACTGTATGGTGTGAATATAATATAAAGAATAAATATGCATGCATCTATCAAATTTGCGAAACCATTTGGACGTAAGCTCCTGTTGGAAATAATTATAAACGTATGAGAATTATTAATTTTGCAGGTATTAATCATAACAATACAATACAATACAATACAAGCTTTATTTTAAGTCGGATTTACATTTACAACAAATAAGCATGAACATAGATCTGTGTATATACCAAATCACTGTATGAATCTATATCGGATTACTATACATGATATATAGGAAATATTTCATTATATATAAAAAAAAATTATATTCCGTATCATGCTTTTATTTATACACGCAACCTGATAATATAGACGAGGCCCCCAGAAGAGTTAATACTTTTCGTTTTTGAGGGATCGCCCCAGTTCCAGAAGCATCCCTGATTCTGTTACGAACCTGATGTATAGCACCATACACTGGACCTATGGTTTAAAGTCTCATCCGAAATAGTATTAGTAAATTAAATTTGTCAGCCCCACAACACCGAGATCAGCCTGAAGTATCGTGCTCTACCAACTGAGCTAAGCTATGGACGGTATTATTGTATTATTGCAATTATATATTATCATGATATCACGTGACTGGCGTCAGTAACTTAATAAAGATAATATTCTTACGTGTATAATGACACCTCCCCTGTTGACAGGTTTATTAACTATATTTATTATCTTTTATGGTGGTATACAGTTTTATGGTGAAACTTATATAAGCACGCGTTGATATTTAATACAAATTAGAAATATATTCTTGTTTGATTTATCGGCGCATTTGAACACAGGTAACTGATTCGTTGAAATCGAAAAAAAATCGTGAAAATACGAAAATATTTTTTTGGAAATAATAATTTAACAAAATCTATTTTATTTCGTTTTCAAATTGTATTTATCAATGATACAGTTACCTGTGCATTTAATCAAAGGTAAACGATTCATTAAAAAAAATGAAATGTGAACTTTCTATAGTTTTATATATAGAAACTAACAATATAATAATCACTGTCTGGGAAAAAGAAAGTCTCCATCAGTAATACATTTAGCTGTGCATTATTTGATCAGCACTTTGACATCATGTTAATGAATAAACCGTTCTATTGTTTTTGTTGTATTCACGTTAAAGAACAGAACAGAACAGAACAGAACAGAACAGTTTGTTCACTCCTAATTTACACCTGGAAAGCACAACGTAATATATGCCTTCATTCCAACAGTGAATTTATCAAAGTATTTAATATGTTTAAAAACATTTGGAACGAATAAAGATAAATCTGAACATGTTTAGGAAAAAGCCCTTAAAGACACGCACATAATTTATGTTTTATTTGGTTTTATGATAACAACATAAGCATTAGTAATAGCCGAGCTGAAATATGTCAGGCATTTATATAGGAGAGCCTCCACCCTGATTTGAACCCGGGTCGCCAGATAAGACGTCAAGCGCACTAACCACTGAGCTACGTAAAAGTATCATTAGCATCAGAGGCAGCAGAAACAGTAGTTGTTAAAAAAGTTAAGTTACAAATTTTCTAGGGCTCTTTTCAGCTGTTAGGCCGCTCAAGCACCCTTTGGCATTTCAACTTCCCCTGGTCATTGGGCTACATATGGAAACCTACACTCGTGTCTCCCTGGGGGGACTATTTCTCTCCTGTGGTGTGGCAGCCAACATCGATCTGCGGCGCCCAGGAATAGACACTGCTCTCACAGGTACCATATTACACCATGGTGGAGTGGAGCTGTTGGTCTTGCTCAGAGAAATTAACCTGTGATCCAGAGAGGGTCGAACCCAGGACCTTTCGATCCCGAAGCGCACGCCCTACCTCTAGGCCACCGCTCCCCACAGTATCAGTTTTTTAATTACAAAGTTTACAATAATAACATGATTTACCGTATAAAGAGTTATGGTCCCTGTCGAAAGAATGTTAAAATTATACATGTACTAATTTTCAACAGTGTATTTTAATGTCAGTTTTGAAACAAAGTGTTTCTAAATACAAGGCCATGAGAACGGTTTTCTGTTTTTAATTGCTAGAGAGTGAGTTTTTATACTGGATGGTGACACAGTCTACGCTTAAGGAAGTGTCAAGTCGAACCGCTGAATTTTTTCTCCACTTTTGTAATATTCTCACACCGAAACAAACAATAAAAACATTCATTTTTTGCCAAAAAAGTCTAAACAATCGGTGCATCTTACTACTATAACATCGTGCCAACGGAAATCTCTATCAACACGGCTGACTGATATGTGTGGGCCAGTTACTTTGCTATTTAGCGACTATTAATTGTATAGTTGATTAGAACATCGTATGAACATGACGTTTTAATTGCCGCGGTGTAAACGTGTCGGAATGTATTTGCTTGAGTAGTGAGTATCATGTCACAGAAGGATGATTGAAAATGTGAATTTGACAATTATTGTGAAATGGGTGGACAGTGAACCAACTCTGAGCACGGTTGCCATTTTAATTGTCGCCGCGACGAAAGCTAGCACTTAATAGCCCTGTACACTAACGGTGCATTGTTTCCTGAGAAAGGGACAAAAAACGAATAACGAAACAGATACGTGGTAATAAAAGGATCATACGCACATAGACTAACATCTGCTATAATTTTGACCTTTTTGGAAAATTCAATGTATTTTCGTTCCCATGGTTACTGTCGTGTACTAAGCAATGGTGACATTTTCCCTTGCCCAACATCTGCCTGTTACTGAGTTTGTGTCCAGGTTTTTGCGTCCTTTTGCATTCATATGATCGTCTGGTTGGCACCGGTATGGCCTTTCAGTTAATTGCTAGCTCCTAGTAATTAATACATTGCATCATTGTGACGGGCCATGTATTATTTAAAATAACACATCTCTGAGTGTAGAGTTAACATGTAAACACATTCATGTCTGGCCAACATGTGAAGTTGTCTCCCCTGGTATAATCAACGCCATTAAAGGATGTACAGGTTAAGTTACCGTTCAAAACACCACTAGGTATAAACGAAATCACTCTTTGACTTATCAGATTACTGTAAAAAATACCTTGTATCATTTATTGCTATTGAAAGCAAATAGAAAATCTGATCACTGTACTTATTAATGCGGTACTATATAATCCTACGTGTACTCCTTATTGTAATTGTCGTAAATCAGTGAAAACATTGCACGTGACACTGTTTTATCAAACCACTATCGAAAAGTCGTAAAATTACAATCCAATTTTAATTCTTTGAAACCTAAATGTTTGGGGACAGATAGAGTTTGCAGGAGTTTCGATACTGAATCCTTCATTAGAATTATTGGTATAGCTGCTAAGATATCAGTAAATAACCTAAATTTTGACGTAACAACCAATCATCAGTTTTTCAATGCTATCAAGAAGCTCTTCAATTACCGGTTTCCTTTTAGGAGTTGATACCTTCCCAGGAGTAAGTAACCTTTTAGTTCTCTTCGATCCCATCATTTGAGTCTCATGAGCCATGTTGTAAAGAAGTCCGAGGCACTTTCGTTAGATAAACACCGAGAAGTTCCGACTGCTGCATACTACAGAACAGAACAATAACATTATTTGTATATATTGCATATATATCAGTAATCTTCATTTGAATTGTTTAATTATAATCGACTGCTATTTAAGTATTAATATTTCGTGTAGTTTTGCATTCAATACTATTTATTGACAGGTCAAAACACTGCTCTATTTGACTTAATGTTAAAGTTAATAATATTGCTGGGACCGCTTATAGTATATAAACATTGCAAATGTAGTGATAAAGGCTACTCTGCGTTGGTCTCATTACTAACTTACATAACTAATTACCGTTTGTGCTAAACAAGACCTGCTTTACATCAAATTCATCATTAGTTAATGCAGTTATTGATCTCACAGTCGCATGATGCAAACTAGTGTGTTTATAGAAAAAATGTAGTATATATTGACACGTTTGGCGCACTGAATGTTTGGCGAAGTCACCAGTGTTAAATAGCCAGATTGTCGTGCTAGGTTCAGTAGATTCAGTTGACCTTCCTGCCAGATATTGGGTCATCCTGCATTTTTGCAGCGAGGACTTGGGTTTTAAATCATTTATTTGGATTGTGTATGGGCATCGCTTCGTGTAGTTGTGTTGTGATGTTACTGTTTTCAATGTTCGGTTGGTTGAGTGCTGCCTTCCCATTCCGATTTCCTCATTTAGTTTTCGAAACTGATTAGACATTGCCAATGAACTAGAGAGTAGCCATGTTATATTTCTTACGCATCGGAAGCCTATTTAATTAACTGCAAATGTCAGGGGGAAAGGTCATGGAATACTTGTATACGAATTAGCAGATCATTTGACCAGACGCAAGTGTAATGAGCACTCTGCCAGTTTTTGCCGAACTCTTTTGTCGATGGTTATCCAGCAAATACATAGTAAGATTATGCAAACTTGCGCACGATTTACAATGTTTAATGAACCGAGATCCCGTGTATAATATTTTTCATCAGGCACATAAAAGAACAAGATATGCTTCTGGAACTGGTGTTTCTTCTGTACCATACACTCTCCTCAAAACACTAGAATGAGTTTCCTCTTTTGTGTGCCTTGCCCATATGGGCCGCCCGGTGGTGAGGATACATAAAAGCATACAGATAACCCCATACTCCAATTCATTCTACATACTGAAATGGAAGCACGTTCGGAATATTTCTATATCAGGTAGACTGCATGCACATGTGTAAACAAAATAAGGATCTGAATCTTTGCTCGATGTTCACGAGACGTGTTCGACGTCAAAGCCGAGAATGGAACATGTTAGTTTTGTGAAACAGGAAACAGTGATGTCAAAAAAATGATTTAATTGCATATAAAGCAACTGAGTCGGGTTCCGGCAAAAAAGATGACCTTCTGTTGAAACAAACTAAGCTGCATTGGTTGTGCTCATTCTCGACTTAACACATCTCGTGAAAGTCGGTCAACGCGCACTAGATACTGGTACGTGACTTCTATCAGACGCGTTCTAAGAAAAAGAACCTACGTGGTGTGAATAAAATGTTGTTATTCCTGCCTGACTTCTACTGTGCAATCGATCGTTGACAGGGGAAGGTCCGTATTTTTCAGTTTGAAGAAAGAAGGGTCACATATAGCTGGATTAGTATGAGATAGTCGTAACTACAAAATCAATGTTTTGAGAAAACAAGAAAAACTGTGTGACAAACACCCTTGACTTATAATATGGTAAAACAAGCTTTTTCAACGTCAGTTTGGTCAACATGACAAGCTCTGATTTTCATGGAAATTGGCTCATAGGAAGCGCTTTATGATGTAGATTTTAGTTATGCATTAGTCTTATAAGGCACGTAAGTGACACTATTCTAAGCCAGCGATATGTGCATTATACATCGTGTATGCTATTGTGCATTGAGTTGAGTTACATTCTCATACATCAGTGGTTAGTAAGGTAGTACGCGCGCCTTTTATCTAACGATCGAATCTCCTTTCATCTTTAGTGGAACCTTCAACTGAAGATAAACATCCTAAAAATGACAGAGAAAAAACATCTAAACGACATTGAAACAATAAAACATATGTTACCAGGCTCGTTTTTGAGATACATTGTTTTCTAATGACCTATCAATGTATTTTTTCATTCCATCTACACTACCCACAAGTTCTAACCCGCCACCTTACATTTTCGCCATAACTTTTTTATTTAAGTATGTACCCGCATGAAATTTTGCATACCCGTACTTGAATCCAAGATGCAGTCAATTATAAATTTATTTTGGACGGCAAACGATTATGTTCGTTGTCACAGGCGTGTTACGTAATGTGGTATTTTTTACCAATTCACAAAAATACCCAAACTATTGAAGGCATTGTGCATAAATCTACGCATGGAAAACACGTTTTCATAAACATTTTGGCATAACTGATCCCTGTCCCTATACGAAAATCACGTTACATGCCGTGATTTACTCCAGACGAACTCTGCCGAAGAGTAACAATCTTCGAACAAAATGAGAAAACAGGCTTTGTCAAAACGGTTGGTTTTGCAAAATCACGCTTGTATGTCAATATCAACAAAACTAAGTTTGTTGTTAATAAAAAACGGAGATAACCACTTAAACTTCAAAAACAAACAAAAACATAAAATAATATTCATGTTAAATTAAAAAATAAGGGCCGCGACTCTAACCAAAGTCATAACATTCCGACAGGTCTGGCGCGTTCTCTGCTGAAACAATTTGGCTTTTAATGTGTTTTTAGCGTAGGAAATTCATCCTTTTAATCAAAACCGTTCGTGAGCACGTGATTTCCGTTGTTTATTTCTTACACGTGTGCACATGCTATATTACGTAACACGTCAAACATGGTAAATTCAACTGCAAGTAGGCCAAATATCAACACATATTTGAATTTAATACATCTTTATACGTACGTATGTGGATGTTCATGCTAATAAATGCATTATAAAAAAAAATATTTAAAAAAATGAAACATTGACACCTACGAAATGTGTTCCAGTGATTTTTCGAAATCCTGTGAGTGTTCCTATCGAGTCAATTTCATGATATAAAGTGTTTTTCAAGATAAGCAGTCATCAATAATGCCGAAAACGTTCATGTACACTTAAATGTTGGTGCACATGCAATGCACGTGCAAAAATACGTCATTACGCAATACGCCGAATGCACCAAGTTTAGCCACAATACCGCTGAATTAAACTAACTATCAGCTGCATCTACTAAAAATGTATCGGTATGCGAAATCTCACTTGAATATACCAATTTTTGACACTACAGGACAGAAATATCTAGGTGGCGGGTTAGCACTTTTTGGTAGTGTATATCTTGCAGATATGACGCCATCATACTCATTTTACGATTCTTATTATATAACATCATTTTTTAAGCAGTCCATGATGTTGTATATATATATTGGCCTATCCTATTCACATAAACAACAGTTTTGGCTTCCAGGTGAACAAATGCCGTATTTGTACATGGAAGTTACCTCACCCACATGCAAAAATATTGAAAACATGTGATTTTTCATCAAGTAAACAAAAACAAGATTGCGTTCAATAAACGCTAATAAACGCTAATGCCCCCGTGTAAGTCTCGTCCATAAACAAGTTTTATTAATATCATATGAAATAGTTGATCCATAAGCATTATCAAATAATTAGGCATTTTCCTCTATTTAAGCCCAAACGTAGGTGCAGATGAAGGTAAAAATGAGGTCAGGTGATATAGGTGGGTGTGAAGTTCTCCGACACAATATCCATGCAAGTTTGAAAGCTTTGTAGCAAGTCAAATTGATGAAAGACGAACGGTCAATTTGGATTTACCAAGAATATCACCCTTCAATTAGTCTAAGTCCAAAAGTAGGTCAAGGTGAAGATCAAAATGAGGTCAGGTGATATAGGTGTGTGGAGATTGTTTAAAACTTTAAATACAACATCCATGTCTGTATGAAAGCTCTGTAGCAAGCCATATCGATGAAAGAAGAAACGGGGAATTTGGGTTAACCTCGTATGGACGGACAATCGGACAGGTGAAATTGTGAATCACTATATGCCTCCCGGTCTATCTTATATAAGTCGGAGGCATAATTAACGATAGATTTTTTAATTGTGTATAAGTTAATAATCAATTAGACCATCAGTTTAGTAAAGTGACAAGTGGGGTCACCAGCCTTCTTTAGTGGGTATTAACAAAAAAGTACTGATTTTGCATAAATTAACATCATTAAAAAAACGTAGCTACTACATATAACTAAATCATGCACAAATTATGTTGTATTAACAGACGCATTTGAATAGTTGACATGATTTACTGTATACCCATTTAGTTTACAAATTTGCCATTCTTCACCCCCTTTTCTTCCATGCAAAAAAAAGTGTGCAATAGTTTTATGTTTATTTTCATTAATTAATTTTCATAGCCAATCAGCGGAACTAATTTTAGTTTAGTAACTTAGTATTGTATCTAAAAACAATTTTTAATTTTCGCGTAAGCGCACTTGGTAGCTCGAACCTTTATAAGTTCCAAAAAAGGTCTGAGAAAATCCGACAGGGAAGGCAGCACTCAGCCTAGACAACCGAGCACAGAAATCAGAAACACTACAACACAACTACACTGAGCAATGCCCACGCATAAGCCAGAGAAACAATGAAAAGTACCCGCCGCAAAAAAATGCCGGATGACCCAGTTTTACAAAGTAATTATAGAATAGCGGTGATTTCATGAGACCGAATTAAACGCAACCGTCAAATGAAAAATCAGACTCAACATGCGACTCTTGTTTGTTCTAGATTTTGTTTCATCGTTGTAAATAATTCCCAAATACTTCCTGATTTTAATTAAAACGTATAAGCTGTAGAATGCAGCGTTACTAACCCTCCATATGGAGTGACGATTGTCAATAAAGACTATGGTTCATCCGCTAGGTCATATATTTATTTCAAGATACATTATATTTGTTGGGTTTTGTTTGGCTTTGTGTTCGCTCTATGAGAAACTGTTATCAACTTGCGCACTCAAGGGAAGAACCTTAAACCACCATAGTTTTCGCGATCGGTTTACGCATAGTTGACGTAAGCTTGCATAGAATTTACGTTTATAGCACAATAATTATACTAGTAAGTCATTTCAATTATTGATGACAATATTTGACTAAATAAGGTAATACCGTAGTACATGGAGCAACCATCAGATGTATCGTAAAGGTCACGTCACACGTAACGGCCACATTCTGACGTCAATTTACGACTAGTTCGTCAATATGAATTCCGCTAAATTCGTTCTCATTAATATGCATAAGTGAATTTGACATGATCCTGCCATTATGTATGAATATATCTATACGAGGTTCTTGCTGTGAATATATCAATTTCCGCATGCAAATCGCACAATATTAGTATTTTAGATGTGTGTTTGTATTTTGACCTCGAGCGTCTTCTTGATACACCGCGTTTGTAAAAACATACAGCGGGGTTATAGATAAAAACAAAAACCTAATTTACAGGTAGGAACCGTGTCAAATTCTCTGTACTATCACTTTATGTACTATGAACATGATATTTGATAAGCTCGACTACAGTGCAATAATTGAATACAGGGTGGCCAAAAAGAAAGTATACAGTTTCAAATATTTACGTTCGGCTATCGCACAGAAAACGTGTACATGTATAGACGAATGATGTAAGTTTTGTCTTGTACCAGTTTTTAAAATTATAACTCCAATATACGAGTTGTCAATTTTCTGGAATTACTACCTTATTTTCGTCGGGACATGTCACATCATAGTAGCTGTAGTATTGGGTAGTAATAACTTGGGGAACTTGGTCGGGTTTTGGCTGTGTTTTTTTTTTGGTACCATGCAGTGACCGCTATTCTATAACTTCTTTGAGAAATTGGGTCATCCTGCTTTTTTTCGGCGGGGACTTGGACTTTAAATTGTTTCTTTAGTTTATGTGTGGGCTGCTCAGTGTAGTTGTGTTGTGAGTTCTACCATCCCTTTCTGATTTCCTCATACCGTTTTTACAGGAAAACTACTATGATATCAACTGATTCATGAAGTCATCCAACACCTTATTTGCAATGTCGGCCACTAGCGCACCTTTCGTGAATCATTTTTGTCTGCAGAGTTTTGGACGTTCCCTTAACAGAGGCAAGTGACGAATAGAGTTTACCTTTTTCTATTTGGCTATCTGATTCGATAGTGTACGTCCCTAACCCTAACGAAACGTCAATATTTCGAACAAACGTCAATAGATCATACAAGAAATATCAGTTAAGACACCTATGCAAATGTTAACAAAAGTGTCAAAGTTAAAATGAGCACAAAAAGGGAAACATAAAAAGTACAGACATCGTGAAAGCGTCGTTAATTACTAGTATTGAAGATCTAATATATTCCGTCCTTTGCTCTTTGTGTATACAACAACCGGGTAGTATGTTGGTGTTGTACCATGCCTGCTTCGGGGACGCTAATGCACTACAAAATGTCTGGGGCGTTATTCACCAACACTGTAAGTCTAAATTGCAGACTTAGGTTTAGAATTGTCATTATTTATAATTACTGCCATTTCTTTGAAATTAGATTTAACTATGTGAAATTTTATCTGCCTATTTGTTGTTACCCACGGAATATGTATAAGTTACACATTTACATAAAAATTGATACATTTAAAACATATGAGAGCAAATAGAATATTTGGCTATATAAAGTCTAAGTCTGGTTTTTAGACTTATAACGTTGGTGAATAAGGCCCCAGATGTGCACTGTTCAGTATAACCTAACCGCCTGACACAAGGACATTGTGATTGGGTAGTATCCATAAGGCTAAACGTCTCTTTGGCCACTGGAACGTGGGTATGATTGAAAAGTAACTTCCGTGCATAAACAAATAAAAATATACAAACTAAGGTTCAGGTATAGAGTTGTCAACTTACCAGTGGGATGAGCAATTCATCCTGAATTCTACATATCGTATAGCTTCCGAGGGCGGATAAGTTTGGGCATCTTTGGAAAAAAAAAAACAAAGTTTGTATCCTCTTATAATGTCTTCAAAATCCATTGACATCGTGCTTTCATACGTATCATACTTGTTCACCATCATGTCAACAACCTCTAAACAACAGTAGGTTCCACACAAACACGTTTTCAGTTATTTTTTATGAGTTATTATGATTTGCAATGTATGAAAGATTTATTTTTAACATAGAAGTCGTTGTGACTTGTTTTTATCGAGTGCTCTGTTTTTTCTCAGGAGAGCTATATAGGATTTCGCACTAAGGGTGGTCTGGCCTTACATCCGTAACATTTGCTGTAGTCATGTTGCTCCGCGTGATGAGTTATCGCTTGTTGATTATATTAGAAACTGTTCGATACGTATTCAAGACAAATACGGATGCATGCAAAGTTATGCTGACCATTGTACTGTACTGTGAAAAGGAGAAAGTACAAACCAACAGTACAATGTGGCAGACGATGTTAACAGTTTTAGGACCAAGAAGTACATATATATATACACATCTGTTAGCAATCCCAGGATAGGTGTTTGAAATATATTAACAATATGTCACAATTCAATTCGATTCTTTAGTTTCCTTTGTGTATAGGATATTGAACACGGTATGTACAAAGTATCAGGATAATTAATGGTTATACAATTTGAAACTTGATAATAATTACACACTGTACATGGATAGGCATTACATGCCTCAAAAGGTTTACGATCAGGCCACAAGTTCACAAAGGATCAACTGATCTGGATCAAATTTGATCCTGAAAATAAGTTCCCAATTTTTAGAAGCTTTTTGTAACTTAAGTCAATTACAACTTATAGTAATGTAGAGAATACCTAATCTACTTCAAGTTTAGATGTTCAAACTATTCAGACCATCATTTTTCTGTTGCAACAGTGAATTATTGTACCTGATTCTAAAAACGAGGATCAATTTATAAAATGAGGATCGAGTTAGTAGTTTTATAACTGACCATAACAACTTACTCCAATGTCTTTGAAATAGAAGGATATGTTTTTATATATCCACTTGAATAAGAATAGCAAGTTTAACCTTAACATATCTACTGAATTTCACAGGATATATAGTTGTTCTTGATCCTGATCCTGAAAACTAATCCTTTGTGAACTTGGGGCCAGTTATTTTGGCCATTCAATTTACATGTATCACCGGCATGCCTTAGTGTTCACAATAAGCAGAATATATGTTCAGATAATTATTTACTTAATGCCATATCAGTTATCAAACAAAATGTTCTCTAGCCTGGAGGTCCTTGCCCTTGATTCCTACGTCATCACTGTGGGTTGACACTCACAATAATACTAGGGATCCAGACAATTTGGTTTCTTATATTTCCTGATAAAGTAAAGATAGTCCCTTTGATGCACATTATATGATTATATCAAGTCATGATCATGCCCAAGTCAAGTTGAGTTGAGCGTACCAATTGCTTCAAAATAAGCATACATTGTATACTAGTATATTGCTGGCTTAGAATTAGTAGGCCATAACTGCTCTAGCTAGTTTGCGGTAGAATAAAATCGTGTTTTTAAACATTTCTGAAAATCTATTCATCAGATTTTGGTAAAAAATGACACATGTCTACACTAACTACCTACCTACTCCCATTCGGAATTTCATAATTTTTAATCACTTATTAAAAGACATTTCTTCTTTATTATATATTGAAATTACACGCGCATGGGCAGTTTAACGCAGGGAGGTAATCTGGTATTCCAATGACGATTTACTATCAATTTATTCAACCGTTACAATCCCATGAATCCGTAATCGACTTGCTGTTATAAAGACGAGACTTAGGAGGCCCGTATGATTCGGGTTATTTAGGTATGTCACTTGTAAACAATGTAAAACAATAACATGTATACTTCGTCAGATTCACAGACGGGCCTCGTGTGCGGTGTGTGTTATATTAAACAGGTTGCAACTACGTAAATATACCGTTAGGTGTATCACGTGACCGTAAAATTGGCTGTTGCAAGTATCTTCTTACTTGATATTTCATACAAAGTTTCAGTTCATACAAAACTACAAAAATGGTTTAGGTAGCCCACCTATGTGTTTTGTAAAAAATATTAAGTTGTGTTTAAAATTCAATTTCTAGTCATTTGATGTATTATTGTGTTTTATTATTTGCTAAATTCGTCATTTAGAAAAATTAAATGGCATATTCACATCTACTCTGTTTTGTAGTCTTTTATTTGTAAAACACATATGAACTCTCATATATGACAGCATACTATGTATATGTACGGTTTGGAAAGCGGAAGGGAAGATTCAAATGTTATATAGAACTTTTATGAACAAAACTCTTTTAACTCATTTCTGATGTTGCTAAAATTTTAGTGTGCATTAGGTAGATATATTTCATTTATTCGTGCAAAATTTCATACTACAGTGGAACTCACTTATAGCGAACTCGCTTATAACGAAAACTCGGTTATAGCGTAAGGAAAAAAAATCCCCGACTTCGTCCCTTCTTTATTTTAATGTAATACCACTCGCTTATAACGTAATCGGATATAATGAAAAATCGGTTATAACGTAGTGATTTCTATGTCCCGTTGAAGCATTTTGTGTGCAAAACTGATCGGTTATAACAAAAGCGGTAATTGTGTGAAAAATGTTTGTGCAAACAATCTTAAAAGGTGTTAAGTAGTTGCGTCACGGACATTTATCATTGCAAATTAACTGACCTAACCAATAATTATACCTCTAAACTTCGTTGACTGAAAAAGGTAATTGACTTTTTTTAAAGTAGCTGCAACTGTTACTATAAAACGAAATATAAGTTATCATGGTTATGAAATAGGATGAAATATCTGTGGCCTTCATCAACCATGTCATTCGCCATCGTTACTTACTGTTTTAATGGTTTAACGGCTCGTGTTTAGAACTTGCTAATTAGTGGACTTTTCATGTAAGCATACCTTGTCAAACTGCTCAGATAATGCATTACTTCGCCCAGAATAAGGATTGATATAGTCAAAGTAAGATATTGATTAGAGTTCATTAATAAAATATTTTAATCAGTAACATTGTTCATCATCATGTATACTGTTTCATTAAACATTTCGAAGCAGGCTGTGCATGCTGTACTTATAAATGACAAACACAACGGTTTTTATATACAGTGTACAACGAAATACGTTATATCCAATCTCATATAACAAAATTCCGTTGTACTGATATAGCGAAAATCGGATATAGCGTAAGGAATATCTGGGTCCCCAGGATTTCGTTATAACCGAGTTCCACTGTAGTAGGTGTAGCAATTACTGAAAAATATGTAAAAAAACACGATTTTTATCTTTTGCAAACTAGCTATACTTACAACCTTATAAGACTGATACATACATACTTACGATCTGCATCATAAGGCACTTCTTATAATGAGCATATTTTTTATGAAAATCGGAACTTGTCATATTGACCAAACTGAAGCTAAAACCGTTTGTTTTACCAAAATTAAAGAGTAATATGCGAACATTTTTTCTATATTGCAAAATCATTTGAGTTTTAGAGTGATTCTGCAACAAAGATTATTGCAATCCCCTTTTAGAGATAGATGTATACTATAGTTTCTTTCTTGCTTTCTCAAAATATTGATTTTGCACTTACGACCTTCTCATTCTAAACCAGCGATATATTAAAATTTATATAGGTGAGTATGTTACATGTTTCGACGCCTGTTGTTTCTTTCCACAGTGTAACCATTTCAACAACACATGCTCATGATGCTGGCGAGACTTTACTACAATGATTTATCTAGATCTATGCATCGATATCAGCAAAAATTATGGTTTAAAGAATTAATGTAAAAAATATGCATTTGAAACATTTGTATGATTTGTATACTATTGTTTTATAGACATGTCTGCTTTATGATATAACATAACATCATATTGTGTAGCGTATTCAAACGGTAACTGTTGTTTACAAAGCATTTTCTTACAATAATTGATCAAGCGCAAAAAATGAATAATTACAACAGATGAGGTAATTTATCTCCGATGATTGAAGAGTTGATAAGGGGAGGTAAAACGTGAAGATAACGTCGTTTGGTATCTTTATTAGCAGTTGACTAAACCTTCAATCTTCACCTAGTGTACCTGGTGAAGATTTTGTTGCGTTCTATCCAAATGAATTATGGCGTAACCGGGATACTGTGGTAATCTACAATGCAACAAAACTCAAGGAACTATGGAACTATGGAATTACGGAAAAGTGGTGGTGATACTTTTTTAATTTCACAATTTCCAAAATCGGGAAAAAACATAAACAGATATGAGGAAATCGGACACGGAAGGCAGCGCATTAACTTAACCAGCCGAGCACACGGAACAATGCGTACATACAGCCCAAAGAAATGATTAAAGTCCTCGCCGCGAAAAATGCTGGAGAAACCAATTTGACAAAGAAATTACAAAATAGCGCTGCGGTGATCCCAAGACACACCGTTCAACCCGATACATAGAAAACAGTTGGCACTTAGAAGACAGTTGTCAGTGTTTATGTACGCAAAACTCGCGGAAGTAAGTATTGCTTGTTTTTATATTCCCTTTGCAGGGTCTGAACAAAACAAAGTGTGTACATTTATTCGCAGGTAAAAGAGGTATCAGTACACAAAATTCTGAGCAAAACCGTGAATTATTTAGGGAGAAATCATGAAAAATGTATGCGATTTTTTTACAAATAACGCGTTATTTGAAACTTTGATCCCCAAAAAGGTATTTTTTGACAAATCCTTACCCTTTGACTTATACCATGATGAAATTACATCCATCCCCCGTCTATATGCAGATTTACACACTTCTATTCGTCCTTTTCGCCGAGATATAAGAGTTTAAACATGACATGGTGTCATATTTTTGAGAACAATGGAGACAGTTGATGATTAAAAAAGATAACATAGAAATCAGTCGCAAGGGTATAGATGATAACAATGAAGACAGTCTGAACGCAACGTTTTTGGAGCGCAATAACATTGAAATAATTACGGTATACTTAAGTGCCAATGTGTATAACTGGATTTTTATGATGCGCTACCAAACTACCAATGATTTGTTTTTATATAAATCCCATTCACACTCTTACTGACCAAGTTAATCATCACAGACCTGACTCAAAGTATGAATCGGGACGCAATATATATGTTTGTTTTGAACATGTTTAAAATAAACGTGGTAAGGTCGGAGAGCTTCCTGACCAACGCAATTCCGTCACGTTTTTTCCACGTTCACAAATATCCTCTCCGACTGACAACGATTTGTCATGATTTGGATATTTTTAGATCTATGTAGAAGCGTATGTAAATTTGACCTTTAAATATATCAAAAACGTCTATCGGGCATGAAAGTCGAACCCCTTTAGGAACATTTGTCATACATGGCACCATGAACAAGATTGTGTGTTGTTCTATTTTGCTGTTGGAAACAAGCTTGTGTTTTCGTCTGTGTATTTTACGTTATGATAGCATGTACAGCATACGTATTACCCTAGAGAACACAACAAAGAAGTTGATTAATGGTTGTGTAACTCCAGTACTACATATTTACACATACCAACTCTCAGAAAACAATATACTATCAATACATTTATGAAACCGGTATGTACATCATAACATGCTATTTCGTTTATACTATATTTTACTTTCATGTTTCTTAAATCATTTTTGAATTAGAAGTAGAAAAGCGTGTGGGTATTAATGTTACTTCCACCAATCTGACTTGGAACCTATGACACTACTAATAATTTGGGAGACGCATCTAAATAAAAAACCGGGCTAAATATACATATGTTGGTACATGCTTTGTACAGACGTGTTTGTCACGTAAAATACAAAAGCAACTTATCCATAAATACAATAATAAAATGTTACAAGTTGTGCAGTAGAGACAATTCTGACCTCATGTCATTACAGTTTTTGGTAAACAATTTACAAAAACAAATCAATGTATATAGTGATTATAGGGATAAGATTACGTGTGGAATGAAATATTGTCACGTAAAATACTATTGTAGGGGTGAAATAGCATGAAAGACTAATTTCGAACAAAACTTATGCTAACTAAAGGTTGTTTAAGCATCTCAGCACGATTTATCTGTTAAAATTACAGCTTAAAATGCTAAGCATGGCTTATAACTTCACCATTGAACATCTATATACTGTCATGTAAAATACCAGTCTTGAAACATATTTTTCAACAACAAATAACACACGTCAAGCCTTTAGTCTGGAAGCAAAACGTGTGTACACATAACTCAGTTTTATCACACATTATTTCTGAAATATATCCAGTAACTAATTATGGTTAATTTTCTGTTGTGCTTCCACGAAAGTCATGTGCAGTCGTCTGGAAATTTGAAACAAAAATCATTTGTTTTCAACGAGACACGAGCTCTTCCAAATTGTGCAGTGAATATTTCGTTTTTATTCAAATCCAATGAAAGAAAATATTATATAGTGATAAAAACTTGAACAAATATTAAATAAAGCATTGCCAGCATGCCAATAATCAATTGTCATGTTGGCTCAAATAACTCTGGATTTGTATTTTACGTGACGAAAGTTATACGGTTATCAAACACATGATTGCCGTCATAATTTACGCTTTTTTGCCAAGTTGTGAAAGCTCATAACTTAATTCATGTTTGATAAATGTAACAGATTGCATTGCTTCTCATCAAAATCAATAATTGCAATAATTTAGTGTCACTTTATGTAACTGCACAGACTATAAATTATACACATTTTTACTCTTCTAATATCAAATGTCAAATAGTTAACTTGATTTACATGTATATTGCACAAATACTAGTTGTTTAAAGGTAATACACTCTAAAACCATGTTATAAGTCATCAAACGTAAAAAATCAAACTTAGGTTCATAAAGAAATCAAAATATTGAAATTAAATGTTACGTGACACTAAATTGTATTTTACGTGACGAACAAGATCATGCTGACCAAGCAATACAAATACACTATCGGAATAGTTCTAGAATATAAATTGATTTAAAGTATATGTACCGTAAAATTTCAATGTCATTCTAATTATGTGGTATTCCATGTATATATTGACTGTAAACATCAAAATGTGTCACAATGGCACAGCATAAGATCTATTCCTTATCATTTTTATCGTTGTAATCACGTTTTTTTAAAAACCGTCACGTAAGTATACAGTCACGTGAAAGATGCATTTTTTCTTCATTCGTTGTCTATGACAGATGATGAACTTCTATATAGTTAAATCCGACATGTGCCAGACATATTACAAGGAATAAATGACCATTCCTTAATAAATAAGCGAGTTGTGGCTGTCACGTAATAATACAACATAAATGTCCCGGTAAGGTACAGGCTTGAAATAGACTGACGTATAGCTTTTGTTCGTGTATTTTGGTAAAAAATATGTTTATTTATCGATAGTGCTTATATCAATAAACAAACTGGTTCAAATAATTTATAAATTACCACAAGCATAAGCGTTGCTATCACATCCACAAAACAGTGTCACGTAAAATACCACTTGTAAGTGACACGAACTCTGTCGAAAAAATATCAAAGCAACAAGTTCATAGCACTCTCGCGCATTTATGAGTTCATTTTCCAACTTATTTGCTTACATATAAACAACATATTTAAGATGTTTTGACTAGTTACTAATTATGAGAAGCATTTAAATTATATATTGTGTGGGTGACAGCCGATTTTGAGTAGGGTGTCATAACTTGGGGGCTTGTATATTTTTTCAAGTTCATTATTTCTTATATTATTTGTATTTATTTTTGAGGAACTATATAGTATTAGTGATAGAAATTGATTTAAGACTTATCATACTCGATAATTCGTTTTTAGGCTGGCGATTTGCGCCAGACTATTACAATCCTAAAAAATGAAATCCACTAAGATGAATTTACTCCCGAAACTGACAACACAGAATCTATACACTCAATGCAAATAGTTCCTCCTCGTTAATCAGTTTTGCAAGATAAGAACATTCAACTTTCCTTGTTTCATTTATTCTGTTCGATTGTAATATATAAGTTTCTTCTTGAAATGGAAGGAAATTGTTTGACATTAAAAGAAAAGGTGTTTAAATGCGTTAATAATTATTACTACACGTTCGTATACTACGCGTTACGAACGCGATATAGCGCGCGCATAAATGATTTTATAATGTTAAATTATTTAGGTCATTATTCTCCAACGAGATCGTTGTCGAGTGGATGAGCAACTCGCTTAGTAATTTTCTGATGCTAAGGTCCAGCGATCGAATCACGGCGGCTCCAAATTATTATTTTTTTTTTTTTTGTTGAGTCCAGCACTTACCTCTCTTTCGACTAAGAAAACCACTTGATTTTATATTACTTGAAAAGCTATTGTTCCTTAGCAGTTCGCCAGCCTGTCAGTACTTTCAGTACTTTGATTATAAACATTATTATAGTGGTGAGAGGCAGTTGCCTCAAATTTTGAGAATGCGTGAAGTGTGTGAATGGGATTTATAAAAAAACATTGATAGTTTGGTAGCGCATTATAAAAATCCAGTTATACACATTGGCACATAAGTATACCGTAATTATTTCAATGTTATTGCGCTCCAAAAACGTTGCGTTCATACTGTCTTCATTGTTATCATCTATACCCTTGCGACTGATTTCTATGTGATCTTTTTTAATCATCAACTGTCTCCATTGTTCTCAAAAATATGACACCATGTCATGTTTAAACTCTTATATCTCGGCGAAAAGGACGAATTAAAGTGTGTAAATCTGCATATAGACGGGGAATGGATGTAATTTCATCATGGTATAAGTCAAAGGGTAAGAATTTGTCAAAAAATACCTTTTTAGGGATCAAAGTTTCAAATAACGCGTTTTTTTGTAAAAAATCGCATACATTTTTCATGATTTCTCCCTAAATAATTCACGGTTTTGCTAAGTATTTTGTGTACTGATACCTCTTTTAACTGCGAATAAATGTACACATTTGTTTTGTTCAGACCCTGCAAAGGGAATATAAAAACAAGCAATACTTACTTCCGCGAGTTTTGCGTACATAAACACTGACAACTGTCTTCTAAGTGCCAACTGTTTTCTATGTATCGGGTTGAACGGTGTGAAGAGATCGAATGAAACGCAGCTAAGAACCGACCTTAGGTCCCCTAGTCCCCGCTGCAGGACGACCTAGTTTCACAAACAAATGCCAAAACGGTGTCCCTAGCAACTAAATGAGGCGTTACTGCGAGTTTTAGTTCAAAACACCAACTGGAGGTACGGAGGCATATTATTTCTAGCTGTATATGTAGTTTTTAAATACAAAATGCACATGACAAAATAAAGCTGAAATCGTACAATCGTGAAATTGTTGGCTTACAATGAGAATGTGACCCGATTGCTATTTATGACCTTTTAAGTATCATATACGTAAATATGAAGTCTACCATATAAGGTGCATCCTATGGGCATATTTTCGTGAAAATCGGAACAGGTCATGTTGACCATTTCACGTTGATAAAAACTTGTTTTGCCGTAAGTAAAGAGTTATTGTCTGACAGTTTGTTCTTGTTTTCTCAAAATATAGATGTTTTACTTATGACCTTCTCATTCTAAACCAGCGATATATTTGGATTCGACTTTACAACGCATTTTCTTTGAATCTGTTACCATGGAATCGGAACAAGTCAAATTGACCGTTTGAAGTTGAAAAAGATTTTTTTTCATTTATAAGTAAGAGTACTTTTTAGACAGTCTATTCTTATTTTTCACAAAACATGGTTTTCTTTAGTTACGACCTTCTCATTGCATGCCAGCGTTATATCGAAATAAAATAGTGTTCTATAAATATTTTGTTTGTTTGCAGCGGTCGAACTATTGTTTGGACAAATGAATAACATAACTATCTATTGAATCTAAAGATGGGCATTTATTATGCCGTCAACATATACATGTATAATATACGTATGCAACACAGTTTAAACAACAATATGAGGGCAAAATCAGACAACTATCATAAGTAACGTGAGAGCGATAGATATAAGCATTTATGAAAATCTGGGCCTAAGAAAAAAACGCCTAAAATACATTTAACGATTTCAAATATATGGATTTTAATGAATAGACTGTGAGTAGATACTTTATATAATATGTGCTAGATTCTACCTTAATGATATCACTTTCAGTATTTGACAATTTTTTAATTTATATCAATTTCATTTATTTTAACTTCATGATTTCACGATTTGAAATCAACCGTCACAGTAAACATGGTAAAATCATCGCCAAGTTTTTGTAAAGGAATTGTACATAGGAATACTGTAAGCACATAAGGACCGCTTGCATACTCCGTCGTACTCGGCAGCATGTCCCTTTATACGTATACGAGGGACGTTCAAAAAGTACTAGGACTGGAGCCCTCACGGATACAGTTTTAAAAATAATACAAATAACACGTTATTAATGCATACTATTCAATCGGAATTCAGTTGCGAAAAAATGATATCCGATTTATCGCGTAATTCTGTCATGTCCGTTCAAAATACTCCATTTTAAAACCATGGTAACACGCACCTGGCACAGCCCATCAATAACCACTGATGTGTACTACGCCATGAGCTATATCTTCACTACTATCGTATCGTTAGATTTCAAACATCGTCAGTATATTACGTGTTATATGTTGGACTTTGTCTGCAAAAATGACGATATTTAACTATAGATACTGAAATAAACATAAGTTGACCTCCATGAGGGATAACTTCGGAACGCAAGGACATATTTGTGCTGTCATTTATTCAGATTTAGAGTGTCACAATTGTATTGCAGATGGTTGTTCTGGCGTAAAAGACATGTTAGCAATAGGAAATGACAAAAATACACGTATGTAACGTCAGTTACCGCCACATTTTCAAAATATCAACTTATTATGGGACAGATTCTCGCCCAGATATTCGATATATCTCTGGAAAAATGCATGCGATTCTCACAAACGATCTACATGAATATAGCTCTCTGTGTTTCAAGCATGTAATCATCTACATTGTCATCATAAACAGCATATTTCATACCCCTATGAATGACACTAACGACATTAAAATAGCGTGGCGTCATTTTTGTGCGCCGGGTCGGCGTTAGTGACTTTGTTTAAACACATGTAACTCTCGAACCGCGTATTTAGTAACCTTTATTTTTGCACTGTTTGTAGTTAAAGGATTGAACTTTCATATGATATAAAATTTGATTTTTAGTGTTTAACAGTGTGGGTTTTATTGGCTGGCGGCCTCAGTTTACAACAAAATACAAGTCCTGAAACTGACCACAATTCTTCTAACACCCACAAATTGGCTTAAACAACAAACCTGAAAAGGAAATATTTCATAGTTACATAGATATCAAGTCCAGATTACAATATGCAACACCATTTCATATACCGCCTGCTCTAATTCACTCTTTTCTGTTCACAACAATCGGCCAAACCATAAATTTTACTGCCCGGCCGAGGCCAAACAAGCCATGTTTAGTTCGACCCCCATTTATGCACTAACGGTCAATGATGGAAGCCCAACAGCTGCTTATATTTACAGATCAAGACTGGAAATCTTCAAGAATGTTATCAGAAACCCTTGCCATCCCTGCCGTTTTTTTACAAAATATCTTTGAAAATAGACCATCCACTTTCACTCAAAAATCAGATCTGTCAGTCAGTAGACGCTTGGTTTCAAGACCCAAGCTTCTAGTATATCAAAAATGTAAACACATCAAATTCGCATCCACAATTAAGTAATATTATGGTCACTGCCAGGGATTTAAACCGAAAACCAGCAATGAAATATTCTATAAATATGCAACAGCCCAATATTTAGCCAAAATGTCCTCTATTATCAAATCTCTCCATGGCCAATTCGCATATGGGACTTGGAAACTGTGGTCTGGCTCCATGACAATAATCCTAGTATTTTTTTAACGTCCCACGTATCCTAACATACACAACATTAGGATATGATAATGAGCAGGTGATACAACTTTATCATTAGTATAATATTTTATGCTCATCAAAAATTAGAGGAATTCGATGGCTCAGTGCAACACGGTAACCACATCAATTCACAGAGGCACATACCAAAGTTTGGCACTGAACCCTCGAACTGTTCTAAATAATACAAAGGCCATTATCAAGATTACACCATTTTGATTAAAAACTGTAAAGGTTCTATAATTATATTATTTTATAAACTGCGATATTATTTTCTATTCCTAGTAGCAGTACTGTTGAGGAGGCTATAAAATATATCGCTGGCTTAGAATGAGAAGGTCTTAAGTACTACATACGACCTTATAAGACTGATACATATTTAAAACCAACATCACAATGTGCGTCTTATTAGCCTATTTTCACAAAAATCGGAATGTGTCATATTGACCAAACTGAAGCTGAAACAGCTTGTTTTGCCATAAGTAAAGAGTAATTTTCGGACAATTTGCTTTGTTTTCTCGAAATATCGATTTTGTACTCACGACCTTCTCATTCTAACCCTGCGAAATGGTTAACCATTAGTGTAATTTTCAAACCTATGTTTCATGTTAGTGATACAGTACTAATTGACCATCGACAGACACGACCATTACCTGTCCATAACTAACTCTTAAACATCTTACCAGACAAGTTTATGTAATGTGGCTTTTGGTTAATGAGCAAAAATGTATGAACATATCAGTATAATAGTGCATACGAAATCTCGATTTTAGACATTAATTTTGTCTTATCTGGTCTGCATCATACACTTTACTGATAACGCTCTGTTGATTTCTTTTTGTTACACGTTGGTCTTTTATACCTGACTTTCTGTTATTCTAACATGACAGTGATTACTTCTATTACTTGCAACCTTCATTTTCATTACCGCCGCAGCACTGACATATAATCCTAACAGACGCTAGAAGAACGCAACAATCGGAACACCTCGTACAAGTCTGCAAACATTGTCTTGTCTCTTGTCTGACAGATTTTCAGCGAAAACAACAACAGTTTCAGCCAGCAAAACCTTTATTTGCAAGCCAGCTTTCGGCTGAAATATGGCAGGCATAGATATATGAGTGCCTCCTACCCGGACAGATAAGACGACAAGCGCACTAACCACTGAGCTACGGTGACATAGAAGCGATCAAAACAGACACATGCAGATTTTGTAATGAAATTGCTTAAATATTAAAATTCTATATCTTAACAAAAGGTAAGTTTTACACTAAAAAAAGAATAACAATCGCTAAACCGTGATGTGAACACCTACATAAGATATGTACAACTGTTTGGTGGTATCTATAACGAAAGGTTGGATGGTCACACAGTTGGAAGAATGCTTACGATTAGACTGTCGAAAAAATATAGAAGAAAAATCATACGCTTAAAACCAAGACAAACATGGCAGCCAATGTCAAGGAGTCTGTCAATTCGGCATAACGGGAACACTAACTAGGAATACTGCTGCGCATTTACAGACTCAAATACCTTTTAAGGTATCACTGTATGTTTTCTTGGTTTTAAGCGAACGAATACCCGATATTACCGGATTTCTTCAAGTACATCGTTTTCGAAATAATTCGACTGGTAGTTCATTTGGATACTCAAAACTTTCGGCTGACGGATTCGCCATACGTATATACGTAACAAATGGGTATTACTTTTGGAAGGTTTCGACAATATTGAGCGACGTTTAATCTTGATTGTCATTGCATCAAAACTCACACAACAACTCGTACGGCAAATATAATTTTGCCATTAAACAACCAATTCATAATGTAGCAATACATTTTGATGGTGGCTATTTCTTTTCAAAAACGTGGAATAGAAGTACGATTGTTCCAGAAGTACGTCGAAGCACGTCGAACGCATGGTTTCCCTTGGCAACCAAACAAATATTTCAAAATTATACTTTTAATGGTGTTTTTGACAAGGAATCACAAACTGCAAAGTGCTTTTTCGAATTGGTAGTTTTCTTCGCAATGAGGCCAACTGTTGAGTAATTTGGTACTAAGTGACAATAGGATTTCTGTCAGATATTTTGGTCGATAAGATGGTAAGAATTTAATATGTAACATTTTCCCATGTCAAATACATGTGGTAATGTATGCGTACTAGCATGCTATATGCTTTTATCATGCAATATCAGATTCTTTTTGTCGACCAAATGAAATGGGCTGGGTTTTTATATTAGATTTGTATTATTCTTAGACTTACTGCTATGTTGTGCATGTATTCGTCTGGTCTCGAGTGGGGAAACTTGATCCCCAGCTGGGTGACCCTCTTGATAATTTAAATATAGGGTTAACTCACTGTTGCCGGTTCAAAAAGGTGAGCGACTGAGTTTCTTACTTTACACTGTATACAGTAGGTTCCATTCCCAACTGAAGTAGTCAAACAATCAGGACTTTGGACTATCGTACTAAGCGGAGCTAAAAGTCAGAAATTTAAAAGTAGCTACGAGAAGACAGCCCCACGTCTACAACTGTAGGTACTAATTATAATTGAAATACGTCGCAAAAACGGTGGCATAATTCTATACACTCACTCACAGTTTTATTTTTATTAGTAAAGTCGGCATCTGAAATGCTTTTGACCATTTACACAAGAAAAACTATATGGTCAAGGCAACATACATACAACTATTTACGCTACATATAGCACAAGCAAACAAAGGCGAAATGAAAAAAAACACACGAAAAAAAACGAATAGAAAAAATTATAGACCACTACGTCTGGTGTTTTTCGGTAAGTCATAGCGTTACAGTATTTTTAAATAATAAGTTACACACATTTGTGAATGATAATTTATACACAGCTGTAAATGCAGTTTTAAAAAGTGACAAATACCAATTAACCAGCATTCAAGTAGAAGTTTTGGAATGTTCATGACGGGAAGCGCTACATGACCGTCGTTAAAAGTTATACCAGTGATCACCTCATACATCAAATACCTTCGGAAAGTCTGTGAGGAAATCGGACAGGGAATGCAGCAATCATCTTACCGAGCCGAGCACAGAAAGCAGTGACACTTTATGAATCGTTTCAGAGATAATATAATGTCGATGGCTTAGAATTAGAAGGTCGTAAGTGCCACTTACGACCTTTTAAGATTCATACAAGTCATATTTAGAATAAGCATCACAAATCACTTCTTATGAGCCCATTTTCATAAAAATCTGACCAAAATGAAGTTGTAAAAGTTTGTTATACCAAAAGTACAGAGTACATGTCAGACAGTTTTTCCGTGTTTTCTCAAAATATCGATTTGGTATAGCTAGTTTGCGATAGAAAAAAATCGTGTTTTTTAAATATTTCTCTGTAATTACTACACCTAAAAGTATGAAATTTTGCACGAATGAATGAAATATATCTACCTAATACACACTGAAATTTCAGCAAGATCAGAAATGAGTAAAAAAAGTTTTGTTCATAAGTTCTATGTAACATTTTTGTAGTTTTGTATGAAAAGTCAAGTTAGAAGACTTGATACTTGCAACGGCCAATTTTACGATCACGTGCTACTCACAGGTGGCAGTATCAGTGTTTGGTCCGCAAACGATTAAATAAAATAATAAAAAAATATATAAAAATGTCCGTACTGAACTAATATACTAACATTATCAAGGTATAAAGCGTACTATATGTCTATATGCCAAAGATTGTGGAACATTTCATCTCGTTGTTTCAACATAAAATACGGGCGCTGAAGAAAAATTGCTATACAAGTCATTCAAATAAACTATAAGGTATTAATTCTTACCGAAAATCTCGTTCAATTGTATCTTATAACTGCGAAACAGCAAAACAGTGTTTACTTTCGTTATTTAACTTCGCTCAAGGTCATTTTATTTATGCACTGGTTACCCGCTGCGCTCACAGTATCGTAATAATTGTTAGGAACCAAGCCTATTGTAAGATGCAATGTTCCACAATCTTTGGACATAAACATATACTACGCTTTATACCTTGTAAGTTCTGTGCGGTACGACAGTATAGCACAGAACATATGTCTTTACGAATCGATACGATATAATGCGTATCATGGTCACATGACTGGCTAGTCATTGGTTGGGTAACGGCGCGTAAATACACGGGATTTTTAGTATGGTCAGTTCTATGTTAGACATCGTCTAGTTCAGACCGATTTACTTTCGTTTGCTTTTATATTTTTCGACCACGTGGCATGGAGACGGATAGAATGGATCACGTTGACATTGACACCCTTGTCAAGGAAAAGGTTGAGGAGGTGATGAAAAGGAACAACGAAGAATTATTATCTAACATCGGAGGAATGATTAATAAGATAAGTGCGAGTAGTTCATTTTCGCTTTTAGAAGCTCCGAAATTTAAACGGAAGAGCAACGAGGAGCAATACAAAATAAACGACAAGGTCATGAAAAAAATGCAAGCGGCGGGCGACGCTTTAGATTCAAATAAGACTACAGACGCAAAAGCTTCAATGATTGAAGGTAATAAATATTACATGCAGCAATAATAATGTTTATTTTCAGGGTCAAGTTATACCAGTGGTCAAGGTTTAGTCGGATTAACACCGATTGTTTTGACAAGCGTGTAAAGTATTTTTGTGAATGGGCAGTTTGTTTTGATAATGTTCGCTAGTATTCGTATAGGCTTCACGCACGAATTATCGTTGGGTTTATAATCAATATTTGTGTTTTTCAGCTATGGAATTGATGAAGCACAGGCAGAAGTTGATTCAGCTAGCTGACACTTCAGAGCTAGGCTGGAAGATTGTGAGTGAGTATGAGACTCACCCCATTGCTAGTGATAGTGATGATGAAAAGCGCATTTTAAAGGCGGAAGCAAGAGCTAATCGTAAGGCTAAGAATGACAAACAGAAGCGTAACAGAAGGTTTCAACCATATCGTCAAAAGGAACAAACAACGCCAGTCGTGGATGGCAAGACGAAGCCAGGTTTGTGCTTCATGTGCTCAAAGCCAGGTCATTGGAAATGGGAATGTCCTTTGAGGACAGGTGGTGCTTCACAGTCTAACAATAAGTTAAGTACATGTACATATTTATGTTTAGATAAAAATTCAGCCATTGACACCATGGAGGTAAGCACTGAAATTTGTGTCAGTGAGTGTAGTACTGGTGGTTTTGAAGCATCATTTGCATGTAAGAGTTCGGTAAATAGTCCGGTAGGGCGCTTAAAGGAGCGCGTCGGAACATGGCGTTCTATAACTGATAACCAGTACATACTGAATGTAATCGAAGAAGGTTATAAGGTACCATTTATAAATGAGCCTAGTTCGGCACATTTGAGTAACAACAAGTCAGCCAGAGACAATAGTAAGTTCGTAATGTCAGAAATAAATACATTGCTAGAAAAGGGCGTAATAACAGAAGTGTGCGAGAAACCGCACGTAGTGAACCCGTTAACAGTAGCGTATAGCAAAGCTGGCAAGCCTCGATTAGTATTAGATTGTAGGCATCTTAATCCAGATGTACATGTATTCAAAATTAAATATGAAGATGTGTATACTGTTGAAAACATGTTTGATTTAAACAGTTATGTGTTTACGTTTGATTTAAAAGGGGCATATCACCATATTGATATACATAAAGATCACTCAACTTACTTAGGTTTTGCATGGAAGGAAAATGGTATAATTAGATATTACGTTTATAATTCTTTACCGTTTGGAATTGCTTCAGCAAGTCATATATTCACTAAAGTGGTCCGAATTTTAGTAAAATACTGGAGATCCTTAGGTCACAAAGTAGTTATGTTTTTGGATGATGGCATAGGAGGTCACGTAGATTTCGAACAGGCAGTAAAATCGAGTTATTTCATACGCAGATCTTTAAGCAATATGGGGTTTTTAGTATGTAACGAAAAGTGTACATGGACACCAAGCTTGATAGCCTCTTGGTTGGGGCATACATTAGATTTTACGAGCAATAAACTATTCATTTCTGAGGCAAGAATTGATCGCCTCGAGAAGACATTAGAGTCACTGTTATATCAAGTTCTGTTAGACAAGAGCAGTTTAGTTCCTGTTAAATTTGTTGCATCTGTAGTGGGTCAGATTGTTTCTCTTAAAAGCGTCTTAGGTACGGAGGTTAGTCTGAGGTGTAGGCATTTGTTCAAGTGTATTTGTAGTAGAGCAAGTTGGAATGCTCCTGTTATGATCACACAGGAGGCAGACTCAGAATTGAGATTTTGGTTCCGTAACGTTCGTTCAATGAACGGTAAAGGTAGAAAATTACAATATAATTTTGTTGCAAATTTGTCGGTGTATTCCGATGCAAGCGCCGTAGGTTATGGCGGATATATAGAACAAAACCGGAGTCAGTTTGAGTTCAAACATGAATCTGATTCGCAAGGTCAGGGGTCATTCGAAGAAGTAGCTTCTTATTTGTCTTCATATTGGGTTTCTAGTAAGGAAAAATGTCATACGGTGTCTCCATGTATAGATGGTATGTATAAAGAGGTGGATATATTGTCTCCGGAAGTAGACATGGTTTCACTCCTAGAGGAGTGTAAGGGTGGTACGTCCCCGGATGAGGACGATTTAGCGCTCCCGGAAGTGAGCAGTAGATATTCGGTGCTCCCGGAAGTGAGCAGTAGATATTCGGTGCTCCCGGAAGTGAGCAGTAGATATGCAGTGCTCCCGGAAGTGAGCAGTAGATATGCAGTGCTCCCGGAAGTGAGCAGTAGATATTCAGTGCTCCCGGAAGTGGAGTATGTAGGAATCCCGAGTGAGGGTAGTTTGTCCCTGGAAGCGGACAAGTTGTCGCTATCAAATGCGAAAGGTAGTAGGTTTTACTCAGAGCAGTGTAAAGATTTTAGCATGTGTAAAAATGAATGTGTTAAGTCAACGATTGTACGTGGTACTTGGTCGGATACAGAGAAAGGTAAAAGTTCGACTTGGAGAGAATTAGAATCAGTGCATCGAATTCTAATGAGTAATTCGAAGGTGATTTGTAATAAAAATTGTATTATTTATACTGATAACAAAAATTTAACATATATACTTAGTTCAGGTAGCAATATTAATGAGTTGCAAGATTTGAGTTTAGCTATTCATAGTTTGTGTGAGTCTATAAACACTCATTTCATTGTACAATGGATACCAAGAAACAAAAATGTTAATGCAGATTATTTAAGCAGATGTTTAGATTGTGATGATTGGTGCATTTCTCGGAACGTGTTTATTTATTTAGATCAGAAATGGGGACCACATACTGTTGATAGGTTTTCAAGTCTTTATAACAAACAATGTGTCCGTTTTAATTCTAAATGGTGGGTGCCAGGATGTGAGGCAATAGACGGTTTAAGTCAAAATTGGCACGGGGAGACAAATTGGTTAGTCCCGCCGCCACGGTTGGCAACAATCTGTATTCGTAAGCTTATTAAGGAGAGTGCACAAGGTACTTTGGTCATTCCGCAATGGCAGTCGGCATCGTACTGGCCGTTACTCTGTGATAACAGAGGGAATTTCAGTAAATACGTGATAGATAGCTTTGTATTACCAAATAGAGGTTCAGTTAAGAGAGGAAAGGGGAATAATGGTATTTTTTCTGCAGATATATTATCATTTAAAATGATGGCTATACGCATAGACGGGTCACGCAAAGATGATTCATGTTGATTATGATATTTCAGGTCTTGGTTTAACGCAGACATTGGAACGAGAATTTGAAGATGCGGGCGTGACAATAGATAACAAAGAGGCGGTTATCCAGAAAATGGCGCAGCATGTTTTAGGTTCGAAAGCGGATAACACTGTTACTAAGTATTCCAATCAGATGAAACTGTTTCAAAAATTTTGTGAAAAAGAGGGGATCAGCTGTTCCACAGTTCATTCAGTACACGTTGGTATGTACCTATCTCATCTCATTGACATCGGGAAGTCGGCGAGTGTTGTTACCGCAGCCTTTTACGGAATAAAATGGTTCCATAGCATTAATGGCTTGACTGATCCAACGGAGAATTCAATTGTAAAAAACATTTTGGAATGCGCCAAACGTTCAAATTCGAAGCCGGTCCAGAAGAAGGACGTCATTAGTTCAGAACATTTGATAGACTTATGCGACAAGCTAAAAGACAGTAATGACGTCATTGTATTAAGAGATTTATCAATGATTTTAATCAGTTTTGCAGGTTTCTTACGTTTCAACGAGCTTAGTGAGCTTTGTTGTAATGATGTTAGTTTTCATAATGATCATTGTGTTTTGTTCATAAAGAAAAGCAAAACGGACATTTATAGGTCTGGTAGACAATTATTTATTGCAAAGGGTGACACCTGCGCGTGTCCTGTTACTATGCTTACTAAATATATGCATCACGCTGGTTTATCGGCTGCTTCAGGAAATTTTTTATTCCGACCAGCCTGTAGGTCTGGAAAGAATTGTTTTCTATTAGATAAAAACAAACCATTAAGTTATACTAGAGCCCGTGAATGTATCGTTTCCAGGTTAAAATCGGTTGCTCCCAATTTACGTCTTGGTACGCATTCTTTAAGAGCTAGCGGTGCTACCGTTGCTGCTAATGCAGCTGGCGTATCGGATAGGTGCCTTAAGCGACATGGTCGCTGGAAAAGTGATTTGGCAAAAGATAGTTATATTGAAGATTCCATTGATAAGAAACTTTTTATCACAAGACAACTTAGTCTTTGAGTATGTATGAAATATTATGAAATCGAATAGCGAAGTTGTTTCTACAGCTAACATTTGTAATTAGTTCTAAATTGCATATGTCTAGCCCACCGCAATACATGTTTGTTATTATGTAGTTAAGTGAAGACTTGTAAGTTCTGTGCGGTACGACAGTATAGCACAGAACATATGTCTTTACGAATCGATACGATATAATGCGTATCATGGTCACATGACTGGCTAGTCATTGGTTGGGTAACGGCGCGTAAATACACGGGATTTTTAGTATGGTCAGTTCTATGTTAGACATCGTCTAGTTCAGACCGATTTACTTTCGCTATTCGATTTTAGTTATGTATGTGTTGGCGGCGGACGGGTACAGTTTTCCCAGAGTTTGTTTACATTTACATAATAGTATAGTGGGTGAAGTTTGATCTCTGGTTTTTTACCCTGGCCTGGTCCGCCACAATATTTCATATGGTTCATGTGTAAAGCAATAATGTTATTTACATGTACAAGGTATCATTATTATGCCTTTGTTGTTATCTGCAAACGAAAATAAATTGCATATGTCTAGCCCACCGCAATACATGTTTGTTATTATGTAGTTAAGTGAAGACTTATAGTGTACAGGGAGTTAGATAGACAATCGATATATATACGGTCCATGTAATGTATTATTAGCTCTGTGACGGATTTGTTCTTTTTCTTTTCCAAACACTGATACTGCCACCTGTGGTGCTACTCATAACGGTATATTTACGTATTTGCAACCTACTAAATTTAACACATGCGAGGCCCGTCCGTGAACATGACGAAGTACATGTTATTGCTGTACATTGTTTACAAGCGACACACCTAAATGAACTGAATCACAAGGGCCTCCTAAGTCTTGTCTTTATAACAGCAATCTCAAATCCGCTGATCACGGAGTGTAACGGTTAAATAATTGATAGTAAATCATCAATGGAATACCAGATTACCTCCCTGCGTTAAACTGTAAATACGCATGTAATTTCAATATGTAATAAAGAATAAATGTCTTTTAAATGGTGACTAAAAATTATGAAATTCAAAATGAGACTAGGTAGTAACTTATTGTAGTTCTGTGTATTTTTTTAACAAAATCTGATGAATAGATTTTCAGAAATCTTTAAAAAACACGATTTTTTTCTATCGCAAACTAGCTATAGTTACGACCTTCTAATTCTAAGCCATCGATGTGTTAGTCAAAAGTATCTGAAATATTCGAAACTTGTCTCAGTGAGTTCTGAAAATACTGTGTAGTTACTTAAATTATTTTTAGATTATGTTGACGAAACCCATATAGACTTATTTAAGTGCACAGTATGCATTGGCGTGCTTTCTGCACAATAGGTGCCACATTTCTATACATACTTTTTACCGGAGATAAAGAAACGTATTCTGGTTTTATACACTGTTTCGCAGACAAGTAAGGTGGACAGACTTTTTATGTGTCTGTAGAATGCCATGTAAACAATTACATCAATGGGAGAAAAACTTGTGGAATATGCACCAAAATGTACTTTCCTGAAGAAAAATTAGGATTTGAAGATTTCGTGATATGAAAACAGAGAAAACTGTCATTTGGTTCTGTCAAACAGTGATGGATATTCAAAATCAGCAGGGGCATGTACATGGTGATAACACAAACCCTTGAAAGTCTCCGCCCATAATATACGTAACACCTTCTTACCCCACCCACCTTGATTAAAATCACATAGGTGGTTTTCAAATTTCTGGCAAATGTAATTGTGTCTAGAGATGAACGAATGATAGAGTAATTTTCGAATTACAAAAACTGGCAACGCATGAACTTGTAATGCGGGCGCTTGTCGTCAACAAACTCAATTCCCAGAGCACAATTTAGTTTGCAACTGCTTTAATGCGCAGATCTGTCAAAAGGGATGACCAGTGGTCCGCGGACCCTAGTGGTAGAATTTAGGCAAAAATGTGGTTATTGTGTACATGTAATTATATTTTTTTATAAAATTTATCTGGCATCATAATCTGACCGGAGAAAAATGGTACCCCCTCCCTCTGAAAACAGTTTCTGGAACCCGCGCATGTCTTTTTAAAGGGGTTTAACAAATAGTTAGTACAGTATCGTGTATGCTTATCAAACTGGTGCTAGAGTTTTATTTCATAGAACTGTTTTTATCAAAGTATAATCCTGAAAAAAAATCACGAAAAATTACTGGTCACAAACTGCCACTTGGCGCAGGTCAGCGTTGGTTTCATGACGTCATTGACATCGTCCGTCGATGCTCGTCGATGTAGCAGTTGTTAACCTAATCTTTTAATGTAAAATGTCAAACAATGATGTTAATTATTTCTGCAATACTTAAGATCACCTTTGACATTAAAAAGTACAAGACGTTTTTCGTGTGATGCGTTGCGACCTGCTAATTACCTTAAAGGCAATTACATCGTCCAGCGTCAACGCATCGCGGAATACGTCAATAACAGTTGTCGTGCCGTATTTTCTATGATCGAGTTCGACCATAGACTATCGTCTAGTCTGTTAGACGATAGGAGGTATTAGCATGAAGGAGATCTTAAACAAAGAACTAAAATGCGCATTCATTTGTACTTGGCTATCCTTACACGTTTTACAACAATGTCACAAAATTATATCTGTGTCAATTGACATTACTACTCGCCAGAGCAGAGATCGCTCTTCTTGGTTGTTTGTCGAAGGCTGCTTGGCGAAGGTTTTCAAGTTAATCCATTGGATTATGTGATTATAATTTACCGTTAGAATTGATTTAAAGGGTGTTATTTGACAACTGGCGTAATGTCAATTTGGGTGGGTATACATTGTGTGCTTTGTCACTTTTGTCTGCTTTAGCATTTAATTTTAATGATTCTAATAAAGAACGATCGTGTATATGAAAGTAAATTTTTGACCGAGTTGACTTAAAAAAACCTTTGATTGTTACGGTAACATACTTAGATACTTAAGAAACTGTTGGTTTTCATTGGACATTGTTGCTAAGCAAGAAGAAATCAGGAAACTGTTAGATAATTAAATTAAAAAAATCAAAGATACCTAAATTATTCTTAAAATGTAAAAAGTCACTTCTAAATAATACATGTTTCTGAATAGTGTTAACTTATAAGATCGATAGTGTAATATATGCTGTGTGTTATCTCAATGTTTTGTTCATTTATGATAGTTCTTAATTGTTTCGTACTTTCAAATGGCTTGATTTCAGAACTTTCACAAATAAAAATATTTGTTTTTTCTAAATTATCAGTACTAAGGCTTTGACATATTTTTCTTAATAATCATGTAGACAATAATGCAACATCTGAACATTTAATATGCCAAAACAACTCGCTTGCATAGAATGGAAAGGGTCTTATTGCTAGTTACGACTTCATATGGCCTATACATATTAGAAATCGGCATTAATTTAGCTGTTTAGCTCACCTGTCACTTTACTTGTGTAGACTTATGGCTTATCTGATGTAAATAACAAGGCGGTGGCATGGTAGAGACATCATTTGAACTTTGTACATGCAACATAGGTAACATTGTCTTAATTCTTAGAAGTTGCAAATAATTTCCCCTGTCACCATGGTTGCCTATTATGACAGGTGAGCGACCTAGTTCCTTTTGGTCCCTCTTGTTGTACTTAGCACTATCTACGACCTACTTATTCTAAGTCAATGAATTATTACAAATCGATAAAAATGAAGGACAGTTAATATCTTTAACGTTCACCTAGAAGTATGGCATGCACTTACTTACTGTCCGATGTGGTTGAAGCGAATTTCCTGACCTCAGTCCCACCAACACCATCCTTAGAGTTTAAATCACGTTTTTTTGTTTTCATAAGCCTACGTCCAAAATATGCAGGGTTGTACAGAGCTATGAATGTCTAGATCTGGGCCGGTGTTCACAAGCATCTTAAGTGAAACTTAAATATTTTTACTTAAGCTAAAAATTGAGCTGAGCATATTTTCCAAGAATGAATAATAACTAGTGATTTATTTGTAGTTATGGAAACTCGTTACATAATACGAGCTATGCTGCCATACTATGAACAAATGTTAATCTTGATTTTCCTGTTTAGCTGATACACTTTTAAGGAAATTTTTTAGAAAATTCTAAGTTTCCCCTTAAGATTCATTGTAAATACCATCTTGCCAAGAAGTAGAATCATTGGAATTTCAAGGGAGACCACCGTTGTGGAACTTCAATCAATCCTTTGCACGAACACATAGAAAGAAATAGTCCCTCTAAGTTTCAGGTAGACTGCTTTCAAAGCTCTAAAACATATATTGGTATTTAAAGCCATGTAAACTCTAAATTAATGATTTAACTAGATTCAAGATCAAAAGATCTTTGGGTTTAGCTAGATTCTCAAGGTCAAAGTATATCATTCCGCCGGAGACGCCATGTGACGTCAGACGCTATGTTTGGAAAGGTTGAAAAACAAATCGTAAAAATTCAATTTTCATGGTTGTATTATGCAATGCGTCTCTTTGAAAAGCTGTTCGATAACCCCTAGCTGTCCAGGTGAGTTATATATATATATATATTTAACAGAGTGTTTGTCCTCTGACAATTAAAAAACAATAAGATAATTACTGGCGGCGGTGCCATTTTGGTTATAGCTCATCTTTGTGACAGGTGAGTTTTTGTGAGTGTCCTTCGTTCGTCTATTAACATGATCATATTATGCATTCTAGTGGTTACAGATATAATTGTCTTCATGAAGCGTTCTCAGAATGTTTACTTTTATGAAATCTCTGAAGGTCAAGTTCGAAACTGGGTCATGTGGGTCAAAAACTAGGTCACTTGTTCATAAAATGGTAAAAACTTTGTTTAGTCATTAGGCATAGAGCGTACAAGAGGTCTCACTTTTCGCTTCATGAAATATGGTTACAGTATTCATCTTAACACAATCTAGATCTAAGCCTGGTTCGATATTGGATCATCAAAAGTTAACATTAGGTCACTAGGTCACTAGAAAACCCTACCTGCAAAGGAGAAGATTCCGGACAGAAATCGCATAAAAAGCTTCCCCTGGAGTTAAAAATAGATTTTTTCTTAGATTTTTTTGTGTTTACAAATACCTTGGTTCAGGATCTTTGCTAAAAATAGGTTTCCCGAAAAATGACGTCACGTGAACAGCAAAATATTGGGGCCTGAAAAGGGGCACTTTTGTGCTATTTTCAACGATATTACCGTAGATATACCGGACAGTCTGCTTCGAATATTCAGCGACGAATATTTAGAAACATATTACCAGGAAATATTTAGAACAGGGTTCCTTCTTCACAATCATGCAAAAATATGTCAATATTTACGACATGACAACACGTGACGCACATGTTTTCAACCCAGGGGGCGCTCGTGACAGGTTAAATTCCAATCAATACCGTATCTTGTTTACCGGCCGAAAATCGAAACAAAATGTGGAAAAAGTTTTTCAGATTTATTGACAAGATATCAAAAAAAAATTCTCAACAGATAATGAGGACAAATTTCTGTCTATTGTGCTAAAGTAAATGCTGGAAGAAAAAATAAAAATTAAAAAAAAAATATTTTTTTTGGCGCCGCCGTGATTCGATCCCAGGACCTTAGCATCAGATAATTACTAATCGAGCTGCTTAACCACTCGGCCACGATCTCGTTAGAAATTTTGAACTAAATAATTGAACAGCATAAAATCATTGTCGCACGCGCTATACTGCGCATGCGCACTAAATTTGTTTACCCCCCGGTGGTGCTGATGTCAAAATCACAACAGCAGACGATATTTTCGGTATATGAGTAATTATTTGTTGATTTTGATTTTTTTTTCTTCCAGATTTCCTTTAAATACGCACCTGAGTGATTTGATACCAATATCAATGAATTGTTTAACTAAATAAACCGTCTACGACCGTTTGTCCGGAACTTCTCCTGTCCGGAATCATCTCCCTTGGCAGTAGTGTATACCTTAGTGTAAGCACTCGACATTGCAATTTTTACTAATCTTTATGAAACTTGGTCACAATCATGATTTACACTAAATCTTGGTCAAGTTTGATATTGGGTCAACTGGGGTCAAAAACTAGGTTAACTATGCCAAATAATTGAAAAAACGTTGTAGGGCCTTTTGTCCCCAGAGGTCACACAGTTCTGGCCTTATACATTAATGAAATGTAGTCACAATGATCATCTAAACAAAGTCTTAGGCAGGTTGGATACTTGGTCATGCAGGGTCAAAACACGCTTTGGTCACACTATTATCAATCAAAAATCTAATTTAGCCACTTTAACTATATAGATGTCACAATTAACCTAACAACACAATCTAGACCAAGTTTCATATTGGATCAACTGTGGTCAAAATCTCGACCACTTCAAGTCTTGGTAAAATTAAAGAAAAATATTGTGTAGTAAATAGAGATCACAATTTTGTTACTTTCTTTATGCAACTTCTTATCAAATCCCATCTCAACAAAATCTAGGTGTGGTGGATATTTGAGTCATTGGGGGTAAAAAACTAGGTCACTAGGTGACCAATGACCAGGGGTAAACGTTGTGTAGCCATTAGAGATCCTAATATTGGCCTAGTTGTAATAAAACTAAATCTCAAAAGTCATATCTACAAAATCTATGTCAAGTTGATATTATTCAGGTAAAAAACTTGACCACTTATGGTCAAATCATAGAGAAACCTGTGTAAAGGTCTCACTTTTGGCTCAATCTTTATGAAACTTAGTCACAATGATAATCTCTAAATAAATATGGTACATTTTTAGTTTTGCTAAGGATGTTTATTAAATTGCACTTTTTCTGAAACTTACATAAATATCTATAGATAGGCTTTCATCTAGCTATTTTGCTACGTTGTGTGCTATGACACTCTCACCTTCCCTTTTCTGAATTTAAAGTGAAAATTATGTTATACGAATGGTCCTGTCTTGCTGTACTGAATAATTTACACAAAATGGAGATCATAAGACCTTCACAAATTGCTATATTCAAATATGTAACAGGTATGCAATTGTATTTTAAAAATATTTAACGGTGTATATTTTATACCAATAATTCATGGAGAGAACTGGGTGCCTCAGTGGTATAAATGTACTGCAAGCTTGCTATTTAAGAGGTCTGCAAGAGTCTCTAGACAATGTAGGTATTATTTCTTCAATGAAAAGATGCAGACGTCCATCATAAGTCATGATTTCAGTTCTGATACTGGTTCATAACAACATATTGCTTTTATGGATCTATTGATAGCTGTTAAATTTTGACAGAAAGTATTAAATTTATAAATAATGGATCTCTAAAAATTCTAATAAATTTAAAATATGGTCGAACTACCATGCCTAGAACAGTATTATAATAATTTCCCTTGAACACCTTAGATGCCTTGAACCGTTTCTTCATTGCTGGTACAATTCCTTCTTTATTATGCCCTCTCCCCATCTTTGATGAGGAGGTGGTACCCTGGCTTATTGCTTTGCTCTTGTCTGTTGGTTGGCTGGTTCAGGTCTGTCTTTGGACAGTCCAACTAGACCAATTGGATCCCATTCCACAACCCAAGAATGCATTGCCCTAGTATCTTTAAACTTTACATGGAGGTTGGCCAGCAACAGTAATTTTAAATGACCCTTATTGACTTTGAGGTTAGTATGTGAAAGGTCAAGGTCGCTGTGACCAGGGCCCCCGTACTACCGAGGAAAGGATAGGGAATAGTGTTCTGGTTTAACCTTTCCGTTGTTCCGGCAATTCCAAGTGAGTGCAGGGCTATTGTTTAGAGCCAAATAGCAGGGAAATAAAAGCATGACTATTTATCTGGTTTACGGTGGAGGCAATTTGTGGGAGTTTGCAATCTGTATGGCCCTGGGATCAGGGATTTTACCTGGGGTTCAAAAAAGCAAAAAAGTAAAAATCCCTACTAATTTCCACAGTGTTTTGGGGTCAGTGGTTTCAAATAACTGGTACATAAATTATAAACAAATGGATTTAATAGACTTTGACTTATTCATGACTCACAATGTAAATGCATGATCACCTTAAATGACCTATGACCTATCGAGTTACCCTCCATGACCGAAGGCTCTCTAATGCTTGCGCTTGTTTCTGTTAACCACGCCTGTCAGTTTTTATAATGTTTAGTACAATGAAAAATGTCAAAGCTGACGTATTCTGACAGCTTATGTCATATTTATTAATTACAATAAATTGTTTTAACTTAGTAGACAATGTCACTCGGAGTACAGGTCTAATGTAGTAGACCTTTAGCTATTTATTTATTAAATATCACCAGTGACCAAGACACAGTTTGCCATTGTTTATAAAATGGAGTGTAACTGACACATAGAGCCAGGATTATGTGCGTCGACTTCCCCCACCACTTAAATGTTTTGTTCAAGACAATTTTTTTGTGGTGAAAATTTGCTGGTTGCAATTTTCAAAACTAGAACGCACTTGAAGAAAGAGTCTTAATGTATTAATCATATTTAGGCTTTCTAAATGTTTTTTATGGGATAATATTTTTATGTCAAAGTAGGTCAATTCTACAGAAAAGTTGAGTGATTCAGAATGCACTGACTCTACTATAGTTTGGCTGTGGTAGGTGGGCTGAAAATTCGTATGAAACTACCAGAAAGATTTTAATATATTATTACTGCTGCAAAAAGCATGCACTGATCCAGACCCTGATGCATTGCTGCAATGTAAATGGGGCGTTTGATTCATGAAAGTAACTGAAAATTTGTACAAAATTACCGACATGTACATGTCGTATGACAATAGCCATTACAAGTATTCACTTTCATTATAAAGGTTGAATATTGAATGCAGGTGGGGCCCCATTATCACCAATCAAGTGGGAACCAAATATATATACCTAGGCGGGCTTTTGGCGCTAAATATTATCTGGTCAGCCCCGTGCTCAAGGAAGAATAACGTGATGGAATTTTTTCGTTTTCGTAATGTTTCGTGCCAGTTATTTGTTGAACTATATGAAAATAAACAACAGGTTTTTCACGTGAGCGAATTTCGGCTACCCATAGAACGAGATGGTGCACCTAAATTGGTAAGTCATATCAAAATGGCTGACAGGGTAAAAAACAGAAGATAAGTTGTTACCAATTTATGAGTGATATTTTCAGCTGTTCAGGGTTAAAATATCATTTGACATTTTACATCCTGGTCATTGGGCTACCGTAGTGAAACCTACATTCGAGTCTCCCTGATTTGCGGCAGCCAACATCCATCTGCAGCGCCCAGGAGTAGACACTGCCCTCACAGGTACCAATTTATACCTTGGTGGAGTGGAGCATGTGGATAATTATTGCTAAGAGACATTAACCAGTGGTCCAGATAAGGGTTTAAACCCATGACCTCTTGAATAGCCTGCCATACCTCTAGGCCAAAGATCCCTACACTACTACATTCATATTTGCTATCATCTTACTGTTATTCCTATTTGTGGAAATGTCATTGACGTAAACACAGTACTTAAAGAGGCACTCCCTATTATTTTGATCGTTTAAATTGCTTCAGAAATATTTAACATTAAATGAAAATTATTATTGCTAAAACTCCTCACAATTTCAACAAAAAACTCCAATTAATTACCGAGAAAAGAATAAAAATATATTTCCGTTACGAGCCAAAATAGTCACGAGTTGTTTCCCTTAGACCACATAATAATAAATGACTGAAGGCGATTAATTTTATTGCTGATTTAAATATAATTTTGACATTATAGAGACATTGCAAACACCTTCTTCTGACAAATTATGACAATAGATAGTATTTTGTACATTATCTCATTTAAGAGGATAGAAGAGAAAAATATGCTAGTTACAGGAAATGCCTCTTTAAGGAAGACTGGTGTCATGTAACTAGGTAAATGCTTTGAATACAAAGGTACCCAGGTGTGTTAGGGTAGTGAAACTTTAGTAATAATCTGTCAACTTACATGGATGCATGCACTGTCTAATAAGGCATGAAATACAACATAATACATCAAACCTATAAACAGCAGCATTATGTAAACACGCGTCATATGATATGATAATATTTAATATTATTTTTATTATGTATGTAAAGACAAGAAGGAAACTTTAATACCAAACTGAGTCTCATCTGTCTCCCTGATGTAGAAATTTCACCTTTGGCAGTAACAAGACCGGTATGACATAAAAGGACTGAAATAATCGTCCTTTAAATTGTTACACCTATAGATGTTGATAAGCAGTAATGTACTATCAGAAAATTTATACTCAGTAGTGCACACACACAGACAGTCTGAAGCCACAGACACGGAAATGGCGTCTGCTATTAGACCGCTACATAAAGAATCAGACCCAAGAATAAACCATCCATGTTCCCAAAACATAATGGATTTGTTTACCCTCGCCACCGGGAAATCCCATATGGGCGAGCTAAACATCTATTCAAGCAAAGCTATAATGCTTATCTTGTAATGAATGACATACTGGGTGTATTCGAAACGTCAGTTGTCTCTGTTCCGGAACAGATGGAACAGAGAACAGTCTTACGAACAGGCCGGAACAGTGTTCCGGACATGTTCTATCTGTTCCCGAATAAAAGGTGGTGCAGGCAGAACAGGTCACGTGATTTCAACGAAAACGAGGCAACCCGAAACTTCACGAAATGTGTTATTCAGATCACCTTGGCAATAGTTTGTCAACAGAGAATAACGGAAATGACCGAACTTTTATGATGGGAAATTTTCTTGTGTCATTTTTCTTCAACAAATATAACGGTTGCAACTGACAATATCGTCAACCTTAAAAGTTTTATTTTCTACATTTATTTATTTATTTTATTGTTACTTCCTGTTCTGTCCCTGTTCCATTTTGTTCGTAAGGTGCTTGGAGTGGAACATTCGGAACACTATTCAGAACAGTTTTATTTTGTTCGTAAGATGCTGGAACAGGAACAGAAGGAACACTGTTCTGAGTGTTCCAGAACAGACGTTTCGAACACACCCACTGTGGACTTTGAATTTTGTGCATAAAGGGAGGTAATTATGAATGCTGTTTGATAGTTTTAAATTGTCACTGACTACTGATAATGTCATGCTAGTTATATAGGGCCTACTGTAAACCAAGAAATTATTTTGTGCAATTTAATTTGGCATAGTATAGGGCAGTTGCATAACTTTGTGAAATTGAATAGGGAAGGTGTTCAAAACATTCTTATAGACATCCCGGAACACTTAAAAAAGAGCAAAATTTTAATTGCAAATATGCTAATGACTGGCAAATGTGAAAGTTAGTATTTGCGAAAGTGAAGTGGTTTATCCTAGTTTACAATAGTGGATTCAATAAGTAATACTAATGAGGGAACTGTCCCATTCGAAACAATAGCAGAGAATACTGTTAACTCAGGTATACCCAGTTAAACCTAGATAAACAAAGTTTACCTGCCGGACGGTAGTATATTTTACATACCATTTGACTTTGAAAGGACAGTGTAATCTTAGGGCACACTGTGCTAGTGGAAGGGATGAGTGGAGTACAGTAACACAGTTTACAATGCCTTGACCAACAAGTTACATTATTATAGCTTGAAGATTGTATCACAAACACTCTTGGCTCATATTATCACCCGGTCAACTCTAAGTATAGATAAGAACTGGTTGGTAACACAATTTCTTCCAAGGATAACATCAGTCTGACCTGAGAAAGTTACTTGTTATTCATCCTAAAAAAATCATTTTCAGGAACAGACTTATTGATTACTCCGCCCATGATAGTAAAAAACCCACAAAACTGGCTGTTACATTGTTATGCACATGGCAATTTACGAAAGAAGCATGTTAATTGCCAAATGGACAAGTACAACAAGTACATTTAAAAAGGGCAGGCCTTTGCATGCATAATTATTATGAATTGCTTTTCACGGACACATCCTGTTATATATAATGATCTTGCCTAAATTGCAAAGACTAGAGTTTTGACCTTGCTTCAAAGTTAGTGCTTCCTGTTCCCAAGTTTCAACTAATGGAAAACAAAGGCAGCATTATTGTGGCCTGAATGTTCCATTTCAAATGATCTGAATAAACCTTGTCTTATAATTTTACAAACATCTGAAAATGCAGTAACTATGCAAGAATGCAATTAAGTAGGGAGTATTAATGTTGTTGAAGGAATGATATGATCAGTTTGTCATGCAAGCAGTGAGATGCCGCAGTGAGATGCTGCAGTAACTTGCTTTGCCTGCCTGCTAGCTGTTCACATGATAGTAACACAGGCAATGAGAATGTCTAGGTTAACTAGACTACAGTATACTTCATATCCATCTATCTACTACTGCAAAATCATTAATTTCGATAGGACAAAATTTCGTGGTTTTGGTAAAAAGACCATTACAATGGGACCTTATTTCATGGAATTTGCATTTCAGGAAATAAATTACTGTATCGTTCATATTCATCTACTGTAAAATCATAATTTTTCATGGGGCTCAAAATTTCGTGGATTTCCTGGTTCACCTTCATCTCAACGAATTAAATCACAACGAACAATGATTTTGACCCTCGTTATCAGTACCTGAAATGCAAAATCTACAAATCAGCATCCCATCGAAATGGTCTTTTTTACCAAACCTACGAAATTTTGTCCCATCGAAATTAAATGAGTTTACCGTATCTGCTATATGCATATACTTTGTATTTCTACTAAACTTCTGTATTTTTATTAAACATTTTATTTATCTATTTAGTATATGCATGTACTTCATATTTCTTACAAACAACTCTATTTTTATTTTGCATTTTTTTATGCGCAGTATCTACTAATGCAGGAGCATATTGACGGTTTGTTGCTGCATTTGTCTGTTCATCTGTTCGTCCATTTGTTTGTTAAAACTTAAATACTTTTGAAGTTCATAAAGAAAATTTGCTTTCAAACTTGGTATATACTATCCAGGCCTCGACAAATTTTTCCAGAGCCGCTCGTCCAAAAAAACACTCATCTTGCAGCAAAATCAATTCGCCCGTATTTTTCAGTCAAAGAAAAATGTCCAAATATGTTTATAACGATGTGATTCTCGTCTAAAACTGTCAATAAAATTGTGAAAATATAAATGTGTTTCGCATTTCCGCTCCTTTCTCCATTCTAAAGCAGACATCTTTTGATCGGTATATACACTGCAACTATAAGAACTTTATTATTCACGTGATGACCACTATGTTGTCATTAAATTTTGTCCTTAATTACGCAAACCGATGGAATGAGTTTGTTTGTTTGTCTATACATTCATACATTACATTCATTTTGTGATCTGTGGCGAACCGAAAACATCGCTTTAACGCTAAAAATTATGTTTCGATCGATTAAAATAAGAACAGCGTCATTCATTAATCGAGCATGACCGGGGAATTCCTGTGACGTCACAGGGCACCCATGTTTTGATTCTTCCAACTTTCGTTTTTGACTGACAGATGATCTGGTGTTCGTATCGAATACGAGATGTTTTTTTATCGAACTATGTTGTTTAATACGCAATTAATTATTGAACCTAGATTGTTTTCTGCCAGAAATTGCACTCATCCTGCAGGACGAGCGTTAGTGGATGTTGACTCGTCCGATGTGAATTTCTACTCGTAATTACGAGCGGACGAGTGAATTTGTCGTGCCCTGCTATCACAAGCGCCTTTCATTGCCAAACCATGTAATACTATTCAACATTTTCACAGAATTATGGCCCCTGATTAATTGAACTGAAAAGAAATGAGGAAATCGGACTGGGAAGGCAGCAGTCAACTTAATCTGCTGAGCACAGAAAACAGTAAAATCACAACACAACTACACAGAGTAATGCTCACACCCAATTTCACAAGGAAATTACCAATGTTTTTTGGACAAGGCTTCCATTGGGGCATTTATAAGTGTTTATGATATCAATCGCAGACCTCTTTTGCATCACGTTTATTATATTTCTCTACCTATATCTTCAGTGTGTCAACTATCATAGTGGGGACAAGATGTTGAGCCATCAATACAGAAGAGCTCAAATGGCAGAACTCTACGAACTTTGGAAATTCCAAAAAGATGAAGAGTCCCCTATGATTCTCGGTTCATTCATAATTATCTCCCTTTGGTTAATTATGTGCGAAATTCAAAGTCTGCAATTTGTCATTAATTTTAGGGTAAGTATTTAGACTTGCTTGAAATATCAAGACTTAGTCGCCACTTTGGTGTAAGTATGTGCATCTGTCCGTCCGTTTTTGCTCTGATTTGACTAATCAATGGTCAAGGCGTTTACTTAACACAGTATTGTTTTGGTTCGAATTATGGCCCTTTGCTCTTTAATTAACAATTCAAAATGTAGTGAAATGTATCATCAAGTTGTTTAATAGAATCAATTTAAGTATTAAAAACACCTGGGCTTGAATTAAAGTTGTCATTTAATAGAGAATTCGCCTGATACAGGTGGTTGCTTGAATAGGTTTTACCACAGATAACTGTATTGTTGAAAACGAAAAAAAAAAATGATAAAAAAATTTTTTTCTTTCTTTACAATTTTTGTTTTTTGTTTTTAAGTTGTCTTTATCAGTGATACAGTTACCTGTGGGTTTTTACTGCAATGTATTAAATTGCGGAATAATTTGGTCATGACATTCTTGTTTGTGTTTCCTAGAAAAAAGTAAAGTATGTTACTCATAATGCATGCTTCTCTACAAATTATATATGTAATTCATATAATTGATATTTGTAATACTGGAGTATGTATAATTAATATTTGTATAATTTCTATGTCTAGATACAGTAGTGCATCATGGAGTACTTGAATTACATGCATAGGGGAATATGATACCATTGGCCTTTCTATAATATGCTTTAGAGGTGCGCAAAATATTATGTTTAAGATAATAGCAGGTGTGTTAATTGCGTGTAGACTGAATTTAGTGTTGGCTTACCTGATGCAATGTAAATTGCATAATTTTATATTATAAAAGCTTGGTCAATGTTTTCTTGGTTACATGACTGCTATGTCTACCATCTTAACACTTCCAAGGTCATTATCTAGTAACTTCCAAGGTCAATATCTAAAAACTTCCAAGGTCAATATCTGAAATCTTTCAAGGCCAAGATATGGATACTTCCTAGTTCAAATTCCGAAAACTTTCAAGGTCAATATCTAGTAATTTCCAAGGTCAATATCTAAAAACTTCCACGGCCAAGATCTGAAATCTTATAATCAAGGCCGAGATATGGTATCTGTATCTGTATCTGTATAGTATCCTCGAAAGTATCTCACTGATGAGCAAAAGTCTTCGAGTTGTGTGTGCGACTTGTTGTTACGGATGTTATTGGCGCGAATCTGTTCTATAGTCTGATAAAGCACTTTTGAATTGTTTATTTTTATTGATAGACACTATTGAGTCTGGTAACAAGTTCCAGTCACGGATAGTTTGAGGCACAAAAGAGTATTTGTAAATGTCAGTGTTACTTGATTTTTGTACAACCGATTTAGAGTTTGAGTGTCTTTGTTGACGTTGATTTATCTCCAGGATGTCATTAGCGGGGACGGCCACCAGGTGATGGATGATCTTGTGGAAGAAGGATAGGCGCTGGTCACGTCGTCGGTCCTTCAGCGTCTTCCAACCTAGCTGGCGCATCATGTCCGTCACACTGCTCTTTGTTCCGTAATCGTTGCATACGAATCTTGCAGCACGTCTTTGTATATTTTCGACTCTGTCTATATCCTTTTGGAGGTGGGGATCCCAGACAGTGCTTGAATAATCCAGGATCGAACGAACCAGGGAGATGTAAGCCTGTTCTTTGAAGTTCTTGTTACTGTGCTTTAGGTTCCGTCTTATGAATCCCAGAATGCTGCTAGCTTTGTTGCACATTTTGTTAATATGGGTGGTCCATTTAAGGTTGTCACTGATTTGCACTCCAAGGTATGGATTATCCTTCCACGGCCAAGATTGATGATTTTTCATGGACAAGATTAAAAAAGGGCCTAGGTAAAAATGAAGTAACTTCAAAGGCCAAGATCTGGAAACTTCCAAGGTCAAATTCCAGTATTTTCCAAGGTCATAATCTAGAATCTTCCTAGGTCAATATCTAGAAATGTCCAACAACAATATATAGAAATTTCCAAGGTCATGATATGGAAACTTCTATGGCCAAGATTTAAAAAAAATTATATCCAAGATTGAAAAAAGTTCTAAGGTCAAAACGTAGTTATTTCCAAGGTCAAGATCGAGAAATTTCCATGGTCAACGTCCAGTATTTTCAAGGTCATAATCTTGAAATGCCCAAGGTCAAGAATGTGAAATATCCAAGGTCATATTCTAGAATATTCCAATGTCAAAATCTAGAAATATCCAAGGTCAAGATTGAGAAACTTCCAAGGTTAAGGTATAGTTACATTCAAGGTCAAGTTCTAAAAACTTTCAAATAGATCTGTCACTGATTTAATCTTAAGAAGTTGCTGTGTCTTCTCTTGAAGTTGGAGAGGTCATTGACTGATTATCAATAGGCAGGCATCAAACCAAACCACCATGCAGTTCTTCTTTTCTTATGGTAATTCAATCCAGGAACACAATTGAGGTATCATTGCATCGTATCGCACTTATATCGCAAGACTTTCCCTGTATTCAGGTTAGTATAGCCAGTGCGTATAAAGTTACACGTACCACGTGTAGTATAAGTTATTGAGTTTTTCCAATAAATCAATGCGTATTTTGCGTTATTAGTGTCATGTGATATAAAGAATCTATCACTCGTTGCCAATTGATATATTTATATTAAACTCGTTCAGGAAATATTATTAAGCTCGCCAGAGGCTCACTAAATAAAATTTCCAAAACTCGTTTAATATAAATTAATATCAATTGACAACTTGTGATAGATCCTCTATATATCAAGAACTGTCTCAGTATAATACGAAGGAAGAAAGAAAAGTAAAATGAGGAGAGACTGACACAAGAGTTGTATTACTTTTCAGAATTCTCAGTTCTAAAGGTCACTCAAACAGGATTTTAAACTTTCTGGCTACAAACTTTATTTCAAATGCATAGCTCAGGGTCCGTATTCTCCAACGTTGTAAGTCTAAAACACAGACTTAGACTTTATACTGCCAAATGTTCTATTCGCTTTGATGCTGTTATAAATTACTGATTTTGATATAACTTGATATACATACATGTTCAGTGGGTAACAACGCATAATCAGATAAAATTTCACATGGTTAAATCTAATTTGCAAAGAAATGGCAGTGATTATAAATGTTGTCAATTTTAAGTCTGAGTTTCAGTCTTACAATGTTGTTGAATAAGGCCTCAGGTGTGCGAAATATCCCCTCATACCCATCTTGTATATCTTAACACATGTTCATCATCTCAATTTTCATGTAAATATGACATTCAGTTATTTAATATTTCTATGTTTTCTAAATTTTTTTATTATATTTTCAGTGACAGTACATAGTAAAGTGAGCTTATTGAAGTACCATGTGGTCGTTTCATTCTACTTTTGGTTTGGTATATGGCAATATTAAAGGATTAGTATAAAGGTATGGTTAACTTATTATAACCATGTTTAAAAATTCCCAGGATAAAGAGAAAAGGCGGGAAAAATTGGAATAAACCACAGAGGTTGAAAAATCCAGCGTGCACGATTTATCAGTGTTATTTAAGTATACAATTAACCATAATAATGTGTTTATTTAACTAACCAATTTTGCAACAGCGGACCGATCTGGTCAATGTTTGTAAATATCGAATTATCCTGGGCGCACTAAATTTAATAACAATCTTTGATTCTAATTATTCTGCATACATGTATAATGTATTATCAACAAAATTACCGCCTATGAGTGCTGGACGCTGGACTTTCTTGTTTTGATAGTAAAAAAGGCGGATAACTCCATTAATATAGATCACAGGGTTATCAGCTTTGTCAGTATGCACTCATCTTGTGATTGTGAATAACTATGCTTACGTCTCAAGTGGATGCCTTTAAAATTATTCGAGAAAGTGATTCCGACAATAAACTTAACCAACGCACACGGAAACGCTGGTAATCCCATTATGACAATAGCTCCATTTTTTCTTTGTAAGTCGAGCTAAAATGTTACCAAGTGGTGTAGTATAAGATGTAAGGAAAAGGTACTATAGAAGTGTATTCTATTGAACATGATGTTTAGTTGTTCATAAATATCTTTACAAAATATTCTACAACGGGCTAGGTGTTTCATACACAGGCCCATAACCACTCTGAGGCTTACAACCTTGCCTTGGTGAAAATTTGAGAAATTACCAAAAAATAACTGTGCTTTTATTGAGCCCGCTTGCTCAGTGTGATACTTAGTCACTACTATTGATGTATGTATATGCGAGCATGCATGCGTGAGTTCCTCTGTCTGATTTTGTGCAGACCATAACATGCTTTGACCAATCTTTATTATAGTTGGGACAAATGTTCACTTCCAAGAGGAAGAGTGTCATGTCCTAGCTCTAGGTTTTTATCTGAAAGGTCAAGGTCACTGTTGCAATTAAAGGTCAAATTGAAGCTTGTCTGGAACATTGGGTAGCTTTGTCATGCATACAACAATCTTTCTTATATTTGGCATGTAGTTCACCTTCATGAGACAGAGTGTCATGCCCAACCTTGGGTTCTTATCTCAAAGGTCAAGGTCACAGTTGAAAGTCAAAGGTCAAATTTCTAGTTTTGCATAAACAAATATTTTTTTCTTATCTTGCTAGCGGACTGCCAATGTTAAAATCATCGTTTAGCAGAGAGAGTATCCTGTGCCATTACAGAGAGGGGTCCAATATATCATTTTGCACAAGGAGGGGTCCGATATGCATGTACGAGGGTTGTCCCAGAATAGCGTATAATTCTTGATTTATTTACTCCAACATAATGATATAGTTTTATAATTTTGCATGGACATTTCTACAACCATAGCACATGTATTTGACGAAATTATTTTATATCAGTATACGTCGTATTCGATAAATGAATGTTTTTGTAACCCATGGTAACGGTTTACGGCCGTCACGAAAAAAGTATGTATCACAAAAATGAATTTAATTATTTAATGACATTAATACTTAAGCAGTTTTAGCCGCATCGCGCCATACTATATATAAGAATAATTGGCATCTTTTGGCAAGTTTTTATACAAAGATTCACAGTGGTGAAGTCATATTTGAAGGGTTGATGAAATAATATAGCAACGTTGTTAGCGTTACAATATACCAAAATCACGACGTCAGACGACGTTACGGAGTGACTGCCATTTCCTACGCATTGTGTTATACCGTATATAAAATAGAATAGTATCCGGTGGAACGGTAAATTATGTAAAATCCACAGCACAATACATCAGAGTGATTCGGCAGTTGTTTTTAAGATTCCCGACGTTTTGTTTGGCGCAGAAAGGAAGCGGAACAAACGTGATCAGACGGACCGATCGAAACAAAAACTTGCGTCAGATCGCTTCCTGCACTATCCGCACAGAATGTCAGCTCAAGCTGTCCATTTTGAAAAACATTTAATGAATTTTTGACAGTATGTCAAGAAATATATTTCCAAAGAGTTGATAACAATTCGGCGTATAATTTTTAAGAGTAAAGCCCACGAATGGGAGTTCTTGGAAAAACTGAGGTAGCGTGACGTCGATGGTGAGTGTTGACGTTCTGTGGACCGTGAAGCGTCACCTGGTACTCGTCAAATGCACACAATTTGAATGTTTTTGGAAGATATATCATGAAACTTGGCTAGGATGTCAAGAAATAATTTCTCTAAAAGACGATTATAATTTGGACATACAGTACTTGATAGTTTTTAAGATATTACAGGATTATACGGTATTCTGGGACAACCCACGTACACTGTGTTTATTCTGATAAGGAAATACATGACTTGCTTGTGTGCTGGTCATACTAGGAAATTCATGTGATATGATATTACACCGTTGATGTATTGAATAACACATAGAAGTTAGTAAAAAAACATCTAGCTTTAACAAAAGCTACTGAATGGGCTAACAAGAGGACTACTAAAGTGCGCCCAGGATAGCAAAAAAAGCTTGAAATTTTGGTATAAACCATATACTGTAAAATCATTAATTTTCGTGGGGGATTAAATTTCGTGGATTTCGTGGTTCACTTTAACCACGAACTTTAATCTCCACGAACATAGATTTTGACCCTTGTTTTGTTACCTGAAATTCGCAATCCACGAATTCAAGTGCCAACGAAATTGTCTTTTTTACCAAAACCACGAAATTTCGTCCCAACGAAATTAAATGATTTTACAGTAGGTTTCGAAAACCAAGCATAATATTTTAGTACACAATTATGTATATGTGTGTTTATTTACGTTTTAAGCCAATTTTACAACAGTAGACCAGTCCGACCAATGTTTGTAAATATCACATTATTCTGTGGCCCTATAGAAGAACAGATGATTTTGCACATGAAAAATTTTAGTTTACCATTTTGAATTTATATTTTAGCCCATGTGATCTAGCGATAGACCTAAAGGAGATAATGATTCGAACACCAGTCTCTGGACAATGCATATCAAGACAATCTATGGAAGGGTTTGAATGTCTCCTGACCTGTTTGATGAATCAAATGAACTCAACAAGTAGGTATAGGACGTTTTTTACACTGTTGCATTTTTGTTTCTGTTTCCTCCCAACCAATCAATGACAGCTTCTTCTCTCTTCATCCTTTTTACTGATTTGGGTTTTTCAAAATATGTAGGTAACTCTGTGAAACTGACATGGTGGTGGCACGGGTAAATGTATCATTGGTAAAGATTCGAGACAAAAACAAGGTTGTATCTTACTATATCACATGAATTTCCTTGTATTCGGGTAAGTATAAACAGAAGGTATAACTCTATATGTAACAAGTGTAGTAAAATGTTTAAATGACGTCATTTATCTCCCAACTGACGTCATTTTGTGCTGAAAATGACGTTGCGTTTTAAGCGTCGTTTATATAGTGGAGTCAGTTTTCAGCTGAAAGGTGCGCTTTTTCAATGTTATTAGAGTCTTTTGATATAAAGATTCTAATACTCGTTGTCAGTTGATATAGACTTCTATTAAACTCGTTAAGGAAACATTATTTAGCTCGCCAAAGGCTCGCTTAATAAATTTTCCCAAACTCGTTTAATATAAGTCTATAACAATTGACAACTCGTGATAGATCCTCTATACACTCAACCGCTTTAAAAACGCACCACTTTTGAAAATAATCAAATTTTGTCAAAATACATTTTTTGCTAAAATTGATAGATTACAGGGTTTGTTCAGTTCATAAGCTTGACCTTATTAAAGAAAACGATTTATTTTTCATTCGGAATACCCCGCCCAGAGAACTTTTTTTATTTTGCATGTTTTGCGCGTGCAGCTCGATCGCGTCGACCTGTGTGATCAATATAACTTTTAAACTGTACGCTGTTGGTGTACACATTGAAAAAACAACATAAACAATATTGGCTAAAGGTATTTTTATCCTGCCAATATCTCGAATATTTGTTCTCGATGCTTGTGCCTTCGCTTCCAACTGAATAGAGCCTCGGTGCCATAGCATGGCGGTTCAACTGCCACCATACAATGCATGTGAGCTTAGAACATCGATTCCAAGTGAATGCCACAGTCAAAGACCGACCTGGATGAAACCAGCTAAAGGTATTGAGCCCGAGCTATGAGGAAACATGACACAGGTTGTGTCGCTGTAATTGGTTCCGCATGGCTGCACACAGTGTCAAAATAATGGCGGACGTCAATCAACAAGCCAAATGTACATTATTGCATTTTCATAATTATTTCTTTTATAATTGTCAATAAAAAGGAAAATTATTTTAGTACATTTTTTTATGAGTTTTCTCCCGTTTAGAGCCTAAAGTCCCAATTTTTTGTCTTCAAGCTCCTTCCTAGTGTTGATTTGAGGTGCCATAGAATCACCACGGGATATGGCCTGAAAGTCTGATGCTCATAACCAAGACTTCAATTTTAAATAAGGCTTGAATCAATCTTAGGTTCACAATATGCGCATATCTGAACCGCACTCGGTCGTATGGTATTAGCCAGACAGCCATAGCCACATACCATGTATAATTCAAGTCAAACTTTGCTTGGATGGTGGGAAACATCATGCCGAACATAATTCTATCCTATTACGTAATTAATGTTACGCTTTAGGAGGAGATATCACGTGCATGCATCAATGAATCCGGCTCTGATACTTGCTTTTGAAATTGTGACTTTCACTTTAATGGGTCTCAGTGTTATATATGTCATAATGCATTTCAAACTCGTAATAATTGCATGAAAATCACACACATTGTTGAATATAGACTGAAGATTATTAATCCGAAAATAAATAACCATAAATTGACGTTTTCATCACTAAAACCGATATTTCATATGTGGTGCGTTTTTAAAGCGGTTGAGTGTATATGCTATATGCTGTAAAGTGAGGTACAAGTACAACCTTGTTGCACCAAAGGGACAATATGTTTACTGTTGGCGTTTCTTTTTTGTCTGTTATATAATATTACTGTTGATTTTGTAGCTACAAACTCAATAATTATGTAACATATATCAATACTTTTTTGCTGAAAAAAGGAAGTACCTGTTATTGTTTTTTAAAGTCATCAATGCCACAAAACGTGCCTACATAAAAATTGTTTGGGACTTTATTTCTCAAATGTATCATGATAATTCAATGAAATTTCGCATACTGAAGCTTTATGGCCGTATCGGTTTGGCCAGGTAATATAGGGAACTTAACGTCGATGACGTCATCAGCGTGTGCCTTTCTTCGACGTCACTTAACGCAACTTGGTCACGATAATCTGACAAGACAAACAAAGTTACGGTAACAATTGAGTGCCGCCGAAACACAAGTGACTCGATTATTTATTACCTGACCAGAGACTTGTGTCAAAATGTCCTCTTTCCAAAGGGACGAGACAATTAAATGAAAATACCATCTGCAAAATTACAGTTAAAGAATAGCACCGTACAGGACAGAATATCAGTGAAATGGATGCATGCTAAACAGAAAAAATGTCATATTCTTATAAAAACAGACAAAATATTTACATGCGAAGAGATAGCCCAGTAATCGAAGAGTGGTTTGGTTTCTTTTCATTTGAATTTGCGTAACCAGTTTAAATTGACAAGGGTTTTGCTCAGAAGACCCCCAATTTTTGACGTCAGAACAGACATAACGTCACTTCAAACCCGATATCGGCTTGCTTTAGTGCTTCAGTGTGGAAAAATAAAACATTTTAATTATACTTTAATCTACAAATGAGACGTAGATATGTTCTTATCAGCTGAAAAGGAGACGACAGTTACCTGATAATTCCACTTACTAATTTCCATTGGAATGAATACATCGACATAGGCCGTGGCCAAGTCGCTAGAAGTGTATGTGCAATGTTGCCTAGCAACGTGGATAGAAGGTCTGTCGAAATGATCGACGCCGGTCAAGGATCCCACGAAAGATTATTTTAAGTGATGATGCCTATGTTTTAACAATTAATAGTATATGTAAAAAATTATTTGTTAGTTCGCATTATATATTGAATGACCCTCGTAGGAGAAGGGTGTCCCGACCCCCCATCAAAGCAGTGGGCTTTACAACTAACAGTTAGAATATCATTAATCAGGTTATTTAAGCATATTTAAAAGTTGGTGTCCCAATTGAAACAAACAAGGTAAGCGGCTAAAATATGTTTTAAAAGGCTGCTTGTGGAAATGCGCACACATCAAATTGCATTTAATTTAATTTGGTTAAGAGGTACTCAAAGCATGTTTTTAAGGTATAAATATGTAATTAGCCAGCATGCAATTAAATTGACATGGCAATTGATAGTAGTGGAACAAGCTCGAAATAAAAAATCAATACAAAATGTACATGAAGAAAATGCAGTTTCTCAATGTGGATACATTGCAACATGGGTATATCTAGGAATTCAGTTTGCCATTCTGAAAGTTATGTCTGAAACTTCGGATTTATCCATAATCCTGACTCTGATTTTAGCAAAAATCTCAATTTGAGATGAGATTTCTACTTGAGATGCTTCAGGAGATCGGGACCTGTTCATCTCTAGTCAAGGGAGAAACAATGTAAAGTTGACAGATGGACAGTGTGAGTAGGGTGGCATTAAAATGGTGTAGATACACAACATTTATCCCAGGAATAATGTTTTTATCCCCTTCAAATCATTTGGTGTTGGGGTAATGTCCCTGCCTTAACAATCATTTGGTGTGGGGGTAATGACCCTTCCTTAACAATCATTTGGTGTGGTTAATGTCCCTTCCTTAACAATCATTTGGTGTGGGGGTAATGTCCCTTCCTTAACAATCATTTGGTGTGAGTAATGACCCTTCCTTAACAATCATTTGATGTGTGTAATGTCCCTTCCTTAACAATCATTTGGTCAGGGTAAAGTTTCTTCCTTAACAATCATTTGGTGGGGGTAATGTCCCTTCCTTAACAATCATTTGGTGTGGGGTAATGTCCCTTCCTTAACAATCATTTGGTGTGGGGGTAATGTCCCTTCCTTAACAATCATTTGGTGTGGGGGTAATGTCCCTTCCTTAACAATCATTTGGTGTGGGGTAATGTCCCTTCCTTAACAATCATTTGGTGTGGTTAATGTCCCTTCCTTAACAATCATTTGGTGTGGGGGTAATGTCCCTTCCTTAACAATCATTTGGTGTGGGGGTAATGTCCCTTCCTTAACAATCATTTGGTGTGGGGTAATGTCCCTTCCTTAACAATCATTTGGTGTGGTGTATGTCCCTTCCTTAACAATCATTTGGTGTGGGGGTAATGTCCCTTCCTTAACAATCATTTGGTGTGGGGGTAATGTCCCTTCCTTAACAATCATTTGGTGGTGGGATAATGTCCCTTCCTTAACAATCATTTGGTGTGGGGGTAATGTCCCTTCCTTAACAATCATTTGGTGTGGGGTAATGTCCCTTCCTTAACAATCATTTGGTGTGGGGGTAATGTCCCTTCCTTAACAATCATTTGGTGTGGGGTAATGTCCCTTCCTTAACAATCATTTGGTGTGGGGTAATGTCCCTTCCTTAACAATCATTTGGTGTGGGGTAATGTCCCTTCCTTAACAATCATTTGGTGAGGGTGTAATGACCCTTCCTTAACAATCATTTGGTGTGGGTAATGTCCCTTCCTGAACAATCATTTGGTGTTGGAAATGTCCCTTCCTTAACAATCATTTGGTGTGGTTAATGTCCCTGTCTTAACAATCATTTGGTGTGGTTAATGTCCCTGCCTTAACAATCATTTGGTGTGGTTAATGTCCCTGTCTTAACAATCATTTGGTGTGGGTAATGTCCCTTCCTTAACAATCATTTGGTGTGGGTAATGTCCCTTCCTTAACAATCATTTGGTGTGGGGGTAATGTCCCTTCCTTAACAATCATTTGGTGTGGTTAATGTCCCTTCCTTAACAATCATTTGATGTGGGTAATGTCCCTTCCTTAACAATCAATTGGTGTGGGGGTAATGTCCCTTCCTTAACAATCATTTGGTGTGGTTAATGTCCCTTCCTTAACAATCATTTGGTGTGGGGGTAATGTCCCTTTCTTAACAATCATTTGGTGTGGGTAATGTCCCTTCCTTAACAATCATTTGGTGTGGGTAATGTCCCTTCCTTAACAATCATTTGGTGTGTGGGTAATGTCCCTTCCTTAACAATCATTTGGTGTGCGGGTAATGTCCCTTCCTTAACAATCATTTGGTGTGGGTAATGTCCCTTCCTTAACAATCATTTGGTGTGGGAAATGTCCCTTCCTTAACAATCATTTAGTGTGGGTAATGTCCCTTCCTTAACAATCATTTGGTGTGGGGGTAATGTCCCTTCCTTAACAATCATTTGGTGTGCGTAATGTCCCTTCCTTAACAATCATTTGGTGTGGGTAATGTCCCTTCCTTAACAATCATTTGGTGTGTGGGTAATGTCCCTTCCTGAACAATCATTTGGTGTTGGTAATGTCCCTTCCTTAACAATCATTTGGTGTGGTTAATGTCCCTGCCTTAACAATCATTTGGTGTGGTTAATGTCCCTGCCTTAACAATCATTTGGTGTGGTTAATGTCCCTGTCTTAACAATCATTTGGTGTGGGTAATGTCCCTTCCTTAACAATCATTTGTTGTGGGTAATGTCCCTTCCTTAACAATCATTTGGTGTGGGGGTAATGTCCCTTCCTTAACAATCATTTGGTGTGGTTAATGTCCCTTCCTTAACAATCATTTGATGTGGGTAATGTCCCTTCCTTAACAATCAATTGGTGTGGGGGTAATGTCCCTTCCTTAACAATCATTTGGTGTAGTTAATGTCCCTTCCTTAACAATCATTTGGTGTGGGTAATGTCCCTTTCTTAACAATCATTTGGTGTGGGTAATGTCCCTTCCTTAACAATCATTTGGTGTGGGTAATGTCCCTTCCTTAACAATCATTTGGTGTGTGGGTAATGTCCCTTCCTTAACAATCATTTGGTGTGCGGGTAATGTCCCTTCCTTAACAATCATTTGGTGTGGGTAATGTCCCTTCCTTAACAATCATTTGGTGTGGGTAATGTCCCTTCCTTAACAATCATTTGGTGTGGGTAATGTCCCTTCCTTAACAATCATTTGGTGTGTGGGTAATGTCCCTTCCTTAACAATCATTTGGTGTGCGGGTAATGTCCCTTCCTTAACAATCATTTGGTGTGGGTAATGTCCCTTCCTTAACAATCATTTGGTGTGGGTAATGTCCCTTCCTTAACAATCATTTGGTGTGGGTAATGTCCCTTCCTTAACAATCATTTGGTGTGGGGGTAATGTCCCTTCCTTAACAATCATTTGGTGTGGGGGTAATGTCCCTTCCTTAACAATCATTTGGTGTGGGCAATGTCCCTTCCTTAACAATCATTTGGTGTGGGCAATGTCCCTTCCTTAACAATCATTTGGTGTGGATAATGTCCCTTCCTTAACAATCATTTGGTGTGGGGGTAATGTCCCTTCCTGAACAATCATTTGGTGTGGGTAATGTCCCTTCCTTAACAATCATTTGGTGTGTGGGTAATGTCCCTTCCTTAACAATCATTTGGTGTGTGGGTAATGTCCCTTCCTTAACAATCATTTGGTGTGGGGGTAATGTCCCTTCCTTAACAATCATTTGGTGTGGGTAATGTCCCTTCCTTAACAATCATTTGGTGTGCGGGTAATGTCCCTTCCTTAACAATCATTTGGTGTGGGGGTAATGTCCCTTCCTTAACAATCATTTGGTGTGGGTAATGTCCCTTCCTTAACAATCATTTGGTGTGGGTAATGTCCCTTCCTTAACAATCATTTGGTGTGAGTAATGACCCTTCCTTAACAATCATTTGGTGTGGGGGTAATGTCCCTTCCTTAACAATCATTTGGTGTGGGGGTAATGTCCCTTCCTTAACAATCATTTGGTGTGGGGGTAATGTCCCTTCCTTAACAATCATTCGGTGTGGGGGTAATGTCCCTTCCTTAACAATTATTTGGTGTGCGTAATGTCCCTTCCTTAACAATCATTTGGTGTGGGTAATGTCCCTTCCTTAACAATCATTTGATGTGAGTAATGACCCTTCCTTAACAATCATTTGGTGTGGGGGTAATGTCCCTTCCTTAACAATCATTTGGTGTGTGGGTAATGTCCCTTCCTTAACAATCATTTGGTGTGGGTAATGTCCCTTCCTTAACAATCATTTGGTGTGTGGGTAATGTCCCTTCCTTAACAATCATTTGGTGTGGGTAATGTCCCTTCCTTAACAATCATTTGGTGTGAGTCCTTAACAATCATTTGGTGTGGGGGTAATGTCCCTTCCTTAACAATCATTTGGTGTGGGTAATGTCCCTTCCTTAACAATCATTTGGTGTGGGGATAATGTCCCTTCCTGAACAATCATTTGGTGTGGGGATAATGTCCCTTCCTGAACAATCATTTGGTGTGGGGATAATGTCCCTTCCTGAACAATCATTTGGTGTGGGGGTAATGTCCCTTCTTTAACAATCATTTGGTGTGGGTAATATCCCTTCCTGAACAATCATTTGGTGTGGGGGTAATGTCCTTTCTTTAACAATCATTTGGTGTGGGTAATATCCCTTCCTTAACAATCATTTGGTGTGTGTTATGTCCCTTCCATTATAATGATTTGTTGAGGGAAATGTCACTTGCTTCATAATGATTTTGTGTGAGTTATGTCCCCTTCTTTATAATGACTTGCTGATAATTATTTGGTAAGGGATATGCCCAATGATTTTTTGTGGGCCATGTCCTTTCCTTGGTAATATTTAGGCATGAGTTACCTCCCTTCCTTTATACGAGGGTTGTTCAAAAAGTACTAGGACTGGAGCCCTCACGAATACAGTTTTAAAAATTAAACAAATATTAATACACAATATTAAATCGAAATTCAGTTGCGAAAAAGTGATATCCGATTTATTGCGTAATTCTGTCATGTTCGTTCGTAATCGTTCATTTTGAAACCATAGTAACGCGCACCCGGAGCAGCCCATCAACAACCACTGATGTGTACTACGTAATTAGCTATATCTTCACTACTATCCTATCGTAAGATGTGAAACATCGCCAAAACACAACTTGTAGCATGATGGACTTAGTCTGCAAAAATGATGACATTTGAACCACAGATGCTGAAATAAATATCCTCGAGTGACCATAATTCGCCTACTTAAGCGTTAAACACGCAATAAACAATGGCAAACTTCATGTTTATATTAAATAAGGTCACTTACTTGGTAATATAATTCCTTCAATTTATCTCACTCAAATGTACACCAATAAAATGATAAAATACTCCAAGAATTGAATAAAGCAAACGTCATAGTAAATAAAAGTCGGCCATTTTGACCGTGACCTAAATACGTCACATGGCGCGCGCGATCAATTTGGCCAAAACTATTCACTTTAGCTAAACGTCCCAATTATGAAATTAAGCCTGAGCATTGTTAAATCAAATTAAGAAAAAAATCTAGTGCGAAAACAGCATATTTGTCACTGTCAAGTGATATTTACTCTTTGTGTATTAATTCTGATTGGTCGTGCCACACGCCAGTCTCTAATGGGTAATATATAGACATTGGCTGCATTATAAACAAACTTTTTTTACATCGCCATTACGGGCGTGGATCACTTAATGAATTTCAAGATAATCGCCGATAGTGATGCGTGATCTGCCGATGTATGGTCTACAGAAATACAGAATTCGATATATTTTTTTGCTATTCTGACCGTAAGGTCGGAAGCAACTTTGACCGAAGATATTTTTGGTTTGACCTGAAAAATAATTTATCCGACCATGTGACTTTCATTCATGAAACTGTAAACAATGCAGAGGTGTGAAAAAATATTCGATTACGTTGCACATAGCGTTTACTGGGGTATTTCAACTACACGACTTTTTGGGAATAGTGAAAATGGTATAGTTTTATGATTTTTTGTGAAAGTAATCGAAAATTACATGTTATGACCTCGTATTTTCAGAAAAAAATATTCCCGCTAAAAAAATACTATTTTGTAAACATTTTCTCAAGATATGCGCGCGCAGGTCAGAGGCGATATTAGGGCTCTCTACGATAGAAGTTGAACTCTATGAGGGACAACTTCGGAACGCAAAAGTGGCGTCATCGGAACATAACGAAAAATTGACAAATAACAGGCTCCGTCAACAATAAAATTATATGCGCTCGAAAAAGTAGGCAAAGTATCGTAACTACATTAGGACATATTTCTGTAGTTATTTCTACAGTTTTAGAATGTCACATAATGTATACTGGAAGGTGAAAGAAATGTAAGTAATAGGAAATAAAAAAAACTGGTAACGTCAGTTACCGCGATATTTTCAATATATCGACATTTTATTGTGCGGATTCTCGCCCCGATATTTGATATTATCCAGTCACTTCTGGCCAAATCGGCCCGATAACAGGGTGCCGTTTATCATTTTCAATAAACCGTCAAGTGGTCATGTGACGTGCAATAAACCTCATCACGTGATCTGACGGACTTCTTCTTAAAGTGGAGTCGCCGGCTGAAACTCTGTACCCGAGGATGAGGTTTTCCTATTTAAAATGAGCTTGGGTCGATCAATAATCGTTCTACGACTTACCTGCGTGTACATGACGTTATCAAGATGTCCGACGTTGTTGTTTTGTCGTGACGTCAGTGAACGAACGTGACGTTACGCACAAATAATGAAAAGGCAAATAAATAGTCCCACTTTTATTCCCTTTTTAAAGCAGATGTAGTGACCGGATAAATAGAATAATAGGTTAGTGCCGTGGAGTGAGCAAAGGTTTATCTGGCTCGGCTGCGGAAATTATCCCATTCGCCTACGGCTCACCCGATAAATTTCTCCGCCTTGCCAGATAAACTTACTCATCCACGGCACTAACCTATTATTCTCTATTAAAATTCGGAAAAGTACAAGCAATTCTCACCAACGATATGCGTGTATATATCTATGTGTGTTACAAGTATGTATTCATTACAAATAACCTTAAAACAGCGTTTTTTATAGCCCTATGAGTGACACTTACGACGCATAAAATAGCGCCGTCATTTTGTGCGCCGGGTAGGAGTGCGTGTCTAAGTTTAAACACCAGCAACTATCGAACCGCGTATTCATTTACCTTCATAATTGCACTGTTTGTAGAAAAAGGTTTGACAATTCATGTGATATATAATTTGATTTTTTGTATTAAAAAATGGGGGTTTTATGACAATAATCCTAGTACTTTTTGAACGTCCCACGTAATAATTTGGTGTTGATTATGCCCCTTCCTTGATAATAACTCTTGAGTTATTTCCCTTTATTAACACCGATTTTGTGTTGGTTATATCCCTTCATTTGGCATGGATCATGTCCTTCCTTGATAATTATTTGGTTAAAGTGTATAGAGCTATATCGGACGATAATTTTTAAAAAAGTTTCAAAAACTGAAAAACAATTATGCTTTCATATCCAGTAGATCATTTTTCGCTTCAGTTTTACCAGAAACTCTCTCTGTGATTAATTGGACATTCATATGAAAGTGTTCTAGAACACCCTATGAAATTATAAGAATTGTCTATTTTTGACGATTTAATCAAAGTACACAGAACCCATCCAAAGTTTAATTTGCAATTAAGGTAGTCTAGTATCATACTAAAAATGATGCAAGTAATTATTTTGTCATTAAATGACTGTTAGAATATAGCTATATACACTTTAAGGTTATGTCCCTTTATATCAATAATTTGGTGTGTGTTATATTCCTTAACCTTACCAGGTGAGACATTTATAAAGCAAACAGAACAACGCCCTTTGACATGATCATGAGTTTCTTCATTTGACTATGACTAGATAAGGGTTCAAGGTCTAATTACACCACTGATCATATTCGGCCATTATGGCCACCAATCATTGTATCATTAAAACACAGCATGTTTAACAAGCATGTCATGACATTCATACTGTTTTTATGACAATTGACGGTATATAATTGACCAATAAACGGACCACATAATATGTAAAATGTATGCATTTCAAACTATGTGATTTATATGTTTTACTGTAAAATCATTTGGTTTCGATGGGATGAAATTTCGTGGTTTTGATAAAAAGGACCATTTTGATGGGACCTTGATTCGTTGATTTTGCATTACAGGCAATAAAAATAAGGGCCAAAATTAGTGTTTGATGGGCTTTGATGTCGTGGTTAAAGGTGAATCTCTAAATCCATGAAATTTAATCCCCCATGAAAATTAATGATTTTACAGTAATTTATGTATTATGGACAGTTAAATGCCTGTGTAATCGAATGTCGGCTATAATGTGATTGACCGAAACATTGACGCCTTGCATCTTGTTACAATTATGTTGTCATTTGACCAGGGCTCGACACTAACACTGGTCCACTGATTCAAGAATAGTGAAATCAAGAAGGCCCAGTGAAAGTCTTGTAGGCCAGAAGCTGTTTCGTTTACAAATTGAAGACTTCTTTTCGGTTGGACCAGTGACCGAAACAGTTAAGTTTCAAGCCTGCATATTAACAGAAGCCAATGTAGCATGTACAGTCTATGAAACAGATCATAATCAGGTCATCAGCCCTAAAAGTCTGAAATTTTATAAGTCATAATAATATCAAACTTTTACTGAAGTAGAATGTAAAAGAAACATCAGTGTGTCCTGGTTTCATAAAAATCATGTACCCAGGACCGGGCTCGAACCTGCAAGCAAGTCAGGTGCTCTACCAACTGAGCTACCTTGGCTGACGACAGGGCTAAGTAACTGCATCAGTTAAATACTGATCCTGTGACAAACTGTGCTTCAATGAAAATGTCTTCCTGTTGGGTTGAGCTGTAATGTTGTTCTGTACACTCAAGTATATGGAACACACAAACACATCCGAACACTGTTGGGAACACATTTTCTCTATTCTCGCGGAAGAGGTGACTGTGAGTTGGTGCAGCCACATCAGTCACATTATTACAACAATGGCCACCAGAAACTCCATGAAATATGTAATTCTGATCACCTCTGTCTTGATGCATTGCTTGCAATAGTGTCATAAAGGTGACACCAAAATGGCAGAGCTTTCAGGATTGGAAATGTGCTGTTGTGTTATTTCTTCTTCAATACTACGGCTGTAACTGACAATGTCGTTCATCAGTACAGTTTTATTTCTTGTTGTCTCTTACTATTTATTCGTCTTATTATTATTATTTCCTGTGCTGTCTTGTTTGTAAGTATTATAGTGCGCCTCAGGAGCTCAGTGGTTAGTGCGCTTGCTGTCTAATCTGGTGACCCGGGTTCAAAACCGGCTGGAGGCACATAAATATATGCCTGCCATATTTCAGTAAAAATAAAGCAAAAAAATGCTATACTCAGCATTATGGAGTGAGACATTTGGAACATTGTTCTGAATAAAAGTTACAGACATACCCCTATTTATCACCTGGATATTTTAAATTCACCCCACCCGGTCTGACGTGAGTTGATAAAGTCAGTACTAAAGTTGTACACTTGACAGTCCTTAGACATAAAGGTCACTGCAACAGTTATTCAAGGATGTTCTCCCTCAACCTTTGAATGGACCTCCTTTGTTTCACTGTCAGCATGTAAGCAGGAATAAATTAACAGGTACTGCTCATACGATATCAAAATCATCCCTTTATGAACCACCTAGGGTCTATTCTAAACTTCTTGGGTGTGTTCTGATATTTAAAGTCACCTCCACTCACATTGAAGTTGATAAAGTCAGTTCAATTTGTAATACAAAGGCAGTTCCAGTCAAAACGTTACTCCAACAGTTATTTAAAGATCTACAGGTCCCCTAGTCAGGAAGGACCACCTTCAGTTGACAAATTTACTCAATATAGAATAGATTTTATTTGCATATTTAGTCCTGAAAAGGACTTTTTACAAAACAACAATAATACAACTGATTAAATAGTATGGTGATAAATGGCGAGAAAGTATATCAAACATAGAGCAATCGTTTATGTGTGTAACACATCAGACAAATTCTGGCCCGGGTTCGGGAGAGACATATGTATTATAAAATATAACATAACATAATAACATAACATTTAATTATGTCACTCAGTTATGTTATTATAACTTTACGGATGTGGTATATATGTTCTTCAAGTCCACCCTCAGGGCGATATACAATGTATATTACCATGGAAGTGGAATACAGGTCATTTCCTATATTCAACATAAACTTAATTGCAATCTGTGAAATAAGCAATGTCAGCCATTATAACTCAGTCAGTAGAACACAAGACTTCTGATCTCGGGGCTGTGGGTTCAAGTCCGTTATTATTGAAGGCATGCATTACTTCCCATGGAAGACGCTACATAGCACTTTGCTTAGGCAACGGACACATGGTCTATTCTATACTAAAACAGCACTGATAAATTTTATACCAAATTTAAAAAGGAATAACAGTTTCCAGTCAATAATTACAAATTAACTTAAGTTTGAATTGACCCATTTTCATGAAACTATTTATATAACAAGCTGGCATGGAGAAGTATACCTTGATCAGTGGGGGTCAAGGAACACAACACAGTAATTTGACTGCCTTATTAGGTGGCACCTGGTTTCACGGCATTGCCATAATAAAATGTAATAAGATATCTGTATAATACCTTAAATCTGACCTATGAGTCTTGGGCAAGCTTATTCATTTGTTTCCATGTCCAGTTTAAGAAATGTTGATCCCAAAGACAAAAAGTGTTGGTATCACTATTATATCACATTGCTTTGGTCACCAAGTCGAGACAACGTCAGAAATAACAAATTTAACCTGACGACATTAGGTTTTCACGCTGAAAAGCTGATGACGTCACCCATTCATTCTCACACACACTAGAGAACATTGGTCCTTCATTTATTCTTACATAGAAGGTCAATGACATTTAGGTGATAATTATAAATCTACGGCTGAAAGTGCTGTCATGGTTCAATACCCCTGTGAAAAAGGTTAATGAAATTCATGAATTTATTCATGAACTTATTCATGAATAAATTCATGAACAGTTTATTTATGAAAAGCGAAATTTAGGTTTCATGAACTTTTAGACTTCATGAAATTATTTATGAACAACTCATGAACTATGAAATTCATGAAATGAAATTCATGAAATTATTTGTGAATAAATTCATGAACAAGACATTCATGAAAAGCAAAATTTAGGTTTCATGAACTTTTAGATTTCATGAACTTATTCATGAACAAATTTATGAACCAAACAGGTTCATTCATGAAATAAAGCAATTAAATGTAGGTTTCATGAATCTCAAGAAATTTCTGAACTTGTTCATTAAAAACTTCAGGAATTCTGAAAATATTGACTCCACGACCATTTTTGTATGGTTAATGATCAACAGATGGAACTTTTAAATGAAACTTTTGTGATAATTGTGTAATTTATTCAAAAATGTATTTGAGTACCAAGGTGAATGTCTTGAAGCAGCGATCACTCTAATAATGCTGCCAACTTGTGTCACAAAGCAGCGATCACTCTATGCTGCCAACTTGTGTCTTAAAGCAGCAATCACTCTATGCTGCCGACTTGTGTCTTAAAGCAGTGATCACTCTATGCTGCCAACTTGTGTCTTAAAGCAGCGATCACTCTATGCTACCGACTTGTGTCTTAAAGCAGTGATCACTCTATGCTGCTAACTTGTGTCTTAAAGCAGCAATCACTCTATGCTGCCAACTTGTGTCTTAAAGCAGTGATCTCTCTATGCTCCCAACGTGTGCCTTAAAGCAGTGATCACTTTATGCTACCAACTTGTGTCTTAAAGCAGCAATCACTCTATGCTACCAACTTGTGTCTTAAAGCAGCGATCACTCTATGCTGCCAACTTGTGTCTTAAAGCAGTGATCTCTCTATGCTCCCAACGTGTGCCTTAAAGCAGTGATCACTTTATGCTACCAACTTGTGTCTTAAAGCAGTGATATCTCTATGCTCCCAACTTGTGCCTTAAAGCAGTGATGACTTTATGCTACCAACTTGTGTCCTAAAGCAGCAATCACTCTATGCTGCCAACTTGTGTCTCAAAGGAGCAATCACTCTATGCTGCTAACTTGTGTCTTAAAGCAGTGATCACTGTATGCTGCCAATTTGTGTCTTAAAGCAGCAATCACTCTATGCTGCCAACTTGTGTCTTAAAGCAGTGATCACTCTATGCTGCCAACTTGTGTCTTAATCACTCTATGCTGCTAACTTGTGTCTTAAAGCAGCAATCAACGGCTTTTTTGTGTAACAATAATTAGGTAGTTTATCGTAATAAACAGGTCTATTATACTATTTGGCAATAAATGAAACAACAACAAAACTAATAAAATAAAATTATAGGAAAACTTACTCAATAATTCTTTATTATAATACATAGAAAACTTTGAAAAATTTTGGCTGAACAAATGTGTCAAACATTGAATACAGTGCAGGTAATATTTCATTCAATTAACCAAGACAGGTGATAAAATACTGATTGTTTTATTGTGAAGACCGCTTGTTCTTAATTGATTTTTAAAATTTATTTTTTTCACCAGCACTAGTGCGTAACATAAGCTAAAGCTACCCTAGTGAGTTGATCAGTTGTTCACAGGGCTGTATAATATTCACCAGCCGCTGGTACATGATGACATCAGTGTACAGGTAAATCAACTAATGTATAGCAGTAGTCTGCCTCATGTTATACTGTACGCTTCTCAACTACATATAAAACAGGCTAAGAAAATATGATTCTAGGTAGAGACTCATTGTATGGGGACTATCGAAGGTTGAACATTTTTGTCTTGTGTGCATTCAATATTTTTTTGTTTTAATTTTCTGTTTTATGAAAAAGTTTAAACACCTTTTGAACATGTGGTGTTTATCAAAATAAATTTTAGTGTAATATTCAAAGTGATTACACTTTAATTGATACTTAACCGAGGATATTTATAACTTGGAGCAGTGGCGGTATATATATATATATTTTTACTATTTTTTTCTTTATTGAGACGATTATTATGTTGCCGTCTTGCTTAACTGCCTGTTTAATTTATTAGTTTTATATTTATATTCTTTGCATTTTACTGCATGTTTTTAAATTGTTTTACATTTTACGCTATTTTTTGTGCTTAATTTGTGTAAAATTATTTACGATTTGTTCAATTTGAACTATTATTTTTGGTAATGAAGCATTATTTGAATTTTCTAATTGGTGGTGTTTTTTATAATATATTATGTCATATTATTTAAATATGATTTTATGTTGATTTATTACAAATAATGTGTTGATAAAATTACATTCAAACAATAGTATTGAGAGTTTAATTTCACTAAATTGGAGTATGGTACACATTTTTAAATAGATATAATTTATGTTTGTTTTATTCTAAGAATTTGTAAGTGTTATACATAACATTATTCCTGACAATATATCGGTCTCAACTTGTTTAAAATGATATGGATATATTAAAATTCAGCGCTTGTTAAACAAACTTTACTAACTTCAGTTACAACTATTGCATGCGTTACGTATATTATAGTTAAAAAGTTTTTTTATTTTTGTGACGAAGTGGTTACAATATTACATGCAAAGAATGCGATTATGGATTACAGAACAAGCTATAATATATAAGAAATGTTATAAGAAAACTTTGTTAATTTCTTACAATTCAATTCATTATAAAATCAGCTACAACTTCGTAATTTATTTATAAAAATTATTTATGTTACATCCAAACTTTGTTACCTATTTTGAAACTGTATTCTTGGATTTGAACAGACAGACTTTTAAAACAATAAGACTTTAAACTGTGATCTTGCTTTTGATTTAGGGAATTTAAAATCTGGATACTGTGGACTTCGTTTACTACTAATTTCGAAAGTTGGGAGAACATGTTTTAAGAAAACTTATAATATCAATTCTATACTTATTTTGAAAATGAAATTTTCATTGTTTTCTATAAGTGGTAAATCCGAAACTTATATATAGCTAGATAAATACGTCAAATTCCTGTACTAGGAAAAGAACAGAACAGAACGGAACGGAACAGAACTGAACCTTTATTTTATGATTTCAGACTTATTTCCTATTATAATTCACAGCGAATTTTAACCAAAACACTGTACAACTTATGGCATTACTAAAATATTCAACTTTTATCAATTATTATATTGAATGCACATGTAAAATCCGATCACTGTATGCCTTATTGATGTGTATGCCCTATTGCAATTGCCGGAAATCGACTCATTTATACACAGTGTAATTCCCTGTTTTCTAAGTGATTCGACTTCAACAAAATGATGTAAAACAACAATTGCTCATTCTCCTCTCCCAATTGTGCAGGATCTGTTATTTTAAATATTTATCATAATGAAAGCGAAATGCACTAAAATTACGGAATCATTCTTCGCTCGAAAAACCAGAAATTTAGAAACCGGACTTTCATCTGGATATGTTTATTGTGTTTACACATAAGCCTGTACATGCAGCGTAATTTTACGCATTCACATTTTTGTCATGATGTTTAAGATATATACAATTGACTGGATTTATCAAGAAACTATTGTGTTTCTAACAGATGGCTTGAAAATATGAAAGTTGAAGCTTAATATATTGGCTCAAATAACAATAATGCGGGTTATTAAATTTTGCAAGTATTTGAATTTAAAATATATTTTTTTCTTGAAAACTGGCTGGTCTAGCTTCTGTCTTCTTTTACTTGTTAGGACAGTGCATGCGCTTCCTTTTCCTTTCAATTTTTTAACAGTCTTGCGTTTCCTGAACAATATTTACTTTATTGATATGATCGTTAAAATTTGAATTATTGAGTCTTGATTTCAAAACAATTATAAAAATATTAATATATAAATTGTAACTCAGGCGCTGATCTCAAGAAACATCTCAATTTGAGCAAATTCTCATCTCAATTTTTGCCATGTATCGTTTGGATAATTTTCAAGCGAGGTTGGACTTAAATTAGCATAAAAAAATCAATCATTATGCTCGGCTTATTGCAGTAAATTTTAAAGAGTTCTAACGTCAGATTTGTATCTCAAATTCAGACTCTTATTTGGGCCAAATCTCAACTTGAGATGAGATTTCTACTTAAAATGCTTTGGGAGATTGGGGCCATATCTCGCGTACTTAGTTGAGTGTATTAAATAAACTGTAAATAGAAAATAGCACAATTTGCTCGTATCATTCATTAGCATTATTTTTATGATTATAACAATTAATATTCAATTAAGAAATTTGGTGACTGGTTAATAATTATTGTTAATGTAATTCATTTAAACTAAATACTAGTACAACATTTACTGGGCTCTTCTCTAATCTTTAGATAGGACCTGCTAACTTTTTTTATTAAATATTACAGGAAAAAATTAAGAGTTGATAACAGATTATATGGAAGTCAACTTCATTAGATGAAAAACTATAAGATTTTGAAGAATTTTCCTTGGATGTGAATGCCTGTATAATTTTTATGAGGCTCACATGGAAGACTGGGTATACCCAACTGTGTTGCCTCTTTCAAAAAAGTTTTTATTATTATTATTGTTATTATTATTATTATTATTATAAATAATACGGAAACAGCCCTAATGTATTTTATTTAATTTTTGTCACTTTGGTCTTCATAGCCTGGTCTCCTGTGAGTGTTTATATATAGTCTTGATACATATTATTGTTTTAATTGAGATAATTTTTATTATGGTGTAATATTATCTTAATTAAAGATTGTGTATAAAAAAATTATGAGCGTTAGATATAATTGTAATTATAATAATAATAAAGACTTTATTAAATGAGGCAACACAGTTGACAAAGCCAGTCTTACCTGTGCACCTTAATAATTGTAAAAATATTATATAAAAATGGTACCAGTAATTCCTTTGCTAGATGCTCAGCATAAAAAGTATAGTGTAGGGAAACTAGCTTTTTGACATGGATAGCCTCACAAATGAGGTGTTGAGAGGTAATAATAAACTTGTTTCACAATTGACCAAACCAGTATAAATAAGCTAACAATCTGTAATTGCCATACTGTGAATTGTGTTTAGTTTTACTATGGAATTATCAATTACTGCCTTTTTAATCTTACATGTATATATGAATTACATTATAAAAGAGTAAATAAATGTTGATTAACGTGACGTGTGTATAAAATTATATTTTTACAACTAATATATTCATACTATAAAAAGAGAAAACAGCCGGCCCAAATGTGGACCTATATGTCACCAGCTTTGTGAAATATCAAATTAAATCCAGAATTTATTGAGATCATGTGTGTATTTTTGGTGACTTTGAACATGGTTAATGTAAGTAAAACTAAGTATAAGTTTTATGATTAAATAGTTCAAGGTTTAATTAGCCACTGTCCACATTTAAGCTGAGAGTCATTGGTGAAAGTCAAATATTAAGGAAACTTAATACTATGATAACATGTAACCAATCATTTACATTATTCAATTAACATCTTTAAAAATATCAGGGTTTTTAGTAAAAAAGAAAATACTAAATCTTAAGCAAACATTTTTCAAAATATTTTTTAAAATGGTAAAAGTATTATTGTCTCATATGTGAAAAAACTTCTGATGAATTTGTGCAAGTAATTCTTAGTTAATTGGCCTTAATAATAAATGCTTTCATTTATTTCTATAGTTTAAAACATTTTAACAGTCATAATTAGGGATGTAACTATTTGGTCAAATTGCTAACCGATTAACTGTTGACATCCCTAGTCATAATCGTCTTATTTAAGATTTTATCATGCCACCCTTGCAATTTAGCTCAAATTATTTTTGTGTATCAACAGGCATTGATAATATTTTTATGCGTGATTATAGTTTTATTGTCATTTTGTGCACAGGTTTCACTTCTTGGGAACTTTTGAACTTCTTTGGTAATTGTTCATGATCAAGTTAGTACTCGTAATCTTAAAACATGTTTTTCATCAAATTAAAAAAATACCATACTAATTTGACTTTGTCATCAATTAGGCTAGTCCAATGTTTGATGCTACTTTTACAAATAAGTTTTCTGTTATACTTATTTCACATCTACTACAGCATCTACGGGAGCCTTATAGTGATTGTCTGGTCAGTCTGGTCTGTTGTCCGTTTGTTTGTCTATTTTGTCGATTTGTTTGTATGTTTGTTTGTTTGACCATTAATTTGTCCATTTGTTCTTCCATTCATTCGACCATTTGTAGGTCCGTTTGTTTGTCTGTTTGTTCCTCCGTTTGTTCTCCTGTTCATTTAACAGTTTGTTTGTCCATTTGTCCGTTTGACGTCCATTTGTTTGTCTTTTTGCTCCTCCGTTTGTTCTTCTGTTCATTTAACACTTTGTTTGTCCATTTGTCTGTTTGATGTCCATTTGTTTGTCTGTTTGTTCGACCATTTGTTTGTCCTTTAAAATATGTTGACCTAAATTTTCAAGTTGTTGAAACTCCTCAAATTTATTTGAAGCCAATCAAAGCATTTTAACTTTCACATGCAGTCTTGTTTTCACCTTGTAAATAGTCCTCATTGTAGTTAAAATTCATGCAGTTTGACAGTCAATATAGCAAGGGTTTTCCTGCCTGTAAAAGGCCCCATTCCGAATTGGAAATTTCGTTAAAAGCATTCAGTTTTCCCAAAAATCCCCAATTATACCTACTTTTTGTTTTTTCCAAAACAGGAAATACACCGATGTTTCCCCCAAAATTTAGAGGCTTACAGCCCCTTCCCAAAATGAACAGAAAAAGACCTGATTAGTAAAAAGCTGGAGCCAAGTTGGAGCATGTACAATTTGGCTTTATATAATAATGAAAAATAATGTGCTGTATGATATACCTATGTATATGTATAAATATATTATAAATACGCTAGTTGATTCCGAACAGATGGTAAGCTAACTACTGTCATATTGATGCAACAGCCCTCCATTTCATTTTAAGACCTCTCTGCCAACCACTTATAATCACCAATTATTATAATTATTATAATTCACTCAAAATCCCTCCTAACTTTCAGTCAAATCTTATTTTACAAGCATCTTTCATAATATTAAAACTCGTTACATTGGTTGATGAACAGAACAGAACAGAACAGACAGAACAGAACAGAACAGAACAGAACAGAACAGAACAGAACATACCGTTTATTATAATTCATTCAAAACTTTCTGTCCATCTACTCAGTTGATTCAATAAGTATTTGAAAGAATATTAGGAATTACAGTTAACTTCAGGTAAACACAGTTAAACCTAGATAAACATAGTTTACCTGATGGATGAGCTAGTGTTTACAACCATAATCATTTAACTTTGAATGGACTGAACATTGGTTGATGAACATTTTGCTTATAGATCTGTAAGTAAACTTAAAATGCATTCATAATAAAAGCCTCTGGTTTATAATAGTATCTTTGTTTGGTACATTTTATAGTTGATTAAAGTCGATTCAATAAGTAATATTAAAAGAGGGAACTGCCCATTCGAAAGAATAGCGGTGAATACAATTAACTCAGGTATACCCAGTTAAACCTAGATAAGCATAGTTTACCTGCCAGGCAATAGTATAATTACAACCGTTCTCATTTTACTTTGAAAGGACTGTTGTAAACGGGAATATAAAACTAACTGTAAAAGTTTGTAACAAAATTGACCTCACTCAAACAAGATTCTGAATGTTATGACAAAACTAGTTAATAATGAATTTTCTTAAATTTAATCCTGAATGGAACATAGAATTTTATATTCTGTATCTCTGCTTGTAGAAGATGTCTTTTTTTTGGAGAAATTGTTATCTATATTTTGTTGACCTTTCTTAAAAAATGACAAATTTGCAGTTTTGTGTCTGCATGCTGACCAGGGGACATATCGGTGACTTAAAATGAGAAGGTTGACCTTATGTTAAAGATATATATTTGAATTCTGCACCATAAGGGTCTAATGACGCTAATTTTGTGTAAATCAGAACTTGTCCTGTTGACCAAACTGAAGTTGAAAAAGCTTGTTTTTTCCATTTATAAGTAAAGAGTAATAATTTACAGACAGTTTTTTTCTTGTTTTCTCTAACTATCAATTTTGTACTTACAACCTTATCATTCTAAGCCAGTATTATAGGTTGTGCGGTTGGGGGGTTAGTGCCGGGGCCGTAAATTCTTTGCGTCGTCTTTGAATTACCTCCCTTTGATTTGATTCTATTATATCATCATTTCTTGTCCACGGTTTAACTTCATCATTGTAAGTTCAAATAACTTCAAACTTTGTATGCATGTTTTATTACATTGACTAGAAGTATAGTGTGCAAGAACTGTATCTCTTACTTGTTTTTATATGCCCGTCAAAAGATGGATCACATTATTGAAACATCTTTGGTGGACAGTGGCGTCCTATACAATGCAGCTCTCTAATTCAAATAGTTCTTGTCTAATCTTCAACAAAAATGGTCCAAAGTTGTATCAAGATGATGTAACCCAAACAGGCAAATCTTGTGCAATTTTGTCAGATCATTTGATATTAAAGTACAAAATATTTTTAAAATTCTATTATTTTCTGATCACCAAAATTACAACTAACCATTATAGAAATAACAGCACTATGACAACTAAAATTACAAATGACCATTAAGATAATAACTTCGACCTTCAAAATTCGTAACAGCTGACCATCTAAATTACAGTTGACCTTCAAAATTACAGCTAACCATCAAAATTACAGTAAACTTTTGAAATATACTCTGTAAAATAAGTTTAGCAACACTGAGTATAATTTCTTAAGGTGTTTCACCGCTTTTGAATTTGGCGGAAGTTAAAAAAATCACAGTCACTTAGGTGTATTGTGAGGGTCTGACAACCGAGATCAAATAATACAAAATCCTTAATATTGATTTATCAGCATCTTTCCATGTCTTATTATCGCGATTGTAATGAATAGTTAATACAATTATATACTTTTAATGAAAATACAGAGACTACCTTAGCTCAATCCATACGGATGATTTATTCCAAATGATATTAAACACCCAATCTAACGAATTAGTTACAACGTATTTAAAACGTAGTTCTATGCGCCCATATCAAAATTATTCAATACTTTTAAACAGTATCCAGAACACTTTAGAGGACGGTTCTTTTGCATTTATTCCTGAAGAATATAAAACTAATACATGCAGAAGAACCCATATTACAACTGTAAGCACCTTGAATTATGCACTATTTAAAAAAAGTGATCGTGATATGAATACAATGTTGATTAATTTTGTTACCTCCGCTGTCTTCAGCATTTCTGAAATCATTAAAAGTGCAATTAAAATAAACTGGCTGCGCAATTGTCATGAAATTTTGCATGAAACTTCAATATTTGTCACTCTACTTGTTGCATGCATGAAAACAGCATGTTGTTCAACGATTTTTCACGTTAAAGTCAGAAAAGAAAAATTTACACATTTTAAAATATTATTTAAAAAAAACAAATAACTTGCGCAGTATAACATAACATTTACTGTTTGATTCCTTATACACGAAATTTCATGTATACCAAATTTTATGAGGATTGAAGCTAAACTTTTTCAGCAAATTACAATTATCAGTTTTTAGCGGTTGTCCTTAAAATCCAAGAATATTTTAAAAACTAGCCGAGCAAAACTGTTGGAAATTTTCAGAATGATTGTCCTAAATGTGTTCTTCATAAATATAACAGGTTTTATATACCTTGTACAGAAAAAGCCAACACCGGTGAAACACCTTAAATAGTTTTCAAGATATGCTCCAGACAAAATTTTCCAGACATTCTGATGGATGGTGACTTATAATCACCATATCCCCTACAGAAAATTTCAGTGAGGATAATGAACAGTCTGGTGTACTATAGCCACAGAAAATGGCTACCTGTGTCTGTCATTCTGTATCACTTTACTAGCCTAAAAATACTTAATTTTGGAGGTTATGTTATTTTTTTAACAAAGCAATGCACATTCAAAACAAGTCACAAAGTTTGTTTAATTCTAGTATAATGCATTTATTTTAATCACATCGTCTTGATATGTACAGCATTATGCCACGTTAATATATTCACTAAATTGCCTTTTTCTTTGGGCTCCTAGTAGTCTTTTATCATTCTTACAGATTCTTAAAAATTACCATTAAATTTTAAGATGCATGTTTTCGACTGGTATTTCTCATTAGAACAAAGCCTACATAGAGAGAGATTGCGCATTCCGTATTTTATTGCTACGCTACATAATGTAGCAGTAATCTTGTAGAAGTGCATTTCTTATTCTCCCCACCAATTTTATCTACATGTCATTCAGACCATGGGTATGTAGATAAAAATATAGGAATAATTTTTTTGCTGGGTCAATTTTACAAGAGTTACAGCCCTTTGTAAATTTTGATATTTACGCCAATGGGTGCACCCGTGTCCCATGGACACATTTCTACTTTTACTCTTTATTAATGATACGGTTACCTGTGGCCTACATTTATCATACCTGCCAAGTACTCCTATTAAAGTGGAGTTACTCCTATTTTTGTTGATCAATTTCTGGGAACCAAGTTCAATTACACAAGTTCAATGTGCTCAAAAGTACTTTTGGTTCATTTTACGATCTTCTGATATATCCATCAGAATGTATCTTGAAAATAATATAAAGTACCGAAAAGTTAATAAGTATAAAAGTAGAAAAGGAGATTGAACATTTTCTCAAAAATATAATAATTCTTGTCATGTTTATGTTGAATTAATCATAAAAGCGCAATATATCAACAGTCGGTTGCCCTTTTAGATAAATACTTTTTTTTCAATTAGGAACATTTTTATTTCAATTAAAATAGTGATACATTGTTTCTTAATTATATGGTGGTACAGTTTAAGCTCTGATAATACATTGTTTTACTGTGTTTTTAACCTCACCTGAGTGTGTGATTGTCAATGATTAATATGTATTTCATAGGCAAAAAAAAATGTCTTATTACCTTCAAAACAATAAATAATTTGAATGAGAAATACATTTGTCAAATCCCATCTATAGGAACCGTTGATCACTATGTGTTTTTTTTAAATGTTACTGATTAACTGACTCCAAAAAAAATTGTATCTTAATTGTAAAAAGGCGTCAGGCAGTGTACAGAAATCATATTGCTGGCTTTGAATGAGAAGGTTGTAAGTACTACTTACAATCTTTAAAAACTGATGCATATTTAAAACTAGCATCACAAGGGGCTTCTAATGAGCATATTTCCATGAAAATCGGAACTTGTAATGTTTACCAAACTGAAGTTGAAATAGCTTGATTAACCATAAGTAAAGAGTAATATTCGGACAGATTTTTTCTTTTTACAAAGTTTTTTTATAGTACTTTACATAACCTGGCCCGGTGATTATAAACATTTCTGATTCTCATACTCATACTCAATGCTCCATGGTCCAAGTTGAAAAACATATTATTTTAGAATTTTCCATCAAAACCAACAACAACTTGTAGCAAATGATCTAATGAAGAAAATGAACCCCCATTTCATATGTTTCCCTTCAGTAATAAAGAAGTTACAGCAGTTATTGTAACTAAGAAATAGTCCAATTGGAGTACAGAGTATGAGTTGGAGCATGGAACATACTCCAATGTTTATAATCACCGGCCAGACTCCCATTCAAAATGGAATCACATACTGTAAAATCATTGAATTTCGATGGGACAAAATTTCATGTTTTTTTGGGGGTAAAAAATTATCCTTTCCAAGTTTCCATGGGACATCAATTCATGATGTTGCATTTCAGGTAATTAAAATTATTGTTCGATGGGATTTGATTTCGTGGTTGACGATAAACCATGAAATCAACGACATTTAATTCCAGTATGAAAATTAATGATTTACAATGAGATATTATCAGAATTATGTACAGAATGGTGTATAAATGTGTTACTCACTTTGGTAGGATGTGAACTAATAAATTTCCCTTTCCAATTTTTTTTTAAAATTAGGTTCATTGGATTAAAATAAAAAGAAGAAAAACATGGCCTTGTTAATGAATAATTAAAAGTATCTATTTCACAATCAATTAAATCCTGCATTTATAGCTGGTTGTTTTGTTAGTGTAATGTACTTGCTCTAATTATCATGCAGGTGCTGCACTGGCTGCTAAGTCACATATGCATGCATCATCAATTGCACAAAGTTAATTTATGCATAATGTATGAATAGTCAAAATTATTTTCTTAACAATTTTCTTCCTGACACTCCAATCCTCATGACATCGGACACTTCCAAGACCTATAACTCTGAGTTGGTTTTTTCAAGGTGGAGTTATTGCCCTTTCTTTGATTCCTTGGTTAAGTTTTAAAGAACAATTTAGTATTCAATATCTGAAACAAATTGTTGTCAAATTTACAATCAATATTTATTTTATATTTTCAGAATTGAGAAGTCGTTGACGTTACCTGTTTTAGTTGTGGAAACAGCCGAGTTAGCAGAATGATAGAACTGTGAGGTGTATAGTTACAGACCGTACAACAAACACATGCAACCAATTGTCTTCTCGGTACTAGATGAGTGATTATGTTTTAGTTGACTTTCTATGTTGATACTACCTAGCTGTGTTGTGCAACGTAGAAGACAAATTACTTGAAAGCTGCAATTCTCCCTATTAACCAAAGTGATTTAGTGTATTTATTTATTTTATTTGTGAAAATTTACTTTTCTGCCTTAAAGCTTGAAAAAGAAGAGTATTTATTTCATACCTGACTACTTAAGCGATGAACATTCTTGCTTTGTATTTATTCTAATGACAGCTGACTCGACTTCGATAAATTGTTTTACACACACATATGTTTACTGGTATACTAACATACAACTTTCTGAGAAAATGATCAACATTGAAAAGCAGTGAATTGGTTAGCGTTTTATTGTGTCCCCGAGAGCTGCATAACTTTCTAGTGAAAGAACTTGATCTACTAGGACGATAGGGAAAGAAGTATGACAATGTACAACGAGGCGTATGGATCACCTTGGCCTGGCAACCAGCCCCCACATCGATGGTTTAGGTACGTGATTCTACTTGTCCTTTAATATTAAGATTTAATGTTTTGTTCGTCAAACATTCTGAAAAGTGCTTTGACGTTACTAGACATTTTTTCCGGTGTTTTTTTAAACCTTGGAAAAATTACTGGACCTAATCAGATTTCACCGTTTGTTTTTGGAATGATCACTGAAAATAAATATTTACCAGGAAAAGCTTTGATTCAAACTCTGACATCTTTGAATAACTACTGGACAGTTGGACAGACTGGGACAGAATAGATCCTGGTCCAGATAGTTTGTTTTGTGTCTGTGTGCGAGTGGTTAGGTGCTGTTACATTGGTAGGCATCATTCTGTCAGTCCGTCAGTCGGAGGTTCTGTATGCAACTTCTCCTAAATTTCTTAAGGGATTGTGACGGAACTTTCACAGAAGAACTGCTATGAGGAGCTACATCTCATATTGTCAGGACTTTGCGATTTAAATATTTTGACTGAGTTAGGGCCCTTTTTTGATTATCTTCTCTTCGGCAGGGATATGGCTGTCTATGAGAGCTTTTTGTCTATATGGCTTTGAATTTACAGTATGTCCATTATATTAGTCTTGTACAATCATGTACTACTAGTTGTGCATTTATCCCCTGTAGACAAGAAATAATTTTATAACATAAATACGATGATTTTTTATGTGAGAATAAATTACTGAACATTGTTTTCAAACATGTGTGATAACAAATATGTGACGTCATGATATAAGCTTGATAATGTAGCATCGCCACCTTAAATCTTGGTGTTGTTTTCACTTGAAAACCATGGTAATGTGATACAAAGTATTCACCCCTCGTCACTTGACCAATGCCAAAAGCCGCACTTAGTAATTATTTATCATATGTTTTCTAGAATTGTTTAAGAAATGTTGATCTTGTGACGGATCCAATATATTTTGGCCCATTATTTTGCTGACATGTATGGTTATATTTTCTGCATAATTATTTTGAAACACAATTCAGTTCGTTAAGTTAACTTCTGTAGTCTTTTGTCAGTAAATGCCCCCAAAAACTGAATAAGATAATGATGAAAAAGTACTGTAAAATCATTAATTTTCATGGGGGATTAAATTTCGGGTTCACTTCAAACCACAAAATCCAATCCCATCTTACTCTACTTAACCCTCATATTAATTACCAGCAGGGAAAAATCCATGAAGTAACATCCCTTTGAAATGGTCTTTTTACCAAAACCACGAAATTTCGTCCCGTTGAAATTAAATGATTTTACAGTATTAGTTAATGTTTTGTCAACTTGAAGAAAAGCTGAATATACAGTTCTACATATCTCATTTAATTACTGCACAATTCTTTTAAACGTTATTATTTATGTGTAAGTATATTTCATCACATGCATTATATTGTTTGATAGATGTGTACAAAGTGTTCAAACGATTCAAAGAAAAACCAATTTATCATAAAAAAACACCAATGTGAAACAAGTGTAAGCATTCAAGTTATGTCAATAAAATGCTGTTGCAGTGGGTTCTATTGAATAATTTTATTGTAAGAAACTGAAAAAAATGAAAAGATGTCTCGAAGATTTCGGAATTTATGACACTTTCACATGAATTTCCTGGTTTCTTCGGAGACAGAACTTCTGCAATATGATAATGATAATGTTACCGTAACGATAATATTCTTTTTAATTTTTTATTCAGTCGTAATCTGAATATAATGTACAGTAACTGATCACTGCTGATAACTGCATAAATTATTTGCATGGTTAATTTATTTAACAGTTGTGTAGTCTCGTTTGTAACATGATTGTTCGACAGATTGCGTGAAGTATCTCCATGTACATTATTATAATGTTGGTAACATGTTTTTGAAAAACAATATTCACTTGACTATGTGTGCTGAACATTTGTAGTTTACCCTGCTTCTTTGTCCAATCAAAAGCCATGAATTTTCTAATTCGTGGACCACTTAATTATTTATTTGTGCAATTAACATAATAACTTACTATTTAGTAAATCTGTTTATTAGGACAATTTGGCTGTTTCTTAATAATCATTTTAATTTTAACTTTTTCCTGCACGAAAAATTGGAAATTTTCACAGGTTTAAAATTTGAAAAAAAAGGTATGAGAAAATCCAACAGGGAAGGTAGCACTCAACCCAACTAGCCGAGCATATAAATCAGAAACATCACGACACAACCACCCTGAGCAATGCCCACAGAAACCCATGCCAAAACGGCGACCAAATGAGGCACGCAACAACCCCAAGGCGTGACCTAGTTTAAAACACAAAAAGTCTTTTGACAGAGCTAACTAAGTTTGGTCAACATGACAAGTTCGGATTTTTATGTAAATAGGCTCATTAGACGCGCATTGTGATGAAGATTTAAAAAATTTATCAGTCTTATAAGGTCGTTAATATTACTAATAGACCTTCTTATTCTAAGCCAACGATATAAGGGGTGACCAAGAATTAGGCTAATGTACTTTTTAAAGGAACAATAATGGATTGAAAATAATAACTTTATAATGATTTGTAATTAAATAATTAATTAATCTAAATTTACAAATGACAGATTATTCATTGTTTTTGTTAAAAAAATTAATTTGCAATAAAGTAATTTAAGATAATATAATTATGCTAGACAGCTTAAATATAATTATATCTGGTTTTTTTTGTTGACTTTTTTCTCACATCATTATTAACAATAACTGAGAAATTATGATTATTTTAACATTATTTCTGGAATTTGTTCATAATAAATTAGACGTAAGTGACAATTAACTGTATATTTGAATGGGTCTGATAGACACCAAGAAGAAATATGAGATTTTTTCTAGGAAGATTTGCTATTCATCAAAACCTGTGACTCCCTATACGTTATGCTTAATATTCTCGTAATACGACTCTGTCTCCGTTTATTAATGCTTTTATGTTATTCACTTACAACCATTGAAACCTCTACGTAGTGGTGATGACTGTCATTTTTTCCCTTTCTCTGTATGTTTCTTGCTAAATATAATTTCAATCCGCGTCTTTTTCAGTTTAGGAATCACTGAATAATGCTGGTTGTGATTTTGTTTCATAGATAGATGAATATTAACGGTGATATTTAATAACGGCTGATCCTGTCTGGAACCTGTGCAGGGACATGGAAAACATACTTCAAAAGACAAATCAGCAATTTTATAGCTTTTAAAGCATATAATTTTATTATATATAATAGAAATAACGTCAACAAATGCTAGATTGTACAATTTTTATCCATTACATTAAGACCGTCACAAATAATGGTATAGTCTGATTCTACAATATGGTAAAACTAACTGATTAATGATGTCATATTTTGAGGACATCACATTTTTACGTCATTCATCCAACAGACTGCCGATGCCCCGTCACTTGCATATATATGTATGTTCGCAATTTTATCAGTATAGGGAAGGAAAAATTACAATATATTATTGTCTTTGGAAAAGTTTTGTTGCTGGAATATATTACTTTTTATGGAATTTTTTTTCTTCAAACGATAATAATAATTATTATTATATACAATTATTGCTTCAGCACACCCGAAAGCTCAAAGCTGAGGCTAGATGTCTTTTTCTAGGAGCATTGTCTGTAAATGTTTAAGGATTTCTAAAATGCTTGTCACAGCTTTGTAAAGTGTGTGACAGTTTCAGTGCATAGAATAGAGTATAGAGGAATACAATGGCATTTACGTCATAAGGTCGGGTCTGCAGACCAGACAAAAGGGAAGATCTCTTTATTATGCATCATAGCTCACACTCAAGCTATTCGCTATCTAGGGATCACTGAGCGTGAAGTTTGCTTCAAAGTTTGTCACACTTTTATAAAACTGTTGTAACTTAGGAAAGCTCTTTCTTACTTAGTGTTTGCTCTACATGAGAGCTTTTCAAGGATCATTATTTGAAGAACCCCAAACAATACAAATAAGAAAGGTCGTTATTGTGAATTCATAGCTCACACCCATGCTATTTGCTCTTGAAAGACAATTATTGTTGCTGACGTATGGCTTAAAAGTTTGATAAAACCTGTTGAATTTGAGGAAAAGGATTGTTTGGTTCAATGAAACAATGGTGGGCAAGAATGCAATATACGTGGTAAGATGACATACTTCCGTTGAATACTTTCAATTATTACTTCATTGTTACATCAGGCATTAGTGGACAAATATGGTTATTACGTAGTAACATGCGTAGTACAGTACTGACGACATTGCGTTAAATTACATTGAAATTTAAAGAATGTAACAACGTGATAATTACAATGTCATAATGCTGTAACACATATTTTGAAGCCTGGAGTTGTTGACATTACGTTTCTTTTCCTGCACGATTTTCACCAGGAACAAGCTCCAAAACAGTGAAAATTACAAAATGATAATTTTGGTGTTATTTGTCACTGTTAATTTTATCACTGAAAATCAACATAATCCATTGAAAGCAAATAATGACAGTATTTAATAAAGAATTGTATAAAAATCAGAGGATACCTGTGATGGTATTTAAAATTATTTGTAATTGGAAATCACTCGAAATCGAAACTAAAACCATACACAAATCCTTCCCTTCCATTTAAAAAATGATGATACGGCAATTAGTTTATATGAAAAAAACTTAAAGCTTTCATATTCTTAGCAATTAATGTAATTATAATTACTAGGCTTAATATTAACTATTTCATTGAAGCATGAAACCTATCATTTCATTCTTTTTTATGTTCGGAGGAAATGCTTCATGTTAATGTAAAATCACTTAATTTCGATGGGACGAAATTTCATGGTTTTGGTAAAAAAGACCTATTTCGATGGGACGTTAATTTGCGTATTTTGCATTTCAGATATATATACAAGGGTAAAAATTATTGATGGGGTTTAATATCAGAAGCAGAAATATAGTAAAAAAACATTTTTGTATCTTTAACATAACTATATCTATACATATTGTAAAACCTCAATAAAAAGGCCACCCTTGTGTCTATTTATAAGTTACATGGTCTTTACTGTGGAGCCTTTAGTTCATTACCTCAAGTCTTATAGAAAACAATAAAAAAATGGTCTTAGAAATTGTGGTCTAATCTGTATATGAGATTGTGTTATATTGGAGGTGGTCTGTTACAGTGATGTTACTGCATATCAAGGGCTCAGTGCAAAACTATGGTAGCATGCCTCTAGAAATCAATGTAGTTACCATAGTTTTGCACAGAGTCCTCAATATACAATTTTCTGCGGATAAATTGTAATTTATTGCTACAATTTTCTGATAATTACAGAACTAGTAGATTCAAGCACTATTTTATAAATCATCGTAGCGATCTCGTGCCTGTTTTTTTTTTAGATTTTTGTTTGCCGTTTTCTTGCTCTCATTTTAAAGCCGAAGTATAACAACACGCTTTGCTATCAGTAACAGAATTTATCTACAGATACTGATGGTAGTAGACTGGTTTTAATATTATACTGTTCATTTATCGAGCAGTTTACCTAGAATCATATCTCGGAACTACTATTGCCATGCATGCTGATGGGTTTTCCTCCAATTGCGCTAATCATTATTGCGATAATTACGCTAATGACTTTAACAGATGATGCAGTGCAGAGAGAATTATGTAAGAGTTTCAGACTTCAAAGCATTTCCACAAATATGAAATATACAAAATAAATATCATATTTTAATGGAAAAATGATTATAGAGAAATTGTGAAAAATACATACTCATATTTACTGGGATAGAGAAAATGATTTTCATACATTCCTGGTGTTGCCAGGTAGTACTTCACTTTTGAGTGTTGGACATTCAGGGGTGTCAACAGATCCAAATATAAAATCAGCAAAATCATACGTGATCCATCATTTTTGACCAACCAGAAGCCTTCAACCACATTGTTTCCGTATTGAAAGCAGTTTTTATTAAGAAATTCCTTCAAAACAGACTTAGTCCACCAAAACTTTGCCATTTCTCAAAATAATGACATCAAATAACTGTTATTTTGGTCAGAAACCATGGTTCTCTCAGGATATGTAAATCTGGAATTCCGGATTAATCCGGAAAATTGACACCCCTGGACATTTCATTGTAACATTCGATGTTTCCGAGTGTCAACACGGCACACCCCTTCCATTATATCAATGACAAGAGTTGGTGCAGTAACACTATTACATAGGATTTAACCAAAGATATTTTTTTGATGTGTATGTCCAAATAATGTCTAGGGGGGTCTTGGGGTGTTGCCACTTTGGAAAAAAACTATTGATTACATTTGATGCGCATTGGCATATAGTTTGTGGCTATATCTATTCCTGAAAAGCAAATCCTGCTCTAATAGCCCTGTTAGTGTTTGCATGTAGTAAAGCATGTGCATTGTATATGACAGATATATGCTAAATATGGACAAGTGGTCAAGTGTTATAGCTTGGCTATATTGACCTGAGCCTGACCTTTATGCAAGGATATATTACAAGGTTTTTGCTTTGATTATATCAATTTCCACAAGAAAATCGTGCGATATCGGTATTTCAAATTTGTGTTTGAATTACATCTCGAGCGTCTTCGTGATACTCCCTGATTATGAAAACATACAATGGGTGTTATAAACATAGATAATATATCAGCTCTTAAATTATGCTAATCAATAGGTCAGGCTCGTGTCAAAGTGGGCTTGCAATAATAGAGGTTCCAGTTGACCCGGTCGATGTTGTCTGAATCACATGTATATATAGTTGTAAGACAAACACATTAATATGGACATGACAATATGCCTGTCTTGATATTACAATGTTACAGACACGGGACTGACTGATGGACAGACATTTTATTCACAAAACCATTAGGATGGACTTCGGACATGATATAATACTTCTTCCCCTTGGTGCAACAAGGTTGTATCTCACTCTTTACTATAGAAAGAAAGAGCTTTGTGCTAAAGGGCAGGGCTCGACACTAACACTGGTCCCCTGGTCCGAGGCCAGTGAAAATAAAAAAGGACCAGTGAAAATCTTTAAGGACCAGTAACTGTTTTATCTAAAACAAAATTACATTTCTTTGCTGGGGGACCAGTGACCAAAAATAGTTAGTATCAAGCCCTGTAAAGGGACAAGTCTATATCTTTAGACAATCATATACTGTTAAATCATTTAATTTCGTGGTTTTGGAATAAAAGACAATTTCGTTGGCTCTTGAATTCGTGGATTGTGAATTTCAGGTAACAAATCAAGGGTCAAAATCAATGTTCGTTGGGATTAAAGTTCGTGGCGCAAGTGAACCACAAAATCCACAAAATTTAATCCCCCACAAAAATTAATGATTTTACAGTAAGTACAGTATGTTCCAAGTTAAATGATATCGGTTATAAACATTCGCTCGCCCTTCAGGTAAACTATGTTTATCTAGGTTTAACTAGGTATACCTCAGTTAACTGTAATCCTTGCCATTCTTACAAATAGGATAGTTCCTTCATTAGTATAACTTATTGAAATTGAGAGAAGTGACCATGCATGCTCATGCCGTTTTGGATAATAAGGGATTTTGACATAGAAAACGGACATATTTTGATGGGGCCCAATTTTACAACTTCACGGTTGTACCACTTTTTGTCGTTATATAATTTGTAGATATATATTTCTATGACACCCAATGTTCGAGTGTTGTTGGCTGTATATACACTGCTCCTACTGTAAAGAAACAGCATGCTGATACGAAACATAGACAGAAAAAATGCAGCATTTTGAAGAAGCCTGATTGAAGATAATTGCATAATAAATTGCTCAAGTAGTTTACCTAATCATTTTAAGTTCTGCTCATATTTTTGTCATTATACTTAGCAAGTAAGTGGAAGCAAGACTTTCAACTTCAAAAATGGCACTTTCTATATCATTTTGTTGCAAAATCAATTATTTCTGTACTTCAGAATCCTTAATAAGGTACCATGTGTCACAAAAGTACCGTGTCATTATTTTGTATTTAACATCATTAAATCTAATTCACAATATTAACTGTATTTGACATCATAAATTCTACTTGAAATCATTAAGTCCACATCGCATCATTACATATATTTGACATAAAATTTAGTCGACATCATTAAGTCCATTTGACATCATTAAGTCCATTTGACATTATTCAATTTAATCTATTTGACATCATTAACTCTATAAGACACCATTTAGTCTATATGACATCATTAACTCTATATGACATCGCTAACTCTATATGACATCGCTAACTCTATTCGATATCATTAACTCTATTTGACATCATTAACTCTATTTGACATCATTAACTGTATATGACATCATTAACTCCATTTGATATCATTAAGTCAGTTTGATATCATTAAGTCTAATTTAAATATTTGACATAATTAAGAGTCCAATATTATTTAACATATTTGACATAATTTAAATCTAACTGGCAGTAAATATATACCAAATGTGTAAACCAAATCACTGTATGACTAAAATCGGATAACTGCAAAATTCAACTTTTATCACTTATTGCTATTGAAAGCACAATGTAAAATCTGATCACTGTATGCCTTATTTTGTCGTAGTATATAATTCAATGTGTATGCCTTATTGAACTTACCAGAAATTGACTCGTTTATACTCTGTGTACAAATCACTCTTTGAAATTGTTTTTGTTTCAGATTCCGGCCCACAAGGGTTACCCTATTTATTGTCCCATTCCCGTCTGTTGGTTTTGTGGGGGTCGGAGAATCATCCCCCACAAACCTTACAATATTCAACAGTATAATTAAACAATAAATACAATGTAATGATATAGCTTTACCAGATTTAGTAGGCACTCCAGACATATTTCGGACAAAGTCGGTGCAAAAATAAACAAGTTTTTCCGATAAGTAACTACTACGCTTACGGAAAATAATACACGCTTCCGAAGTTTAATGAGTGCCTACTAAATCTGGTCAAGCTATACAATATTCAACAGTATAATAAAACAATAAATACAATGTAATGTTAACACTGAATGCTGTATTGTTTCAACCCTGCTAGCAGTATAGTTATCACCTCCATCGTAAACTTATACTTTTCATAGAAAAAACGAAAAAATGGCCAACCTGTTGTGATAATTATAACGGCATTGAACGCCTTTGGAGGCGAGTGGGGCTTGCAGTTTGGGTATATAACTTAGCGATTTCATAATTACAGGAAAAATTCACACTATAGGGTGGTAGACTAATTTTTCTTCAAGGCTGACCAGGTACTAATATGTCATTCACCTGACGAACCTAAATATCTTGGTAATAGATATTGGTAATAACAATAGTTAAATTCATGTGGAGGGGATTTGGGCGTGCATATGGGTTAAAAAAGGTATGAGAAAATCCGACAGGCAAGGTAGCGCTCAACCCATGAGTAAGTTATGACGGTTTCACATTGATGTTGTGGTACTTTAGGGACTGCCAGTGGCTCAACATTTCTGATTTTCCCTGGGTTTTCTGTCGGGGTTACCTCACCCTTAGCCTTTGTCGATCCAACGAGCCTTGGTCGATCCAACGAGGATGGACACGGCAGTGGTTTCCTACTTGACTCAGTAGGTGTGGAACCTTTATAACCTTGGTATCTGATAAGGGGACACTAAACCCAGTGACTTGGAGCTAAATTTAAAAATAGTGAAAAATGCATCCCAGAATTTCGCAATTTTCTAAAGATGAATGTTTCTATTTTCCTATTCATCTATGGGTGTCATATTAAAGTGTGGTAATGGTGTGGGTCTGTTGCTGCACCGCATTGCACATATGCACCTCAGAAATGAGTTAGACTACATGTAACATTGCACCATGGTTGTGGCATAAATAACTCCTATAAATGTTCTTTTCGTCCGCTGATATATTTGAATTATGAATGTGATGTAATTGTTTGCAGCTTTTGGCATATGATTTGATCATTACTCCGACTGGTTTACAGTATAATTAACATCCAGTGACAGACACAGTCTCTACCACAGAAACTCTGGAACCAGACTGGTCTTCAAGCTTGAAAAGAGAGTGACACAAAAAGTAATTGCAAAAATTACTTTGTGTAATAAGTTAACATCCTGTTAAGTGGAAGATTCCTGAATGTGTGCTTGGCATGCTTGAGATTTCGTGCATGTGTGGGAAGGCCTAATAGTGATAGACAATTCTGAGAAAAAATCTGTGATGTACAAATATCATAACATAGTCTGATAGCCATTTACTTGTCTGAAGAGCTCGAGTTTTTGTGCAGACTGCTTACTTTTTAATGGCTGTTGTAATAACATATTCGTATGAGCGTATTGTATGTGGTTTTTTTTTTAGATATTTGTATATTTTTTTAGTTATTTTTTTTTAGATATTTTTATATATTATTTTATATATTTGTATGTTTTTTTCAGATTTTCAATTTTTTTTCTCCTTTTTTTATTTGAAATTTATTTATTTATTTCCCATGTAATTAACTGTTTTGACACATTATACAGAAAATTATGTATTTAATAATCTTACAAATCATTATAATGAATTGTTCATAAATTGTGCACCCATCTGTCAAACTGGGCAAAATTGACACTTACCAGTATTAAAGGGGATGTCCCTATATTTGTATCCCCTAGCATCTACTGATGAAGAAGGCATACTTTTTTATAGTGACAGTACTTTTCATCTGTTTGTTAGAAAATAATTAAGGTTTTTGAAACTCAAATAACTGAAGAAACAATATCATTAACATCAACAACAACAACTAGCAACTTCATACCACCATTGCCAACAACAACCATAACAACAACAACTAGCAACTTTATACCACCATTGTCAACAACAACTTTAACAACAACAACTAGCAACTTTATACCACCATTGTCAACAACAACTTTAACAACAACAACAACAACTAGCAACTTTATACCACCATTGTCAACAACAACCATAACAACAACAACAAGCAACTTTATTCCGCCATTGTCAACAACAACCATAACAACAACAACTAGCAACTTTATACCACCATTGTCAACAACAACTTTAACAACAACAACTAGCAACTTTATACCACCATTGTCAACAACAACCATAACAACAACAACAACAACAAGCAACTTTATACCGCCATTGTCAACAACAACAACAACAACAACAACAACTAGCAACTTTATACCACCATTGTCAACAACAACCTTAAAAACAACAACAACAACAACTAGCAACTTTGTACCACCATTGTCAACAACAACCGTAACAACAACAACAACAACAACAAGCAACTTTAGACCGCCATTGTCAACAACAACCGTAACAACAGCAACAACAACAATCAGAACATTGTACTAATAACAAGGGCTCTCTAAAAACAACAGCAGCATCAGCAACAACAAAAGACAACAACGATGTTGGCTGCCATGCCCACAGGAGATAAAATTAGATTTCATTAGGAAGCCCAAAGACCAGGAGAGCTCAGCAGCTGAAAACAGCCCTTGAAAATTGGTAACTTAACTTTTTAACAATAACTAGAGCAACAACCATAGCATTACAACAAGAGACTGTTCTAATCAGTCTATGCTTTATTGCAGTTCAAAGTTTTATCTTGATGAAGTGACTTTTATTGTTTCTGTTGTTCTTAAACATTATCTACCTGTTTCATATAGTCACGGTAACTCTAACACGATATTGTGCAATGTCAATATAAACAGAAATCACTGACCATTTCATCGATTTAGGGAGAGCAGAAGTTTATTTTACCTGCTCACTTTTATTCACAAAGTAAATTAAAACAACAGTACGTACACATTGAAAAAATAATCTTTTTTTCCAATATCCTTATGTTGTTTTACCTGAATTACCTGTTTACTTTAGATGGTACAGGTCCCAATACTGCATTAGAGTTATACCCAATCGTTTTTTTACAAAGTATGGTTATAAAGTATCATTTATTTATATTATATATAGAGACCAAATAGCAACTGTTTGATTATAGTCGATTCAATAAGTAATACTAATGAGGGAACTTTATAATCCCATTCGAAAGAATAGCTGTGAATATAGTTAACTCAAGTATACCCAGTTTAACTTAGATAAACATAGTTTACCTGGTGGATGATGGTATATTTACAAACCATTCTTATTTGACTTTGAAAGGACTGTAGTTTATCTCATTAATAACATCAACCATATAGCTGCATTCATACAAAATTGCATCAAAATCTTCACAAAATGAGTTTAGTACTGGCTGCAGTATACGTATAAAGTGCCGGTATTTACTATTCCTTTTTTCCCATTTATCGGCTCATTAGCGCTGTGAAGTATTGCCTATCTGTTGTTTCACACTAGCAATATACTCATGCATATTGCGTGAAAATTTGCAACAAACATAATATATAACTGGTAGCTAATGAGAATTTAATGTGAAACGATTTTGAAATAGTTTATTCAAAGTGGGGTAAGTTCTAGCTAATATTAGTTCTTCCGCCCAAATATTGATGATAGTTCATTACTCGGAGTCCAGCTTATAAAGTCTAAGACATTTTAACTGAGACAAATATAAGGCCTAATAATAGAAAAATACTATATTACTTCTAAAATTTATTGAAAATCTTTTTTTATACTATTTCTCTGAGAGCCCATCTACCAGTTACTGCAATAACAACTAAACAGAGGCAATATCAGGAGTGGCTTCACAACAGTAACATTTTATAACAACAACATTTTATAAAAACAACATTTTATAACAACAACATTTTATAACAACAACAACAATATTTATTAAAACTACAATAATATTTTATAACAACATTTTATAACAACAACACTAACATCAACACCATTTTATAACAACAACAGCAACAGCAGCAGCAGCAGCAGCAACAACACCAGCAACAGCAGCCATAATACGGTGTAACCGTGAACCAATGTTAAACGTACATATAGCCTATAAGCCTGTCATTGTATGTAATTTATGCAGTATTGGATAGCAATCAAAAAGCCTTGTATTAGTGTTTACATCATTAGCTGGGAGTTTCAAAAAGCCTTTATGATTAAGGGTTATTTTTATGCACCCTTCAGACTGGGGTACCTTTTATGCTACTGATTATTATAAATGATCATTTCATTGATGTTTGACATGAGATGATTTCATAATTATACAGTTCACAAACAATTTGTTACTACAATGTTGGTATTTTGTTCTCTCTTAGCGAACATGAATATTTTCCTTTTTTGCTGGGGCTGTTAATAATAAATTGTAACCCATTTAAACAGCCCGGGTGGAGCTGGTTATTTAGTGAATAGTATGGGTAGTTGTATGCACTCTGTGGGGTGGCGCTACCCTCGCAGTAGCCTGCACAGTCCTTATGTGTTAGCTCATTGTTTAGTGCACTTGCTGTCTCATCTGACGTCCCTGGTTCAAGTCTGGGTGATATATACCTGCCCAATTTCAGTAAAAATATAGCAAGTAAAAGCTTTGCTCGGCACCTTGCACCAAAATATCCTAAACTTCACTGACATATCGTGCACACATGGTTACCGTAGTTCACTTTAGACTAAGTTAGGTTTTTAGCCTTTTTCATCTTTGGCGCAAATTTGACACATATCAATTTCAACATTTATTTATCTTTGTGTAACAGTGCACATATTCACAAAATTAATGAAAATGTCTTTTTGACTAATTTTTATTCCAATTATCAATATAACATATCTAATTGCCTCAAGTGCTCACTCAAGAGTGTACAATTATTCAACCATATTGAATACTGTAAAATCATTTATTTTCGTGGGAGTTTAAATTTTGTGGATTTCATGGTTCACCTTTAACCACAAAATTTGATCCCATCATATATTGATAAGATCCTTGTATTTATTACCTGAAATGCAAAATCCACAAATTAACGTCCCATCGAAATGGTTATTTTTACCAAAACCACGAAATTTCGTTCAATCAAAATTAAATGATTTTACAGTAGTTTACTTACAGTGGTTTATTCAAAATTGCTATGCTGATTACACAATTTGTGCATTTGTTTCTGTTAAGTGACATTGGTGTGGTTTTTGTTCAGCCAGTAAATGTTAAGCGTAATTTTTATCTCTATAAATATTCTAATACATTAATTAACCGAGTGACTGATGAACAGAATTGCATTCCAGTTAATTAAAATGCCACTGTCTAAATCCTGAATCCCTACTCAATGAACCTTAAATTTAATTCCTTTCTCTAATTAAAACCAATGGTTAAAAAAATTAGGCGGTATATATGCAAAAAAAATTGGTACGGTTACTTTTGTACATTAACAATGCCCCTTACCACCAGCATCGCAAACCATTAATTTGCCGTATTTTGCATCCATTAAATTAACTTCATCTTGGGTGTAGCTCATTTGCTCAATGACACAAATTATTAATATTTTGCAATGTTTTTAATTCATTTACTCGACTTGAGTTGGTACCATTGGCAGTGATAGGGTCATACGCTGTCAAAACAATAAATTCTGACTGAGGTTTCAGCATCTTAACGTGATGCGCTACTCAAGTCTATACTAGTTGACAGCGACATTTATTGTTTTTCGTGATGAGAACCAGAAATTATGTCTCGACCCCTTCCCGTTGTGCGCTCCACATGCAGAGTACGAAACGAGCAGTTTTATCTTGGGTTACATGTGCGTATGAATATGCATCTTGTGTATGCAATGCAGTGTACTTGTCTGTTAATCTTTTCAAAGCCAGCAAGATCTAACCAAGATGGAAAACTGGAAAACTTTATTTAATGCTGAAATGTTTCTTGATTTTCTTGATGCATTTTCGTTCCATACAGATATTAAGATTACAGAATCCTGTTAATATACTTTGAATGTCTGACATGTTGTAATATAACATAACATGATTTAAGTCAGAGGTTTTTTTTCTCGTCTTTGAGATATATAGTCACTTTATTATGACTGTTTACTGTTGCTAAAGTAATGCTAAGAACACAAGCCCGAGTGTGTAAGAAAACCTTTCAAGTGAAGAATTTAATGGAACAAACAAATTTATAAATTGATATCTTTTTTTTCAGAAATTTTTCGAATTTAAAAATTTATAAAAAATTACATCCTTGTTTTTCAGAAGATTTTCGAAACATATAAAACATTATTGCTATGTCCAGACTACTGGTGACCTTTATGTCGTCATTTTTGATTAGCAGGTCTACTTGTGAATCTAAGAAAATCTTTGAAGTGAAGAATTTAATGGTTCAAACAAAGTTATAAATTGGTATCCTTTTTTTTTAAAGAACATTTTCGAAACATATGAAATAGTATTGCTTTGTCCAGACCAGTAGACCTTTATGTAGATGTTTCCTATTAGCAGGTCTACTTGTGAATATTGTAGTTGTGATAGAAGTGGAACTTTATTATCACCGCTCACATTCACAAAGGAACGGCTCAGACTCAGTGACTTTATATAATGCACAGTCAATGTTTTATGAAAATATATACTGTAAAATCATTTAAAAATTTCGATGGAATGAAATTTCATGGTTTTGGAAAAAAAAACATGCGATTGGATGTTAATTCATCGATTTTTGCCTTTCAGATAATAAATACTTAAGGGTCAAAATTATTATTTGATGGGATTAAGAAATCCATGAAATTTAATCCCACAAAAACCAATGATTTTACAGTATGTGATTTAATCCTATGCATAAGTCACATAACTCACAAAGTTATTCCAACTGTAAATGTGTAAAATGATATTATGTTGAACAATGTAGTTAAACTGATTTTTAAAAGGTTTTGAAATTTTCTTTTGCATTCTCAGGTAGTTTGAGTTACTCCCCTTTATTGTATTTTGATGACACATTATTACTTATAAATTGCTGTAATCACTGGTATAACTCTTAACGCAATAATCTGCAATGTCAATATAAACAGAAATCACTGACCATTACATGATATAGGGGGATGATCTCTTTTGTTCACAAAGTAAATTCAAATTACAGTATGCATTGAAAAGATAATCCCTTTTCCAATAGACTTGTGTTTTATACCTGGTTTGCCCGTTTACTTTAAAAGTGGCGCATGTCCCAATACCGCGTTAGAGTTATAGTGCTAACGACATCTAAAACAAATTGTTAAAATCTGTGTTTTTATGCCCCGACATCTACTTATGCAGAGGCATATAGCGATGCACCTGTCCGTCCGTCAGTTTGTTAGTTTTCTTGTTCGTCATCTGTTTGTTAAAAAATGTTGAAATCCGTAAATGTATTGCTTTCAAACTTGGCATACTTGTTTACCATCATAAACATGTAACATTATCAAAGCCATGCACCACTATCAAACATTTAATCAGAATTATGGCCCCTGAACGACTTAAGATACTTTTATGGACAAGGCTTCCACCGGGGCATAAGCGTTTATAGATCGCAGTCTTGTTTTAAAATATAACATGTTTTCTTTAATCCCTTTCTGTATTGAACAGCTATTTCAGTAAATCTTTGATTCGACGCTTAATCTGACAGTAAAATATATTATAACCCTAAGATTACCTTTTATTCCAGTTTATAAGTTTTTGCCAGTATTTTCTATTTAATATTTATATAAGTTCATCACTTAGGCAGGTGTATAGTGGTTATGAGTTGATATTCGCCTTCTGAGTACTTGCAGAAACTGTTGTTACATTTTGTACTGTAAAATCATTTAATTTCAATGAGACAAAATCTTGTGGTTTTGGTATAAAGGACATTTTCATGGGACCTTAATTTGTGGATTTTGCATTTCAGGTAATATATACAAGGACTAACATAAGTGTTCAGTGGGGTTTGATTTTGTGGTTAAAGGTGAACCACATAATCCATGAAATTTAATCCCCCACGAAAATTAATGATTTTACAGCAAGTGTTTCATCTTCTTGCACTTGTTCTGTGTACAAAGTTGAAGCCACTTCAAATCACTGTTTATTATCATACAAGTGGAACCAGGAATGTGTCATCTATTTCATTACTAAATAAATGTTTTATTTTGTACTTGTATTAAGTTTTCCGTCAATTAAGATACCGAAAAGTAAATGCAACTACAAAATGAAGGCAAGTTAAAGTTATCATTATACTTAAAGTCGATTCAATAAGTAATGCTAATGAGGGAACTATCCCATTCGAATGAATAGCGGCGTTTACAGTAAACTGAGGTATACCCAGTTAAACCTAGATAAACATAGTTTACCTGCTGGACAACAGTATATTTACAACCTTTCTCATTTGACTTTGAAAGGACTGTACTTTTTTATTTGATACAGCTGGTTATAATACACAAATTGAACTCTTGGATACATATACAGGAGCGGTGGCCTAGAGGTAGGACGCGGCCGCTTCGGGATCGAGAGGTCCCGGGTTCGATCCCCCTCTGGACCACTGGTTAATTTCTCTGAGCAAGACCAACATGGTCCACTCAACCGTGGTGTTAAATGGTACCTGCAAGGGCAGTGTCTATTCCTGGGCACCGCAGATGGATGTTGGCTGCCACACCCACAGGAGAGAAATAGTCTCCCCAGGGAGACACGAGTGTAAGTTTCCATATGTAGCCCAATGACCAGGGGAAGTTATAATGTCAAAGGGTGCTTGAGCGGCCTAACAGCTGAAAAGAGCCCTAGAAAATTGGTATTTTTTTTTTATATACTCCGCTGTTTAATCAAAGCCCTAAAATGCAGAAATTCTTTATAATTGCAATGCACACAAATTTGATATCTCAATTAATAATTTTATATATCGCTGGCTTAGAATGAGAAGGTTGTATCTACAAGACCAATATTTCAAGAAAAAACAAGAAAAACAGTCTGACAATTACTCTTTACTTATGGTAAAACAAGCTATTTCAACTTCAGTTTGCTAAACATGACAAATTCCGATTTTCATGAAAATAGGCTCATATTTTAGAAGCTCCTTGTGATGAAGATTTCAAATATGCATTATATGGCACTTTCAACCTTCTCATTTTAAGCCAGCAATACACGCTCTGAAGAATGCTTAATGCACATGTAGAGCCAAACAGTGGCTTATGATATAATAAAAGAAGAAAGACAAACACCTTGTTGAGTTGTTCGTTCCACAAATTTATTTTTATTGTGTTCAAAATTGAATTTCTTTGCAATTCTGGAATAACTACAAATAAAATGATTGACTGATAAATAGGGTTCATTGACTGTTTAACTGAAACATGTTCTTAATTATAATTGCAGATCGGTTGTTAATGTGTTTAAAGAATATTTTTGTCAAATTACAAATTAATTTAATATTTATTACAACAAACTTTAACAGCTTTAGAATTACTTGATCATTTATGTTTTACAAACATATGGTGTTTGATTCATGATACATCTTTAGCATAATATTGTAAAATCATTTAATTTTGATGGGAAGAAATTACGTGGTTTTGGTAAAAAAGAACATTTCAATGGGAGGTTAATTTGTGGATTTTGCACTTCAGGTAATAAATACAAGGGTAAAAATGTATTGTTCAATGGGATAAAATTTCGTGGTAGAGGTGAACCGCAAAATCTACGAAATTTAATCCCCCACAAAAATTAATAATTTTATGGTAATACATTATAGGCATGATATTGTTTTTATGTTTGATTTTATAGCGGCATAATTATGCAAATTTAAACGGATCTCGTATTATATTTTAATCCACAGATGAATGTGTGAAAATAAGAGTACATCGGACAGTTTCAATTTCAATTTTTAACAACATATTTCAACAGAAAAATTAGATTGATGATTTCCGCGGCTAGGTGAATTGGTGGGCAGGCGGGATTGAATTCTTTGGCTGCATGAAAAATACCACTTCATTAAGGGCACTGTTAAATACTAAGATTATTATTTCAATTGTTCATAAGGGTGCTGGATAAATAGTTCAATAGTTTATTAAGGGCAAAATAGTTCAGGGTGTATTTAGTACCTCATTCTTGATTTGAATGACCTGGGTTCAAACCCCATCATTGCAAGGTGGGTTCACGAAATACTCCATGCCTCAACATTTAACGATGCACTGAGGTTGCACGTGTCTAGCATTGCACTGGTTTAACATACAACATAGGAAGTATGCAGTAAACATGATAGATTATTGTTGTAATAAATTGGTTACTTGTTTTGCTATTAATGTAAAACTATTTTGATTCAAACACATTCATTTAATTGAGAACCTCATAACCTAGTTTAGAAGTTATAATATATACATCGCTGGCTTAGAATGAGAAGGTCATAAGTATGAATTTAATATTTTGAGAAAACAAGAAAAAACTGTCTGATAACTACTCTTTACTTATGGAAAAAACAACTTTTTGGACTTCAGTTTGGTCAACATGACAAGTTCTGATTTTCATGAAAATAGGCTCATGAGAGGCGTCTAATTTATGATGCCGATTTTAAAAATGTATCAGTCTTGTAAGGTTGTAAGTAGTAGTTACGGCCAGTACTATATTTTATGTATTCAATGATATAATGATGTCATGGTAAGAATATGGTCATTTGACCTGAGTGAGTGAATTAGTATCTTGTACAAGTACATGTTTATATTAATACACATGTATAATGTTTTGACCCTAAAGGTTGACAGGTCATGTTGATCACAAAAATTGACAGCCTTGTTGATCACAGGGACTGTTGATATGGAGCCTAGAAGCGCAGTGTCAATTCAGACAAGGGCTGTAGTCAGGTATCAAGTCTAGAAGCTATCCCTGGTTTCATAGGGGTCACAGGGGCTGTTAGCTATGCATCGAGTCTATAAACTACAGTTTTATGTAGGTTACAAGGGACTCAGTAGTTTTATGGTACAGAGGTATTGAGTCAAGGAATAGTCACAGTGACGGTAGATATTGGTAAGGGATTCCGTAGGTACTGTGCACAAGAAAGATAAGGGTCTCATAAGCCCAATTGACTGGTCCTTTCAATAGGGTTGACACTATAATAAACAAACACTTTACCTTTACTTTTGTATGGAGTCTATTAAACAAGTCATTTGCAAGGACTGTAGCTATGTATCTAGGAGGTTCCTGGTACCAGGTTTGCGGTACCGTTATTATATGGCTGAGTGGGTGCACTAAGATTTGACGAGGTTCATGGATAATACGGCTCAGGTTGACATTGTCTAACAAATGATATCGCCTGCTGAAGACTATCACTCAACTTCAATATTGCACACAATTATTGGGATGACTTGATCTCAAAATTGACTGGAACATCTGTTACTATCATGCATAGGTAAAAAAACGACATTTGTTATTTTGATGATTCGTGATATGAGGAAAAAATTGTGATATTTTTGTATGTAAAAAACCGTAACTCTGTTAACTGCAGATATTGCGGAAATAATTAGTATGCACACAGTCATTATAACTTAAGCAATAAGATCAGTATAAAAAAGTTCATAAAAAATGTGAATGATGATTTTCAATATAAAAATGTGTGTATATTTTCAATATAAAAAATGTGATTATTTTCAATATCAATATTTAAAATATCAAAATACGAATATTTTCAATAAAAAATGAATATTTTCAATAATAAATATGAAAAAAATTCTATAAAATAATGGATATTTTCTGTAAAAAATGAATATTTTCAATATCAAAACATTATTATTTTCAAAATAAAAAAGTAGCATGTAAAAATATTTTGAAATTCATTGAATGACACAAAATATATAAATAGATTGTCTTTTATCACTAAAATGGTTCTTTGTGCTGATTGCCACACCTTAGTGTACCAAGACAGCCTTGCTAATTTTAAGGATATTTCGGAACTTCATACCTGTGAGGTCACTTAGGTATTTACAGTAACTGTTCTTATAAGGCAGGCCTTTTATTTAGCACATTCTAAAGTTCTTATTTCTCATTAACGTGGGCGCTATTTCATGTATATGTATATAAGTTGTTGGCTATAAATAATAGGTTGGACAATTAGAGCCTTTATGATTGGTCGAATGTGGGAAGATTTAAAAGTGACTAGGGTTATAATGTTGAAGTCTAATGGCTTTTATTCCACCTGATGTGCTGGTTGAGTTTGATTAGCCGTGACACTTTAATAAAACCTTAACTTGTACCAGCACTGCTCCGGGAGAAAAACAAAAACATAGATGGCAATTAATGTGCTGTGCTGCACTGATATACCCCCGACTGGTCGTCTACTGTTTTTGTCATTGCATTCAATCATAGCTCGTGTGGCTACGGGAATAACTATAAGTGACAAAATGCTGAAAGTGATGTGTCCATGTCCTCCATTCACGTGACTTATTTATGGTAGCGTACGACCATTTATGACAACGTCTGTGACGGTTAAGTAAAAGTTATTATGGATTTAGTCAATCGAGAAAGCAGTTAACTAGAAAGATACAAGCATTGTGTATATAAGCTTCAAGGTTTCGGGTGTGAGATGGTGGTAACAGAAATCTGGTGTGGAAGCAGTTACTGTAGAATAGTGTGGACCTGATACTAGAACTGATATAAGATTCAGATAATGCATTTAACATAGGGCGGATTTACAAAGCAGCCATTCATTTACAGCTGGTTTTAATCTGCGTTTGTTTTCTCTCTCTCTGCTCTTTTACTGCATTGAGTGATTACTGGTAGTCGTCTATACATGTGACCATATCTTATTATCACTTACAGTTTGTTCAAAGTTTTATGATAACAGTTATAAACATCCCCTAGTCCATCAGTGTAACTGAATGAACTGTAATTCCCGCTATTCTTTTGAATAGGAACTATCCCATTTGAAAGAATAGCGGGGACTACAGTTATCTCAGGTTTTCCCATGTAAACCTTGACAAATTGTTTACCTGACAGAGGAGCTAATGTTTACAACCAGCATCAATTTACTTTGAATCGGTAGCAAGGCCCGTAGAAAGATCTCAAACCAAGCTTTACTTGAAATCTACTTTTGGTCCCTTTTAGTGCAGCAAGGTTGTATCTGGTAAGATACAATTTTGTTGCGCAAAAGGGACACATTTTGGCCTCATAAAAATCCGAAAGTTGTGCAGATATGTGTGTGTGGGAGAGATATATAAATGTTACAACCTGTTTGATACATGTTACTGTCTTGTTTTACAGCCAATGTCCACCTTATACATGCCCCTATGTTTGTATCTAGCAACACTAAATTACCTCCCTTTGCTGCGACAAGATTCTATCTCTCTATATAGTATATAATGAGATACAAGTTTGTTGCGCCAAAAGGAAAGAACAGTTAACTGTAAGAGGGCGAATTTGTCATATTTTTTAGTTTAATGAAGAATTGTGTGGCTATGGATATGTATACCATATTTATGATTTATAGGCATGGTTGATTTAATTACTTGCTTTTAAAACCTAATGATTCAGAATAATAACAAATGTGAGGAATAAATCATTTTTTATCTTCATATTTATCCCTCCTGTCCTTCGAATAATTAAATGTATATTATCAAAATACTCAACACAATTTAGGGAAAAAGTCTGTATACATTGTCATCATTATACTTAACAGAGTACTGCAATAAATTAGCCGTAATTAATTTGTAACTGTGTATCACTGAAAGCCGCTAATTAAGAAAGGACAAATGTGTTCTCAGGTGGTCTGGATAAATAATATGTTCTGCGAATATTAAATATTAAACTGGCCATAGTATCAGTCTGCGATTTTAGAATTTAAAACTATGATTTGTCGAAACAGAAAAAAAAATAGTTACACCATTAACTCTATACATAAATTATTATTGATTACTGCAAAAGTTACTTGCCCTACAGCAAAGATTAATTTACTTGCCTAAATCAACAATACAAGTGCTTATTTCACAGACTGTAATATTATCAGTTTTGATGTTTAAAATTTTTAGGTGGCCCTGAATGATTATCAATGAATATTGCAAGACAAAATTTTGAAAAAAAGTATAATAATTTGTAGATGTGTTAATTGTTCATTTATTTTATAATCAGAACAAAAATATATATTTATTAAATGTTAATTTACTGAGAATTTATAAATATGAGAATTTTAAAATTCATTCGTTAATTTATGACTGTCTTAAAATTATTACAGCAATTATGTTGATTTGTTGAAAATTCATTTAAACAATAATTAGAATAGATAATGCACACATATTTTAATTTGTTAAAAATATACTAATGAATTATCAATACAAGAATTAAAATGAATAACTAAGTGTATATATTTTGATTTGTTAAAGATTCACCTATAATTAAATGCATAAATTAAAATGAATATAGTAGTACACATAATTTTGTTGATTTGTTGAAAATCATAAGTAGAAGAACTAAATTTAGTATAGTTCATGTACATGTTTATTTGTTGAATATTCATTTGTATAAAAAATTTAAGAAACAAAAGACATCACAAGGTTATAAATTTTGTAAACCCATAAAAAGTTACCAAGATATTCCTGGACTGTTTTCAGCTGTTCAGCCGCTCACCAACCATTGACACTTTAACTTCCCCTGGTTATTGGGCTACCTAATGAAACCTACATTCGAGTCTCCCTGTGAGTGTGGCAGCACTCAACATTGATCAGTGGCGCCCAAGAATAGACACTGCCCTCACAGGTACCAATTCACACCTTGGTAAAGGGGAGCATGTGAGTTATTCTTGCTCAGAGAAATTAACCAGTGGTCCAGATGAGGGTTGAACCCCCGGGACCTATGGATCCCGAAGCGTGTGCCTTACCTCAAGGCCACCTTTCCCTACCATGATTCCTACTGTTGTATAGTATTTAACCGTAATACCATGGAGCCTATTCAGAATGATGCCATTGTTGTTTGACATTTATTCGAGAATAGAAGTGTATCTGTTTTGGGCCAGTTTTTATAGAAGGACAATAAATGACGAAACCTGGGAACGAAATGATGACTTACACTGAATTACGTACATTCCTGTATTATACTAACTTTAATGGAAAACAGTTGAATACAACAATCTTAGCATTTGTTGATGACCAGAAAAACTGAAATATTCGAGAAAGGATATTATGTTTGTACGTCCACTTAGTTATGTCAATTAAGTAACATTGCTCCTTTGTTTAATATAAACAACAGTTATGTTATTTTTGTCTAAACCAGTCCGTCACTTTATGGGACTATTTTTCTTAAACATGATGAATATATGACATAAATCTCTCTTGTAGTGATGGTGTCCTTGTCTCGGACACATGTATTCTAGTGACACTTATGACAGAAAAGGATAGGCTTGTCGAAATTGATACTAAATTTTAACAGGTTGGGTACAACATTTAGTAATGCTAGTATTAAAAAGTGATATTACCATTCGTAATCAAATTGTTTTTCTGTGATTGTTTCATAGGATGATTCAATGATTAAATTAAACATTTTCCAGTTAATCTGAAAGAATCAGCCATAAAACAACAAAATTATTGCATGAATATTTTTTTAAAACATTATGAGTTATCTCCCTTTTAATTAAAATTAGTTGTTAGTGAATATTAATTTTTTTGTAAGTTTTCAATGTCATAGATGTTACTTTAGAAAACTGTCCAGTCAAATTTTTGCAATTATTAAATTAAATTCTCAAATTACTGCAATTTATGCCGTTTTGTCACTGTTTGTTACTAAATTTAAATGTACCAAACCATTAATGCTGTGAGAATAGCTGGGCTATGTAGTATGATGCACATGATTTAACATACATTTTCGTTTTATTTCTGAATCTTTGAATCTTACAGCAATGCATGCACACCCACTTAGCCTGCGTACACATAAAATATATATGCCACCATCTTATACCCAAGTGGGGCAATTATTGCATTAGATTTGTTATGTATTAACTGTAGGGTTATGGATGTCGTAAACCTGTCATAGAAAAGCATGATATTATCTCGGCTCATAATAACCGGTAATAATGTGGTTTTGTGAATTATGCTCTACTAATGATTTATAGAAATAAATTTTCAGATGTATAAATAAATTAAATGTTGTGCATTAGTTGGCCCAAGAAAGCGTATACCGTATACCATGGCTGGTAATTTACATTTATCTATAAAAGTCATTTTGTGGGATAATTTGAAACAATGTTTTGCCATTAATTAGTTTTATAGACTAATGTTATTATAAAAAAATTGAGTGGTGCATTATTTAATTGTTAATTAGTTAATTACGAAGAAGTGACGACTCGTCAATTTTATAAGTGAAGGGAGATCATACAACTGTGTGAAGGGACATAGAATCTATATATTAATTACTGTCCATTCAAAGTTAAATGAGAACTGTTATAAACATAAGCTCGTCTGTCGGGTAAACTATATTTATCTAGGCTTAACTGAGTTAACCATAAATCCCCGCTACTCATCTGAATGGGATAGTTCCCACATTAGTATTACTCATTGAATCAACAGTATTTTAAATTTAAATTAATTGAAAACTGTGTGTTTTATGAAATATATCTTTCAAATTAATTATTTGAATACTGGGTGATTAACAAATATTTCTAAGTTAAAAGGGTGCATTTCTGTGACATTATATAAGTATTAGATATGATTTGTTTCAAGTGTCAAGTGAATATAAGTGTAATATTTCTGACTTAGGGTTCCACACAGTTAAAAAGGGACATTATAACTGGTCTATAAAACAAACTCATGGTTGCTGCACCAGTAACCCTTGTGTCCTATTATTCGGTCAGTTGTCGTAAGCAACCATTGACATTTTCGACAAATTGTTGTTAATTGTGTTAACTGTTAATTGGTGGAAAGGTCATCCATAAATGTTCCTACTAATGCAGTTGATGATAACTGAAATCACAATATTGCATTAACAATGGCTATTAGCATCAATATATTAATGAAGACAAGATACCTGCTAACCTTATAATCACCGTATTGTCACACTATAAGTGCTCTAATATTCTTGCAGTTTGTCTTGTGTAAATTTCAACAATCACCTGATGTGTCTGAACTTAAATAAACATTTTACATCTATTCCTGACAAATGGCGTCATCATAATTTCAATACTTTTCACACTAAAGTATTAATTATAATGTTTTGCTAATTAAACTTGAGGACAATGTCTAGTGACATGCTCAACAGTGCTTATTGAGAAATTGAGCTCTCAATTATTATCGAAGACACATAGAAAGACAATAATGGACTGTCCAGCAGTGCATATTGCCATTGTCTATCAACAATTTCTTTTAATAAAATGTGGCATACCCAGTAGTCTGGCTAACCTGACTAGATAATATATTTATCAATCAAATAGCGCAACTTTTTTCAGTTTGAGTTACATTTTATTCTTGGCTTTTACCCATGTTTGATGGTGCAAAGGGAACTAATTCCATCAGAAAAGAGTAGATTGAGGAGTTGTCTTTCTAAACCTAGGGTATGTTAGTCTATCTAAACATAGGGTATGTTAGGCAGATTACATTCCCAATTATGAGTCTTATTTTTAGACAAGTGTCTGTTCGGCCTTATTGTTACATTTACCTTACACTTGGTCTTTGATTCGCTCAGGTACCCCAATCAGTCACCTGGGTAAAGTTGGGCATGTATGTTATTCTCACGCAGAAAAATTTAGCAGTACACGACACAGACAGGTATCAAACTTATGACTAAGCGCATGTGCTATTTCTAGGCCACCACTCACCAGGGAAATAAATGAAATAGATGACCTCCTTGTAAGAGTTTTTATTCTCATTTTAATTCATTACCCCTTAGTGATATTTTGTTATTTTGTGTCTGCTATTTAAAACCCAGATGCAGTGAGTATGTAAGTACGTTAGAAGTCCCTTGTACAATGCAAGTACTTGAATTTCTAATGAAAATGTCAGTCGTTCATCAAGCTTTTATTTATAACTACATTTTAGGTGATAATTGTCATTTTTATTGGTATATTAAATTTATGCTACTAATTGTGTTTTATTGTACAATGATTATTTCTGATATTAAGCGTAAGTCGTCTTAATGTGAAAACGTATAAAACAAGCTTTTATACTCGCTTGCGTCTGTGGCATGTTTTAATTAGTTGTTTAGTGGTTTGTGCAGATACATACTTATATCCAAATTGTTTATTTTGCTTGTATCTAAACATGTTTCTTGATTGCTCATGGAGTGAGTATGTTGTAAGAGATAAAGTCGGGAGTCTTGTAAAATCTTCATTATTTTTACATTGAATCTATTTTAGAAGGCAAATGCATTCTGTTGTGTTGTGTTCTTTTCATATATTTGCAAGAAAATGGCGTGTTATATACTTGAGGGGTGGTCTAGCTCAGGTGTCCGTTGCCTTAGGCAAAGCTCTATGTAGCGCTTCATTCAGTTACCTCCTGTTCAATTGAAAATAGAGGGCATGGATTACCTCCCTGGAAAGCGCTACATAGCTCTTTGCTTAGGCAATGGACACCTATACTCAGAGGGAGACAGGAGTTCTAATTATAGTCTGATTTTATTATGTCTTCAAATTTTTTTTGAATATAATTATATATAAAACTTAATTTGAGAGTTCGTCTACAAATGTCCTGAGAAGAGGTATGTTATTGATAAGCACTGCTGGCTGATAGCGTATTGTTGCATTGGTGTAGTAAAGCGCTGGGTAGCACCTGATGGTCAGGCCACGGCACGGGCTCCCAATCCCTCTAAGGATGGGTCTCTCAGTAACTGCAGTCAGTTCATGATTTGTCCTTCAATGTGGAACTATAATTATGTGGGCTGATATATTTAATCTAATAAGTTTATAACTATCCATGTGTCTCGTTTTTTTGCTACAAATATTATTAATTTTATATTAACTTTAAAGCTTATTTCCGATATATATATATAATATAATTTCATGTTTTATTAAGAAGAATATAAATGGTATTAAATTGAAATAAAATATATTGGTTACCTTTATACCTGCTAAGTAAGGTATCCACAAGGAATAATTGTATGTAAAGTAGAGCAACAATATTCATATACTGTAGACCAATTTACTTTTTCCAAATACTAATTTTTGCTTTGCTCATCGTCGGCATACGTACTGGAGACCAATTTTTTTTTGTGTTTTCAAATCTCCAGCCATGTCCATATTAATGATTTGAACCTTTCGTGGCTACATACAATTTTGCGAATTTCTACGTATCGCAAGCTCCGTGAAATTAAATTGCGTGAAATAATTCTTGGTTTACAGTTAGTCGAGTTTGACCATCCTTGCGCTTAGTGCTTAGTGCCGTAATATACCCCAGTAAAAGGTTTTTTTTGGTTAAAGTATCAAAATATCTGGACTGGAGTTATATAAGCAATATAAGTTATATAATACTGGCTGATATTATGGTTTACAGCCACAATGCACCTGTGTAACGCATGGCTTTCAACCTCCGAGCTGATATTTCTGATATATCCCCAACAGCTGATGACCTGATCATCCATATACCGTCTCTCGTACAACATATGCAGTCTAAACCTGCTGGCTTAGATATGATTATATTAATAATAATCTTTTATTTAATGATACGTTTTATATTTTTAAAACATGTAATTCTGCCAAGAAATGTCCACCCAGGAAGCTCAGGATAAAATTACATTTATTACCTGAGTTGTTGCCCCTTGTGGGAGATATAGTTTTGGAACATATTTGGGACGAACAACATTTCTAGTTTGCTTGATGCCTAACATTGTCCTTTACAGTCTGTTCGAAATAAATTGATAACGGTTGTTAACATTAGCTTGTACGTTAGGTAAACCATGTTTATTTAGGTTTAACTGTATATACCTGAGTTAATGGTAATCTCCGCTATTCTTTCGAATGGGATGGTTCCATCATTAGTATTACTTTTATTGAATCAACCTGACTAGTTGGTTTGATGGGTAATATTGTCCTAACTTTTAATAGAAACTTCAACCCAACTACTATATGCCAACCCACCTGTTCAAACAGTTAAGTTCTATGATAAATTTAATATTCTTTGTTTTTAAATCTTTCTATTTAAAAATACGGCTATCAATATGCCAGTCAGTTAGATAGAACAATCCAGCACAGTGGGTAGTACGGCAGCATTGAACCTAGCAGTTAACATTGTGATAATGAACATTTTTATTGGAAGATAAATGATAAATTAATTCCTGTTGAAGATAGACTTGGCCTAATTAATGAAACAAACTATAACTGAAGTATTTTGTCTGCATGTTTGATGCATTTTGAATATTTCCTGTGTGGTACAGTCTGTTCAAAGTTGATTGATAATTATTGTAAATATTGGCTCGTCTATCAGGTAAACTATCTAGGTTTAACTAGGTATACCTGAGTTAACGATATTCTTAGCTATTCTTTCAAATGGGATAGTTCCCTCATTAGTATTACTTATTGAATGGACTATATATATCTGACATGTTTTTCATTGACTTAATGGGTCAGATATCTGTTGTCTAAGCAAAGTGCTACGTAGCGCTTTCCACAAGAGATAACCCATGTCTTCTATATCTAATTGAACGGGAGGTAACTGAATGATGGTGCTCAATGTTTTGCTAAAGACAACAGACATCAGATAAAACATCCATGCACCCTCACTTACGATCAATCTTTTTGCTTTGTGGTTAGCTCCGTTTCAAATTGGGTGGAGGCACTCATATACCCGCCATATTTCAGCAGAAAGCTGACTGGCAAATGTTTGTTGATATATTTTAAAATTAAATGAATATAATAAACCAGGAAAAATACACAGATAAAAGGAGTAGAAAAATAAGCAAATTAACCCCGATGTTTTACATAGACCCTTTCTTTAAACCCACCCATCGGAGCGAGCGAGAGTGAAAGACCGACAGACAGACAGAGATTTCAGTCAGCATGGATTTCCGTCAGCGTTTGCCTTCTGGAATTTATTACCAGTGGAAGTCTAGTAAAGATAGTTTTCATGTATATGTTTTTCTACCGACACCTCCACTTTCTTATCTGACAGCAGAATCTAGAAAATCTATTTCTCTGTCAGTATATAGTTATGCACAATCAGGAAATGGGTATAGCAGTTGTTTTATTTTCATCAAATCTGTGACAAGCTTGCGGTAATCATGGCTTAACTTCTAGCATTATCTCAGAAAAATGCAATATTGCATACCACCACTGTGATGACTACTTGGTAATAAATTAAGGTAAAGTGTACTTGCAGGATACTACTCCAGTACTAGATGCAAGCAGTTTAGTATATTTTCAAACATGGACTAGTACTGCATTTTGATATGTAGTGTCAAGAACATCTCTTGTATATCATAAAAAATATGACATCAATTGATAATCATTTTCCTTTTTTCCTCCACATGTGGAGAAGTTGCTTCCTTCAATTGATAATGATTTTCCTCTTTTGCTCCACATGTTTAGAAATACCTTCGACTGAAGTTTTAAACTACTGGTTAGGATACAGTTTAAGAATATAACCGTAAAATCATTTAATTTCGATGGGACAAATTTTTGTGGTTTTGGTAAAAAAGCCCATTACAATGGGACATTAATTCCTGGATTTTGCATATCAGGTAATAAATACAAGTGTCAAAATTATTGTTTGTTGGGATTTGATTTCATGGTTGAAGGTGAACCACAAAATTCAATCCGAAATGAAAATTAATGATTTTACAGTACTGTTTACATTTATAAGGATATATTTTAAAACTTGGTGATATTTTATTTAAAATGTTGCACTGCAAAACGTGGTGTCAAAATTACGACATCAATTGGTATTGATTTTGTATCTTTTCTTCCGCATGTGGAGAAAATGTTGGTTCCTTGTGGAAGTGAAAATTAGAAATACAGTTAAATCCTGTATTGACATTCTGACTTTTTGTCGTATCCCCAATAGTAATTGACTTACAGTAACCTAAGAAAAAAATCGATGGTGGAGGGGGGTTGGGTGGGGGGGGTCTATCGAGCACTCATTCAGTTACCTCCCAATCACTAGTTGTCAAAGGTATGTATCACCCCATGTGGAAAACACTACATAGCTTTTTTTGTTTAAAAATTGATATAACGGAAAATTTTAAAAAACCATTTCGGACAATTGAGTTGAACATACCTGACTAAAAAATTAGTACACACAAATTTGTGTCAGCTTAACCTGACATCATTAGGTGTATAATATATTATGATGATGGGGGAGTTTTGTACACATTATTATTCTAAATGTGTGGCTCAAGTTTAATGTAAGAAATTCAATTTTTGTGAAAAATATATGCTTATCAATCTCGAGAACAAATTGCCCCCCACACTTGTATGCAGAAAATGAATTTTAACATTGTGATAATGGCCGCAATTTATAATGTACTGCAAAATCATTAATTTTCATGGGGGAATAAATTTCATGGATTTTGTGGTTCACTTTCATGCAACCACGAAATCAAATTCCATCAAACAATGATTTTCACCCTGGTATGGTTTTTATTCACTGAAATTTGAAATCCACAAAATTACCGTCCCATCGAAAAAAATTTTTTTAAGAAAAACCACGAAATTTTGTCTCATCGAAAATTAAAAGATTTTACAGTATGATGGATAATCATGTTTGATGATGGGAGAATGTGGAAAAATCTTCAAAGAACTTACAGTAAGAAAGAAATAATTGACTTTATTCCTGGCCTGATTGATATGTGATAAATATACTGTCAACTTGTAAATTGCAGTCGTAGGTAATGAGTGCATTTTGTAACCTAAAATATGTGATAAATTATAAAATTGAAATGGATGGGGCATGCACATTGAAGAATTGTACTACTTTGCTATATTGATGTACTCTATTTGGTTAAGTGTTACATTATGAGTTGAGCTCGAGTCTAGCTTGGACGTTTCGTGTCATTTTATAGATCTGTGTAATGACGATACATTACGTTATATGTGTCTCAGAATGAGGTCAGATACAGACGTAATTATAATCTAATCTATCAATTACGAATTTTAATTGGTATTATAAATAATCATAAGCAAACCACAAAATATGGAATAAAACTCAAATAAATTATTATTTTTGCATGTTAATTATACAAGAAGTGGTGGAAATATTTATTTTAGCCTACCTCTGAAAAAACCTTTCGATATTGTCACCGCCAAATCGCCCATAATCGTCCATTGTGCTGTGGATTGTCTTACCTGATTGTTATTCACTTGTAGAGCTGTACCCAGTTGACGTATCATACAGCAGTTCTACATTGGCATAATAATAGTATTGCACTATGGCCGGTTACATACCAGGTCAAATTTAATGGAAACAAAAGTGCCACTTGACCCCTACAACCCAACAGATACAGGTCAGACTCAACCACATTTCCACCGGTATCAGTATCACATGAGGCCTCAAGTCGAGACATCACTCTACTGTGATCTTACCCCACTACGTACTCATCATCAGGGTGTTAACCTCTGACGTGGAGGCATCACTCTGCCGTTGAAGCATCATTCGGCCGTGGAGGCATCACTCTGCCTTGGAAGCATCATTCGGCCGTGGAGGCATCACTCTGTCGTGGAGGCATCACTCTGCCATGGAAGCATCAGGTTTTATGGTGTGAGTGTTGTTTTAGTAATACTGAAGATGCATACCTGAAGTCACACAAAAAGTGAAACTATGAAATATTATTTTTGGAAGAAAGAGATGTCCAAAATATAATTATACCCTGCATGCCAATAAATCCTACTGCAATTTTTGATCTGAAATCAATTTTTCCAGAATCCGAGCCAGTAATTAACATAGTTATTCTACTGGATGGAGGTATAATACAAACAATATACAACACATTGTATCAACATCGGTAATTTGTTTTGAATATTACCTGCAGTAACTGTTACTATTCTACATGCTTTTCTACGTCTCATCGTTGGTTCGTACCAAAATTTGACATTATCTTGCACGATTTTACCGTGTTCTCGGAGGAGAATTCCGATGTTTATGGCGAATGTTTGTCACCCAGTTATTCTGCTGTTGTCACTCTGTGTCAAACTTAATGAATATCGTAATTTGTCAGAAATAACTTGTTGCTTATCTACATCAATGTTCTGCTAGATTATACTCAGTTTATATTATTATGATGCTGTTTTAAAGTCATGATATTCCTTCTCCTGCCCCCACTCCTTGGCTTGATTATAATTTCTGAATCGTCAAGTTGGAACCCTATTCCCAATCCAAGAAAAAATGCATATTATTACAATTAACATGCACAAGTTGTCATGCAATACCCTTTAAATCAATTGTAACAGTAAATTATAATCACATGGTCCAACTTGAAAACCTTCACCAAGCAACCTTCGACAAACAATCAGGTGGAGCCGATCTCCGCTCTAGCCTAATGTCAATTGAATGTATATAAAAGTATAATCATGCAGCCTTTCCCACTCACTGGAACAAAGCACTGATAGTGCTGAAAGAACAGGGTTTGATCCTGTGGTTAGACAAATACATTATCAGTTACAAAGTAAATGACAAAGTAGCTCCTGTGACATTATTATTAAAGCACAGTTTTTGCAAATCAATTTGATCTCTGCACGTAGATGGTCTTAAATAGGATTTAATTTTGTGGTTGAAGTAGAAACACGAAATATACAAAATTTAATGCCCCATGAAAATTGATGATTTTACATAAGTCCTTTAGCGCAAAAATTAGTGCAAAAAGGTGGTATTTATTTATATTGTGAGATACAACTTTGTGCAATACAGACGATTTTATAAAATTGTGTCCTTGACCTAATTATTGTGTTGAGAGGTCACAATCACTAACTGGAGGCACTGTAAGTGGGGTGTGCAAGACTTGTGTTTAATCTTGAACATATCTGAAATAGCTGTTCTAACAGCAACTGTTCCAGAGTTTCAGTGTGTGTGTTTTTATAATCAGTGCTTATGTCTTGCACATAGTGGAATCCTGGAAGTTGATGAAGATATACATAGCGTCACTACATACTGTAAAATTATAATTTTCGTGGAGGATTAAATTTTGTGGATTTCATTGTTTACGTTTAACCACAAAATCAAATCCTATCAAACACTTATTTTGACTCGTATATATATTACATTACATGCAAAGTCCACAAATTCAGGTTCCATCAAAATGGTCTTTTTACCAAAACCACGAAATTTCGTCCCATCGAAAATTAAATAATTTTACCGTATATTGTTTAGGATGCTTAGAGAAATGTCTATTCAAAGAATGTCTATGATAAATATTACATTGTCTTTTCCTCCTATAGACTTATAAATTGGTTGGTATACACTTGGTGTGATGAAAACAAAACAAGAGTGTCTGTTTTCTTTTATTTATATGTTGACAGACTGCTGATGTATTCAACATGGAAGTTATTTAGTTCGGGAAATCCAAAGCATAATTATTATAGTGTACCTCAAAGTTCTGAGGTACTGCAGGCATACTTTATACTTTCCTTAGAATGCCTTAACTTTAACAACTTAAACCATTGCCTAAAGATATTTTGTTTGAGGAACATCTATTTGTATCCAGTTAGTCGATCACTAATTCTTTTTTGTCAGTTAAGCCCTCCCTCAATTCTTAGACTCAAATTAAGAATTGAAATTAAACTTCAACTTGAACCAAGGTAAGTCTCGTTTAATTTTTTAATTTTTTTTTCTTATAAAGGGAGGTAATTCAATTGTAGAAATTGAATTAACAAGACACTTAATCAGGGGAGATTATTCTTGATATTTTCCCATCTCAAATTGGTCATCTCTGACGAGGATGTTGTAGGGCATTACTGAGTGAAGTTTAAATAATTTACGTTTATTAGAAATATAATATTATTTCTCATTTTGCTTGAGTATGGTCATTACAGCTAGTCGATCATTATAATTAGGTGGAAATCATGTTTATTTTTGTTTCTTATTGAGTATGTCTGAGGCTTTGAAGGATCAAACCCAATGTCTCTCCTACAGGAAGTGTGCGTTCTGATGTAAAGTAGGCTATTAAAGCTGACTCTATTTGGCCTTTGAGTATTGCAAAGATGTTCACAGATTTAAATCCTATAAAAATTGTACGTATTTATCAGAATTTAGCCTCCGAAATTGTATGTACATTTGTATTTGTTTATCAGAATGTAGCCTCCGTAGCTTACTGTAGTTATAGAGCGCTTGTCTAATCGGGCTTGTTCAAATCTGGGTGGAGGTACACATATGCCTGCTATTGTTATAGTAGAAAGCTGATTGGCAAATAAAGACTTTGCTTGGCATTTTTACCTGCAAATCGACCCTTTAGCGCAACAAGGGTGTATGAAACTAACTATATACAACCTTGTTGCAACAAAGGGACAAAATGTCAATGAGTTTGTTATTTTTTATTATAAACCAGTTTAAGGAAGAATATTTTAATAATAATTATTATGTATATACTCCAATAAATGCTATTTTGATAAGTCTGAAAACGAATCGTGTCCAACTTTTCCTCTAATAAAATTTCTACAAGTTTTCTAATATTCATTAAATTATTATTAAATTATTATTAAATTATTACTATCAATAGCACAGAGACTTGGAAACGCTCCTTGACTTTCTGTTAGTTTAATTTAACATCTTTTAATATAATATTATCTATAATTATTATTTGAATTATATTATCATATTGAAGACCCTTGAAGAGTATAATACCAACACAAATCTAAATGACTGGAATTGAAAAATGTGCTCACTGAAACTAAAATTATTCAATGCAAGGTTTTTGCAATATATCCCTGTATAAAGGTTGGGATCAAGTCATATCCTCTCTTCAATGCATTAAGTGTTGTTGTGAAAACTCTTACAATATTGTTTAAATTTGCTGTGGACTTTATTATTATTTCTTTATATTCTGATTTTTTTCTACAGAATTATTATTATGATTAATGCCGTATGTCTAGACTTGTTGTTAGTCTTTTCTGTTACCCAGTAAGTTTTTTAATTTCCCAGAAATGTTAATATAAAAAATAAGTTAAAGCATCTGTATAATGGATAATAGAATGAACTTCGAATTGTCGGTATGTTTAATGTCACAAACTTAATATCTTATTAGGGAAGTTTAAACTCAATTGTATCTTAAAATCAATAAACCTCAAATTTTATGACTTGGCTGCTTATTATTGCTTATAAATTAATGTTCAGTTCATGTGATAAGTCTCTGTTTTCATGCCATAATATTAAGAATATTAAGAATAATAAGCATTGAAGTGAAAGATGACTTCGGATGAATAGCATAGAGATGAAATACTATATGGAACACAGGTGCTCGATGTTTGCCGTTCTGTGGTTCGACATATGGGGCTTTGTGTGACGATACTGTTACTGTCTGATGACAAAAACAAGCCAGTCTTGATTGTATTTTAAAAAAAAAGTTTTGTAAGATAAATGGATGATACAGTTGTGTTAAAACGCTACATATATTGTTTCAGTGATGTCGTAATTGTATATACGATAGGGTAACATCACCATCTTAAGTAGTAAAGATGATATACCGCTTCCCTCTGCAGTTCTATTGGACGAGTTTCTACTGATTTCATATTACTATTGCTGTAATGGAACTGAAAACCAGTATAATATTTTGCTGGCTTAGAATGAGAAGGTTGTAAGTACAAAATCAATATTTTGAGAAAACAAGAAAAAAATCACTGTCTGAAAACTACTCTTTACCTATTATTGAAAAACCAACTGAAACTACTCTTTACTTATGGAAATACCAACTTTTTGGACTTTAGTTTGGTCAACATGACAAATCGAAGTTAGGCTCATCAGAAGCGCCTTGTGATGCTGATTTCAAATATGTATGAGTCTTATAAGGTCCTTCTCATTCTAAGCCAGCAAATTATTGCCCCAACGTTACTCTGGATCCGGAACAATTCTCTGTTCCATCTAAGGGTTAAGCTAATATTCTGTTCCCTCTTTATAAATATTTTTGGCTACTATACCTGTTTCTATATCTATACATATTTATTGTAATGATGATTTCACACAAGAGGCTGTGTGACAGTGTGTCACCTACTGTTGTCTGGTTAGTAGATCTGTCCAGGTATTCAGTGGCAGCTAACTGCTGTTCCTGGAGTTGTCAGGTCTATCATCATTGCCGTGTTCCTGGAGTTGTCAGGTCTATCATCATTGCCGTGTTCCTGGAGTTGTCAGGTCTATCATCATTGCCATGTTCCAGGAGTTGTCAGGTCTATCACCATTGCCATGTTCCTGGAGTTGTCAGGTCTATCATCATTGCCGTGTTCCTGGAGTTGTCAGGTCTATCACCATTGCCATGTTCCTAGAGTTGTCAGGTCTATCATCATTGCCGTGTTCCTGGAGATAACAAATGTACATAATAAAATACCAACATGGATGGGAACTGTATAATTAGTATACTACAGTACATTCAAAGTTAAATGATAATGGTTATAAACATAATCTAGTCCATCAGGTAAACTATATGTTGATATAGGTTTAACTGGGTATACCTGAGAAATGGTATTCATTGCTATTCTTTCGAATGGGACACATTCCCTCATTAGTATTACTTATTGAATCAACAGTATAGTACCAGGACCTGGTATACTGCACATCGCAATATTACATATCAATTGATGCTCCGACAACTTCATTATAATTATCCACTGACTTATCTTAATTGCTAATTTCAAGTTAAATATTTTCCCCAACTATGTGACAGGCAGTGAAAGTTATTAAGCAACTTGCCTCTTACACAATACTAGATTTACATCAAATTGACTTTGAAGTTGAATACATGTAGAAATTCAGAATGCAGACATGGTGAAATCATGCTTCAATGACTGATATTCTATTGATAAACTAAATAATGTGCTACAGGCTATTAAATAAATAAATTTAAATGGGAGTTACTTAATGTATATATAGTCTTTATTAGACATTAAACATTTAATGAAAATTTATTACCAAGTTCAGCTTTATGGCGCATTGTGTTCAATGTTGATTCAAATTCTCTATATTCAATGCCTTGGTCCCACTGAGCATTTTTTCATCGGCGATGTTCTCCGGATTTGAATAAATTAGCTTCGTGAGTCATCGGAAACAGGGATTTCACAAGTTTTCTAATGACTTCCTCAAAGCTTCCCCTAGACCATGAGGACCCTTTTCTCAATGCATTCAGATGCCTATTTATCAAATCGGGAGTACATAGCCAAGGCAAAAATGTTCTATGTGAGCTAGGCATTAGTAATGCCAATTATTTATAAGGAGTTGATTCAGTAGTCAAGTAAATGTGAAATTACAAAAATTAACGAAAATTTCAGCTTACAAAAAACAACTGTTTTATAGTAATTCCAGTTAAAATTTTTAAATATTTTTTTTTATTGTCTGGAAAGGGAAACATGTGTATTTCTTGGAAATATTTGATAATCTGATTGAGACAATATTTTCATGTAACAGCTTTAAACTGTCGCATCAAATTACGTCAATCACCTGATTTATCCACATGTAACTTCAAGCTGTTTTACCTTCTGTTTTGTCATCATCGAATATGATTGACTTTTTTTCTATAAAAAATTGTAAAATGCGGAATTATCAACAGTCTGAACATTACATTTGCTTAAGAAAAAACCCACATCCAAAGCAAAAACTTGTTTTTTTCTGTTTCCGTAAGTTGTTAATCTATACAATGGTTACATGTGATACTTTGAAATCATTTAATTTTGATGAAGTGAAATTTCGTTGTTTTGGTAAAAATGACCATTTTGATGGGATGTTAATTTGTTGGTTTTGCATTTCGCATTTTGCATAAATGTATTTATTACCTGAAATGCAAAATCCACGAAGGGTTAAAACTATTGTTCAATGGGATTTGATTTCGTGGTTAAAGGTGAACCATGAAATCCACAAAATTTAATCCCCAATGAAAATTTATGACTTTACAGTAAAGTATACTGTATTCCCCAAAAATCACCAATAAATACGATAACTGGTCAAATTGTCAACATTAGACACTACATTGCTTTATGAAACCGAAAGAATAACAGGTATTACAGTTAAATCAGTTACACCCAGTTATACCTTGATAAATATAGTTTACCTGAAGGAAGAGCCAATATTTATAACCGTTATCATTTAACTTTGAACAGACTATAAATTGTAAAATTTGTAGATGGATTGTTAGTGCACAGTTTTGCTGCTATAATCAGCATAAATTATACAAATTGTAATGAGATTCACTACAATATATCACTGCAATCTAGGTGACTGATATACTCACTTTCTCACTAACTGTAAAATCATAAAATCATTCATTTTCATGGGGGGAGGATTAAATTTCGTGGATTTCATGGTTCCCCTACAACATTGATATTAAAATCCACCGTACAATCATTTTGACCCTCAAATTTATTATAGCTTGGCTTTTTTGACCTGAGCCTGACCTTTATGCAAGAATATATTACAAGGTTCTTGCTTTGAATATATCAATTTCTGCAAGCAAATCGTGCAATATCGATATTTCAGATTTGTGTTTATTATACAAGTCGAGCATCTTCGTGATACTCCCCGACTATGAAAACATACAACCGGTGTTATAAAAGTAGACAATATATCGACTGTGAAATTATGCTAATCAATAGGTCAAGCTCATGTTAATGTGGGCAAGCTATACCTGAAATGCAAATCTACAAATTAACGTCCCATCGATATGGTCTTTTTTACAAAAAAAACCATGAGATTTTGTCCCATCAAAATTAAATGATTTTACAGTATTATGCTCAAATATACTAACCTGATACTGCCAGCCTGCATGTTTCACTTAACTATTGTAGATCATTTTGATGAAATACCTGAGAGTCTGACTGACTGAATGTCTGTTGATCTAGCTGAGGGCAGGCTATTTAATCTTTAGTCTGTCTAACATACCCCGTGTTTATAAAGACAACTCCTCAATCTACACTTTTCTCAGGAAATTATTTCCCTTGGAACCCACAAACCTATAATATTCTTAATTATAAGGTTTTTATAATTTTGTGTATTTCTTGTTTCTATATGCCTATATATTATGTATACCTGGGGGGAGGATAAAATACATGCTCTGCTCTGCTCTGCTCTGCTCTGCTCTGCTCTGCTCTGCTCTGCTCTGCTCTGCTCTGCTCTGCTCTGCTCTGCTCTGCTCTTCATACCACAACTATTTTTCTTCATTTTTAAAATGTTCTGCAAAAATTTAAAACACTTGATTTTGAGTTAAGAAAATCAGTCTCTGCACTAATGTAACATGTAACGTATAAATCAATCACCATTATAAATTGACAGTCATAGATCTTCATTTTTAATCATGAGGGCTGTATTCAAATTTATTGCTAGAAGTTTACCATTAGTCCCACAGTTGGAGAACGGGTGTTGTTGAATTACGGCAATATTCTACCATACAGTGAATGAAATTAGACAGCTATGTGTTAAAATGAATGCAAGAATAATTTGATCATAGCGTATAATAGAATAGAATAGTATTAAGATACGATATGATATTAAGATTTCCCGTTGGAATTGTTGCTTTAACTTGTCATATTAGTGTTCAATAGTCGGAGATTTATTACGATTTATTGGTTCACCGTGGCTCAGTCCTAGAATTGATGTATTGATACGATCAACTGCTGTGAACTTGTCATTATAACCCAAGCGGCGTGAGAGCTCAGGCGTGGCCTCTATTATTTTATCAACCATCTAACTTTTGTTTGTGATCACCCGACCGTGAAATAACAAAACTGGATTACAACTTACCGGGTACAGTCCTTTCAAATGTTAAATGAGAACGGTTTGTAAACATTAGCTTGGCTGTCAGGTAAACTATGTTTATCTAGGATTGACCAAGTATACTTGAGTAAATGGTTATCCCTGCTATTCTTTCAAATGGGATAGCTTCCTCAATAGTATTTCTTATTGAATAGACGATACATGTAAGCAATTCTTACAAAAGTCATGTCCTGTTCGATTAAACAGCTTTGGAAAATTATGCAGTACCAGTGTAGTAGTCTGGCATGTTTCTTGGTTATTAAACATAAATGAGAAGATTGTTCTAGTTTAGATACTAACTGTTTTGTTAAGTTTTTAGTAACTACAGTAAAGTTCCGCTAATAAAACCACTTTGATTATTTTAAAATCATGCAGATTTTTGCCAGTTTAAGGTCCCAAAGTATTAAATTTAGAATAAAAAAGGTCCGCTAATAAGACTGATTCGCTATTAAGACCACCTTTGTGATTGGTCTTATTAGCGGAACTTCACTGTTTTACAATGTTGCTAGATTTTCACTAAAACTTTTGCTAAAAACTCATGTTTTATGGAATTATTGTAGTTTGTAAGGGAAGATTACTCTAGAATGAAAATGTCTATTATGTGTAAGAGTTGCTTCCCTTGGATTTGGCATGTGTTCTTTGTATATCTTAACATTTGCGAAATAGTCCTACTCCGGATCTCCACTGATCTGTTGGTACAAATATATTTTTACGTTATAATCCTTGTGTCACTTGAATATTCATATCTAGACAATAGAGTTGGGGTCAGTTGTGTTTGCATATGAATACAAAACCTGTTTAACTAGGCCAGAGTTGTTTGTACCCACATGTAAATTAAGGGGAAAACCACCTTGCACAGAGTTCCGGATATCAACTATTAGAAGAGATGTTTGCTGCTACACCACGAATGAGGTGATGAGAATGATTAATATAAGTTGAAAAAAACTTGTTTAACAATCCAATGAAGAAGAAATGTTGTTAAACACGAATAAACTTCTATATATTACATCAAACTGAAGATATGAACTCAAATGCATCATTCATACGAGCTGAACATTTCATTGGTATACTAATAAGTCTGGTAAATTCTGACTTGATTATGTACAGTATATAATGTATTTACATTAAATCAACTTTACACTTTTTTCTGATTTCAGCTTGATTTGGTTTTCAGCTTGATAATCAAGTGAGTTCAAAGGGAGATAATTCAAGAAAATAAACAAATACAGCTTTTGAGTTGTCTCCTATGAATAAACATCTGAAATGTTTTTAAAAATGATATTCAAATTAGTTCCACTGGTCCGTTGCATTTGAGTCACATCTAGACTTCCCAGTTACATCGAGACTCCCCAGTCACATCGAGACTCCCCGGTCACTTCCTGGTCATATCCTGACATGTGGCAAACTTGCAAGTAGCAATAAATGGAACATTTTAAATATTCTAGTCTGTATGCATGGACATAAATATTTTAGTAACCATAATGAAGTAGATTCTGAAAATATCTATGAATACCTGGAAGATGACTATTCTAAGAGTTGTTCATGATTTCCATCAGTGAACTCAACTTTAACTTGTACAGCATAATTAATATGTGGGATTGGTTGAAAGATGTGTCCACTTTTGGGATTGAGAGGTCCCTGGTTCAACCCGCACCTGGACTCTTTCTTTGTCACTTCTTATAAGTTAGACATGACACATGTTCATCACAACTAGACGATGTGTCATAGTGCACCAGAAGCAAGTCCCAATATAAAGGTGCGGTCATACTCAAGTTGTAAATTGTGTCCATGATCATGAAATAACTTAAATTATCACATTTATTGCATAGCACAGCACAAAGATAACTTGTTTAATTCCACTCCTCGTCATCTGAGTCAGATACAATGTGTGTGGTAGTCACCGACATTCAAACATGATGGTCACTGAGTACAAGCTTATCCTGAACTAACACAAATTACTGTCCTTGTGATATTTAAATTATCACCTATATTGTATAACAAAGGAGAATGATAATTATTATCAATGTCAAGGTTATATCAATATACATGAAAGCAATTATCAGCAATCCTCATTATTCAATGAGGAATATTCAGTTCTCAAGTCGAGGGGTGCCCGCAAGACTGTAGTAAGTCCTTCTTTAATCATATGAAGTTACTACAGTCTTGGGGGCACCCCTCGAAGTACCCATTTGGAAGTATTTTTAATTGTTATGTCTTGCTGAATCACCTGTAGGCTGACCTCTCCTAGGAAGGGTAAAAAAGGTATGTGGAAATCAGACAGGGAAGGTAGCACTCAACCTAACCAGCCGAGCTTAGAAATCAGAAACACCTCATCACAACTACACTGAGCAATGCCAACACATAAGCCAAAGAAACAATTAAAAGTCCAAGTCCCTACCGAAAAAATGCGGGATGACCCAATTTCACTAAAGAAATTATAGAATAGCGGTTATTGCACCCATGTTTTGTGCCTGGGGTACCCATTTGAAGTATTAATTGCAGATATTTTACTAAGTATTGTAGACTGACCTCTCCTGTGAAGGGTAAACCCATGTTTTGTGTTTTGGGTACCGTTTTGAAGTATTAATTGTGATATTTTACCAAGTACTTGTTTATACAATTGATTGTAAAACTAGTTTTTCCAACTTATATTAATCACTCTCAACACCTCATTCCTGATGTTATCCGTCGCAACGAGGGTATGAGAGAAGAGAAGCCAGTATCCCTTATATGCTGAGCATCTAGCAAGAGAATGTCTGGTACCATTTATATTTTGTCTTTGGTATGATATGCCAGAGATCAAACCAGGGACCTCCCACGCTAGAAGCAAATGCTCAACCACTAGGTTATTGAGGAGGCGGTGAAATACTAAGTACTGTAGGCTGACCTCTTCTCAGAAGAGTAAACCTATGATTTGTGTTTTTGAGGAAAAATGTTTGATTATGGGGGTTAGATTTCTTGGTCAAGCTCAGATGATCTACAAAATCAACGAACATTTAACTTCCTTAAAATATAATGAGTTTACTGGGCTATAAGCAAAGAAAAGCAAAGAAGAGCGACACTCACTATGGGGGTTATTGAATAAATGGGTTAATTAGGAAATACCGATAAACTAAATCATGGTCTACTAAATCATAGTCTATATATTCCGATATATCAAACTTACGCGCGCGAGTCAAAGACATCTGATGAACATCGTGGAATTTATCGGCAGAATGAGAAGCTGTTACACAGACTGTTAACAATTGCTTTACTTACTTACTTACCATCGAATATCTATAGTCTTCTAACCTCCACTGGAGGGAGGGCGTTAACTGTGAGTGTGTGAATGAATCTATGAGAATCGTAGAATCATGTAGAATCATGATTGAAATTCATGATCATAGTGAATTACATGTATATGTACATGTGACACAGTTTCTTGATGACTTGAAAATTTGTAAACATGAATGTTTTAAAATTCTGTTTCTGCCATCTTGTCGTTACTGTCATTATAACCTAGGCAGTCTACTAGGCAGTCGACAGACTTTGATCGTAAGATTTCGAGACACGACAATACATGTACAGCTGTGGCTTGGATACTTTCTGTAACAATATGGATCAGATGCATGTTGACTTGATACTCTAAATGCATGTCATTGTAACGAAATCATAATTCTAAAACTCCGAAGCCTGTGTTTTGGAAAATGGTAGGCTAGCGGTTTGTAACATGGTAACACAGTAACGCAGCCTCCATTTTCATTGAATTACCAAAGATTCGCTTCTACTGTTTATGAGTTGATTTATGTGTACATGCATGCAGGAGTCTGGTATGTTCCAATGTGCTAACACATGGTGTTTATAGTTTAGTTCATTGTTAATAATTGCTTTTGTGCATTGCTATAATAATAATTCTATATGATTGTTAGTTTCTGCAAGGAATGCCTCTAATTAGCCTTGGTTTTGAGTTACTATTATGGAGAATCTCTACCAACATGCATCTCCTAGCTTGTGCACATGCACTGCGCTACATGCTAACATGCACTTACTCTCTGCACAACTATAGATTTTTACTTCATTGAAATATGCAAATAAGGGAGATTTTAAATTTAAAACCTGAGTTCCTATGGCAACAATATCTTAAATTTTCTTGGTTTGGCTGTGCATTGAAAGGTGGTATACTGGAGTGCATAATATTTCATTAGAAAATGAATATTAATGACAGGCCTATTTTGGGCAATATAAGACACTTATTTAGGTAAGAATCTTTTAAATTATTTCTTTTGTACTTGTGCCTAATTTATCAATTTAAAAAATGTCATTTATATATATATAAGTATGAATAATGTCTATTATGTGTCTAAAAAATGCAATTCTCCATAATAACTGTATTAAAAAATTGTTGCAATGTAACGGTGCATTGCGGAAGCTAAGAGATCTTTTTAACGTAAACAATATTTGTAGATCTAGAAAAATACAAAATATTTCACAAAGTTTTTCTTTAAACTAAATGAATCTTTGTGTATTCAGTGATCAGCGACCACCGACCAGTGGACGTTTTCACTCAATTACAGTTTGTTACGATAATGGACCAATGCTTTTTTAAATCATCTGCTATAATCGGCTACTGAAATTGAATACTACAGCATGTCTTGGCTCTCGTCATTCATGTACGTTGTAATTTGTGCGGATATTCATGGTATCCTCAATTTATTATTCAACAACTATTAGAAAAATTGATCCAGTTCGTGAAACTAGTGTCTCATAGCTTAAGTTGAAATGCTTGATTTTCTGATGTTTATTATCTTGGTATTTGATAATATGATATTCCCGTATCATAGGTACATGTCGCATTATATTCCGTAGACGGCATAATGTAGATACTTAAAGTTCATATAATATAGTAACTTTTCTTCCTTGATTATATACATGTAAGTTTAATATCAAGTTGAATTACTTCAATTTACAATTTACAGAATTATTTATTTCATTTATTTATTTAGTACAGTTATTTTCATACTTTGATGTATGCTGCGTTAAAATAAATCATAAAATTATTCTATTCCGTTTGGTTTAAAATCTAAGTTGTATGTATATTCTTGTATTATAACCATGTATATTTTATATTATTATTATTACAACATGTATTTGTTTAAAACATTTTCTATGATGAATATTTATAATAATTATGATTTTTGGTATATTAAAATACTTGATTTTGAAGGGTTTAAAAACCATCAGACTAGCTAATATTATATCTCTGAACAAGTTTCAAAATGGAATACATAGTTACGCCATTGTGCAGCAAACATAACATTATATATGTTGCTATAAAAGAATCATTTCTAGCGCTACAAAAAACACAGACTGACATACAGTTTATATTTTATGTTTCAACTTATTTAAAAAAATTAAGACATTAGGCCCATGGATCATTTTTACAAGAACAACAGAAATATAGATATGTATATATATATAATAGATATAAATACTCAGGTCTGCAACAAACATATACACTTTCACATTTAAATTTTATGAAAGTAAAACATATGTACAATATTTACTTATAAATGTACAGCATATGCCTATATCTAAAAGTGAAATAAAATTGATAATTGATGTCAAATATGGAAGTCTTTAAAACAACCAAAAGAGTGATTGTTCTACAAATAGTATTATGATCCCCTTTTAGGGATATATTAATACTAGATTTTAAAACAATGTTTTAGATATGGAACATATTGTTTATTAATTGAACTGAAAGACAAATGTTTATCGGATGGTTCCACTTACTACCTTATTTATTGTAGTATATATATGTATATATTTCCAGGAAATTGTGAGCATTTTTTGCATAATTATCTGATAAACTTTTAAAAAATTGCACCAGAATTATTTTATACGCAAAATTTTAAATTCAAAATATTTTAAATTGAACATATAAACTTAAATATATACATGTAGAACGAACAACTCAACAATGTGTTTGTTTTTCTTTAACAAATGTTTCGGCTCTACATTGAGCCTTCTTCAGGGCATATATTTTACACAGAACTTGGATTAACCGTGTTTTAACTTAAAACTTCTGTTCAATCTATTTATTATATTGGGTACAATAATATAGTAAGTATTAGTGGAATCACATGACTAACATTTGAATATGATTCTCTCTTCATCAATAATTACCAACGTTTTAACTTAAAACTTAAGCAGAACAGAACAGAATTAATTTTCAAAGACGTGTTACAAAGTACATTGGCATAAATATACAAAATTTACATATCAAAACAGTACAATAAATTATTGAGTATACTTAAAACTTGAGCCACCGTCATTGTATATTTATATATATATTTAAATAAATGTATTAAATATTTTTTGTGAGGTAATTACTTATATAATATGTCCAAAACAATTTACAAAAATCTTGGATTTTAAGTGAAACGAAACTTTCCTACTTGCGTTTGTAAAATGTTTTGACATATTATATATATAGTTAACAGGATCATACTCTTTCCAATGTGTTTAATAATTAATTTATATTGATAATTTGTTTGAGTTTCGAAATTTTTGAATATTCAATATATATAATTTTATTGCATAATAATGAGTGTTTTGGTTATAATATAATGACACTTACAGTTCGAAGACTTAATAAAAATGAAACATGTCTTGTGAAAAATATCTTGAGTTTAAATGACTTGTTTAATATTGTTGTATAATAATAATGACAACTCTTTGTTTTTATTAATTTTTGGAAGCTTTTGAATATTTTCTTGATTTAGCTCATATTTTTATCTACATTAGACCTATGCCACATCTCCACTAATCTGTAGGTACAAATAGATTTTGACCATTATAATCCTTGTGTCACTTGAATATTCATATCTGGACAAAAGAGTGGGGTCAGCTTTTTTTGCATATGAATACAAAATCAGTCTAACTAGGCCATATTTATTTGTACCTACATGTAAATTAAGGGAAAAACCACCTTGCACAAAGTTCTGGATATCATTTATTACAAGCTCAATGGCTTTTATAAGACTATACTAAACAAACTTTGAAACAAATGTATAACAATACAAATAATAAGTAATTATCTTGCTACCATAGACTTTTTGATTAATTTAATTTTGCAAGGGCCATTCTTTAAAAAATGTACGCAAATTTGTAACTTCTAGTCCCTAGAATTTTGTTAAAAGACATTCTTACAAAATGTGAAACAATGTAAATTGGAATCTATATATATATATAATATATTATTAAATTGATAGTAAGTATATATTATATATTCATTTGATATATTTTGATAATTTATATAGTAAAGTAAACAATAAACGAAAGTATTTATCCTTTAAGTGTTTATATTTCTTTTTGTTTGAACAAAATGATTAAGTTTCGATCATGGGCGGCCCGGCCCAGTAAACTGTATTGAAGTTGTTCACATCAGAACATGTAGTGTTACAATGAAATTTAAAAATCAATTTTTGTGCCGAAAATGTCTTACACAGTCTGAGTCACTCTCTCAGACTTCAGCAAGTTCCAAATTACTTCCCTTTGTATTAGAATAAAGCCTTATTTATGTCGTGTTTTTGGTAAAAAATATCACAATGTGATACTAAATACAACACAATGCAATACAATACTAAAGACAATATAATTAAATCACGATAAAGTATTACAACACAACACACTGTGATATAAGTATTTAATTTCTAACCGAATTTCTACACGGAGTCTATTGCTTTTGTTTAATCCCCCTCCTCTTCAAACAAAAAACAACAAACAAAAACTTTTCAAAGCTGCAAAAAACAAGTGCATAAAAGGAGAGTTCTCCCCCCCTCCCATTCAAACAAAAACAACGGCAAAAAAACTTACAAAAAAACAACAAGAACACTGCCTAATAGGAGAATTCTTGAGAAACGACAATGATTAACGAGACATTTTCACCTTTAAATCACGACTGATGGTGTTCTGTATATTTCATTTATATTGTCATCTAACTATATACTTGCTTGATATATAACTGCTTTTAATATATCGTAAATACCGTATAAATACTCCTCTAAGTTTGTTGAATACTTAAGATATAAAACAAAACTTAGTCGCTTATATATATAATCTAAAGTAACCATAAAACACCATAATAATATCTATCAACAAATTTCACTTTTCAACGAGAAATATTTCTGGACAGTTTATAGCGCAAAACCAGTTATAAATCTTGATCTATGTACATAAAAGTTTTTTTATGAAGTATACAGTTAAAATATTTCCAAATTGTTTATCGAGTAACATTTTTTATAAATCATGATCTATATCAACGATTTTTTATCAAGTATATGGTAATAAATCCAAGTAAATTACATATAGGTAGGTCTGATAGACAATACATGTAATATCAGTTTTTGTCATCTTATATTTTAAATAATTATTTATTGCTGTGAATATATTTTTATATATACAGGGTGTCCCAAAAAAACGGGGACCTAGGATAAACACTTGTAACTTTTTTCTCAATTATAGATATCACACTATTAATATGTCAAAACAAAAAGGAAAGAACACTGTTCAAAATACTAGCATCATTGTCGTGATTATTCAGTTCAATAGTTAGAGTTACCTCCCATGTTTACAATCGCATGTTTCAGTAAAATACCATTAACTGAAGCAGGGATTAAATAATTCAATGAGATATATTTCTATGCTGACCTCAAACATCTCCTCATGTGCTCAAAATCACTGTTTATGGCTCGTGATAATAAGTTCATTATGTATAGCAATCAAGTTCACTTTTGGCATCAAGTTTGAGTAATTTAAGGGCATATGGCCTGTGATATGAGGAAGGTGTCAGTACTATTTAGCAAACATATCCTGATTTTGCTGCTGATTTATTGCAAGAAGAGTTTTCTGCTAGCAAATGGTGCTATTTTATAATTTCTGACATTCACAATTACGCCAAAATATATCTATGAACTGTTCGATTGGATAAAACATTACTTTTTTCCCCTTTCTTTAGTCTAAGCTTTTTTGGTAATAGTCCTTGACAATATTTATGTTTTTAATCATTGAATGATTGTTGGTGTTATTTAGGAAGGTTTTCCACTTCCCCTTTGGTCAATTAACTCGCCATGTTTTCCTCTTTTTTGCTATTTCTTGTCATATTTGTTATCTATTTACAAGATTTTGATCACCCCATTGACTTTAAATGTTGTTTTCTAACAATAAATGCTCTGACACAAATGGCATTTCCTTATAATGTCAATTTTCAGGTGATTAAGCAATAATAACGTGAATTGTTGCCATAGTGAAAATGATGGCGTCACTTCCTGTTTTAAAGCCCCGTATTTAAACAAGTACCCTTTTTAGAAGTGGGGATCACTTACATACACTTTCACAAAATATCAGCTTTATTCATCAAAATATGAATGAGTAATAAGGGTTTAAGGTAGGTCCCCGTTTTTTTGGGACACCCTGTAGATATTAAAACATCAAAGATGTAAGTAGACTAGTTTATACTCCCAAGCATATGCATATAGTGTGAGAGGTACCACTTAGTATGTGACATAATGTTAGGCTAACACGGCAAGAAGAAATCTGTCAACTCAAAAAAAGTTACCAATTTTCGTGGGCTGCTTTCAGCTGTCCAAACTTTGACATTTTAAGGTTCTTATACTGAGTACCATGCCTTGTTGTGAATATATTGTCAGGAACTTTAAATTAGAATAGAAGATATTTCCCAGAGTTATTACAAGTAGTGTAGCATAAACAAGGCTACTAATCTTACACAACATTAATTATTATTTTTATGCCCTGGCATCTACTGATGCAGGCACAGGAACCTATCGACGGTGCCGAACCAAAACCCCGTAACTCAATTTTTGCAGCATCCGCATCTGCTAGACGTCCCGCGCATTTCTGTCTTGTCGCCATTTAAATAGCCAATCGCGTTACTTATATGGCAACAAGACAGAAATGCGCGGGACGTCTAGCAGATGCGGATGCTGCAAAAAAGTTTTCGCGACAAAATTGAGTTACGGGGTTTTGGTTCGGCACCGTCGATATAGTGATTGTCCTGTCCGTCTGTTCGTCCGTTATAAATGTAAACTCCAATATTTTTTAAGTGCATCAAGGCATAGCTTTCAAACTTGGCATACTTAATAATTGTTAACTATCATAAAAGCTTTACACTGCAAAAGCCATGTAAACTTATCCAACATTTAGATGGAATTATGGCCCCTAATTGACTTAGCTAGTTTCTGTCCGGTTTGTCTGTCCTTCCGTTCATTTGATGAAACTCCAATGTTTTTCTATAAGTCGATCAAGGCATTGCTATCAAACTTTGCATACTTGCTAACCATCATTAACACATTACATTATCTATCTATGTATACTGCATCATCCCCTGCAGAGATTATGTGGAGTTATCAAAGCCATTTAATACTATCCAACATTTAGACAGAATTATGGCCCCTGTTTGACTTAGCTATATATTATGGACAAGGCTTCTACTGGGGCATAACCTTTTACTGATCACAGTAAAAAATGTTTCATGGTCACAATTAAACATATTCTTTACCCTAGAAGCAGGAAGCCACTGGCTAATTAGGCTTACGGATTATAAACCCAATGGAAAATAACTGTCTCCGTGGAACGCAAAAAAATCCACCAACATTTTCTTCTTTACTTATGTCTAAAGATGTTTGAAACCTGACAAGTAATTTCGAAAATTGAAGCCAAATAGTGGTCACATTAACTGGGTTTTAACACAGATTACACATGGAGAAAAATAAGAGACATTTTTTGTGATGTGTATAAAATAATCAATCATGTCCATCTGGAATTGTCAGCGTCCAGGAAAATTGAAAATCTTTGTGACAGGAATACTATCAAACTCGGACCTGTTGTTTGATAGATGAGAGAAAAATGCCAACCCAATTAGCTGGCTTAGAATGAGAAGGTTTTAAGTACTACTTACGACCTTATAAGGCTGATACATATTGAAATTCAGAATCAAAATGTGCTTCTTATAAGCCTTTTTTTTTCATGAAAATCAAAACTTGTCATGTTGACCAAACTGTGGTTCCCAAGAACATAAAAACGAGATCAAAACTAAAAAAAATAAAAAAATAAATAATTTCATTTAAAAGTTAGAAAAGAAATATTTATATACATTGTATATATTCAGCTTTTTTTAGCCTCATGTAATAATTACTAAGGTGAACAATTTTTTTCTCAGAAATATGTATAACTATGACTTTTTTCTGGTATTTTTTTTCACAGTTTGCCTTTTGGGTATTTTTTTTTTTAGAAAATTATCATTTTTGTGCGTATTTTTTCACCTTTTTACCTCCATACTGTGCTTAAGGCAAATTGTTGACTTTAACTGGGTGTCAACGTCAGCTAAGATTGAAAGTTAATAACATAATTAGCAAAAAAAATCATGACACTGTTGGCATTGGTGCGTCTTCATGTTACATTTGAGTTCTTTTCCTAAATATGTGTACATTTGCATTAATATTCATGTGGAAAAATTAAATGATGGTTGACTGTTATCACATACCTCAGCATGATCTGTGATGTGAAATGTTTTACCAGTAAGAAACCATGAAGTGATCTGATCCAATGGTTACTTATTTAAAAAAAAGTTATTTATAGGCAAAGTCTATTGATGCCGACTGCAAATATAAGCGCAACAAAATCATAAGCATTGTCTAGTGTAATTATATCCCTAATAGGGAAAATTTGAGTCTAGAGTGGTTTTGCTACAAACGATAAGCATTGTGCTAATAAATCAAATAATGAAGAGTATACTGTTTAATAAACATTTCTAAACATGAATGAATATTTGCTGTTCTCCCTCCCTTTAAATATAGGTAGAAAGGGTTTTATCAATTTCCTTAATGAAACTTTTTTTGGCATTAGTCTTATTCAGTAAAACTAAATATCTAACGTAAGTATAGCTTGGCTAATTTGATATGAGCCTGACCTTTTGATTAGCATTATTTAACAGTCCATATATTACCTTTGATACAACACCGACTGTATGTTTTCATAATCAGGGAGTAGCACGAAGACAATCGAGATGTAATAGAAACACAAATTTGAAATACCAATATTGCACGATTTGCTTGCGGAAATTGATATATTCAAAGCAAGAACCTTGTAATATAATCTTGTATAAAGGTCAGCTCCTGTCAAAATAGCCAAGCTACATACAGTGCAATGTAATTACAGTTTGAGAAGTTAAATGAGTGTTATTTAAGCCCTTTACAATATGTAAATCATGCAACAATGAATACTGCATGCATCATCTATTTGTTTATATTTTCATGTTTGATTTATAAATAAACTTAGCTAAATTATTCTATTATAATATCGGATTATCCCATATTTCGATATGATTCATTTAATATAAATTTCATACTGATCAAAGGGACATTGAAATTTTTTACGTTTCCGTAGTTACGAACAGAACAAATTAACGGAAAAAAGCAGTGCCAAGATATGTGCAGTAAAACTGCAATACATTAAAAAATCGTCTTATTCTGTCTTGCTTTAAGATGACTGTGCAGTGAGCATGTTAAACTGGGTCATTGGAACGTAAACCAATGTTGAATTTTTCAGCTTCCAGATAATTATTCCGAATTGATTTTTGCACCCAACTTCTGTGATATCTTACTGTATTAGCGGTACACGGAATGCAATCCTAACAGAGGGCATATTAACGTAGCCATTAGGAGGGACTGCTACTGCGCTTCATTTTATAGACATGCAATAAATGCCGTCAAATCCTTCCTTTACTGGCTATTCTAGAAATGGTAGACCTATTATATTTCTGATTCTCATGCAATGTTTTATACTAATAGTTATCTGTGAACAGTTTGTGAGAAAATAATAGTTTTTAAACAGTAAGTGGAAAAATAAATCACTGTCTAACACAATTATACTTTTTAATATTTTCAAACCTTATAATTATTATAATAAGTCAATTACTTAAGGTTTAGTTGCAAAGTATATACTAAATTGTATTTGTTATTAATGATATTGCTCAGTAAAACAAAAACACAGAAATCAGTACATTATGTGCATTCCACTTGAACCTAAACTGAGCCATCAATACATTTTGTGCGTACCACATGGCCCTAAACTGGGCCATCCGTACATTTTGTGCATACCTCATGGACCTAATTTTGGCAATCAGTACATTTTGCGCATAACAATTTCGTGGACCTAAACTGGGCAATCAGTACATTATGTGCATACCACATGGACCTAACATGGGCAATCAGTACATTATGTGCATATCACATGGACCTAACATGAGCAATCAGTACATTATGTGCATATCACATGGACCTAACATGAGCAATCAGTACATTATGTGCATACCACATGGACCTAACATGGGCAATCAGTACATTTTGTGCATACCACATGGACCTAACATGGGCAATCAGTACATTTTGTGCATACCACATGGACCTAACATGGGCAATCAGTACATTTTGTGCATACCACATGGACCTAACATGAGCAATCAGTACATTTTGTGCATACCACATGGACCTAACATGAGCAATCAGTACATTTTGTGCATACCACATGGACCTAACATGGGCAATCAGTACATTTTGTGCATACCACATGGACCTAACATGAGCAATCAGTACATTATGTGCATATCACATGGACCTAACATGGGCAATCAGTACATTATGTGCATATCATATGGACCTAACATGAGCAATCAGTACATTATGTGCATATCACATGGACCTAACATGAGCAATCAGTACATTTTGTGCATATCACATGGACCTAACATGAGCAATCAGTACATTTTGTGCATACCACATGGACCTAACTCGAGCAATCAGTACATTTTGTGCATACCACATGGACCTAACATGAGCAATCAGTACATTATGTGCATATCACATGGACCTAACATGGGCAATCAGTGCATTATGTGCATATCACATGGACCTAACATGAGCAATCAGTACATTATGTGCATATCACATGGACCTAACATGAGCAATCAGTACATTTTGTGCATATCACATGGACCTAACATGAGCAATCAGTACATTTTGTGCATACCACATGGACCTAACATGAGCAATCAGTACATTATGTGCATACCACATGGACCTAACATGGGCAATCAGTACATTATGTGCATATCACATGGACCTAACATGAGCAATCAGTACATTATGTGCATATCACATGGACCTAACATGAGCAATCAGTACATTATGTGCATACCACATGGACCTAACATGAGCAATCAGAACATTATGTGCATACCACATGGACCTAACATGGGCAATCAGTACATTTTGTGCATACCACATGGACCTAACATGAGCAATCAGTACATTATGTGCATATCACATGGACCTAACATGGGCAATCAGTACATTATGTGCATATCACATGGACCTAACATGAGCAATCAGTACATTATGTGCATATCACATGGACCTAACATGAGCAATCAGTACATTTTGTGCATATCACATGGACCTAACATGAGCAATCAGTACATTTTGTGCATACCACATGGACCTAACATGAGCAATCAGTACATTATGTGCATACCACATGGACCTAACATGGGCAATCAGTACATTATGTGCATATCACATGGACCTAACATGAGCAATCAGTACATTATGTGCATATCACATGGACCTAACATGAGCAATCAGTACATTATGTGCATACCACATGGACCTAACATGAGCAATCAGTACATTATGTGCATACCACATGGACCTAACATGGGCAATCAGTACATTTTGTGCATACCACATGGACCTAACATGAGCAATCAGTACATTATGTGCATATCACATGGACCTAACATGAGCAATCAGTACATTATGTGCATACCACATGGACCTAACATGGGCAATCAGTACATTTTGTGCATACCACATGGACCTAACATGGGCAATCAGTACATTATGTGCATATCACATGGACCTAACATGAGCAATCAGTACATTATGTGCATATCACATGGACCTAACATGAGCAATCAGTACATTTTGTGCATATCACATGGACCTAACATGGGCAATCAGTACATTTTGTGCATAACTCATGGACCTAAATTTGGCAATCAGTACATTATGTGCATATCACATGGACCTAACATGGTTGATCAGTACATTATGTGCATAACTCATGGACCTAAATTTGGCAATCAGTACATTATGTGCATATCACATGGACCTAACATGGTCGATCAGTACATTATGTGCATAACTCATGGACCTAAATTTGGCAATCAGTACATTATGTGCATAACTCATGGACCTAAACTGGACAATCAATATATTTGTGCATAACCCATGGACCTAAACTGGACAATTAATGTATTTTGTGCATAACCCATGGACCTAAACTGCACAATCCATAACACATGGACCTAAACTGGACAATCAATATATTTTGTGCATTACTCATGAATTTTGTGCACACCTCATGGACCTAAACTGGACAACCAGTACATTTTATACATTGCAGGAAAGTGAATCCTCTGCAACCTATAGACTTAGGGATATATATTCCGCTGGCTTAGAATGAGAAGGTTGTAAGTGCCACTTACAACCTTATGAGACTGATGCATATTTGAAATCTTTATCATGCTTCTTATGAGCCCATTTTCATGAAAATCTGAACTTGAAGTTGAAAAATCTGTTAAACCAAAAGTAAAGAGCGATTGTCAGACATTTTTTTCTTGTTTACTCAAAATATTGATTTCGTAGTTACAACTTTCTCATTCTATGTCCACCTCATGGCTGAAATAATGAGGGAAATTCATAACACTTCACCAATTATTACTTAAATTTGGAATGCTACAGTTGTCTGCTAATGTTATGGCATCTTAAAATTATTGGAATTTTGATGTCAAAGAGTTAAATGTGATAAAGGTATAATAATACATTTACTATTGAATTAATTCTCCCAGATTTAAATTGGCCATAATTTGATTACATAACTATATCTCTTCTTTTGTAACACTTTTGTAACAGTTGATAGTTTAATCAGAATTAATGCCTGGGTCCCACTGAGATTTTTTTTGCCTTGGCGATGTTCTCCCGATTTAGTAAATGGGCATAGGAAGGCTTCAGGAAAAGGTTCCTTGTGGTCTGAGGGAAGCTTAGTGTAATGATCATAAATTTTGGGATGTCTCTGTTCCCAATGACACCCGAAGCTAATTTCTTTAAACGGGAGTACATTGCTGGGGCAAAAAATGCTCAGTTGGACCAAGGCATAACTACTGTGTATATAGGTAATACACAGACAATTCTAAGCCATGTTGTCAGAAAGGACAGCAGCGACTAGCCCTTTACACCAGAGACAGACCTAGAACGCTTCCCCAGTACCCCTCCCTAAAGGGCTATTTTTTCAAATAATGAGCTTTTATATAACTGCCCCTGCCTCACAATTAATTTCTTAACCTAAAATTTTAGAATTTTTCTTGAATTACTGAGATTGTTTAAATAAGTTCCGCAATGCTCCAGGGAACAAATTCTCTACCAATTTGGTGAATTGTTGAAACATAAATGAGCCCCACCCAGTAATAAAAGCACCTTAGGGCATACAATAGGTGCAGCTTGCAGTAGCTTGTCACAATTTTCTTCCCTAGACTGTGACCTTCTAATGATAAAAATGTCTTGTAGAATTTCCATGCTTTGGCACATAACTTAGGTTGAACACTACTCAGTTAGCATCCATTCTCAGTACATGTAGTTCTCACTTGATTATAAATGAAAATTTTCTGTTTTCATGATTTTGTACCATTGCCGACCATAGTCAGCAAGTCAGCTTTCTACTGAAATATGGCGGGCATATGAGTGCTTCAATCCATATTCGAACCTGGTTTACCAGATAAAATGGCAAGCCCAATAACCACTAAGCAGAGACACTGTTCAGTTCAGTTCTTGTAGATTTTCCCGTCATATAGAGGCACCCCAATTGGGAGCACTATTAAAACAACACCGTAAGTCTCCATATATAGTTAACTCGGTTAATTTCACAAACAATTGAATTCACTTTATTCCAATGTTGCCAGAGCGATCAACAGTTTGTAACATACGATTTCCTTACCATTCCTATGTGATACTGCCATTGCAGAGTTTATAGCCGTCAAATTGGGTGACAAATACATGTATCGCTATTCTAAGAATGAGATATACAGTATTAAGACATAAAAAAAATAATGTCACAGGCTCTTACATGAAATAGCACCACCATTACCCGTCAAATCCATGCGAAGAATATCGTACATTATGTCCTGGTATATACACATACATGTCAAGCTCTTGTTTAAAAAGCAATATTGCTTACCCGTCAAATCCATGCGAAAAATATTGTACATTATGTCCTTGTATACACACGTATATGCCAAATTCTTATTTAAAAAGTAGCATAGCGTACCCCGTGAAATCCACTTTCATATGTCCTAGTATATACAAATATATGTCAGGCTCTTATGTAAAAAGTAACATAGCGCAATGCTTACCCAAGGAATCTTTCCTGTCAAATGTAGGCGGTGAATATTGACACATTTTCTCACGTATACTGTAATTCCATCACGCTAGTAGACATATATGTAGACTCTATTAGTCTAGACACGATTCTGTGAACAACATCATGAAAATAAAGAACTCTAGAGGAAACGGAAATAAATGAGAAACGTATATTCTCTCAAATTGTTACTACTAGGATACATACGAGGCGAATCACTCTGAATTCTGCAATTCTGCTATTAAAGGGGATACGTAGATATGTATAGATATGTATATATACCGGTTACTTACATATGGAGAAATCGGGATACTGAGAATTATAGCAGGTTTTATTTGGTACAATACTTATCTATAAGGCCTACAGAATATATCTATGTTAAAATATAGATCCAAGATTGGATTACGAAAGAATTATATGTTCATTTAATTTGGTAATTTTGGCTAGAGTTGTCAAGCATACAAACAACATGCTAATTGTCGATCTGTTTTCTCTTATAAAGGCTTTATACCAAATGATATACATGATATTGAATACTTACAATAATGTGTCCCTTTGGCGCAAAAAGATTGTATATTACTTTATTCTATGTATTTGCATACAACTTTGTTGCGCCAACGGTATGATTCCGGTTACATAGCCCTATATGGAAATATTACCTTTGTTTAAAACATTTAGCTACTTTTTCTGTATGATCCTAGATTACTTAAACTTCTCACTTTAGGTGCAACAAGGTTGTATCCCACTATATACTAGGGGTGTAACGGTACGCTCATCTCACGATATGATACGTACCGTCAATTTTTCTAACGGTTCGGTATATTTCGGTATGATACAATATTCTCCAACAGCTGCTTAAATACTTCAATTTTTAAGTAATAATGAATTTGTTGCTTCTATAACAGCAATTATTATGTGCCTATCAACTATTTTAAGTGAATTTAGACAATATAAACTTATTCATTGAAGCATATCTCATTACAATTAAAACGAGTGACGCATGGTAATTATATATAATCAGAGTTTTCGTTGTCTGAATATTATTTTGCTCAATCGACATAAAAAAGCTTATACCGAACCGTACCGAAATTTAGAAGTCTTGTATCGTGTACCGTGTGTGGGTGAAGTCTGCGGTATTTCGTATACCGCGGTATACCGTTACAGCCCTACTATATACTATAATATGCAACCTCGTTGTGCCAAAGGGAGGTAATATTGTTGAAATATGATGCCAGCCTTGTTGTTTCAAGGGAGTTTACTGTTGTTTAACAGACATTTAATTGAATATTAACCTGCTTTTAAAATAAATTTGATTTTTAGGGTTGCTAGCCAGACTTTATTATGTTAATTTTATTATTAAAGTGCAACTTCTGCGATTTTGAAGGCGACTCTTGTTCAATTATTGCCATGTTGAAGAGATATATTGTATATAACCATTGACATTGGTATTGCGATTAAATGAGATTTTAAAGGGATTTAGATGCATAACCCAGGAATTTATTAATTGTAGTGGTTATAAATACGGGACAAAAGATCATAAAATAAATCAAATGCACCTTTGTTCAAAGTTAGGTGAACTTGGAAACCAGAAATTTATCAACAAAAATGGGAGTAACTCCACTTTAATAGGAGTACTTGGCAGGTATGCAGCAGTACAGGGGCATTTGACTTAGTGTCCAGGGGGGGGGGCTGCCATATTTGATGTATTGCAGAATTATTTGTACAAGGTTTAATATTAAACTTAAGTTGCTAACAGAAATAGTAGTGATTACGGTTTACTTGACTCGGTATACTAGACTCTGTACAGAAAATGTTAACTCAAACATACATGGCAGCTGGAACTTTGACTGATATGCAAGCTGACATTGTCATTGACTGTACATGCAATGCAAAAACACCAACTGAGAGCAGTCTTGTTATTTTCCTCCGAAAACTATCACTGCTAACAGTCACTGTAAAAATGCAAAAAAACACATTATAGAATTCCTGCAGGGCATAAAAGCCACTGGGGAATTAAGTGAGTCTTGCTTATTGTCTCTAAATTGGTTTCTTCCAATGATTTTTGTTGCAGTCTGCTCCGCTTGCATCATACTTTCCTGAGTGATGCTGCATGCATGTATTGATCCGGATAAGGACGTAGAATGAGCTGCTACTCCTTACTGTTTCCCACTAATGATCTGTTAAAATTTAAGACTCATTCAAGGTAATCGTCTTTTGGTCAAAACTGTAATTTACATTATGTAGTAAATGCTATTGAATTATCTAGTTGGTAATTCAAAAATCAAATGTTTCCTGATGATTACTTGCATGTCTATCATTTAGGTTTTGAAACGTTTTCACAATGACAGGTTACGTAGTAGCACTTTAATCAAGCAGGAATCTTTGCATAGAAAATTATAAAGCACCCATATTGTTTATATATAGAAATAACTCCTAGCAGAGGACACTGTAACCTTAAGTTCAGTTACCTAAATGCAGAAGAAGCAAGAAATATTGAATATTATCAGGGCGATGATCACCCATATGATTAAACATTTCCAATTCTATATGTAGGCTTATTATACATGGTACACTGTCAACAGACCCACAGAATTGGCACATAGTCACAATGTCAATAGACAAAAATATTATGCACACAGTGGCACTGTCAACATACAAACAGCTACACTACTAGGTACACTGTCAACAACTGCACTACTTTACACACTGTCAACCACTGCATTACTTTACACACTGTCAACAACTACTACTAGACACAATGTCAACAACTGCACTACTAGGAACACTGTCAACAACTGCACTACTAGGAACACTGTCAACAACTGCATTACTTTACACACTGTCAACAACTACTACTTTACACACTGTCAACAACTGCACTACTAGGAACACTGTCAACAACTGCACTACTAGGAACACTGCCAACAACTGCATTACTTTACACACTGTCAACAACTACTACTTTACACACTGTCAACAACTGCACTACTAGGAACACTGTCAACAACTGCACTACTAGGTACACTGTCAACAACTGCACTACTTTACACACTGTCAACAACTACTACTTTACACACTATCAACAACTGCACTACTAGGAACACTGTCAACAACTGCACTACTTTACACACTGTCAACAACTGCACTACTTTACACACTGTCAACAACTGCACTACTTTACACACTGTCAACAACTGCACTACTAGGAACACTGTCAACAACTGCACTACTAGGAACACTGTCAACAACTGCACTACTAGGAACACTGTCAACAACTGCACTACTAGGAACACTGTCAACAACTACACTACTAGGTACACTCATCAACTGCACTACTTTACACACTGTCAACAACTGGACTACTTTACACACTGTCAACAACTACTACTTTGCACACTGTCAACAACTTTACTACTAGACACACTGTCAACAACTTTACTACTAGACACACTTTCAACAACTGCACTACTAGGAACACTGCCAACAACTGCACTACTAGGCACACTGTCAACAACTGCACTACTAGGCACACTGTCAACAACTGCACTACTAGGCACACTGTCAACAACTGCACCACTTGATACACTGTCAACAACTGCACTACTAGGCACACTGTCAACAACTGCACTACTAGGCACACTGTCAACAACTGCAGTACTAGGCACACTGTCAAAAACTGCAGTACTAGACACACTGTCAACAACTGCAGTACTAGGCACACTGTCAACAACTGCACTACTAGGCACACTGTCAACAACTGCAGTACTAGGCACACTGTCAACAACTGCACTACTAGGCACACTGTCAACAACTGCAGTACTAGGCACACTGTCAACAACTGCACTACTAGGCACACTTGTCAACAACTGCACTACTAGGCATACTGTTAACAACTGCACTACTTTTCACACTGTCAACAACTGCACTACTTTGCACACTGCCAACAACTGCATTACTTGGGAAACAGTAAGAGGGATTTGCAAAGCTTTTCCGGTCAATGTAGATTCCAAGCAAAAAATAGCAAATATTAAACAGAAAATCTCGATCCAGGAGAAAATGGTCCTCTGAACCTTCTTTGCTTTGAAGATTCTTTACTTTTACATAATGCTCACATACTCATTTACTGAGGAAGTAGTTAAGGTCTTATATCACTCATTATTAAAATGATGATGACCAAAAGAACATCAAAAATAAAAAAAAATAACTTGAAATTTGTTATAAAGGCTAGTGTTTTTACTAACATTTAATAGCTTGTATTTGTCTGAGTTAAGTATGATTCTGGAGCCTGTAAAAACAGATTAAATCAAGGAAGATGTGTTAAACAATGGTAACCTTAGGAGAGAAATGAGGTTTTTACTTTAATAGAAATAAATGCTAAATGCAAATAGAAATAAATGCTAAATGCATTTACTGGTGTTTTTATGTACTGGGAAAATCATAAAAATCATTTTGCAGATTTGATTATTTTCCCAGTGGGAATTAATTAGAAGAGCAACTGGTGTTTCTGGGTGAGGGGGCAGGTGATCTGAGTCGCGTTATTACGTTGACATGTGCCGTGAATATTTTTATCTTCACATTGAAATTAAATATTTACCTTAATGAAAATATGTGGTCTATATAAGGCTGAGTTAATGGCTTGGAATCTAGGCTTGTTTAAGAAATGCTGATCTCCAAAGACAATTCATGATAGATCCTATATATGGATAATGATTATTGTTTTCTCAATTTTCTATCTTTGGAAACTTATTAAGCCGTCATTTAGCACAGGGAATTATGACCTGATCCTGACCTTGATGTATGAATATAAATTATTGCAAGGTTCTTACAGGAATGTATCAATTTCTACCGGCAAATTGTGTCCTTAGAGGAAATTTTTGTTTTATTGCAAATTGAGTGTCTTCATGATAGTCTTTACTCAATAAACAATTAAGGTGATAAATCGATGGCTTAGAACCAGAAGGTCGTAACTACCTCTTACGACCTTATAAGACTCATACATATTTGAAATCTGCTTCACAAGGCGCTTCTTATGAGCATATTTTCATGAAAATCTGAAATTGTCATGTTGACCAAAATGAAGTTGTAAAAACGTGTTTTCCCATAGGTAAAGAGTAAATTACAGACAGTTTTCTCTTGTTTTCTCAATATATCAATTTGACAGTTACGACCTTCTTGTTCTAAGCCAGCGAAATAACATACAACATAATGGCTGTAAAAATTATTTTTTATCAAAGGTCGAAGATCGTGTCGAATTGTCTAGTATATACTGTATATTGAAACAAAAAGGAATGACTTCCATATCCAGAATGTATACATCAAAGATAAAATTTGATGAAGGGAATACTTAATACATATAGTAACAGTAAAATGCATTTGGTTTAATAATAAATGATATTGTATTAAGTATTCATTTCATCAAATTTTGTTTTTGCTATACATTAAAATATCGGGTAAATATAGCTCATTCATTCAACATGTAAATGTACATATACCTCTATAGCCGTGCATTGTCTTGATTAACTTCCGTGGTGCATCATTAATTTTATATTAATTTCTACCATGGTAATACATGCATCATATAGCAACGAAAATCTGCGCTTTGAGGTCTGTTGTGTCATATTTTAATCTTCAACAACAAAAAACGCTTAGCAATAAATTGTGCACATTTCAAACTTGGCTGATATTTCATCAAGATCACAGAGGTATGTCAATATCCAAGAATATGATGATGTATGATCTCCCGGTGAAAATGAGGTCTAACTTGGAATGATTCATTTGAAATGAAAGAATGGAAGAAAAGGCTGATGTATACAATGTTGCTCTCTCTTATTGTGCTTGGGCAAAGTTTTTTTTTCACCAGCATTCTGTTGCCGATGCTTTATTATCCTTATATGGTGATTTGTTCTGCTCGTAGCTTGGTAACAGTTACTGAAAGATATAAAGTCCTTTTAATAGACAACGCTAAATGGGTCCTACATCATTAAAACCAGTTTAGTGAGGCAGTTATTGTAGCCTCAAGCAGCCTAGTATTATAGCAAGATCGTACATATACATACAAGAAGAATTAGTCTAGAAGTCTATAAGTTTGTTAATTTTAAAAACTTTCACTGGTATTTGATGACAATTTCATTTTCTCTTCCATCAATTCAATAGAGGGTGGTGAACTGTTAGGCATGAATGTGGAGTTAAATCTGAGTGGCTAAAATAGTTCTACAGCAACTACAGTCTTTGAGCGGTGCTCTCTTCGGCAACATTCTATCCTAGGCAGCAGCATTTCCAGATGACTTGGTGTACCTTTCACAAAATTTGTGGTTTTTTTTGTCACAAATTCCCTTCCTTTTGAAAAAACCCTGACTGTGCGCTTCTAATAGGTGGAAACTTGGTCCTGGTGTATTATTACTGTGCTTTCTATCCTGCAAATTAAGTTCAAAGTTTTGTGTTAATGGTTATAATCTTAAGCTCATCCGCCAGGTAAACTAAGTTCATCGAGGTTTGATTGGGTATACCTAAGTTAACGGTAGTCCCCACTGTTCTTTCGAATGAGATAGTCCCTCATTATTAGCCTACTCATTAGTATAACTTATTGAATCGCCAATAGGCATCAACATTTTCAGATGACTTGTACATTGCAGGGGTTCTATAATTCCGGAATATTCGGGAAATCCTGATTGGTTGCATTAGACAGAATGATATTTTCTACACAAAATAAAAGTTATTTGGTGCAAAAATTCAAAGAATTGACAATGTTATGGTCATTTGAAGTTTCTAAGTCTACATGTCAAATATAAAACAATGTTTGAAACCTAGTCAAGGTGTAGGATGTGTGCTAATGACTTGTTTTCAGGATTGGGCATTATGCTTCAGTAGAACCCCTGACATTGTAAGAGTTGCTCCAAAGGAGGACATTTTTACCTTGTCCAGGTGTGTTATAACGTATCTATTCTGTATATTAATGAAATGTATTTATATATTTTCAGTGCTGATTGCTATGCCGGCATCAACATGGCCGAGAGGCATCAAAGAGAGGACTTCAGTTTGTGGCCGCCTGTACAGGTCAGTTCGTTTTATGTAAGTTATCAAGCTTTTTTCATTATTTTCTGAATTTACTATAAAATTGGTTTTTATGCCACAGCATCTACAAATGCGGAGGCATATAGTGATGCACTTGTCTGTCTGTCCATTCCTTCTCTTACAAAATGTTGAAGTGCTCCAAAACATTGCTTTCAAACTTGGCATACTTGTTTACCATCATAAACCCATTGCATTACCAAAGCATTGTAATATTATTAAACATTTAAACATAATTAAGGCCCCTGTATGACTCAGCTATGTAATACGAACAAAGCTTGCAACGGGGCATAAGCTGAATACGCATATACTGAACCCAATCCCAGTAACATTTGAGTTACCTGCCCTTGTTCCGTAACTATCAAAAACGAAGAGTTGAGCGTCCAGCTCTCGTAGGTTGTGCTCTTGTTTTAATAACTTTCTTTATCATGCTTAATCGCAGTAGATTTAGTTATTTTACAAGAGTTACAACATTGACACCTCTGCCATCTGCAGGACAACAACCTTTGTATGACAACACCTTCAAAAAGATTTAACATCTGTAGAGCAACAACCTCTTAACAACAGCTTTTATTTACAGAGCCAAAGATAATGAATTTTTAGCAACAAACTCCTTCAATTTATAGTTAGTTTTATTTCACAACGTTTCGACGTCTTCTTAACGTCTTCTTCAGGTGAATATATTGGCAGTAGATTTAGATACAACGCCAGTATTTGCAGCCCCCAAAGGGTGTTGCTGTACAGAGTTATAAAGTTATAGAGTTATAAACCATTTTACTATCACTTTAACCTCTCCAGAGCAACTACCTCTGTACAAGGTTGGGCTGCATGCATATTCAATATTTCATTCTCATGACTTTCAGATCATCTAAACTTGATTTCAACATGTGTTTATTGGCGTGGGATAATTGCGTTTTAATTCTAACTCTGTATTATTACTAAGCTTGGGTTGCATGATTTTAACTGATTGTTAATTTTTTGTATTTAACTGTATGATATTATTTCATGAAAACACATCATGCATTTTGCTGTTAATTTCAATACTTCAATACATTATCATATTTTGAAGCTTTGGTATTCCTGACAAAGATTTTATTCTTAATATTTTAATCCATTTTTAACTTGTTGAAAACATGTCTGTGGATTGCTGCAAAAGGTTGTAGATTCTTTGCTGAAATTTAAACTTTTGATCAAGGTATACGGCTGGGCAAACTTATCCCCCATCAAAGACAAAAGGGGATATGGTAATGGTAGGCGTTTTGAACGTCCAATTGCAAGTTTCTGGACCAAACACCTTTTCCTTCGGCCAATGTCTTTGTTACTCTCATTGATCAAATGTACTGATTAAGTCTTAATACCTACCCTATACTTACCATTTGAGAGCAAATCAAGTTGTCTGTTGCTCAAAATCATGGTTTGTCTATATAGACACATTTCATGTTTACATACCGAGGCATTCATATGCAAATTGATTCACAACAAGTTATTGGGCAGTGGCAGTGTTCGCGTTTACGGCGTAAACATGTCTTTTTACGCAACGAAAATCGGCGGTACGTAAAATTCTGGAGTACGTTGCGTACGTGGGACGCAATATTTATCATTACCAAAAAGAAGTAGAACAATTTCATTAAACAAACCCGAAACCTTGAATTAAAATCTCTTCCCCTTTTCTCTGAAGCGCCATAAATAAAATCATATTTATTTTTATTTTGATCACCCGACATACAATTTTATCGTGACGTCACGCGGACACTTGCTTGACTGGGTTACAGCGCTGCATAAATTTTACCGTGTTCGACTGGTAATTACTATAGAAGCGACCAGATGGAGGCCTCTGCGGTTGCTACTAGTTACGGGAGGCTGAATATTATGGCGTCGGAGCGAAAGAAAGTAAAGCATAATCGAAACTTCCAAGAGCAATGGCTGAAAGATCCGCAATTCAATGACTGGTTAGTCAAGAAGGAAAACCCTGTTGATAGAAGCATTTCAATTTCTTATCTGTACTGATACCAAGATTAAAAATACGTTCACGACGAGTGGTTGCATTGATTTCCAACGAAGCTCGCTAGTACGGCACATTTCTACCGACGGTCATCGGCGTGCCCTCGAAATTAACTGATTTATATAAAAATGATACTTTTCATTACAACCATTGTTAAACTTTGCTCAGAATGAGTTGATAGGTCATATAACTATTTAACTATTCTAAGCATATTTAAGTATCATTTTATATCAATCTTGACAGATTGTGTGCCAATTTATTGGGACTCAGTAAATTTGTAATGGGACCCAACTTTTTTAAAGGCATTGGGTCCCTGGGACCCACAAAAAATTGAGGTAAACGCGAACACTGGGCAGTGGCTAGTTTGTATTGTTTATACAGCCAACAGATTTCTGGTGGAGCATTGGTGGCATTAACATATGAATGGTTTCGTATTACTGAAATGTGTCTATAGACCAGTTATGAATGATAACATAGGTATTTAAATTTATTCCAAACAAAGGAACAGCAATTTATTTAATAAGACAAGTTGATTCCTTTAGGTTGCACTGGAGGAAAACTTTGAAAATGTCAAGATGTTTTCTTTCTCCAACACTTTAAACTTCTTTGTCTTAGATTAGCTCGCCGATCCAATTAATGGATCACCACATTTACAGAGTGGGATTCTCATATAAAACAAAGCTAAAGTAAGCCTCATCTTGATTACTTGAAAGCATTTCTGTTGGAGGCCAATCAATTTCAGGGTTGTGACTGATGATTTTCTAAAATGAAGTATTTTCATGATTGTGATGCGAGAAGAAGGAACAGTTCGGTGTTCTAGCTGGGCCACACTAGCAGGGTGGACAAACCATGTGACTGTTTGGCTAAGTCCGCAAGTTAAAATATGTAAACAAAAATTAAAACAACTATATATATTGTCGATTCAAAGATGTCTGTCATAACCGCCGAAATGTTCCATCTCTTAATAGCTAAATGCAGTAAGTATAACCGCTATGCTATAGTACCATTAGAGTTGTAATCATACGTGGGGTTATCCAAAAGTTCGTGGACTTTTGCTCTAAAACTTTAATCTTAAGTCAGATCAGTATGAAAATTACCATACAGTGACAACAATCTATTACAAACAATTACCTCAAAACATTTTTATAAAGTTCCATTTGTATGAAGAGTAACACGTCGCCATAGTAACACAAAAATGCGTTAGCGGCGCACTGCTGATTTTTTCCAGTCAAATGCGTTACGTTATTGTCGATTGTTACAGTGTTTCTTCATTTAAAAATACAAAAAATGCGTCCTCATGTTAAGTAATGTCATACCGATATTTTGGTATAATTTAAAGGTTGTATCGCATATATTCGCCATTTTATGAGCATGAGGGTTAATGTTGGCATATAAAATTCAACGTAAAATATGACGTCACAAGATATCATTTACAGTCGCAAAATAATTCGATTATATATACAGCTAGGGGAATCCGCAAGGAAGACAACAATTGTTTGGCAAATTAAGTATGAACCCTTCTGCATTGTATTCAATTGTTTTTAAACGGCATAAATAGTTAACAGACAGTCAGGGTGGTGTGACAGACGATGCATGTTAATAGGCACAAAACTGAAGTTCAACGAATGAGCCTTACGTTGGTTAGAATCGACCGTCCTAGGTATTAGAGAAAAAAATCCACTTGTAGAGATAAAAAAAGGCACAATTCAGTTCACATCGACAGAACGAGTGTGTTTGCATATTATAAGTATACAGCTGATTACGGGAACAAAGTACAACTTCTTTACAGCGTTTAAGAGCTTCATGAAATGATTAAGTCGAAAGGGCAACGTCATACGTCATTTCTGAGCGTGCGCCCGGTATGCCTACTACGCATGCTTACAAATGCTATATTTATGTTATTTTTAATTATATCCGTATGATATTTGGTATACGTGTTCAATATAAATCAATTTTACAGGGACCATAGATTCGTAGCTTTAAGTAAAACAGTTTTTTAATAAGAGCACAAGTCCACGAACTTTTGGATAACCCCACGTATAAGTGTATTTATGATGTTAAAATTTAATCCTGAGAAACCTGTTATAATCGACCGGGGTGAATGTTCGTTTACGCGGTTGTGACAGAGATCTTTGAATCAACTATATCTTATTTTTTGACTGATTTTCATGAGGTATGCTTGACGCTCAAGCCGAGAATGAGCACTGCCCTTGCAACTTAATAGTTTTTATAAACAGGTCAGTTTATGTCCGAAACCGGATCATCTCTCATGTATAGCAGTTATGCCCGTTTCGGGCAAAAACTGTGATATTCTGTTGAAACATATTAAGTTGCATGGGTAATTCTCATTCTTGGCTTGAGCGTCGAACATATCTTGTGAAAATCAGTCAAGAATAAGATAGTTATGGTTGTTTTTAATATTTTGTTTACACGTTTGTACTTGTGTAGACTTTGCCGAAAAGTCACGTGATAGTCCACCCTTGGGCCAACCTATGTTGATGGCCTTATCCTAATTAAGTTCTACACTTTGGTCACAAATCACCATGATGCTAGATGATGACCATGAACCAAATGTGGTTCCCATGCCTAGTTGTTCAATAAATACATGTCAGGCTTATGCCATTAAGACCCTTGAACATTATAAGCATATACAATTAATCACTGTATGACTTATTGGGAGACTAGGCAATTCAACTTGTATGACTTATTGGGAGCAAAAGCATCTGTAACTTCTGGTCACTGTATGACTGATTGGGAGGCTATACAGTTTGGTGGTGAGTTTTACTTATTGTGATAATCATCAGTGACTTTTTTATACACTGTGTGGACAAAGGGTTACATATGGACATCGCCCAGGACATGAACCAGACATTGGATGATGACCACCAAATTTCTTAGGCAGAGATGGGACGGAAATGTAGAAATTTACATATAGTTTGCCTTATCAGTAATTGCATACTTAGCACTTTTTTCAGGAAGTCCTAATTATTGACACTAGTCTACAGACAAGTTCAATACCCTGGCTTATCTCAGATCACTAGTCCACTAGTCCAATTCATACATGCATGAACAGGCGTTAAATTATAAGCGGTCTATCTTCTTCAATTGATAATCATTTTTATAATGCCCCCACCAAAGTTAAAATAAATAAGAAAATGTAAAATGCCGCCAAGAATAGAGTAATTACAGTCCTTTCAAAGTTAATTGATAACAGTTGTAAATATAATATTGTCTGTCAGGTAAACTTTGTGTATCTAGGTTTAACAGGGTATACATGAGTTACCTACTGAACCATCTATTCTTTCGAATGGGATAGTTCCCTCATTTAGTATTACATTTCACAATTAACTTTGAAAGTACTAGTAGTACTGTACTGTTGCAAAATTGGTAACTTAATGTAACACATATAGTCAGTTACATACTAAAATAAGACTTTTTCCCTTCATGGCTTTATTCCAAATTTTCCCGCATTCTTTCTTCCTGGGCGCATTAAGTGTTACCAGAAGCACAATATTATATTATTTTGACCTTATTACATTATATCTACACTCAATGATACAAGGGAAAGAAATCTTACTTACTTTATATACTGCAGTATGTAGGTATTAATAGTAAGTTACGGCTGATGGAGTGATGGTTTTTATGTTGGGAAGTTTTTTGGTGTGGAAGTTTAAATTACCTGGCCAATGATTTAAGTTGTTTACAATATGTTGGGATGTATCCTTTATAGTAGCATGTAGATAATATTATAGTTTGTATCCTGTTTGTTAAAAATCTGTAATGATTCTGTGTCAATTCAATAAGTAAAACTTAATTAAATGAGGGAACTATCCCATTTGAAAGAATTGTGAGGTTTACAGTTAACTCAATTAAACCTAGATAATGAATGAGCTTATGTTTATAACTGTTCTCATTTAACTTTGAACACAGACTACATGTGCAGTACATTACAACCTCTTCAGATTTGCCCTCTATAGAGCAGCAACCTCTCTATTAAAACACCTTCATAACGTCACCGAGCTGATGTTTACTGGCCGCTATGCAGAGGTTGTACTGTATGAGTATAGTGTGTCTTTTCATCAACTTATTTCTTTTAAACTTGATATAATAGTAATCATTTATTCAAAGATGAGTGATCAATAATTAAACCATGATAAGCCTATGACTGAAATATCTCACTGACGGCCATGCAGATTTCATGTTGGGTACATCACAAGGTACACATGGCTTACCCTTGAATATCATTCCCACTGCTTGAAAGATCCTTGAATTTGCCCTGAAAGTCCTTGAAAAGTACAAATGTAGTCAAATTTTGAAGAATTTCTTTTTTGATATTTTCTGACTTAAATTTATTTGCTGCTAATGGAAAACAGATAAGTAGCAAACACAGAATCTGATACTAAAGGATGGGGAAGATCAACACATTAACAGTGCATACCAATCTTTTTTCTCAACTATTGCTAGAGAAAATGACCAGGGTTACAAATCGTATTTCAGCATTAAAACCACAGTGGTACAATTTTATTTAGTACATGCACTGGTTTTATTTTAATAAAATTTGAATTTATTTTAATAATGGCATCTCTATGTCATGCTTAATTAAGAGCCTATCCCAACTTATAGTAAACTGGATTATAAGACTTATGTACATTTGGCATCAGGGTTTTTTCAAACTTTTTGATGGGCCCTTAATTAAACCCTGCCTTTTTGGAGAAAATGTTTGTATTTAGGTAAATAACATGGGGAAACTGATTTAGAAGAGGTGGTTTCAATATTTTTGGGAAAAATGTTTGATTTGAAAGAAATTGTTCCTGATATTTAGTGAGCCTTATAACATAGAAGATAGTTTATTAAGATAGTAGAAGATAGTTTATTAAGATAGTAGAAGATAGTTTATTAAGATAGTAGAAGATAGTTTATTAAGATAGTAGAAGATAGTTTATTAAGATAGTAGAAGATAGTTTATTAAGATAGTAGTGCTATATTTCTAAGGACAAAAGAGTCCTATACAGTCTGTTTAAGGTCAAATGATAATGGCTATAAACATAAGCTTGTCTGTCAGGTAAACTATGTATATCTCACTTTAACGAGGTATACAATACCTTCTTCTTCTACCGATACTAATCTGAGTTAACCCGAGTTAATTGTAGTCCCCTTTATTCTTTCGAATGGGATGGTTCCCTCATTAGTATTACTTATTGAATCCACAGTAGACCTGAAACCATAATGTTATTTTTTTACATTTTACAGTTTAGACACATAACTCAATGATGAACCTTTACCATGGCCTGATCCGTAAAACTTTATAAATGCACAAGAATGTGCACTAAGTTAAAAGTTGTACAATGCAGGTAGCCTGACATGAATGTTACGTAATACATTATGCAGTGACTGTTGAGGTTTATAAAAGTTATCAGCCCTCTATATCTCTCCATTATGTCATGATTTTAATAGAACTTAAAGGGGGTTCGTTGATTTTTTTTATTTTTTTATTCATGGGTATTGAAAACCATTGTATTTTATTTTTTAAATGATAAAAAAGGTTAGCAATTAAATTTCACGGGCCATAAGATCTATATGTTTTTTGTATAGTATTAATTGAATAGTAGTTTGCTGTACTGCACATTATGACTATATGCTATATGCTTCAATAAGTCGCCATACTGTACACTCATGACTTAAGCTTTTCAAGGGCTTGAATATATTAAACTGAGTTTATATTTAGATTACATAACATAACATCATCACATCATTAAATAATGTTTGTAAAACAGACAGTTTATGAACCATTTAACCCTTTTTCTTTGATCAGAGTTTTCATGATTGTTCTTTTAATAAAATTCATGAAAATCCATCTTTAATAGACGGTTTAAGTACACAATGCGTTTTGCATACCAAATGCACCACTGTGGATCTAGGTTATACTGCAGACGTGTTTGCACAATGTGCATAAAATCTGCAATACATGTGCATATTGTTTACGCGATGTCTGGTTTTTGCAAAGGTGATTTATTTACATGCATGTTTACTCATGGGTATCAGAAGATAGAGTCAGCCAGAAAAGTTTAACTCTGATTTTTTGGGATTTATATTTTCTGATTTTTAAAAAGTTTTTTTTACGAATTTATGCACTAGGATGTACTTGTACTGGATGTGTTTATTTGATACGGTAAAATAATAGGTAATATGATTGTAAATGGGTAAATATGTTGGACTTTTTCGTATTGTTTATAAATGTTGGATGATAAAATATCACCCCTCAGTCAGTTAAGACGGATGCATTTATACGTGGATATATACGCATATCGAGGCGCCATATCATTGTTGCATGATCATTTTCCGCTGCGTTTTTACATTTCAAAACGCTTACGGATATTTACGCCTGCTGGCTGGCTCTCTGGTATATGTACGCCATTTTTATTTTCTAAGATTCCATTTTGGTTGCTGCTGACATCACGTTATGTCGCTAACATTTATCTCATAGTTTAAGGAGGGATATTGGTAAATGTATGCAAATTGGGACGCACGCGCACGACGCCATCTTACAATCTAGATAGTGTTATTATCATAATTTTTGCTTGTGTGATGTGTTGGTATTCTGATTCAGATTTGTCCAGCATGTCTATGGCGTTTCTCCCGTTTCTCGCGTTCCTATCTCGGCAGAATGGGTTTGCTGGTTTCTTAGATTAGAACTACTCATTTAATTTTTTGGGGTGTACATATATGCCGGCAGCGCGCGCCCGCATAAGTTCAGCCATTTTGTTTATCTGGTTGGTTAACCTATATAGTATATAGACTTCGTCTGGACAGTAGATATTAGTATATAATTTGTAATAAGTATTTGTTTGGTCTTTGAGATAAGTATGTATGTTTATAAGAATTCTGGAATCGTTGTTTATTGAGCTTTTTTCCTTTCTTGACGGCGACTTTCAGATATAGAGCGCGGGCCGCGGCTGGCGCGTGACCCAATTTCAGCAGCGCGAATGATGTCATTACATATATTTTCTGTAATATATTTGCGATAATATATAAAATATGTCTGTATCATAATCAAATTTGTCAAATATTTAAAACATAAATTGGTCTTCGATTGAATTGGTACTTTATTTTTTCCAGATTCTGTATTTGTATAGTTTTTAAGTTGAACTTAGAAATCTAGATATTTTCCATATTTGAGCAGTTCTGAATTGTTTATCATTTATTTTCAGAAGTTAAAACAATATTGGGTGAAAATGAGAAATTTAATTATCTTCTATCTTTAACTCTTGTGACGCAGTGACCCCTTAATAATGATTACTCTTCACAATTGATCATAATGTTGTTTTTTTTGAAGATAGGAAATGACATAGAATTCCGGCATGATCCACCTTTGAACTTATTCATGATTTTTTTAATTTAAACTTTCACAAATTTTGTGTTTTACTATGCGAAATTGGTGTGTTCATTGCATGCCGACACAAGAAGGTAGGGGCTATCAATTTGTGCAACTCTTAATTACCTTCCTGACAATTTTATATAATTAAATAATAATAATAATGATATTAACATCTTGTTTAAAGAAGGTAATAGTAGTGGTAGGCAGGATGGACAATTGTCCAATATTTCCGTCAAAAATTTACTCGGCAGAGAATTTTTCATCTGATTTCTCTTGTTAAAAATGTACAATAAACTTGCATTTCTGATGTTTTTGTCAATAGGAAATGACCAAGTAAAAGCATGGGTGCTTCAGATGACAAAAAGAAAAATGTCTGGTTTTAAACATAATTTTATTCAATTTTTGTCAAATTTTATAAGGGTTGAATTTAACCATTATTCATCTATGATATGTAAAATTGAACAGAATTATTTTGTCTTTTTTGTTTCAAGTAGACTAAATCTTACTTAAAGGAACTGTTCGTAGACATAAAAAATTTTGGTCTTCAGAAATCATATTATATTATCAGCTGAAGAACCGCAACGGAAATAAGATTTCTTTTAAACCCTTTTTGTGTCATCCTCGACATTTAATGTTAAGTTGACATGGCTATTTTGTTAATTCATGTCTACAATTACTGTAGTTGTATGTTTTAATATTAAGATTGCCATGTAAATGCTCATTTTTATATAAATGTCTAAATATATCTATCTATCTAATCGTATGATTGTAAAAATATTCTTAATATGATCAGGAAAATTGTATTATTTATTTAATATAAATAAGTAGTTAGGTATCCCGTAGGTTGTATGTTTTTTAATTATTATTATATTCAGTATATGCAGTATATATTTGTTATTAATACAGTACCAGTCACATTGTTATAATTATAACTTCCATGCACTAAAACTGTCTGACAGATGAATGCATAAATTAAAAAAAATCTTTATTGAAAGATGAATTACCCTTTAAGCCATAAAGCTCATCTCGCAGGGGCTTGACTGATAATAAAATATTTACACACCCATATATATGCATACCAACATATATAAATCTATAACTAAACTTTTAGAAGATGTATCTAAAAAAATTAAACTATGCAATTGGATATAAAAGACATCAACATTAATTAATTATAAGCAAAAAAATTAGAGATTTAAATGAATTTGATTCTATTTAAATAGCAGCCAAATTTGGGGAAAAAAATTACAAAAAGGAAGTAAAAAACCCATTACACAATAAAAAAAATATTTACATTTAATTTATCTACTTTAATAAAGTAATAGACTTTGAGAGGTTAAATCAGTATACATATTATTTACTTTATATCTTGACATTTTCACTTTAAGTTTTTAACGGCTCATGCTGTTTTGCTTCAGTGAGTACGAAGTTTCGATTTTTAAATTGAGTTTAAAATTCAGTTTATTTTTTATAAAACATGTATCAGAGCATTAGGCCTAAAAAAATACATTTGTTTCCTGTAACCCTAATTACCCTCTTAATTGACTCCTACCCAAACGTTTTTATTGACATTTCCCATGTCAATTTCGTCAAAGTTGATTTGTTTTTTTGTAGGCAACAAAAATATTAATTTATTTCTGTTTCATCATTCAACTTACTATTAATTATATGATAGAGGTCGGGCTGCAGAGTAAAATCTGTGACAAAATTTGGTTGTTGGGACCAAAGGATGTGCCCTTTCCAAAAAATAAAAATCCCTACTATTTTTTTAGCATGTTACAGAAAACAGTAATACGAAACTTGATGGACTTTATGAGACTTTATTTTGCAGTTTACAATTTTCAGTCCGAAAGGAAAAGTACTTCTCCAGGGTGTTTCATTTTCATAGTAATTATAAATTCATAATAATTTTACCCAAATATCAGATTGATTTTTTTGACGATTTAAATGGAGATGAATAGAGCCATCGATCGTGAGAGTTATATTTGTAATTATTTAGAATCCCCTTGTGAATAAGTACTAAATATAATATTGTTTTTCCTTAAAAGTTAGTAATTTCTATGGATTATAAAAAAAATTGAATAAAAATATGAATATTGTCTTGATAACTATGGGTTCTTTTTTCTATTTTTAAAACTAGTTGAATCTCCGCTGGAAAGATAAGGTTTTTTTCCATAAAAGCGAAATAAAATATTTTTTAGTTATGAACTGAAATAAAATACCTAATTAAGAAATAGGTCTGAAATAAAATATTAAAGTAACTAATCAGACTGAAATAAAAGTATAAATCATGAATAATAAGAAATATGACTAAAATAAGGTAGTAATAATAATGTATCACTTGGGAAATTATAAGGCTGAAATAAAGTATCAATAATAATAATAATATCTTTATTTATCTTCATTTAACGAAGATTACATGTAGAATATAGTTATTAAACAATGTGTATCTTATTTTCATCTGGCCTTCAAGTATAATGGTAATTAAAAATAATAATGAAGCAGTCATAAAAATGAAATCTATAATGTCACATTAATTTTATAATGCAAAATAGTAAAAATACAGCCTACATTTTTTAAGCCTATTATTTATTACATGATACAAATTTCGTGCTATGAGATAGTAATACTGTGTGTTTAGATACACAAACATTAGCGTAGTGCAATTCTGAATTTGTTAAAACGGCGATGCAGAATTCTGCACTTAAAAAAGCAAGTAAAAATATGCCTGTTTTAAACATGGAAAAGTTACATTAATACGCAGAGAGCTAAAATGCATTACATAATGTTGTTATTTATCAGGATGAAGTGTGTGTTTTCTTGCGATCTCTCATACGAGGTCGGTACACAGATGCACAGCGGGGTAAGATACAAGATGCAGTGACATGATACTGTAACATTAGGTTTTACTTGTAACATGCATCCTAGACAACATGGCATATAACAACATACTGTGACTCTAATCCTTCTCTGATAAACTACATCTCAAATACTCTAAAATCGTTAATTTTCGTTGGGGGTTAAATTTTATCAATTTCTTGGTTCAACAGCAACCATGAAATCAAATCCCATCGAAACAATAATTTTGATCATGGTATTTATTACCTGAAATGCAAAAAAATCACGAATTAATGTGCCATCGAAATGGTCTTATTTACCAAAACCACGAAATTTCTTCCCATCGAAATTAAATGATTTTACAATGAATGTTTCCAAGATTTTAATAGACCACTGCGTGCATCTGTAACAAGCAATGAGTGGAATCAGGCTGCAGTTGTAAGGTTTGAATTCATACGAAATCTTGATGAAAGCTGACGATGCATCAACTATAACTTCCTTAAACTTCCGTATGCATTAACGTCTGTAGTGTTCCGCACGTTTTTTGTTCCATGGTAAATGACTATGTCCCAATGCCCTATAATTTTGTGCTCTCTGCTTCAATGTGAGGTTCCAGAGCTTCATTGACTCTGTGACATTATTTTCAATATGCTGGGTGTTGGAATTTTCTGAAAAAATATTTTCCTTACTTGAAAAAGAAACCCTTTTTAATTTGCTGATTTAAAGATTTCTTAATTTAAAAAAAATAAATTCATAATGTATAATGATACTGGGGTTTAAAACTAATGGGCATAATTATGTGATTAACATAGATGATCCTAGTTTCTGATTTACCTAGGCGATCCTAGTTTCTGATTTACCTAGGCGATCCTAGTTTGTGATTTACTTAGGCAATCCTAGTTTGTGATTTACCTAGGTGATCCTAGTTTGTGATTTACCTAGGTGATCCTAGTTTGTGATTTACCTAGGTGATCCCAGTTAGTGATTAACCTAGGTGATCCTAGTTAGTGATTTACCTAGGCGATCCTAGTTTGTGATTTACCTAGGCAATCCCAGTTTCTGATTAACCTAGGTGATCCTAGTTTGTGATTTAACTAGATGATCCTAATTTCTGATTTACCTAGGTGATCCTAGTTTGTGATTTACCTAGGCAATTCTTGTTTGTGTTACCTAGGTGATCCTAGTTTCTGATCTACCTAAGTGATCCTAGTTTCAGATTTACCTAGGTGATCCTAGTTTCTGATTTACCTAGGCGATCCCAGTTTGTGATTTACCTCGGCCATCCCAGTTTGTAATTAACCTAGGCGATCCCAGTTTGTGATTGACATAGGTGATCCTAGTTTCTGATTTACCTAGGTGATCCTAGTTTCTGATTTACCTAGGTGATCCTAGTTTCTGATTTACCTTGGTGATCCTAGTTTAATTCCTGGCCCAGATCTCCTGAAGGATCTCAATTTGAGCTAAATCTCATCTCACATAGTATCATTTATCTTGAACTATTTTCTATTGGAGCCTTAACTAAACATTAACATCATTTAAATGCAGGGACTGCAGCAACTCACATTATTCCGAGTTTAATTCAGTAAAATGTCAAGCTCATGAGCTTCTGATGTATCTAAATTCAGACACTGATTTGACCATAATCTCAATTTGAGCTGAGATTTACTACTTGAGATTGAGGCCTTAATTAAGCATCTTCCCCACTTTCCATGGTACGGTCACTGGTACTCCACTTGTGGAGAGCATCTTCCCCACTTTCCATGGTACGGTCACTGGTACTCCACTTGTGGAGAGCATCTTCCCCACTTTCCATGGTACGGTCACTGGTACTCCACTTGTGGAGAGCATCTTCCCCACTTTCCATGGTACGGTCACTGGTACTCCACTTGTGGAGAGCATCTTCCCCACTTTCCATGGTACGGTCACTGGTACTCCACTTGTGGAGAGCATCTTCCCCACTTTCCATGGTACGGTCACTGGTACTCCACTTGTGGAGAAGTTGTCTGTATAAGCTAGCATTTATTTAAGGCAACTTAATTAGTTATGAATATCAATTATTGAATTCCAGGAAGTTGGTTAGGTGACTGACAATATGACTGAAATAAAAGGGTTAAAAAAGGGGCTAAACAAATTGCATGTTACAAAAATAAGGTATTTAATGAAATATTAATAGAAAAAAATATGTTCAACAGTTATATTGATAAGGCCAGTTGAGAATTTGAGTACGGCAATTATTGGACCAATGGAGACTTAAATTAGAAGCGATTAATTAAAATGTAAAATGTCCGGAATTTATCAGGAAGCTTAAATGTCTTCACAATTCATGGACATGTATCCATTACTTCATGATAAAATTCATCAACGACTTCTTTGTTAACTTTGGAACGACTGACCTACTTAAACCGTTGATATGCAAGCGATATGCAGGAGAACGTGCATTACATGTAGGAACTAACTGCATGTAATCTAAAGTGATAAATTTGTCCGCTTTAAATTCTAGTTATAGATCTAGTACTCATGATTGTTTAACATGGACATTTTGTACTGAGTTTTCATTTATAGGCTTTTTTTAATTAATTATTTTGTTGTCTTGTCAGATTCACATTTTATTTGAAATTACGGAGTGGAGTCTATATTTTTGTGCCCCCCCCTCCCCCCCTCCTCACTTACTTATAATTCATCTTGTGTTTAATTCTTTTGAAAGACTCTGTTTAAAATATTTTTTACCACTGTCTTTAAGTCTGTTTTAATGAAACTATAAGATGTCAGGATGGTATGAAAATTCATGGCAGGACTGAGCAAGGATGAAAATATATTTTTTAGGGGGGGGGGGGGGTATGGGTGGGGGGGCTGAGGCCAAAGTTCTTTTATTATAGGTTTTAGCCTATTGAAAAAAAATCAATTGCGAGGAGGGAGTCAGAATGAAACAAGAATCCCTTAAAGCGCAAGTGGCCAAGAGCTCCACTAGGGCCTCTTGTTGTTTTACATCCCTGTGGATTGCAAAATTTTGAAATGGTGCTGTAAACCTAAAAATAAAAATATGTCCTTATTCAATACAACTTACTCAGTAGCCTTTAATATTGTATGCTGATTATAATTTGTTCATGAATTTCTTAAAAACAGAATTATTTTTGTTTCAGTTTTGTTGTGATATATAGAGATTTTTAACTTTATACTACACATAGTAGGTATAAGATTATGCATACTCGCTAATAACCCGGATACAAGGAAAGTCATGTGATATAATCTGATTCATTGGTTGTTTAAATTCTTGAGTGATAGGTTAAATATATATGTTTTGGGGGGGATTTTTGCCGTGTCTGAACAGTCCAGTCGTAGTGTATGGCTATAATATTATTCATTATTATCCTTGCCTAATTTGCCTATAACATAATATGGCTTTGAGGGCAGAGTTAGAACATGTGTGTGGCTCTTTCTGAATTTTATTCAGATTTCTTGGTTCTTTAACATGCCTAGTGTACCTGTAACTCCTATCTCTTCAGTTTTCAACCAATTTATCTCTTGAGTTGGGTGGGAAACACAGAAAAGTTTCTAAAATTTCCAATGGCCAGGTCAAGATTTGCATGAGGGACCTCTGGATTTGGTAGTTGACAGTGCTAACCATTCAACTACCATTTCATTCAAATATTTTCTTTAATAATTACTACAGGCTTCCAAAATTTGTTCAGAAAATTTGATCAAGAACTGCGTCCAACTAAACATAATTTGTTCCCCAAGACTTTCTTCATCAGTTATTAAAATTAACACAAATAATTTGATAAAGAGATTTTCTTGTAATATGTAAAGAAGTATAAAGTGATTATAACTACCATAACATTATATGTTTTCTTCATGACGTTAACTTGATATCATGGGAGATTTAATATCTTCAAGTACATGGTTTGGTACGCATGCACTGGGGAGTTTTCATTTGTGTAAACCGCTGGCTTAGAATGAGAAAGTCGTAAGTGCAAAATCCATATTTTGAGAGAACAAGAAAAAACTCTCTGAAAACTACTCTAAGCCAGTTATATGTTCTGGATGAATATTGAATATGAATTCAGACTTGCTTTGGTCCCATGTATATGACTTAAAACATTCTTGGACACCATTAATTTTAAATATTAAACTGTTAACAAGTGGTTCAGCATAGTCATGAGAAAGAAATTAATCTATTAGCATTATTTGTTAGGATTTAATTTCAGTTGAAATTTGTAACCCCACTCCCCAATTTAACACATTTTATGTAAGATGTTTGTGCATGGCTCCAGAAATGATTGCCATGTTTGTTCCTAAGAAACATACATGCAGATCCGTTACACAAGTCCCAGTGGGAGAAGGGATTTCAACTGAATTCTGCTTCATGTCTGAAAAAAAAAAGATATCTTATGTGCATGAAAGTTTCTGCAGTATTATGAAAATTTCTTTTTTATCTGCATTTGCGGTTTTATGTGCACGTTTCACTCAGTGCACTGTTTCTGGAATATGTAGAAATTTTGGCTTTTTTATTTCTGTTTTAAAAACTGGGTGGTATCTTTTTCAATGATAAGTCCTCCTCTGAGAGGATGGTGAAAAAATTGCTTCCAACACAAAAAAGTCTTGTTTAAATTTGTAGTTGATGTAAAAAAATGATTAAACAATTAAGATTTTTCCATTTTTCATCAAAACTCTGAAATGCCTGGTGTTGATTGCATGGTCCATATTTTCATGCATAAAATTTGATTGGTCAGTTCTTTAGTTGACTTACTATAATGAGACATGTTGTAATTTATATATTCATAGAGCTGGTGAAATTAAGGAATTCTATACCTCATACCCAGATTTTCCTTTTATTGTTTGTGCCCCTTCAATTATCTATAAGTGGGGGGGCATACAGCATTGGTGCTGTCCGTCTGTTTGTCCGTCTGTAACGCAAATCTTGTGTGTTGAACTCCTCACAAACAGTTTGGTGGAATTTCTTCAAACTTTAACAGATTAACAATCATAAAGTATAGTTGATGATAAAGGATGGATTATATGCTGGGTCAAATTTTATTACCAGAGTTATGGCCCTTTGTTACTTTTACTATATACACCAATGGGGGTACCCGTGTCAATGGACACATTTCTAGTTTTATGTATAATGGATCATGTATACAAAATGTACAAGTCATAAAAGTTACTATAGCCTTTAAATTTTAACACCTGCTTTAATTGATAATTCAAGTAAACTTCTGAACTCAATTAGAATGAAAGCAGACATTATAAATCAGTCTGTATATAATTATAACTGCTTTCATGGTGTCATAAATTGTACCTGGATGGTTGGGAATGAATGGAGACGGATGAGAGCCTATTTAAAAGCCTGTATATGATATATAATACCTAATTTGGTAATGCAATTTCACAATCTCATATCAATATTTTAGAAAAATACTTGCCCAGTTTGTTTACGTAATACAATCTAATATTATTATTATTATTTTGAAGTCATTTGGTCCACAGATAATTGTATCATTGATGACGAAAAAAACACCAAAATAACATTTGGGTAAAATTGATATTTTTACGTCTACGTTTTAGTCTTGATCAATGAAACAGTTACCTGTGACTTGGTCTACAGTTGGTCAAATCAGACTAGCCTATTAGAAAAGTTGGGAAATTTTGCCTTAAAGAAAAAACATTTTGTAAAGCTTTCAGACAAGGGAGCTAATCCAATTAAGCTTTGACATGAAAACCTTTTTAAACCAAACAGTGTGGTTTTATAGGGCTTTAAAAATCGTTGCAACAATTTGAACAAGACCACCAATTGGTGTATTTTAGTATTACATTATTTCGCCTTATACTAAATCAGTATTCGTTTTGTGGCAACAAGAACATTATCGCACTGTATACTATGAAATAAGATACAACCTTGTTGCGGCCCAAATGTTCGACTTGTGCGCATCTTAAGTCATGCATGTGTTATTTCTAGACAAAATACTCAATTTGAATTTTCTAATTTACATTTTGTTTACAAGGACTTCATGCATTATGGATTATCAGCCTTGATATGTTTCTCTGTTATTAATCATTTATATCAAAATTGGTTGACTTACAATCAAATCATTTACTTTTGTGTCAGCTTATAGCTGCAGTTCAGTTAACTTTGGAAAAGAACAAAAAATATTATTGTCAGTTACTTTTGATTGTTTCTTTGGCTTGTGTGTGGGCGTTACTCAGTGTGGTTGTGTTGTGGTGTTTCTGGTTTCTGTGCTCGGCTGGTTGGGTGCTGCCTTCCCTGTTTGGTTTCCCCAAGCCTTTTTATACCCCCACAAACAAAGTTTGAAGGGGGTATACTGGAGTCACCATGTTGGTCTGTCGGTCTGTTAGTCTGTTGGTCTGTCGTTACGTTAGCATAGTGTCCGCTCTGTAACTTTGTCATTTCTAACTGGATTTTAAAATTGCTTGGTACAAATGTTCACCACATCAAGACGGTGTGTCATGCGCAAGACCCAGGTCCCTATCTCAAAGGTCAAGGTCACACTTACAGGTCAAAGGTTATATAGTCATGCAAATCGTGTCCGCTCTGTAACTTTGTCATTTCTTACTGGATTTTAAAATTGCTTGGTACAAATGTTCACCACATCAAGACAGTGTGTCATGCGCAAGACCCAGGTCCCTATCTCAAAGGTCAAGGTCACACTTACAGGTCAAAGGTTATATAGTCATGCAAATCGTGTCCGCTCTGTAACTTTGTCATTTCTTACTGGATTTTAAAATTGCTTGGTACAAATGTTCACCACATCAAGACGGTGTGTCATGCGCAAGACCCAGGACCCTATCTCAAAGGTCAAGGTCACACTTACAGGTCAAAGGTTATATAGTCATGCAAATCATGTCCGCTCTGTAACTTTGTCATTTCTTGCTGGATTTTAAAATTGCTTGGTACAAATATTCACCACATCAAGACGATGTGTCATGCGCAAGACCCAGGTCCCTATCTCAAAGGTCAAGGTCACACTTAGAGGTCAAAGGTTATATAGTCATGCAAATCGTGTCCGCTCTGTAACTTTGTCATTTCTTACTGGATTTTAAAATTGCTTGGTACAAAGTCATGAAATTTCAATCATGGTGTTTTTCAATCTGTATAGCAGCAGATTTCCATCAAATGTGTTGTTTAGACTATAATTTTAAATAATATTCCTGTGTCAAGGCGGTGCTGCGGGGGTATGATTCATCACTCCTGTGATAGCTCTAGTTTGCTCTAACTTCAGAAAAAAATTGTTAAACAATTAACTGCATTAAACCTGATGAGTTCTCATAAACTTGTACATTATGTAAGGATGAATAAATTAACATTGTCCTCAAACCAAAATCTACTAATAACATAATTTGACAGTAACGATGATCTGTTGTCTATATTTTACCTTTCACCCCTTAATTAGTAAGGTTTTCATTAGCAAGTCTTACAAATACTGCACAGAATGTCATATATACCCTGCTATTTCTGTTACAATGGAGCTATAAGAATTAGTCATCTTTTTGCTCAGGGTCTTTTTTGTCTCTCGTGTACTGGCATGCATTACATGCATTGGAAATGTCCATGCCTCCGTACTGATGGTGGAAGGTTCTTCTTTCTTAATCCTGGATCCTGCAGAAATAGAACTTAATTTGGTAATTTATAATATCTCCACCTTGCGCTTCTGTTAGCAGGTCTGATGATGCTAGACGATCAGCATGTTGAATTTTGATACAATGTCTGATTCAAATAAAGAAGAAAATTTATTATTGTCTTGACAATACGTTGATATGCTAGACATCGTTTAATGTTCACCTGCAGAAAAGTGCATGTGACAGTTGAATAGAATCTTGTATGGGTTACATGCTACAGAAATGGAATCAAAATTCAACCAGTTTAGTTGCAAGTTACAGAAACGGAATTGAAATTCAACGACAATAAGCTTTAAAAGTTATTTCTTTGATTTTAGATTATATAACACGAGACAGGTAGTATGTTGGTATACAAGTCTTTAGACATCATCGTATCAGTTGTCACACAGAAATAGCTGGGTGCACAGTTGTACAGGTTTTATGTTACATGTCGAGGGGTCGGTGCAAAACTATGGTATTAACTACATCAGTTTATGAAGCACATAAAATAGTTTTGAACTAAGCCCTTGATGTAGAAATTGCTGGGTGCACAAGTTGTACAGGTTTTATGTTACATGTCAAGGGCTCGGTGAAAAACGATGGTACATGCCTCTATAAATTGATAAAAATTACCATAGTTTTGCACCGACCCTCGAAAATTGTGCAAGTCGGTGTTACCTGCATATCTATACACTTTGATAAAATGATGTGAGATTATACTGTAAAATCGTTCATTGTCATGGGGGATTATATTTCATGGAATTAGTGGTTCAGCTTCATCCACGAAATCAAATCCCGTCGAATGCTCACTTTGGCATTCGTATTTATTTCCTGAAATGCAAATTCCACGAATTAGGGTCTCATCGAAATGGCCTTTTAAACCCAAACCACGAAATTTTGTCCCATCGAAATTAAATGATGTATGATTATATAACCAGTAAGGGTATTGCACTATCTTCATCATTTAAACACTTAACTTAATCACCTGTGAAACTATACATCAACATTAGAGATATCAGACATTTCTTCTTCTCCTCTGTTCAGATCAAATTTTAAGGTGCATAGCTTTAAAGTATATAAATGCAGGTAGGATGCATGCTCAGGCCATCCTTAAAATAATGTTTGTTTGCCCTAAATTATCAGGAAAAGGTCAATTTAAATACATTTTCATAATACATTTAGTCAGGGTAAAATAAAATTCAACTTGTATGCTTTATTTAAGCACAAGCACCTGTGATTTCTAATCACTGTATGACTTATTGGGAGACTATACAATCCAATTTTTAACTCGAAGAAAAAAAGTTGAGCTATTGTTGTGATGGGATCGTGTGTGTAAGTGTCTGCATGTGCAATGGTTAAGTCTATTGTCAGAGTTATTTTCTCAAAGACTATCAAAGGTATCAACTCCAAACCTAGCATTGTAGTTATTCAACATCAAAGATGTCATACTGGCAAGGCTGATAACCCTGTGACCTATATTTATTGAGTTATCTGCCCTTGTTGACAAATGAGCAAGTTGACTGACAGACACTGGTAGGTACATGCTCTTGTTATACCTTATTATGACAATTTAAGCCGAAATTGACTCCTTTATACTTCACGGTGAGAATGGAGCTGCCCTCTGTTGCTTGGAGAATATGAAGCTGGTGTCTGTTGCCTAAGCAAAGCGCTAAAGAGCGCCTTCATTTGGTTACCTCCTGTTCAATTAAATATAGAAGGCATGGATTACTCCCTTGTAAAGCGCTATGTAGCATTTTGCTTAGGCAACAGACTCCAGAATCATTTTGGAAGCCCTTGCGTTGCTAGGTAACACCTACATGTTAATGTTGTATATATTTCCAGGCTGGTTCCCCTACAGCTGATGCACACAGCCCTATGTCCTCCACAGTGACAGCTGGTAAGTAAATTACTTCATTATGCTCGTTACTAATTGCTAATTGCAGTGAAAAACATTTCTACCATTATGTATAATTATATGATTGACATACTCGGTTATTATATCATAGTGGGATTCACACAGTTTTAATGCTCTGCTGCAGGGGGCTTAATATATGTAACACTCCTTCAGGTACCCTGTGCCATGTTAATGTCTTCAAATCTTCAATTTAACACCATACATTAAAAGATTATTAAAGTACAATAGTATTGTCAAGACTACTTATGGGTCCATGTTAATCCAGGTTTCATTAATAAGTTAATTGGTGTAAAATAACAATGAAAATGGAACTCCCATTGCAGCACCCAATGAAAACAGTAGAGCAGGATGACACAAAAATCACACACTATAAGTCTTGTAATTTAAGATACAACAAAATCACAGACCACATTTACAAGTCATAATATGACAAAAAATCTACATATTAAAGAGTATAGAGCTATATTCGATGATAGTTTTGAAAAAAGTTTCAAAAACTGAAAAACAATTGTGCTTTTATATCCGTTAGATCATTTTTCGCTTCAGTTTTAATATAAACTCTCTATGTGATTTATTGGACATGCATACTGTCCTTTTTCATACGAAAATGTTCCAGAACTCACTATGAAATTAGATGAATCGTCTATTGTTTGGTGATCGAGTCTAAGTACACGGAACCCATCCACCGAAGTTTTAATTTGCAATTAAGGTAGTCTAGTATCATACTTAAAACGATGGAAGTAATTATTTTGACATTAAATGACTGTTAGAATATAGCTCTATACACTTTAAAGGTAAAAGTATTTCCAAGACCTCTTCCTTTCTGTCAGCCAGAATGCTGGCTTCTTTAGGTCTTCCTTCTATTTCAAACCCTGGGTATGGGGCCTTACCTATCTAATTCGGGGGAATAGTGGTGCTTTTAATACTAATTTAGTAAAACTGCATGATTTCAAAGAATTATAAGTTTATTTGGACGGATCTTGTAACAGTCCTTAAAGCCCTTGTAGTAACACATATCGCTGGCTTAGAATGAGAAGGTGGTAAGTACAAAATCAATATTTTAAGAAAACAAAGAAAAAAATTAATATCCGGAAATTACTCTACTTATGAAAAAAACAAGCTTTTACAATTTTATGTTGGTCAACATGAGAAGTTTCGATTTTCATGAAAATAGGCTCATAAGAAGCGCCTTGTGATGCTGATTTTAAATATGTATCAGTCTTAAGTTGGTACTTGTATGGGTCTTGTAAGGTTGTAAGTTGTACTTACTCCATTCTCATTCTAAGCCAGTGATATGAGACAAAGTACTGACTAGTGATATCAGATACAATATGAAGAGCCAGACAGTATTCAGCAAGTGGAATCAAAACCTAGTTATCAATCAAAGAGTATAGGCCTACCTTGATCATGTATTGAGTTATTTATGACAATAATGTAGCGTTTGTATTATAATGATATGTTAAAACCTCATTGTCAGTGTTGAATCAACATGCAATCAGTCTTCATTTACCTGCAAACTTGCCACAGATGTACGTAATTAGCATTTCAAGGTAAAATTGCAAATTATGGGCTTATACATGATGCTCAGCACATGGTGCACATGGTAGCTGCAGTCGGATTTTCATGTTTTTCAAATATGATAGCAAGCCCACCTCTCGTTATGTCTTCTTCTTCATCTATTAGCAGAGCTATCTGTCAGAGAGAATGTCCTTGGGTCTAGGGATTATAATTGAATGTGCAATTGATATCAAATGAGTATGATTGCCATTGTTGCAAGTATGCCTATTTGCAAGGTCAGTCTGACTTAGCGCATGGTAATATTAAAGTTTCAAGAATTTAAGTCCTTCATCCGCCCACCGCATCCTCCACACAGTCTAGGGTTCTCAATAATTTTAACCTAGCTGGCCTTAATGCTTCACCAACTAGCCTGATAAGGTCTGTAATGCAAATATTTTCTTCAAATTGTGTATAAATTTCACATTTTCAGCTGGCCCAAAATGGGTTTTAAAGCAGTCAATTTGGCCTGCCGACTGCAGTAATTGAGAACCCTGCACACCCTGGTTGGTGTCACATTCTGTTGCCTCCTCTCCACACTCACACTCGGGTCCTGTACCAACTGTTACCTTAACATCTGTGCACTGATCGTTATATGTCTAATTAACACCTGAAATGTCTAGACAGGTATACATGTATATCACACTATAGCATAGGGAATGATGACCACATGAAACTCATTATATAAGTTCAAATTAAGGTGGTACAGGTGCCTTTTATCTAACGATCAAATTTTCTTAAACACTGTAACCTTAAGATGATAGAAAAATCCTATTAAAGAACATTGAAATCATTAAAATTATACGCCACCTGGCTCTTTTTCGAGATATATGGGTTTCAAATGACCCACCATTGTCTTAAACGTAACTCAACAGTTTCAACTACATAACAATGGGAAGATTTTTAATATAATTCAACTATTCTGCAATGGGAAGAATTTAACAAATCTCAACTCTTCTACAATGGGACGAATTTAACATAACTCAACTATTCTACAATGGAAGAATTTAACATAATTCAACTATTCTACAATGGAAGAATTTAACATAATTCAACAATTTTACAATGGAATAATTTAACATAATTCAACTATTCTACAATGGAAAAATTTAACATAATTCAACTATTTTACAATGGAAAAATTTTAACATAACTTGGCTATTCTAGAATGGCAAGAAATTAACATAACTTAACTATTCTAGGATGGGAAGAATTTAACTTAATGCATAAAAGTTTTATACAGTTTATTTCATATATACATTGGACAATATGTCCATGCATACACAATTTTACAGCTACATAAATTCATAAAAACATAAAATATATCTCTGGATAATTCCAATCATGTTTTGGGTCTAAATGAATTATTTAATTATATTTTTGGGAGTCATAAATTGCGTGACCAAACTATTGTATAAAGATGTTATAACAATCAATCCATGATGGTCAAGTTCATCAAAGTTTAATCTCTCAATAGTTTTCATAATTTATCTCATCTTCAGACTTTCAAACTCAAAAGAGCGTTTTGGAAAATTTGTCAATAGGTCAGTCTAGTCTCGAAATTGATATTGGATATTGGAATACCAACCAGTAGTTGAAACTTTCAACTTTCTGCTCTGAATATCCCCCCCCCCCACCTAAATGTTTCTATGCCATATTTGAAGCAATTCTTGTCATTGGGAAGTTTATGACAAATTACCATACACTGTTGTCTATAGTTCCCCTGGACTGTTTAATGGGCTAAATTCTCATTCTTCATGATGCATTTACATCTGCAAGTTACAATCCAACTTCCTAATTATGTCATGTCTTGTGCTATTATCTCTATTATAACAAAAAACATTCTATCACAATTTTTGCCAATAATATTTCAACAATTCCGGACCCATTAGAATTAAGTTTCATGCACATGATTGATACGTTCTAATGACAAGAGTTTTAAGAAATTTATTTATACTTTGTACATTGAGTCCTTATGATAATATGACTAAATCTAGTTTCTAGAATCCAGGTTTTAAATTGAATGTTTTTAAGTGAATGAAAATAATTGTGAAGCGCAATAGAATATGATTTCATAATTATTGCGCTATACAAATGACATGTATTTGTATTTATTTATAATGGGTAAATTCTGTGAAATTATGTGAATTAATGGTGTAATATTTATAAATTTGGTCATATGTTGTTCAGCTTCATCATTGGTGTACTTTATCATTATACCCCTTGCTCAACGGAAGTTAAGGGGGAATACTGTTTTCAGCTTGTCTATCTGTCCATCTGTTTGTCCGTCATACTCCTTCTACAGTTTTTGCAGGATTTTCTTGAAACTTTCACGCATGAGCAACCTTAACATGAAAATGTTCATGAAGGCTGGAATTTGCTGAAATCATTTTAGCCAGCATTATGGCCCTTTGCCTGCATTATACCTACAGGGGGTATATGAGTCTGCCAAATGGGGACAGCTCTAGTAATCACTGCCTTGTCCTGTCTGTATTGTAATGTAGTGAGCTTTATAATAAAGGGCTTTTAAAAACATGGCCCTTCTCCCCAACCTTTATTCACTTAGAATTTTTAAGAAATTTTTTCTTAGGTTTATTGAATAGTTAGGAGGAGAAAATCTTAGTGTAACTTTTATCCTTGTTACATTTATATTCTGGCAATATCGGAGTAAAATAGGCACTAAAATGCTTAAAAAAACTGTCAGCTCAGATAAACCTCATAAATGCCTGGCTATGTACCACTGACCAATAGTCACTAAGTACTGTAAACCAAGAAATAATTTAGCACAGAGTTCGCAAGTGGTAGAAATTCGTGAAATTAAGCAGCTGTGTGGGTGTTCAAAACATTAATATGGACATTGTGGTAGACTTAAAAACACTTAAATTTGTAGTCAAGAATTATGCTTATGATCAGAAAAACATAAAGTGAAAGTACCATTAGTGTTAGTAAATGGTTGACAGTAATGCATGTGTCTGAGTAGTATTTAGTACTTACAGCATGTGTACTACTGTCACTGATTGCTTGATCATTCAATTGAAGTGGAAGAATTACAATGGTACCTTTTCCCAAAAAAAGGGATGTGCATTATTTCTAAATTCCAGGAATAGACTCTAGCCGTACAATATGAAAGCATTTTTACAACTAAAATATCGACCAACATTCCTGAACCAGCATGATTATACTTTTTCAACATGCATATAGTTAGGCCTACATGTATATAAAAGTTCACCGAACCAGCTAATTTAAATATTAGGCTCCGCCCTCCTGAGAACTCAAGCAACCCCCACTGCTGTTAAATGTACATGAGTTTTGTCAGCCTAGAAATTTTCCCTGTTAGAAAATGTAGAATTCTATCTTCATTATACAGTTGTTTGACAATTTTGTGCATCATGCGATGCATGTTATATGCATGTTTGCAGCTGCACAAAATCAATGGTACAGTAACCTTGACACTGCGGGGAATGAAAAGTTAAAATTGTAGCTTTCCTGTTTTTCTTTGTGAATTATTTGGTACAGCTTTCTGTATATAAATGATGGTGACAAATAGCCCAAGCTTTCAGATGTGATTATAATTAAGACCCGTGCATGTTAATGATTAAGATCACTGTTAGCTTAATGCGAAAATGAAAATGACCAAAAAATTTATGACATAATATCACCAATCCTTGATAGAGAAAATTACTGTACAGTTGATTCAATAAGTAATACTAATGAGGGAACAATCCCATTAGAAAGAATAGCAGTGATTACCGTTAACTCAGGTATACCCAGTTAAACCTAGATAAACGTTGTTTACCTCTCGGACAGTAGTATATTTACAACCATTCTCATTTAACTTTGAAAGGACTGTAAGTACAAATAAGCAGTATGTCTATATGATAGATAACAATAAGATATACAGTAATAATGGGCGTTTCATCGTAAAATAAAGTTTTAATTATTAATAAATGGGTACTTATCTAAGGTATAATAACTGGGGTTTGATTAAATGTCTCGTTAATGTCTTACAGAACTACATATTTCTTGAGCTCAATTACAAAAAACCCTTACTGTTGATTCAATAAGTTATGTTCTAATGAGGGAACTATCCCATTCGAAAGAATAGTGGCAAATACTGTTAACTTAGTTTTACCCATTTAAACCTAGATAAATGTAGTTTACCTGACGGAGGATGCTTAAATTTAAGGTACTGTCAATAAGTAATATTAATGAGGGAACTTATAATCCCATTCGAAAGAAAAGCAGGGACTACAGTTAACTCAGTTACACCCATTTAAACCTAGATAAAAATAGTTTTCCTGATGGAGATAGGATAAAGATAGTTTACCTGATGGAGATAGTTTACCTGATGGACGAGATGATGTTTACAACTGTTATCATTTAACTTTGAATGGACTGTATAATGACTGGGGTCAGATTCAATCAACTAATCATTATCTCATCTTACAGAACTGCATTATTTCCCCAGTTCAATTGTAAATAACCCATAGTTTATATTCAATGAAAGATTAAAGCTCAGCTCTGTTTAAAATACGTCTGCTTTAAAATTAAATTATGATGAAGGCCAAAGGCTCGCTTAATAAAATTTCCGGAACTCATTTTATATCAGTACTGTATATCAATAACAACTTGTGATAGATTCTTTATATCATATGACACTTAAAATGCAAAATATGCATCGTTTTATTGGAAAAAAAACACCCAAATTTGAGAGAACGTTATATAATTATCACATGTGTAGTATAAAAATATACATACTTCCTATATACTGACCCGGATACAAGGAAAGTTATGTGATATAGGCATATACTTACTTGCTAAGCTAACTTGGATACAAGGAAAATCATGAGATAAAATGAAAAACGAAATATACATGATGAATTCTAAGAAAGTAAATTTAATATTTTTACCAATACCTTTGTTAAAGACTTAAGGCACAGGATCTGATAAAAACTTTCTGAGATGCATCTGCTGATTACGTCATTGTGTTCTACTTGTCTTTAAATTATTAAAATAAATAATACTGTAGTTTCAGTTGATCTTAGCTTATTAATCTTTGACATTCATCCGAGAATGTTTGTATTCGATCAAAAATAAAATGCTCACATTTCTATGATGTGAGGGCTCAGCAGTGCAAAACTATGGTACATGCCTCTATAAATTGATGTAGTTACCATAGTTATGCACTGAGTCCTTATATTAGAGATTTTTATTCCCATTGAGTACAAATCAATTGGAAATTTTAATGCATCAATTGCTAGGCTAGGAAACTACTAAGTTGTCAATTTACAGTATAGAAATTTGAAAGATTCAAGGACTAGGCTAAGAAACTTAACTTAGATGCATTTGGACAGAGAAATTTGAAAGATTCAAAGGCTAAGCTAGGAAACAGCTTTAAGATGCCACTGAACAAGTAAGTGATATATGCATAGCTATTTCAAAGGTTTAAGCATGAGGACAGAATTTTTGTTCAAAGCCTACCTTGATCAGGCCAAAAGAAAATGACCAGGAATCCTGCCCACTTGGGCCAGGAACCAACAAGGTATTTTGGGTTGTCATAATTCATTAATCCCAGTGGACTCCCACCAAATTTTCCAGTGTGATTATTGCCTGGGATTCCACCAGGAAATTTGGTCAGGATCTAACATAAACCCTTGTAAGATTTAAACATGCTACATGTCATATTCTCTTTAGTAAGTATTAATAGTGTATATATCAATCTCAAATGTGCATCATGAGTTTTGATTTTTAACTGTCTGCACCACAAAGCAATTTTTACCTGAATTGAATGAATATCTACATTATTTATAACAAGTATATATGAAAGTGCAATGTTTTAGGTTGGCAGACAATTTAAGAACTTTATTAAGAAGTATTATGCCTCAGGTAAGAACTTGAGTGTACTGGAATTGTTAGATAAAGTCATTCACCGGGTGACAGGTGATAATGCCCGTGTCATAACATGTTCTGTATTCTCTGATAACCAATTCAAGAATTGTTAATAGAAAATTTAAACAGAATCTTAGGGGAAAATGTCTGCAGTTCTTATATAGGAAAAAAATGCTTCCTTTTTTTGTTGCCACATGTGCTTAAAATCCCCCTGTTGGGTTAAAAATTGCTTGTGTCATAATTCGATGGCTTAGAATGAGAAGGTCGTAACTACTACTTACGACCTTATAAGACTCGTACATATTTGAAATCTGCTTAAGAAGGTGCTTCTTGTGAGCATCAGAAATTGTCACGTTGACCAAAAGTTTTAAATACTCGTTTTTCCAAAGGTAAAGACTAAATTGCAGAAGTTTTCTCCTGTTTTCTCTATATATCGATTTTGTTGTTTTCTCAATATATCGATTTTGTAGTTACGACCTTCTCATTCGAAGCCAGCGCCATGTGCTCATCATCCCCCTGTTGGGTTAAAAATTTCTTGTGTCATATGTTGGTAGATAAAAGTTTCTGATCAATAATGTATAAGTGCCTTTTGGCCTAGGCCTCTGACTATTTTAGTGAGGTTCGGGCTGTGACCCCTTTTGATTTTGAGATCAGGTCCCGAGTTCACAAAGGATCAACTGATTTGGATCAAATTTGATCCTGAAAATAATTTCCTATTCTTAGGAATTTTTGGTAACTTTTTTGCATTTATAGCCATGTAGAGAATACATATTTACTTCAAGTTGAGAGGATCAAAATATTAAGACCATCAGAATAAGTAACCATAAAAAATTATTTTGATTTCTTGGAAATTGAAGGATATGTTTTGATATACCCACATGTACAAAACATCAATATTAACCTTAACATATCTACTGAATTTCAAAGGATATATGTTTGATCTTGATCCTGATCTTGAAAACTAATCCTTTGTGAACTCAAGGGCCAGAAGGTCAAGGTTGTGGTGATCTTATTAGGCTGTCACTATGGGCACATGTATTTTTACAAACAAATATCTTTCTACATTTAAATAATAGATGAGAGAGTAATTTGAATAAAAAGGGATAGGAAATGCTTTTATCAAAATCATCTACTTTACTTGACTCATTAATTTCTATTTTATATATGTTATGGTATGTTTAAAATGTTCGATCTTCATTTCTTTAAACATTTAAGTAAGTGAATTTGTGAATTGTAAAATGAATAGATTTATAATGCAGATTAAAGTTAACATTCAAATGTGCTGTAAATATTTTCGTTAAACCTAGATAAACATAGTTTATAGCTTGGTTATTTTGACCTGAACCTGACCTTTATGCAAAAATATATTACAAGGTTCTTGCTTTGAATATATCAATTTCCGCAAACAAAGCGTGCAATATCGGTATTTCAGCTTTGTGTTTGTATAACATCTCGAGCGTCTTCGTAATAGACAATATATCGACTGTAAAATTATGCTAATCAACGGGTCAGGCTCATGTCAAATTGGCCAAGCTATACCTGATGGACAAGCTTATGTTTATACCTGTTATCATTTAACTTTGAACAGACTGTATATGTTTTGTATAAATATATGAATAAACACAGCCATATTATTTAAAAAATCTCGGAATATATTTGAAATTACTTTAGCCCATCCGTAGAATCATGACCATGATAGGTATAACCTTTGATAGACTTATAGAAAATGTTAAGATTTAAAAAAAATCTTATTTTTCTACTAAAAGATGCTTCATAATTATTAGAAACCTGCCTTGGTCAGTTATGAGAACTTATCATACGTTTAAGTAAAAACATAATATATAAACTAATAACAATTCGAACGTAATAAAAAAAATCAAGAGACATTAAAAACTGCTAAGTTCCAGGAAATGCAGGTTCCTGTGAACTTCACGATTTCCCTACTGTTTACAGAAGGCGTGCAATGACTAAAAAAATCAGCCCAAATTTTCTGATCCTATTTGTATACGGATTAATTCTCTGCAGGAATCAATTGATTCAAATAGTGAATACATGAGTATGGCATCCATAGAAATCCAATCGTTAAAAACCCTCAGTCAGACTAAATATTCCCCGATTTTTTTTTAGCATTGTTTCCGTGTGAAAAGTCTAGGCATTACTAAAAATAGCACCACAGCCCTTATAGGCTAACGCTATCAGTGTGCATTAGTCATATACACTGTATAAGATGAACTGCACACAAAAATGAGAAAAAATGAGAAAAAATGAGAAAAAAAAGAGAAAAATGCTCAGACTGGGTCATGTTAAACTTTCCCCAAGTCTAATTCCATTTAAAATGGTCCAATGTTTGGAACCCTGTTTAACTTTAAAATTTGTAAGTTTAAGATTTCAATACGTGCTTTGATAAAACAGTTCCCGATTAGAAGTGTGAATAGTAACATAGGACTGGAGGCAGAATCTTATTTCAATACATAAATGAATATGAAAAAAAACGCCAGTTATTGGCAAACAACTGCTAAGAAATCGGTTAATATTGCTAGAAGCAATGTGGCACAGTTTTCACCTTAGGTGTCAGTACCTTACATGTTCTCTGTCAAATAAAATATAAAAAGCTAAACTTTGAAATTTAGTGTGGACTTCAGGGGGGGGGGGGGGGGGTTGAAGGATGCGTCTTATGGAGGGGTGATGGGTTTGTCCATACTATGGGGGTGTAGGGTATGTCCATCTTGTGGAAGGGGTGGTGGGTGTGTCCATCTTGTGGAAGGGGTGGTGGGTGTGTCCATCCTGTGGAAGGGGTGGTGGGTGTGTCCATCCTGTGGAAGGGGTGGTGGGTGTGTCCATCCTGTGGAAGGGGTGGTGGGTGTGTCCATCCTGTGGAAGGGGTGGTGGGTGTGTCCATCCTGTGGAAGGGGTGGTCGGTGTGTCCATTTTGTGGAAGGTGTGGTCATAATAATAATTATGAAGTAGCTATTAATCATTACAAAAAAGTTAATAAATATGCTTGGAAAAAGTATAAATATTACAAATAAGACTTTGGAATTGTAGGAATCGTCCTATAAGTCGGTTAATTTATAAGAGGGAAAGTGAAGTGGGTCTTTAAGATTTAATTCTGCGTTCCATTGCACGTTTCATGGCGCACTGTCATTGTACGTGTTTTATGATGTTGTAAGAAGAGAATGTGTGTTCTCACATTGAGGGAGCGGTATTATTGTACACTGCATGTTACATAATGCAAGATGCATGAGAGAGAAGTACTGTAAAATCATTAATTTTCCTGGGTGATTAAATTTCGTAGATTTTGCGGTTCACCTCTACCACGAAATTTTATCCTATTGAACAATACTTTTTTACCCTTGTTATATATTATTTATTACCTGAAATGCAAAATCCACAAATTAACGTCCCATTGAAATGGTCTGTTTTACCAAAACCACAAAATTTCATCTCATCGAAATTAAATGATTTTACAGTAGTTATAAATTACCCAGAGATCGCATGCATTATATGCAGATTGTATACACTACATGTACACATAGAGTGACTTGAATACAGATCATCAGTCCTATAATTATATGTAATATATATCCAAGATGGATTGTTCTGTCTGGCGCTATCTTATAATCTTTCATTTTTTTCTGTCTGGCGCATTTTGAAGTGCAGCAGGGGGAGGGGGGGGGGTCTTTTTCTTCTCTTAACCAGTGGTCTGATAACCATGAACCAGTACATCAATACTTGGTTCCAACCCTAGTTATGTATATTGTCAGGTATGCTTGATCGGAAAGAATTATTACCAGAGTTATGGCCCTTTGTGTCAATGTCAAAATCCTTATTCTTTTAATTATGTTTTAAATGGTAGATGGACATGCCTTGAACAGTTGCCAAACAACGTCAGCTTTTGTTGAAATCGGTCTCCGACGCAGTCTCTATGCCACGGTGGATGATATAATGATTTTCTTCCTTTCAATTTCAAATGTTATCATTAATGAAGGAAAATGTCACTAGACATGAACAGTGTCGGAGCAGCTTGTGTTTCGTGTCAACCCAAGTCTGCATTGTGAATAATATCAAATGATTCACATCTTTTTACCGAATTTTACAGAAAGTGGAGTTAAAGTCTTGATGTGACACCAAGCAATTCCTTTGTGTACCTAAATAACAAATTATGCTCCAAGAGCGCTTCCAACTGATCTAACTAAATGCTATGATATATCATGCTAGCAGACTTTTCTAGTAACACTCCCCTGGTCTTGTTATTTGATAAATTATTCCTCATGTTATTACTGAAGTTGGCTTCTGCATGCATAGTGGTTGCATTTTCTCCAAAATTGAAGTTGAATAACATTCTGCATAGAAATGACTTGCCGGGTTTGTTAATGGGGAAGGAATTCATGAAATAGACAGCTTGAAGTGCTGATTTTAAATCGACTGTTTTAGTGTCACCTTCAGCAGGTGCATACAAGTTGATCTTAATTTACAGTCCTTTCAAAATCAACTGAGAACGGTTTGTAAGCATTAGCTTGTCTGTCAGGTAAACTATGTTTATCTAGGTGTAACCGGTTATACGTAAGTTAAAGGTAGTCATCACTATTCTTTTTGATGGTATTATTTAGTTGCCTCATTAGTATTACTTATTGAATCTACAGTAATTTCAGCTAGGCATGATAATATATCGACAGAAGCTTGAGCCTTTGAATGCCGTCTTGTCTTCTCCAATACAAAATATGTGCATTTTGATAAAATGTTTACTTTGAATTACAAATACCTGCATGCACATTTACCTTTCATGCATCATGTGTTGCAGTTGTAATAGATGCGCAGTATTATGAAACTGAATACTTAGATAAAATTGTAAGGATGTTTTCATGGTATTCAGAGGGGGATCCTCTCTCTGAGAAAACCTTCTGGATCTATCCTGTGTTGAAGTGAGCAGTGTTTTTTTCTTGTGGCACAGGAACAGAAGGTAACAGGTTGGATCTCTCAGGCAGCCTTCTATCAAAGTCATTTCCATTGATGCCTACATCATTATTGTCAATGCTACTATCAGAACTGGTTGGTATAACAGTCCAGTTAGGGTAAGAATACAGTGACGCAGTGGAGCAATCCACTAGAAATGTGTAAAAACAATTATTAATGCTTATAACAATAGTTCAATACCAAACTAAACTCTACCTGTTCGACTTAACCAGTTGAGCAAAGAAAACAGTTAAATCACAACACAACTCCACAAAGCAATACCTACACCACACAACCCAAAGAAATGACTAAAAGCCCAAGTCCAAGCTGCAAAAATACAGTATGATCCAATTTCACAAAAGTATAAGTGATGTTGTCTTAATAAGTTTTTGTTTATATTTTCAGATTTATTTAAGTGGAAGGCATCCAATCCCAACAGCCATGTCAGTTCAGATTTCGGTGAGTAATATCTCATTTTGATACATCATAACAAAAAATATGAATACATTGTAAGTTCAAATGAAGACAGATCCTTGCAACTGTTAAGCAGAAAGCCTACATCTGGGAATATGTCTTTTGTACAGATTTGTCTTTGAATGCTGTAATTCTCTGCACACTTTATTATAAGCCATCTCCTTAAAGGTAAACTATATGCACCACAGCAATGAGAGCATCAACCTTTGTGTTACTCAACATACATTTGCAGTGTGTAGAATCACGTGATCAAATGAATGCGATTTTACGCTCAAAACTATTGCGATTTCATCTGCTAACGGTGAGTTTTTTCTTGATTATAATGATCGTGCATTTAATATGGTTTTATTATATAGCCTAAAGTACTTTCCGTATATGTAAGAATTCCCGGCAAGTACCGAGTCCGCTCTATCTTAAGCTGTTTTCAATTGATGCTCGACCAAATTATTACACTCGGTTGGAAACTGTGTTTGGTCGAGCATCAATTAAAAACAGCTAAAGATAGAGCAAACTTTGTACTTGCCGGGTATTCTTACATATACAGAAAGTATTTTAGGCTATATTATATAACCATATTAAATGCACGATCGTTATAATCAAGAAAAAACTCACCGTTAGCAGACGAAATCGCAATAGTTTTGAGCGTAAAACAGCATTCATTTGAATCGATTTGATCATGTGATTCAACACACTGTTTGGGCAGAACACATGTTGTAATTCTGTTTTATCAAAGGACTAATGAAAATCGTATACTTACATCCAAATTTGTATAATGTATGATGCATTAACAATTGCAAATTGGGGACAGATATTGTTTGTAGGAGTTCATTAACTGAATATTTATTATTAATTTTGCCCATATACAACATTTTATAGTTGCTAAAGTATTATAAAACGTCTAAATTTGACCGTAAGTTCAAGATTTCCGTAAATGCTTTGATAAAACAGTACCCAGGACACAAGTGGTAATTCTAATTGTTGCTCCTTGTAAGGTTGACATAATAATAAATTCATATGACTTTTTTGTATACATCCATATGTATAAATGCTTCCTGGAAGTTGAAGTCAAAATTAGTAGTAAACCACAATTCAAAATGTGTGGTGTTTTACTGAATTATATTTATGTAATTTGTCAGGCAGTGTGCTGTAAGTGGAGTATTTTGGTTTGCACATGTCTGCCAGTAGTTCCTCATGGATCATAAACTTACATATAGAAAACAGTTGGTCATGCTGGGAGTGTACTATTGCTTTAATAGAATGTACAGGTACCGTGGTTACCAATCAGACACATCCTGGTTAGCTTTAACCATAACCATTTACCTGAAAATGTATTAAAGATATTCAATGTGAATTGCATCTGTAAATTGATAAAATAATGAAAGGAATAATATTTTTGAACGGGGTGCTTTATGTTAATCAAACAGGACTTTGGTGTGTGCCACAGGTTTGATAATTAGAAATATAATTGTCTGTTCATTGGAACAAACCCTGTTCTTTCAGCATTATCTGCGCTGTGATTGTTAGTGATACTGTAAAGCTGTGATAGATCAGGCACTTGCAAGATCAAGTGGGACTCGAACTACTAACATTTGATTGGCTGACTGTATTCAAACCACATTACTTGCACTATAGACTGATTGGTTGGCTCTCTCATCCACTGTACAACTATCTGAAATAGAGAGTAATAAGTCAATGTTATTCCCTGCTCAATGAGTCCTTTCTGGTTGTGATGGCATGGTGGTCGAGCGGATAGTCTGCTTAAATACCAATCGATAGGTCCTGGGTTTGATCCTTGGCCTAGGCTCTTGGTCATGTTCATTATAATCTTATTAGTACCTCTAATTTCATAAGACATAATTTAGATCATGTGACAGGTTTTTTTTTTAGATTGGGAGTGTTCCATTGTATGTCACAGTCATTTAATTAATATTCAATGAAATTTTCAGGTGAATTCATTCGTTTGTTTAATATTAAATACCTTTTTGCTTCCCTGTATTTTGAAAGGATACCATGATTTTAATTTTAATGTTATCAATGGGCAGGGGATGTCTACCAAAGGTTTCAGAGTCAGTGTTATTAAATGCACACTAAAGACAACCACCCCTATACACAGGAATGGAACATACTATTTTCTAAAAATAAAACTGACCGTATTTATGTATGCAGCTAATGCATGAGTGCAATGAATTAAAGACAAAAATAATCAATGGAAAGTCCTGTATTGTCTTCATTCTGTCAAAAGTAAAATTGCTACCCGTATCCATCCATTAATTTACAGGGCTTTAAACCCTGATGAAAATACTGTAAGAATTATATGTGTGAAAAAAAACCCAGAAGAAATAATCATGCAGTAGTGAAATTGTTCTCCCATACTCAAATACCTTAGTGTCCTGAGCGAAAAATAATCCAATAACCAAGCTAGGGCAAGAAACCGTTCACTCACATTATTTTATTCTTCTTTTGTGCTGTCGTAGTAGTCTCCCTTTGTTTGATACACATTTGTTGATAGAGCTACTTTCTGTTTTGTTTGTGTCTAATTGACACAGTTTACATTGAAATATTTAATTAAAGCTTAAATGATGCACTTCAATTTCAATGTAGTATTTATATTTATGCCGAGTTACCCATGTTTGACGGGCGCTTTAAAACGCCTGCATTGTTTAAACTCACGATGCGTTGACAAAGTTACCCACCTACTTCGCGACATGTATGTGCAAGTACCCTTATATGCAGTCGTTGCATACTTTGAAGTGGTAGCTGTTTACCAATAATAATAAACAATATTTGTATAGGGGTCATTTTACAACTTAAAGTTATCTTTTTATAAAGTAGGTCCATTCAATTGGTATTACATGAAATATTAGTATAATTACAGACATGTAAAGGTGACCATAATTTCTACATGGTTCTTATAACTAGTTCCTTTCATAAATTTACATAATAATGAGCACAGGGGAGGCCACTCTTAACTTGTCTATTCACAAAGCATTTTATAGCTATGCATAGATGGGATAAATTAATGGGCTTTTTGGTCGCATGATTTAAAATTCTGAATGGATGGAGACATGTAACAGTATACACTGATGCAATACTGCACTCGGCGTCGTAGCCATGCACATAGGTAATTGTATGCTATTATCTTCAACTGCGATGAAGGGTTTTTTGACACATGTATGAGGTGAAACTGCATTTATATCTTGTATAAAAACGTTGCATGTGATTTGCTGTGGTTTTCAAAGTATCCCGCTATTTCTAGACTGGTTAATGATTAGTATTCAATGAGGGTTGAATAATCGTGAAATGCTGCGACTGACTGTGTGTAACAAAAAATTGCACTTCATGCACACATGCTTCATAGGATTTTAATGTTTAGGAAAATTATCGATATGTCTCAAAATAGGTTTTACATTATATGGTTTCACAATGTTGACTTTGAATGGAAAATTAGTGCTAAACAATTTAATGTTTTAAACGGAATAATGATATAACTTCGTACATTTTTGTTGTTGAAAGTTTTTTTCGGCATCTACTTGTTTAATAAGTTATGTCGTAATGCGCATGAATGATCTTGCACATTTTTGTGTAAGTGTGTGATTGTTATTTCACAACGTCGAGGTATGAATACAAAATGGCGGCCAAATATGATTTCCGCAAATCCTTGGTTGTGTTACATGCTTGCTCAAGGTGGGTTGGATCTTTATTCATAGACAGAACGTTGCGCCCCAGATTGGGAATGCATTTTAATTATATGCGTCTGTTTCATCCGGGCTCGATGTCTGGCGAACGACATGCATTTTAGGTTTATGACTGTACATGTACTTAGCTATCTAGTTTCTACAATGGCGCCTCGCGTTGGTACGCTACGTCGTTGATATCGTTTACTTTTAGCTTCATATTAATTTTGATTGATCATATTTTACTATATCCAGAAAAGGGTTTCATGGAACTTTTTAAGGAGATATATTTAGATCTATTCATATGTAAATATATGCAAGGATTCATAATGTTATATATTGTATAGAGATATGTAGGTCAGCTAGATGATTCGGTAGTTATATTGTAAGAGCCTACTGATCAGTGCGCGTTCTATGCGCACGCTTAGTACGCAGCACGTCACCTTACTAAATATATGCTGTGGTGATGTATACTAGTCTGTAAGGTGAAATTTTCCCAGACTATGTAAATTAGGCCTGTTTTGGAAGCTCCTCGGTATTTGGAAAATGCATGCGCTTTTCTCTTGACGACCGTGCGCGCTTTGCGGTTCGCATGCCTAAACATGCCGCGCGCTTTGCAAATAAAGGAAAACAAAATGATGCGTAATTCATTTAATTATATTTTAAGAATTATTTAATTGTTTAACAATATACATTTGATAATTTTGTTACTGAATTGACTTAAATTTTTAAAAATAAATTGAAGTTTTTATGTCTTAAAAAAAAATCGCTTGAGCACTGGTCACCAAAATTGGGATATTCCGCAAGTGCTAAAAATCTTGACAAGATAATTTATTGTATGTGTTTTTTTACTTTTCATTGCTGGTCTTACTGTAATGTATCTTATGTTTTCGCCATTTGAAATGTTCCATATTCGGTAACCTGATATACAGACAAGAATAAAAAATAATTAAAAAAATAAATAAATATTTTTTATGCAGCCTATAACGGAATCCACCCTTAAGCATGAACACCAATCTATTTAAGCAATATTTTTCAATAACAATAAGTTTAGTTTTTAGTTTGGTTGGGGGGGGGGGGGGGGGGGGCAAAGACTTTAACTTTACCGTCAATTAAACTTTTGCTCAACTACCACAACTTTTCTACAACAGCCATGAAGAATTTCTTGCTGTTAATTACAGTCTGTTTAAAGTAAATTGGTAAAGGTTGTAAACATTAGATCACCCATCAGGTAAACTATGTTTATTTAGGTTGAACTGGGTATACCTGAGTTAACAGTATTCCCGGCAATTCTTTCAAATGGGATAGTTCCCTAATTAGTATTACCTAATGAATCGATAGTACAATTACTTAAACCTTTGTGTAGCAACCACAACTACAGCAGCCATGAAATATTTCAAACTTTCTTGTAGCCAATTATGTGTTAATCAAGTTGTTACATTGTGCATCAGGATCATAAAACACAACGTGTAACCGTATCCACCTACCAACGGTCATACTGAACTCTTCAGCCTTATAATTAAGAATTCATTAAATCATAGTTAAAAGCCTAACCTCTGAACATTCTTTTTTTTGTGTGAAATAAATGGAGAACCACATTTACAATTGCTTGTTCCACATATATATTTATTGTGTTCAATTTACAGGTACTTATCTCAAAAAATATTTTAAAAAAATTATTTAATCCTTTTCCGATCACTTTGACTAAAACATCTAAGTATCATTGTATTGTACATGCAACTAAATATGTATATTGATTCATGCATGTTGCATGTTTATAATTATCTGTAGGTCTGGGTCATTCATCACCTTCAAAAGATTATTGTGGTTGTAAAGTTTTTTTAACGATACTTGATACTATTATGCATAATACATGAATTAATTACATGTATTTCATTGATTTTTGTGTTATCCAATATTGTATTTAAAAGTCCAAACATATGATAGAAAGGGGCTAGCCCCACCCACACTATAATAGACCTACACTTAAATTATTCATCTCCTCCCCTCTTTAACATAACGAATTATCAGGTAATCTATAAATTTGTAAAACATTATGTGAGTGGTCTTTTTGTCCTTGTTGACAAGTTGAGTTGTCTTAGTTAACAAGTCTTTATAGTGACTTTTGTTGATATTGACAAGTCTAGTGACCTTTGTTGGTATTGACAAGTCTAGGGGCTCTTTTGTTGATATTGACAAGTCTGGGGGCTTTTGTTGATATTGACAAGTCTAGTGACCTTTGTTGGTATTGACAAGTCTAGGGGCTCTTTTGTTGGTATTGACAAGTCTGGGGGCTTTTGTTGATATTGTCAAGTCCAGTGGCCTTTGTTGACAAGTCTAGTGGCCTTTGTTGACAACTCTAGTTGTCTTTGTTGACAAGTCTAGTGGTCTGTGTTGACAGATCTAGTGGCCTTTGTTGACAAGTCTAGTGGCCTTTGTTGACCACTCTAGTTGTCTTTGTTGACAAGTCTAGTGTTTTTTGTTGACAAGTCTATTGGTCTTTGTTGACAGTGGCTTTTGTTGATGGGTCTAGTGGCCATTGTTGGCACGTCTAGTGGCCCTTGTTGACAAGTCTAGTGGCCTTTGTTGATGGGTCTAGTTGTCTTTGTTGATGGGTCTAGTTGTCTTTGTTGACCGTCCTAGTGACCTTTGTTGACAAGTCTAGTTGTCTTTGTTGACCGTCCTAGTGACCTTTGTTGACAAGTCTAGTTGTCTTTGTTGACAAGTCTAGTTGTCTCTGTTGACAAGTCTAATGGTCTTTGTTGACAAGTCTAGTGGTCTTTGTTGACAAGTCTAGTGGTCTTTGTTGACAAATCTGATGGTCTCACAGTGTATAAAAAAATCACTGTATAACTTATTGGATTATACTATATAATTTAACTTGCATTATTTATTGCTATTGAAAGCACATGTAAAATCTGAACACTGTACTCCTTATTGCCATACTCTATAATTAAATGTGTTCTCCTTACTGCAATTGTCTGAAATCGGTTTGTTTATACACAATGGGTCTTTGTAGATGTTGACAACTTGGGCCTTTACATTATATATACCTCCTATTTAACAACCCTTCCTCACTTTTTTAATTTTTTGAAAAATGAATAATACTGTAAAATCATTTAATTTCGTTGGGACGAAATTTCGTGGTTTTGTTAAAAAAGACAATTTCGTTGGCACTTGAATTCGTGGATTTTGTATTTCAGGTAACAAAACAAGGGTCAAAATCAATGTACTTTGGGATTAAAGTTCGTGGTTGAAGTGAACCACGAAATCCACGAAATTTTATCCCCCACCAAAATTAATGATTTTACAGTAAATCATAAGTTAATTAATGCTGTCCTAATGACATGAGTGGCCTGTCTGTATTATTTTGTTTTTTAAGTTCAAAAGAGTATGAAGTTATTTGAAGTATTGCATAGTGTTTTTGTTCAGTATGGTAGATTATCATCAGACATATACCAAATATACGCTCAATAATGTAAACCCGCATGTAGGCCAGACAGATAAACACTCCATAACTTATGTGTACACGCACCTTATACATCAAACGACTTACTGCACACCTTTGAACATTACATACTTCATATGCTGTCTGAAAAGTTATTTTAAGATACCTGCATATGTCTTTATCTTTAAATTAAATCTATATTAATGTAACTATACATTTAACTTTGCTAATTTAAATTTTAAGAGTATGGTTTGAAGGCCATACATCTGTTAGTAATGCATGAACTGGTCTAAATCCTGAATAGTCAAAAGTTTGAAACCAAACAGTCAGCTTAAAACAGGGGCTTAGATAGGTTTGACACTGGACATTTGAACCCACATGCTGGGATAGGTCTGAATCTCAAAGTTTGAGCCCTACATGCAGGGATTGGTTTCAGCCAAATATGCTGAGGTATGTTTGAGTCCCAAAGATTGAGCCCCACATACTGGGATAGGTTTGAGTCCCAAAGATGGAACCCCTCATGCTGGGATAGATTTGAGTCTTAAAGATTGAGCCCACATGCTGGGATAGGTTTGAGTCCCAAAGATAGAGCCCACATGCAGGGATAGGTTTGAGTCCCAAAATTGAGCCCACATGTTGGGATAGGCTTGAGTCCCAAAAATTGAGCCCCACATACTGGGGTACGTTTGAGTCTCAAAGATTGAGCCCCACATGCTGGGATAGGTTTGAGTCCCAAAGATCTAGCCTACATGCTGGGATAGGTTTTAGTCCCAAAGATTGAGCCCACATGCTGGGATAGGTTTAAGTCCCAAAGATTGAGCCCTACATGCTGGGGTAGGTTTTAGTCCTGAAGATTGAGCCCTACATGCTGGGATAGGTTTGGGTCCCAAAGATTGAGCCCTACATGCTGGGGTAGGTTTTAGTCCTGAAGATTGAGCCCTACATGCTGGGATAGGTTTGAGTCCCAAAGATTGAGCCCACATGCTGGGATAAGTTTTAGTCCCAAAGATTGAGCCCACATGCTGGGATAATTTTGAGCCCTACATGCTGGGATAGGTTTAAGCCCTTCATGCTGGGATAGGTTGGAGCCCTTCATGCTGAGATAGGGTTGAGCCCTTCATACTGGGATAGGATTGAGCAGTGCATGCTGGGATAGGTTTGAGTCCCAAAGATTGAGCCCCACATGCTGGGATTGGTTTGAGTCCCATAGATGGAGCCCCACATGCTGGGATAGGTTTGAGTCCATCTAGTCAGTCCTGACGTTCAGTAGTGAATGTGAATGGTTAATGACAGGTTTGATAATGGTTTTGACAATATGATTAAATCATTTTTGTAAGAACAATTTAAAATTATTTTATTGTTTTATGCCCCAGCATCTACTGATGCATGTAGTCATTCACCTGTCAATCCATCTGGTTGTTTGTAGTTTGTCCTGGTCCTCTTGTTATCTGTCTGTCTGTTACGAAACTTTCAAGTTTATTGACTAAATTTGATTTATCTAGTTATGTATTACCACCAGGGCACAAGTGTTTATTGACAACAGTCTTGTTTGTTTTGATTGAGTGCTGGTTTTAAGTTTACTTATCACTAAAATGTTGCATGATGTTAGTCAGAGCCATTTCAGCCCCATAATTGTGGATAATTAAAACAAAACTTTGATAATGCTGAAGCAAGCATTTCAATGAATTATTACTTTTAGTAGTTCCTTCCTCATTACCATCTTTGTCATGATAAGACAGAAAGTCAGCTTTTTGCTGTCGATTTATAGTAATGTTGTTCCATTGTGAGGTCATGCAGGCACAAAAAAATAATAATTGTACTTTTCATTCCCTTTAATTACTTCTTCATGAAAACAATCTCGGTTGCTTGTATAACTCCATATTTAGTATTTATAATAAAAACTGCATTTCGCAAGTATTTGTATGCGGAAGTAAATACGGACCTATGAGGTGTTCTTGCTAAATTAGAAGATGGATGGTTGCTCTAGAAATGTTATGGCCAAGGTCTCTACATGGCTTGACACTAACTATTTTTGGTCACTGGTCCCCCAGCAAAGAAACGTAAAATTTGTAAATAAAACAGTTAATTAGGTATCTGTAATTGTAATGTTTTAATAGTAATGTAATTTGTGTGTCGGCCACTAGATTGGAATCATTGGAAAAGCCCAGTCATGACTGTATTATATGTATTAATGTATGTATTGATTAACCTGTATATATTGTCATGACCTTGTACTTAATGTTGTTTATATTGTTAATTGTAGGGCTTTGATTGAGATTGAGATTGAAGTTGAGAGTTAATAGATCGTATTACTGGAACATTGTGTTTTGATCTTTTGGGCCCGAACCTAAAATCCATAGTGGTACCACCACAAGGGTAGTCTTACCACCCGGTACATCGACACTATTACACTGGTTCTTCAAGATTTTCACTGGTCCTTCTTGAGTTTCACTGGCCTCTGACCAGGGGACCAGTTTAGTGTCAAGCCCTGCTCTACAATAATCAAGAGTCTGTTCAGCATGGGCTATGTCAGATTCTCAGTAAACAGCAAGCAACAATCCAAATTGAGTGCTTCAAATCATTTTAGGCTGGCTGGAAACGTGAAATTTATACCCAGTTTGAAGAAAACAGTTTCACTAAGGAACTTATCAGACCTGTTGGTTAAGCATTTTGGCCTGCTTGGTTAAAACTTTTTGAGAACCCTGGCCTTGACCACCATTAGTACACTGTTCATCTATATAATCAAGGTCTGTAATTATACATCTATATTGCATCTACAAATATATCTAAACTATTTCTCTATATAGATAGACACAGGTCTCTACCATCTTCAGTAATATAAACTGTTCATCAAATATGAACTAAGGCACTGCCTATCTTGTGGTTTCATCTGTTATGAACTAAGGCACTGCCTATCTTAGGGATTCATCTAATATGAACAAAGGCACTGCCTTTCTTTGGGATTCATCTTATATGAACTAAGGCACTGCCTATCTTGGGGATTCATCTAATATGAACAAAGGCACTGCCTTTCTTTGGGATTCATCTTATATGAACAAAGGCACTGCCTATCTTGGGGATTCATCTAATATGAACAAAGGCACTGCCTTTCTTTGGGATTCATCTTATATGAACTAAGGCACTGCCTATCTTGGGGATTCATCTAATATGAACAAAGGCACTGCCTTTCTCGGGGATTCATCTAATATGAACTGAGGCACTGCCTATCTTGGGGATTCTTCTTACTGTTCCTGCAGCAAAATTATATTTACTGTACACATGATAAAAGATGGCACTCCTTGTTTAACAAGTACTTTCATTGTGTAGTCAGCTACTAATAAAGTTGAACATATAAGGCCCTCCTGCTTTTTTACTCGGGACTTGGGACCCGACGTTGGTGAGTTACCTAATGTTTTTTCATACTTATTATGGAAAACTAAAGATGTTTGTAAAACATGTATGTCACAGTGACCTTTGACATCAAAACCAATAGGGTTCATCTGCTGATGCTGGCAAGCTTCTCACGTCATGTTTGATGATCATTGGACAAAGCGTTCTTGGGTTATTGACCAACACATGCAAAGCAATTAACTGAGCAATTTTTTTAAGCCTCAATGAATCATAATGTTTTCGCAATATTTAGGGTCAGGGACTTTTTGCTTGGTTCGATTGGGATGGGGAAAAGACTGTTTCTATCTTGGTCCGGTGCTACTCACCTTTTCTTCGAACCACTCAATGAATTCCCTATAATTATGACCAATGTCTATTTCTATACATTGCAATATTACAATTATAGGCAAGCTTTTCAACTTATTTTTTTTTTCTGAAAAGTGCACTATACTTGGACAGAAAATTATGTATTAAATACATGAAGATTTAATTTAAATCTTAAATTTGGCCATTCTTTGTAATAGTGTTTTCCAAGAACAAGAAAATAAAAAAATCTTGTTGTAATTACAAAGTTTAACAATGTGAAATTTATCTACAGATTAGAATCTGAATATATCTTATTCCCATGTAATATATTGTGTTTAAAGAAAAAAAAGTTAAATGGAAAATAAAAACAACTTGCAAGACTATTTTGTCCTGTGGCATTTTATGAGTGTTTGTCAGGCTAGTTTGTACATACAGATCACCTTCCACATTCCTAGAAACTCCTCATTATTTTGTAAAAAGTCAAGCATAGGAAAATAAGTCTATTATTATATTCTGTGAAGATTCAAACAAGGGAAAACTCTATTATTATTATCTGTGTATATTCAACCAAGGGAAGTAACTATATTATTATATTCTGTAACAAGAGTGCCAAAATGTCACAAAATACACCCATCTTGGTTGTGCTTGTGACAAAAAATATTTTACAGAGTACAGACATATTACTGGACGTCGCCACATGCATGTCGCATGCCCGCCAAGGGTGTTCACATAATATGTCCCGTTTGTTTTTCAACGGGCGTATAAAAAGTCAAGCAAGGGAAATAACTCTTTCTATAATATTCTGTGGAGACTCCAGCAAGGGAAATAACTCTCTCTTATTAGTCTGTCAAGAGGCAAGCAAGGGAAATAACTCTTAATATTTTATTCTCATTTCAGGCAACATTACATCGGATGCTATGAACAACAATCTTCACAATACTGGACGTCATGAAAGTACGAGCAGTACCGGTAGTTACCGTAGTAACGGAGCAGCCAGTGGAGTGAATAGTCCAACAACGCCACACCCGCAGAATGGTACTAGTGGACCGCCACTAGTTATACCCCAGCCTGTTAAACCAGCCCAGAGTAAGCCCGGAAGTAAAACATATCAATGTAAAATGTGTGATCAGGTAACTACTCTTTATGCATATCCTGTAAAATCATTTAATTTCAATGGGACAAAATGTCATGATTTTGTTGAAAAAGACCATTTCATGAGGACATAATTAAGGATATCTTATCTACTAAATTGTATAATAAAGAAATTGATATTACTTGTGGGGATTTAATTTCATGGTTTACTCATCCAAGAAATCTACGAAATGAAATCCCCCTCAAATGCTAATGCTTTTGCAGGAAGAAATGGTAGCTTTTCATAGACCTGTTCATCTGAGCCTGTAAATGTAGAGTTTTGAACAATTTTACCTGAAGTACCAAAAGTGTATTTAACTTGACTTGGATAGATTTCCTTTCTCATAATGTTACATATTTCCTACAGCTCGGTAACATGTACTAGGTATTTGAAAAAAGATAAGAAACAAATTATTTGAGAAGGGGTCTTAAACAACCTCTAGTAGAAAGCAAGTGTATAAAGAAAAAATCAGGTCTGACCATTCAATATTCTAAAAATGTATTCAACATAGTGGATTTCATAGTTTAAACATATTTATTACCCAATTCATATATACAATTTCTTTCATACAACTTGACATATAACATGCATGTGTAATAAAGGATTTCATAATAACTGTGTGTGCTATGTAAGGGAGATAACCAAATTTTAGTCATAATGACTTGAAATTAAATATAAATCCTTTTAAGTCAGAATGACAGTCGCATATATTTACTATCAATTTCAAAATTAGCCATGAATACCTTTTGAGGTGATATGATACTAGAATGTCATAATTTAAAGGTAATAATGATAGCTCTCCAATTTCTGTCAATTGATGTTTTCCAAGAATAACGAAATTGAATCCTTAATGACAAATCTTTCAATCTGAAAGTACAATAATAGTCATGTCATTGATCTGAATGATAAGGATCAGTGGGTTCACCAGTATCAGTTCAAACAACTAGCACAATCACATGTCTTATGGTCTTTCACCTCATATTTGGATATTGTGCACAGTTGAAAATGACATCAACAAACCATAGATTCAACGAAGAATTCCCACGATATATAAAAAAATACCCGGACAACCAAAAATATGTCCCTGACTGCTTATATTATTAGGTTGGAATACTGGCCAAACTGACAAGAATTGGAGCAATACCGAGAGTTTTGAGAATTCAGGTCATTTCGGCCAGTATTTCAGTAAAACTAAAGCAGTCAGGGTCATATTCCAAATGTGACAGCACAGACCATCGATGTGATAATGCACTGTGTCAATGAATGAAGCTTTTTCACCAGCTAGGCTATTGAACCTGCGGAGTGTACTATTTCATTTGCATCTAAAAATAATAGATTTCATAACAAGTATGTCATGTACATGTACGCTTCTGTAATCCTAGAATTAATCATTACCAGTACTAATATGCACCAATATCAGCTGCAATGTGATACTTAAGTCTTTCAGCATAATTGTAATGTGATGTTTATAATTTTGTATGCTGATTTTTGCATTCATCATTGCAGATATTTTCTACGAAATCAGACATGTTAATTCATTGTCAACAGATCCATAAGACGGAGATGAAAACGTACAGGTGAGAATTCTTCTTTGCATGCTCCAACCTTCTTATTTAAACTTGCTGATGCGGAGAGATTAAGCGATGTATCTGTCCATTCGTCCCTTACAAAATGTTGAAACTCAAAATTATTTTTTAATTCCATCAAGGCATTGATTTCATACTTGGCATACCATCATAAAAACAATACATGATCAAGGCCATGTAACACTATCAAACATTTCATCAGAACTATGGCATCTGAATGAGCTATTTGTTAACTTTGAAACTTCGTTATGGAAAAGGCTTACACCAGGGCATAAGCACTTGCTAAACACTGTCTTGTTTAATCTTTAGAATTTACTATGTTCCAGGTGATTTCTGGGGCACCCTATGTCAGGACAATGTTTTAAGGAAACTAAATTGTCCTCTAGTCAAATATTAAGGTCTAGAAGGCTAAATTCACTCTACTATCAAGTATTGACACTGTAGAATTCCCTTGATAGTCAAATGTTAGATCCCTGTCAGCTGCAAAGTTTTGTCTGTTTTATGTAGAATAACTTCAGGGACATATCTTGAGACGAAAAAGCACCGAGGCAAATGTTTTTTAGGATATATTTGAGGTTGGGTTTCTTGACAAATTTTCACCGAGAATGCCTCTATGTGGCTACGAGCGTAAACTTATACAAATTGTGTATACATTGTATATCATACCATTGACAAACCTGTTTGTTTTATAGGTCCATGCCTAAGCTAATAGTCGTGTGTTAAAGTTTGGTGGCTGGGTGGAGTCTGGGGATTGAAATCTTGCTGCTGACGGTGCGCCATCCTGATAATTCATGTTTTGTTGATTTTCTTTCAGTCCTTCAGCCTTCAGATGTCCACAGTGTCAGAAATGCTTTGCTAATTCATCATACTTGTCGCAGCATAATCGAATTCATGCTGGTATCAAGCCGTATAAATGTGAAATCTGTGAACGTAAGTTCACTCAGCTCTCTCACCTACAACAGCATATACGAACACATACTGGTAAGTTAGTATGCGCTTGTTCTCCTTGACATGCACTTGATCTCTTTGACCATTGGTCAATAAAACTTCATATAAATGGTTGGAGCCAAGCCTAAATGCAAATTTTTCAGGAATTTCATGTTGGATGCATGGTCATTGCAAGAGTTATGACCCTTTCTTCGTTAAACTTTAGTTTGTCTGTGCTTGTTCTCATATACCATTGGAAAAGTTATGGCTCGTTGTGGGGGACATTCTTGTATATTTTATGTATTTATTGCAATCAAGGTGGTTGTTTCGTAAATGTACTTTAACAGAGGTTCTACTATGGCATAATTCCAAATCCTGAAAATGAGTCGCAAATCGGTTTTGGATGCCATAAGAACACATCCCGACACCTTAACATTGTTAACAAAGCTTCAAACATTGTTTTATTGTTAAAATTTAGATTATGGAAATTCATATGACTATAACTTTGTCAATTCTTTGAATATTTTCTCCAAATAACTTATATTTTGTGCAGAAAAAGTCCATTCTGTCTTATGCAGCAAATCTGGATTTCCGGATTATTCTGGAATTGTAGGACCCCTGTTCAAGCTGTTTTTATTTTGTACATATTTCAGGTGAGAAGCCGTACAAATGTCATCATACTGGATGTGGCAAAGCCTTCTCCCAGTTGTCCAATCTTCAGTCACACTCTCGTAGTCACATGACCGACAAACCGTATCGCTGCAATTCTTGTTACAAATGCTACGCAGATGAGGCAGGACTTAGGGAGCATATCCCTAAACACAGCGAGACGAAACATATAAAAACGCAAATTTGTAAAATTTGTGGCAAAGCGTATACACAAGAGACTTACCTGGCCAGGCATATGTTGAAACACACAGGAGAAAATGCCAAGCTGCAGCACGGACAACGAGCCCCGGTGAAGCAAGAACCATCAGAGCATTCCAGTTTAGACTCGGCCGTCGATTTCACGAGAATTTTAGATAGAGCTCAAGAAAATGCTACGCCAGCATTGAAGAGTCCAGGATCGTCAGTTTCATCAGCATTTATGCCTTTACCGCAGTTTGGCGCTACAAGCTCAAATTCTACTGCATATCCCTATGGAACGGGGTTAAATTCGGGACTCTCCTCAGCACTGTCAAACAGCAATCTGAGTCCCTCCCTTCCCCATATATCATCGATGTCTAATCCAAGGTATTTCCCCTATGACCCTTTGGGATTTCGTAAGGCAGATCCCGTCGACCGATTGGTTAACGAACGTCTTGTTAACGAGAGACTAGTTAATGATAGGCTGGAGCGAAACATGAATATGCCTATGACAACTAGGCCTGACAGCATGTTGGCAAACAGCTTCTTGAGTCTACAGCATATCAAAAATTACGCTTCTCAACAGATGCCGCCATCGTTTTCACCTTGTCCGAACAATTCTAGGCTAACATAAAGAATTTAGGCAATTCAATGTGATAACTAAAAATAAGCAAAAACAAATCTCAGCACAAAGTGTTGGATTTAAAAAAAACATGACTTTATTTGCAGAGAAGGTTTTAAAGCGGCGCTCTGTGAAGTATTTTATTTTCTTCTTTTTTGTTATAAAAAAAGGTTGGTTGTTTAAAATAACAAACTTGGCTGTGACGGTGAAGATTGCTTTTCATTGCATTGAAAACAAAATATTAAGTAATGGGAGGTAATTCTCATTTTTTGTGATGAAAAGTGACAGAGGACTGACTATGTTTACTTTTAAGCATTGATGTTTTTTAAAATATTATATATTATGTATGTATGTTTGGCAGCATTGTGACCATTTTAGTTCGGTAGTTAAGAGTGTGTTGGGACTCATGAATGTTGGGACTCATGAAGTTCTCAAGCTGTGTGAAATAAGATTCTTGGTTGTTAGGCCACAATTTTTTCATTCAAAGCCTTACAGGAACTTTTTAAAACATTTGGTGTTAGAATGATGGAATGGAACAATAATAAAGGGACCTTTAGCGGCCCTATAGGGCGTTCACTCAACGGTAGGGGATGGAGTGAACTAGGGTCCTTCTATTATATATCCATTCTTGCTCACTCAACAGCAAAATGTTTGAAAATTTCTGGAAGTGTAATAATGAAATAACTTTGGCCTTTGGCTGATTTTGATGACTTTTAGAATTATTTTGTGTATTAATCGTATGATGAAACGCTTATTAAACAAAGTATGTGATATAAGACATATATATATAGTATTTGTACTGTGTGTTCTAGATTTCTACTAGAAAAATAATATGTTTAGCGTAAAATATTCAAATGACATGAACAGCATTCAGTGTCTGTGTGTTATTAATTTTTAAATTTGTCAATTAAATGGCGATTTGATTAAAGTGCAAAGGTCAGTATTATAAGTGTAGTGTATATTACAGTAAAATTGGTATAGGTCTGTCTGTTTATACCCATTGCATTGTCTTTCCAGTTTCTGGGTAAATTTTGTGTTTAATTTATAAACTTTTTGATGGATATTGGTAACCCTTTATTGTTTCCCCTTGGTTTTGGATTTGTGAATTTGGTATCAATTAATGTTGACAAAAATCAGCTTCAACAATGTGAACGTTTATTTAATAGGGGCACCTTCCCTAGAAATGAATTCTGCAAAATCATGCAATTTTCTCCCAATATGAAGTTTAGCTCTACAAAAAAAGTTCCCATATATAACCCTATTACCAAAATGTCCTTACTTAATAAATGTCTGAAATGACCATCACAATGTATAAAAGCAAACAACCCTGTTATCTGATTCCAAAGTAACTTTGAATATTCAAATAACAAATTTTACAAAATTGGCCTCTGTAGCTCAGTGGTGAGCGCGCTTGCAACCTAATCTGGTGACACAGGTAAAAATCCAGTTGGAGGCACACATATGCCTGCCATATTCATCAGAAAGCTTACTGGCATATAAAGGCCAAGCCTTGCACAAAATAAGGTTTCCATATTTAAGCTCTTAGGTTCAGCTGAAAATATTTTGTATAGTTCACCTGAAAGTCATTATTTAAATATTTCACAGATTATAATGTTTAGTTATCTATAATCACCTGTGGGAATTATTTACATTTCATAGCTTCCTATGTTATAAGCTTGATAGGTTACAAGTATGATGCACTAATTAGACTGTTCAAGTAAACCCATCAATTATTTACAAAATGAAATTGTATGTTAAAATCTTGTAGATTAGTTACTCAGTCTAAACAAGTATTATAAAGTTACTGTTTATGAGTCATGGATGGTAAATGGATTTGTTATCTCTATGGGTTAATGGGTTGAATTAAGGTATTTAAATATATGTTCAGTTATGGAACACTTTAATGTTTTGATAGACCCCCCGAAAGTGATAAGTCAAAATGATCCCTGAATCCTGACAGTGAATTTTTAGGAGTCATCATAATATTTGCAGAATATTTGTATTATAAGTACAATAAATTTGACCATTCGGTTTCAATTTTCAAGAGTCAAATCTGGCTCTTGGTCAAATTCAAGAGTCAAACATCAATTTCAAGAGTCAAATGAAAGCCCTTGTAATGGTCAAAGGTAAACAAACAATATCTATACTACCAATGGTTCAACTTTCAGTCTTAAAATAAATATATAATGAGAATTTTTGGATAGTACATAGACATACAATGCCAGGAGCTAAATTGTTTTATGCTTATATTGTTGTGTTCAGAGAGTCTTGTGGTATAAAATTTGTCAACTTTTTCTCATGTAATTATGTGATATATGACTGTTTTACCCCGCCCTGCACACCCTTTCCCTCCTCTTCCGGAAAGAAAGTTCAAAACTTGCGTATGAAATACTTTGCATATGAGACATATTGTTAATGTAGTGTTATTGGGTTATAGAATCCTGTATGAAAGTCCTGTTATATGTAAGCATATTGTATGAAATGAAAGTTTCAGTTTAGGTTCAAAATTCTTGTCATCTTTTTAAACTTCAGATTGACTAAAGTCAAATGTAAATGCCATCCTGTTATTTCTTCTATTACTACGTATACAAATTCAGTTTTGATTTCAAGATGAAATTTTGGGAATTTCCACTGTTGGTCCTGTAGTGGAGGGGCGACTCTTATGGTCTTGTAATAAGAAATTTATACCTTTACAATGAATTGGATGATTGGTAAATGTCTGTATAAAGCCACTAACAAAGCCCCCTCTTCATGACAAATTAAGTGGTAATGCATAATGATATCTCTCTTCTTCTGTAGGTAATCATATTTTGAAAATAGGGATTTTATTGGTTGTTAATTTACAATACAATGTGCAAGAATTTGTTTGCCAAAATAACTGTTTGCCTTAGCAATCAATATTTTAAAACCTATGCAAAATGCTTGTTTTAAACATAATATTTTTACACTTTTTATGGACATAGACTCCTACAACTATTAGTGCTCATCTTTTTTGTATTGAAACTGAAAAAAAAGTTTTTAATGAAAAAATTTTCAAAAACCAACAGGATGTACTATGCTAATCAAATTGGCCAAAAATACTATTTAGTTAAATTTGTTGTGTTTGAGATATTGTTTCAGATATTAACACATTATTCTCTCCATTCCAGCTTAAATTTGTAACTAACATTTCACAGACATGAATATATTTTTGTATCTCTTATATAGAAAAGTCAAGTGTAACATTATGCCAAAGGATGTCATTTATATTAGGCCATAATAAATTAATTCCTAGATTTGTCATGCCTCCCTGTTGTCTAGTTTAAGCGCTTCTTCATTTTTTAATTTCATTTAAAATAATTAAAACCCATCAAGTGTGCCTTTTCTGTTTAAAACATCTTAAACTCCATGATTCTGATAACCACTTAAAACTTCTTTAAAATTTGTTATATCTTACAGAAAAATCAAAGTTTAACAGATATTTTGATGATACAAATTGATTCCTTTTCACCCCTTGTCCCTACTTGAAGAGAACATAATCTAGAAATTAAGTTATGTTGGCCTTGCATGAATAATTTTTACCTATTTTCACAATGTGCTCACTTTCCGTGCCAAAATATATTATGTGCTATTTGCTATTTTATCTTTTTTCCCCTTTTTCCTTTTACTGTTTATTGTAGCTGACGTAGTATTGTTTGAAGTGACGTTGATTTGTTGTTGATCAAGCCGAATGAGTCAATTTTGATGTCTAAATGGATGTTTGGAAAAATTGTTCCATTACCAGAATCTGGAATGTTTTTTGAATGATAGATCATTTCTAGAAATTTTGAGTAGATCTTTGCCTTGTTTATTTGCCATTTTCTTTATCAATCATATGTTGTTAAATGGTTTAAACACTCAAATAGGCAGCACAAGGAAATTCTGAGTAGGCCTTTTCTGGTTTATTTGCAGTTTTTGTTATCAACTGTATGTTGTTAAATGGTAAACACTCAAATAGGCAGCACATTACAGAATCACAAAGTTTCCAAGTAAGCCAGGTTTATTACATTTAACTCAAATCTTCAAAACGTCTAACTTTCTGTATTTTTCTGTCCATCGATAAAACTATATTTTGGTGCAAAACATGTGAATAGATATTTTATCACAATCAAAACTTCACAATTAATACATCCTTAATTCCTAATTTATGTGCTATTTTTGTTGTGGACAAATTTCCACTTAATATTGTTTTAATTATTTATAATGAGTTAGTTCCCTTTGCTTTAAAAGAACTACCAGTGTATCTTTTTTGATGGAATTTTTAATTTTATGATATTCATTCAGATAAGCAATGCATGCTGTTGCATTAACGTAAAGCATATATCACCTATATATATATCAAGTCCCGGTTACTGTCAACATTCCGAAAAAAATCATTGTGTAAAATCAGATAACATACCGTATTCATATAGTAATTGATTATCAAGATAGTTATTGTTTTAGTTAGAGAGTTAAAATGTATGACCGGTGAATACTTGTCATTGATGGATGTAAAATTGGTGGGAGATAACTTTGTATCGAATTTTGGTAGAAATCTTCACAATTGGCAGCCATATTAGACTATGATGTTTTTGAATTTTATAGTTTTTTGGTATGAAAGCATTAAACATATCAGTTGCACATGACACACATAAGTGTATATATCTCTTATTACATTTTGTACTTAAGTTGGGCTCCTTATATAGTTGGTCTACATTATGACTTCCAATATAATTGGTTATGGATGGGTTTCTTTTGACTCTGTAGTGGAGGTTTTGACCCGTGAAACTTCTAAAAATGTCCACTTTGACACTGAAGCTGAGGACCATCTTCATCTTCATAAAACCTGAAATGTATTCAAAATTATCAAAATGAACCTTCAGATTCAGAAGTTTTAAATGAAACTCATGAACGTGTTAGGCTTTTGTTGTTGTTGGTATGCTGATTGTACATATATATGGCAAATCTCATATTTTTGATTTATTAAAAACAAACGCTCAATTTAATTCTAAGTCTGAGGTTGAGTGTGCAACCTGTTTGTTATTTAAGCCCTGCCCCCCTGACTGGAGTGAAAATGGCATGTGTTATCCTTGTGAATGTTTCATATCTTGGACAGAAGTCTGTCTATATGTCAAGTTGAACTTACTCATTTAATGTCATAACATCCACTTTGCTGTCTGTGAGTCAGTGGGTATGTCGATTTGTTGATATGTTTTATGCAGTTTGCTTTGTATGATTATGATGTAATACGGTTGTTTTGATTAAGTATTGTATGATTTTTAATTATTATAAATTTTATTGTGTTATAATATTATACTATATTATGATTAAATTGTGTGAATAGGGCCTTTCATAGATAAATTATGAAAATACATATGGCTCAATCCACTTTCTTTTGAAGGGTGGCTAAAATTGTACAGTTTTTGTTGAAAGTTATATTAATATTAGATTATGGTTGTTTGTTTGTTCACAATTTTTTGAAACATGCATGTTGCAAAAAAAACTATGATGTATAAATTTTGTATATGTTTATGTGTCCCATTAGGTACATATTATTGTGGTCATATTGCATTGTTCTATTTTTTCCATATGTGCATCACATTTTATTGTTCACTATTATGTATACATGTATTTGTACCATACTATGACAGGTTTAATCCCAAAATAAAACATGGCAATGTCATACAGTAGTGCTAATTGGAGAAAGGTAAACGTTTATAATTATAGTCAGTACTTGTTATGTTCATGACTCCTAAACTTTTGAAAAATCTCAATTTGAGTAAAAAATAAATATCAACTAAAACGTTGCCACATATAGCTACAATGAATTTCATTTGAGTAAATTGGGACTCAAACTAGCGCTATGCACAGTTTATAACCTCAACATTGCAAGAGCAAGAACTTGAGCTTTGAATTCCAAGTTCTGTGAAATTTCTGTTTGAAGTGCTTCAACATATTGGGACTAGTTTGAACAATATTTATTAAAAGCTGTGGTATTTGAGGAACAGAGACAATTTACCAATAGATTAACTTCCCACTAGATGCAATATTTTACTAGATTACCAAAAATGCTTGAATTCTACCAAATTTCAATTTTTGCTCATTTTAAACAAAAGTGGTGCATTATAAATCTTGAGTTGACACTGCCAGTTGATTTGTGGATTTTACTGTATTTTTTGTATCATTGATTTCATATTTCCTATACCTTTCTCCTCAGATAGGGAAACTCTATTTCTTCATATAGTTATAATGTTTAACTCGCTCATTGTTACCCCCTCTCCATTGGACATCATTCCATTTTGTGTTATTGTGCGCCGCGAGCAAATGTTTGTTTGTGTTTAAGTTAGTAGCATTATAGTAGTTATTTTTGACATTATGACATTGAGTAGTTTACAGGGCTCTGTCCCTCCTTTATATTACATGAATTTAGGGGCTGTAATATCATTAGAATACTGTTCATATTTCACCCTACTGGTTGGTAGTAGATTGTTGAATGCTGGTTAATGTCCTTTCTGTTTGTCCATGTTCCAGTCTTGCTTTGATTAGGTTACCGTAAATGATCAGCAATAAGTCGTGCTAAGTCATAAGTCGCAGGGAGGGTCTTTCGATTAAAAAAATCGTACCATAACTGTGTCAAAGTCGCAGGGGGGGTCTTTCGATTAAAAAAATCGTACCATAACTGTGTCAAACAGTAATAGTTTGTCAAATCGCAATGTGGGGAGCGGTGGCCTAGAGGTACGGCGCGCGCTTCGGGATCGAGAGGTCCCGGGTTCGATCCCCCTCTGGACCACTGGTCAAAATCTCTGAGCAAGACCCACAGCTCCACTCCACCATGGTGTAAAATGGTACCTGTGAGGGCAGTGTCTATTCCTGGGCGCCGCAGATCGATGTTGGCTGCCACACCACAGGAGAGAAATAGTCTCCCCAGGGAGACACGAGTGTAGGTTTCCATATGTAGCCCAATGACCAGGGGAGTTAAAAATGTCAAAGGGTGCTTGAGCGGTCTAACAGCTGAAAAGAGCCCTAGAAAATTGGTAACTTAACTTTTTTTTTAACTTTTAAATGTTAAAGTTCTTTCTTTCTCCATAAAATAGTTTCTCTGATTTTACAAAAATCCTAGTACATCCATCAAGGATACAGTCAAAAACCAAAATCAGTAACTTGGTTAATCTGTCTTCTATTTTTGAAGCAATCTATTGAGATTAAAACCAATGGTCTTAATACATATTCCTTACAAAGAGACAGTTACTGGGTACATTACATCTAATCAACCAGTAGGGGGACATCCTATACCTTAGAGGTGCATCCATCACTTGATAACATTATATCTGCATCATTTATTGATTGTACCTACTATATGAATATGTTTTATAGAGTAATGAGCATTCTTGCTCTGTCATACAGGGCAAACAAATAACAGAACTGGCATAAATAAGCAGCATTGTAAACTACTACCAGCATTTCCAGGTGATTTCTTCTATCTGCCCCCCCCCCCCGCAACCATTTACTAATGGGGAGGGAGGAGTTGCAAAGAAGGTTCTACTGCTATCTTATCCTATACCTGGGTAAAATATGCAGAGTTAAAACTCACTGCCAATATAATCTGTTACATTTTGTAATAAAAGTTTCCCCACCTGAGGGACTTTGTTAACCATGTGTGAGTAAGTCACTAGTTTCCCTATCCCTTCATACATGTTTAAACAAATGGCAAGCAATTGATATCCTATCTGCTGTTTTTTTTCACCTTTAAGCACATCATTTATGGTCACTATAATGAATATTTTTTAATGAAATCATTATTGAATGTTTCATCTGTCTGTTGAATCATCTACTAAAACTATCTAGGATTTATTATCCACTAAACACTTAGCTTCATTAAATTCTGAATACATTGATAGTGAATAGTTTGATTGACTTATATACGAAAGTCTAGATTTTGAATTTGGTCATATCTTGATTCTAAAAAAATTACTGACATTCTTATTTATACTTTATTTTGAAAGTTCAATGCAGCACTATGTTAACATCTTATATACGATTATATAGTTATCATGTGTTTGCACCTATCCCTCGACGTGCTTTAAAAACATGGAAAATGATCTTAAGTTAAGGACTCGGCTGGATGCAAGTATTTCAGAAGCCCAGATGAATAACTCTGACGAGATCATCAACATAACGGTATGAGAAGGTTTCATGATTTAAGCAACAATATTAACATAATCAGTTGAAACTAATACTAAAATGATAACCGTGAAAATCTGAACTATATTTCATCAATGCCATATTTATCTTTTGCACTTATCATTCTGAAAGAATGGTTCTAGTTGCTAGGTAACATATTTATGTATTGTATCCAAGGTGACATACGAGATTTATTGTTTCCATTTATTACTATTTATATGCCTTTTCATATATTCTAGACTCAGCATGTCACAGGAATTTTCTATTTACCTGTCTAAATAAGGAATAAGTTTTCACATTTGTACATAGGCATATTTTGTCAAACTTGTTATTAATACATATATACTGAAGCTGGAAATCGGCTTCATTTGAATTATTATTATTAAAATCATAACGAAGCTTGGTACCAGTGTCATTTGCGTGTACATGTATGATGAAACTCTGGTTTCCCTAAGAATTCGATCAGCATTATTCATTTCCTTTTATATATTGTCTTAGTGCATAAATATTGTTGACTAGCATTTGTGTCACTGTGTAGAGTTCAGCACTTTATCTCTTTATTCTAGAATTCAATGTTATTCTTTAGAAAGGTTATTGACCTTACTGGTTTAGTTTATTATTATTCATATTTTTATAAAAAAAGTCAATGGGTGAAAACGGCCATATCTCTTTATTTGTAACTAATGAGAACTAAAAAGGTTACATGCATTATTGCAAAAATGTATTTCTTTATTGTTCAATTTATGCTGGTCATTGAAATGCTTTACAAAATTGTCAATAATTTTTGCTTCCTTAGATGAAAGATAAAACAGTTTATTCCCTTGGAACGGAGACATTAAATTGAAGGTGAAAGATTTGTCTCCCTTAGATTTAAAATGTCGTAGCTTCATTCCTTCACTTTAAGATGAACTTTGATGTAGGACATTATATAGAAATAGGACTCTAAATATTATATAAAAAATTATTTGTAACGCATACAAACAATGTCATAAATAACAGTATCACTATTTTCTTTACATTTCCTCCCCTATTTTTCTGAATGTTGTGGCCATTTTGTTGTTCCTTTTGTCATTTGCCATGTTCACTGGTAAGGCTTGGTTAAAACTAGTTTTCATTTTATTAACAGTTGAAATTATCAACTGGACATTTACATTTCACTTGGGTCATCATGCATATTGCATCAGAAATTAAGCCAGGGTAGGACAAATACCGGTAGCTGGTCAATGTCAGCACCACATTATTTCAACAGTTCTTCATGAAGATAGATACTAACATGAATTCAATACTTTGTTATGAATAGTTCATTTTTGTTGTTGATTTTCCAAGGTTTGTGAAATTAAATGAAATGTTCTTGAGCACTATTAATTATTAAATTTTAAAATTACCTTATATATAATTTGGAGACAGTTTTTATCATTTAATTATTTTATCATTTTTGTCATATTCTACTTTCTTGAATGCTGCATTTTATATCAGTTCTAATCTGCTTGATTGTTTAGGTTTTGTTACAATAAAGACTCCATTTTGTCTGCAAATTTCTTTTTGTATGGATATGTTTATATATAGTAGGGTTCAAATTTAATTATTTTGTAATGTCAATCGTGTTATATATAAATAATACAAGATGAGAAAGTAGATTGTTCCTATTTTAGTTACAGCAGCATGGAAAGTGAATATTCCCGGCTAGACTTATTGCTTGTCATGTCATATTTGGTCTATTTTTGCTGTTCCTTTAAGAATAATTAAATATGGGTTTTTTAACACTTAGATGGTTAGAAAATAGCATTACAATATCACACAGGACTACATATAATTACAAAGTAAATTACGAAGTAACGCTTGCATATAATCTCCAGTAAACTTGGTTTCACATGCATTTGAATAATGAAACTGGTTATATTCCATTTTAATTTCAATGACACCTTTTCATACTTATCTGAATTAGACCTCTTTAAATGAAAAAGACAGACATTTTTTTAAATGATCATACATAATGTACTGTTAGATAACTATTTCTATCACAACCATTTTTGGTTCATTTTGTAAAAGGAATGTACATGACTTAGTCGTATTTAAGCACTGATAATACATAATATTATAAGGGTTTGTAAGTCACTGAGAATTGAACGGTTTCCAGGGGAACACTTATACAAACAAGCTGGAAAATCAGTTGACATAAAAGCAATGGTTTATCACAACATGTAAAATGTATGCAATTATAATCAATATCAAACAATTTAATCATTGAATCAATTCTGAAATGGAACAGAATAAAATTTGGAAATGCACATTAATAACTACAAGTTGTATACTGTATTCAACAACTTAACCGCGAAAGAATAATATGTGCTCTTTGATACTCATGATGCTATGATTTACTTATTACGCAACTACATGATGAAATTATTAGTCAACGTTTTGTTGATGTGGTGGATTATAGTGATTTATGTATCTGATCTTCCCACATTCTGTGAAATAGGGATTGGTTTTAAAAAAGCTTACATTATTTTCAATTTGCAGTTATTTTATCTTGTCTATAGTTGTTTTCAAGCAATATTTCTGTCATTTGCCGATTTTCTTGTTCCATTTTATTTCATTTTCCCCCAACGTTTTCACCAGTGCACCAGTGTTTGTATTTAGTGGACTATGTATAGTTCTTTGCTGAGCAAAAATATCGCTTTGTTAAATGTAAAAATAAAATATTTCAACGAAGTTGAAGCAAAAACATGTTGTTTGTTTTCTTTTTGAACTAATGCCCAAGAACCAATTCAACCCAAAACCAGACAATGCAAATAACTTATCAATGTAACCAGATATCAATTTCTATCACCTAACCAGCCAGAACAACTGCTTACAAGAGCAAAACACTGTCTGCCAGTATCTGGATTTTACCATCAACATCGCCCTTGTAAACAAATGTGATATAATTCCTGAAATAGGTGATCATGGAGTGGTATTCATAGAGTTAATAATATATGAGGAAATCAACAGGGAAGGTAGCACTCAACCAGTCGAGCACAGAAAACATTACACATGTAACATCATGATATAACACAACTACACAATGCCCATATATTATTTAACAACTACACGGAACAATGCCCATATATTATTTAACAACTACACGGAACAATGCCCATATATTATTTAACAACTACATGGAACAATGTCCATATTATTTAACAACTACATGGAACAATGCCCATATATTATTTAACAACTACACGGAACAATGCACATATTATTTAACAACTACATGGAACAATGCACATATTATTTAACAATTACATGGAACAATGCCCATATATTATTTAACAACTACACGGAACAATGCACATATTATTTAACAACTACATGGAACAATGCACATATTATTTAACAACTACATGGAACAATGCCCATATTATTTAACAACTACACGGAACAATGCCCATATTATTTAACAACTACATGGAACAATGCACATATATAATTTAACAACTACATGGAACAATGCCCATATTATTTAACAACTACACGGAACAATGCCCATATTATTTAACAATTATCTACATGGAACAATGCCCATATTATTTAACAACTACACGGAACAATGCCCATATTATTCAACAACTACACGGAACAATGCACATATTATTTAACAACTACACGGAACAATGCACATATTATTTAACAACTACATGGAACAATGCCCATATTATTTAACAACTACATGGAACAATGCACATATTATTTAACAACTACACGGAACAATGCCCATATTATTTAACAACTACATGGAACAATGCCCATATTATTTAACAACTACATGGAACAATGCCCATATTATTTAACAACTACACGGAACAATGCACATATTATTTAACAACTACACAGAACAATGCCCATATTATTTAACAACTACATGGAACAATGCACATATTATTTAACAACTACAATGTACATGGAACAATGCACATATATAATTTAACTATGATATGCTATATGTGTCCGATAAATTTCTAAATTTGCTGGTTGCCCACTGGGCTACCAGAATTATTTTCTGGTAGCCCGGAATTTTTTCTAGTTGCCCAGAAATTGCAACTGCGGAAGTACAAGTATAAATTTGCTCAATATTGGCACTGAACTTTGATAGATGTGTCAATATGGCAATGTTTGTCAAATGTACTTGTCATATGATTGGTAAACATGACTAGTTCCTAGTAACCTGATACCCCGGCCGGTATATATTTTTATTTCATATTCATTGTAATGTCAGTAAATAGCTATACATATTGTACTCTACTACGGCTTTCCCTTGAACCAGGCACCATTAATACATAAATTGCATACACAAATTGAAGAAAACATGTCCATTCTTTCTCCATCCTTTCTATCTTGTAATTTACCCTTGGCCTCTTTATATGTTTTGCTGGCTGTCATTTTAATATCATAAGGCCTAGTAAAATGAATGAATTGATACCTGGCTTCCATCCAGACTGTAGGCCTATGTGTATAAATATATTTAACTGTGTGTAGTATTGACTCTAAATGCATCCAGTGCTTTTATTCTGAATGTCAGTCAGAGCAGAGTTACTTCCCTTGTAGTCCTTGCTGGACATGTACAAACATAATGTAGATTTGGAAGACAAAAGTGTCATGATTAATTCAATATGAAGGGTAAAACACGCCTGTTGTTAATTTAACATCTGCTGGTATGTATTTTAATGTTTCTGTTGACTACAGACATTTAGAATTTTCATAGTTGGACCAAAATCGTATGTGAAGGTCGCGAAAACATATGACATTTCAAATTGTCGTCAATTGAGTGATCAATGATAGCAAATTCTTTTAAATAAAATTTTTTGTATATTTTACTGCTCAAGTCTTTTATTTATGACTTCCAATACAGCTTTGACAAATCGCAAAACTCATAACCAATTTTCATTTTTGTTGACGTCGTGGTTGACTGCTAAAGCCCGGAATCCAAAAGTACGGTTGCAGAATTTGAGTTTGGGCTTTATACCCGACCCGATGAGCAATTTTATCAGATTGTCGGCGAATTTTAACACCTTTGATGGGATTAACTAATTGCTGGCAGGTTGCAAGAGGCAATTACTGATTGTTTATTGGGGTCTTCAGTATACATGCCTGTACAGGGTTCACCCTGGCCATTTTAAAATACTAGCCACTTTTTTTCTTCTGAAAAAAATAATAGCCATATTTTGCGCGGTCTTCCGAATCGTGTGCATGTGTTACAAATAAAAGACAACAGTCAACTCTAAGTTAGTTTACAGCTACTTTATTTAGGATTCACTTAAGTTAACAACAAAAGCAACACTTATAATAAATACATAATAAATACATCATGCTCCAGGGCTTTCATTCTAATATATTCAATTATTCATTAAAACTATGCAGTTGAGTCACCTCCCACCAAACAAAACTTTGAGTATATGATATATCCCAATATATATTCTATTTACTTACTTAATACACACTATTAGAAAAAGCCCTGTTGCCACAGAATCAGAACAACAATAATAATAAACACATTCATTTCAAAGAAAACATGTATTCTCTAAAAAAAATTGTTTAAACATGATAATGAAATAAACAGACTGACAATAAAGACAATATCTCAAAGCATGATGTTTATCATTCTTACAAAGCTTTCACTAAGCTCCAAAAGTGAGGAGTCAAAATGACTCTTTGAGTCGACTCTCAATTTTTAAGAGTCATCAAAATATTACAAGAAATTTGTATTTTAAGTAAAGAAAATTTGACTCTTGGGCTTAATTTTCAAGAGTCAAATTAGGCACTTTTTTTCAAATTCAAGAGTCAAAATGCAGTTTCAAAAGTCAAATGAATGCCCAGGCCTGGTATTTATAAAGCATCTTAAGTGAAAACTTAAATATTTTGACTTAAGTTGAAATATTGAGCTGCCCATATTTCACAAGAAATGGAAAAAAACAATGTTTTCTAAATGAGTTTAGCAGCTTTTTACATAATGATTCTAAGCAATGTAAATAATTGTTGAACAGAACAGAACAATCATCATGGGAAATCACGTCCAGGTTTCAACATAGAAATTACCATTAAGTTTTCCACATTTGGGGTTTTGAGGCAATTTCTGGTTTTGGTTTTGATTAAATTGTGTCGGCTGAAACCCCGTTCACAGTCAACAGTGGACACAGGGGTTCCTAGGTACCTCAAAAGAAAGGAGGACAATTGGGGGAAAAGTGATTGTTCAGATATGGCATATTGTATAACATCATCAACATTGTTGAGAAGGGACAGCTTTCGGTCATTGCTTTTCAAAAAGTCTAAAAAATCCAACATCTCACACCGGATTGTGGTGTTAGGGTCCATTTTCATACAGAAATTGTTCACTGTGTTCAACTCGCTACCAATTTGGTCTACTTTGGTAGCATCAGTCAGGCCAGAAATTGTTCTAGGGTTAAAAATATCACAGACTGCAGACAGAACAGCACTATCACCAGTTGAATCAAATCTCATTTCAAGGTCCTCAATCAAGAAATTACAGAATTTGACACAAGTTTCCTTAGCTTCTTTACGCTGTTTAAAGGAATCTTTGATTACATGTGGCCCAAACTCAAACTCATAAACCCCTGGTATGGTGTCTGATTCAACTGGTGATTGTGGTACAGACTGTAAAAATGCATGAATGTTCTCACCAGAGCAGTCCTGTAATTGCCTAATCTTTGTAACAGTGTGATGTAGCAAAGGGTACACAGAGGAGAAATTGATGCCTGATACCTGATAAGATTTCGACAGACGACACAGATAATGCATAACATCAGCCAAAAAATGGGCAGTGTACAAAAACTTATATGTATTCATGGATTTTACCAAACCTGCAGACTTTGCACTCTTATCGGCCAACAAAACAGACACTAAACATCTAAAATTGATAATGACAGCTTTCAGTGCACCGTCAAACGATAACCACCTTGTATGGAAAACTTGTTTAAGTTTAATTTTCTTATCTTGTTCCAAGATTTCTTGCATTGCTCTCAGTTGATTGGAATGTTTTGGGGAATATTGAAAGTACTTATACAGGGCATTGACAGTATCTTGAAATTTTACCAAGTAAATAATTTTGTCAGCTGCTCCCCCAGAACTCAACGCAAGCCTATGCGCAATACAATGCACAGACAGAGTACCAGGGCATTTTTCTTTCACTTTCTGGACCAAGCCAGCTTTACAACCAGTCATCACTGCTGCCCCGTCAGTGGCAATACCGCACAACTTTGACATGTCTAGACCACGCCTTGACAGTAAATATAACAAAGAGTCATAAATAAGCTGGGCAGTGGCACCATCAGACAACTTAACAAGATCTAAAAACCTACTTGTTGGAATCATTTTTCCCTTCTCAGATACAAGATAAACAATGTACACAATTAAGTTTTGATTGACAGTAATGTCTGTAGATTCATCTAGAGTAACACTGAAGAATGGGGAGCTATGGACACATTTAATCAGTTCATCAGTCAGTACATTAGCAATGATTTCCTCAAATTCTGTCACAGAAGTGTTATGTTCGTATGTTGTTCTCTTGTCACACTTGAGATGCTGAAGCTGGGAAGCACCCTGAAATGATAAATTATAAGAATGCCATTTAATGATTAGCTTTGAACTGCTTTCAGACTGCTACTTGTCTGTTTCTGTAAGTTAAGACTTGATTCACATAAATAAGACAATCTGTGTCTAATATACCATCAGGATTGAGGGGTTGTGAGCAATAATAACAAAGTGTGGAGCTTGTTTTGCATTGAACAAGTGATTACAATTATTCAAATTGTTTTGTCGGTAGAGCAGTTAGCACTGTTGCGGAGAAAATTACTCAGAAATGAAGTGCTGAGAGTGATTGATTTAGTTGGAAAAACTTGTCTCACAATCAACCATAAATAAATTAGTATACATTAATTTAATAATCCGGAGGTCCATGGTTCAAATCTCGACCGTAGCAAACGATTAGTTATATGCCAAAGAACAACTTATTCTTATATTCTAAATTTCAGTTAAATATGTTTTTGAGATACTGTCTGGTTAATTGTAATTTAGAGACATTTTCAATTGTTATACTGGTTGATAATAGTTATATAAACAAACCAAAACAATACCTGCTCTTTACAAAGACTGTTCAGATCAGTCATCAGACTGTTGGGTAGATCATGTTCGGCCAAAAACACCACATTCCTCATGGCACTAATCACAGCAGCCTCAGATAGTAGGAGTTGTTTTACTCGAGCAGTCTCACACTCTTTCACCTCAGTCATTATCTCAATGGCCCTCATATGACTGTTGTCTCCTGAAACCAAAGAAAGTTACATACAGAACAGTACTTGTAGCTTTTCCATGACTAGGTATTTAACGGTCAAACCAATTCAATCAGCACAGTGTGAGAATAATTTGTGTAGCACGTTGTTTCTTAGCAGTATCAAGTGCTTGGTATCTGCAGACACAGTTAAGATATATCCTGAGCTTGGTGTCTAATTAGTTGCGGTCGGACCACGAGTATATCTTCGACATGAAATAGATGTGAGAATAACCATACATTATCAAACTAAAACAGCACTGAAAAAATCTAAAAGGACCTATCTAGCAATGCACTGGCTGACACCCAGATTACCCCACCCAACAATTTTAGAGCAATTGTGAAAGAAAAATACAAATTCCTTCTAATAAAAGTCATGACATGACAAACAACATCAGCGTCGATCAGAAATGATGAAAATGCATCAAGAATTATGGGTCAAATTATCGTTAATCTTACGTTTTCCGTGTATAACATGCTTTCTAACAAAATAATTTTCATTTTCGTTCTCTTAGACGCCATTTTTAACGGTGATTCGGTAAAAACTACCTCAGACAAATTACCCGGCAGTATTGACGAAAACAGACGCGCATCAAAAATTGCATGCTCAAGTCTTTTTATTCATGCTTAAATCTGCCACTTTGTTATGAAAAATATTAAGTCCATAACCTATATGAGTTAATATTAAATTATACTTACCAGGTTTTCTCCCTTTTGGTTTTTCATGTGCTTGCACATTCTCAAGTTTCATACTGGAACATCCGGTCGTGAAGGAATTCACTAATTTGGCATCCTTACACAATTTACAGAACATGAGTTTTTGAACTGGATCATAGACAAGCCAGCTATGTTTTTGTTGCCATTCGGACCGGAATTTACGATAAACACATTGTTTGCTCAAAAGATTTTTCCTGGACGGAAGAGCGAGTACAGTATTACATGACTTCGTCGGCGTCGAAGGTTCTGGATTAAGAGATATACAGTTTTCAGTTTCAAGAGAATTATTCTCACAGTCATTGATACGTATTTCATCACTATTTGCATTATCAGTACTATCTGCCTTGCAGAAACCGAAAGCACTCAATTTCCTGACTTTGGAATCTGACTTTAACGGCGAGAGCTTACGTTTAAGACGACCCATGTTGACACATGAAACTTAAGTCAATAAGTGATTTGTTTGTTTCTAAATCATGTTTTGGTGAAGGGAAAACAATAACAAATATGTTTTTCACATGTATATTGTTTATTTATCGCCAATATAACAATTAAAAGCCGTTAATTTTCGTGACTCTTCTTCATCAGCGGCAAACAACAAAAAACGAACCATTTATGAATTTGTCGATAAATGGGGATTAACTAAATTTGTAGACCCTTCATTGTCACTTAATTGGTGTAATTATACTGGTTATAGACAGTCATAAAGAGTATACATCCCTGCAGGGGATATCAATTATCGGCTTAGCATAATTTATGACACGTGTGTTACACACGATCACGTGGTACGTCGATTATGTAATTATTGATTTTCTGTGTTTACCATCGCGGTTTATGGGTTTTATACGTGTAAAATAGACATAATAAAAAATATTTGGCCAGATAATAAGATTATCGACATTTTTAATCGCCAAATGAAAAAAACAGTCGCCATTTAGATAAAACTACCGGTAAATGTCGACAATGTCGATTGACAGCGTGAGCCCTGCAGCCTGTATATTGTCGCTTTTTTACAGTAATTAGACAAGTTATAGACTCGATTTATTGTAAAATACGAATGACCGGACTACCAATTCTGAGATTTTATGGTTGCCCGGCGGGCTTACATCTGAGTTTTTTTGGTAGCCCAGCCAAAATTTCTGGTAGCCCACGGGCTCCGGGCAGTGGATTTATAGGACATATTGCAGAAAAATAATGACCCCAAGTGACCAAAGCAAGCATTGTGACTACGAATATCCCCATATACCGCTTTGTCACAGACTTAGGGCAACCATGTCCATATGAAAAGAATGTCACATGGTGTACAACAATTTTACAGTTAAATGCACAAAGTGATATCAAATCCGACCATGCTGCAAAAAGAAATGATCCATACAAACTTCAATTTGACCTATGATCTTCAACTGTGACATTGCCTTTGAGAAAGAAACCAGATGTTGCTCAGGACACTCCAAACTAGAAGTTATGAACATTTTTGTTAAATTATTTCCAAATCCCACTATAAATGACATAGTTATGATGAAGACAAGCTAAATTATGGGTATTTCTGACCTTAAAACTTCAAGTGTGACCTTGATTTATAAGCAAGGATCCTGTGGGTTGGGCATAACACGCCGCCTAATGGAGTTGAACATTCCTACATAATATAAGCAAGATTGGTCAAAGCTTGGCACATTTATTGTCTGGACAAGCTCCATTTTGGCATTTGACCTTCAACAGTGACCTTAACCTTCGAGCTAGGAACCTGGAGTTAAGCATGACACTTCTCTTATAGAGGTGAACATTCCTGCCAAATAAAAGCAAGAATGGTCAAAGCATGGCAAATTTATGGTCCAGAAAAGCTTCATTTTGACATTTGACCTTCAACTGGGACCTTGAACTTTGAGCTAGGATCCTGGGAATGAAGCAAGACACTCTGCCTTATAGCGGTGAACATTCCTGCCAAATATTAGCAATATTAGTCAAAGCATTACTTGGTTACGGTCCGCACAAGCTTCAAATTGACCTTCAACAGTGACCTTGACCTTTGAGCTAGGAACCTGTGGGTGTGGCATGACACTCCACCTTTTGGAAGTGATCACTCCTCCCAAATTTAAGCAAAATAGTCGATGCATAACAAAAGTTAAGGTCAAGAAAATCTTCAATGAGACATTTAACCTTCAACTGTGACCTTGACCTTTGGACTAGGAACCTGGGCGTTGGGCATGACAGTCCAACTTATGGAGGTGAAAATTCCTGCCAAATTGAGCAAAAATGTCAAAAACATGGCAGATTTATGGTCCGGACAAGGTTCAATGTGACATTTAACCTTCTACTGTGACCTTGACCTTTGGACTAGGAACCTGGCTGGGCATTGGGCACAACACTCCGTCTTATTGAGGTGAACATTCCTGCCAAATATGAGGAATAATGGTCAAAGCATGGCAAAATTATGGTCTGGATAAGCTTCAATGTGCCATTTAACCTTCAACTGTGACCTTGACCTTTGAGCTAGGAACCTGTGCATTGGGCACAACACTCCGACTTATGGAGTTGAATATTCCTGCCAAATATAAGGAAGAATGGTCAGAGCATGGCAAATGTATGGTCTGAACAAGCTTCAATGTGACATTTAACCTTCAACTGTGACCTTGACCTTGTGGTCAGGAACTTGGGCATTAGGCACAAAACTCCGACTTATGGAGGTGAACATCTCTGCCAAATATAAGGAAAAATGGTCAAAGCATGGTAATTTTATGGTCCAGACAAGCTTCAATGTGACATTTAATACTCAACTGTGACCTTGACCTTTGGGCTAGGAACCTGGGCGTTGAGCATGACACTCCCGACATATGGAGGTGAACATTCATGCCAAATATAAGAAGGATAGCTCCATTTATGACAAAGTTATGGTCCGGATAAGTGTTTCGGGACAAACTGACCAACCGATACATCGACCGACAAAATGTCTTCTATTTATAGCGCCTCCCTACCAATGGTAGTCACTAGTGGGGGTATAATAATAAATATAGAGCCGTGCTGGGTTGCGTAATAGAATATAGGCACTCGTTTAAATGTGAAAATTAAATAACTTGTGCTACAACAAACCATGGTTCAAACCATATTCTCACACAAAATTCAAGGACTTTTCAAGGTAAAATATGAACTTTCAAGGCATTTTCCCAAATATTTTCAGACACTAAATTTTACGCTCATTTCATTATGCACTGTCATTCTATACACAATTTCTGGTGACCATTCAATTTCATTTTGACGTAAACAATGCTTCATTTTAACAACATCCATTCACTTCAACTGTTTGCCTAAATACAGGGGTCTTCAGTTAAGTACCATTTTTGCCTTTTTTTTAAAAGGTAGCACTAAATATAAGTACTTTTTAAGGTTATAACCATATTCAAGGTCTTTCTATGCTTGCCAAACCTTGAAAACAGTCGGCAGCAAATACACAATGAATATGTGACTGATATACATGTATCAAATATTCCCTGAAACGAATGTGCAACAAACAGACTGACACCAACGACACAAAATTGAACTGATTAAAGGTTTTTGAATATGAGGCCAGAATTGTGACCTGGTGACTACACAATGCTTTTGAGTTTGACCGACTGACCAAGCAGATATAGAAAATGACTATAATGCTAATATTTATACTATCACTGTAAATGAGGGAAATGAAAAATGTATTCAAGCATTGTAAATATCTTTGTACACAAGAAAACGCATTCAAATTGTCATAATTTGATTAAAAATCAATAAATGAAACATATATCGAGACTTATATGGATATGATATATCGTTTAATTTGTGTTAACACTTTATTTCCCGCTTCGACGGCTTTTCTCAAGATTCAACTCTTCTTTTTAAAGCCCACAGAAGTTCTCTAGCGTAGATTCGACATTGCATAGATTTGGATTATAAAGACATCATTTTGCATATTTCAATTAATGACAAATATATATATTACAGGGTTTCTCTACTCTATGGCGGGGTTAGAGATAAAACTGGGCATAGGTTCAAATTTTATAGTACAGTTGAAATGAAGCATAAGAAGAAGAAGCCTAAAACAAAAGAATAGAACAATTTAACAAACTTTTTTAAGGTGGTATAACTAGAGCTATCACAGGAGTGATGAATCATACACCCGCAGCACCGCCTTGACACATGAATATTATTTGACCTCTAAGTGTGACCTTGACCTTTGAGATAGGGACCTGGGTCTTGCGCATGACACACCGTCTTAATGTGGTGAACATTTGCACCAAGCAATTTTAAAATCCAGTAAGAAATGACAAAGTTACAGAGCGGACACGATTTGCATGACTATATAACCTTTTACCTCTAAGTGTGACCTTGACCTTTGAGATAGGGACCTGGGTCTTGCGCATGACACACTGTCTTGATGTGGTGAACATTTGTACCAAGCAATTTTAAAATCCAGTAAGAAATGACAAAGTTACAGAACGGACACGATTTGCATGACTATATAACCTTTGACCTGTAAGTGTGACCTTGACCTTTGAGATAGGGACCTGGGTCTTGCACATGACACACTTAGCGGACACGATGCTAACCGACCGACCGACCGACCGACCGACCGACCGGCCGGCCTGCCGGCCGGCCGACAGACAGACAGACAGACAGACAGACAGACAGACAGACAGACAGACAGACAGACAGACAGACAGACAGACAGACAGACAGACAGACAGACAGACAGACAGACAGACAGACAGACAGACAGACAGACAGACAGACAGACAGACAGACAGACAGACAGACAGACAGACAGACAGACAGACAGACAGACAGACAGAGACAGACAGAGAGACAGACAGAGAGACAGACAGAGAGACAGACAGAGAGACAGACAGAGAGACAGACAGAGAGACAGACAGAGAGACAGACAGAGAGACAGACAGAGAGACAGACAGAGAGACAGACAGAGAGACAGACAGACAGATAGACAGACAGAGAGAGACAGACAGACAGAGACAGACAGACAGACAGACAGACAGACAAAGAGACAGACAGAGACAGACAGACAGAGACAGAGACCGACCGACCGACCGACCGACCGACCACCGACCGACCGACCGACGTGGTGACTCCAGTATACCCCCTTCAAACTTTGTTTGCGGGGGTATAAAGACTCACCTGTTCCCATCTGTTTATGATGAACTACACTAAATCGACTATAACTACATGTACACATAACAGTAAACAACATGATGAAACAAAATTCCATGCATGAAATACTTTAATACTGACAGCCATCATGCTCATGTGTTTGTAACAATTCTGGCCGTTCTCGACTTCTCAAAGGCATTCGACCGCAGTAATGTAAAACATTTGTGCATTATATACGGACATTTATAAAGTTAGTTAATATTGACCAAATCACACGACGAGCCACCATTAACAAAAAGTACGAAACTATTTAGGGCGAAACCAAATCGCGAAAATACATTACAAATGTAAATTAAAATATCAAATGTACACGATGCGACTAAATGCAATATAAATATACATAAAAGAATGTAATGAAATGAAACAAACCTCAAACGCATCATATGGAAGGGTTTCCAATCGTTAATCCAAATAAATCTCGTTGACAAATGGCTTCTGTCTCAAGCAATGAATAGAATTGTGACGTACAAACGCGGGAGGGTGGACGCGGGAAAACTGACGGTGTATTGAATAACCCAAAGGAGCTGGCAAAACCGAGAAGGACCGACATGAACAGTCTCTAAATGACCAAACATGAGAATCGTGACCTGGTTATAATGTTAGACCACATTTAGAATAATACTCAGTTATGATAGATAGATAGATAGTTTATTTCGAAAATTAGGCAATATGCCCATGATTTCACATGTACAAATACAAACAAACATGCAATGTCATATATACATACAGATATACAAATATACGTATCACAAATAACACAAACAAAACATGAATGTTTACATATTATTAATTTCAATTCCGGTACAAAAGTATGTTATATTAAATTTTCAGTTTCGTGCGTATCGATTAGTCATGTAATATTTTTTATCTTAAAATGTATAATTGTTTTACAGTAGGGAGAAGGGTGCTAGCGTACGTAATATTCAGCATCCCTTCGTTTCAGACTTTTATAGATATATTGAGAGAGATTTATAATGGTAATTTTGCTTTCAGATGACATAAGCTCTATAAATTTAGGAATATTTGGTCGCTTCCAAAAATATTCATTAATGTGTTGCTTTCGTATTTCATAGTATAAAGGGCATTCTAGAATAAAGTGGAACTCATCTTCTAATTTATTGCATAATTGGCATTTTCTCTCTGATCTAGGAATTTTTAATGGTTTATGCCATCGGCCCGTTTCTATCTCTAAACGATTATGGCAAGCCAAATGTCCAATAATTTCGTAAACCCATGTTCACGGGCGTAAAACTAGGTTTTACGGTCGATAAACTAGGTTTTACGAACGTAAAACCAGGTTTTACGAATGTTAACCCATATTTTGGAGCGAAAACATAGGATAACGTCGTAAACCATAGTTCACGCTCGTAAACATAGGTTCACGTTCGTGAACAAAGGTTCACATTCGTAAACCTGTGTTTACGGTCGAAAACATGGGTTGTATTTCGTAAACTATGGTTTACGAGCGTGAACCAGGGTTTACCAGCGTAAACATAGGTTAATGGTCGTAAACATAGGATAACGACCGAAATCAGTAGTTAAATCGAGAAACCTAGTTTATCAAACGTAAAACTAAGATTTTCAAATAAACTATGAATTTCGGGCGTAAACATGGGTTTACGGACGTGAACCTATGTTTACGAGCGTGAACCTATGTTTACGAACGTGAACCTATGTTTACGAACGCTAACCCATGTTTTCGAGCGTGAACTATAGTTCACAGGCTTGGCATGTATTTCTTGTGTCCAGTTATAACGTGAACCATGGTTTACGGTCGAAAAACTAGGATTAACGACCGTAAAACCTAGTTTTTCGATATGGCAAGCCAAATATCCAATAATTACGTAAACCCATGTTCACGGTCTAGTTTTACGGTCGATAAACTAGGTTTTACGAACGTTAAACCAGGTTTTACGAATGTTAACCTGTATTTTCGAGCGAAAACATAGGATAACAGTCGTAAACCATAGTTCACGCTCGTGAACATGGGTTTACGTTCGATAAACTAGGTTTCCCGATTGAACTATGAATTTCGACCGTTATCCTATGTTTACGGCCGTTATCCTATGTTTACGCTCGTGAACCCCGGTTCACGAGCGTTAACCATAGTTTACGAACATTAACCTGTGTTTTCGACCGTAAACATGGGTTTACGCCCGTGAACATGGGTTTACGAACGTGAACATGGGTTTACGAGCGTAAACATGGGTTCTCACTCGTTAACATAGGATAACGGTCGAAATTCATAGTTCAATCAAGAAACCTAGTTTATCGAACATAAACCCATGTTCACGAGCGTGAACTATGGTTTACGACTGTTATCCTATGTTTTCGCTCGAAAATACAGGTTAACATTCGTAAACCTGGTTTTACGTTCGTAAAACCTAGTTTATCGACCGTAAAACTAAGACCGTAAGTTTTACGACCGTGAACATGGGTTTACGTAATTATTGGACATTTGGCTTGCCATAAACGATGACTTGAATTTCTTATTCTACATATAGCAGTAATATATTTTCTAATATTAATAATATTTAAATATGGTTTGAAACCGAAATTTGCAAAATGTGGAACCCATACAGCAACACAACCAACCAATATACAATTAATGAGTAACGTATAATTTAACTTAACTCACCAAAACCAACGTCGCGTGTATTGTTACAATGCTTAATTTTGAATGAAACCTGTGTGGCGAACATGAACATTTTGAACGTTAATGAGCTAGCCTGATGTTCTCTAATGTTCCCTGATGTTCTGAAAAATGTTTGCAAAAGCACCAAGAACCTTTAAAAAACTGCATAGATCTATCTAAATTGATTAATATTTTCTAGATATATATATATATGATTTTTATAAATTTGTCACAAACTATATAATTACCTGTACATATATACAGTATACTATACACGACACTATAATATCATTTACACGAAACACCGAATGTTTACTTTATATTATCAGTGTAACGAACACGTAAATACACGAAACCTCTGACATCCTTCTCTAAGGTTATGTGATATATATAGAAATTTGAATGGTGCATAAATATACATGCCATATTTTCCAGAAGCCTGTGCAGGAGATTGGTGATTGAAATGCAGGAGATTTGAATGAACTGTAGGAGATTTTTCTAGCTCAAACTTTAAACTTAAATAATTCAAATTGATATGCAGTGTAGACTTAGTTTACTTGTAGGACATTACCATGCATGCTTCCTAAAGCTATTTAAATAAATATGTGTTATCATTTTCAACATACACACCAAAATGTTAAGGTTCCGGTATTCCAAGAAATGCAGGAGATTTGATCAATTTGCCGAAATTCATGCAGGAATAGAGTCTCAAATGCAGGAGACTCCTGCATTCCTGCAAGTTTAAGTTGGCCAGCCCGGGATACGAATCTACAACCCCGAAATCAGTAGTCTCGTGCTCTATGTCGGCTGACATATCATCATGACGTTATTCACTTGAATGGAATGGATAACCCGAATGGCATGAACGATAGAATCAACAAAAGTCTGAAAATTCATCTAGAAAAAGCAAATCCAAAATACCAGACATTATTAGACCATAATAAAATCACCCGTTTGTTCATTTTTAAAAAACAATTCATCTGAACAAAGACCTAAAGTATTTGTATAAAACGTTTGGCTTGGTGTAACAAATTCCACAGGAAGATTATAAATGTAGTATTGATAAAAAAACGAAAATAAAATCTAGATCTGTTTATTTTTAGAAAAATATCAGTTTAATAACCACAGCTAAAAAGCCAAGTAGATACAATCCTTCTCGACTTTTCTATGGCCTTTGTCATGTTCAATCATGAAAAACTTCTTTACAAGCTTCACTTCTATGGCGTCCGAGGTCAAACCCGTATCAAGAGATTCCTTGATAACATATCACAATCAGAAGTAGTAAATGGCTTTACTTCCGGTACTATACCAGTCTCTTCTGGTGTCCACAAGGCTCAGTTCTAAAGTCATCTATCTTTCCTGTATCACATGCATCTCACCCAAGCCTATTTTAACAAGACCAACACCAACTTCAGCATTGGGAGACCAAATGGGAGATGAAATTTAACCCATCAAAATGCCAGGACATACAAATCAGGAACTATCTTGATAGTTCATGTACAAATCACAAAACGCAAAACAGTCATTCCAACAAAATACATTCTACACAACACCACATTAGACACAGTAAAATCAGCTATATACCTACATGCAGGCATGACAATTTCTAATTATCTAACATGGAACACGCACATTGATAATGTAACTACAAAAGCAAAACACACACTTGAAATCCTAGAAATATAAAAACAAAATTATAAAACTTAAAATCAGTAGTATACAAAATACCAATTATACCAAAGCTGGAATACAGTTCTTCTGTCTGGTCAACACACACCAAACAACAGATTGATCAGCTGGAGTGTGTACAGCGCAGAGCAGCGCGCTGGACCATGGACGTATACGGTCGAACATCCAGTGTTTCTCACATATATGCTAGATCCTCTCAAGTGGAGACCTCTTGACCTACGACGTTTTATAAGGCTTTATAAGACGCAACTTAACAGACTGTACACCCAATGTCAAGGCTGCAGCTTACAGCGCCATGGTGAGGCCGATCATAGAATATGCATCCACCGTTTGGGATCCAGTTACAGCCCAAGATGCCCACACCCTGGAACAAGTTCAGCGGAAGGCAGCGTGCTTCACCACGCAGCAATATACAGACCGTACGCCCGGCTGTGTAACACAAATGCTTGCCAACGTTGAATGGCAACCACTGCATCACCGGAGATACCTGGCCAGAATCACCATGATCTTCAAAATCAACAACGGACTAGTCGAGGTACCAGAGCACCCACTCCACCGGGCAGACTCACGCACAAGGGGATTTAACCGCTTTAAGCAGCTAACAGCGCCAGAGTCGACATACAGGACATCATTCTTCCCAAAAACGATATCGGAATGGAACAAGCTCCCGGCGATGGTCACAGACAGCACCGGCATAGAGACATTCAGGGCTGCATTGATGTCTCTACCAGTCGGCCACTAGATCACCAGTCCTTGTACATAGTTTTAATCTGTAAATACATAATAATAATTATATATACAACTGTTTTGTCGGGCATGACAGATTTTATCGCTTGGTACTAGACATTCCAGAAGGATTTCTACCCATTTAAAGGAAGAAGAAGAAGAAGACGCACAGACCTGCGCCTGGTTATGCTATGTAACAGGAGCCGTGTCAATTTACCCAGGTTCTATCGTGGTTTTGGACCAGGTGTGTTCGTGAAATCATTCCAGTTGATTATTCTGCTGAACTATAGTCAGAGAAAATGTGATCTGAGAACTCTTATAAAAGAGACTTTGTTGTTGTGTATCAGTATCAAGTGACTGTTTAGTCTTATATTAGATCACCTCAATAATGAGACCAACTCAATATAGAGACCTTACAATGTCAAGGTCTCAAGGGTGGGTCTATTATTGAAGCTATCTAAATCTAATTATCAAATATAAAACAGACAAAATGCTACACTTATTCAATTTAATTTACGGTGTACTATATAATTATATATTGGTATTGATTCTAAATGATTTATAGTATAATAAAATGAGAAGTTACAAATTTATATTGTACAGTTTAATTGACAAGTTTGGAATAAATGAATATGGTGCTCTACATGTAACCTATCAGAAAATAAATTAAAGTAATTAAATGGGGATAAAATGACCAGTCAAATATAAACAGGTAAACGTTACCTCTACGTCTAAATTGAAAGGCAATGGTTTATAGACCCATTACGTCTTATATAGGGAAAGTTCCCGCCAAAACCCAATTATGCACCATGTATCATGGGGAACACCAAATTCTCATGATAAACATGAAATCTCTAAAGTAAGGCATGGAACATGACCATGCTACATGATAACATAATGATTGTCTTACATAAATATTAAAAGTGTACTGGAAGACTCAATGATCGACCAGTCTGTTTGTTTAACACATCACTATACTACTGTATGTCAATTATACAATTTAAGGCCAATCAATAAAAGTATTGGTTAATCATAAAAGGCTACAGGTTTAACAATATAGCAGACGAAAATAACCATTCCTGCTACACCTACATAACATTCTGCACAACCAGGCAGGTTGCTATACCAATACACAGGAGCCTTGTCCATATATAGAGAAGATCCTGCAATACCTGACTATCTTATCCCCAACAAAAGACCCTCTCGCTCAAATCATTCCAGTGCCGCTTCCAACAAATATACACTTATTCATAGAACCCTAACTTGTCCACTGGAATGCCCTATACTCTATACCTCCTGGCAGTCAGCCAGATTGAGCATGTTACTTATTGTAACTCCCTAAATTCATACCTGCCCCGTTTTTAACCTTTTTAACCCTACTTTTTTACCCTTTTATACTTTTTACTCAATATCTGAACTAATTTTGTTTGTTGGTGACGTGCATCACGGTCTTTGTCCCCTTGCGGGATTTGACCGACCCGGAAGATAGATAGGTAGCTTCGTTTACCGCTGCGCCTCGTCATAGTACCGATAGACCGGAATATACGGGTTTTACTGTCTCAAAAAATCCCGTGAATTGCCGCCCTTTATTAAAATTACGCCATTTGCAACGTTTGAGAAACGTTTTGAAAAAGTTAACTTTATTTGAGAATAAATCCGGACCTCAAGTAGTTAGACTGTGTATAACTTGATAAAAAAAATTGTCAATATGTCTACAGAAGTGAAAACGTCTGGATCAGATGATGAAACGCCACTTGACGAAAGAAAAGTGTGTCCATTGTGCCTCAAGAATCGTGTAAAATACACTTGCCCGCGCTGTAACACGCCGTATTGTTCCGTGGACTGTTACAGATCAGAAAAGCACAGGGACTGCTCTGAAGGTTTCTACAAAGACTGTTTTATGGAAGGTAAGGACGCGGTAAATTAACTGCCTAGATTCACAGTTCTAATCAAATTTATTCAGTTTTCTGATTGGTCCCAATCAAATTATTCTTATATAGTGGTTTCTCACTCTATGGAGCATCCATTTTATTTGGGTAATGTGTCACAGTTTGGTTTTCACCATGTGTCCGGTTCTCGTCCGTTCCATCGTTTGACCGACCGTCCCGAGCCCCGGTTATATAGTAGTTGTAGTTTTAGGTACATCATAGTACAGTAGTGATTGTAAGACCATGTCACGTCATGCACCCCAACACTCTACGCACCTTCTTTTACTCTCTTTCTATTGTTATGGTAATTACCTTTGGCGATTGACCAATCGATGTGGAGGCACAAGTCATAACTTTTGTAACTTGACTTGATGACTATACATCGATTGTTTATCGTTGTTGATTATTATAAATAAATACCTTATTGTACTGTATTTACAGGTAATTATCATATCAATATACTTCTAATACTTTATTCTACACTTTGGGTTATTTAAATGTAAAGTTTGTACTTATATTAGTATGTTTATTTCATGTTTTAAACCGTCCGTTATTCTGTTCATTGTCATTGTCGCCATCTTACATGGTGATGTGTATTGTATATAATTATACATGTACGTAATAGATATAACTTTTGTAATGCTTTTGATGACTTGACATTGATTGTTTATCGTTGTTTGATATAATTAATAAATACCTTATTGCACTGTATTTACAGATTCTTTGTTGTTACCAATCTCCCATAATCTACGGTGAAACTCACATACCCTCAGACAGAAGGAGGTCTTTTATATTGTACCCGTTACTTATCCTGTAACACCCTATATATACAGCAAGGACCCACAGTTCTAATGTGTGACAAATGCACCAGTCAGTTGCATCCACGCCTTAACCCAGGGGATGGGCCAGGAATTTTACTTTGAGGTTGTAAAACCCTTCGCCCTCCACAGCTTTCCGGGGACAGCTTGTGAGAAAATCTCTGGTATTTCCCTGGCAACTTTATATTGTCCTCCAGTCTTCCCGATAGTCGCCGACAATCTGTCGACCAACAGTCTGGTGGACTTGCTGAAACTGTTAGACCAGAAGGAACTCTGTCTGATTGATTTTTGTTCGCTTAAATCAACAAAAAATCGAATACGTTCTATTTCTCTTTTATGGCGATGTACACACAGTAAGAGATGGCTTTCCATGTTTCCGAGTGCTGCCATCGAGAAATCAGCATTGAACTTGTTGTCTGGTGGCCTATTACCGATAATTCTTTCGATTTTATCCATATTTTTCCTTGTTTCACTCGCGAATTTAAAATAGGAGAACAAGATTGCAGAGATAGAAAAATGGTTTGCGTTTTGCGATTGGCTTACGAAATTATTACCAATCAATCAAAATGAGTCTTACAAAATACATGCGGTAACATAACCAATACAAAACGTACCCAGTGCAAACGTACCAAGATGATTACTCATCATAGGACATGCGGTCCAACAGAAAGGTCTGACGCACCACAATGAGAGCTAAACTGTTGGACTCGTTCGATGGTCCGACGGCTATTTGGAAGTCTGGTCCCCAAGGCAGTCTTTGCGAAAGTGAGAAAAAAAAAGGCCGGACATTTGGGCCGGCATAAAATAAATTTGGCCGGACCGAATCAATTTTGGCTGGACCGAACAATATTAATAGGAAACAGTTAAAAAACCAGATCTATGTTTTAACAATTTATCATTAAAAATGGACAAAGGAACAATAAAACAACACTTTGGAAACAACACTTAACAGTAACTGTTGTAGACTTAATTAATTGCTGACGCCGATTGAAAATTTAGCTACTGTCCTTGAAAAGTTAATCGTCTGAAGTTAATGTCGTTAATTGATGATACACACGTTTTCAGACAGCCGTTTATATGGACACTCATTGGCAATTATAAACGGATTATCTCGCAAACTGTGACATACACAGGTGAGGATGTCATCGTATTGTTTGTTTGTTTAACATGGCTGTTTATTGAGCTAATAGTGTGACACATGAACTGTGTCTATCAGTTTTCGGTCACTTAGCGCTGAGCACAACCGTTCGTCAGAAAACCAGTCTAGGTTAATCCTCGCGCGGTCTCTATCGTTCTATATTAGGAACAGGATTTTCCAAATTTCTGTAACTTGTTTCTCAAAATCTTTTTTGTTGAGATTTGTATTCACAAAATGTTTCAGAAAATAACATACTAAAGATAGAGTACAGTATACATATTCGTCAAATCAGCGTCTTTTTGCAAATTAGTTGTCTTTCCGTCCTTTAAACATGCGCATCGTGAAATAACCGGAATTAATGCTTCGTACCGACAAATTTCGTACCAGACGGTACGAAAATTTTGACGGACATTTGGACCGGTGATCTATAATTTTTGTCGGACCGAACTGATTTTCACCGGTCATGACCGGCGGTCCGGCGACTTTCGCGAAGACTGCCAGGTATTTGGTGGGAAAAAAATCCAACATTTCTCCGGCAATGCGAGCGAAGCCGGCAGATAAATACACAGCTTTTTCCCTACTGTCCACCGCCTAGTTCTGGATTCCATAACTAAATGGTTATTTGTTTAAACTGGTGTTGACCTTTTAGTTATGGAATTGTCCTCTTTGAAAGTAAACTGTTACAGATAAATGCTCGGAGTGCGAGTTCACTGTTCGAAATTTGCGGTGTTTGTGTGTCTGCAGTGGTTTGTGTACCGCGGTATAACAGCCCTAGCGTTTTTGAAAATACAAGGTTTTATGAAACATAGTTGTAAATGTATATAAATTAGATAAAACCTTTAGATAGACTTCTAAATAAGAATTAAACACGGTATTTTTCGCAAAAAACTTTAAACTTAAATTCCATACATAAATATTGCTGTTTCCGCAGACGACAATTCAAAAATGCATACATTAAATCACATGGTTTGTTTCGGAACAATTTGTTATTACCACATTCATACAAATGGCCCATCACAACGGAAAACATTAAAAAGGAAGGGGTTGAAACAATTGACGGAATTAATTTGATTTTTTTTTTGCTGTAGTGGTGTACCGATATTTGGATTTATTCATCAGTGGGTAACCATAATCGATCATCAGCTAATCTTGAGAAAATGTTGCAAAAAGTTCTGTAATTAAGCATTTGCTAGGAAAATTCAAAGCCTAAAAGCTCTAACTAATAGATTGCCTGTTAGAGTCAATCCAAACAATTTCCTCAAACTTAGGTAGTAATACGTAAACGTCTAATGAAAATTGCTGATATTCCAATTGTAAAGTATTGCCGTGACTACACTTAATAATGCTCTTTCAAGTGATCTAATTTCCCTTTGGAGTGTTTTTAGACAACAAATGTCTCCAAGTCAGTTGGCAGTGTTTCGTTTATCGCCTTGACTGTCTTTTTGTTTAGAAAGGTTCCAACAGTTAACAAGAAAAATATTGCCAAAAATTGTTGCAAATTAGATTTTGGAAAATCTCTGACGCTTTACTACTTTTCTCTTTTCAGGTTTAAAAGATTACTCTGCAGATCCTGCTGATAAACAGAAAATGCTGGACATGTTAAAACGGGCTGAAAACAATCCTGACCTTGATGGATTGGAGGAGGAAGGTCAAGATGATGACCTTCATGAGAGATTAGGTGACCTTGACCTTGATAAGGATACCAGTGAAGTGTGGAACAAACTAACTGATGAGGTTTACATTTTTGTCTTACAATATCAAGCTTTGTTGCATAATTAAAGCAAAATTAGTATAATGGTCAACGCAAAATCAATATTGCCAAAACAAAGGTCATTTGATGTATCAAAAATCATTATTATAGTTCAAGTATTTTCTTGCAATAACCGACTTGTTTGAGACATTTGCTTTCAGAATGCATTCGTTTATTGTGTCCAAAAATGTCAGCTCAAAGTGAGATTTTGCTCCTATCTGAGTCTGAATTTAAGATTAATCTGAAATTTGAGCTTTTGAAAAATTCGAATGAATGCAATTATCTCAGAACTTATGTTTCTGTTTTGTTATGCCAAATTTGAGTCAAGCATCATTGGTAAATTGCATGGCAACATTTGGAATGAGATGCATCTCTGATTGAGATTCATCACAAAATTTGCCTTATGTTTCAAATCATGAAATGTTGAAAATACTGTAGCTAATACACAAAACCAGTCAGCCATGCAATACTACACTGTTAAGATGTTGTTTTACAATAGTCCTACTCTGGATCTCCACTAACCTGTTGGTACAAATCTCTAATTGAGATCTGAATGAAATATTGTGACAGATTTGCTGTATTGGTAGCTCAAAGCTAGTGTGAAAGTACTGCTGGGGATTGGAAGTAAGGATGACAAAGTCAGCTGGAGTATACCCACCCTCTGGTTATTATAATTACTCAATGGATACGACTCACAACATGTCTCGTCATTTGTTACACGTTACCACTTCACCTTTTGAGTTTGGAAACTTAGCTGGTACATTGTTTTGAAATACTCAAATAGGAAATCAGTTTCTACCGAGTAGCAGCATACTTGTATGGGTTGTGCCAGATTGTTTTCAGAGTGACATGAAAACATGGTTTCTGTGAAAAATAATCAAAGTGTTTTTGTTTTTCAGGAGAAAAAAGAATTTCAGAGCATGGCTAGTGATGGTCGCCTAGGTAACCTGGTGGAAATCTGGACTCCCTGGTGGTCAGGATCAAAACCATTGGTAACCGATGTTAGTGAGAAAAGTGGGATAAGTGAGAACCTTTGTGAGAGAAATTCTGAACTTGCCCAGATTCCAGATATAAGGACTGACATTCCTCACATTTCCATGATTCTGAAATCCAAGCCGTCCTCAGATGTTAAGTATAATGTGATCAATGTTTTATATACTTACTGTTTTATTTGTCGGCTTCATAATGGTGACCATGTTTCCATGGCAACAGAATGTGTGGATGACTTTATTACACTGTCTGATGTGTTCGGTCAAGGTGTGACATGTGCATCTGTAGACGAGGCTGTTCAGCTTTGTATGAAACATTTAATGACGTCTAAAGACTACGGCGAAATTGATGGGGAGCGCAATGTGTCGCTATTGAAAGATGTTGAAACTATCATCTCTGGACCGGATAAAAATGAGCCACTCAGATTCTTACTAGGAGCATTATCTGACATTCATAAAATGTTTAAAAAAGCCTACAAATCATGTATGAAAAAATGTAAGCATGGTGGTTCAACTGTAAACAAAGAAAAACAATTGGCGAAAAAAACGAAACTCTTCCAATTGTGTAAAAAGTGTGAATTCTACTTAAGCTGGGCTCAAACCTATGGTATGGCTTTATGTGTACTGGTACCCGAACTTCAGATTGTTTATTCACTATTATCTGCCGAGATAGATTCTGTAAATCAGCACAAAACACAACTGGAAGCTGAATGGGGTGGTAAAATGAAACCTAAACAAAGGACATTAATTGAAGAAATATGATGTTTAAGCCACCTCATCTACTGATGCAAGAGGCATATAGTGGGTGATCTCTCTGTTTGCTCATTCTTCCCAATTGTAAATGCAAACCAAAATCTTCAAATTGTTGAAACTGAAATATTTTCAAAGTCCATCAAAGCATTGCTCTCAAACTTCGCATACTTACATAAACACCTATTTTTGTCAACGCCATTCAATGATCCAGCAGAGCTGCAGATAAGCTGCGTAGTGGGGTAATTACCCAATTAATTTTCTTAAAACCCAATAGATTTTGAGAGGAGGGAGTAAGAAAAAGCAATTACAATCTGAAATACCCAAATAGAAAAGGATGATATAGTGAAAACCAGTACATAAAATATCATTTACCCTATGAGTTTTATTAAATACCCAAATAAAATTTGACAAAACCCAATCAAAATTTAAACCGGGGGGTAAAATACCCAATGAACTAAAACCTTATCTGTAGCTCTGATCCAGTATCCAACATTGTAACTTGATTATGGTGAGGCCCCTACCATGGCATAACATTTAATAATATTGAAAGTAGTTTTTCTGTTTGAGGTATATATTTTTATGCATCGGCATCTACTGATGCTGGAGGCATATAGTGATGCACCTGTCTGTTTGTTGTCCATTCGTCTGTTACAAAATGTTTGAACTCAAATATTTTTAAGTACATCAAGGCGTTGCCTCAAACATTGCATACTTGTTAACTATCATAAACACAAAACGTTGTGTGAGCGATGTAACACTATCCAATATTTCCACAGAATTATGGCCCCTGAATGACTTTGCCGTTTGTTATGGGCAAGGTTTCCACCGGGGCTTAATCGTTTACTGAATGCAGTCTTGTTAACATGTCATTTTTAGCTCACCTGCCTCTTAAAGGTAAGCTTATATGATCACTCTTATTCCATTTGTCCATCTATCCGTCAACAATTGGCTTGTGTAGACACTAGATGTAACAGTTTTGACCCAATCATTCTGAAACTTGGACACAATTAACATCTCAACAAAATCTAGGTCAAGTTTTATATTGGGTCATCTGAGGTAAAAACCGAGGTCACTTAGTCCATGTGTCTTTGAGAATAAACACGTGTCAGATATTTCCCTGATGCAGGTTTTCTGCATCCCTGACGCAACTTTGTGGCTTGGGACCCTCATTTCTGCATTACTTTGCATCCTTGGGACCCTCAAAAGGATTAATTTATTGGACTTTTTTGTTTCCGCTAGAACATTTTTCTTTCTGCTTTTTATTTCACTTGTTGTTCATTGAGCAATCTATATCCTCTGCATGCTATACTTTTTTAGCTCACCTGACCACAATGTGGTCATGGTGAGGTTTTGTCATACCGAGATGTCCGTCGTCCGTCGTCATCGTGCGGCGTGCGTCCGTCAACAATTTCTTCAAACGACTTCTCCTCCTAAACCGCTTGGCCAAATTTGATAAAACTTAACAGGAATGTTCCTTGGGTGAACCTCTACCAAAGTTGTTAAAAACATTCCAGTCCGTCGCATAACTAGGTCACACAGGCTAAAAATAGATTTTTTAAAAGGAAACTTCAAAAATCTTCTTCTCTGAAACCGTAAGGCCTAGAGCTTTCATATTTGGTATGTAGCATCACCTTGGGGTCCTCTACAAAGATTGTTCAAATTATGTCCCTTGGGTCAAAATTGGCCCCGCCCCGGGGGCCCTTAGTTTTACATAGAGTTATATGGGGAAATCCTTAAAAAATCTTCTTCTCCGAAACGGCTTGGTCCAGGGCTTTTATATTTGTTATATAAAATCAGCTAGAGGTTCTCTACAAAGATTGTTAAAATTATTCCCCTCGGGTCAAAATTGAAAATTGGCCCCGCCCTGGGGGGTCACCATTTTACATAGACTTCTATAGGGAAAACATATAAAAATCTTCTTGTCTAAAACAACAATGCCTAGAGCTTTGATATTTGGTATGTAGCATCATCTAGTGGTCCCCTACCAAGATTGTTCAAATTATACCCCTGGGTTTAAAATTTTCCCCGCCCAGGGGGTCACCAGTTTTACATTGACTTATACAGGGAAAACATATTAAAATCTTCTTGTCAAAAACTACAATGCATAGGGCTTTGATATTTGGAATGTAGCATCATCTAGTGGTTCCCCGAACAAGATTGGGCAAATTATGCCCCTGGGGTCAAAATTGGCACCGCCCCGGGGGTCACCAGTTTTACATAGACTTATAGGGAAAACATAAAAAAAATCTTCTTGTCAAAAACTACGATACCTAGAGCTTTGATATTTGGTATGAAGCATCATCTAGTGGTCCCCTACCAAGATTGTTCAAATTATGCCCGTGGGGTCAAAGTTGGCCCCGCCCTGGGTCACCGTTTTACATAGACTTATGTAGGGAAAACATGTAAAAATCTTCTTATCTAAAACTACACTGCATAGAGCTTTGATATTTGGTACGTAGCATCATTTAGTGGTCCTCTACCAAGACTTTTCAAATTATGCCCCTGGGGTCAAAATTTGGGGGTCACCGTTTTTAAATAGCCTTATATAGGGAAAACTTGTGGTTTTCTACCAAGATGGTCAAATTATTCCCTTGGGTGAAAACTGTATATAAACATGTATAATCAGGTGAGCGATATTGGGCCATCATTGCCCTCTTGTTATTTATAATAAGTTTGATACTGTAACAATAAACTTGAAATGCATAACTGCATTTTATGGGACCCCCTAACAATTTCTCAGGGACTCCCTAAATATAAAACTCAAGGGTCCTAGGACCCTTGTATGAAAATTCCTAGGGAAAACCCTGATGTGTGCCAAGTCAAATAATAGAAAACCAACGATTTATCAATTTTCAACCATGTCATAGAGGAAGAAGCCCCCATTGGTAAGACTGTGTCAAAAAAGAATTGTCCCTTAAATTGGAACCCCAATTTGTGGTAGTCTAAAGGAGACATGGGAATAATTCTGTAAGCTTCCTCTATGTCAGCCTTTGCAATAAGAGCCCCTGTCCCAGCTGAAAGTACCAATTTTGCTACAACATCGAAGGATTCTAATGATACCGCAATGTTATCCTTAGTAATATGAGCATTGACCGAACTGCCCCCATGGGGATAGGAAAGATCATGGATAAGCCTGTATGAATTTAAGCCTTTTTAGGGACGACTCCTAAAGGACTGCAAATGAAATTATTGAAAGGCTTAGTAGAATATGGACCTTTAATTCTATTCTTTCCAATTTCGTACTGAAGTTTCTTGTCCACGAAATCGTGATGATGACTGACTAGAGGGATGATTTGAAGCAAGAATGCACGGAATAAAACCAACAGAGCCTAGACTAAAACCAGAAGAAAAACCTTTGACAATAAATGTATATAAGTCTGGGTTGTAGCCAAGCAAGTATTTTTTCAGTATAGGTAAATGAATGGGAGTTGGCACTTTAAAGGTATTATTGACCATTGGATTTCCTGTCAGATTTTGTGGATTTATGGTAACCTTGAGAGGGGACTGAGTCGAAGGACCTTTTATATGGTCTTTGGCATTTGAATGCTCCTTGTGGTCCTTCACAGTTTGCACATTTGTGGGGCATTGAACAGGTTTGTCTGAAGCATCCCTTTTGTTTTTGAAAGTCCCAGCAGTAACCCGGCCTGGCGCGAATGTGTCTGGGGACTGCTGGGGAGGTCCGAAAGGAATGGTTTGACTGAGGGGTAGTCTGCTTCTGGCTTTTATGGAGGGAGATTTGCATATACAGAAAGGTTTCTGTATGTATGGTGCCCCAAGGTACGCGGTTCCTGGCTCTAAGTTGCCTGAACATCGTATCGTATGTTTGCCAGTTTGGATAGATAAGGCCAGATTCTGGATGATTGTCATGTATTGGAATAATTGAGAATCTTCCTGCGGGAACTTCTGACAGTAAATGTCAGCATACCACTGGAAGGCTCTACACCAGGACAAAATTGATGTAATTTGTCTGCTGGCACTTTCTTCAACAGAGGTAACCTTCCCCTCTGAACTCTCCTTGATGGTTGTAACCTTATTAACTGATGTGTCTTTATAAAGTAAAACTGCCAAATCGACAAACTGTAACGACCAGATCTGCTGTCTGGTCCTCTCATCTAATATTGAATGGGCAGACGATGAAAATGTACCTAGATCTATAATATCCTTTTCCTGTTCCTCCACAATGTCATTGATGACAATTTCCTCAGTGGAGGCACAATTGTTAACTTCACTCCCACTGCCATAAGGCAACAAGGAAGCAATTTCAGTGAGCACTTGGTTGTCCTTAGAAATTGCTTCAGCGATTAACGTAAGCCAGTCTATTGTTCAAATTAGTTGGCTCATTAGTTGGCTCACTCTGAACCCTAGGGGCTGCCTTCCTCTTCCCTGTCCGTGATTTGGATGGGGTTGCTTTAGGCATCCTGAAATACATGAAGAAAACCACAAGAAAATGTAGACTTAACCCACAAATATTGTCAATTAAGCCTTGGTACCAACCAACTGGCAACTTGCCACCATGATGCAGTATTTGGGGCCATAAACCTCCAAGCTGCAGAAACTTCACTGTGACAATAAGACACATATGTTGATATATGCTTACTCTGTATTACAGACTACATACGTTGTACTTTGAAATTCCTATGAAGAAAGACTGCCAACTGCCAGTAATAACATATTATACCACTACAAAAGTATAATACACAGTCACAGACTGAATGTAACACAAAGCCTGCACAGCAGAGCTTAATTTCACAATTACAATTGTGTAATCCATAACACCCCAAATGCACAGCAAATGGAAAGGTTTACAACCATACAGACAACAGTCTGAAGATAACAACAAGGTCTGCACAGCCAACCTAGCCACGACGGAAATATGGTCCATCTCAGACATGCTTATCCATTGCACAGCAAATGGATTGGTATTAATATAAATATCTGCACTGCAGAATTACACGCTAGACTCATAATTCCTTTTCAGATGTAATTGAGACCAACGCAACCCCCTGCTTAAAGCATGCTGTATTAGTAGCTTGATTAATACTGCCACAAAATGCGTACAGGGACACACTGAATGGATGACCAACACTCATTCATTAATACTTGCAAGGTATACTTTGCAAACATAAAATTGATCTACATACCTGATCTGTTTATTGTCTCTCTATTACTGGTGCATAAACAAATACAATTACCACAATCGGTGACAACACAGTACTTCCAAGAAGACAACCAGACCTAAAGTAATACAAATCATTGTTATAATGTAATAATGATAAATTAAATATCTGACACTTAAAAGCAAACATGTATATACAAGTTACAACCGCCAAAGGCATGGCCGTGTCACATCCTTTCAGCAAATAATATGGCACCTCTGACAGAGCTATAGTATCTGTTCGTGCCTTTTTCATTGTCAACATGGACACCGTCCCAAGCTACGTAGTCAGTAGTGAATCTCTTGTTGAAACTATTACGTCTGTGAGCCCAAAAGATTACCTAACAGTGGTCTTTACAAAATTGATGCAACAGTCGATTTGTTTCATCCACCTTATCGTTATATAATTTATTTCCCTTGCGGTGCATGATCTCAGACAAAACTATTAGACTACAACCCTTTCTTAATAGTTCTGCAGATAAATTGGCAATATTGTCAGCCACATCCATTGGCGTAACATAAATGTTACATGAGTCATTGCTGCCAATATCCAGAAAAACACAATTTATATCAAGGTCACAAACCATATATTTTTCCTTCCAAACAGACTTGGCACCATCTGGGGCTACAACAGCGCCCCCTATACCATGCCAATAGATCTGAATACGGCCCGGGTCCAAATTCAAGTTATGCAACCTCTTGGGTATACACCATTGTTGCAGTCTTTTCGTGAACAAATGGCCCAATACTAGCACAGAATACACCATAACTAGTGTTAAGACAAACAATAAAATTCAAATAAATTAAATGAAGGAACGACGCAATTTCTGTATACAAACCCACGCCAAAAACTAGGTCAACTGACTTTCAGATTGAACGTCAACTACAGCCGTTTTACCGCACTTCCACCACAATCTTCACCATACAAGTGTTCAAAACGTGTTTATACATAAACTGCTAAATAATAATCTCTATCGACAAACAATAATGAAGAGATGTTATAAAAATTGAAACGCAGAAATTTTTCGGAAACGATAAAATGGCTGCTAAAAATAGTCTGACCTAAACTATCCCAAAGATACAAAAGTTACAGAAACATAAATAGAAACCCAATCCAACTTAATTACCCAAAACACACAGTGGGCCCCACCATACCTAGTGGGTAACAAAACATATATACAAACACAAATATCTTTATAATGTTTCACTATATAAAGTATAGTTTTATTGTATGGTTGTCCTACTAAACCCTGCACATTCAGGACACAGAATGTCAAGCCAACTATCTAACCAGCCCGCTTAGCTGAGTCGGTAGAGCGCGAGACTAGTAGTCACTAGACTCACTACTGATCTCGGGGTTGTGGGTTGGAATCCCGGGCTGGCCAACTAAAATTACTAATTATAAGTCTTTCGGATGAGACTTAAAACCGATGTCCCATGTATGGTGCTATACACTGGCATGTAAAAGAACCAGGGATGCTCCTGGAATTGGGGCATCTTCTGTATCTTGCACTATCCCCAAAAAACTAAAAATACTGAAACTCTTCTGGGGGCCTAGCCCATATGGATTATCCGGTGGCGATGATAGGACCACCTGTCCTACTTATGTCCATTTGTTGACCTTTGAACCTCACTATTTATTGTTTGTGGCTCATGTTTTCCCTTACTGTCATGTTGACCTATATTCGTCGATGGTTGGTTTTCTTTCGGGATTTCCATGGTTCTATAATGTAAATAAATGTAAATCTGTGTGGCTAACTAGGCAGTAGTCTACAACCGAGGTGCCCTGAGGTCTAATACAGGTAAAATCATTTCCAATATGATTCCTTCCATTTAATACAAAAAAAATTGCATTTCTTAAAAAATCTATAAAAATATCACTAACTCATTCACATTAAAATCTACAACATTTCTAATAGGTATTTCATCAACACCCTCAATAAAATCTGGTTCGTTCTCACATCTAGAATTAAAATCTCCGCTTAAAAATACAGTACCTCAAAATTGTTTTGATATTCATAAATAGAGCTTAAAAGAGTATCAAAAAACTAGGCAGCATCAACTTGCCTAGAGGAATATTTTGGTGGTAAATAACAAACACACATGTAATAACAAATACTTGATGACTTATCTTGTAGTGACAACCATAAAATATCATCACAACTTTGATCAATAACATTTATGTTAAATTCTTTCAACATTTTTTAACAAACACACCGACTCCACCTGAGCCTGACCAAGCATTTTTATGTATAAGTTTACGATTATTACCATACCAAACATAATCCTGTAAAATCAAAGTATCATTACATTTCAAATGGGTTTCAGCAATACATATTACATCTAAGTCTAAAGTGTCAAGACGAGATTCTCTAAGTTTAAATTTTCAGAGTCACAGTTTGCGTTCCAACAGTTCACATTCCAAAATCCTGCTGACCACTAATTTCGTTGTTGCCAATTTCCATGTCCATTACTGTAAAATCATTAATTTTCGTGGGGATTAAATTTCGTGGAGTTCGTGGTTCACTTCAACCACGAACTTTAATCCCAACGAACAATGATTTTGACCCTTGTTTTGTTACATGAAATGCAAAATCCATGAATTCAAGTGCCAACGAAATTGCCTTTTTTACCAAAACCACGAAATTTCGTCCCAAAATTTCGTCCCAACGAAATTAAATGATTTTACAGTATTACGGTTACCTCCGTGACCACGCCTGAGTCCTTGTCCACGTGCACCACCACTGTGTGCACCACTACTATTGATATCACTACCATTTGTGCCACTACCATTGGCACCACCGTTGTTTGAGAATAAACTATGCCTATTATTACTATTATTACTACCACCATTATGAGTGGTGGACTGATTCCTATAACACGCCCGGTCATTCCTAGTCTGCTGCTGATCAGAATTATTAGATCTCACATTTCTATGTGAATTTGCTCCAGCCCCAGATATCACACGTGAACCATTCGCCCTCAGGTTTGTATTTCCATTGTTGATAGCATTCGCAATAGACCTCATGTTAGCGCTTAGTTTGCGCTCGTAGCTTTACTGTTCATTGTGAATATATACCTCCTTATATCGTTGGCTATTTATTAATTTAGTTTTTGCTTTAAACACCTTCTCTTTCATATCACCATTTCCCATTTTGACTATCACAACCCCTGGACAACGATTGTTCCGTTGTTACAACCAAACTATTTCCCTGCTCCAAAATCTAATATGACCAGAATTCAAGTGTTGCAAACTTTATTATAATAATACAATGAAATATCCTATCTGTAGGAAAAATTGCTTAATTAAAGGATTATACTTAAAAATGACATTTTTATGCCCCCGGAACCGATGGTTCGGGGGCATATTAAAATCGCACCGTCCGTCCGTCCGTCAGTCCGTCCGTCCGTCCGGATTCGTTTCCGCTCAATAATTCAAGCAGTGTTTATCCGATCTTCACCAAACTTCATGAAAATGTGTAAGGCCATGAGATCTAGGTCAAGTTCGATAAACAGTCAAATTGACCTAGCCGCTTCAGAGTTACGGCCCTTGACACATAGAAAAATGGCGTTTTTTTTGGTTTCCGCTCAATAACTTAAGCATTTGTCATTGGATCTTCACCAAACCTCATGAAAATGTGAAAGGCTATGAGATCTAGGTCAGGTTTGATAACCAGTCAAATTGACGTAGCCACTTTAGAGTTACGGCCCTTGACACGTAGGAAAATGGCGTTTTTTTTTGGTTTCCGCTCAATAACTCAAGCATTTATCATCTGATCTTCACCAAACCTCATGAAAAAGTGTACAGCTATAAGGTCTAGATCAAGATCGACAACCAGTCAAATTGGCCTAGCCGCTTCAGAGTTACAGCCCTTGATGCGAAGAAAAATGGTGTTTTTTCTGTTTTGCGCTTAATAACTTGAAATCTCGGCACTTACTCATTTGTTGCCATCAAATTCATTATCAAGAGTCGATAACTACTCAAATAAAGGTGACATGTCAAGCCAACATGTCAATATCACATATATTTGTTAAAGTTCAAATATTTGCCCTATATATTGTGACCCATCTGTGACGGTGCTGATATCATAAATGTCCTTTCTTAACATGTGTCGTCCTATGGAGACTCAGGCATTTGTCATCGGATCTTCGCCAAACTTCATGAAAAGGTGTAAGGCCATAAGATCTCGGTCAGGTTCGGTAACCGTTCAAATTTACCAAGACACTTCAGAGTTGCGGGCCTTCACACATAGAAAAATGGTGTTTCTTCCCGTTTCCGCTCAATAACTCAAGCATTTGTCATCGGATCTTCGTCAAACCTTTTGAAACATGAAAAGGTGTACGGCCATAAGATCTAGGTCATGTTAGATAACCAGATTTCAAATTGACCTACACGCTTAAGAGTTATGGCCCTTTACACAAAGAAAAATATGTCAATATCACATTTGCCCAATATATTATGACACATCTGTGACGGTGCTGATATCTTAACGTTACGTTACTATCAAAGCATGCACGGGGGCATGTGTCGTCCTATGGAGACAGCTCTTGTTAACTCAATGCTTTAGAAGAAATCTATATCACAGGTTATAGAAAATAAAAACATAATAAATGAAAACACATAATGGCAAAATATATACATAATTATTGAACAAAATACAACATTCAAAAATAAAAAGAAAGATGTACACAAAACATTTGACACTCAATTTCTTAAAAATTATCTTTGTCACATTAAGGTTGACTTTGAGTTGGTTCAACCATTCTTTGAAAGTATCCACTGTAGTACTAGGATGCAAACAAATTACATTTTCACTGACATGCATAACTTCAATGGTTTTATCATAATTCTGCAAAACATAGCATAATGCTTTACTTTTTATCAGAAAGTTTTGGGTATGCACTTTATATCTAAACACAAAGAATAAATCCATGTTCATTTCATACAGTAACACAAAAGTACCCCAACTGGAAGATTTAATTTCATATGTTCTGCCATTGTCTTTTTGTTTGTCAAAAAATAATTTGACAGCTGTATTATTCAAGTACAATGGTGTTAAGTGATGTCCCTGCAGATCTCCACAGTTGCTGTCATCAATAGGATCAGTTTGCGCCTCCCTTATCGTCTGAAGCAGCTCCTCCTCGACCTCTGACATTGAGGGAGGACTTTGATCATTATTTCCTTTATTCTTGACCTGCAGGTATTAAGAATATTACACAAATTGTCAAATAAAGGAAGAAAATTATTTTGTTAAAAAAATGGATGTTTCCTTTTCATACTCAAAAACAAACTCCTCGATTTTCTCAATAGCATTTTCGCCAGAAAAAACCCTCTCACAAGGTCTTCTCGCTGCATCCGCAGTTACCGCCATTTTGTAATGAATATGCAATGTTTTGACGTCAGTGCCAGGTGACGTAAAAGCTCCGCCTCCTACATGAACCAGTTGTCCTTTAGATTTTATCATTAAATCAATATTGAGAAATGGATATTTTTAAAAATTGGCAGAAAATCAGCCAGTACATTTATTTACGATATGGTGTAAATTTTATGATATTTTGGCTATTTCAACATTGATAAATAATTAAAATATACACATATTTACCAGTAATATTTTGTTTTAGCCAGTTAATCCATCATAAATAATTATAACAAATCACAAAAACAGACAACAATTCACTGATAAATAAATTTAACACTTATAATTCAAATTCCAAATTTAAGTCCGCTTAAATTGCAAATATTTACTTGACAAATTAATCACTGTTTTAATAAATCCCAATGCCATGATTGCAAACAACCAACACACAAATGTATGTTACATTGGCTGCACATGTTCATTATTTCCCGCCGAAGTTTATTTTTGCTGCACTGTCGGCACCGGCCCTTTTTGTCGGTCTTACTCGGGAAGTATCCAACATTGATGGTAGCACGAGCGGCCCGTTAGTTGTCGGTATAATACCCAATCAGTCGCTTCGCGAGGTTCATTCTAAACTCAATCATTGTCCTTGTCTTGGTACGTCCAGTTTTTGTTTGGCGTTTATGGTTCTCGGATTCCTTCATGAGAATGAAACCATTAGTTATGGCAGTATCAATCAGGAACCAGAATAAATAGAGCCACCACGTCCTTGAAGATTGGTAGGTTGAATACTCGGTTCAGAGCTGTTCTGCATGATCTACACCGTTCATATTATTGTTATACTCAGGTATAACCGCTGGGCCAGGTACCTGGTTGACTTCCCAATTCCTTGATTTTCTGTTGACAACACTGTCTATGTTAAGCGGATTTTTAGCGGAACTCAATGTATAGAGTGGCTTCTTGTCTTTCCACAAGCATGCAACGAGTTCCCCTTTGTGGCACCTCTTGCAGTCACTCTGGTTCTTGACGTCCTTTGGTGTGACAGGTGCTCCTTCAGGTTACTTCTCACCTTTCCCCTTGTATTATTGTTATTAGCTAACAATGTCTCAAACAATGCAGTGCTGGAGAAATAATTGTCCATGTTAACAATACTGTGGTGACCCCACACCTTCCTGGTAAGATCAATCACGACCAGACTGGCAAGACCAACTTCCTGGTTTCCTTCCTCTCGGCCAGTGTAGATCTGGAACTTGTTGGTGTATCCTTTCCTCAGATCAGCCCGCACCCACACTTTGATGCCATATTTTTTCAAAACAAAGTGCTATTGATTTTAGTGTGCACATATTTAGCAATTCCCAATCATAAAATATAAACAAGTGAACTATAACTGACCGTAACACAGTAAAACAAACCAAATAACTCAGAAAAAGACGAAACAAAGAAATATCTTACGAATCTTGCATGCGTTTACGTCAAGCGCTTGAATAACTATGATTTATTGCTGAATGGTTGTGGTTAACAGCCAGTTATCTGGGACGTACCGGAATTTTTCCATTTTTTTAAGAGCGTTATGTTGAGTCAAGAGTTTGGATAACATGCTATTATATACATGTAAAGCCCGTAGGCTTTATGATAAATAATGCTCACGTAGACTCGAATACCAATCCAAGCTTTCACTGATGATCACGGGTCTCCAGTTGGATCAGGTAAGATCCTCTGCTTCTGGACAGCATACAAGATGTTTAATGAGCTGGTCCGGGATAAAACAACTCAAAAAGTCAAATTCTGTTGAATCTGGATCTAAATCAACCGTAGGACCGGGATTCGGGCCAAAAAACAGCTGTTTCGGCACATCGGGTCGCTCATTCAGTCTCCAACGTACATTTTCAACATCATCATTGTCACTCAGATCAATGGAACTGTCACTTTCTGACCCACTTTCACTACGATTGTCTAAACTAATAGCGCTGTCCGAGCTTTCATGGTCCGTATCAAATGTAACATTGATTAGATCGATCGCCGATTTTCAATAATTTTCAATTTCTAATAACTTTTATTTGACTTGAGCTACGATTTTTAAACTTACTTCCGTGTTTATCAATCTTTGCTTCATACATGTAAGCCGTTTTCGGATTGGTTGTTATATTCTACCAAACAAAGAAAGCTTCCCGAAGCGTCCAATGAAACACAATGACATAACAGGGCATGCAGCATTCAGAGCTAGCTTTATCGAGCCGCATATACCCGGCATACAGGAATGGGATAAAATCAACAGTGCCCCGTTATTGTAGCGCGCGGGATACAGAAGTAGATAAAGATGTCACAAATATATGTGGCGCTAGGGCTGAATAAGTTAATCTGTCTTTCAGTTTCTTCAACTTCAAATTGTTATCGCACATAGCTTCTGAAGTTATCTGTTTTGCCTTTGCCGGTTACATGTACTTCATCAGACTCACAAGATGGGCCTCGCTTGTGTTATATGAGTAAGTTACAAATGCCCAAATATACTGTGATCGTACCACCTGACCTTAAAATTGGCTGTTGCAAATATCATGTCTTCTAACGTGATATTTCATACAAAACTACAAATATGTTACATAGAACTTAAGAACAAAACAAATTTCAGTGTGGATGAGGTAGATATATTTCATTTATTCCTGCAAAACTTCATACTTGTAGTTGTAGTAATTACAAAGAAATGCATAAAAAACACGATTTTTTTCATCACAAACTAGCTATACTAACTTATCTTGCAAGTTCATATAAGGCCAAACCAAAAAAATTATGTTTAGCATAACAGTCTTAACAAAGAAATGTAGGGTAGGTATGCTTTTTTTGCATGGAGCGAATGTAAATTATATGTAAATTGTATATCTATAACTTCATATTAGTTGTTTAATTTCAGATCATTCCAGATTGTAGGACTGTTATTCTGACTGAAAGCACATTTGATATTTTCGACTATTACCAATACATTAAAATGTACAAGGGTTTTGATTTTTTGAATTTGTTTAATCACTTCTGGAAATCTAGTACGTCAGGTCTGTTAAGTTGACATAATATTGACCGACAGGAGGCTGTCATAATATGCAACAGCACACACTCAAATTACAGCTATTAAGAAAAACATATATGAATATGCTTAACATTTTCAGTATTTAATGTATTTTATAATAACATTTTTTTAGGTCTGCATACTGGTACACGATACTATTGAATACCAGTACATATCGTATCTGACCTTGGTGTATCGAATATCAACAAAAATATCGAAAAGTGTATTACAATTTTTTACAAACTTTGCAAAACAGAGCTGGTCGGGCAAAATTCCTGACAAATGACGCCAATTGCCATAAAATATAAAGAACGAGATACCATCTATTGGCAGATATATTTAAGCATGACACTAAATCTATGCATATCATTATGCGAAACACACATGTATATTACAGAAGTACAGACATTCCTGTGCACATGCTAAATAAAATAAAATAAATATTGTTTCAAATAGAATACATGAATTACATAAATACTTCTTTTGTTCACATTACATACATGTTGTACAAATACAGGCTATTGTCACTAGTTCCCTGCCTTTCTAAAATAAATACTGTATCAAAGTATCAAATCAAAAAGTACATGCATGTAACAATGCCTAGATGTTTAGTATGCACGGAATTGGTCCATTAGTAAGAAAAAGATACATGTACAAATTTACATAAATACCTAATCACCATTAAAAAGTCCTTACATATGAACAGGTTGGAAAAACAACAATTTGGCTTTTGCTGAAGTGTCACTTTACCTGATTAGTCCAGAACTCTGGATTGATAAGTCCTGAAAGAGCATTGCATTCTGACCATTATTCAATTGATAAAATGATTTGTCAGATATGAAATTACATAAAAGTAACAATTACCTTTGCCTTCAACATTCATGAACAATTTAAAGAACCCCAATTTCTTTGTTTTCTTGTGGTAGTTCAGATCGATGAAGCTTATATCTTCTTCCCTTAATCCATTCCGTGTCCACTTCATAACACGGAATGGATTAAATCCTACATGCTCCTGGATGGCTTGACGGAGTTGAGTCATAGTAAAATCCTTCCTTACGGTCATGTGTAAGAGGTCAAGAAGACCAGTAGGGCCTTCTACGGCCCTCTTTATAATGATGTCATCTTTATCCACAAAGCTGACTGCTACACTCTACAGTTAAAACAACATAACAATTACTTTAAATTGGCGGCAATGATGATGACCTCCATGTTAATTTCATCTGGATTCAAAATTCTTTTCCTGTTCCTATCAAGGCCTGAATCAGCCATTCCATATTGAATATATGGTTAATGTATTGCTTTAAGATATAATTTACGGATGCTGAATTGTTATTCTTCCAGTTACTTGTAGTTTTTCCTTCTCTCATCGATTTATTGACCTTGTTTTTATGTTTGGTACCAGTTATTTTCGAAAATAATTAACAAATAATAACAATAATAATAATAACGAATAATAATTGACAAACTATATCATTAGCACAGCTAGACTCAATTTATGCACATTATGTCGAAGCAATTGTCATCAGTTATGTTTGTACGTTAGTCTGTTGGTTCCAAATATCTTCCTGATTATGACATCTCTGTCTGGAACACCATCCTCTTTTAAACATTGTCATGTGTTTTCCTGCTGATGTCTAGCGCATAAAACGTGACTAGAACTATGAAATTCTGTCTCAGTAGCTTTAACCGTTGCCTACTCTTCATCAGAACCTATGACAAGTTTGGTCAAGTTGGGGCCTAACTTCAGTCTGAGATGGTAGAAGAAATAGCCAAATGTTTCCTAATCGCTATTGTCATGTATGAACAAAGGTCCTACAAATAGCGGATGTCCATTCCTCTTGCCATTAACCACAGTCAATTGTTTGAAGCAAGTGACCGACACGTGCATCTTGTTTAGATTGAAGATTTTTTCTACGTCCAGGACTGTCCGTCTCAAAAAACACATGTTTGTAATGTCAGCAATTTGTTTGTCCGTGTAAAGCATAATGGTTGGTATTTTACCATCTATTTTTTACCTGACAGATGTGCTATTTCGTCAATCACGTGTGTCAATCACCTGTGTTGGTCGTCCTTTATAATGTTTTTTTTTGTAAGTACTTAACCCATGTGGTGTATGGCCGGGGAAATTTCTTTCATATTCGACAAGTGCCAAATTTCTCTCAAGTCCCCCCTCCCTCAGCCATGTCACCCTTTTCTTATATGACTTATCCGATTTCAAAGTATGAGTATAATAACGATGCATAGCTATAATTTGTTTTTTGTGTGGTTGGGAATGTATTGGAATGAACTCTTTTTGCAATTTTTTGATCATTTTCCTGTAACAAAATTGGCCATTTTTTGAGCACATGGTACTTAAATCACCATTCTCTTTTAACAAATAGTATGTTTTTGGAGTGGCCCCAGACGAAGAATTCCAGGCTCCCCTGTCATCAGAGAAACTGCTCTGTTTAGAGTATAGTTATTAATATTGCCGGTGTTGTCTATTAAAAAGTAAACATTCTCTTCAGAGCCAGGTGGTATGGGTTCGGATGCATTGATAGGAGATTTCAGCTTGGACTTGTTCAACGAAGTTTGTTCAGAATCGCTTCTGACAGACTGTGACATTGGGCATGAAATGGGGTCAGGCACATTAATTAAATGATAACATTTTGGTTTGTATTTGTAACAGGGTGGGGGTATGTTGATAACATCAAGTCGATATAGAAGAGTACTGTATTTAATAAAATACACAGAAGAACCTAAAACAATACAAAAGGAGAATTTACCAAAAGAACAAATCATGATATTATTAAAGTTCTGAAATATAATTTACAGTTATACACAAGATGATAAAGTTTGAACGGAAAAACAATTCGAGCAACAATTCCACGCGATCGTAAATGAAATCAAATCAATTAATTAAATAGATAAATAAATAAACTACCTACCAGGACCAATAGAATATATTTCACTTGTGAAAGTAAAATAATGACTAGGTAGTAGAGATGTTATAAAGTACAAATTGTGTAAAATGTCCAACTGACTCCTCCAATAGTCAGGGAAGGAGTGTCAGTAACAGATGAGAGAAAAGATAAAGGCGGGAAGAATGGACATGCATGGGAACACACAAACACACAATCACCAACCATACCGGTTTTACAACTTTCACTCACCCAGCTCATTCATGCCGTACAATACACACACATTCCAATCTAATCATGCTCCCATATTATATACACACAATATACACACATACAGTTAGGCAAATAAAGCCATAACATAAAGTGATAGGCTCCGACTTGGACATTTGCATTTCGTTAGAAACGGACACGTTAATGTAATAGTTGGACCTATGCTTGGAATTTAGAGAATTTGACACTGTCTCTGAAACTTGATCAATGGGGTAAGATTGTGACTTTCTATCTTGCTCGTGCATAGTAGACATCGACTCCGATAGCTTATGTGCGGGCAGTGTCAAATCAAAATTGTATTTTGCTGACATTGACCTATTTAAGACGCACACGGATTGCTGTTCTGACTTATCCGAAAGAATTTCAAATTTATTAGATAAAGAAATGACAAGCTTTGCCTCAAACGATTTAACGGTCCTTTGAGCGTGTCTAGGCATTTGCAATACTGTTTTGGTACATCGTATAATGGCGACAATTCCAGCATTACGACAGGAGGCTTGCTGTCACACTCTGGAGTACTAGTTTTGGAATGCGTATTTGCATTGACTGGCTGAATTTCTGTCACCCCAACAAAGTGATTAACCTCATTTTAATTGGTCATTTTTCTTTGGCTTGCACCTCATTCTATACCAAAAATGAGCTAACTCGTTCTTGTACACTGTGTCACATGGAAAGACAGTATTAAGGGCTTTTACAGCCGTAAAGCTCTGTCCATTTACATAAGAATATCATAAACTGAAGATGAAGAAGTAATTGTAATGCCAGGAAGCATGTATAATATAATATATGTTCATAAACTTTGAATGTAATTAGGCCAAATAGAAATAAGTGTGGTTCAGATTACACTGCCAAAAATATTAGGGTAGGCAGGAGTTTTAGCTTCTGCAGAACCGTTCTGCTTCCTGTGTCAACTTTGTTTTCTGCACTCTAAGAGACAGTCTGTCTTTCTCAGTTGTTTCTCTGTCTCTTGCCTCAGTATAGGGTAGGTAGTATACATCCCAGACTGGTCTAGAACAGTCCCTGGAAGCCACTGTAACTTTTCTTAAATGTTACCGTTTTCCTTTACTCTCAAATCCAGTTAGTTATAATCAGTAATACATGAATTGCATTTATTACTTAATCAATTATCACTTTCAAGTTTTTTATCATCAACAGTACTATAGCGTTGAAATCTGTGAAATCTGTAACTTCTTTAGAGGTATGTTGTCCTGTCTACCACTGATTTGTTTGGTGTCCTCGACCACTTTGTTTCCATGACTGTTGAAGGGACAGCGGTTGTCATCCCTCGGTCGCTGGAAGTTTCCCTGGTTTTGTGAACGGGGATAACGAGTATGACATTGGCGAGCCTTATGGTTGGACTGTCTGCATATTTGAATTGGCAAACAGATTTGCCACCCGCCATTTTGCACTTGTTCCTGAAGTGGTCGTCACAACTACACATGTGGCACAGCGGTGTATTATTAACAGGCGTTTGATTGATACTATTATCCATGTTAGTGTGAGTGTTTGCACCGAATAGTGTGTCCATTTTCCGCGCTAACTAACTTAGTTTATGCTCCAGATCAGTTGTAGATCGTGCGGCTGCGACTGTATGTTGTGGTTCTGTGACGGTGTCCCTGTAGCCATAAGCCTCTCCCAACTTTGCTGCTTCTGGCACCTTCTCCAATGTTTATGGAAATCCAGAGCGCACAAAGAAAGCTAACCGTTCAGGTAGTCCACTTATGAAAGTAAGCATTAAGGCGGTATCTGACCAAGTTTGTTGCCGCATAGATATATCTTTGCGACATAGCCATCCAAACATGAAGACTGTAATTTGAAGTTTTGAAATTTCTCCGTTTGAAGTATCTTGTCGCTCTGAGAAATTTTAATGTATTTAGCTGTAAATAAATTTGTCAGTGTGATAACGTCATGGATCACAATATAATCAAACCAAATTTTTGCTGGACCTGTTACATTAAACTGAAACACTGCAAGCCTATGTCTGTCGTTGGAAAACTATTTTACAGAGCAATAAAATGTCTCGATTCAGGTCCAGTATTGATCCCTCATTTTCTAGAATTCTCCAGAACGGCCCAGTAACAATCTTGTCATAGATACCAAGCGCTTCGCATCCAGCAAGATCTTTGACATCAAAGTTGAATGATTTTAGTTGTACGTTTATGTCTGGCCAATCTTTTAGGATGTCAGCAATATGTTTCTGATGATATATATATAGCGACTCCTTCGTGAAAGACTATGTTAATGCAATGACCATTGAAGGATCTGTGACGCTTGTTACCCGTTTTTATAGGTGTATATACCTTGGTGGCTATTTGGCTAGAAATAATTGTTTTCACTTATTCCTCTGCCTCAGAAACTCATAATTTTAATTTCACTCATAATGTCTAATTTTCTAATTGATACACCCCTGCAATATAAATGTTTCAATAAGCGTGACCGCTCACTGGGTATACAGACGTGGTAGTTGTATAATCAATTTACATACATGTGTCTATATATAGCTGGCGATCAATTCAGAAAATCAATAAAAGTTTATTAAAATCACATACTTAGATATGCCCTTCATGAAAATACGTATATATATTTACGACCGACCGGGAAGAAAACAAAACAGATGCAATGTATGAGTTGACGTGGTCATCCATGTTGTGTAACCAACATGAATGACCTATTTAATATAAAACCAAGATAAGAATAAAATGTAAAACATGAAAATGGCAGAATGACATGTATGAAACATAAATCAACAAGCTGTGTACATTACTAACAAAATTGTGGCGTTTCCGTAGGAAAATGGCCAATAGATAGGGATCCTTGTATAGGAGGCCTATCTCCCCACAGCTGTGAATCTGACCTTTTGTCTTGTTTCTTCCAGCACTTGAATGAAGGGTGGCTGCCATGGTAGACCCTACATTTGTGTGTGTATGAACAACCTTCGCAGTGTTCACCACGGTTGTACTTGTTGCATGTATTGCTATTGTTGGTACTTGTTTTGAAGTGGCCCCGACTTGGGGGCACGCTCCGAAAGGGCTGCTTTTGGCTTAATGCCTGAATGTATAATTCATGGTGAATTGATTCCCATGGCAAAGCAAGTAACTGTCTCAATTTCCTGAATTGTTAGTTGTGTTTAAACCAATTCCCCACTGGCTTTGGCTATTGACCGGACTGTGTTTGAGTATTGAGCCAGGGAGTCTGCTGCATGTGGTTGCTTTAATCTATATACCGAAGCAAACACGGCAAACAAATCAGTCCATTGTTCAATGGTGATAAAAATTTTTCGCAGAGGGCTGAGTAAAGGTAGGTAACCCCTGCGAAGATATTGTAAATTGTAATTCATCTGAGGTGTCCGTTAATAAGGACATCTCAATGAATTCCCCTGCCCAGATTTTGTCCTTTACTTTAGAGGACACAGACGACCAAAGGGGGGTGGTATTGGATGCATTAAAACTTAGTACATTGGATTGAGTATACCCAGTATTGCCCGTACCTGTCAAATTTACAATTTCCGCAGCCGGTGGCTGTGGTAGAACCGATCCGGCCGGTTGGTTCACTCTTGTCATTTCCGACTGCACTCCAACCGGAAGTTCTTGGGCTGATGATGCTGCACTTATGTTTGATCCGACCGTCATTAGTTGTTGAACTTTGCGTTCCACTAGCGCCTCGATGTTTGTGGTCAAGTTTGCCACAATGTTCTCTGTTAATGTATTTATATTCAAATCATGCCCTTGCATGCTGCCCGCGTTATTTAGTGGGGCATCTAATTGCACGTCATCAGAAGGATTGTTAATGGTTGCCGTGTGACTCCTTCTGGGTCGTTTTGACCCTTTTTGGGTGTTCTTCGCTGCACCCCGTTTCTGTGATGATGACATAACTAAAAAAATCAACAAATGAATGGTTAGTAATCCATCAGCTCTACCATGCGCAGCCAAAAGCCTTACCACTGTTCACCAATCTGTAAAAGCATCATCCTATAAAATTGTGCCACTGACCGAATTTACATTTTTCTAAAGTTGATACAGGGCTAGCCTCCAAAATTGCGGAGTAAAAAAATGACTTCTGACTGTAGTTCCAAGAGTCATCATGATCAAGATATAGCCAGAAATTTATATTGAAAGTATAGTAAGTTTGACTCTGATGCAGATTTAAGAGTCCAATGCGAGCCTGTGAAGCAGATAATTGCTTCAAGTAAGCCTCTATATCATAAGCCATTAAATTGTGCATATATATATAATTTTTCTCTAACTCAATTCACAGTGTTTGTTATAATTTTGTATTACTAGCTTCACAAACTCTTGAGATCCTTACAGAACCCTTTGAAGGCTATAAATATAATTTATATTAAATGCATTAATCTGTCCTTATCAGTGTCTTTCTCCTTTAACCATATTCATTGCCAATGAATAGCACAATATAAATCTCAATAAATTTGCACTGAAGCCCTCCCCTGAGGCATTTACAAATATAAAATGATACCTGCGCTAAAGTCTGACAGTAAGACTCGCAGAACAGAAAGCTGCGATAAGTATATAAATGAGCCGTTCTCCAGGAAAACCGGGCTTATTGACATAACAATAGTAATTATGTAATAACATTTAGAAAAAGGTCTAAAATGAGAAAAAAGTGATGTTCACCGATTTAATCGTAAGTAGTTGGATAATATAGTACTATCTTAAAGTTTTAAATTTTCTGATAAATTATGATTACATTACTTCGGTCGTTGCTATGGTGACCGATTTCCGTAAACTATCAGAATTGAGAAAAACAAGGGGTTAGTGGTTAAAAATAGCAGCTACTTTTCCCATTAAGCAAACACTGACAATTTTATCGTGTTTTATTATAATCAGAATATTATTCTAAAATGTGGCAAAACTTCGAAAAGTTTACGTCAATAATTCAATAAATACTGGGTTTATGAAATGATTGTTAACGTTACGTCAAAGAACATTCGAATGATGTTTGTGACGTCATTCAAAAACTTGGCGGGAGTGGTTAGTTTAAAAAGTCTATAACTTCGTTAATATATGTAATAATGCGTTCAAATTTTCAGAAATTGTTCATAAGGGTCTCGTCCATATAACGATTTATTATCATGATTTTTGTAATTTTGTCAATAAGCCTGGTTTTCCTGGAGAACGGCTCAAATATATGCGCAGAACATACAAAAAGCTGCCCTGAAGTCTACAAATAATTTCTCCTGAGCTTAAACGGACCGGAATGTGCTTTTCAAGTGTAATGCAGCGTCAGACTTATATTCTGCCAATAAATACCGTAGCATAATAGACCAATAAATTTGCACTGAAGCCTCCACTGAGGCATTCACAAATATAAAATAATAACTGCGCTAAAGTCTGACAATAAGACTCGCAGAAACGAAAGCTGCGATAAGTATATAAATATACACGCAGAACATACAAAAAGCTGCGCTGAAGTCTACAAATAATTTCTGCTGAGCTTAAACGGACCTGAATGTGCTTTTCAAATGTAATGCAGCATCCGCAGAAACTTATAATTATGTAAGACTCACAGTCTAACAAACCGTGCGCTCAAGTTTTAACTGGCAAAACTCGCACAAAATTATTATACCTGGACTGCACAACATATATATAAAAAATTTAAGCCTGGTCCATATATATACGCTCATGTGTAAATGTTTGTCGTGTTATAGTGTCAGGAATGGTCTGTAATTCGAGCACAAATCATGCATGGGCGTCCCTTCTTATATTTTCAATGAATCAAATACATTCAAATTCAATATTTGATCCAAGACAAGCAAAGCCAGTTCTTTGCATCTATACAGCTCGACTTATAGCACCACAATGGAAGAGCGTATGACCAAGATGGAATTATAACAATGCCAATCTCATCAGCTCTCAAGCTATGCCAGCTACCTGGCGCATTTAGTACCGATACTCAATGCGATAATAATTATATATAATTTACCCTACTTCCCTAATCAAGAAGCTGCCTGTAAGCAGTCATCATGGCATGCGGCAAAGACCTGTAGAAGCGTCGTTGTGCAAAGGTGCTCAGGTGAACGCCATCAGAAGCAAATATATGTGTCTGAGCTTCAAAGGTCCGTTTGTGTTTCCAAAACCTCATGTGCTCCTGGTGCTCCAACAAAGTCTGAAGGACACTATTGGTGGTCATCCGTTTATGCGCGTACAAGTCTGTTGATACATTCCGAGTGGATCTCCTGGTAAAAAGTTCGCAAATAAACACTTTCTTGACGTGATAGTCTGTGAATAAAATCGAACCAATTTCCTCCAATGTACTGGCTACTACCAGCCCTTGTGTACCAGAATCCAAGTCATTTTCACCCATCTGAATTACCACAACACTTGGTTTATGTCTAGTCAGAAAATGATGAATTTCTCTTTAAAATTTTTAATTGACTGCTGGATACCAAAGCTTTTACACACACTAAGTCCACCTAACCCTGTGAACAACAGTTCACTCTTTCAGGTCATAATTGACAGGGTAATTATGTAAAAACCGTTCTATTCTATGTATAAAGCTATGCCCAATCACCGCTACCGTAACACGACAATCCATTTTACGCGGTAGCCTACCTTTTCCTTTGTTTACCAATGAGAATGTAAACTGGTCTTAATTTCCCAAATGTTCGTGTTTTAACACCGCTTTCAGTACGCCGTACTAACTTGTTATCACAATAATACAATGATATAACACAAAAAGTCCAATATAATGATGAATAACAACAAAAAAGCGTAGAATTAAAACAAAACTTTGCGATTTCAACGAAAAAACACGTTAATGGCGGCTTGTTTCCGAAAAAGAACTGGCAGAAACTGGTCAAAACCGGTTTTGACCAGTTCAAGGGACTGATAAAGTCCCTAAGCCTTCCCCTTTTTCCGTAAAAAGATAATAAAGGTAACTACAGTTGTCTCCCCTACCAGTCTTAAAGTGCGTTATGCCAGATGTTTAATTAGCAAAGTATAAAATGCATATCAAGATGATCAAAATTTGCCATAAAGTGAAACTCCCAGCAAAACCCCCTTTTCTGCATGATATGAATGGGCATTTTATTGTTGCTGTGGTTGTTGCTGTTATTGATGCCGTTATTGATGCTGTTGTTGCCTGGCACTAGGGTAGGGACGAAAATTCTGTTTTGTATTTGAAAGCATCATACAATGCAGAAATGTTTCAGTGTGTACGGAACCCCATGGTATAATCTTCTTACTATTTCTACCGCCTTTAATTGTCTGAATTTGTAATCATACGTTGACCATGAATTGTTATGATTAGCCAGGGTTTGTACAATAGACATGTATCTAAACATTTCAGATGCCTCTGCTATATTTAGAGGTGTAAATGTCAGCGTAAATTTGAAATGCTCTGCCCCATGTGTAAATGGTGGATATTTGTCTCTGGGCAGACCTTTCAACTGATTTGACGGTTTTGTTTTGGTATTTCCTGACGGTTGTTGTTTCTGATATTGCATTATCTGCAAATGCAACTTGGACAAATCGACATATTCTCTATTTAAAATCTGTTCCGTTAATTTTGGAGGAACAGCTGAGTGGATTGTGGAGAAAGTACATAAATCAGGACCCCCCACAGACTGATCATCCAAGTCATCCTCATGAAATTCATCACCCTCAACAGATTGAGAATCACAATGTTCTGATAGTGTCTCTGGGAAATCGAGTTCTTCCCGAACACTGCCACTGCACAATGAAATAGCTGTACCGTCAGTTTTCTGTCCAGTGACAGATGGAGTAGCATCAACTAAAGGTGTGAGGGCAGCTAGGATTTGTTGTTTGATATTACTATCACTGTTGATAGCCTTGGCCAGTAAGCTGGCCAGATTGTCGTTCTGGCCCTCCTCGTTTGGTTGTTCAGGCACATCCACGTGAGCCGCCTTCCTTTTGCCACCTTTGGCTGTAGCCGGTGTCCGTTTAGGCATTCTGAAATGAGTATCGAGGCTATTAATTTATGTTAGAACAAGTTCGAGCTGTGAAATGTCTGCATGTAGCATTAACCTCTGTCCCATGAACATAGGTAGATGTAACAAGCCTTTAATCAACCTAGCTTTTTATTAATGACCACATTATCATATAATGACATAGCATGAAGAGTAAATCTTATGCGTCAACTTTACATTTTAAACTCACTGAGAACATAGGGGTCACCCGTTTTACCGGAATCCACGTAAATTACCGGAATAGACCGGAATCCAGATAAATTACCGGAATAGGCCTATATTTCGTTAATAAACAGTAGTTTTGCATAGTTTTTGGTTTAAATCAATCTTATTTAACATAAGCAACGTATATGCTAAAATAAAATAAAATATGTTATGAAAAAAAAAAGTTATTGAAATTTTAAAATTGGCCGGCGTCCGTTCGTCATTACGCTATCTATGCAGAATTTACTTGACCGAAATAGACATGTATCTCGTTAATAAAACATAATTTTGTTAAGTTTCTGGTATAATTCAATCATGGATACGAAAAATAAGTTGTTTCTTAAAAAGAAATTAAAATATTTAAATGAAAACTGATTTTACATGAGTTTTAAAAACGGGCATTTCTCGCTCTGACCGCGCGTATTGGATTGTAGGACATAATCCCCCTCGGACAAAATCCCCTTCACCTACCCGGACAAAATCCCCTTCATACTTTTTCCAGGGCAGACAAAATCCCCTTCATACTTTTTCCAGGACAGACAAAATCCCCTTCATTTATTTTTTGATCGGACATAATCCCCTTCAGACATAATCCCCCTTAAGGTTTATAGTAAAATCCCCTTATGACCAATCCACAATATAATTCCTTAAGTGAAGCTAAAATCCTGATAGAATCTAATTTTTTGTGGAATAAAAAAAAATGTACAAGTAATTAATGATAATAAAAGATGCTACATTATTATATATTTTAAAATGATCATACTGGTATGATGATACTCTACTGTACCTAGAACAATGATGTTTTTGGTCTAGATATTCCCAGGAATTGAATACCAGTCAATAAATGCAGCAAATACATTATTGTATTGTGATTGTATATTACTAATATACTGGAGTAATAAGAAGAAAATTGAAGAAGACATACATTATACAAAGCAGGAATATCTAGTCCTATACAACCAAATTAAACACAAGAGTAAGACTAATATGTATAATAATTTAATAGAGGGGATTCTGTATGAAGGGGATTTTGTCTGACCTGAAAAATGAATGAAGGGGATTTTGTCTGACCTGATAAAACCATGAAGGGGATTATGTCCGTGCTGAAAAAAACATGAAGGGGATTTTGTCCGTTTTCTTTGTAAGGCATGAAGGGGATTTTGTCTGAGGGGGATTTCGTCCGTACACCCGCGTATTGACATAGAATTAACGTAACCGGAATCCACTTTCTATAACCGGAATAGGCCTATATTTCGTTAATAAACAGTAGAATTGTATTATTTTTGGTTTCAATCAATCATATATACCATAAGTAAATCATATTCAAAAGAAAAATTTAATATGTTGTGTAAAAGTGATATAATACGAGTTTTAAAATCGGTCGTTTTCTGCTTTGAACGCGCGATTTGAATGAGAGTGAACATAACCGGAATCCACTTTCTATAACCGGAATAGGCCAATATTTCGTTAATAAACAACAGAAATGTATTGTTTTTGGTCTAAATCAATCATATATACCATAAGTAAATCATATTCAAAAGGAAAATTTAATATGTTGTGTAAAAGTGATATAATACGAGTTTTAAAATCGTTCGTTTTCTGCTTTGAACGGGTAATTTGAATGAGAAATAACATAACCGGAATCCACTTACTATAACCATAAAATATATTATGTATTGTACGTCAACTATTTCCTAAAGGAAATATTAATATTATGTTGTGAAAAAAGGATTTTATATGCGATTAAAAAACTTGCTATTTCGGGTAGCGCATTACATTTTGATCCAACCGGGATAAGATCGTATTTTGTTTTAAAGTCAATATTTTGTATCTTATACATTATTATTGAATAACACGTATCAAGAGTAAGTCATTTCCGAAAGGAAACCGTAATATCTTGAGAGAAAAAGAGTTTATATGCGATTGAAAAATGGCAATTTCGGGTAGTGCATTACAATTTGATAAAACGTGCGGACATAGGCTCGTATTTTCAAATTTTGTTGTTAAATAAATCTTTTGTATCTTAATAATTTATAAGCATTCAATTAAATGTATCTTAGATAAGCTATTTCCAAACGGTAACTAAAAGAATTTAGAAGCGAATGAAAATATGCCTCCGGTGGATCAAAAAAGTATTGCACCCCGCGATTTCAATAACCTTGAAATACGAACATCATACGGCATTTAAATCCAACATTGAATAGGTCACTAATATTTCAACACTGATATTATCGTAACACTGGACAAACTTCTACAGTACGCACGTGCCACAGCAGTCCCTGTTACTAAATATGCACTTTAAAGTGTTTCACGGCGGTTCCAAAATTTTCTCGGGTGTCACAATGATGGTGTGGTCGACCGTCAATCATGTGTGTTGGGAGAATATCTTGCAGTACAGGAACAACCATTAGGCCATGTTTGTTTAATTTCTTGGTGTCTACTTGTCGAAAACTTTTTTATGCAACAATAACCAACCTCGATCTTTATTTGTATACATCTACGGAATGTACTAGCGAAATGGTGAACTATTTATATTGTTAAAATGCGTGATCGTGTTGAAGATATGCAGTTGTAGAAATAACCAATCTATTTAACACCTTGCCCTTACTGTGTTTTCCGATCTAAGAGACGCGCGGCATCACTTTGTAACTTTAGATGTCGCCGACGCTGGGTACATCACAGAATGTTGTCGGCTAAATATCAGACGTTGCCGACTTACGTTGGTGGATTAAAGGAAACTGTGTGAGAAAACCACAGGTAACTGTATCATTGCCATTTGATATTAAGAGTAAAATTTAAAAAAAAACTTCCTAAATTTTATATTTTCTACATGACTCCGTAGCTCAGTTATTATTGCGAGACACTCATATGTATAAAATTTAATGGTTTTTTTTAACCACAGCATTACATACTAGATGAGTAATAATTATACTGTATTATTGTACATTAGGGAAAATAAAATGCACACTAGTGACCGGCTCGTCGATTCCACTGCATATAGACCTTGTACAAAAAATTAATGTTTCCAAAAAAGTATTTTTATCAGTGAAACAGTTACCTGTGTGAAAAATATACATCAAAGGTAACGCAGCTGAACTTTGACACATGAAAATAGAAACATATTGCGGCATCGCTCATTTTATAGACCTCGTGATACTTTAGACCTACATGTATATTTAATCTTTGTTAGTGGAATAACTCCTGACAGTTCATTAACAGATTATAAATCATATTGTATCATAATGGATTACTATTTGAAGGTAATTGTTCCGTGTCTTCGCAATACATGTTCATTACAGCTATATCATTTGTGTCATTTGTGATTAACATAAGGACTCCCTGATAAAGGATTCAGCGACAGGGTCTGTGAATGCATTTACCAAGTGATAGAAAATACTTACGTAGGTAACAGTGGCCTGTTCTATGATAATATTCAGAATCCTTGATATATGTCAGTAATTTTATTCATTAATTGATTTTTGCGGTTCAAAAACGATCATTAGGTTTAATTTTATCCAACTGTTGCACAATGATTAGTCATGCCTGAGGCTACAAGTATACAATCTACACACAAGATGTCATACAGAATATCCAATAAACAGGTCACTTACCAGTATGCTAGATGTCAAGAAATCTTGTTAGTTATAGCCCCTACTCTTCATTCTAATGAATCGGTGTATAGTCAAGTCTCTGTATTACGGATGAAAAACACGCTGGTAGAACGAGAATGCAACTCTTTAGAGTAAATAACAAACACAAAATCTGTGTTTTAAGAAATATTTTAAATTTCCATTTGGAAATAAGTTATTTATCGCATACATGATCGAATTATAGCAGAAACTAAACAAAATTACCGTAAAAAACGAGATTCGGGTCTATTCCGGTAACGATAATTCTCATTCAATACGCGCGTTCAAAGATTTTAAAAATTGCACAAAATCTTGTTTTACTAAAATAGTTTGATTTCCTTTTGGAAATAACTTATTAATAGTATATATGAACGAATTATTGCAGAAACTAAGCAAAACTACCATTTTATAGCGAGATATACGAGCCTATTTCGGTAACGTCAATGCGGGAAAATTAGCGATTTTAAAACTTGTATAAAATCATTATTTACCAAAATATTTTAATTTCCTGTTGGAAACTATATAATAATAGTATATATCATTGAATTATATCAGAAACTAAACTCAATTAACAATTAATAACTTGATACAAACCTATTCCGGTAATGTTAGTTCTCATTCAATACGCAAGGTCAATGCGGGAAATAAGCGATTTTAAAACCTGTATAAAATTATTATTCACCAAATTATTTTAATTTCCTTTTGGAAAGAATAAAATAATAGTATATATTATTGAATTATATCAGAAACTAAACTCAATTACCAATAAAAAACTTGATACAAACCTATTCCGGTTATTTTAATTCTCATTCAATATGCGCGGTCAATGCGGAAAATGAGCGATTTTAAAACTTGTATAAAATCATTATTCAACACAATATTTTAATTTCCTTTTGGAAACAATATTATAATAGTATATATTAATGAATTATAGAAGAAATTAAACACAATTGCCATTAAATAACGAGAAACGAGTCTATTCCGGACACGCTAATTCTGATCCAATATGGTAATGACATCGTAAAATGAACAAATTTTGAATCTCGAATAAATTTTTTTTTCGTGAACATATTTTATTTTAGTTTTGCATATATGTTGCTTATGTTAAATAAGATTGATTTAAACCAAAAACTATGCAAAACTACAGTTTATTAACGAAATATAGGCCTATTCCGGTAATTTATCTGGATTCCGGTCTATTCCGGTAATTTACGTGGATTTTGGTAAAACGGGTGACCGGAACATAGCATCAAGTAGTGTTCCTTGCAACTTATGCGTCCTCAAACTGTCAAGTAATTTTGCAAATACCATTATTGCAAAGAGCTTGAAGCTCATGCGACAGCACAAAGCAAACATACATATTTATTTATTCAACTGCAAGTAAGTGATATTGCAAAAAGCTATTACTTTAAGCTTATGCTTCGACAGCACATGTATATTTATAAATATCTGTAAACTGTAAGTATTTGACATAGCAAAAAGCTATTAGTAAGCTTATGCGTCAAAACATAAATAATGGTAAAGCATACACAGGCGACAAAAACATTAAACTAGCTAAAGTCAAAGTTTTTATGAGTACCTTGCAAAAAGCACTTGGCTCTTGCGTATTTTTTTTAACTCAAAAGCAAGTTGTGCTATATAAATTAATGCACCTGAGTGTAATCCAGCATGATAGAAAATTATTAACTGATAACCAGTTACCCCTCATTGATTTATATGAAGAAATTGCAAAAAGCTGAGCTCATGCGTCTTTGTGCGGAATACTCAAGATACCATATACAACAAGTAAATAGTCAATCTTATTCCTATACTACCTTTATCCTGGTTCAAATCTCAGTGCTGTCGTAGATGTTACGTCTTTATGAACAATGGCAGTTACAACAACAGAACGTCAATCACAAACAATCTATGTACAGTAATGTTAGAACAAATATTTACACACGAGTCACTCCACAGACCACTATGCTTTCGATCTGAAAAATCCAATAAATATTCAGATTACTTTATGATAAGCTTCTCCCCGTACAAATATGCTCCTCTGATCGAACTTAGAAATCTGGCCATGCCTGGCGCACAACATCCACATGGACACCATCTCTATCGACAAAGTCCTTAACAAACCGTTTGTTAAAATTGTCCTGGAGTGCTTCCAGAACACAACATTACTTGTTTCATTGCACAAAGACGCTAGCAAATAGTTGGTTTTGTCAACTTTCTCATCATAGTGGCAAGGCTGCATTCTGTGCAGAATTTCTGACACAATAACAACTGAACAGCCATGTTCTAATATCACCCTTGCAAAATCTAATATTCTATTCGCAAGGCATTCTGGGGTTATACAGTCATTACACAAATCATTGCTGCCAATGTCTAGGAAAGTAATATCTACGTCAAGATCCCTTACAATGGACACATCACACCACACAGATTTCCTTCTTCTAGGCTCAGTTACAGTGGCACCGCCTACCCCGTGCCAAAAAATTGAACACTGTTTGGATCTAAATTCATATTACAGATCTGTTTGTCGACACACCAGGCTTGCAGACGTTTCAAAAAGGAATGTCCAAATATCAAGAAATTAGTCTTTTGCGCCATATCTGCAACCCACGCTATAAAGTAGGTCAACCCTGTCGAGACCAGAATCAACAATAACTTGATCAATATGCGTAATCTGGATTTTCTATCTATGCAGATACCTTGTCCACAATGCGATTAATTCTTTCTCAACAAAACTTCATGCAAATGTCATGTAAAAAGATGAATAATGATAAAATAAAACTTCTTCAAGATGGAACCAAAACAGTTGTGTGCAGCTACCCAGAATTCTCAGCGGTGATGGGTAATGTATAAATTTCAACAGTCAAAATGCAGAGATGTACCGGAACGTGTACATCGGCTAAGGTAATTGATCAAAAAAAGGGACCCAAATATAAATAACTTTATACTGTTGCACTATATAAAGTGTATTTTTTATTCTAAACACTTTTATAATCCTTTACACACACAAACACTTCTAAAAAACGTACAAATAATTATTTTCTCTCTGCAAATCAAAGGAACACATGGTCACCATTTTGGTGCTGTTACTATGTGGGTTTGGGCTTCTTTCCTTCTCAAAAGGAAAACACCGACTCCCCTGTGAAAAAGTTTTACATGTAAATGAACTTACCTGCGATATTAATTGTAAACTCTGTTCATATATGTTGAATATATTCATAACGATTATACGTATTTTCATGAAAATCAACATAAAAAATTACCCCACCCACTTTAAAAAAACCTTCAGATTTCCCAAGGGACACGTTCATCAGTCCCTCTTGATAGCACCTCATCAGGGATTCTAACTTTCTGATTGACATATCCGCAGCAAAAGTTTTGAATGTCCTTAGCTCCGGTGCATGACAACATTTTTTTCTGAACAGTAGAGTTATCGTGCCGAAACGACGAAAGCGCTTTATATTGTTACGTAAAGCACCTCAACGATCGATACTAAAAGGCTCGGGTAACTTTCCATGTTTCCTTGCTTATCGTTCATCTTTTTCATTCCTTTCACTAACTCGTTGATTAGTACCACAGCTGCTTCACTAGTTTGATTTTCAGTACTAGTTTTCTTCTGTCTGGTTTGCATCTTTCCGTCATCAGTACCACGGACCACGGAGTCCATGTTTGCAACAGATGTACTCTCACTTCTAGCCTTTCTGGTTGGCGTTTCGCCTGATTTTGGTTCAGATTTCTTAACTTCTGCCTTTTTCATTTTTAGTTGTAACTTTTTTGTGCAGTATACTTAAGATGTTTTTCGGCGTGACCTTTACTATATGTTTCTCATCAAAACTCGTATTATTCGTTTAATTTTACAAATTTTTCAAAGCTTCATTTCAGAGTAATGATTCAAGTGTCTTACTTTTTCATTTTTAAAATCCCATTTATCTCAATTAAGTTATGTTAATCGCTATTTTTCCACAGAGTCGATTTATTTACATTTTGTCGTGTACCGGAAACGGTGTTTTAGCATCTCAGCCGATAGATGCTAAAACACTGACGAATTGAATCATCCTTAGTAACGAATTTTCAGGTTGGCGCGTCAAATAAAAACGTTTATTTTATAGGTAGGGTCGGGTTACCCGAACCACATCTAAATCTTTTAGGCCTGACATGATTTTCAGATACTTCAGCAGGTTTTACTTGACAATATTTTTGGGATAGTTTTGTAACTGAGCATGTATATATTTGTCATCTTTAGTTGTCATAGCAAAGCCTCAATATGTTGATAATTATAATCATATGTCATGAAACATAGCAATATAATTTATGCATGGTCTCAGGTATATTCATGCTTGAGGTCCAATATTTGACTGTAATGCTTTTGCTGTCCAAGGCTCAAGTACTGGTACAAGTCGTCTACATTTTTCTGTGTTCTCAGCATTTCAAACTCTCAGCTAAATTTCATCTATGGGAAATCCTCTTCAGGCTGTTAAATCTTAACAACCCCTTCCTTCCCAAACATATTTATAACACCATTTCTTTACACCCATTCCTGCTTGACGGTGCAGCAGACACATAAGTTCCACTAGTACTAGTTACAAGTCAATGGTTCAGAAAATAAATCACATATAGGAAGTTCAAGGACCGTTGATTGACTTATATTCATATCATTGCCTTCAAGTACAACTGGTGAGGAGTTTACCTTTTTGATGCCAAAATTAAATAAACTGTGCTGCCTTTCATCGCTCACCACCCCTTTTACTGCTTTCCTGTAGTCTACTTACCATTTTTAGACTTATTTTCTGTTGTTTGGGTATTTAAACAGAATCAGAATATGTTCTATAGAAGACGGTCCAGTAAACACTTTTATCAGAACTTAATCAGCTCGTATTAATTATAAGGTTATAATTATTCAAATGATTTAATAGAAAATTAAGCCAGCATCTTTTTATTTTCTGGTTCTCGGGAAAATCTGGCAAAAACTCGGGTAGGAGGAGGAAATAAAATAAATATAAAAGGCAAGAAATCCCAGAGTCGAAATAAAAATAAAAGTAATAACCGCGAAGACTTTTTTCTTTTTTCTTTTCTGATGACATTGATTCCATATATATTTCTTTTTAAAGACACCATTTCTCTCAGCCAGTTTTCTCATCATCTTTTGTGAATTTAATGACTTGAATGACATTGCCATGCTCACAAATCACTCTCTGAAATACCATGGTGTTGTCAATTTATCCAATGTACTGCTGTCAACCATTTTTGAGTATTTTGAATTCTTGCAGTCTGCTGCTAACAACATACAGCTAATAGATCTGGTAACTCATACTCAATATCACTTACAAAATAGCACTTAGAATTAAGAGGTGTAGCAATCAATGTTTCTTCACTGGTCACAAACGTTTCATGGCTTGGTCCATGGTGTACAAAACTGATCTGAATCCGAAGGTTGTTCTGGAATAATCAGGCTAGAAGTGTTGTCGAAAGATTCAAATTGAAGTCCTTTTAAAGGTCTGCTTCCTGGCATTTTGGGTGTGGTGTCTTTTGGGTGTCTTTTGACTCGTCTAGAAAAGGCTCGGGAAGCCACTGTAACTTTTCGTCTTGGTTTTTCTCCAGTAAGCTGCAGTTTTCATCTTCACATTTCTTTATTTGGAATGTATACTGGGTGTCTCTGCTATGTTTCTGCTTCCAGTTCATATATTTGTTTCACATTTAAAAGTGTTCACTTTTTGTAGCTTGTCTAATTTCAGTTCTGGAAACAATCTTACTGGTGTATTCCATGAATTTAGAAATAGCAACAGATTCATGTTTTGCGCCTATGTTCTTACAGAGCAGTTTTAATTTCCCTTGTTTCAGGTAATGATCTTGCTAGTTTCTTTTTGTCTGTCCTGTCTGTTTATTTGCAGATATTACCAAACATTGATGATGGTAGACACTTTGATTGCTCTTCTCTCCATAATTTATTAGCACTTTGACACAATGTTTTATTTTCAATGTCAATCACTGATTTTGCACAGATATTTTTTCAAGGAAATTTTAGTCTAGTTCATAAAACGTGCCTAGAACTATGAAATTCTGTCTCAATAGCTTTAACCATTGTCTGCTCTTGGACAGAACCTTTGTCGAGTTTGGTCAAGTTCAGGCCTAATAATTAACTTCAGTCTGAGATGGTGGAAGAAATAGCCATATGTTTCCTAATCGCTATTGTCATGTATGAACAAAGGTCCTACAAATAGCGGATGTCCATTTGTCTTGCCATTTACCATAGTCAATTGTTTGAAGCTAGTGACCGTCACATGCATTTTGCATAGATTGAAGGTATTGACTGCCCGTCCCAAAGAACACATGTTTTTAATGTCAGCAATTTGTTTGTCCGTGTAAAGAATAATGGTTGGTGTTTTACCACCTATTCTGGAAACGTACCCTACAAATTTGTCGTTGTCTGAAACCAAGTTTTCTAGCTGGCATATCTGGTCGGCAATATTGTCTGTACTTGTTTGTTAGTCTCAGCCATCTTTGTCTTTACGTCCCTAATTTTGTTGAAAATACTCTTAATTTCCAGTCTGGTGGTTTCCTCATTTGCTTCTTTCTATGTTACATAAATGTCGGCAGGGGTTTATTTTTACCTAACAGATGTGCTATTTTGTCAATCATATGTGTCGGTCTTCATATATAATGTTCTGTTTTGTCAGTACTTAACCCATGTGCTGAATGGCCGGGGCAATTTCTTTCATATTCGACAAGTGCCAAATTAATCTCAAGTCCCCCCTCCCCTAGCCATGTCACCCTCAAATTTTCTTATATGACTTATCTGATTTCAAAGTTGTATAATAACGATGCTTAGCTACATTTTTTTTGTGGTTGCGGGGATGTATTGAATGAACTCTTGTCTTTTTATTGATCATTTTCCTGTAACAAAATTGGCCATTTTTTAAGCACAGAGTACTTAAATCACCATTCTCTTTTAACACAAAGTGTGTTTTTGGAGTGGCCCTTGCTCATACATAGTAGAAATCGACTTTGACTCTGATAGTTCATGTGAGGGGAGTGTCAAATTAAAATCGGATTTTGCTGACACTGCATGACTTATTTAAGACTCACGCGGATTGCTGTTCTGACTCATCCAAAAGAATTTCAAATTTATTTGATAAAGAAATGTCAAGCTTGGCCTCAACCGATTTAACGTTCCTTTGAGCGGGTCTAGGCATTTGCCATACTGTTTCGGTTTGGATAGGTTTTGGTACACCGTATAATGGTGACAATTTCAGTGTTATACTGTAACAGGCTCACTAATAATTTTTCTAGAAAAACGCAGCTAAAGTGAAGCCCTGCGCTAAAGCTGTGATTTTAGGGGGCCAATACCGCCAGCTTTAATGAAGCTTCAGTCGAAAAACACAGCCCTTCGTTAATGCTGTTTTTTTTTCTAGAAAAGCACAGGAGCTTCTTTTTAGCTGTAATTCAAGCCGAATTTTGTCATATTTATAACGAAACATTCATCACAGCTTTAGCGAAGCCTTTAAGTGATCTAAATTGCCAGCTTCTTAAACCCTGACATGCTGAAAATTTAAGCCTGCATTAATAATGAAAAAAAAAAAAACAAATAATATGAACCGCACATTTATTTAATAAATTATCAAAAAAGCACTATATAACAGGAATGAAATAGTTGCTAGAATACAACCAAAATCCCCTTGAACTTGTTTTTTTAATTTGCACATTTTGAAAGGGGAAAACTCATTTAAGGTATCTTAGTATAATATGTATACATTATAACAGTCCAAATAAACAATTTACTGTTGAATTTATCCATGATCAAGTATATTATAGCAATCAGGTTCCTTAGGGATATTATAAATAAATAACATTGTAAGCACATATGTAGCAAGCTTAAAGCACCTGAGAATTTCAAACTTCATTTTTTTTTTTTTTAAAACTACAAAAAAACAAAGGAACATATTTACAAAAGTATAGACTCAAAGCAAGAAATGTTTTGCACATTTTCAGTCCAATGTAATAAGGTCTGTTGCCAAATACACAATTATATGTTTTCAATTGGCCACTGCCATTTAACTACTATTTATGCATAAATATGTCAACATTTGAAAATATATAATAAATTGTAATAGCAATCAGATACCTAATGGATATTTATAAAATGTTGGTAGCACATTTAGCAAGTTTCAAAGCACCATAGAATTTCATACTACAAAGTAATGCCTAAAAATATTTCTTTACTAAACCCTCTTGATGGTCTTTTTTACCTCTACCCAAATTTTTATGGACAAAAACAACACAATTATTTGTGGCATTTTCTGTTCAAAAGTATTAATTTAGTTTCACATAATGAATAATGATATAATAGAAGTGAAATGTGTGAAGAAATTGGGTTGGTTGGTAGCAAACCTACATTCTTTTAAAATGCTCATAATAAAAAATAACAAACAAACAAAACTGAACAATGAACATATTTACACAAGTATGAGTAACCTTGATAATCCAACTGTCATTTATACTTGTTTTTTTATTAATTATTGCTTTAAGTTGAATATAAATAAAAACAAACAAATAAATAAATAAAATGTCTATTGAATAATCTTTGATAAATTATATTAACAAAAACAAACTTATGATAATAAAAAAGAACAAAACTCAACAATGAACATATTTACACAAGTATGAGTAAACTTGATAATCCAGCAGTAATTTATAAAACAAACTTATGATAATAAAAAAGAACAAAACTCAACAATGAACATATTTACACAAGTATGAGTAAACTTGATAATCCAGCAGTAATTTATTTCAAATTTAAAGAGAAATTGAAAAGTGTATATTTCAAAAACCGAGAAATCTCATTCAGGTATAGAGCATGTATAAATTACTGCTGGATTAAGAACAGAATAACATGACAAATAAATATCTTACTAACGCAGGTCTGGATTTCTTCAATCACTAATGTACACTTTCATTTCACTTATGACGAATCGCAGATTAACATTGGCGTACATGGCCTGGTACCGCCTCAAAAAAGATCTGATTTTATTTTCCACACATCCTGGGGTCTCCCGAAAGTGTTTACAAAGAAATGTAACCACTGCGTCTCTTCTCTGTATGTCCAATCCAGGCCTTGGTGCTTTCGTTTTTACTGTATGGACACCCTTAAAAGAGCTGATGAGTAGTTCCTGGTGAGTGAAAGTAGCCTTAATCGCTAGAGCTAAAGCCTTCGGCAAACGGGATTCTGTTCCAACACTGGCTGATACAGTTTGCTCGTTGCCACTCCATAATTTCACATGTCTCATAATCAACTTTACACTTCCCAATGGTAATCCAATGGAACCTAATTCCGATTTGTCCACTAGTTCCAAAGCTTCCGTTTTATTAAGTTCCTCCTGACGGAGTTTTTGTACAACTTTCCTTGGCGAAGGTAAATTTTTAACGGTAGATTTTCAGACGCCATCCAATTGACACATTTCAATATTACACGGATTGCCTGGTCACACTTTTCCTTGTTTTTGTGACGGCACTTTTTCAAATTTTCTTGTAATGAGGGGCCTGGCACAGCACTTTTGTGATCTGACAAATTAATATGCCTGGTCAGAGACGACTTCTGATAGTTAGTACATTCAGCAACCTTGGACAGGCTATTATACTTTTTGGCATTAGTACAAATCTCACAATACATGTAATCCTTACCAGGCTCATTTACATACCTGAGCCACGGGAACTCTCTCGTCCAACTGTCTTGAAATGTACGTTGTTTTGCCTTTTTCTCATCCATGTTATCACACTCGGTCAATCTATCACTAATTTCCGTAGATTCGTTCAAGTTATTATTGATATCTGTTGCCGACGATGGTAAAAAAGATGTTAGAGTTCTTTGATTAATATCTAGTTTAGGAATTTTCTTTGGAGGCATCCTACTATCTGTCAACGTACAAAAAGTTTAGGTCAAGTTTGTTTATTTTCCGAAATCTACAATGAGTCAGCTAATACACTCGCTAATACACATTAGTCGATTGGATGTAGTCTTCATATAACATCCAATCAAATTGCGCGTTATATTTGGCAATTGCGCCAAAAACGGTGTCTACATAAATTATTACTTCCAGCGGAGCCGATAATTTTCGAACTTTACTATTTCGTCCTCAATATTTTATGTGTCCGATGGACGCACAATTAATTAAATTTTGTGTCCCAACAAAAGCTTGTGCGTCTGGGACGCAGGATGCACGTCAAAATGAATCACTGGGCAATAAAACATTAGGGTCTTGCAAATTTTATAGGTAGGATCAGGTTACCCGAAACACAGCTACTTTTAGGCCTTGTAAAATGTTTCTTAAATCACAGTCTACACATGAGAAATATTGTAATCATTTTAATCAATCAGAACAAGTTCTGTCAAACTATATGTAATGTATACAAATAAGTTTAAATAACAGTATGAAAATCAGGCATATGAACATAGAAGTTATGTAACAGTATGTAAAATGTATTGTCCGAGATATTTTTGCTAATTTAGGACAAATGACCTGAAATTATTTGACCATTTAGGACAAGTGTCAGTATTAATTTCAAAGAAATGACAAAACAATATATCATTATATACATTATTTACAAAAGCATTTTAAATGTTAATGACCCCCTTCCCTCCCCACGTGATTTACCCTTAAGTTCAATTAGAGGCACATATATATCAACAAGTGTATTAATTTAGTCGTAAACCACTTCTTGCGGGTGAACATTTTGAGTTTACCAGTTTATTGAAATCACTATTAGTCATTGCTGGTCCACTATCACATTTAAACTTGACCAGCACAAACTCCAAAATTGTTCTCAAAGCCACCTGGCACAGTGGTTGCGTTGACTTTGATCCGTTGTATGCCTGTCGCTTTCCTGAGGCATTTCCAGCTGCCAGTTCCTCCCGGCTGAAAAAGCATTCTAGCAACTTGATCGGCAATTTTCTAGCATCTGTTCCCACCAGCAAGGCTGTCGACAACACTCCAATTGTCTGGTTTCCACATGGCTCCATTTATCCATGTATTCTCTACGCGTATGGCAAGTCGTTGTTGAGGTCCCCCGACATTCTCCGTCTGAATCTTCAGATGCTGGAATGAAGGATTCACATGTTCTATGGGTAGAAATGGTAAGGCCATTGACTTCCTGGTAAGATGTGTATCTCCCTTTAAAGTATATGCTGATGTCAAGCCTTCTTGGGTGACCTTCCCATAATTTTCTGGTTCCATTGAACCATGCACCCTTTCAGTATACAAGCTCAGAATAGCTTCCATATCGCCAGCGAGGCGGCTGAAAATAGACAAAGCGTATAAATTATCATTAAATTATCAAAGAGATTTGTTAAATTAAATTCTGTCCTTCTCATTGCAGCCCATTTCTCAAATGACATGATAATTATACTAATAATATGATGAGGAATCAAACATTAATGACAGCTAAAACAGTTCAGTGTGTTGTATGCTGCCCTTGTTGGATTCAATATTTGTATTGAAATTACTTACATAGTTGAATATTATTTCTGTGGAAACATGTTTAGTAGGGACAACTTTAGCTTCTGCCATCAGCCAGTTCAGAAGTGTTTTACTTCCCTGTAAATGACCTAAGAATAACTCTCACTACATCCGGAAGCTTCCTTAAACTGTCATTACATTAGTCATAAGGGGCATACAGCATTCTCAAACTTTGTCTGTGTATCTTCCGTCACAGAATGTGTTGACCATATCTGACTCAATGAGCTGAATCACTACCAGTTTCAGTATACCTGTCCCTAAATTTGCCTACTTTGTTCCATTGGAACATGTGTGGAAAAGTGTGGAAATCAGTGGAATTAACTGGCAAAAGTGTGGAATTCCACTCCTTGAGTAACTGCACTTACTTTAGAAAATATGTATGGCAGGACTCGTCACCAACTATTTTTGGTTACTGGTCCCCCAGCAAAGAAATGTAAAATTTGTAAATAAAACTGTTACTGGTCCTTTAAGATTTTCACTGGTCCTTCCTGATTTTCACTGGCCTCGGACCAGGGGACCAGTGTTAGTGTCAAGCCCTGTATGGAGTATTGTAAATTAAGACATTTGTGAACAGAGGGGTTTAGGAAATTAAAGAGTTCAAGTAATTAAATATTTCAGACTAGACAGATGAACTTGATTAGTAAATCCATTAACTATCAAAACAATGAATTGCATAAATGTCCACTTTTTTAACTCTTTAAAAAAAAATTCTAATGACTTTTTGTATTCATGTTGTTGAATATGTGGTGCATTGCCTGGCAAAACAGGGGTTCCTGTTGTAAGCTCCTTTCCTACTGCAAACACATACGATGATTCCTTTTCCACGACAAAGCACTTGATTTCTTGGAGTTTTTTGTTTGACTTGCTATCTATGATGGATGCAGTGTATGAATTTCTTTTCTTCACCTTTGACAGGTCTTTACTGAACACGAAGTGCCCATTCACAAGTACCCGTTTTGCTTTCATGAATGAATTCGTATCAGATTTCCCAGTTTCACGCACAGATTTTGGAAATGAGAAATTGGTTGACACTGAAAACCTTTTTTGACAATGGAAAGTGCAGTTGTGTTGGCTTCCTTTGTGTCATGTGATCCTGTCTGATTTTTGATGAACAATAAAATCCTATCATTATGCACAAATCTAGAAGCATTTTCTATTTGCTTTTGGGCAAAAAGGGCCCAAATGATCCAACAGACATTCCCTGTACCACGGATGGTGCTTTTAATTTCTCCATTGAACGATTCAAAGCAGAAACATGACCATGCCCACAATGAACCCCATTTCCTAACACATGTTGTGATGTGTAGCAGATTGTGCATGTTGAGGCCCATAAGACTTTCCCCACAGAGCTCGGCAGCTGTTCTACAGAAAGTCTTGAACAAAAGTTCTGTTCGGTCTAGGTCTTCATGGCTTATACACTCAGTCAGCAAGTTAAATGTTGCCTGAACTAGCAAACTGAAGTGTTGCAGTTAGACTTTCGTTAGTTGCCCTTGAAGACGTGGTAAACTGTAAAAGAGCAGTTAATATGTTATCATTCCTACCACGTCCGAGTCCACGAGAGCGAACTCCACGATTATTTTGTCCACTATAAATGTAATTATTGTTATTATACTTGCACATTATTGATACCTTAAAATGTCCATGAAGACCACACCCATCAGACTGTCTGTTGTAGGCTAGACAATTTTTAGGTTTGTGACGACAACAACATTTCCTACACGTTGGTGTATTATAACGTCCCGAATCACTCTGTCGGTAATTATTGTTGTCATTACTATGTGTAACATCCACTTTTACACACTCTGCACCAAATGACTTAAAATGAGCTGACGTAAGCTCAACTTGCCTACATAACTTTGTCTAAAGTCAGCTAATCCGCCATTGTCACCGGGTGGGGTACGGATGCATTTCTATGGAACATCCATGTACTCAGTCGTGGGTGGGGTATCTGGCGGGAGTATACAATAACCCTTAACTGCAATATAGTGTAAAATATATTGTTTAATAATAATGTACCACAAAACTGTATAGCGAAATATACTTCTTCCACAAGTGGACAAAACCATTGGAATCAACTTTGTCTGAAGTCAGCTAATCCGCGGAAATTTCCATTTCTTTCTCCAAGCATTTCATGTCGCTATTCCCATTAATAATCATGTCATAAATTAGACATTCCTTCTACTCTCCATTCTCACAGTTTTCAGTTTTTTTCGTTTTGATTCAGAAATATAGTCCATTATGGACATTTTATCTCTCCTAGTATTCAAGAATTCTTGCCTTTTAATGTTTCTGTAATTATGTTCGCCGAAATGTCAGTCAAACTTTCTGAATACCTTTGCAAGATCGTATTTGTCTTCAGCTGCACAAGCTAGTACAACTATTAAACACAATCACACAAAGTACAGAAAAAAAGAATCAAAGCTCAGTTTACGTGACGATTCTGCGGAATCTGACCACATGATTATTTTATTGGTATTCGGCCAAGATTCAAGTACACTTTCTAACATGTCTGTCACAGCGCTGGCAAGATCATTACATCCTATTTCAGCTAAACTCTCATACGGTATGATATTATATCGCTGGCTTAGAATGAGAAGGTTGTAACTACAAAATCGATATATTGAGAAAACAAGAAAAAACTGTCTGAAAGTTACTCTTTATAACAAGCTTTTAGAACTTCATTATGGTCAACATGACAATTTAAGTTCCGATTTTCATGAAACTACATTGTTAATAACATTAACAGTATCAGAAACATTGTTCTCACATTCAGAATAAGTATCTGTTTACAATATAGAATCATCTTTATAGCAAGAATTGCTATGTCCAAGCATATGGAGAGAAGCATAAACAGGTTCCATTAACTTCGTAAAAAGTAATGGCGAACTAGAAATTCCATTTGGAAGGCACATAAACTGGTAAATCTTTCCAAAACTATGAAACCTTAATTTTACTTGTTGTTCTACAGCTACTGGAATGGAATAGTAAGCATGGCCTAAATCAACAGAAGTCAGGTAACAATTGGGCATAAACAATTTTAAGTACAGTTTCAAATGTTTTTATCTTGAAATGATGGGTTTTGGTCAAAGACTCACAGTTTTTGGGGCGATAAATATCTTTCAACAAATCATTCATCTTCTCCTCTGAAATGCCATTTCTGAAAGCATTATTTACAAAAATTGACAAGTCATCATCAGTTTCACTGTCTGCAGTCTGTTTGTTGAAATTTTTCAGAAAATGATCTAAATATGGAGTATACCGGATACACGACTTCACTAATCTCAGAATGACATGCCTGAGCCTCAGAATCAACTTGTTGACAATAATCATTCTCGACAGTCAAAATATTATTCTTCATTAGACCAAGAATTAAAAACCGACGACAACTCGTCTATTCTCTTGTCCTGTTTTTCTAATCTGATGTTTTGGGCATTTAAATTTGCATTTAATTCCTTCATCACCAAAACCATCTCTTTGTTCTGAACTTTGGACGACGACTTGACATTTTCATGCGACGTGGAGAGTTTAGTACTATGCTCACCTTCTGTGGGTATATTTTCCTTCGCAGGAGGGGTGGATTTTCTTCCACTTACTGAGTTAGTTGTCCCATTATCTTCTGAATACCGTATGTTGTGAAAGACTAACGTGTGCCGGAATTTTTTTACACCAATAACTTTGACTGCGTCAAAATGCGAAGGATAGTTCAATAGTTTGAATAAACTATAAGGTTTATCCCCACCTATCCCCACCTGTCATTATGCTGTTTCTTTACTACATAGACATTGCTTTGCAAGTTGTCTTTTAAATGCTTTGTACACAGGTGTTTCTTTCTTGTTTCTTTTAAGTTTGCACTTGCAGGGTGATGATGATACATTGGTACATTGGTTGTCACGCTTACTCTGAAGATACGCATCAATGGCTTCACTGCCTCCCTCAATAGCTTTCAGTTTCTCAGTCGGGTTCTTGTCTCTGAATGCATTACATGGCAGAAGCTTCTCTTGTGGTACTGCGTCCTTTATAATCCATAGGAAAAATCCCTGTTTTTTTAAGGCAGAAAGTATATTCCATGGGCTCATGGCTTTGAGGTATGCCTTGCAGGTTAATGCACCCATATCGTATCTGAAATACAAAGCCAAACATTGTAGTCCATCAGTATCTATGTTTACTTGTATAAATTAAATAACAATAATAAAAACAAAACATGTATATGACCAACTGCATCTGCAACTTTTCTAAAAATCTACATTATAAATTCATTAAAATGTGAATTTGATAAAAAAAAATCCTGGTCAATCTTTACGTCTTAAGCAAGACATACCGTGTTACTACCTTCCCCTTGTTGGATTTCATATAGCTGGCACATTCACTGTTGTAAAACCTCTTATAGGGTCAGAAAACAGCAACATCAGGGGCTTGAGGACGTGAGATGTGAGCGCAGGAAGGATGAATAACATGGGCCCACTCTACCATCTGTCGAGAGGTATGAGTCGAATGGCCATCTAATATCAGAAGTACAGGTTGGCCAGGCTCTCATGTTACATGTCCCATGAATCCTTGCAGTACATTTAGAAGCTTACAATGTTTCAGGCCCTAATATCTACTGAAGTTAACATACTTTGTGTATGTGGTCATTCCACACCCAGAAGCAGGACAGGACCCGATAGTCTTTCTGTTGAAATTGTGCTGCGAAGGTACGTTTCAATTCTATGCATTGTAGAAAAGTCTCTCAGTGGTAGCGGTAACAACTGGCATGCATAAGAGTATGGTTAGCCAAACTCTTATGTTCGGATATGACGCCTCCGTTGCAACTTCCAAAGCCTTCTCCAGGGTAGTATATGTGGCGGGGCCTGACGTTGTCCACTTGCATGTCCGTCCTTGACAATGTCTGTTCATTGTTTAGAATTTACAGCTATGCGATTCACTAGCATTATTCCATATACAAACACAGCGGTTCAACCATGCGTGACGAGCTGTGAGTTATTTCAGGCGGGCAACGATCACAATTCAAATTGTGTAAGCAATATCACTAACTATGGATTTTCTAATAGCCGAAGCTTCCAAAATGTAATGCTCTGGAATATTTAAAATATACTTATTTGTAGTCTGCATTAAATCTAAAATCTTGAAAACACTTGGTCAACGGTAAAAATATTGTTTTATGTATTTCTCACCGAATTCATTTTAAATTGGACAAATGATTAAGAAATTATTAAGAAATGATATTCGTTTTCTAAATGTCTTCCACCCTTGCATTACCTAACCATCTCCGATTCTTAAAGTCAGATAATCTTGCAATGATGTTTCCAGGTTTACTGGTTCATTTAGCTAACAAATGTTGGAACAGCATTCTGTATACACGCTCAAAGCGTATGTTATCAACGATACCCTTAGCTTTTTGTAATTTGTCAACCATAAAGTTGCGTACTCTGGCTTGACATTCCTCGGGTGTCTCGTGCGCGGTCTCCTTCTGATTTGTAAATATTAAGTTATTACGCATGGATTGTGATTGAACACGACTGACTGACTGCTCGTCAATGCTCACAGGTTCCTGTTTAATTATCTTATAAAGTGTGCGATGCGAGATTACTCTACTTTCGTCCCCAACAAAGCAGACGTCTGTGTGACAGGCGCTGCGTCCCATAAGGGGCGACCAATGACTGGGGTTTGGGTTTTGGCTGTGGGTTTAACGGTTCCCATGACACGTTTCCTTTCATTACGCGTATTTCACAGTACACAGTAATTTTTAAAAAAGTCACTGTATCTTGTACATACCTAGTCTTAACTCTTCCCCCCCTTATATGAATCCCAAACTCCACAGTTGTCATAAAAATCACACTTTTTGTTGGAACTAACATTTGCTATCTTGTGTTTGTTATTAATTAAGGCATTACAAATTGACTTGTTACCCAGTGGTACATTGGTCTGCACGTTTACTTGTTGTTCAATCAGGTTTCAAAGATGCTAGAGTATGTGATCGTAGTTCTGTACCGTGCTGCTGTATTACTAGTACAGGGAGCCGTGAATCAACTAATCTAAGCCAAGTCAAAACGATGATATTTCAAGCGTAGGCGATAGCTCCTCGTCTTCTGTTGGAATAGTACCCATATGTTAAATACTTCCACTTACACGTCAAAGGTTATTCTCATCGAAGCTTACTAAACATTGGCACAAATCTTCTGGGCGCTTATGGTTTTACATTATTGCCTGACGCCACTTTTTTTCTTGATTGTTTACTGTTTTTTTTACCTGGCCTCTTTTTGAATCTTTTTCTTCTGTAACGTCATCTTTACATCTATATCTGGTGTGGAAACGGATTTGACGTCGCCTTTGTCTGCTTCTACCTGTATATACCTACCTGTACCACCTGGGATGTCATGATCTGAAACAGTAGTATACTCACCTTCCTCAGGGTTCCCATGGTCAGGGAAAAGTCAGGGAAAAACATATTTTTTTCAAGGTCAGGGAAAAGTCAGGGTATTTTGAAATCAGCTAGGGAAATTCGGAAATGAAGCAAAAGTCAGGAAAAAATCAGGAAATTCTTCATTTAAGATCTCATTCAGTGTCATTTCAGATAACGAAAAAACATAAAACTAAGAAAAATCCTTGCTCGCTATGCTCGCTCAGAATAATCTTGAATTATTATTACTTGTGTCAAACAACAGCACTATAAGTGCTACCTGAAACATTTATAAAGCAAATTTACCTCCTTTTCACTGTTTCTATTGTGCTATTTTGCTCTAACAAAAAGTCCCGATCGCTAAAGAAGTCTGGGAAAACTGCTGTCTGGTCAGGGAAAAATCAGGGAATAGTCAGGGAATTTTGTCTTAGAATAAGCCCTGTTCCTCTTCTGCTGTTTCTTGTACTTGATGGTCTATCCGAATAAGCAAATTACGATGTAATGTCCGCTCAATATCTCGGTATTTGACTTTAAGCACATGAATGTCTTGGTTGTTCCACTATTTGGTAAACATCACTCTCAAACATATCTTCTATCTTGTGCTTGCCAACAAATGCCTTTCTTCTAACTAGAATGTCGCCAACCGACATTCCTACAACTTTCGCTTTCTTGTCATAATATCGTTTCTGCTTGTCTTTTGACTGCTGAGTTTCTCTGGTCTACAATGTCTCTGGTGGTAATGATCCTTTCCTGCAAGTCGTGAAAATATTCTTCAGTGGTCTTTGACACTTTCACTACTTGTCTCGCACTTTCAAATACTGCATCGATAGGTAGTCGCGGCTTCCGACCAAACATCAACTCGTGTGGCGCAACTCTAGTAGCCTCATGAGGTGTACTGTTGTACGCATATACTCACTTACAGGTTAATGTTATTCTTCCAATCGTTCTTCTTATCTGCCTTACGTTCATTAACGAAACGTCCGCCGTGAAAATTAGTTCGTCATGCGAACTACTTATTGAACGAGTATAATCGTTCGCCGCAAACAATTTCAAGATGGCGGAGATAGACAATTTAATGGCTTTACTTGTTCTATTATATTTTCAGCCGTAGATTGAAAATTAGGAATTCAGTAATACTTCTTTCGTGTTCTATTTATTCAGCTTTGGTATCCACACTGTATCACAAATGCAAAACACATACAATCTACAATTATGTTTAAATCGCTTAGATTATAATAAATTAAATCAATTATTTATCTATCCGCCATCTTTGTTCGCTTGGCCAGCTATGTGTAAAGGTCGTTCGCTATTGGCTAACATGTTTGTGGCGAACTTATCGTTCAGTAACAAGAACTCACGTATTGTTCGCGAACGTTGGCGAGCGTTTTTGTTAATGAACGCACTGCTGGTTCAAGGGTCCCAAGCATATCAAGGAGAGTCCGGTTAAACCGTTAAAAAATATAAGCCTACTTATACCCACCCTGATATTTTGGGTTGTGCTACTTCTTTAAGAACAGCTTAAAGAGTATTTTGTAAACAAATCAATAAAAACTTTACGATTAGAGAGGTTGCAGTCATGTATAATTAAATTCCTCCCTGATAATGTATCATATTACAGTGCTCATTCTGATTCAGGTGTTGATGCATGCTAATTTGAATAAATACAAACAAAAATAGTAAGGCTCAAACTAGATCCCCTTTTTTAAGTATGAAGTACACTAATTTACAAAAAGGCAATAACTAAAAAATATACAAAAAATACAAAGGGCGATACCTCCAAAATTATGAGCAATAGTTCAGGATTCTAAACAGTGCACTTCTCCGCAATGACATCTATTCACCTATGACGTTTCAAGTTGATATATTCAACACTTTTGGAGATATGTCCCGGAGAAGAAATTAATATTGAAAAAATACAATGGGCAATAACTCCGAAATTATGAAAAATACAGTTATGGTTTTATAACACTGCACTTCTCCACTAGGAGATCTATTTAGCTATGAAGTTTCATGTTGATATCTTCAACACTTTTAGAGAAATGCCCCAAAAATTGAGGAATGGTTTCTTGGCACTGCACTTTTCCACAATGACACCTGTTCACATATTAAGTTTCCAGATAATATCCTCAACACTTAAGAAGTTATGTCCGGGACAAGAATTACGTGCAAAAAATACAAAGGGGAATAACTCCAAAATTATGAAAAATAGAATTACGGTTTCTTAAAACTGCACTTCTCCACATTAAGATCTACACACTTGTGAAGTTTCAAGTTGATATCTTTGATACATTTTGAGTTATGCTCCAGATAAATATTTGAGAGGCTGATGTTGACGCAAAAGTAACACCTATATGTCCACTGACTTTAAAAAGCCGTGTGCCACAAAAATCTGTTTAAATCCAATGTATATTGCAGAGTGTTAATTCTCATCTGTCTTTTGATTGTCTGTTTGGCACTGGACATTTTTCTCTCCAGCATTCGTTAAAGCATGGGATGTCAATACTGAGACTATGAATGGCATACACTGAAAAAAGGATTATTTTACAAGATTAGTTTAAAAAATTGGTATCTAAGCTCTCAGAAACAATATTATGAAAATGAGTTTAAGCAAAATATTTTTCCACATTAAAGGCTTCACCTGACCAGATGAGCTATGGACAATCCAATGTTAACATTATCTTTTGTAATTAGCACAAAAAGTTGTTCTTAGTAATTTAAAGTGAAAATGTCCTTAATATTCACCTGTAATACATGAGTTATGTCACGTACCAAACAATTATCTAGCTTACATTTCAAAGATTCAAAAATGGGATGTCCATTGATCGTTGTTGTTCCCCCCACCCACAGCAAGTTCGACTGGATAAAAAAGCCATCCATCAGTTTCTTCAATGCCTCATTTCCATAATTGAGGTTGATAGCCTTTTTCTTCTTTAATGCTTTCTTATTTCTTCTGTCCCTGCTCTTGCCAACAGTGGACAGAGTTTCTTCAAGCCACAAGGGCTTGACGGCTATTTTGGCCCCAGGTGCCAGATTGTTTAATTGTTTCAATTGGACGTGTATTTTTGTCTCACATTCGTCCAGCTGTTCTTTCATTTTCTGATTCTGTTTTGTCATTTCCTCACATTTTGCATTCATGTTTTCTACGGACGTTTCCATGTCTGATGTTTTGTTCCTTATGGTCTCCTGTGTATTTTCCGCTTCAATGATTTTTTCTTGTAGAGCAGTGATAGGTAACGAATTCTAGGAAACTCTGTACTTCCTTCAAAGATGTAGGTGTAGGCCATTCGTGGACTATTCATAGACTTATCTTATTAAAGCCTTCCTTGATGTCCTTTGCCAGTCTGAGCAGTGCCTGTACAGCTGCTCCCGTCATTCTGAAGCCTTCCTGTTCATTGTCTAATAATTTGTGATATTCAACAAATGCCCGTGTATGATCTTCTCTATGCATTTTCCAAGAGCGCTTGTAAACTTATTGGTCGGTAGGAACCAGCGATGTTGTATGAAGTTTTGCCTGTTTTCTTCAAGAATCTAATATTCGCCATTTTTTAATTGTGAGGAAGGTGTCCTACTTTCCGTGACTTTTGGAATAGTTTTACCGTAGCTTCTATCACTGCCTCATTGCTCTCAGTTAGAAGGTCTTGATAAAAGGTGGTCTTTCTTTCTATTATTTATTTACAACAACTTGCATTAACATAGTGTACATATACGCAGAAAACGATGAATTGATAAAGTTATAAATATTACATATAAAGGTACAAGTTGAAACGTAAGATATTATCATATTATCATTCTGAGAAACGTCTAAATAAAAGGACCAGGTGCTTTTCCTCTATCCTAGGGTTGATCCCGGACTTATATAGGGTAACATTTAAAAATGTTCTCTTAACTTCAAAATCTAGAGCATTGATACGTGGTATGTTGCGTCCTCTAGTGGCCTAGTGTTCCACTACCAAGATTGTTCAAATTATTAAAATTTGCCCCGTACCGATGTTCACGAGTTTTACATAATGAAACTACATGGCTTACGGCTTTGGGGTGAATCAACATCTTGTGGTCTTCAACAGAGTATGCCCCTGAGTTAAAAAGTGGCACACCCCACTTGTGTCTTGTCTTAAGCTACAAGACACAAGGCTTGATATTTGGTAAATAGCATAATCTAGTCTTAATTCTTTGAAGCTTTTACTAATTTCTTACGTTACTTTTGGTGCATACTGTGACAGGTGAGCGACCTAGGGCCCTTCGTGTCCTCTTTTTGTCTATGCGATCACAAAGTGAGTTGTATATAACTTTTTACTATATTGTACTGCAAAGTTATGGTAAGAGTGACCCAGTAGCTGAGTTCATTATTAGCATAATTTCTCGATCCTTAGCAAAGTGGAATTTGTATACTAGATTATATTTCACTCTGTCTGTTCACATTATGATTATTTGAAATGTGTTCATTGTTATATTTGTTTTTTTATACATTTTTGTATACATTTTGTAATTCTGTCAATAAACGATTTATCAGTTGTAATTATTCTGTTGTTGTATAATTCAATGGCTTAGAATTAGAAGGTCGTAAGTAGCAAATCGACATTTTGAGAAAACACGGAAAAAACTGTCTGACTTCTGGTAAAACAAACTTTTACAACTTCATTTTGGTCAACATGACAAGTTCAGATTTTTATGAAAATAGGCTCATAAGAAGCGCCTCTAAAATATGTAAGAATCTTAAAAGGTCGTAAATGCCACTTACGGCCTCCAAATTCTAAGCCATCGAATTTCTCTTTTAACGTCTCCACTACCTACCTTACCTGGTTATGGAGTCCGCTTATGTACGAGAGATCAGGGATGGCACACAAAAGATGAAAAAAAAATGGAACGTCGTTCACCAATGAATTACATACGGAGGATATTTCCCCAATCTGTCATCTGCAAAAACAGCATTTGCGGAACAGTGGAGCAACACTTCTGAATTCATTGAAGGAATATGTTGGCTTATTACATGTAATAGTCATTCATTGGTTGGTTCTCTATGTGCAAAATATGAAACTTCTTTGTCCGACTAGAAAGGCTTATATACAAAATATCTAAAACGACCAGTTTTTGTAGTGCCGTATAACTTATCAGGGTCTGCATAATTTTATGGCATGACCCACTCTGTCATTGTCGTGTCATGTCCTGGGAGCCTCACTTAATTTTGTCCGTTGTAAATAACTGACATTAGCAAATGTCCATGCAGTTATTACAGCTTTTTGGCCACCCTTCATTGGTTCGTTCATATGGGATGTTATAAAATCTATGTTACAGTTTCGAGCGTCAGTAAGGTAAAATATTAATCAAAATATATAATGAAGTCCTTTGCGACCATTTGAAATTCAAGAATAAGCACAAACTAGTTTTATTTATTATCCGAGTAAATATAAACACGTCAGCACTATAATATCGTATTACAAAAATGTAACGACCATCCCACAGGTATTATAATTTCTTGTTCGAAAACATAGCACACGACATATGAAGTAGGTACTGATTTGTCTTTTAATGGTCTGGAACGATAATTTGATATAAAGAAGTTTATATCGATTTTGTATCGCAATATATCGCGCTTGAGTTACAATACTCATACGTAGATCAAACATCCTATTAATCGTAGCTGTTTAAGGAACACGGATAATTGAATTCGTTACCAAATTGATTAATCCATTGTGTTATAATCCACTTTTCTCCATAGACAATCGGACATCCGGTATGATGTGTAGTTAACATATTTGTACCGTTCCTGTAGTAGAGCGGAAACATAACGGCTGTCCCTTTCTTAGGTACGACCGAAATACCAAATCTGTCAAAGAAAGTAGTACCACCGATTGCGTTATTAAGATATACAATGATTGTAGCAAGTCTATCATTTACTAACGTCTTGGGTTTGGCCAGTATGTCCATGTGACGATCAAATCCCGCAGTAGGTCCATAATGCCCTATCTTAAGATTCTCAGCACTTTCATTGTTCACTGCAAAGCCAAAGAGTCCTTCTAGACGAGCGCGGAAGGTTGTTAAAGGTTTCATTTGAAGTGTATCCATCACATTCGTCCTACTAGTCCGTTTAAAACTTGGTCGTGCCTCTTGCACAAATGTCGGGGAGTTATTAATTATTGATGCACGTTCCAGACCTGGCGCTCCAATATCTTTGATGTACTGAATTTCATGATCCGCAACAACGTTATATGCCAGTTTTATCGTATAATCACCGATTGTTAGTTCTTCGATTTTACCTCCTTTGTATAAAAGTGAAGAGTGATCATGCTTAACGTAACAAGCACCAGAAATCGTATTCCTATTAATATACTGATTGGTGTTTCCGGTTAGTATCTCAAGCCATGAACGTTTACATTGTGACTTGATATATCTTTGGACACTTGCCATTGGTCTATGTATATTATCACATTCCATTGGAGTAATGTCCTTACACGAGGATTCTTTCTCAGTCATCTCGGTTTCATTCAAAACATATCGGTAAAGGTGCATAAGTCTCATCATTGGCTTAGAACATGTGCAATTATTAAAATCATACGACGCCTTTAGAACTTCAAATTTTGCTCTTCTTAGTCTATACTGACTGTCTTCATCATCGTTATTTACAGCATACCTGTAAGTGATTTTTATCATATCAAAACAGTATTGTAGTGTATCTGGCGAACAGGTGTGCATTTCCCTTTCAATGTCTAGCTCTTGTGCTAATCCCTCACTTTGACCAACGGTCAAATCAATTATTTCGTCATATGTAAGAGCGTTTGTTTCAAATGGACCAATTGTACCGTTGATGAGATCAACAAGTGAAAAGTTGTAGTATTCCACCAATCGGAGAACACCTGAAATACACAAATAACGTTATAGGTGTTGTGTTTGTCATCAAACTTGTGCATGTTCCGGCGCCATTAACGAAGCTTAATTAAATTTTACTAACATGGTAAAATTAATTGGTAGCGCTTTAGCGTTACCGATGGTGTGCATGCCTGTGGTTATTGCAGGCCTGTTCTGCAAGCGTATTAAAACAAGTCCCAAATGTGTTTGACAACTTAATGAATTAACTTTTATTGGTGTACATGTTTCAATCGTAAAAATATGCTTCAATACAATGTAATGATACTTTGCACTTGTATTAACAGAAATAGACATTGATTTATTCAGTTATAGCCCCGCACACTTTACCCACTACCCTTAGCTGGGCAAAATATACTTCGGCACTTTGCCTTATAATGAAACGGTCAAACTTAAATTCTAGTGCACATGTAGTCAATAGAAAATCGACATGCAATTAGACTGGGCTATTTACTTACATGAATAGCTAGCAATAGGACCATTGTTCATTTTCTGTGCAGTTTAAATGATATTTCTCTGTCCGATCCGTAATTATATTTTCGTTTCAAGTTGAAAGTATAAATTAATATCATAAAAATGATTGCTTGTATTAACGTCCAAAACGCATACTAGTTTATACAAAATTAATGTAGTTAATCAAATACACCTACCTCTGGCGGCTATTGGTAGTTCTTCACGACCAGGCAATGTCGCCATTAATTGGACGATGGACGTCTTATTAAATGGCTTCACATTGTCTCCCGTTTCTGGGTATGTGTACTGATTGTCCACACGAACACATTCACGCATTTGTTTGAATAACCTAACTGGATGTTTTGTATCTTCTAAGTTAATCGCATCATGTCCACCCGGTCCACAATGTGCTTGAAAATATTTCAGATTAGCAATGTACTGTTCCTGCTCAGTAATATAGTTATCTAACTTTGTATTTAAATCTATTTCCCTTAACTGGTCCACAGTCCGGTTCACTAGAAGTTCCGATATGTATGTAGACGCATCTGCTATTGTGCCAACACTGATCAAGCATATCATCAAACGTGTATTTTCAAACGCCATAGTTTAATTAAGTGAGTAGTTAAAAATTACCATCCAATGTAGCAATCACAAAATTCATCAGCTACAAAACGAAATTGGTCATCATTTGCAACCAATCATCAATCTTATATCCGTGTATTTAAATTCTTCATCGATCGCCATGAAACAAAAATACGCCATTTGGATGGAAAATATATCCTTTCCGCGCAATATGCCGAATCTCAATTTTTCCAGCAGCCACGTGTTGATATTTTCTCGTACATCATCTTAAATAAGTTCCATGTGCTTCGTCTCACTGTACTGTGTCGGTTTTGACAAATGTATGCTTTTTCTAATATTGTTTTATAAATCGTTTACTGTTTCAGTAATTAAAACGTATATTTCCCTTTATATTGACAAATGTTACCATCAACTCTACTTTATAATTCTGTACATTCATGTATACATGCAAATACTTACTCATTTTAATATAACATCATGAAGAAGTTGTGATTAAACTTCCATTTTCAAGTTTTAAATAGTTAACAAATTAAGGAAGTCAGCAAAAAATAACCCGCGGGCATTCCTTTATTTATCAATTTCACGTACACGCTTTATAAATTATAGTTACTTTTACTCGACCAAGGACCTTTTAGTATAGGCCCTAGGTGGTTTATTTTCAAAATGTGGTTGAAAATGTGATAAATTAATTGTTAATGTATATACGAGTGTGATCAATATATTCTTTCATTTAACAATTTTATTTTGTGAGAATGGCTCAAAAGCAAAAAAAGCATCATTGGTTGTCGGATATTTCCGACCGAATGCAGTAATAATTATTTACACAAGGGACGCGTGACAGACGGTCACAGACCTATACCATAACAACGTTCTGCTTATATATTGTTTATTATTAACGCTATAGTATGTACAAATAAATACAATATTTAAGAAGTCTGGTTCAAAGTACTTCTCTAGAAAAAATGTACAAGCGAAATATAATGCTTAAAAAGTAAAATATTAGTTATAACCATCATTAGTAGTTCCGTTTTCTGCCACAGCTACTTTGGATATGAACTCTGCTCCCTGGAGCTAAGCGCCTTGTCAGTATAATTGACTTAAACATTCGATCGATGTATTCTAAATAAAAAATGTGTCATTCATTTAAAGCTTGAATGATATACATGTGTTTATGTTCAATGACGATAGTAACAAAACTATTCAGGCGCGTGGCGAGATCGGGCGAGGCCCATACCATTCTTGTTGTAACGACGTGACTCTCCGGAAATGACGTCATAACTCTAACATACAGGTAGATTATTCTCCCCTGTTTGAAGGCATTGATCAAAGCCGAGTATATGTGGATAATATCGTATAAATGCGTAACACATCTCGGCCTGAAATATCGGATAGTGCAGTTTTAAATGGTTTTGATCATTTATATTATAAATAAGAGTTTTCACAAAAGGTGGGCAATATAATATAATAACTTAAAAAACACTTCCTGGTTGCCAAATGAGCATTTGTAACACATTGACAACAATCGGTCAAAGGAGTATGCCAATTATATCGGACGAGCATGAAAGTATCTGATATTCAACGCTGTTCAAATATAAGTTGGGCACTTCTACAATCGGACACCCGACAATCGTAGACACGTTATTTGAACTCTTACATCTGGAATGTCAAATGTTTGAAGCAAAATATTGAGCATGCATTTTTAACATATAGACAGTTCCCTTACAGAAAAGCTTTGCACGATAACTGTGTTTAAATACAGCTTTGTACGAAATAATTTCGGGTAAAAAGTAAGAAAAACATTGCCACCAAAACCTAGATTTGTAACATTTTGAGGATGTTCCATCAACTTGTCCCACAATGAATATGAGCGAACACACACGACGCCGTGTACCAACTGATGTCCTGCACTGTATAGTAATACTTATGATACAGACACATCATTTATACCGAATAAAGGGACACCAATCGGTGCTGTACAATTATGTAAATGTCTATTTGTATCATTTCCCTTTGAGTATGTAAAGTATCACAAAACAGATCGATACGACAAATCGACGTAATGACAAGGCATTAACTGTTTATCATATAATTTAAAAAGACGTAAACTTCCAATCTTCATCATGCGCAATATCCACTTAAAATTGCCTCTTTTTGTGTATTTAATTAAAACATAACTTTGTCTCAACCAGCGTATTTTTCATGTCTTTGGCTAACTGGTGTACGTATTAGAATGATAACTACCAAAATGGCACATTGCTGGTCAAGATCCATTGCTGGTGAAGAAATATTGCACGTTTATAAGTGTGTTCCTGTGCAATTTAGGTGCCAAATTATCGAGTGCTCTATCTACAATACTGCTACATACATTTGTTCCTTGTGCAAACTTCGTGGTAAAGTTACGTTCGCGATCATTGTTTAAACTGTCGTACCAACATTTTATTTCTATTTCTTGTCCTGGATGGATAACCTAAATTAACGTCAAATCAGTGAAACATGCATAATTATGTATGTGGAATAAAACCCAGTCCTAGTAGACGGTGGTTAGTGGCCATTGTTGTGCATTAGGCATGTATCAACTAGCCAGGTTATCGCAGTGGATATACACACACTTGTCATCGGAGAGACCAGAGTTCGAATATTGGACTGGTAAAGTTATATTCTAATGGGATTTCAGCTACTAACTACTGTCGTTTGCTTGCAACTCAAGTGAAAAGTTCGTCGTTTGCGGGTACGATAACACATTATAACCTCCCTCAATTTATTTAAGTAAAAAAGCATTCAAATTCCTGCTGACCAAACTTATTGTTTTAAGTATACATTTGTATAAGGAAGCCCACTTTTACTTGAACTAGTCTATATATAACTCGGTCAGAGATATAAGATGTTAAAAATATTCTCAATTTATCGATACATACGTATGTAGTTTGCATGTGCTTTCAAATCTATAAGAACGTATTAAATTGAAGGAACATTCGGTATTGGCAGCTATTATTTCAAATAAATAATGAGCTTTGTTCGCCACAAAACACATCAACACGTAAAGAACGCTCATGTATCACATAGATTCATACGCACGTCGCCGGATATCCGGTAGGAGCGCCAAACAGCATGGCGGACAAGAGCATCCATTATAATTCATCTACTAAAGTAGAGCTTTTCCCTTAGAGTCAGTATATAGCTATTTGATGTATTTCACCAGTTGAGACCTTTTGGATACATTAACAACCCTAGGCTATCAAAATTGTAAATTCAAACTAGACTTTTATTGGACATTGATATATGTATTGATATATTTGCAAACACTCAATTTACTGGGATATTTCAGATATATTATTTTAGTATTAAGTGAAACTTTCTATTAGAAGTCACACGACTAAAATTCAAAGATACACAAATCCTGTAAAAAAGCCGGGACGATGCAGCGCTACAATGGATACTCGAATGTGAATACAGGAGCAAAGCCAACCCCCACATAGTCTTCGTGAATAATTAGTTCAAGGAAATATGTTATCGGGTTGGATATGAAATAAAATCGGCCAAACACTGCTCACAATCATATAAAAAACAGTGGTTATCGTACCATGTCGCAAGTCAAGAAATTACTGATCCGTTATCTGTCAAAATGAATAAAATTAATTATGTTTGATAATATTTGATGATCTGTTGCTGTTTGTCAGTAAAAACTATCAATTATCCTGTAATATTGTTCTTATAATTTGATGTTATCCTTTTTATCAATGTGATTATATTTTATCCTATTTATCTGATTCTCGCCACACACATACAGGTATAGACATCTTGTCCGTTGTGTACTCTTAGACCGGCTTATTATGCCATGATATGTCAGGGTTATGAATTTCTGCTGCAGTATAATTGAATTACTAGACTTAACAACTATGTAATTTCTGTGTATATTGGTTATTTGGAGCGTTATAATAAAAAAAAACCACTTAAAAATGAAATAATTTGAAACGCAGTACATTGTTGTCTTACGATTTAGCCTACGTGACAATTTGAAACGTATAGTGCGATTGGTTAATTACTTATAAAACACGCAATATGCTAAGGAAACTATCAACTAATCAAATGTCAAGATACGAATGATCACGTAATATAAAAGTACAAGATTTTGCAGTGAGCTTGGATCAATCACCGAATGTTGCTTCATAGTAGACACGTACATTGAAACAGTAACCTATGGTTCTAAATGGTTTCTTACCGGGATATATGGCTTGTGGCGGGTCCAGTGTATGTCACATAGGTCGTGTATAATTGTAATTATCTTCGTAAGCAAATCTTTCCACACCCTCCCTATCCCTGATTATATCTAGAGCAGCTGCTTTACCTGAAATGTCGGATGTATAACAGGTTTCAATCGTTAAATTCTTGGTCCCAGTGAAAAGTTTTGCTTCGGACTTGTACTCCCGATTTAATAAATTACCCTGGGAAGGTATCATGAAAACGACCGTCGTGGTCTATGGGGAAGCTGTGGGAAAGTCATTAGAAAAAATTGTGAAATTCCTGTTCCCGATGCCTCCTGAAGGTCATTTATTTTCATCGGGAGTACATAGCATAGGAACCTTTTAATTAACTGCTCCTGATATTTCGCCATCGATGTATAAATTCATGTTACGTTCGTACGTCGTGTAGCTGTTTTTTCAGGATATGTCAATTTTAGTTAATTTGTTATCGCAAATTACGGCAAATGTACTATCAACATTAATGTAACCGAAATGTCGTGTTGAAGGACAAATGTGTTCTACGACGAAACACTCACACTGTCCGAGAATTGAACCCACGAGATCAACAGTATCAATTATTACCGTCACGCATACTTCATATAAACTAATTTAGAAGTATTATTAAGCTCTGTTTATAGGTTCATGTGTCATTGGTATACGTCAATAGTCATAATTAATATGTCAAATAGTGTCGTACACCGTGTGGTCAAAATAACAGTGCAATTAGTATAAGACAACGACTTCATGAAGGACGCGGAGTTATTTGGTAACATGGTATCTATGCAATCACAATACATGTAACAAGATGAATACTATATCCATTCTATAAGTGAGAAAGACTTCGGCAAATTGATTTAAATAAGGTATAGGGAAATCGGACACGGCGGCAGCATTACACTTAAACAGCCGCTTAAGCCATACACCTTCTGTGTAAATACCCATACTGGTATGTTGACCTATGAACAAAAGGTCAAGACACCCTTTATTTAGCTTGAACTATGGTATAGCAGTAAGTAGTATTCAACCTAAAGGACAATGAATTACGGTACCAAGCAAAATAAAACCTTCTCTCAAACATCAAGGCACAACAGGAGCAATATCAACATCAACAAAACAGTAAACCAATAATGATGGTTATACAAACGGTCTATGTTGTTATTACAAGGGGAAATGACCTCTTTATTCAAATTGTGCCTCAAGTGTGTACATCAAGACCAAAACAATTAATTGTATACGTTTTTGTTGGCAAAACATATTATCAAATACGGCTCTAGGGTAATTATTTGAAAAGACGAGACTTTCGGCATTTACATTTACCAGTATCTGGTATCTAGTTCATACTGATTATATTACACATTTACGTCAAACTGATTAATTCCAATTACCATAATTAGGGGTACAAGCATAACAATAAATAAATGTGATATTTGAAGTCATTAAGAGACAATTCATTACAGACATTTCAAAATCTTCTTGTGTTGATAATTGAACACTGTCCACTGTCCTACTTGTACAGATATATCGTATAAGCTACTCCTATGACCAGTGCAACTTATTCCCCGTCAACCCAGACAATTCATCCGCAACATAATTCACCGTGCCTGTTACAACTGCATTTGAACAAAGAGATATATTTACTAATCAAGGAATCAGGTACCTAAGTGATTTATATTGTCTAGTCATTCCCGCTGGGAATTGTCACATTTTCTTTACATAATATCATACTTTTTCATCAGCCTGATTTCCCAGTGGAATCAGCGCCTTTGTCCATTTATTCTGCGGCTTTATGGCAAACAAAGACACTATGTTTAGGCTAGAGATGCCTCAATGTTTGCGTTTAGAAATGCGTAAAATAATAAAATTTACTCCTTCATCTGAAAAAAGTATTTCGTAACAAGACCTTTACTCCAAACCATTTGTGTCAGTGAGTCATTCTATATATTCAGTATTTATCCATTTTAAGCTAAGTATACATTTTTTTCAGACATGTCTCCATTTTGTTTGATATTGTTAATTTCTATTATTTTCTTCTGTTTTTTTTATAAATCGAAGGTAAATGTTGCAATGAGGCTCACATGGAAGACTGGGTAAACGCGTACCTAATTGTATTGTCTATTTAAGTAAAGTCATTATTTTAGTTTTTATTATTGTAATCAAATTAGCTAAAACTAAAATCTTAGAAGTGTTTTGCACTGTAAACGCTCTTATGGAAGGGATTTGATCATTGGTTTCAGCAATTTGACATTCCCTGCCTGTCCTCTATGTACTCCGTAGAGCAACATAAATTCACTCTTTGGTTAACGTAAGCTTATACTTAGTGTAGTAAAATATGGGCATGTAATTGGCGGTTTTTTGTTTTTGTTTTTTTGTGTGTAATTGGCGGTTTTCTGTCTCTGTCCTCTACAGTATAATCAACAATCGTTGCAATGAGCTTATTTCTTTAAGTACTTTTTTATTGCACCTTTTCAACCACACAAGCTGCCGCTTATTAACGAAATAATAAGGCTAGTTAGTTCCAACGTTTCATTGAGACCAGTAAAGAAAATGGCATTAGGTTGCGCGGTCCATGGTGGACATCGGACCAATGATGTCGGATTATATAGAATTACGATTTGCTTAATTTACACTTAATGGCTGGCTCTCATTTAATTGACAGTAAATGCTATTGTAAGATAATCCTGAACATTTTACAGCATCTTGGTTGGCAGTTACGACTCTATTGTTTATTTAACCTTACCATTTTTCTTGATTATGCCAATTGCAATGAACTTCCTTTTTTATCCTTTTGGCAATGCTTGCAACATAATTATATACTTGCAGTTACAGTTATGGTATGAACACTACTTATATATCGTCAAACAATTTCGATACTATTACTATTTAGCTTACAAAGAGTATGTCTTGTATTTCAAATGCCGTTGCTTTTGCGCGTATATATTTAAAAACAACATGTTAAATACTGTAACTTTCAGACAATTTTTAGTCACGCGGAAGCAATATAGCTGCGCAACTTCATCGACGCAAGAGATAGTCCTTTCAGCAATAGAAACCATCAATTATAAACGATGTAAATTGTGCATTATAACAGGAAATTTATTCATTTTTAAATCGTCACTTAACATAAATCGATGTAAACTTTTTTATTGTCGTTTATACTTGCCTCGATAAATTCTTCAAATGCACCTGGTACCGACTGTTCAATAGATTCTACTATCAAACCCTACGTATGTAAGCGATTACAGGTCCAAAACTAATAAATACATTTGTTATTTAACTCAATGCAAAGTTACAATAGTCAGTCACAGGTTGAAACACGTTAAAGGTCATGATCAGCAGACTGACAAATATCAATGCAAAGAAGGGGCTACCAGCTTTAATTGTCTTCGTAAAACGCAGTGAACACCTACTCAACTTTCGCTTTGAAATTTAACCAAGACCTTAGCATATTTAAGATGTAGACAACTGCCTGTGAACTCAATTAGATGATTCCAGTTACATCTTGTCAAGGCATACCACCATTTTAACAATTGCAAGTTTTTGTAGGGACTATTTGAGTGTAGCTGACTTTGGTCCGCGCAGGCATTTAAGAGTTGATAATCTAGATATAGGACATACAAGTACATTTATATCATTCCAAGTCAATTTGCCGATCGTTTTAATTATCTGTTTATTATATTTAACGCTTCATCAATTTGGTTTATGAAAAGTTAATTTGATTTTAGCAGGTCAGTAAATAGGTTAGCTCAACACTTTGAGCTAGGGCAACCTTTCTAAGGAAATAATAATCTTGAGACACACCATTGTTTTATGCCTTGGGTACAGGTTTATATTACAAAAGGTTTTGAATGTTTGGATATGCCTTAGGTTCAATTTTCACAATATTTGTATCTGAAACACACTTAGTCTACTATATGAATCGTTATTCCACTCCGGTTACGTACATTGTATCACAAGAATAATTGTAGAAGATAAATAGCTTTTATTCAGAAAAAGGCTATTGGCCAATCATTCGACAAGTACAAATGTATATAAAAATGTAAACATAACATGTCAAAAGTAGTTGTACATACAAAAGTACTTAGCATGTGAAATATGTCCGTAAATCCATTATATACATGTTATTATACATGCTGGTATACATTGGTGCATACAGATATTAAATGTTTTGACTTGATTAATCTCCACAAAGCATGCGTGATGTCTTCTTCTTTGAACAGTAATGTATTGTTCACAGGATAAGTATGTTCACAGCTTGTAACTTATTAAACATATCAGTGACTTTGAATGAGTAGGTATTTTAAGAAAACAAGAATTTTAAAAAACTGTCCGAAAAGTACACTTTAATTATGAAAAAACAAGCTGTTTCTAATTCGGTTTTGTCAACATGAAAATAGGCTCACACGATTTTAATTAACAATCTCAAAAGGTCGTAATGAGATCGGTATTGTTTAAAATTGTTTCAAACATTGTCACGTGATATTCTCGATCATCCTAGATCTGGAAAATATTACACATATTACATATATAATTAAAGGTTTAAATATTCGTCTTACTTGACTAAGTTAAAATATTCGTTGGTGGTGATTTCTTATGGCACATGGTACACAGTAATACGAATACGAAGTACATTCCGCTAACATATTTCCGAATACATATGAACAAGTATCACGGGGCTATACATATCGGTCGGAAACCCTGGTAGTGATAAATACCAACAATGATTAACCGGAAATTTAATTCAGCCGGAACATTGTTTCAGAGCACTTGTATATCGTGTTTTATGGATGGTTTAATAAATCAAAACGAAATGAAAATGGCTAAAGATAGTCATAAAGTTTTAAAATCGGTTGGCAATTTTTGTGCTAGTACGAGAGGTGCCCCACTTATATTTGAACAGTATTGAATATTAAATAGTTCGATGCTTATTATATATAATCAAAATATTTCTATATCATCGTGCAAAATAACGTGTTATGAAACACATACAACTATTGATTATTACTTTATTTCTTAGCTTGCACTCAAATCTACAATTTTGTAGGGGGAATTGTGTTAGGCTTTTTGAAGACCGAATAATCCGATCGATGCTGTTGCATTTCCCGCCTGCAATAAACGCAGCAATATTCCATAGACTAAAGGGTTTTTGGGTATATGTTCATTTGACTTCGGCCTTTACTAATATTGCGTAATATACTTCAAATGTGTGTTCTTAAGGTACAGAATGGTGTTTTTGTGGAGGGAGTTGAAGCTCCGTGTTGACAAAACACCATGCTCCCCATATGGTCTCCAGGAAAGTTGTTTTGCAAACATTTTGACCAAATATGGTTTGGAACCTAATGTACACAGGATTGTGCATTCACTTTTGACTTTTTAGTAAAATATATGTGTTCCATTAAGCCAGTATAGCAAACAACAGCATACGTTATGCAAACGTTCGGAAACATGTGAAGCTTAACGAATGTCAACTTATGGGTAGCCTTATCAACATTTATCATATAGTAGGCTGTCCGTTCATGGTATATTTCTCAACGATAAAGCATTGCCTCTACAGAGGTGACAAAGTTGTGGCATTTACGGTTCCGTAGAAGTATACACAGCGTTAAAGACAAGTGTCTTCCTTGTGTTGTTTTTGTGGTATTGAGCATGTAAACACCGATTTTATCCCAAGTCCGGCATGTATAATTCTCTAAATGAACAAATCGAAAGTTCCAATGGGTACTCTTAACGTCGCTGAAGTCCCAATTTTGGTTTTTGGATATGCTTTACTTATCAAATAACCAAAGTTTAATATTTTGGTAGGTATCATCACTTTTTGTCAGTTTTTAATATTTTGCGTAATTTCGAAAAAAACAACAACAAAGCGCAAAACATCCTTCCTGTGACATAATTTGCATATTTTCTTCTCAAAAATGGAATATCCATGCTCAACCAACAACTTTGAAGGGCTTTTATGGCGGTGGTTGACCTTCAAAACGCAAAACACCATACCCTTTCCAAAAGTGTTGTTTTTGGTTCATTCTATTTATCAAACCAACCAACCATTTTGTGTAAATGTTGCCTAACACATATGTTCATACAGTACAAAAGAAATATTTGATTTACACCATATTTCCATTAAAATATGTCATGTTCAACACTTTTCAAATATAAGTTGGGCACCTCTCGTACAACATTATGCTACACTCCCTTGATAAACATGATTTAATTGACTAACAGCCTTCCACCTCCATGCTATGACTAAAAAATACAATACATTACCTCAAATTGTTGTCACACATAGTACGTCTCTACAGCAGGTACTTTGATCAACTGTAATTGTAAGTCTATCACTTCTGTTGTATTTAAATCTTGTGTAACAGAAACATTTCCCTGAATTTGTCTATACGCCCTGAGTACCAAACAAACAAGTACAGAGCACGGGTATACAACTCAATGAAGGTGTACGGATTATAAGTGACACAACATGACCCCAAATTCAGTTAACTATATCATAAAGGATCTTGCAAGAATGCTAATTACATACGAGTTTTATTTAAGAGGCATTCCCTATAACTAGCATATTTTTCTCTACTATCACATTAAATTAGCTATATGCACAAAGCACGATCAATTATCATTATTTTTGCAGTAGAAAGAGTGTGCAAATGTGCTCTATGATGTCAAAACAAATTCAAAACATCGATTATAATTTAACGCTTCCAGCGATTTATTTTAATGTGGACGAAGGGAAACAACTCGTGACTATTTTGGCTCGTTACGGAAATACATTTTCATTTTTTCTCGGTAATTGGTGGGAGCTTTTTGTTGAAGATTTGAGGCGATAATGATTTTCATTTGATGTATATTATTCCTGAATCATTTTAAACGATGAAAGTTATAGGGAACGCCTCATTAAACTATTGGACACGAGGTTTTGCTTAGTGTCATATTGTTTTTGTCGACGCGTTAAATTAAACTCGTTAGAATGTTTGATTTTATTTCATCACATAACATTAGGTTATGCTTATTATCTTTTTAAATGATTAGGCTAGGACAACATATGGTTCAGGCCAAAATTAGTGAATCGATCAAAGCATGGAATGGCTAACATCGCTTCCGGGTCAGGCTAATTTTATATATTCATTGCACAGTCTGGGGGGTGGTAAACGATAATTACCGTATGTTGTGTTATAAGTAATAATTGATTTCAATGTATCCAATATGATATTACACAGAAATACTCAAAAGAGACACAAATTGAAGAACAACCGAAATACATAATGTGCGTTGCAACGTTCTGTCTATATATGTGGCTTGGAATGTTAATTTGGGGCTTCTGGACCAAAAAATGGATTTTGAGTTTTTTCCATTTTTGAAATGTATAGCATCTTGGGAGTAAAACCTGAAAATCTGAGGGTTGAATCTCAAAAACTGACGAAGTTATAGGATTTTGCGTATCGATGGTCATTTCAAATAATGTACATAATTGGCCTGGTTTTAGGTTGTTGGTTTCACATAATACAAAAACATCTTATTGCATACAATTTGTTTATTTCATATCATAGATCATTTATAGAAGAATAACTTCACATACTATACACTTGGATACCGTACTGTTGCCTAGCAACCATGTATTATGCATTTTTTCTTAATATTGAAGCCATATATAGCTATAACCTTACCACAATTACAATGGGGGAAACGTATTGGGGTGGAAGTGGATACACCGACTATTTCAATGGCCGATTTACGTCGATTCGGTAAGTAAATCTTGACTTTTCGTTGCTTAGTAAGGCGTTTGAAATAAAAACAAGCTGACCAAAGTACCCGGCCAGGTTTCTAGTTTGCGACCCATGGTTGTTTTCCCTCCAAGCACCTATAATTAAGCAGAACACTCGCGCAAAGTGCCGTTTTGGTTACAGATACCCTGATTTGGGAATATTTTTATCTGTAATATTTCCTATTTCACCCGATTTTCATGGTTTATGGAATGTTTATGGGCATAGTTTCATTATTTATATGATTATAAGTATGCATGTGCAAAAAAAATGCGATGCCATAATATATTGAGGCAAACAACACGAAAGATCCGCTATGATACCCCTGATTTGTGCCGTTTGGGGCAAACACCCCTGACACGCAAGAAATGTGGTATAATAAAAACAACATGCGACTTGATCATTAACTAAACATTTCGCGCAAATGATTAAAATGTACATTGTGAATACTAGATAAGTTTATATAATGCCAAAACAGGAATATGTTTTCAAGCTATACACATACACATATATCTACTTGCCACACATTTAATCTGCCACTGTGTTAAATTTTAAATTATATATTCACAATGTTGATGGTCATTCTAAAAATGTTTTGTATTTGCAGAACAGCCCGTAGACTGATCACGTGATGTAGTTGATGCTGCCTGCTAAGACCTGACACAGAACACATACCTACGATAGTGGGTTCAATGATAGTACCAAGCATTTCAACGATTAAACAGTAGACAATGACATGGATGATGGAGTTCGATAGAAAGTGTGAAATTCTATACTAACATGAGAAATATCAAATAAAAACCCTTAAAAATCCACTTTGTCTTGATAATAGCATATACATGCTTGTGTGTGAGAACAGTTCACGGTGGCACCCTCTCGACAGGAGATGTACGAAACCCAACGACTTTAAATATTGCAACTTTCATGAAATAACATTAAAAAGAGCCTACTTTCCGTTTAGTTGTAGCACCGGAACTCTCTCTGTTCTGGCACCGGCACCCTCTCTGTGCTATAGTTACTGTGAGCACAGCGAGGATTCCCGTGCCAATCAGCTGAACCACACAGAGAGGATGCCGGTGCCACAACAAAACCGAGCGTAGGTATTTTACGTAATTTGATACGATACAGCGTTTTGCAGACAGTGTGCCAATACGAGTAGGGGACACCAGGGCAAGTGAGAAAGAACATTTGTTTTTAACGAGTGCTTCTCACAAATTCTGCAATTGTGCAAATTAAATACGTATTTTTATCAAGCATGGACTCTACTCTCATAATATAGAGGCACTTCATAGACTGGACGATTGGTTATCAAAATATGAGCATCCAAATTGACGGGGCAAATCGGAACACAGTCGGGGTTAAGATGGAAAAATACTTAAATCATACTCTGTCCTATCGTGTATCTACTCCTACCGGACAAGTACCTATTCATTGTAGTAATAGGTTCTCATCAGAACAAAATACAGCAATCCCTGACGTATTCGGATACTCACCACCACGGAACTCAAGTAAATACACCCTATTATTTGTAACAAATACTCACACAACCACTTAATACAGACATATCATATCCCATTTTGGTACTTAGCACATCAAACTCAAGTCACACTATGTCCTACGAATATTTACAACCACTGGATACAGCCAAACAAGGTCGTTTACGGTAGGTTGCCACCCTAGAGATCAGTTTTATTAGTCCCTATTTTAGTTGTTCGTACTTGCCACTACCACATACACATGCTATAAAAATATACAACTAATTGGTACTCACCACCATCAATTATAGCCATATCAGGTCCAATGCGGTGCTCAAACCAACATAGGACATTCACTCACGAGACTGGGTACTCGCAAACATCAACTTCAACCATAGCAGACTCGAAGGGGTCTCACAACAACCATATACTACCCATTTTTTACAATCAGTACAACCATACCTTATGCATACTTACCAACCAAGAATAGCAATACCCGACTGCATGTATATGGAATAGCTACCAACCATGCGTGCGGTACTTCCTCTTTCTACAGACAGGAACATGCCAATGCATACATGGTTTGTAGCTAGTCCATATTCTAGTAGTCGGGTATGGTTGTACTTAAGGGAATAGGTTGGCTATGGTCGGTGGTTGTTCGAGATTGAGAACCCTTTCTTACCTAGAATGGGTTAAGTGTGTCGGATAATCACCACATAAACCCGGGTATGGTTGTTCCCGGTGGCAATGACGACCTGGTGTAGCTATAACATGAGTTGATTTTAAAAAATGGGTATTATATGGTTGTTGTGATACCCCTTCGAGTCTGGCATGGTTGTAGTTGATGATTGCGAGTACCCAGCCTCGGGGTGACTGTTCTGTGTGGGTTTGAGCACCGCATTGGACCTGATATGGCTGTATTTGTTGGTGGTGAGTACATTAGTTGTATATTTTTATAGCTAGCATGTGAGTGTGTATGTGACAGTGGCAAGAACGAACAACTAAAATAGGGACTAATAAAACTGATCTCTAGGGTGGCAACGACCTTGTTCGGCTGTATCCAGTGGTTGTAAATATTCGTAGGACATATTGTGGCTTTATTTTAATGTGCTAAGTACCAAAATGAGATATGAAATGTATGTATTAAGTGGTTGTGTCAGTAGTTATATTTGGTGGTGAGTATCCGAATACGTCAGGGATTGCTGTATTTTGTTCTGATGAGTACAATGAATAGGTACTTGTCCGGTGGAAGTTGATCGATACAGGATAGGATAGAGCATGATCAAAGCATTTTTCCATCGTAACCCCGACCATGTTCCGATTTGCCCCATCCATATGGATGCTCATATTTTGATAACTAATCGTTCAGTCTATGAAGTGCCTCTATATTATATGAGTAGATTCCATGCTTGATAAAAATACGTATTTAGTTTGTACAATTGCAGAATTTGTGAGAAGCACTCGTTAAAAAAAATGACCGTTCTGACTTGCCCCGGTTTCCCTACCCGTATTGGCACCCTGTCTGCAAAACGCTGTATCGCACCAAATTACGTAAAATACCTACGTTCGGTTTTGTTGTGGCACCGGCATCCTCTCTGTGTGGTTCAGCTGATTGGCACGGGAATCCTCGCTGTGCTCACAGTAACTATAGCACAGAGAGGGTGCCGGTGCCAGAACAGAGAGGGTTCCGGTGCCACAATGAATCGGAAAGTAGGTTCTTTTTAATGTTATTTCATGAAAGTTGCAATATTTCAAGCATTTAGAGGCCTGATTGGTTCAAGGACTTTCTATATCTTTGGCAAAATCGTTGGTTTTCGTACTTCTCCTGTCGAGAGGATGACAATATGGGTAGACACCGTGAACTGTTCTCACACACAAGCATGTACATGCTATTATCAAAACAAAGTGTATTTTTAAGGGTTCTCATGTCAGTAAAGAATTTCACACTTTCTATCGAACTCCATCATCTATATCATTGTCAACTGTTTAATCGTTGAAATCCTTGGTCCTATCATTGAATCCACTATCGTAGGTATGTGTTCATTGTCAGGTCTTAGTAGGCAGCATCAACTACATCACGTGATCAGTCTACGGGCTGTTCTGCAAATACAAAACACTTTTAGAATGACCATAAACATTGTGAATATATAATTTAAAATTTAACACAGTGGCAGATTAAATGTGTATGGCAAGTAGATATATGTGTATGTGTATAGCTTGAAAACATATTCCTGTTTTGGCATTATATAAACTTATCTAGTATTCACAATGTACATTTTTATCATTTGCGCGTAATATTCAGTTAATGATCAAGTCGCATGTTGTTTTTATTATACCACATTTCTTACGTGTCAGGGGTTTTTGCCCCAAACGGCACAAATCAGGGGTATCATAGCGGATCTTTCGTGTGTTTTGCCTCAATATATAATGGCATCGCATTTTTTTTGCACATGCATACTTATAATCATATAAATAATGAAACTATGCCCATAAACAATCCATAAACCATGAAAATCGGGAGAAATAGGAAATATTACAGATAAAAATATTCACAAATCAGGGTATCCGTAACCAAAACGGCACTTTGCGCGAGTGTTCTGCTTAATTATAGGTGCTTGGAGGGAAAACAACCATGGGTCGCAAACTAGAAACCTGGCCGGGTACTTTGGTCAGCTTGTTTCTATTTCAAACGCCTTACTAAGCAACGAAAAGTCAAGATTTACTTACCGAATCGACGTAAATCGGCCATTGAAATAGTCGGTGTATCCACTTCCGCCCCAATACGTTTCCCCCATTGAATTAAGTCACATCTCAATATTATTTACATAAACGTCCTAAACACTATATACTTAAGAAAATTCTTCATTTTCAGAGCCAACAATGCAGTCATAGTCATACTAATTCAACATTGATTTCGGTTCATAGACTGAATCATTCACATTGTTCTGTCACATAGTCTTTTTCAGTATTGACTGCATCTATATAATGAGCAACATTTCTTTGCTTTACTAGCAATAAGAATCTATACGTTTCTAACTAACTCTGAAGAAAGATGAAATAGTTCACCAAAATATATATGTACAATAAAACAAATGTTATATTTCTGTTGCTAAGCAACAATGGAATGTTCAATAATTTTAACATTTTTTTGGTTTTCAAGGTTAAAATGTGATTACAATTGTCTGCTTTCATAAACTGAACAATATTTCCCCAACACAACTAGAACCATCACTGTCGTGATCAGGGCCTTCTGGAGTAATAGAAGGTGCCATAGTTTTTGAGTTAAAAAAGCCATAAGTCAGTCAAAATTTATTAAAGGTAGAGTTGTTGCCCTTCCTATACAGGTGTGTATTGTCATTGTCAATAAGTATTGCAAGTTTCATTTGAATATCTTGAAAAGTTTTTGAACTATGGCCAATGTTAAAGTTTTGAAGTCGAAAAAGGGGCACAAGCCAAAATTTATTAAAGCTAGAGTTGTTGCCCTTTGCTACACATGTGCGTATTGGCACTGTCAATATGTATAGCAAGTTTCATTTGAATATCTGTAACGGTTTTGAAGTAATGTAGAAAAAAAGATGAAAAATGAGGAAAATTGTAATTTTACATAGGGCCATAATTCTTACAATATTGTAGCTGGAGTTACATAACTTGGCATACAATAGTGTATTGTTGCTGTGACCTTATGTTTAAAGTTTGAAGTCGATACCTTTAACGGTTTGCAAGTTATTAAGAAAAAACATGAAAAATGTGGACGGACAGACGGACGGATGGACAGACGGACGGACAGGGTGATTACTATAGGGCACCTGCAATAAATTTGCAGGGCCCTAAATATAGCTTAACAGTTTTAAAAGATTAATTTCAATATGTTGAATATAAAATTATGAAAATATTCATAGTTTGGATAATACAGTTACTGTTCAAAAGTGTATTAATATTTTGTGATTTGACACCAGAAAGAATAACCAAAAATCATATGGTCTCATTTTTTCTACAGGGTGTAAAATAAAAGGTAGTTGTTTAATGGACATGAATAATTGCAACAACAACTGAATAAATAAATATGTTCACTTATTGTTTTTGTTGCATAGCAACCACAGAGTATTTCACGTTTGCCTTGTTTTATAAAATGTAAACATAGTGTGCAATAAAAAGTCCCAAAATAAGTATTTACTACCCAAAATCTGTCTTACAATGCATGATTCACAGGCTTGAAATAATATGTTTAAACTACAGAAGAAGTTGGAACTAAAATATACATACATACATGACATTTAGAAGCAATTTCTTAAATATAATATATGCAACATTCAACCAGATATTTACAAAAATGAATAACAAAATTTAATGGATTTATCATGATTCTACCTTTCTGTTTTCACACAATCAAATGTCAAGAATCGAAGAAATGTTGAAGCAAACTGGTACCTAATTACCCATACAGTATACAAGTTACCAATGGGTGAAAATCTTTATTTATGTTACTTAGCAACTGTAGAATGATTATTTAATATCAATGATTGAACATTTGAGTTGACATTGAATAACATGGAATTAAACAAGTCAAAACTTGGTAGCAATTTGCTTTTAGAAAATTTCAGATAGCATGAAGTCTGTAATTTCCAGAATAAACTCATGAATTATTATATTAAACTGTTTTATGTAAAAATATAGTTTGCTGTGAATATCAGCATTGTCTACTTGTAGCAGAAAATGACCAGTTCTTGATAATTGTCTTGATCACATTGTACATATATAGCAACACACTTGGAGAATCTGAATGCCACTATTTTCCATCAACATTCCAAGATAGGCCATGTTGAGTAGGTCCAGCCATCTATATAATAACATCTATATAATAACAGCAACAGTCCCATTTAGTCCTGAAATTAAAAAATAGTATCATGAGACTGTGTTATTGAGACATGTGTACATTTATTAACATTAAATTGTACTCGGCAAGTAAACATGTAAAACTATTATTCATGTATTGGTTTTTAAAATAGCACAAACTGTGAATAATTAAACTAGTACAATCTGAGCCATTCATGCTATTAACCTTTTCTCTTCCACATATCACTTTTAGGCTTTGCATAACAACATTTCATGTTTGATTTTTACAATGATTTTATTGAAACCACTGCTGCTTGACCTTTACCTATCCAATATTTTTACATTTAGCAAGGTAAGTAAGTATATATGTTTATTATTATTTGTGTACAGATAAAATTAACAACCTGTGCATGTTCCTCTTTGAGTCAAAGGATTTCAGCTAGTAGTGAGCCATTTACACAACACATTTTTATCTTTTCTTCCCATTGTAACAACTAATATCAGTCAAACAATTCACCAGGTCTCCTGCAGAAGAAAGATAAATAAGAATGTTATATTCATTATCATATAACAAATGGAAATACAGTATGATCTGGTTGATCCAGTAAATAATATGGCAAATTTCAGTATTTATCAATTATTGGAGCTGACAAACAATGCCGGATAAAGGCTCTGTAAAACTAATGGTTCATCAAAAAGAGATTCAGTGGAGTTTTCCAGGGTGGACACAGTATGCCGGATGGGACAGGTTGCTGGTAAAAACAGGTTCCAGATAAAGCCGGTTATACTGTATGTTAATAAATGTATATCATAAATATGCCACCTATGTGTGCTTATGTAACAGGGAAAGAAAAAAGTGCAACCAGACCGGGGCTCGAACCCGGGACCCTTCGCTTACAGGGTGAATGCTCTACCGACTGAGCTAGCCGGCTGCCTACACAAGTTTATCCCCAATTAGTAATTAAATCATAACACCCGGCTACACACACCCCCCTCCTTCGAAGAATTCATCCTCGAATTCCAGGAGTACCAGAACCTCTGTGGGACGTTCTGAGGGTGTATGGTGGGTTATTTTGTGTTGGGCCCCAAATGTAACAGGGAAAGAAAAATGTGCAACCAGACCGGGGCTCGAACCCGGGACCCTTCGCTTACAGGGTGAATGCTCTACCGACTGTGCTAACTGGCTGCCTACACAAGTTTCTCCCATATTAGTCATTAAATCCTATACACCCGGCTACACTTATAAATGACTATTCCAACCTTTGAACAGCAAGCGTCAAAGTATAAAGTGTCTGGTTAACAAACAACTGCCTTGGTCTCGGGTGATGTTTACTGTGATATGTCACTTTATGCATCAATGCCCTCCCCCCACCCTGGAAATGGGTGAGAATTTTTACTTTTGGTTTCAATGTAAAAAACCCGACCAGGTAGGGGACAGCTTATTATAGTAATTTCCCTGTCTTTCCCCAGCCTCTGACAACTATATAATGTCCGCAGTGTATTAATGGTTGGGCGACAAATTCCCCACAATTTTTTTAACATGTCCCGTCACAAGACTGGGCCAGACTCCGGTCAGATTACTCGTACAACTAGGCATGTATGACTCGGTGGATCGTACTGGGCTTCTAGAATTACAATCCTAACAGGATTGCATCAGTGTGTTTACAATTCAAACTGCTTGTCTAGCCATAACTTGGTTACTATCAACAAACAGTTGCTAAACATCAAACACTTCCGGGTCAAAATCTTTCGACATATTGTATTTACATGTCACACAATCATAGGGAAAGGGTTATAAGTAAGGGTTATTACCTTATCAGTCGTCTAAGCCCATTCAGCTTACCAATGACGCCACAGCGTCAGTTCATGACGGCCTGCCATCATGGCCGCCACAGCTCAAGAGGGCGATCCCAGAATGCCCTTGGTCTGGGGCACCTGCTAATGCCCGTATTACCGGATATACGAAGCACAGACCCTACACTCCTCCCCACTTTAAATACAGGAGCGTCTGGTTGTTTCCTCAGTCCTCTGGTCCGTGTTGTCTGCCAACACTACCACCTTCCAGCAGTTACTGCCACGCCTTCTACACCTCCCAGCCCCTGGTCCGTGTTGTCTGCCAACACTACCACCTTCTAGCAGTTACTGCCACGCCTTCTACACCTCCCAGCCCCTGGTCCGTGTTGTCTGCCAACACTACCACCTTCCAGCAGTTACTGCCACGCCTTCCGTCCCACGTCTACCACTGCCGTCCGGAGCGTTACCTCCGTTTACTGCTACACCCTACGGTAATGACCTCCCTCCTAGACTCGGACCCTACAACACCTTGTTCTTGGCAGCACATAACTCCTTAACCTGGACCCACACTGCCATGGTCCTGATGCTTCGGTCTACATACCTCTCACCTTGCACGAACCCACACTGTCATGGTCCTGATGCTTCGGTCTACATACCTCTCACCTTGCACGAACCCACATTGGTTCGGTGGCTTCCCTGTCCACACCACCTGTGACTGGCCGGAACCCCCACTGGTTCCCCGGCGCCGCTGTATACTCAACCGGCTTACGAACCAACACCGGTTCCAAGGCCCCTTTGACCTACCTGTGTCTGGCTGGAACTTCTTCCCGACCTCTGCTGATTACAACACACACCTTAATGCAGCTCTGCGCGCCTACAACCATCGACACTTCTGGAGCTATGTATCACACCTCCCTGTGTAGCCTATAATACTGTAGTAATTTAGGGGAGCGATAAAAATCGGGTCTCCACCAAGGATCGAACCCACGACCTCTAGCGTTGTAGGCGGTCACTCAACCTCACCACTAAAGAGTTAACTCAACAGCAAGGCTGTTGGAAGTGGCCATATACCTACGATCACTACAATACTTACACTCGGATCACATACTCCACCAGTTACGTACCATATGTTATGTTTACCCTGGATTTTCCTCTCACAGCAACCAGATACTTGACTCGTTGCTGCTATTAACAACTGGGCTCCACATCTACCTCTACCCTGACATCCACAATGTCCCCTGAGGATTTCCCTGGTAAAGACCCTGGAACAGTAGCAATGTTGTTACCCTACCCAGCACAACCTGAATACCCTGGGTGAATCTACCCGAGACAGTCCAGCCTCTCACCCCAACAGTGCTACTCCCCGTTCCCCTGCCTCACCATGCGAGCCGTTGCTTCCTGCTGAACCCCAGTACCTGGCTACCGCCCATATACACACATATACACTACCTCAATTCATCTGACTGACCATTCAACTGGTACAGGACCCCGTCAATTTCAGTGAACAACTCCCTATTTAACCAGTAGTGTTTGATATCAGGCCCGGAACTGAACAGACTGGCTTGACTTGGGTGACCCACATCCCCCAGCCAATCAAGCATAACCCCAAGACTTTGGTCCTCCTGCTGGGCTCGTGCTACATCCCGAACCGAGAACCCCCAAGTACTCAAGTTTGCCGAACCCCTTGACTGTGACTCTTTCCCCGCCTCACGGCCTGTCCCGGCAGTCTGAGCAACTGACCCCCCCATTCGAACATCGGGCACGATGCCCTTTCCTACCTCAGGGGTCTTCCTGGAACCTGGCCCAGTACTGGCCTTCCTGTCCCCCTCAGCACTACCCGGACCCCTGGTATCCAAGTCAAGCTGCCTTTCCCCGGTTTTCCTGGGGCCTCGCCCAGTACTCGCCTCAGCACCCTTATCAGCACTACCCTGGCTGGCCTTCCCGCCCCGCCTGGTTGTAACCACATTTACACCCACTATCTCTGCTGAACCCGAGGGTTCCACCTCCGACCACGGAATAAGATCGATGGCCGCTTGCCACCCCCTTAAATCCGACTCAACCAATATAGGTACCTCCTGGTCCCAAAGTGGGCACCCCATAAAGCATTGTTTCCCGAAGATCTCCTGCTCACTACGCGAACAACCGCTTACTGCTGAACCCCAGTCCCTAGCTACAGCCCGGATTCTCATATCGCCTTCTTGATGGATCACGAGGGAACTACCCGTACCCCCTAGATGATGCCCCGCGCCTCCCTGGGTTTGCGGCCCATAATCTGTCCCGAGTTGGCCAAACTCACAGATTTTCCCTGGCTGTCCAGCCAATGGCACAGCATCATCTAACTTCATAAGGATCGAGACCCAATTTTCATGAGCCTTCATACATAACCCGTACCCGCCACAAGGTAAAGCCCCCAGACGCACACCAACGTGGTACTCCATGCAATGTTCAGGACCTGACGGCAACCTGGACAAAGAATCCGCGTTACAGTGTCCGGGCCTGACCCGGTGTTTTACCACCATTATATACCGAGATAGCTCCTCCAACCATCTCACCGCTGACCCTGTGGTTCGTGAAATCCCATCGACAAGAAGACTAAAATGATCCGTCCCTGGGCTGTCAACCTGATTAACAGCTGCTGAGTCCTCCTTACATCTCCTCCCCACTTTAAACTGCACAACTCTACCTCGACACCGGATTACCCGATATCAGGCTACACTTACCAATCATAATCTCCAACCCCTCAGTCTGCCTTTGAAACCACCAACGCCATATAGGCGAAGTGGCAGCAATGCACTGGTACGACGACTGTATTATGTTGACACCGACTGTCCAACACCACGCTGAACTCTCCCAACAACCTCCACCCCTCAGTCTGCTTTTGAGATCCCCTTCGTTAGCTAGGCGAAGTGACAACAAAAACAACTGGTACGACGACTGGCCTTCCCTCCTGACCGATCACCATTGTGCATCGGAAGAACGATCCTGACCTGCAAAAACAAAACGACCAAAACACCCACGAGGTTGGTAGCGAATTTTCGGCAAATACAGGGTTCGAATATGGTCACTGCCACCATTATTGTATTTACATGTCACACAATCATAGGGAAAGGGTTATAAGTAAGGGTTATTACCTTATCAGTCGTCTAAGCCCATTCAGCTTACCAATGACGCCACAGCGTCAGTTCATGACGGCCTGCCATCATGGCCGCCACAGCTCAAGAGGGCGATCCCAGAATGCCCTTGGTCTGGGGCACCTGCTAATGCCCGTATTTCCGGATATACGAAGCACAGACCCTACAGACACAACCGGCTGTTATTTATCGCTTAATAAAGAAATAAACAGAACTTACACAAGTCAACGGTATATTTACAATATCCAAAATCAACACTGGTCACACAAGACGCACTATGAGTATGTCAGTCTCGCTAAATCTGATGAAATCAAATCATTTCAAGAGCAAACACAAACCATCTTTTACACAGTTTGTGGTGACGTAATATGGCGCTCTCGTAATAACCAATAAGTCGTGAAAACAGCTTTGCCACAGGTCACAGACCACGAAATCTTGGTTCCAGAAGATTGTCGAACATGCTACACTTGTTTACAATATCCAACAATGATTGTTTGGAGCTTTGTAGACTAAATTGTGTTGAGAAACCATGTGAAAATTCATGCAAAAATACGACGTGATAAAACCGCGCATTTTCTCGATAACGACGTCACGTCCAGAAGCCCCAAATTAACTTTCCACGCCACATATAATTATTTACACAAGTATGTACACAAGTATGTACACATAAATACAATAAACACCTAGTTTAATTTAGGGTTCTTCTCTAGTATAAAAAAAATGTATTTGTGAACTATTATTCTTTAAATTGAAATATTAGTTTTTTTCATCATTAGTAGTTCCGTTTTCTGCCGCGTCTCATTGGGGCCTCCGCACGCCTGAATCAGCATAACTTGTTAGTATATCCTGACACAAACATTCGATTAACTGATGAATGTATTTGAAATAAATGACAAATATATAATATCATTCATTTATAGCTTGCACATTTACAATGATGACGATAAAATAATATTCAGGTGCGTGGCGAGGTGGGGGCGTGGCCCCATACCATCCTTGTTGTAACCACGTAACTCTCCGGATATGACGTCATAACTCTAGCATCCAGATAGATTGTTCTCCCCTGTTTGAAGGCATTGATCAAAGCCGAGTATACGTGGATAATATCGGATAAATGCGTAACACATCTCAGCCTGAAATATTTTATGGAGCAGTTACAATAGTTTGAACATAAAGAAGTGCGTTCACGGAACCTTCTGTCAGAAGGTGAGTAATCTAGTATAATTCGCTGGCTTAGACTGAGAAGGTCAATTACTAAATCGATATTTTGAGAAAACAAGAAAAAACTGTCCGAAAATTACTCTTTACTTTTGGTCAATCAAGCTGTTCCAACTTCAGTTTGGTCAGCATGACACATTTCATGAATATAGTCTCATAAGAAGCGCCATATGGTGATAATTTTAAATACGAGGGTCAGTCAAGAAAAACTGAGAGTTGGTAAATTAAGCCTTCAAAAAGTATTTATAATTGTATTTTCTATCAATCATCGTGCTATATTATCCGTTGTGGATATTCTGATGAATTCCGTGATCGGATATATTACTTATAAATAAAGTTGCCAAGCAACCAAAGAATATCACTAAGGGACATGCGTTCGCGCCAGCGACATAGATATTGTATCTGTTGTAAATTCGTAGTTTATTGCAACTTATATTTGTATCTTGTAGAATCATATATATCAAATAATAATGAGCGGTTCTTGCATAAGGGTCACTGATATTGTGACGTTTAGTTGCCTAGCAACAGTTTTACCCATATAGTATCGATTTACGGAATATGTGTTCTTTTCCTTGCCATGGTATTGTAAACCTAATAACTGATTTCACAATTTCTGTTCAGGAGGACTATAAATTTGTCTGAGGGGGTGCAGTAACCATAATAGAAATAGAATATATAACTTCGTTTTTGAAAAACATCATGCGTTCTTTTGGGTGGGGTAAATTATGTTTTCAATACAAACAAATACAGTGGCAATTAATAGTTCTATCAAGTTTATTTTCTATATTGAAGAAACACATCAAATATAAATAAGTTAACATGATAGATTAATGTATAACAAAATAAATTATAGGTTTGTTAATGTTCGATATAACTTTATGTTGCCATAGCAACGAAAATTTTCGTTCTACTGACAGCGTGAACGCATGCCCTCGAGTTGTCTGTTTCGGTTGCCTTGCAACAAGAATCAAATTGTCATGACTAAGATTGGTATTCGCCATAATATCAGTGAGATACCATATTTCACGATGGTGTATTGACAATATACGAACACTCAATCTTCTAAGCATTATTTAGCAACTCTCAGTTTTTCTTGACTGACCCTCGTATGTATCAGTCTTATAAGGTCGTGAGTAATATTTATATAGTAATATCGAGGGATATATTTCTGCTACAATGCTAAGCCGCCATTCTAACTGAATTTAACCTCTTTTTGTATACTTGATTATAACGGTACTTCGTCGCAAACAACTATCAAACTGATACATTGTTGGTCAGTATGCGTTGGTTGCTAGGTATTGTTTTATCAAAGCATTTAAATGTTACGGTAATCGTAAACTTACGCTCAAATTTGAATTTTTTATAAGTCATAAACTGTTTCAAATTGTAGTTAAACGATATGTAATATCAATAGTGAACCATTTCAGTGAATGATTTCAGACCAGATCGCCCCCTATTAAAATGTTTGTTTTTGTAGATGCAACCGCTTTTAAAGGAATTTAAATTTGAGCGTAAGTTTAAGATTTTGGTAAAACAGTACCCCCTAGTGAGGAAATACCGAACGTTTATAAATGTGACCTTGTGTAATGTTGATACCAATATCGAGTGCTCTATCTACAATAATAATACATACCTTGGTACCTTGTCCAAACTTAGTGGTAAAGTTACGTGCTCGGCCATCGTTTAAACTGTCGTACCAACATTTTATTTCTATTTCTTGTCCTGGAAGATGAACGAAAATTAACGTCAATTCAGTGAAACATAAATAAATAACCATTATGGATTGGACTAAAACCAGTCTTAGTAGTCTGTGGTTAGTGGTCATTTTCTTGCGTTAAAGGTACATCAACACGCCAGGTTATCGCAGTGAATAGACGCACACTTGTCATTGTAAAGACCCGAGTTCAAATTCCTACTGGCTAAACTTATTGTTTTCAGTATATTAGGAAGACCTATTTCACATGAACTAGTCCATGTATAACTCGGTTAGAGATATAAGATTTTTGAAAGATTCTGAATTCATCGATGTATTTGTAGTTTGCATGCGCTTACATATCTATTAGAACGTATTAAATAGAAAGAGCATTCAATATTATCAATATTATTCGATTATTTCAAATATATAAACGAACTATGATCGCCACATAACACATCAACACAGAAAGAACGCTCATTTATCAAATAGATTCATACGCATGCCAGATATCCAGTAGGAATGTCAAACAACATGGCGGACAGGAGCATCCGTTATAATTCTACACGAGTTTAATTGCCCTTAACCTTAAATTCAGTATTTTGCTATTGTGTGTCTTTCAATGTTAAGACTGTTAGATACATAAACAATCCTTCCACATTCATCGCAAACCAAACAAATACTTGATCAAAATTGTAAATTTAAATTTTACTTTTAATTGACATGATATATTAGTCCATTATGTATTGTTACATTTGTAAACAATTTATTAAGTGGAAGTTTCTAAATAGATATATATATGATTTAATTATATTTAATTTTTTTGTGAAACGTTCTATTTGTATATTTAGCTTGGGGACCAGTGCTACAATTGCCAAAATAGAATATTTACTTGATTGTGAATATAGGGCGAAGCCAACCCCCCACATAGACATCGTGAATAAATAGTTCATGGAAAATATGTTATCAGTTCATATACGACATACAATCGGTCAAACACTGCACAAAACCATAATGAAAAAAAACAATGGTTATCGTACCACGTCGCCAATCAAGAAATTACTGGTCTGATTGATATCGAAATGAATAAAAGTAATTATTTTGATAATATTTGATGATAGGTTACTGTTTGTCAGCAAAATCTATAAATTATCCTGTAATAATGTTCTTATAATTGTATGTTATCCTTTGTATCCATGTAATTATATTTTATCATGTTTATCTTATGTCGCCACACACATACGCATATAGGCATCTTGTCTGTAGACTAGTGTACTTTTAGGTCGGCTAATTATTCCCTGATATTTGATGATTAAGACTTTTTCTTGCAGTATTATTGAATAATACACTTTTAAAATATTCTGTGTATACATTGTGCAATTATTGAGCGTTATTTGGAGTATTATAATGAAAACAACATTTGTAAATTGAAATCCTTTGAAACCCATTATATGATTGGCTAACGAATTAATTAGTCTACGTGACAATTTGTAAAGTATAATGCGATTGGTTAATCGCTTACAAAACACGCAGCATGCTAAGGAAACTATCAACCAATCAGATGTCAAGATATGAATTATCACGTGATATAAAAGTACACTATTTTGCTGTGAGCTTGGATGTTCCTTCGTGATAGTCAAATTGATACAGTTACGTATGATTCTACACGTGAAGTGTTTCTTTACCTGGATATACGGCTTGTGGTGGATCCAATGTGTGCCACATTGGTCGTGTATAACTGTAATTATCTTCGTAAGCAAATCTTTCCACAACCTCCCTATCCCTGATTATATCTAGAGCTGCAGCTTTTCCTGAAACCAAGGATTCTAGTACAACACAGGTTTCAATCGGCATAGTCCAGTTAGGATATATTGCGAGTGACGTTGCCGTTTATGTGTACCCAAAAGATTGCAACCATTGCATGAGCATGTTGAGTTTAGTTATGCATCGAAAATATCCTTCATATGTTTTATAAGCATTTTTATTTGGTTTTAAACTGTAATAGTGGGTTCTACCGCTGCCTGACTCATTCTTACCCTGGCTGGACTGTAACTGCTCGGGTTATTTCGCCATCGATGGCGAAACCATGCACACATCGCTGTTCAGGATATGTCTATTTTAGTTCCCTTGTTATCACAAGAGTGTTGGGCTGCCATGTTCGTAACGTTTTTGTAACGTTTCGTACCAGTAACGAAACATTATAACGAAAATGTTAACTAACATTCAATTACGTTATTCTACCCTGAACACTGAACATCGAGAGGTCAATGCTTGTTATGAGGCTTATGCGTAAATTCGTTTTAGTGTAATTTGAATGAAGATAATGTATCTGTAATCTGACATTTGTCATCTGGTGTCCGTTGCATAAGCAAAACGCTACGTAGCGCTTTCCTTACCGACACCGTTCAGTGTTTCGGTTTCTTAAGGAAATTCTTACGGACAGTTCATGTGCAATTAACATTAATATAACCAAATGTTCGTGTTGAAGGCCGAATGTATTTTGATGTTATATATTCCACGCATAAACACGCACTATCCGAGAAAATTGAACTTACGAGACCAACAGTATATATTAACACCGTCACGCATCCTTCAAATGATACTAATTTAGAAGTATGATTAACCTCTGTCTTAAAGTTCATGTGTGATTGGTTTACGTCAAAAGTCTATAATTAATATGTCAAATGGTGTCTTGCACTGTGTGGTCAAATTAAAAGGACAATTACTATAGTACACCAACTTCATAAAAGAGGTTAACTGGTCGCAAGGTATCTACGTCATCACGGCCGGAATCACGAGGTATAAGATTCAGTATGTAAATGAGAAATAAGTTGGCACATAGAGAATAGCTTTGGCACTATGTAACCTTTGATTTAAGCCATACTTCTTTCCTGTAAATACCATTTGTGATTTGTTGACATATGAACATAAAATGCTGAATTTGAACCAAAGACCACAGGCACACGGTGTCATCGATTTAATGAAACGTACGTTGTATTAACTAGTTCTGCGTTCTTTTTCATGCACGTTTATTAACTCGATGACACTGTGTGCCTGTGCCCAAGACGTTATGAACTACGTATAAACTATTATATAGCGTTTACAATAGGCACTATCCCACCTTATGGATAGATAATGAATTATGGTATCATGCAAAGTAAACGTACTCTAAAAGATCAGAACAAAACAGCAGCAGTCACAGCAACATAAAAAATGCTTATACAAACGGTATACGTTGTTATTATGAGGGGAAGAATTGACCTCTTTATTCAAATTGTGCCTCCAGTGAGTACATTAAGACCAAAACAATTAGTTGCATACGTCGGCGTTGTCAAAACGTGTTATTAAATACGACTCTGGGGTACTTATTTGGAAATACGAGAATTTCGGCATTTACATTTACCAGTAGCTGGTATCTAGTTCCTACTAGATTACATTACACATTTACATCAAACTGATTAATTCCGATTACCATAATTAGGCGTACAAGTTTAACTATAAATAAATGTGACATTTGAAACGATTTAGAGACAATTCATTAGAGACATGGCTGTGAACTCGCCTACAGATATTTGTATTTTGACAACAACTTGGTAAATATATCATGCCGATCGTTATTTGCATGTGCTCCAAAACAGTAAAACATGCCAACGTATACATTTGTAAGAGTACATCAGTTCAATTGTGGCCAACCATACATGATATATCAACATTCACATCTCCCCAAAAATTAATATTTCACAAACGCCTTTACAGACTGCCTCAAAATGACATACTGCAAGGTTTGCTTAATTTGCAAATCCTCGTACCATAAAAGGAGAACACTGTAATTGCATATGTTAACTACCCTGCAATGAATCTACGGGGAAACATTTCACAGCTGTCGCAAGGTACAAACACCTGCTATAGTGTTATTTACTTATAATTCTGTACATGTGCACAGACAAGTCTAAACAATAAATAAGGTATTTACCGAGTTTGTGCATATGTAAATAGATATCAGTGATGTAAATTGGTCTTGGAAGCATCAATGCGGTGCATCTGGACGTACATTTACCAGTAACCAGCTGGTCACCAGTGCCTCCTGGGATATCTATACTGTTCTGACCAATCTGGACATTACCTATATCATGTTCCCGTAGCTTGTTTGTAAGATGTAGTCGCATTCCAGAACTGTCTGAACATAAAGAAACAAATATGTCGCTGGCTTAGAATAAAATGCCATGGTCGTAAGTGCAAAAAAACACGATTTTGACAAAACAAGAAAAAAAAACTGTTCGAAAATTACTCCTTATGGTAAAACAAGCTTTTACATCTTCTTTTTGGTCAACACGACAAGTTCCGTTTTCCAACAAATGGGTTCATAAGAAGAGCATTATGATACAGATTTCATATATGTATCAGTCTTATAAGGTCGTAAGTAGTAGTTACGAACTTCTCATTATAAGCCAGCGATACTGACAATGAAATGAAATAACTAGTCTCTGTCACCATATAAAGAGTACTGGTAAATGACAACAATGGTGTATAACAGCAGAAGAGTGTCTACCCTGGGACTAAGTCTCTAACATAACGACATGTTAAAACGCCATCATCTTGCGTAGACTTGTAAATTATATTCTTAAGAACAAATAAAATTCTTGTAGACAGAGATCCCCTGTAACGCTGAACAAGGAAACAGGATGTATCTACTAATAATGCAGTTTTACATTCGTTATGTTATGCATATTGGGTCCGCCTACAAAAAGGTATGAGAAAATCCGACTGGGAAGGTAGCACACAACCTAACCAGCCGAGCACAGAAATCAGAAAAAATCATGAAACAACTTCCTTGAGCAATGCCGACACAAACCCATGCCAAAACGGCGACTACCACCTAGGACAGTGACCTAACGTTAATACGTCGTAATGAGGCATTTCTTGCGACTTGACCTAGTTTACAATAATGGGCAAAAAGAGGGCCACATGAAAATCACAGGTAATTGCACCATTTCGTTTCGGTTGGTTTTATTTAATTTTTCAAGCTTTTTATTTTCTTTTGAATAGTACATAAAATTATACAGTTCTATTAATACGTACACATTGCTATATTATTGTAGCAAAAAAGATTAAACCGTTAACTTGCCTATGATATCATCTTTAGCCCCTTTATTGTTATAATGAGCTTGCAATAATAGATACTTGAAGGAGCCCTTTCCAACTCTTACTCCAGTGTGTTTAGGCATCTTTATTTCATTGTTCATTCCAATATCCCACTTCGCAAGCCAGGTTGTACATCTGTAATCCATACTGCCACATTCATGGGTCCCTGAATACAGACATTACATAGTATTTGGTGATTAAGAGTGTCCCAGCTAATATGGCAATACATAGCATACACTTGTAGATGAATGTATCGCTGGCTTAGAATGAGAAAAACTTCTATTTTCGACCTTATAAGACTGACACATGTTTTAAATCTGCATCATACGGCGCTTCTCATGAGTCTATTTTCATGAACATCCCAACTTTTAATGTTGCCTGAAATGGCGTTGTAAAAGCTGGTTATTTTCCACAAGTAAAGAATAAATTTCAAACAGTTTGCTTGTTTTCTCAAAATATTAATTTTGTACTTACGACCTTCTCATTCTAAGCCAACGACATCTGTATGAAAATAAGTGGGATACAATAATAATCTACTCAAAGATTACGCAAATTGTACAACAGTTAAAAATATCGAACTAGGGATGCAGCAATCGACGGATGTGCAGAAGTGCTGGAATGAACCCAAAACCACCACCAGATGAAGTTAATTCAAATATCTTCTGGTGCTGGTAAATTGATCACTGTGCATTGTCAATACAGACGTATCGTATAACCGTATAAGCTACTCGTATGATCAGTACAAATTATTCCCCGTCAACCCAAACAATTCATCCGCTTTACAATTCACAGTGCCCGTTACAATTGCATTTGAACAAAGAGATTTACTAATCAAGTAATCAGGTACCTAAGTGATTTATATTGTCTAGTCATTCCCGCTGGGAATTGTCACATTTTCTTTACATAATATTATACTTATTCATCCCGCCTGATTTCCCAGTGGGATCAGCGACATAGTTCATTAATTCGGCGGCTTTATGACACACATAAAAACTATGTACAGTCTAGAGATGACTCCACGTTTGCGTTTAGTAATGCGTGATATAACGAAATTTACCGTTCATTTGAAAAATAGTTTTATGGCAGGAACTTGACTCCAGCCCACTTTGAATTACTGTATCTATTCAGAATGTAACCATGGTAATTTATTTTGCGCTAAATTCCGGTTTAGCAACGTCACTTTTTTGTTTAATAAAGTAGTCATTGTGTATTGCTTTCATTTGTTTTTGTTTTATTATAATTAAAAGGCAAATATGGTAGTTATACTCACAGGAAAGACTCTGTATATTCCATTTAAATAAAGCTTTTATTTTAGTTTTAATTATTATCATCAAACTCTTTAGGTCACATAGTGTTTTAAACTAGGTCACGACCCGGGTTGTTGTGCCTCTTTTGGTAGCCGTTTTGGCATGGGTTTCTGTTGGGCATTGCTCAGGGTAGTTGTGTTGTGGTGTTTCTGATTAATGGTTTAGTTGAGTGCTACCTACCCTGTCGGATTTTCTCATACCATTTTTTAAACTAAAATCTTAGAAAGATTTTGTAAGGTTAACCCTTAATGAAAGGATTTGATCACTTTGTTTCAACAACCTTTTAAGATTTGCCAGTCGTTGCCTGTGTCTATGTCGGACAACAGCTATACAAAGCTGAGGTTGCTATGTTGTAAATGTAATCAGTCTCAAAAAGGTTGTATTGTCTTTTCCATACGTATTCCATAGAGCAACATAACTCTTTATGTTTACTAAGCTTATACTTAGTGTAAGAAAGTATGGGCGTGTAATTGGCGGGTTTCTGTCTCAGTACAGTATAATCAACAATCGTACCAATGAGCTTATTTCTTGAGGTACTTTTTTATTGCACCTCTCCAATCACACGAACTGCGTAATGAACGTATTAATGAGGGCTCGTTAGTTCCAACGTTTCATTTAGACCGGTAAAGAAAATGACTATAACTATTGTAAAGGTTGAACGAGAGGGGACTCGGCTGCACAGTCCACGGTCACTTTGGACATCTGACTTATTATATCGAATTATATAGAATTAACTTTGGCTTAATTGGCACTTAATGGTTGGTTCTCATTTCATTGGCTATAAAATGCTATTATTAAGTAATCCTGATTTTTTTACCGTTATTTAGTTGACATTTATGACAGTGTCGTTCATTTGACTTACCGTTTTTCCTGATAGTGTTAATTGCAATTAACTTCTTTCTGGATCCTTCTGGAAATGCTTACAACATATCGCTGGCATAGAATGAGAAAGTCGTGAGTGCAAAATCGATATTTTTAGAAAACAAGAACAAACTGTCTGAACATTGCTCTTTCCTTAAGGAAAAACAAGCTTTTGCAACTTCAATTTAGTCAACATGACAAGTTCCGATTTTCATGGAAAAAATTAGAAGGGGGCTGATTTTGCAAATTTCAAATATGTATAAGTTTTATATGGTCGTAAGTACACTAGACCTACCCATTCTTAGCCAGCGATATCACTAGTACTATTTTTGATTCACTGTTGAGGTTGCAACACTACTAGTATATCGTCAAACAATTTGGATAATATTACTGATAAGCTTACTTAGATTATACATGTATTTCATAAGTCGTTGCTTTTGTGCTTATATATTTAACACAACATGTTACATACTGTAACTTTCAGACAATTTGAAGCAATATAGCTGCGCAACGTCATCGACGCAAAAGATAGTCCTTTCAGCAATAGAAACTATCAATTTTAGGAGATTCAAATTGTGCATTACAGGAAATTTATTCATTTCTAAATCGACACTTAACATAATTCGATGAACACAGTTTTAATGGCGTTTATACTTTCCTCAATTGATACTTTGAACAAACCTTTGTGTTACTGTTCAGTGGATTATACTCTCAAACTCTAGGTATGTAAGCGATTAAATGTCCAAAAACAATAAATACATTTGTTATTTAACTCATTGTTACATGTAAGGTGCACTAGTCTTTCCTAGATTGAAACGTGTTAAAGGTCATGATCAGCAGACTGACAACTATCAATGCAAAGGAGTGGGCTACCAGCTTTAAGAAAGTACAAAAACAGGGGTTACGTATTACATAAGAAAAATTGCGTTCGTCAAACGCTGTGAACAACTGTCCTACTTTCGCTTTGATATTTGTGCCAAGAACTCAGAATATTTAAGATGTAGACAACTGCCTGTAAACTCAATAAGATGATTCCAGTTACTTCTTGTCAAGGCATACCACCATTTCAACAATTACAAGTTTTTGTAGGGACTATTTGAGTGTATCTGATTTTGGTCCGCACAGGCATTTAATGGTTAATAACCTAGATATAGGACAAACAAGTACCATTATTCATTCCAAGTCCATTTGCCGATAGTTTTGATCATCTGTTTATTATATTTCATGCTTCTGGTTTATGAAAAAATAATTTGATTCTAGCAGGTCAGTAAATAGGTTAACTCAAGACATTGAGCTATGGCAAGCTTTCTAAGGAAATAATAATCTAGCGACGCATCCTTGTTTTATGCCTTGGGTACATGTTTATATTCCAAAAGCGTTGGATGTTGGGATGTGCCTTAGGTTTATTTTTAACAATTTTTGTATCTGAAACAGACTTAATCTACTATGAATCATTATTCCACTCCGGTTACAAATCAAAAGAATAATTATAGAAGATAGATAGCTTTTATTCAGAAAAGGGTTATTGGCCAATCATTTCACATGTATATGTACAAATGTAAACATTAAATGTCAATGGTGTTTGTACATACAAAATACAGTACTTAGCATGTGACATATGTCCATAAATCCATTATATACATGTTATTATACATGATTATAAACATTGGTGTATAATGCATTTTAAAAAATGTTTTGAGTTGAGTTATTATTGTAACATATTTGTACATGTACCGTTCAAAGGCTTTGGATGGTGCAACTTATTAGTACCGAATGCTCTAATCACGATAAGAAACTTACCAGGTTCTCAAGTTGAAAGTTACAACCAAACACCAGCATGTGATGTATGATATCTGTATTGTTTAAGATTATATATGAACAAATATCACGGGGCTATATATATCGGTCGGGAACCCTGGTAGTGATAAATACCAACAATGATTAACCGGAAATTTAATTCAGCCGGAGCATTGTTTTAAAGCACTTGTATATCGTGTTTTATGGATGGTTTAATAAATACAAAACGAAACAAAAATGACTAAGATAGCCATAACGTTTTAAAATCGGTTGGCAATTTTTGTGCTAGTACAACATTATGCTACACTCAATTGATAAACATTCTTTAATTGACCAACAGCCTACCACCTCCATGCTATGACTAAAATACAATACATTACCTCAAATTGTTGGCACACATAGTACGTCTCTACAGCAGGTACTTTGATCAACTGTAATTGTAAGTCTCTCACTTTTGTTGTATTTAAATCTTGTGTATATAACAGAAACATTTACCTGTCCATACGCTCTGAGTACCAAACAAACAAGTACAGAATACGGATATTCAACTCAATGAATGTGTACGGATAACAAGTGACACAAAATTACTCCAAATTTGTTTGTGACCCTTTTTAAGTATTCTAAGCGAGACATCCTGCTGTTAGAATTTAGTTAACTATATCATAAAGGATCTTGCAAGAATGCTAATTGCATAGTTTTATTAAAGAGGCATTCCCTATAACTAGCATATTTTTCTCTACTATCAAATTAAATGAGCTCTATGTACTAAGCACTATCAATTACCATAATTTTTGCAGAAGAAAGTGCAAATATGCTCTATGATTTCAAAAACATATTCAAATCATCGATAATAATTTATCGCTTCAGGCGATTTATTATAATGTAGACGAAGGCAAACAACTCGTGAATATTTTGGCTCGTTACGGAAATACATTTTCAGTTATTTTAAGATTTGTGGCGACAATGATTCTCATTCAATTTATAATATTCCTGAATCAATTTAAACGATGAAAGTTATAGGGAACGCCTCATTTAACTAATGGACACGGGGTTTTGCTGAGTGGCATATTGCTTTTGTCGACGCGTTAAATTAATGTAGATTCTATTTCATCACATAACATTTGGGAACGCTTATTATCATGCAAGGACAACATAGGTCTCAGATCAAAATTAGTGAGTCGATCAAAGCATGGAATGGCCAACGTCGCTTCCGGGTCAGGCTAATTTTATATATGTATTGTACAGTCTGAGAGTGCCGAACGATAATAACCGTATGTTGTGTTATAAGTAATAATTGATTTCAATGTATCCAATATGATATTACACAGAAATACTCAAAAGAGACACAAAATGAAGAACAACGGAAATATATAATGTGCGTTACAACGTTCTGTCTATATATAACTTATTATTTACACAAGTATCAACACAAGTATGTACACTTAAACGAATTTCTAATTGGCCACCCTAAAAAATATTATATCATCTGATAAATTATATCAATAAATCTTAGGCTGTGTTATTTGTTCATTCCATGCACTTACTTATCTATTTCTGGAAAGAAATGGCGTATTCATATGCAAACTCATCCATGCGTAACGATTGGTGCGAAATTGCTTTTTTGCACGTTGGCATCGTGCACAGCTTGGAATAGTATCGTATTTGGTATAAATTTGTTCCCTGTAGATCGGCTTTTCTTTAAACACTATAATTTGTGAAAATGAGCCATGTGGAACGCGCTCATGACGTCAGATGCATGCATACATTGAACGAATTTCTGATTGGCCACGTGTTTTTATAAATTAGTTTAAAAAAATGCTTTTAGAAGAATATAAATAATCGAAACCCCGATACTGTGCAATTTTATTGATGGAAAATATGTTTCTCGCAGTAATTCGAGCTAAACCCCACGTTATTATAAATATCGCTTTTTACAAAAAGACGTTTTGACGTACATGTCTGGATTTTGGTGCTGGTACTCGTCATTCTAACGGCCTCAGCGCGCCCCGTATTACTTATTCTCGTCAGTATTAATACCTTTCATTAAGCCAATCGACAGAGAATACATTTTGACTGATTTAAAAAATCAAACATGTCGGGCACGTGAGCCACGTGCACGTAAGCCATTTTGCACTTACTGTTCCGCATGGATGATTTTATACATGCATGCGTAATTTATTTCTTGAAATCGATAGATAAGTGCATGGAATGATAATAACCACAATTTTAGAAATATTGACTGAATATATCGCATAATATAATATTTCATTGGGTGGCCAATTAGAAATTCGTTTAAGTGTACACATAAATACAATAAACACCTAGTCTAATTTAGGTTTCTTCTCTAGTAAAAAATGTTTTTGTTGACTTTTATGCTTAAAATTGAAATATTAGTTACAACCATTATTAGTAGTTCCGTTTTCTGCCACGGATCATTGGAAAGTCCGCACGCCTGAATCAGCATTACTTGTAAGTATATCCTGACACAAACATTCGATTAACTGATTAATGTATTTGAAATAAATAAAAAAATATATATCATTCATCTATAGCTTGTACACATACAATGATGACGATACAATAATATTCAGGCGCGTGGCGAGATGGGGGGCGTGGCCCCATACCATCCTTGTTGTAACCACGTGACTCACTGAATATGACGTCATAACTCTAGCATCCAGATAGATTCTTCTCCCCTGTTTGAAGACATTGATCAAAGCCGAGTATACGTGGATAATATCGTATAAATGCGTAACACATCTCGGCCTGAAATATTTTATGGAACAGTTACAATAAGTTGAACATAAAGGAGTGCGTTCACGGAACCTTCTGTCAGAAGGTGAGCAATCTAGTATTATTTGCTGGCTAAGACTGAGAAGGTCAATTACTAAATCGATATTTTGAGAAAACAAGAACAAAACTGTCCGAAAATAACTCTACATTTGGTCAACCATGCAAGCTGTTTCAACTTCAGTTTGGTCAGCATGACAAATTTCAAGAATATAGGCTCATAAGAAGCGGCGTGTGGTGATAATTTTAAATATGTATCAGTCTTATAAGGTCGTAAGTAATACCTAATACCTGATCATTGTAAGCCAGCGAATTGTAATATCGAGGGATATATTTCTGCTTCAATGCCTAAGCCGCCATTCTAACTGAATTAAACTTTAAACTGCCTCGTTTTGTATGCGTATTAGGTATTGTTTTATCAAAGCATTAAAATGTTACGGTAATCGTAAACTTACGCTCAAATTTGAATTCTTCATAAGTCATAAACTGTTTCAAATTGTAGTTAAGCGATATGTAATATCAATATAGTGAACCATTTCAGTTGATAATTTCAGACCAGATCGCCCCCCCCATTTAAATGTTTTTTTTGTAGATGCAACCGCTTTTAAACGAATATAAATTTGAGCGTATGTTTAAGAGTTTGGTAAAACAGTACCCCCTAATGAGGAAATATTGAACGTTAATAAATGTGATCTTGTGTAATGGTGATATCAATATCGAGTGCTCTATCTACAATAATAATACATACCTTGGTACCTTGTCCAAACTTTGTGGTAAAATTGCGTGCTCGATCATCGTTTAAACTGTCGTACCAACAATTTATTTCTATTTCTTGTCCTGGATAGTGAAACATAAATAAAACACCATTATGGATTGGACTAAAACCAGTCTTAGTAGTCTGTGGTTAGTGGTAATTTTTGTGCATTAAAGGTATATCAACACGCCAGGTTATCGCAGTGAATATACGTACACTTGTCATTGTAGAGACTAGAGTTCAAATTCCTACTGACTAAACGTATTGTTTTCAGTATATTAGGAAGACCAATTTCACATAAACTAGTCTATATATAACTTGGTGAGAGATATAAGATGTTTGAAAGATTTTGAATTTATCGATGTATTTGTAGTTTACATGCGCTCACATAACTATTAGAACGTATTAAATTGAAAGAGCATTCAATATTCGCAGCGATTATTTCAAATAAATATACGAGCCATGTTCGACACAAAACACATCAACACATAAAGATCGCTCGTCGGATATCCAGTAGGAATGTCAAACAACATGGCGGGCAGGAGCATCCGTTATAATTCAACTACACGAGTTTGCCCTTAACCTTAATTCAGTATTTTGCCATTGTCTTTCATATGTTAAGACTGTTGGATACATTAACGATTCTTCAAAATTCATTGCAAGCCAAACAAACACTTTATCAAAATTTTAAATTCAAAGTATACTTTTATTTGACATGATATATTACTCCATGATATGTATTGTATATGTATTAATATATTTGTAAACAATTAATTAACTGGAAGATTATAGATAGATATATGATTGAATTATGTTTAATTATTTTGTGAAACGTTCTATTTGTATATATTGCTAGGGGACCAGTGCTACAATTGCCAAAAGAGGATATCTACTCGATTGTGAATACAGGGAGAAGCCAACCCCCCACATAGACATCGTGAATAAATAGTTCAAGGAAAATATGTTATCAGTTCATATACGACATAAAATCGGTCAAACACTGCACAGAACCATAATGAAAAAAACAATGGTTATCTTACCACGTCGCCAATCAAGGAATTACTGGTCCGATTGCTATCGCAATGAATAAAAGTAATTATTTTTGATAATATTTGATGATATGTTACTGTTTGTCAGCAAATACTATAAATTATCCTGTAATAATGTTCTTATAATTTGATGTTATCCTTTGTATCCATGTAATTATATTTTATCATGTTTATCTTATGTCGCCACACACATACGCATGTAGACATCTTGTCTGTAGACTAGTGTACTTTTAGGTCGGCTAATTATTCCCTGATATGAATTGATTTAGAGTTTTTGCTGCAGTATAATTTGAATAATACACTTTTAATATCCCGTGTACATTGTGCAATTATAGAGCGTTATTTGGAGTATTATAATAAAAACAGTAAAACATGCCAACGTATACATTTGTAAGAGTACATCAATTCAATTGTAGCCAACCATACATGATATATCAACATTCACATCTCCCCAAACATTAATATTTCACAAACGCCTTTACAGACTGCCTCAAAATGACATACTGCAAGGTTAGCTTAATTTGCAAATACTCGTACCATAAAAGGAGAATTGCATATGAGCTCTGCTGTGCGATTTCCAACCGCTTGATAAAATATTGATTTTTGGGAAACCCATATTTAGTTCAGAGCACATATTTTTTGGAAAAAAATGCGAAATTTTTGTTTTTGTTTGATGATGTCAAACTATGGGTGTTCTGTAACATACTAAAAATCTAGGTCCTTACATGTTTGTGAAAGTCTATTATTTTGGGGTAATACCTTACAAAATATAAAAGCTAATCATGATTTTTTGGAATCAGTAACCCACGTCACCATTTACAGTTTTATGGAATACAATTATATTGTGGTAGGTATGTTGTTACTTGTAGTTTACGATATTAGAAATCATTTTCCATACTGTTGCCTAAAATCCGATATTTTGGGGCAAAACCTGTCAAAATCTAAACAAAAAAGATACTTTTGGGAATCAGTAGATTACAATGTCATAAAAAATTATATTTGAATTTTTTTAATTGTGGTAGGTACATATTGCCTTGCAGTTTAAGATATCAATATTATAGTGCCAGAAGATTTTGCTACATGATAGTATTTTTGGGGCAAAATAGTGTAAAACATAAGCGAAAAGTGAGAATTTTGAGAATTGGTTTATTATTTTGTTGTGTTTACTCAAAAAATCAAAGTTAAATTAGTTTACAATACATCCTTGAAGTGTTATTTTCCAACAAATTTAGAATGTGTATTTTATTTCCTTTTACTGATTGGGTGCTTATAATAGGACCTGTACTAAGTATATGACGTTACCATATTTGTTTACTTTTTGTGACATCAGTGACGTCATTTTGAACGTTAATTGTAATCTATTGCCTCTAATTTTCATTTTGTCACAGAATGTCACTAAGTTGGACGATTTTGAAAAGGTATACCTTTTTCGAATCCTTAAATATTACTCTACACAATCCTGCCAAAATGTGAAGATGTGAAATTTTGACATCAGGTTGGAAATTGCACAGCAGAGCTCATATGTTAACTACCCTGCAATGAATCTACGGGGAAACATTTCACAGCTGTCGCAAGGTACAAACACCTGCTATAGTCTTATTTACTGCTAAGTCTGTACATATGCACAGACAAGTCTAAACAATAAATAATGTACTTACCGAGTTTGTGCATATGTAAATAGATATCAGTGATGAAAATTGGTCTTGGAAGCATCAATGCGGTGCATCTCGACGTACATTTACCAGTTACCAGCTGGTCACCAGTGCCTCCTGGGATATCTATACTGTTCTGACCAATCTGGACATTACCTATATCATGTTCCCGTAGCTTGTTTGTAAGATGTAGTCGTTTTCCTGAACTGTCTGAACATATAGAAACAAAATATATCGTTGGCTTAGAATGAAATGCCATGGTCGTAAGTACAAAATCAAGATTTTGAGAAAACAAGAAAAATTGGAAAATTACTCCTTATTGTAAAACAAGCTTTTACAACTTCCTTTTGGTCAACACGACAAGTTCCGTTTTTCACCAAAATGGGCTCATAAGAAGAGCATTATGATACAGATTTCATTCATGTATCAGTCTTATAATGTCGTGAGTACAATGTAGTAGTTACGAACTTCTCATTCTAAGCCAGCGATACTGACAATGAAATTAGTCTATGTGACCATATAAAGAGTATTGGTAAATGGCGACAATGGTGTAAAACAGCAGAAGAGTGTCTACACTGGGACTCAGTCTCTAACATAACGACATGTTAAAATGCCATCCTCTTGCGTAAAATTGTAAATTATATTCTTAAGAACAAATAAAATTCTTGTAGAATATAGACAGATAGATCCCCTGAAACGCTGAACAAGGAAACAGGATGTATCTACTATTACTGCAGTTTAACATTCGTTATGTTATGCATATTTGACCCACGTACAAAAAGGTATGAGACATACCGACAGGAAAGGTAGCACATAACATAACCAGCCGAGCACACAAATCAGAAACACCATAAAACAACTACCCTGAGCAATGCCCACACAAACCCATGCCAAAACGGCGACCAAATGAGGCATTACAACCCCGGGTTGTGTGACCTAGTTTAAAATACGAACGACAGTGACCTAACGTTATGCGACATAAAGAGACACTACGACTTAACCTAGTTAAAATAATGGGCAAGGTAAGATTGGGGTGGGAAATAATATTACATATTCCTAGCAACCACATTGAGCAATGCCCACACACAAGCCGAAGAAACAATTAAAAATCCAAGCCCCTGCCGATAAAATGCAGGATGACCCACTTTCATAAAGAAATTATATAATAGAGGTTATTGGCAAATGAAACGCAGCCAACACTCGACCTAGTTCCCCAAGGCACCACTGCACGGCGAACCAACTGCATAAACCCGTGCCAAAACGGCGATCAAATGAGGCACAACCACCCCCTGACCTAGTTTAAAACTCCAAGGACAGTGACATAACGTTAATACGTCTTAAAGAGGCATTTTTGAGACTTGACCTAGTTTACAATAATGGGCAAAAAGAGGGCCACATGGAAATCACAGGTAAATGCACCATTTCGTTTCGTTTGGTATTATTTATTTTTTCAAGCGCTTTATTTTCTTTTCAATAGTACATAAAATTATTCAGTACTACTATTAATACGTACACATTCCTGTATTATTGTAGCAAAAAAGATTAAAGAGTTAACTTGCCTATGATATCATCTTTAGCCCCTTTATTGTTATAATGAGCTTGCAATAATAGATACTTGAAGGAGCCCTTTCCAACTCTTACTCCAGTGTGTTTAGGCATCTTTATTTCATTGTTCATTCCAATATCCCACTTCGCAAGCCAGGTTGTACATCTGTAATCCATACTGCCACATTCATGTGGTCCCTGAATACAGACATTACATAGTATTTGGTGATTAAGAGTGTCCCAGCTAATATGGCAATACATAGCATACACTTGTAGATGAATGTATCGCTGGCTTAGAATGAGAAAAACTTCTATTTTCGACCTTATAAGACTGACACATGTTTTAAATCTGCATCATACGGCGCTTCTCATGAGTCTATTTTCATGAACATCCCAACTTTTAATGTTGCCTGAAATGGCGTTGTAAAAGCTGGTTATTTTCCACAAGTAAAGAATAAATTTCAAACAGTTTGCTTGTTTTCTCAAAATATTAATTTTGTACTTACGACCTTCTTATTCTAAGCCAACGACATCTGTATGAAAATAAGTGGGATACAATAATAATCTACTCAAAGATTACGCAAATTGTACAGCAGTTAAAAATATCGAACTAGGGATGCAGCAATCGACGGATGTGCAGAAGTGCTGGAATGAACCCAAAACCACCACCAGATGTAGTTAATTCAAATATCTTCTGGTGCTGGTAAATTGATCACTGTGCATTGTCAATACAGACGTATCGTATAACCGTATAAGCTACTCGTATGATCAGTACAAATTATATCCCGTCAACCCAGACAATTCATCCGCTTTACAATTCACAGTGCCCGTTACAATTGCATTTGAACAAAGAGATTTACTAATCAAGTAATCAGGTACCTAAGTGATTTATATTGTCTAGTCATTTCCGCTGGGAATTGTCACATTTTCTTTACATAATATTATACTTTTTCATCCCGCCTGATTTCCCAGTGGGATCAGCGACATAGTTCATTAATTCGGCGGCTTTATGACACACATAAAAACTATGTACAGTCTAGAGATGACTCCACGTTTGCGTTTAGTAATGCGTGATATAACGAAATTTACCGTTCATTTGAAAAATAGTTTTATGGCAGGAACTTGACTCCAGCCCACTTTGAATTACTGTATCTATTCAGAATGTAACCATGGTAATTTATTTTGCGCTAAATTCCGGTTTAGCAACGTCACTTTTTTGTTTAATAAAGTAGTCATTGTGTATTGCTTTCATTTGTTTTTGTTTTATTATAATTAAAAGGCAAATATGGTAGTAATACTCACAGGAAAGACTCTGTATATTCCATTTAAATAAAGCTTTTATTTTAGTTTTAATTATTATCATCAAACTCTTTAGGTCACATAGTGTTTTAAACTAGGTCACGACCCGGGTTGTTGTGCCTCTTTTGGTAGCCGTTTTGGCATGGGTTTCTGTAGGGCATTGCTCAGGGTAGTTGTGTTGTGGTGTTTCTGATTAATGGTTTAGTTGAGTGCTACCTACCCTGTCGGATTTTCTCATACCATTTTTTAAACTAAAATCTTAGAAGGATTTTGTAAGGTTAACCCTTAATGAAAGGATTTGATCACTTTGTTTCAACAACCTTTTAAGATTTGCCAGTCGTTGCCTGTGTCTATGTCGGACAACAGCTATACAAAGCTGAGGTTTCTATGTTGTAAATGTAATCAGTCTCAAAAAGGTTGTATTGTCTTTTCCATACGTATTCCATAGAGCAACATAACTCTCTATGTTTACTAAGCTTATACTTAGTGTAAGAAAGTATGGGCGTGTAATTGGCGGGTTTCTGTCTCAGTACAGTATAATCAACAATCGTACCAATGAGCCTATTTCTTGAGGTACTTTTTTATTGCACCTTTCCAATCACACGAACTGCGTAATGAACGTATTAATGAGGGCTCGTTAGTTCCAACGTTTCATTTAGACCGGTAAAGAAAATGACTATAACTATTGTAAAGGTTGAACGAGAGGGGACTCGGCTGCACAGTCCACGGTCACTTTGGACATCTGACTTATTATATCGAATTATATAGAATTAACTTTGGCTTAATTGGCACTTAATGGTTGGTTCTCATTTCATAGGCTATAAAATGCTATTATTATAAGTAATCCTGAATCTTTTACCGTTATTTAGTTGGCATTTATGACAGTGTCGTTCATTTGCCTTACCGTTTTTCCTGATAGTGCAATTAACTTCTTTCTGGATCCTTCTCGAAATGCTTACAACATATCGCTGGCATAGAATGAGAAAGTCGTGAGTGCAAAATCGATATTTTTAGAAAACAAGAACAAACTGTCTGAACATTGCTCTTTCCTTAAGGAAAAACAAGCTTATGGAACAAATTAGAAGGGGGCTGATTTTGCAAATTTCAAATATGTATAAGTTTTATATGGTCGTAAGTACACTAGACCTACCCATTCTTAGCCAGCGATATCACTAGTACTATTTTTGATTCACTGTTGAGGTTGCAACACTACTAGTATATCGTCAAACAATTTGGATAATATTACTGATAAGCTTACTTAGATTTTACATGTATTTCATAAGTCGTTGCTTTTGTGCTTATATATTTAACACAACATGTTAAATACTGTAACTTTCAGACAATTTGAAGCAATATAGCTGCGCAACGTCATCGACGCAAAAGATAGTCCTTTCAGCAATAGAAACAATCAATTTTAGGAGATTCAAATTGTGCATTACAGGAAATTTATTCATTTCTAAATCGACACTTAACATAATTCGATGAACACAGTTTTAACGGCGTTTATACTTTCCTCAATTGATACTTTGAACAAACCTTTGTGTTACTGTTCAGTGGATTATACTCTCAAACTCTAGGTATGTAAGCGATTAAATGTCCAAAAACAATAAATACATTTGTTATTTAACTCATTGTTACATGTAAGTTGCACTAGTCTTTCCTAGATTAAAACGTGTTAAAGGTCATGATCAGCAGACTGACAACTATCAATGCAAAGGAGTGGGCTACCAGCTTTAAGAAAGTACAAAAACAGGGGTTACGTATTACATAAGAAAAATTGCGTTCGTCAAACGCTGTGAACACCTGTCCTACTTTCGCTTTGATATTTGTGCCAAGAACTCAGAATATTTAAGATGTAGACAACTGCCTGTAAACTCAATAAGATGATTCCAGTTACTTCTTGTCAAGGCATACCACCATTTCAACAATTTCAAGTTTTTGTAGGGACTATTTGAGTGTATCTGATTTTGGTCCGCACAGGCATTTAATGGTTAATAACCTAGATATAGGACAAACAAGTACCATTATTCATTCCAAGTCCATTTGCCGATAGTTTTGATCATCTGTTTATTATATTTCATGCTTCTGGTTTATGAAAAAATAATTTGATTCTAGCAGGTCAGTAAATAGGTTAACTCAAGACATTGAGCTATGGCAAGCTTTCTAAGGAAATAATAATCTAGCGACGCATCCTTGTTTTATGCCTTGGGTACATGTTTATATTACAAAAGCGTTGGATGTTGGGATGTGCCTTAGGTTTATTTTTAACAATTTTTGTATCTGAAACCGACTTAATCTACTATGAATCATTATTCCACTCCGGTTACAAATCAAAAGAATAATTATAGAAGATAGATAGCTTTTATTCAGAAAAGGGTTATTGGCCAATCATTTCACATGTATATGTACAAATGTAAACATTAAATGTCAATGGTGTTTGTACATACAAAATACAGTACTTTGCATGTGACATATGTCCATAAATCCATTATATACATGTTATTATACATGATTATGAACATTGGTGTATAATGCATTTTAAAAAATGTTTTGAGTTGAGTTATTATTGTAACATATTTGTACATGTACCGTTCAAAGGCTTTGGATGGTGCAACTTATTAGTACCGAATGCTCTAATCACGATTAGAAACTTACCAGGTTCTCAAGTTGAAAGTTACAACCAAACACCAGCATGTGATGTATGATATCTGTATTGTTTAAGATTATATATGAACAAATATCACGGGGCTATATATATCGGTCGGGAACCCTGGTAGTGATAAATACCAACAATGATTAACCGGAAATTTAATTCAGCCGGAGCATTGTTTTAAAGCACTTGTATATCGTGTTTTATGGATGGTTTAATAAATACAAAACGAAACAAAAATGACTCAGATAGCCATAACGTTTTAAAATCGGTTGGCAATTTTTGTGCTAGTACAACATTATGCTACACTCAATTGATAAACATTCTTTAATTGACCAACAGCCTACCACCTCCATGCTATGACTAAAATACAATACATTACCTCAAATTGTTGGCACACATAGTACGTCTCTACAGCAGGTACTTTGATCAACTGTAATTGTAAGTCTATCACATTTGTTGTATTTAAATCTTGTGTAACAGAAACATTTCCATAAATTTGTCCATAGGCCCTGAGTACCAAACAAACAAGTACAGAGCACGGGTATACAACTCAATGAATGTGTACGGATTACAAGTGACACAAATTGACCCAAAATTTGCTGTTAGAATTCAGTTAACTATATCCTAAAAGATCTTGCAAGAATGCTAATTGCATAGTTTTATTAAAGAGGCATTCCCTATAACTAGCATATTTTTCTCTACAATCACATTAAATGGGCTATATGTAAAAAGCATTATCAATTACCATTATGTTTGCAGAATATGCAAAAATGTTCTATGATGTCAAACATATATGCAAATCACCGATAATAATTTATCGCTTCCAGCGATTTATTGTAATTTGGACGAAGGGAAACAACTCGTGACTATTTTGGCTCGATACGGAAATAGATTTTCATTTTTTTCTCGGTAATTGGTGGGAGCTTTTTGTTGAAAATTTGAGGCGATACTGATTCTCATTTATGTATAATATTCCTGAATCAATTTAAACGATGAAAGTTATAGGGAACGCCTCATTAAACTATTGGACATGAGGTTTTGCTGAGTGTCATATTGCTTTTGTCGACGCGTTAAATTAAACTCGTTAGAATGTTTAATTCTATTTCATCACATAACATTAGGGAACGTTTACTATCTTTTAAAATGATATTTTTTAAAAATAAATGTATGCTAGGACAACATAGTTTTCAGACCAAAATTTAGTGAGTCGATGAAAGCATGGAATGGCCAACGTCGCTTCCGGGTCAGGCTAAGTTAATATATTTATTGCGCAGTCTGGGAGTGCCGAACGATAATTACCGTATGTTGTGTTATAAGTAATAATTGATTACAATGTATCCAATATGATATTACACAGAAATACTCATAAGAGACACAAAATGAAGAACAACGGAAATACATAATGTGCGTTACAACGTTCTGTCTATATATAATTTATTATTTACACAAGTATCAACACAAGTATGTACACATAAATACAATAAACACCTAGTCTAATTTAGGGTTCTTCTCTAGCAAAAATGTATTTGTTGACTATTATGCTTTAAATTGAAATATTAGTTACAACCATCATTAGAAGTTCCGTTTTCTGCCACGGCTCATTGGGAACTCTGCACGCCTGAATCAGCATAACTTGTTAGTATATCCTGACACAAACATTCGTTTAACTGATTAATGTATTTGAAATAAATAAAAAAATATATATCATTCATCTATAGCTTGTACATGTATAATGATGACGATAAAATAATATTCAGGCGTGTGGCGAGATGTGGGGCGTGGCCCACTACCATCCTTGTTGTAACCACGTGACTCTCCGGATATGACGTCATAACTCTAGCATCCAGATAGATTCTTTTCCCCTGTTTGAAGGCATTGATCAAAGCCGAGTATACGTGGATAATATCGTATAAATGCGTAACACATCTCGGCCTGAAATATTTTATGGAACAGTTACAATAGTCTGAACATACAGAAGTGCGTTCACGGAACCTTCTGTCAGAAGGTGAGCAATCTTGTATAATCCGTTGGCTTAGACTGAGAAGGTCAATTACTAAATCGATATTTTGAGAAAACAAGAATTAACTGTCCGAAAATTACTCTTTACTTTTAGTCAACCAAGCTGTTTCAACTTCAGTTTAGTCAACATGACAAATTTCATGAATAGAAGCACCTTGTGGTGATAGTTTTAAATATGTATCAGTATGATAAGGTCGTAAGTAATACTTAATACCTCATCATTCTAAGCTAGTGAATTGTAATATCGAGGGATAAATTTCTGCTACAATGCCTAAGCCGCCATTCTAACTGAATTTAACCTTTAAACAGCCTCTTTTTGTATGCGTATTAGGTATTGTTTTATCAAAGCATTAAAATGTTACGGAAATCGTAAACTTACGCTCAAATTTGATTTCTTTATAGGTCATAAACTGTTTCAAATTGTAGTAAAGCGATATGTTATATCAATAGTGAACCATTTCAGTTAATAATTTTAGACCAGATCGTCCCCATTAAAATGTTTTTTTGTAGACGCAACCGCTTTTAAAGGAATATAAATTTGAGCGTAAGTTTAAGATTTTGGTAAAACGTTAATAAATGAGATCTTGTGTAATGGTGATATCAATATTGAGTGCTCTATCTACATAAATAATACATACCTTGGTACCTTGTCCAAACTTTGTGGTAAAGTTACGTGCTCGATCATCGTTTAAACTGTCGTACCAACATTTTATTTCTATTTCTTGTCCTGGATAGTGAAACATAAATAAAACACCATTATGGATTGGACTAAAATCAGTCTTATTAGTCTGTGGTTAGTGGTCATTTTTGTGCGTAAAAGGTATATCAACACGCCAGGTTATCGCAGTGAATAGACGCACACTTGTCATTGTAAAGACCCGAGTTCAAATTCCTACTGACTAAACTTATTGTTTTCAGTATATTAGGAAGACCTATTGCACATGAACTTGTCCATGTATAACTGGGTTAGAGATATAAGATTTTTGAAAGATTCTGAATTTATCGATGTATTTGTAGTTTGCATGCGCTTACATAACTATTAGAACGTATTAAATTGATAGAGCATTCAATATTATCGATATTATTCGATTATTTCAAATAAATAAACGAGCTAAGATCGCCACGAAACACATCAACACGGAAAGAAAGCTCATTTATCAAATAGATTCATACACACGTCGCCGGATATCCAGTAGGAGCGTCAAACAACATGGCGGACAGGAGCATCCGTTATAATTCATCTACACGAGTTTGCCCTTAACCTTAAATTCAGTATTTTGCTATTGTGTGTCTTTCAATGTTAAGACTGTTAGATACATTAACAATCCTACTAAATTCATTGCAAGCCAAACAAACACTTTATCAAAATTGTAAATTCAAATTATACTTTAATTGACATGCTATATTAGTCTATTATGTATTGATATGTTTGTAAACAATTTATCAACTGGAATATTCTAGATAGATATATATGATTTAATTATGTTTAATTATTTTCTATGTTCTATTTGTATATACAGCTAGGGGATATATTACTCGATTGTGAATACAGGGCGAAGCCAACCCCCACATAGAGATCGTGAATAAATAGTTCAAGGAAAATATGTTATCAGTTCATACACGACATAAAATCGGTCAAACACTGCACACAACCATAATGAAAAAAAACAATGGTTATCTTACCACGTCGCCAATCAAGGAATTACTGGTCCGATTGCTATCGCAATGAATAAAAGTAATTATTTTTCATAATATTAGATGATATGTTTCTGTTTGTCAGCCAAAACTATAAATTATCCTGTAATAATGTTCTTATAATTTGATGTTATCCTTTGTATCCATGTAATTATATTTTATCATGTTTATCTTATGTCGCCACACACACACGCATATATACATCTTGTCTGTAGACTAGTGTCCTTTTAGGTCAGCTAATTATTCCCTGATATATGATGATTTAGAGTTTTTGCTGCAGTATAATTGAATAATACACTTTTAATATTCTGTGTACATTATGAAAATATTGAGCGTTATTTGGAGTATTATAATAAAAACAACATTTGTAAATTGAAATCATTTGAAACCCATTATATGATTGGCTAACGAATTAATTAGTCTACGTGACAATTTGTAAAGTATAATGCGATAGGTTAATCGCTAACAAAACACGCAGCATGCTAAGGAATCAAGCAATCAGATGTCAAGATATGAATGATCACGTGATATAAAAGTACACTATTTTGCTGTGAGCTTGGATGTTCCTTCATGATAGACAAATTGATACAGTTACGTATGATTCTACACGTAAAGTGTTTCTTACCTGGATATACGGCTTGTGGTGGATACAATGTGTGCCACATTGGTCGTGTATAACTGTAATTATCTTCGTAAGCAAATCTTTCCACAACCTCCCTATCCCTGATTATATCTAGAGCTGCAGCCTTTCCTGAAACCATGGATTCTAGTATAACACAGGTTTCAATCTGCATAGTCCAGTAAGGATATATTGCGAGTGACGTAGCCGTTTATGTGAACCCAAATAATTGCAACCATTACATGAACATGTTGAGTTTAGTTTTGCATCGAAAATATCCTTCATATGTTTTATAAGCATTTTTGTTTGGTTTTAAACTGTAATAGTGGGTTCTACCGCTGAGTGACTCATTATAACCCTGGCTGGACTGTAACTGCTCGGGTTATTTCGCCATCGATGGCGAAACAATGCTCACATCGCTGTTCAGGAGACGTCTATTTTAGTTCCTTTGTTATCACAAGAGTGTTGGGCTGCCATGTTCGTAAGGTTTTTGTACCATTTCGTACCAGTAACGAAACATTATTACGAAAATGTTAACGAACATTCCATCACGTTATTCTACCCTGAACACTGAACATCGTGAGGTCAATGCTTGTTATGAGGCTGATGCGTAAATTCGTTTTAGTGTAATTTGAATGGAGATAATGTATCTGTAATCCGACATTTGTCATCTGGTGTCCGTTGCCTAAGCAAAGCGCTACGTAGCGCTCTCCATACCGGCACCGTTCATTCAGTGCTTCCAACCGACACCGTTCAGTGTTTCGGTTTCTTAAGGAGATTCTTACGGACAGTTCATGAACTATTAACATTAATGTAACCAAATGCTCGTGTTGAAGGACGAATGTATTTTGATGTTATACAATCCACGTAGAAACACGCACTATCCGAGAAAATTGAACTTACGAAAGCAACAGTATATATTAACACCGTCACGTATCCTTCAAATGATACTAATTTAGAAGTATGATTAAGCTCTGTCTAAAAGTTCATGTGTGATTAGTTTACGTCAATAGTCTATAATTTATATGTCAAATGGTGTCTTGCACTGTGTGGTCAAATTTAAAGGACAATTACTATAGTACAACAACTTCATTAAAGAGGCGGAGTTATCTGGTCGCAAGGTATCTACGTCATCATGGCCGGAATCAGGATGTATAAGATTCAGTATGTAAATGAGAAATAAGTTGTCACTTAGAGAATAGCTTTGGCACTTTCCTGTAAATAACGTTTGTGGTATGTTGACATATGAACAAAGATGCTGAATTTGAACCCAAGACCACAGGCACACGGTGTCATCGATTTAATAAAACGTACGTTTTATTTACTAGTTTTGCGTTCTTTTTCATGCACGTTTATTAACTCGATGACAACGTGTGCCTGTGCCAAAGTCGTTATGAAGTACGTATAAACTATGGTTAATCGTTTACAATAGGCACTGTCCCACCTAATGAATAGATAATGAATTATGGTATCATGCAAAGTAAATGACTCTAAAAGATCAGAACAAAACAGCAGCAGTCACAACAACATCAAACAAAATTGCTTATGCAACGGTATACGTTGTTATTATGAGGGGAAGAATTGACCTCTTTATTCAAATTGTGCCTCCAATGCGTACATCAAGACCAAAACAATTAGTTGTATACGTCCGCGTTATCAAAACATGCTATCAAATACGACTCTGAGGTAATTATTTGGAAATAAGAGAATTTTGGCATTTACATTTACCAGTAGCTAGTATCTAGTTCATACAGATTACATTACACATATACATCAAACTGATTAATTCCAATTGCCATAATCAGGGGTACAAGTTTAACCATAAATAAATGTGACATTTGAAACGATTAAGAGACACTTCATTAGAGACATGGCTGTGAACTCGCCTACAGGTATTTTGTATTTTGACAACAACTTGGTAAATATGTCATGCCGATCGTTATTTACATGTGCTCCAAAACAGTAAAACATGCCGACGCATACATTGGTAAGAGTACATCAGTTCAACTGTGGCCAACCAGACTGCCTCAAAATGACATACTGCAAAGGTTTGCTTTATTTGCAAATACTCGTACCATAAAGGGAGAACATTGTAATTGCATATGTTAACTACCCTGCAATGAATCTACGGGGAATCATTTCACAGCTGTCGCATGGTACAAACACCTGCTATAGTCTTATTTACTCCTAATTCTGTACATATGCACAGACAAGTCTCAATAATAAATAAGGTACTTACCTAGTTTGTGCATATGTAAATAGATATCAGTGATGTAAATTGGTCTTGGAAGCATCAATGCGGTGCATCTGGACGTACATTTACCAGTTACCAGCTGGTCACCAGTGCCTCCTGGGATATCTATACTGTTCTGACCAATCTGGACATTACCTATATCATGTTCCCGTAGCTTGTTTGTAAGATGTAGTCGCATTCCAGAACTGTCTGAACATATAGAAACAAAACATATCGCTGGCTTAGAATGAAACGCCATGGTCGTAAGTACAAATTCACGATTTTGAGAAAGCAAGAATAAAAACTGTTCGAAAATTACTCCTTATGGTAAAACAAGCTTTTACAACTTCCTTTTGGTCAACACGACAAGTTCCGTTTTTCACCAAAATGGGCTCATAAGAAGAGCATTATGATACAGATTTCATACATGTATCAGACTTATAAGGTCGTAAGTAGTAGTTATAGCTAGTTTGTGATAGAAAAAAATCGTGTTTTTTAAAAATTTCTGAAAATCTATTCATCAGATTTTGGTAAACAATTACACAGAACTACAATAACTTCCTACCTAGTCTCATTTTGAATTTCATAATTTTTAGTCTCCTATTAAAAGACATTTATTCTTTATTGCATATTGAAATTGCATGCGTATTTACAGTTTAACGCAGGGAGGTAATCTGGTATTCCATTGATGATTTATTATCAGTTATTTAACCGTTACAATCCGTGATTAGCGGGATTGAGATTGCTGTTATAAAGACAACACTTAGGAGGCCCTTGTGATTTGGTTTATTTAGGTGTGTCGCTTGTAAACAATGTACAGCAATAACATGCACTTCGCCATATTCACAGACGGGCCTCACATGTGTTAAATTGTGTAGGTTGCAAATACGTAAATATACCGTTAAGCGTATCACGTGACCGTAAATTGGCTGTTGCAAGTATCAAGTCTTCTAACTTGATTTTTCATACAAAACTACAAAAATGTTACATAGAACTTATGAACAAAACTTTTTCAACTCATTTCTGAACTTGCTGAAATTTCAGTGTGTATTAGGTAGATATATTTCACTGATTCGTGCAAAGTTTCATACTTGTAGGTGTAGTAATTGCAGAGAAATATTTAAAAAACACGATTTTTTTCTATCGCAAACTAGCTATACGAACTTCTCATTCTAAGCCATCGATACTGACAATTAGTCTCTGTGACCATATAAAGAGTACTGGTAAATAACGACAATAGTGTAAAACAGCAGAACAGTGTCTACACTGGGACTCAGTCTCTAACATAACGACATGTTAAAATGCCATCATCTTGCGTAGACTTGTAAATTAAATTCTTAAGAACAAATAAAATTCTTGTAGAATATAGACAGAGAGATCCCCTCTAACGATGAACAAGGAAACAGGATGTATCTACTGATACTGCAGTTTAACATTCGTTATGTTATGCAAAAAGGTATGAGAAAATCCGACAAGAAAGGTAGCACACAACCTAACCAGCCGAGCACAGAAATCAGAAACACCATGAAACAACTACCCTGAGCAATGCCCACACAAACTCATGCCAAAACGGCGACCAAATGAGGCACAACAACCCCGGGTTGTGTGACCTAGTTTAAAACACTAAGGACAGTGACCTAACGTTATGCGACCTAAAGAGGCACTACGACTTGACCAAGTTAAAATAATGGGAAAGGTAGGAATGGGGTGGGAAATAATATTACATATTCCTAGCAACCACATTGAGCAATGCCCACACACGAGCCGAAGAAACAATTAAAAATCCCAGTCCCTGCCGATAAAATGCAGGATGACCCACTTTCATAAAGAAATTATATAATAGAGCTTATTGGCGAATGAAACGCAGCCAATACTCGACATAGTTCCCCACGGTAAACCAACCGCACAAACCCGTACCAAAACGGCGACCAAATGAGGCACAATCACCTCCTGACCTAGTTTAAAACAGCAATGACAGTGACCTTACGTTAATTAGTCTTAAAGAGGCATTGGCATAGTTTACAATAATGGGCAAAAAGAGGGTCACATGGAAATCACAGGTAATTGTACCATTTCGTTTCGTTTGGTTTTATTTCATTTTTCAAGCGTTTTATTTTCTTTTTTTAGTACATTAATAAAATTATACAATACTATTAATACGTACACATTGCTGTTCTATTGTAGCAAAAAAGATTAAAGAGTTAACTTGCCTATGATATTATCTTTAGCCCCTTTGTTGTTATAATGAGCTTGCAATAATAGAAACTTGAAGGAGCCCTTTCCAACTCTTACTCCAGTGTGTTTAGGAATCTTTATTTCATTGTTCATTCCAATATCCCACTTCGCAAGCCAGGTTGTACATCTGTAATCCATACTGTCACATTCATGTCGTCCCTGAATACAGACATTACATAGTATTTGGTGATTAAGAGTGTCCCAGCTAATATGGCAATACATAGCATACACTTGTAGATGAATGTATCGCTGGCTTATCGCTGGCTTAGAATGAGAAAAACTACTATTTTCGACCTTTAAATACTGACACATGTTTGAAATCTGCATCATACGGCGCTTCTCATGAGCCTATTTTCATGAGCATCCGAACTTTTACTATTGCCTGAAATGGCGTTGTAAAAGCCGGTTTTATTCCATAAGTAAAGAATAAATTTCAAACAGTTTGCTTGTTTTCTCAATATATTGATTTTGTACTTACGACCTTCTCATTCTAGACCAGCAAAATGAGTATGAAAATAAGTGGGATACAATAATAATCTACTCGAAGATTACGCAAATAATGCAACAAATAAAAAACATCGAACTAGGAATGCAGCAATCGACGGATTTGCAGAAGTGCTGGAATGAACCCAAAACCACCATCAGATGTAGTTCATTCAAATACATTCTGGTGCTGGTAAATTGAACACTGTGCACTGTCAATACAAACGTATCGAATAACCGTATAAGCTACTCGTATGATCAGTACAAATTATTTCCCGTTAACCCAGACAATTCATCCGCTTCACAATTCACATTGCCCGTAACAACTGCATTTGAACAAAGAGATATATTTACTAATCAAGTAATCAGGTACCTCAGTGATTTATATTGTCTAGTCCTTCCCGCTGGGAAGTGTCACATTTTCTTTACATAATATTATACTGTTTCATCCCGCCTGATTTCCCAGTGGAATCAGCGACAAAGTCCATTTATTCGGCGGCTTTATGACACACAAACACATTATGTACAGTCTAGAGATGACTCCACGTTTGCGTTTAGTAATGCGTGATGTAACGAAATTTACCGTTCATTTGAAAAAATGGTTTTATGGCAGGAACTTGGCTCCAGCCCACTTTGAATTACTGTATCTATTCAGAATGTAACCATGGTAATTTATTTTGCTCTAAATTCCTGTTTAGCAACGTCACTTTTTTGTTTAATAAAGTAGTCATTGTGTATTACTTTTATTTATAAATAATAAAAGGCAAATATGGTAATAGTGCTCACAGGAAAGACTCTGTATATTCTATTTAAATAAAGATTTTATTTTAGTTTTTATTATTATCGTCAAACTCTTTAGTTCTCGCATAACGTTAGATCACTGTCCTTAGTTTTTTAAACTAGGTCACGCCCCGGGGTTGTTGTGCCTCATTTGGTCGCTGTTTTCGCATGGGTTTGTGTTGGGCATTGCTCAGGGTAGTTGTGTTGTGGTGTATCTGATTAATGTGCTCGACTTGTTAAGTTGAGTGCTACCTTCTATATCGGATTTTCTCATCACTTTTTTAAAACTAAAATCTTAGAAGGATTTTGTAAGGTTAACCCTTAATGAAAGGATTTGATCACTTTGTTTCAACAACCTTTTAAGATTTGCCAGTCGTTGCCTGTGTCTATATCGGACACCAGCTATACAAAGCTGAGGTTGCTATGTTGTAAATGTAATCCGTCTCAGAAAGGTTGGACTGTATCAGGGGCGTAGCTGGGCATATTTTCAGTGTACGCACATGATAAATGCAGAATTGCTAGGGGGGTCCGGGGCATGCTCCCCCGGGGATTTTTTATTTCTACGACGCCGTACGTGCATTCTTGAGTAGTTTCAGACTATACTATAGCGTAATATATGGCATGATTTTATTTTTTTAATTAAAACATGATTTCGTTTTATACTCTAGTAGGCCTAGTTTAGGATTATGTTTTGATGTATCATATTGATTAAAGCGAGCTCGAAAATAATACAATGTAAATAATTCCTCCTAAGAAAAACTACTTTGACTACGTTCGCATCCGACGCACCCCCTAGATATGACAACGGTTATTAATTGTTAAGGTTATTTGGCGAGCGAAGCGAGACAGAAAAAAATGAGAATGTTATAAAGTGAACATATATTTTTTTACCCCGAAAAAAGCTACTTTGGCGTTCGCACCCAACGCACTCCCTAGTTACGGCCATGAGAAACCGTGATATTGCTTGGTATTGAATAGGACACTATTGGATTAAAGTGGCTCAAGCTTCATTGTAACGTTGAAATGCAAATAATCGATACGTTGTAAGGCACCAGCAAGTTGCATCCACGGAACCCACATCCCAGAGATTTTTACTTCCACGGCATATGGGGATAGCCAATGTAAAATCTGCGGTATTTCCCGGCACCTGACAACTTAATATTGTCCCCGGGTATTGGTTCGCAAATATCATGTCCCCGGCCCCGCGGGGGAAGCTGGGAGGTAAAACACGGCCGTATCCCCCCGATTATCCCCGGGGATAGGTTCGTGGATGCAACTGACTACTATAAAAATTAAACGAGGGTATCTTCTCACCACAGCGATATTTACAGCAACAAAACTCTAGGCACTAACATAAACATCTCGCATTTTTACGTTCGATACGAACAATTTTGCGACATATGTGTACATTAAGTTCATTGATATATTTGCATTGACTGACTGGAGCCGTCCGTACCTTGTCGTTCCATCTCGATAGTCCGGGGACATACTTCAAACCCCGGTATATCAACGAGCCTGACGACAGAGGTACGATTGTCACCAGACCTCGCACGGCGGTTACACTGAATACACGGGCACATACTGTGTTGATCCGAGATCATATCCCTGACTCTCGTCCGAGTTATTCCGTAACGGTATTCTCTGAAGTGCATATCCGGGACATTCCTTGGTCAGCCCAATGTGAGACTTGTAGATTGTGTGTTGTTATCTTTTTTGCGGCACAAGCTCGCTCGTGTTGCCTTGTAACCACGGCTTCGATGGTCGCAAAAGTGAAGGAGATGAAAGGGTTTAGTAGAGGGGACATTTAGAGCTATCAATTCTTCTAACGGAGGATGTGACTCAGTGCTCACGAGAGTATGGTAAAAACACAATATACCTGAGGGACTTAGCACACACAAACATTAATACGTTAAAACTAAATACAGTGCCATGTAGTGATGAACTAGATACATGTGAGATCTAGACACATGTACGTATGTATGTCCATGATTTATCACATAAAAGTAATCTCTACTTGATACTATACAACAATAAATGCATTGTGCGAGCGAAGCGAGCAAGAAAAAAATGCCTTATTTACCGAAGATGCTTTGAATAGTTTTCTATATAAATTAAATTTTATCATAAAATTATGGAAAATATGCCTCACCCGGGTTAGGCATTGAATTTTATTGCATTTTTATATTGTAACCAGGTGTTCTTAATTTTTGTCAGTTTTCTAAACAGCGTACGCACGTGCGTATTTGCGTATAGCCAGCTACGTCCCTGCTGTATGTTCCATACGTATTCCATAGAGTAACATAACTCTCTATGTTTACTAAGCTTATACTTAGTGCAGTAAAGTATGGGCGTGTAATTGGCGGGTTTCTGTCTCAGTACAGTATAATCAACAATCGTACCAATGAGCTTATTTCTCGAAGAACTTTTTTATTGCACCTTTCCAATCACACGATCTGCGTAATGAACGTATTAATGAAGGCTTGTTAGTTCCAACGTTTCATTTAGACCGGTAAAGAAAATGACTTTGACTGTTGTAAAGATTCAACGAGAGGGGAATCGGCTGCACAGTCCTAGGTCAATTTGGACATCTGACTTATTATATCGAATTATATAGAATTAACTTTGGCTTTATTGGCACTTAATGGTTGATTCTCATTTCATTGGCTATAAAATGCTATTATTAAGCCATCCTGATTTTTTTACCGTTATTTAGTTGGCATTTATGACAGTGTCGTTCATTTGCCTTACCGTTTTTCCTGACAGTGTTAATTGCAATTAACTTCTTTCTGGATCCTTCTCGAAATGCTTACAACATATCGCTGGCTTAGAAAGAGAAAGTCGTAAGTGCAAAGTCGATATTTTTAGAAAACAAGAACAAACTGTCTGAACATTGCTCTTTACTTAAGGAAAAAAAAGCTTTTGCAACTTCAATTTAGTCAACATGACAAGTTCCGATTTTCATGGAAATAGGCTCATAAGAAGAGGGCTTATTTTGCAAATTTCAAATATGTATCAGTTTTATATGGTCGTAAGTACACAAGACCTTTCCATTCTAAGTCAGCGATATCACTAGTACTATTTTTTATTCACAGTTGAGGTTGCTAGTATATCGTCTTTCAATATGGATAGTATTACTGATAAACTTACTAAAATTTTACATGTATTTCAAAAGTCGTTGCTTTTGCGCTTATATATTTAAAAACAATAGGTTAAATACTGTAACGTTCAGACAAATTTAAGTCACACGGATTTTTGCCAAGACCTCAGAATATTTTTAAAAGATGTAAACAACTGCCTGTAAACTCAATTGGATGATTCCAGTTACATCTTGTCAAGGCATACCACCATTTCAACACAATTACAAGTTTTTGTAGGGAATATTTGTCATGAGTGTATCTGATTTTGGTCCGCGCAGGCATTTAATGGTTGATAACCGAGATATAGGACAAACAAGTACATTTATATCATTCCAAGTCAATTTGACGATCGTTTGGATTATCTGTTTATTATATTTTATGCTTCATCAATTTGATTTATGAAAAGATAATTTGATTTTAGCAGGTCAGTAAATAGGTTAGCTCAAGACATTGAGCTATGGGAAGCTTTCTAAGGAAATGATAATCAAGCGACACATCCTTGTTTAATGCCTTGGGTACAGGTTTATATTACAAAAACGTGGGATCTTGGGATGTGCCTTAGGTTCATTTTTAACATTTTTTGTATCTGAAACAGACTTAATCTTCTATGAATCATTATTCCACTCCGGTTACATATCACAAGAATAATTATAGAAGATAGATAGCTTTTATTCAGAAAAAATGAAATTGGCCAATCATTACACATGTACAATGCATATGTACAAATGTAAACATAACATGACAAAGGTGTTTGTACATAAAAAATACAATACTTAGCATGTGACATGTGCCCATGAATCCATTATGTCCATGTCATTATACATGATCGGTTACATTTGTGCTTATAGTTTTTAAATGTTACACATGTATGAGTGGAGTTATATTTGTAACATTATTGTACATGTACTGTTCAAAGGCTTTGGTTGGTGCAACTTATCAGTACCGAGTGCTCTATAAGACGATTAGAAACTTACCTGGTTCTCAAGTTGAAAGTTACAACCAAACACCAACATGTGATGGATCAGATCTGTGTTGTTTATTATTGTTTCAAACATTGTCACGTGATATTCTTGATCATCGTCGATCTAAAAATAAGATTATACATAATAATAATATAGGTTAAAGGTCTCTAGGTTACACTGAACATTTTCGCCCCGATTATGTACTCTCGATTTAAGAAATGATCATCGGAAGGCATCGGGAAAAGGGTCCCCTCGTGGTCTATGGAAAGCTTCAGGAAAGTTAATAATATTATGTGTTCCGACAACTAAATGTTTCCGAGGCTTCCCGAATATCATTTATGTCAATCGACAATACTTCGCCGAGGAAGCACATGTTCAGGGGGACCCATGTGATTCCCTATGACACATGGTATTTATACACACTAGTAATCAGAAAAGCCTTCAGCTAACATCTTGTCGAAGACGTGGGCTACATCCGGAACAATACGCTATTACCGGAGAATTAATTCAGCCGGACCGTTGTTTTAGAGCACTTCATTTGTACTCGTATATCATACACATCGTGTAGCTTATAATTTTGTTTGTAACAGTGTAATGCTATTCTGATGTCTCCAGTTATATACAACCGTTTTCTCCGAAGTTTCTTTCGAGGTCATTATAGATAGTTTAACAAATACGAAGAAACTAATTAATAATTGCATGAATTATCTTATTATATCCTTGAACTTCCGAGATTATACGTTAAACATAGTTTTAAAGTTTTAAAACCACTTTGGAATACATGTGCTAGTACAACATGTAATACATCGATTAAGTACGTACGTTGGCTGACGCCTTCATATTATGACAAACATTACACTACATTACCTCAAATTGTTGGCACACATAGTACGTCTCTACAGGAGGCACTTTGATCAACAGCAATTGTAAGTCTATCACTTTTGTTGTATTTAAATCTTGTGTAACAGAAACATTTCCCTGAATTTGTCCATACGCTCTGACTACCAAACAAACAAGCACAAACACAAACATATTCCGAATAGCTAAATCAAAATGAACGTGACATGGGATAGAATTATTCAATCTTAAATAAATCAAATTTTGTCGTTAATGAAGTAATATAGCATATGATATACATTAACACTGTCTTATCTCAGTACGTACGAAGAATGGTATCACGATTTACAGAGTACACTGCTAACTCAGGACATGACCTTATCATATATATCTACTACTAGTAAGTTTGTGTTTGTCAATTACATATACAGTATTAAAGATTAGGGGCCATATTCACATCTTCCACTCGACCGTCCCTCCACTCTCACTCACCAAGATAATCCGATTTTAATGATCGTTTCGTCCGTGCGTTTGAGTGGGCATCCGACCTAACTAGAAATTGGTATTCACAACGGTAAGTGACGCTGGAGTTCACTCGACTGAGTGGGGATTTCTCGAGTGGGCAAAAATGTCACTTGACAGTGACTCCAGCTACACTCAAGTAGGGTTATGTGAATACCGATTTAGCACACGAATGTTTGACTAATAAAGTTATTGTATTTTCAAGATAAATAAACCAACGAACCTTAAATACACATTTTGTAATAATAATTTTGTAATATTTTGTGAACCTACAGAATTTGTTTGGAACCATTTAAAGTTAAGTTGCGGAACATGTCTGAAATATGTGGAATTTAAATTTAGAACTTTTAGTGCGAAGTTAATGAATTACATGGTGTATTGTATTCATGTGTATAATATAAGGAACATGAATACAAAAATGCAAATAAGTACATTTATATAATGATTGATAAATTTAATAATTGCTTTTTATTGCTTTAAATCCCGTGAAGATAACTAAAATATTTTCATTAAAATAAAAACGTGGCCACTTGTCACACAAACATGTATGTTGTTTCTTTTGCAATCACTAATGTGCAAGAATTACGCCAGGATATTGTGTAGAGTGCCCGTGTCGAGTGTTGGGATACGGGTTTGATCCCATATCACGCCACACCGAAGATTAAACATAAATTTTGACGAACAGAACATCTCTTTTAGTCTTTCTCAATGCACACAAACATGCAAATATGACGTTCTGTATAATAGGCAAAAACTTGGAGCTCTTCTCTTTTTGTTTATTGATACAATTTAGACGATGAATATAATTAAGAATTGTGTGTCGAGATTGTTTGAAATTAATTGTAAAAAATGTTTCGCAATCAACTTTAAATATATAAGTACATGCATAAGCTAGATGTACACTTTTAAAATATGTATTTAATTATCTTTATACACCATGGTCGCTCTCAAAATGACATTCTAGGAAGTATTGTCGTTCAAGTGACCTGGCTTGGCTGCGTTGTATCTGTAGTTAGTTGCCCAACAAATGGCACAGGAGAGTGAGCTGCTGATAAATAGAGTAACCGATTTTATTTCATATGATTTCTAAATTATTAATCTGAAACTTCCTGCCCATCGGTCTGAGGAAATTCATATTGATATGATATTATTGGGCCTGCTTCCACAACAATGCTGGATTATGGCACGGTATCGTTTAAAACTGGTGTACATTGTCTTACATTTAATTTGATGTTTATTTTATTATTGAAAACATATCAATAAGTATGCGTTTGATTAACGCTACATGTAATTACAACTAAGTTTAATGTAAATGGGTCCAACTTTTTTTATAATCTTATTATCATTATTATTATTGTGTATTCAAACTAAGGTCTTATTTTTGTGAGTTCAAATAAGTATTCATCTCAAATAACATAAACGTCATCAAAATTAGAATTTGACTTTGTTTGTATCATGAAAATGCACCGAAACTAAAAAACCCTATTCAATAATTTATCATGGATTGTTTACACAGTTTACTATCCTACCATATATTATAACGGTCACTCACTCGAGAGAGTGGAGGTCGATAAATGTATGTGAATACCAAATCTCCACTCGAGCTTCACTAACTCGACCGTCACTCCAGCTACACTTGAGGCTCCCTTAGGTTAGGGTGAGTCGAGTTGGAGTGGAGGAACGACATGTGAATACGGGCCTAGGAAGGTACAATCTAGTGAGGAAATTGGAGCTTTACGTAGCAGTTTATGTGTACGACCCAACTATTAAAAAAGCATTGCAAGTATTCAGCACATGTTTCTATAAGACTTGATAATAATTGGTTTGACACCGTAATAAAGGATTCCACCAGTGCACTACTCTAATCGGATCCTAACTAGGCTGTAGAATTGTTGCCGATCGTGATATTTTCACTCAATATAATGATGAAGCAATTCACACGTAACACATGTGGTGTTACCGTTACATGTAATTGACATGTGTGTATAAAGAATACGCCATAAGAACTTTGTATAATATAAGATGTCAATAGACGCGTCTTGTGCTTGAACTTTGACCTTGAACTTGATCTAAATTTGTCATCGGCAGAGATCGGAATCTGCTAACGGCTTGGTTCTTCATAAACACACCAGCATATATCGAACTGTTTTGGTATTAACAAGTTAATTCGTTTTGGATATGTGTCAAGTGGCTCTGATATACCGGAAGTTAACTATATTGTATGTCATATTTGTTACAGCGCAAGGAGAAATTATCAGCGGAAAACAAATAGTAGATTTTCCTGTAACAGTTGTACTTTTGATAGGCACTGATTGTAGCCATGAAATTTATTTTGCTGACTTTTTGTCTTTGTTCCAAATACCGGAAATGTACTTGTGTACGTGCCAGTCCACGCTCAACGTCACTTTACCTTTCCCAGTATATAAAATGCTAATTAAACCAACACAATAAGGTTATTTATATCTTGTGTGAAATAAATTGATCCTAAATAAGCTGGAAGACATGTATTAACTCATCAGAAAACTGTAGTTCGATAGACATAATACGAATAAATACACGGTAAAGCTGTACTCATTGTCGTAGAAAATAATTAGACCAACTAGTGCCTAGTGGTACCAGATCAGAACCATATCACGTCAACACCATTGATTGACATTCGTTTCCTGTTAATTTGGACTGTTTAGTGATACAAGTACACACATGATTACGACATCTTTATTATCTATACCCAATATCATTAACATCCTAAACAGATATGGGTGTACGATAGGTTTGTAAAAACGCCAGTCAATACCTTAAAGAAGGAAATTTACGGCCTGATATAGTGTTGAAGAAATTTGTTTCTCTTATGCAACTGACGCACATGCAGATCCTAGGGAATAAAATAGCAAGAGGTTGAAATGTAAATACAACTTTAATTCAAAGGGCTGATAGAGCTACGAAAACAGAGTTTGATGGCTTCCAATATGTAGGATAAAAGACTCTACAAAATACAATACACCCTGTATATTTTGTACACAAAAGAATAAAGGTATAATCTCCTGATGACATTCGTTACTATTTTTAGACTGAAATTCGATGTGTGAGTCGAACTGCCCACTAATACAATAAGCAAACCTGTTAAAAAACCTTGCGAACAATAGACGTTTCTCCACAATAAATAACTGTGTCCAGTACGATATCGAGTCATTTCTGGAATCAAAACCTGGGTCAAGTTGTAAAAAAGTACAGAACCCGTGTGAACACACTAGATGTCCCAGGTTTGGCATTGTCTTTATGAAACCTGGTCACAACCGTCAAAACTAGATTAACAGGTTAATTTATAAAACAAACTCGTGGGTATGATATAGGGCCTGCATACCGCATTCGTTTTGACACGAAATATAGAGCGAGTGTACTAGGACATGCCGGTCAATTTGAACCGTGCATTCAGATGGACGATTATTGTCCAACTAGACATTTTGTGTTTCAAGAGTTAAACATTTTGATACATTTACATGTACAATCTACAGCAAAATATATAGACCTAGACGTTAAAAAAGTTAAGTTATCAATTTTCTAGAGCTCTTTTCAGCTGTTAGGCCGCTCAAGCACCCTTTGACATTTCAACTTCCCCTGGTCATTAGGCTACATATGGAAACATACACTCGTGTCTCTACCTCTAGGCCACCGCTCCCTTTCATAGGATAACATTATTCTGCCTTATTTGCTTTTCTTAAAATTCAATATGTTTGTTCCGTTTTATCCAAGGCCATTCTCTTAAACATCTGTGTGCAGATTATTGATAAGCTGTTATCTGTTTAAGTTAATATTGAATAGTGAGGACAGGTTTAAATCCATTCAAAATAATCAAACATGAAGTTTAAAATGCATTAATAACCTGTTCTTATCGTTATTTCATAGACATGTATTAGGATTTATATTATAAAAGGAAAAAGGAATAAGAACTGAGAATTATTAGATTGTTACAGTTAAAAGGATATGGAAAGTTGCAAAGCGTTTCAGTTTGAACTTTAAATTTTGTTTATTGCCCATGCAACAAATATAATGTGACAAGTGGAAAAAATTGAAACTATTCAACAGAAACCGGAAGTTTTAGACTGTCATATTACAGCAATGATTTCACAAAGTATCAGAGTGGACAGTGCCTGTGTTGGCATTGTTAGTTACTTGGTATTATTTAACCTATGTAGCGGGACAGATGGAATGATTACTAAAGATGTCACATTAAATGGATGTGAAACAAATGGACACATCATCACATGTAATATTATACCACGATCACTGCCTCATGGTACCGAATTTGTGTATTTGACGGATCTGAAGATTCAAGGACTTTATTCACAAAGAACTTTAAGGAACGGGACATTTGTATCACCGAGTTGGTATTCTGTAAAACATTTAACTATTTCTATAGATTCCGATGGATATAATCCTGAACATTATTTTGAGTCGTACTGTTTTGCCGGATTGAATAACCTTGAAGAGTTACATGTCCACATTCGTAATGTTTTGTATATAAGACCCGATGCACTTTATGGACTCGGTAACTTAAAAGTTGTTGATTTTAGCCGATGTCCAAGACTTTCTCTTGAAGAAATTATATCGGCACTTGACGTTTTGGAGAATGCAACGATTGACACACTCAATGTATCATCATTATACATACGGCGTTCTGGACTTGAGCTTAACAAAGACTTTTGTCGTGTGTTGATGGACAGAAAGGTGAGAGTGGTGGACTTGAGTTATACACAAATCATCATGATTGATCTAGCCTCGTTATTGACATTCTGTGACCAGATGGAAGCCGTGATCCTCACTGCTACCACCATATTAGACTGGTCATCCGATGATTTACGATCTAAACAATGCCTGCATTGGAAATACGTCGACGCTAGCTATGTAACCTTTCCACAGTCAGCCATACGTGGGAAAGGACCAGATGATCTGTATTATAAAGACTTAGTTGTGCCCGTGGATTTACTCCTAAATGCGTTGAAACCATTTCTACATTTAGAATATGTTGACTTATCGAATGTTTTACCCAGCAGTACAACACTTTCGGCAGACAATGTCACTATATATTTTATGTCGGTCGCAAAGTTTGCAATAAAAACAGTGGTTATTCGTGGCAACAACGTTGACAGATTGAACGCTAAAGTAATAGCACCGAATAATCCGCTGGAAAGCCTCGATGCATCCGATTGTTCCATTAGTTTTATTCATCCTGACATCACTTCCGCTTTCCCGTCATTGAAATATTTGAATTTGTCAAGCAATAACCTACAAAGCATGGCTCATGAAAATATGACTCTATTTTCACGTTTGTTTGAGAATATGACTAAACTAGAGAATTTGTCACTCGCTGGTAATGGGCTGATAAAACTATCAAACAGGATGTTCGTGAATAACCATCATTTGTCGTCAATTGACGTCTCTAACAACAAACTGGAAGAATTGGGCTTTCTGAATGTTGACCTTTTAGGACTTAAACACTTGAATATACGAGGAAATTTGATTCAAACGTTAGATGACAGCATATTGACCAAGCTTAATGTTTTGTTTCGACAATATTCTAAGACCACAGCTGACATATCAATCGACTTACGTAACAATCCAATTAAATGTTCCGATTGTAAGTCCTTCAATTTCATTGCCTGGATTTTGCATCATGATGAACTCATTTCTAAACAACTGAAAACTACGTGTGTGGATGACGTAGACAACGTCAATACTGTTAATAAACAAGTTATGGACGAAGTCAGAATGAAATGTGACACTCCTAAAGCTGTTTGGATAATAGCAGTGTCCGTCAGTCTGTCTATTATATGTGTTATTGGACTTGTTTTTCTGATACGATGCTGTTATCGAGAAAGGAGACGCGAAGTAGATATAGATGAGCGTATACAACTGATACGAGAAGGGGCTGCGGAACGAGAATTTGTCGTGTTTCTGTCGTTCAGTAGTGAAGATGAAGATTTTGTCACTTGTAAGATACGTGAACCACTTACAGAGAAACTGGAAGAAATGATAGCTGCTGATAGAGATCTTGTTTGTGATGGTGACACTAACTTCAGAGCTGGACATTCTATTCATGACGAAATGTCTAAACTATTGAAACGATCTATTGTAGTGCTAGTCGTCCTGACGGATAACTATTTGGACAGCCCACATTGTCGCACCGAGTTTGATCAGGCTTTGACGCTAGAAAAACATATTATACTTATAATTAAAGATAAGATAGATATTGATCGTATGATGCCAGCCATGAGGGACATTTACGATACGAGAACAAGAATTCTGTGGAAGTATGAAAATGGTGAATATGTACTGAAAACGTCTTGGGATAATGTGTGTACTTCGATTTTAGAATTGAGATAATATTGTTTCCAGTGGTTAATTTACTTTAGCTATATTCTTGATTGTTTCTTGTGTTCTATGTTAAGCGTTGTGTCTACCCTGTTTTAAGTTTTTTTTTAAATCCAGAAATCAGTCCGTTTATTTTGCGTCTATGTATAGACCCTGAAAATTTCTCCTTGAATAAGACATTTGACTAATATTGAGTGGTACTGCCTTTAAATGTGGACCACTTGATCATTGTCTATTTGACTTCTGGCAAGCGATAAGGAAGCTCTGTATTCCTGGGTGTTAGTTTAGAGCTCAACTGTCAGCATGATCTACGAACACATTGTAACAGTCTATCTGCCATCCAGCAATGGTGTTTATATGCAGAGAAAGAAATTTACCCAAGTTGATGTACAACATAAGATAAATCAGTATACAATGTATTTTACAAGGTAACATATTTAACTAAACATCTTTTTTTAAACAACCAACACATTAATATTACAACCTTAATAGGTTTTAAGATATTTCTTGTTTATAATCAGATTGACCTAGCATTGCGGAAGTCTACAACTGATTTCATTAGTCAATGAGACCACCTGATAGTAAACGACTGATAACAAATTATCTTGTGTCAATGGCTCTGACAATATCGCATGTATAATGTACAGGTAAATCCCCACCAAATGCCTACGCGGACTACATTCAGATAAATTTAAATAATCCGATAAGAAACTTTAAATCGGTTGAAAATTGGTGAAAGTCTTGACAAATCTGTATCATAATAATGAAATCGGGTTTAAATGCTTTATATGCATGTATGTTATGTAGTGAAATTGTTTTATTCAGAAATATTTGACTTTTCTGGCTTAAATATGAAAGTAAAGTAGGGTTGGAGCTAACGGACTTTGAGTCAATTTTCTTATAATTATGATACATAGCTCCCAACAGTTTTTCATTTTTAAAGCTAACTGCTAATTCTATTGATTCCTTTGAATGGACTATATTGACAAATAGTTGACGTTTTTGTTGGCTGACCTTCAATTTGGTCACTTGAGTTAAGGAACAATTCTATTTCGTGGATTTTACCTAAACGAAGGTAGTTCGATATGTATTGGCACTTGGGCTTTGAGGAACAAACTAAACTCGATATCTGAAATTTTACTCAAACATTCCCTCTAATTGGGGCACATTTTCACCATTTTAACCACATTTGAAAAATACATCAAACTAGCGTTTTGGGGATATTGAAAGTCATTGAGCACAAGGACATTGCTAAACCATCAAATCTTTTGTATGAGACTCTTTAAATTCATGTTGAGTCAAGGTCATTAAAACTGTTCATAAAGAACTAGATTACTATGCCAATTCAAAGAAAAACTTAGTGAACTCTTTAGACGTGACACTACTGTATGTTTTAATCATCACGATACATGGCCATCATCTTCATAAAACCCAGGACAAGTTCAATCATGGACCATCTGTGAGTAACACATCTAAGTCACTAGACCACCTTAAAGGTACACCTTACCATCAAAATGTTCACGAAATCTTGTCATATGAACCGGAATATACTCATCACGAGTTTGATCATCTGGAGTCAAAAACATAGTACACTAGGCTATATCATTAGTCATAGAATCAAAGAGCTGATAGCGCTACAAAACATTGTATGATGGCTTCCAATACGTAGGATAAACAATTGTACAATATACAGCACACTTTTTATCTTTTGGACACAAAGTATAAAGGTATCAACTCCTAAAAGGAGACCGGTGATTGAAAGGCTTTCTAATAGCATTGACAAATTGATGATTGGCCGTTATCGGAAACCGCATAACCAAAATTGGTAACCCTTCACTTATGTACGAGGCGTATTTCTCTGTTACGGTAATGCTCGAGTAGTTACGATTGACTGCCTGAGTGTTATTAAACTGACCTGATTATACGAGCTGCTTCCCTTGAATTTAGAAAGTGACACTGCAGTTTAAACAAACTGCCCGCCGGATTTGCCGATTTAAAACATTGTTTTGGTGAAGATGAACCTAATAATGATATAACAATACTTTCCTGTAAAAAAGAAACATTATCTATACTTTATTGTTTGCAATTATTATTTTCTTGTATAACAATATGCGGCGGTAATAATATTAGCTGTGCTATAGATAAAACTTGGAACTAGCGAAAAGGCACAGTGTAGTAATATTCATAATTGTAAATATACTTTTTGAATAACTGCAATAAATATGATTAATCGTTATACAGACATAGTTATGTTTGGTGTTTGTGTGAGTGAAATGCGCATAGAAGCACTATCGCGGAACTATTGTTTCGTATGTATCTTGGTAGTCGTTAAGCGGCGGATGACTTTCGTTACTATTTTTTGACTGAAATCTGATGTCTGAGTCGAACTGCCCAATATTACACTAAACTAGCGTTTAATTAACCCTGTTAAAAAAGGAAATGAAAACAATGCATTCGACAGCGAAACGAAGTGAAGTGTTATAGCACACTCGAAAGAATAAGTTACAGTTATGCAACATTAACTAAGACAGTATTTCCCCAATCAAGATTCCGAAGGAACGTCGCCATTCAAAACACCAATGCACTAAGCTACTCAAAACTCCAGAGCACAATGGTGTCTACCATAGCCCGCGATGATACAAGCAATCCAATCCATGTAAGTGCATCCAAGACAGTGTCAAAAGCTCACAGCTATCGGGGAATAATGGATGCAAGGAAACTGCCACAGTAGCCATTCCCAACAAAAAAATACAAATAAGCCCTAATGCTCTTCTTTATATTGTCATTTATCTCTAGTGTAGTAGTTGACATAACACAGACAAAACCGATGCAAGCAATATACACACTTCATCAATGAGAGGCACTAATACACTGTTAAGAAGATTCGTGATACGAGAATTGTTGATTACTTTGCGTGTACCGTTGATCATGTGTTAATGAAATACAAAGGTCAATTTGCGAGTCAAATTGGATTTACATAGTTTTACATTTACAACAAGATGAGATGTGCGACGTTCATTAATTGAACAATTCCCAGGTTTGACAAACCAATAATGACAATATTTTTTTACAGACTGTGTTTCATCCAATATGTATCTCTCAAGTTGTGTTGAAATAAGCAGTCAGATAGGTTGATGACTGTCTGGATACACGCTCTTATATAAAGTGTTTTACTTATATATTTTTACTACGCATGTTTACAGAATTTACCATTTACCATCGTAAATACTATCAATTAGAATGCATTGTTGCAGTATAGCTCTGTGACACTTCAAGACATTATAGTATGTCGTTCACAATACAATTAAGTGGTGCTAACTGAACTTGGAATTTCTAACATGTAAAGTATACAAGTAATTATTTTGTCGTAAAAAATAAATAATGAACGACATAATGAATATCTGCTACAGTACAATGCAATCATACAAATGGAATACAGATGACAGCAATTAAAGACCAAATATTTTAGACTAAATATTGGTATGGAAACCTGTTAGATTTACATGCATGTATAATGTTTAGACGTAGGGATAGCTTATCAAGGTATATGTTCAGGTTTAGTTGAGTGCAGCATTCCATTTCCAATATAATATTCGCTTAGGTGGCTTTTTGGTTAGAACGAAATCAGTATCCAATAACGCATCAGAGAAATATACTTTTGCAACTGTACGTATTGTTGTTTTATTTTTATCTTAACGTCTCCCATTCTTGTAAAGGCATAATGTATATAACGAGATCATAGTGCTCACATTTCCTGCTCTGTTGTGGAACTTGATCACCATTGTTGCTCATAACCATCTAAAATCTTCTTATCTTTCGTGTCAGAAATAAATTAAATTTTGTAAACCTCGCAAACAATTCCCGGATGGGTTTTAACGACATGTTCGCAAATATTTGTTTACTTGCTAAATTAATTACTCCGTCCTTCATGTTAAACTTATATCACTAAATACGAAAGGACATTGTTTTAATATGAAAGTTGATACGCCATAAAACACTCTTAGGTATACTATGTTTCACATTTAAAACAAAATTACTGTTAGCTTGTATTGTTGTTTTAAGTGCAGGAAACGACATTATGTGATCCAATGTCATGTAATGTTTTTAAATAACATTTTGCCTGATGTACGTCACCACAGGAATGGTAATAAAATGCCAGCCTACAAGTCATTTTCTTCATGGACATTCAACAATATTATAAAACATTTATGAAACACTTGTTAGTAGAGTGTGTTAACATTGTTATACAAAACTACAAACAATATGGTATAAAGATAAATACTGACAGAATGTTACATCTAGTTTTCCACAATCAAAAATTTTAGTTCGTGGAATTCAATATTAGGCTTATATAAATAAAGTCATAGACAACGGACCTTTATAAACATATATCTGTCATGCTTTGTTTGAGAAAAAAGTCTGACAAAAATTGAGAAAAAAAACAAAACATGATACGAATGTGTGTATCAGTAGCGTAATATATTGATGATCAAATGTATTCTTATCAGACAGGTGAAGTGCGTATAAAACTGACAGTTTATTACACGCACTGATTGTCATACTAGTCCATGTCTCCTACACAAATAAGAATCAGACGGACACAACGAAACTTATAAAGATTATAACACCCCATCTATTGAAATAATGACAGGAGCCGTCTCCTGCCAACTCTCCAAATAAACAACCTTGTCAAAACTTGAGACGTTATAGTCTTGATAAACTCTCTGTATTATTTCAGCGGTTGCCATTTTGATGAAAAGGTTTAATTTATCTCTAGATTGTCGCAACATTATGTCACTTGTAAAGGAATTGCAGATGCATTTAATTAGGAAAATGACAATGTGGCTTTCAATATGTTCCTTTACTCTGTCTGTCAGTAAGACAGAAACTGACTAGGGTTATTATATACTGATATACTTTACATATTTATTCGTAGCTCTGTCCTATATTGGCTTATTACATATACCCACCTTCTCTATTTTGCTATAAAAGATCTACATTGTCATGGCAATTTTCCATATTGGGTGAAAATTCCCAGTTAAAAAAACAGAACTCTTAGAACACTTCTTACAAACAATTTTTGTTACCCTCCTTAAAAATGCCAGAGAAAATTTTATCAACACTTTGTGGTGCAAGCATAACGGACATTTGGCCTGAAAAAGCTAAAAACGACAAAATCTACCTAAATGTTGATTTTATAGCTCCAAGTAAGTTATGGGAAGTACCATTAAGGACACGTAACACAAATGACCAGAATGGAATACTCATGAAGCGTTTGTTTTTATCACGAACCCTGTATTAAGTAGGATGATATGCTTCATTGTGCCTGGTCCCAGATAATGTTGAAAAGCGGTGTTTATTGTATTCCTGTTCCTGTAAGTCGAATAAATAGTTTGCTTGGTAAGGCAAACATAATTAAAAAAATATTCATTTCGGAATGCTAATATAAGTGATCACTCATACAAAATTGTCAATAATAATATATACTTAATACAGTAAAATACATTTAATACGGCTAATAAGTGCATTAACTATCCATGTTAACGACCTCTGAAAAAAGTTATCACAATTAAGAGTCGGAGACATATGACTTATTACCTTAATCATTGAGTTAATTACAATATTGTAATTGACTGTTGTAGAATATTGCTTCGGTAGTGGTGTGTGTTCTAATAATGTATTGCCATTGTATGACGTGATTACATGTAAGTGTAAAAGATAATATTTGTCACAAAAGTCAAGAGACAGACGGTACACGTACTGTACAATGTCCTGCATATTGCAGTAATATTGCGTAACCATATAGGGGTACATCGTCGGTTCAATATACGATGCGTCACATAATCTAGTGATATTATTTACGTGAGCAAACCATATTACACTGATCTACATATAATTGACTACAAAGTATCTGGCATGACGTGAACTTATTAAATTAACAAGCATATAATTGCAAGTGTAAAATTTAAATCAACCAGAATCGATTATGAAACAATCCCAAGCAGCAACTAAGGTTAAGAAATATCCACGTTCGGCTGAAAATGGCCTTTTGGAACGAGTTGCCTCCCATTGACCATAACAATCTAAATGAAGTTTAACAGTCAATAAATAGAGTAAACAATCTCATTATTTTGTGGTTTTGAAGTTGACAATGTTCTTTAAATTACAATAGACCAAACTGTTCATGATTCAACGAACCACTCTATTTTTACCTTGGAGGAACAAGGTTTATTGGTTCAATCTTGTGCTAGTCAATACCTTATACACAAATGTTCATGCAGAAATATTAATAAATAAAAAAGTTAGACGGTAAAACACGTGTATTCTTATAAGAGTTCTTAAATGTATTATCACATTGTCTCATTGTTAAGCACAAAGTAATATATTATTTCAAAACATTCCATTATCAAATATATTCATTCATTTTGTCATAAATTGATATCACACAGCACGCAAACTTGTGCATGAAAGTTCGGTATATCATATTTTCCTAGAAAAACCACTTAACAAAATCACAAAACCATTCATTTCTTGAGTTTGCATAGGTTGATGTATGTATTGTCTGTGGCTATTATATGATTAATATTCAATTTTGTAATAATACATTTCCATAACATATTTATTAATAAAACAGCCGCCAGAAATTTGGTTAATATTGAAATGAAATATAAAAAGTGCATACATTGTCTGTTACATGTAGGTGAAAGAAACATTATGTTACCTATCTCGTATATTTCATGAATAGGATCTATGATCATATATAATATTCACATTGAACTGGTGTCATACATATGCATATTTAAAGTAAATTTATCGCTGGCCTAGAATGAGAAGGTCGTAAATAATATTTAGGACCTTAACAGACTCATGCATATCTCAATTATCATTACAAGGCGCTTCTTATGAGCCTTTATGAAAATCGGAACTTGTTAATATGTTGACCAAACTAAAGTATAAAATGTTACTTTTTCTATAATTAAAGTGTAGTTTTAAGACAGTTATTTTGTTTTCTCATTCTGAACCAGTGATATGTAGTTGCATATCAGAAAAACTAATTGAGCAATTCTTTGAAATATAGTAAAAATGATTCCGTTAGCCCCAAATCGGACCTAATATCTAAGACTACATTCTTTGATTGATATTTAAATAGAAACATGGTTTTTATCATAGACTCGTGGTCATGGATACCATCGTGAAATTAGTTTAACTGGCAGCTCTACCTTACTACCTGATATGTCCATATAGTCATTTTTGGTGTGTTAGCACAGACATGATAGTGATTTGGGTCCACTAAACAAAGGTTAATGTCGGTGTATGGATGTTCACATCAGTCAGAGAATATTATTGTTGTCTCTATATGGTCATTGCTTTGACGAAATTGAATTATATTCACGATTATACGGTAAGTTTTTATTGATGTAATTATTTGTCTAAGAAATTTCCTTGTCGTTTCATCTTTTCATTATGATTGTTGTGTCAAAACAGTATACCCCTCATTGTCGTTGTATATACACTGTAAGATATAAGTGCATGTCAACGCGCACATGTTGACTGTTCATAACACTATACTGTATGGTTGAGTTTGTGTATTTGCACGAAACCAAAAGTCATGAAGATGTTTTCAATATGAACAGTTGTTCATTCACGTCACTATCAACATATTTTGATTACCTTCATAAGCATCCCGTGTTTATTTATAGATAGAAACAGGAAAACATATACGAGTACGGCGCTTTTTTAGCTAGGACCGTGTACAAAGAACCATCACATTCTGTTCACTAGGTTCGTGATGAAACCAAATTGCAAGAACATCTATTACTTATGCAATTAAACTGACAGATCTCAATACCGGGCCAGAAGGCATCTTCAACAATAGATGACTCGTGATATAAACCAGCTTCACGATTTTACCCTGGAGATCAATTGTGTTATGTGCCCTGAGTGATACTTCAAATATAATATACTTCATATTTAGTTCCGAGTACGCTTGAAGGTTACGCTACAAACAAACATTTGTCACGATTATGAGTCCAGCTTAGCATCATATTAGTTTTATATTAGGAAATAACATTATGCGCTAACATTCTATACGAGGGTTGTTCATTTAATTCCCGGACGATCGATATTGCTGAAAAACGATTGGGCGAATATTAATGAAAACGCACACTAGCACAATCACATCATTCCTTGGTTCACATACTAAATTTCAACTTGGTACAATGAAGAGTTTTCATAATATTAGCGCTTTAGTAAGCGCGTGTAACGTTAGTCGGCCCAAGTCGACGTCAAAAATGGCGACGTTACGCCGTTTTCGCATCTAAAACGCTACTTTTTGCATCTTTGATAATTATTTAGGGGTCAAGTAGTTGCTCGGACACATAAAGTCGCCATGTTTAGCTGTTCAGTAGTGATAAATATGCTATAACTACGATAAAATCGCATGTAGCTGCATTTTATACAGTACTTATTATTCTATTAGTGTCTACCACCCAACAGGCCTTGAATCTACGACATTTTCTGTTGATGACTGTAGGTTTGTCCGTTCTTTGATCATCACACGGTGGTGCTATGCCATCGTAGATCGATTTATTTCAAATATAAACAACGGTCCGCATTTACGATAATTGTCTTAAGAGTTTTTCTTTAAGAGAGTCTTAAATTTTACAGGTGTACGGCCAATATTTTCATAAAATCGTTTCATTACATGTTTTCTCTAAACAACTCGCGATATTCACAGAAGCATGCTCTTCGTCATTAGAACCCAAAATGCTTCACGGAATTGACATCAAATGTTATATTACACGACATAGATACATACATATTGTTGGCTGATGATTCCTGCGATAATACCACTACTCCTACCTAATTAACACTCTACATACCACTACAAAATTGGGTTGGGCCGGGTAGTCGTTTGTGTGGTTACTATAGTAACCACAGTTTGTGTTCGGTTGGGTAAAATTATTTCATGTTTTGTCAAATAATCAAGTTGGTGACTAAGTCTTATGAAACGAATTTTTACTACAATCGAATGTTCCAATCAAGAACTATGGCGATCGTCCGGGAATTAAATGAACAACCCTCGTACATCAATAATAATAGACCAATTATAATAGTGACTGCGGGTCAACTTGCAAATGGTTGTGATTGAACGAGTTATTGTACCATTGCAATACCCCTTTAACAATTAAACATAATTAAGCATAGTTACCACGAGAATAAGGCATGTGGACATCACATGTTTCTATTTAAGATATAATAAATAAATTTTGATTACGAGTCAAAGTTTTTCATTTTATTATATTTTAATTTTATACTACTTTTTTATAAGATACACTCCATATTTATTTCTATCCAAGGTTGGAGTCAAATAGGAGTTATGACAACGATTTGACAATTCCATCGATTTACTATCATGTTGGATCATTTTTTTGGACGGAATGGTCAATTTGTACATAAATCATTTCTGTCTTAAGACAATGCTTATTTACATCAGATAGACATGTACAACAAACATACGTTAACATGAAAACTACAGGGAAACATGATTTTACTGATAAGAGATAATATTAATGCTTAAACAGGAGACATTTGATTGAAACAAGGAAATGAAGTGTAACAAAAATGTACATTGAATAAAGCGTTATTGCATTTCGAAATACAACATATAATAAGCATACATGCATCTATCTACAAATTGTGGACACACTTTTTATTCCATTGTTTTGTTGGAAATGAATCCAGTATCGGACAAAACTACGAGTATATGAGACAGAATAAACAATTATATTACAAACCTGGCCAATGCTTTCACACAGTGTCAAACTGACAGAGAGAGTTAATGAACACATTGCAATCTCATTGACACTTCTTAATTCAATGCTATTTGCAATTCTCTTTACGGAGTGACACAATGTTTAGAAAATCTAAGAATTAGTAAAACTCCTCATCAATGTGGCAATTGCTGAAATAATACAGTTTATCAAGACAATAACGTCTCAAGTTTTGACAAGGTAGTTCATTGTGTATATTTTCAATAGAATGAATGTTATAATCTTCATTAGTTTCGGTGTGTCTACCTGATTCTCATTTGTGTAGAAGGTATGGACTTGAATGGCCTTCGCTGCTTATAATGAACTGTTAGTGTGTTATTTGCACTTCATTGTTCAGTGCACGCTTCATCGATATAATGGGCGAATGTAATAAACACAGGTGTATCATTTTATTAAATTACATGTATTGAATTGATTTGAATTATCACAGAAATAATCACGGATAATATGTATATGAAGATCTTTTCATGTAGCCGAATAATTATAAAGTTCTCTGTCGATCTTTCACAATTAGCAAGTAACTACCACATTATTTTTCTGATGCGACAGATGAGGCAATTTAACGGCAGTTTAATGATAATCTAACTGACCCAGAAATCGAACGAATATCACTATGAATTCACGACATATTTGAAAATGTGACAAAGTATAATAAGAACTAATGACTTTATGTCTATATTTATTTTACTGATATTATCAATGTTTCAGTACAGTATAGAATATTGACGATGTTGACATCCTCTACCAACTCGTTTTAGCTACAATGTACCAGTTAAAATTCCCTGTATATGTTTCTGAATAAAATGTGACAATAAATAGTAAGGTACCTCACAAAACAGACTATTCCTTGTTGTAGCGTCTGGGCAAGTTGAAACAATCTCATTGTTTGACGCCACTTAAACTAATTGAGTTACATTTTCTAAATTGTATACTACTGTATATATTGTATACTACTCCATTTGTATTATCAGCATTAAATAATAATTATGTGATCGTGTTTTGTATGAATAAATGATAATAAATAGAAATAGCTGGTTTTGGTACATAAATATAAAATATTTTAGTGATACCGTAATATTGACATTATCATAACAAAATATTTGTATATAAATTGATGGTTTGAGCAAACTTCATTCTCTTCTAATATAATTGTTTTCGATTCTGGAGGTTTTAAACATTATATTCTATACATGTAATTTATCTTATATTCTATTTGATTAAACTGTATAGGCATACGTATTTATATAATTACAAATCAAATGAAACGTTACCAAAAGCAGACTCACCAGTCCAAATGCAACTGCACAACCATTTTGGAAAGAAGACAATTATGTTTGATGTGTCTGTATTAGACTGAACATTTACAAGATGCGAGTCATGTGTATCAATCATTCACATAGTCGTATTTGTATTATATCCTAAGTATAGCATTTAGAGTGTGTTTTGAAAATTAATTCCTTATAATATTGTCATTGGTTCATGATTAAAATCAGAAAAAAGATTGGTATTGTATAACTAAATGTGAGGTACCTTACATTGAATTAAACTATAGTGAACATAACTTAACAATTGATCACATACATTCATTTCTAGCACTTAAACATGATAACAGAAGTTAACATTATTGTGAACTACGATATACCTAAGAGGACTTTATACCGTGTCGTATTTCAAATGAATACTATATTCGTTACATTGTACACTCAATTGTGTACAGCAACACATCTCGTATTTAGCACCGGGACGTATGACATGTTGGAACGAATAACAAAGTTAGCTAGTAAACATATATCTACAAACACGTCATTAAAGCACGCATGGGAATTGTTCGGAGGTTTCTTTGGATATATTTCTAACATTACCACGAAAAACATCTATTACAGTGTGTTTAAGGCTGTTTTGCTGAACAATGTGGATGAAGTTCCATTCTTAAGTGGGTAATATGATCATGAATTTACTAGTTTATACATGTAGTACTTTATACTAGTATGTGTTTAACTCTTTAGAGAACTGCTGTTCAAAGATAAATGGCAAAAGACAAAACGCCAGCCGAAGACCAGTTAATATCTCTTCTAAACAATATATACACATTTCCCTGCAATGCTGTCTGTTTTATTGGACATATCTGCCTATGCCACTACAGTATGTTACATGTATAGCTAAAAATTTAACAGATGTTCAATGTGTCGTTCAATAATTTGTGACAACTTTCTAGTAGGTTCAGCACCACTCATATTATAATCTTAACACCAAACCATTATGGCTTCATGTAACGTAGAGCTCTACTTCAATATTGGTATTGCTTGTGTGGATAAATAATGGACTCAGTAAACATTGTGATAAATATATCAGTAAACACATTGTATAAGAATGCATATACAGACAGTCATCAACCTATCTGACTGTTTATTGCAAGTGGCGAGATATATATTGGATGAAACACATACTACTAGTATAGGCATTCTAAATTGTCAGCATTGGTTTGTCAAACCTGGGAATTGTCCAATTAATGAACGTCTTGCATCTCATCTTGCTGTTAATGTAAAAATATGTTAATCCAATTTGACTGGCAGATTGACCTTCTCAATTTCATTAACACATGATCAACCCTACACGATAAGTAATTAACCATGCTCGTATCACGAAATCTTCTTAACAATATATAAGTGTCTCACATTGATGAAGTGCAAATATGGTCTTGCATTTGATTAGGTTGTGTGATATTGAAGATATCGCACAAACCACTAGAGCACAAATAAATCAACACGAATGCCACAATATAAAATATCATAAAGTGTAGTTTTTAGTAGGGTGACTGTTTTCCTGTCACCCTTTTCCCATGGCCGCTGGTCTTGAGTATTGTCCCCGTCCCACTGTGGCAAAGAAAGCTTGCCACATCGCTCATACATTGTAATCATCATCACCAGAGTACGTTAATGCATTATGTAATGCTGTCCCACTAGAATCTGTATATGAGAGCACTGTCTGAGTTAATGATGTACATGTAAACATAAACAACACCATTTTCTTCAAATCTGTTACCGTGTATAACATTACCCACCTTTGTTTAGGTGTGGTATATATTTTGCCAATGTATCACACATTTTACACCCACTTAAGAGTTATCTTATGCCAATTCAAAGGAAAACTTATTGAACTCTTTAGACGTGATACTACTGTTTTTTCGTAATCGTCACGATACATGGCCATCATCTTCATAAAGGCCATGTCAAGTTCAATCATGGACCATCTGTTGGTAACACATCTAAGTCACTAGACCACATTGAAGGTCCACATTACCGTCAAAATGTTCACGAAACCTTGTCATATGAACCGGAATAGACATATTTCGAGTTTGGTCACCTGGGCACTGTTTTATCAAAGCATTTACGGTAATCGTAAACTAACGTTCAAATTTGATTCCTTTATAATTATGTAACTGCTTCAAATTCTGGTAAAGCGATAGGTAAAATCATCAGTTAATTAATTCAATTAATGCTTTTAAACAATATATTTTCCTCATTTGCCGATGTAAACGCATTATATGGAATTTAAAGTTTAAAATGTTCGTAAGTCCTTTGATAAAACAGTGCCCAGGAGTCAAAACCAAGGTGAATAGTCTATATCCACGAACTGAAAGCGCTGATAGCGCTACGAAAACAGGGAACTACACATAGTTTTACATAGTATTACATTAACAGGAAGATGATGTGTGATGCGTTCATAAATTGAACAATTCCCGGGTTGGATAAACCTAGGATGACAATTAATTTTCACAGGGTGTGTTTTTTCCAATATGTATCTCCCCACTTGTCATATACATGTAGGTTGATGACTGTCTGGTTATCCATTCTTATATAAAGTCTTATACATTTTACTGTTATTGTTGATTGCTGTTTCTACACATGTTTACAAAATATACAATTTACCGTCGTAATGAAAGATCTTTGACACTTCTATACATTATAGATTGTGTTTCATAATACAAAATATATGTTGCTAAATACTTGGAATGTGGGGAGCGGTGGCCTAGAGGTATGGCTCGCCCTTCTTGATCGAGAGGTCCCGGATTCAACCGTCGTCAGGACCACTGGTTGATTTCTCTGATAAAAAATAATCCACGTGATCCACTCCAAAATTGCTGTGTCTATCTATTACCGTGTGCCACAGATCGATGCTGGCTGTCACACGAACAGGAGAACCAATTTCTCCAGGGAGATACGACCGCATGTTTCCACGGTAAGTTAAAATGTCAAAGTATGCTTGAGCGGCTTTACAGCTGAAAAGAGCCCTAGAAAATCGGTAACTTATTTTTAACTTTACATGTCGAGTATGCCAGTAATCATTTTTATTGTAAAACGAATTGATGAACGACATAATGAACACCTGCCTTAATGAACCGCTACAGTATAGCCATACCCATTGAATACAAATGGCAGCAAGTTAAGAATATACTTTCAGACAGAACGTTTGTATGGAACGGATTTAGATCTTCATGCATGTAATATGTTTAGACGTTGGAGTATTGCAACAAGGTTATATTTCAGTTTTAGTTGAGTGTTGCATTTCACTTCCGATATTATATCAATTTAGGTAGGTTTTTAGTTAGAATAGATATGTTTCCAATAACGCATCAGAGAAATATACTTTCCCAACTGTACATATTGTACTATTCAAGCATCGGGCATTCATGTTATGGCATTATGTATATAACAATATAATAATGCTTACATTTCCTGCTCTGAGTCTCTGAAGTGCTTCTTAATCACCTTTGTTCCACAGAACCATATAAAAATATTTCGTGTTAAAAATAAATCCAATTTTGTAAACCTGGTAAACAATTCTCTGGAGGGTTTTAATGACAAGGTCGCAAGTTTGTGTTTACTTGCTAGCTTAGTTATTCCTTCCTACATGTTAAACTTATATCACTAAATACGAAAGAACGTTGTATTTATGTGAAAGTTGATACGCAACAAAACACTCTTAGGCATACTGGGTTTCACATTTCGAACCCAATTACTGTTAGCTTGAATTGTTGTTTTAAGTGCTGGAAACGACATTATGTGATCCAATGTCATGTAATGTTTTTAACAAACGTTTTGCCTGATGTACGTCACCACAGGAATGGTTATAAAATACCAACCTACAATTTATTTTCTTCACGGGCATTCAACAATATTATAAAACATTTATGAAACACTTGTTAGTAGAGTGTGTTAACATAGTTATACGAAACTAAAACCATTATGATATAAAGATAAATATAAGCATGCAGATACAAAGAAGTTTCTAAAGTAGCGACTCGTATTATGTTTGGCTATAGTATACCGCGAATTTTGAATTCCTATAGATCTGAACTCTAATGCTGGAGTAGGCAGGTTGGGTATCATATATTGCATACTGACAAAACTTTCCATCTTGTTTTCCACAATCGAAGATATTATTACGTGAAATTCAATATTAGGCTTATATAAATGAAAGTCATGGACAACGGACCTTCATATTCATATATCTGTCATGCTTTGTCTGAGAAAACAGTCTGACAAAAATTTAGAAAGAAACAAAACATGATACGAATGTGTGTATCAGAAGCGTAATATATTGATAATTAAAAGTATTCTTATCAGACAGGTGAAGTGCGTATACAACTGACAGTTCATTAGACGCACTGATTGTCTTCTAGTCAACGTCTCCTATACAAATAAGAATCAGACAGACACACCGAAACTAATGAAGATTAAAACATTCCAACTATTGTCATAATGACAGGAGCTGTTTCCTGCAAAATCTCTAAAATGAACAACCTTGTCAAAATGTGGGACGTTATAGTCTTGATAAATTCTCTGTATTATTTCAGTGGTTGCCACCTTGATGAGGTGTTTTAATTATTGTCTAGATTGTCTAAACGTTATGTCACTTTATAAAGGAATTGCAGATGCATTTAATTAGGAAAATGACAATATGTTCATTATCTCTGTCTGTCAGTAGGGCAGTAACTGACTAGAGTTGTCATATACTGACATAATTTGCCCATTTAATCGTAGCACCTCCAGATATATGCTTAATTACCATATTCACCCCGTCTATAAGTAAACTGGATCAGCTTGTATTGTGGAGATATTAAATTCTTATTTTGATATTAATATTAAAATGCCACTGTATTACGCTTTATTTACTTTGTTTGTCATCAATCACATGAGAAATGTTCACCTTATCTTTGTACAGACAATGAACATCAATATTATTTGATTTTAGTAATGACATAGAATAAAAACTATAATGGCATGTGAAGTATTGTATCAAAAAAGTATATACACTCATTTTGAATTACCTATTTTGCTTTTGGTCACATGCAACCACCAAACTATGGGAAGTACCATTGATGACACATAACACAATTCACCTCAAGGGGTTAATCATGAAGCTGTTTCTTATCAAGTGTCTTTTAATGTTGAATGTGCCTTTTGGATCGCTATAGTCCAATAACACTAATTATATAATAGACGAACCAGCAGCCATAGTTTTTATCACGAACCTTGTTAATAGAATGAAATGTTTCTTTGTACCTGTTCCCAGTATAAGACAATCACTGTGTTGAAAAGCGGCGTTTATGTATATTCCTGTTCCTATCAGACAGCGGTGCACCATACCCTATTCTCGTTTGGCTGAATATGATCATTTTGAACGAGTTGCCTCCCATTGACCATAGCAAATAAAAATGAATTTCAACAGTTAATAAACAGAGTAAAATCTCATTATGATGTGTTTTTAAATTTGACGATGCATCTTAAATTTATGTTCATGGTTCAACGAACCATTTTTTTAACTTGGAAAAACACAATTAATTGATTCAAACTTGTGGTAGTCAATGTATAGTTTATGCAGAAATATTTATAAATAACAAATATATACGGTAAAACACTTGTAATCTTAAACGCTTTCTTTAGTGTATGACCACATTGTCTCATTGTAAAGTACAAATTGATATATTATATTAAAACATTCTAATCTCACTCCAATAAATTCATTGCTTTTGTCATATATTGATAGCAAACAGCATGCAAACTTGTGCATGAAAATTCGGTGTATCATATTTTCCTTGACAAATCACCTAACGAATTGTCTCCATTGAATATGCGTTCCAACCTTATGTCAATTTATCACCAATTCTGTACAACACCATTCGTTTCTTGAGTTTGCATAAATAAATGTATGCATTGGTTGCGGTTATCATATGATTAATATTCATTTTGTAGCATTCATTGACATAACCGATTTATTAATAAATCAGCCTCCAGAAATTTTATTAATATTGAAATGAAATGTATACATTGTCTGTTATATGGCAGAGCCATTTTGTTACCTTCCTCGTACATGTCATTTATATTATAAGCTCATACGTATATAACATTTACATTGGACTGATGTAAGAGATATAGTCAGTATGCCAAGTACCAAAAAGTGACCTAACCCAAAAAAATAGTACGCACAAAATGTTTTTGCATAAAATGGTTATTTAACATGTCCTTTCATAGAAACCAAATGATGCAACCTTGTCATCATTGAGCATTTTGATATATTCAAGATGGCCGCCAAGATGGCTGCCAAAAAACTAAAATGTTCATATTCATACAATTGTCTATGTTTTCAATAGCATAAAACACATATGTTTAGAAATTTATTGTTAAATAAGGAGTTAACATATATTTGGACAAAATATTGATTTGAAATATTCTAAATGGCCGACAAAATGGCCGCCAAATCAGAGAAAAGTGATATTTTTATTGTTTTTATCACTCTTATGTCTTATAACGCAATTATTCAACAATTATAGTAATAGTTACATAACATATCATCCAAAAAGCTGTAAGTCATTATTAAGGTGGATGTTATCATACTTACCCCCACCTTTGATGAGGGAGTATAATATTATCGTTGTGTACTTAGTATATGTTGGTGATCTTCGTCGAATCATCAGTCGGTAGGCTTAAATGTTTTTGTTCAATAAAGCTTGACACAAGGATGTTTAATATGTAAGCAAAGATTAGTCAGCAGATGACCCCTTTTGATGTTGGGGAAGTTTGTCAAAGGTCAGGGTAGCAGTGACCTTTAAAATACATGAATAGACCAAATGACGATCAATAAGCACAGTTGAAACCCAAGATCTGAAAAATCCACAGGACCATACTAGTGTGTATTTTGTGTTCAGTACATTTTGTAGATCAACTTTCACTGTTGAATACCTGGCTGAAAATTAGGCATGCAAGTTTCACCAACATATTATATTGTACTCTTTAAGAATAATCAATTTGTTCTTCAGAGTTTATTTTGTATGTGAGATTGGATTTTTTCATCATTTCCTGAACCACTACAAGGATCATTGTCATATTTCAATGATGTTCTTCGTCTATTTAGACCCATTATCAAGACTATTGCATAGTCGAAACGTTGGTTATGCTCAATAAAAGATATAAATTGACCTGTCTTGTCCACGTATTCCGCTTTTCTACTTTGACTTGTCAATCTATTTTGGTAGTTACAAGTTAAAACATGTTTGACAAAGTGCAGTTAGTCAGGAAGCAGTCACAATGAATTGTTGTCAAAATTGTCTTCTTATGGCATCTTGAATGGTGCACCTGTGATCTAATCTTTCTAACATGCTTACTTCTGGTTGAGGAATATTTGCAGTACTAGTATATGGAATGATGACTTAGAACTACTCTTTCCCGATTGACATTAAGCTGACTTTTCATTTATAGGCCAAAATATGTTGTACGCCATACGGAATGTGATGGTTTGATTGTGCCTGGTGAGTGGATGAGCCTTAACTCGTTTAAGCCTGTGTTTATGATATGATGTAAGAGGTTGGGTTATGTTTCGTTGTTTTCATACAGTTCTGAAGTCAATTCAAGTTGATGCTAGTCACATAACCCTTGTTTCTACTAACTTATAATTTTTCCCGATTGCGTGACCGCCTTGTTAGATGAAGGTTCCTAATAATATGTATGAATATATATCATAAATATTAAGTGAATGATGTCTTATTGTTCTAGTTTTAGCTATTTATAATTATAAACATGTCTGTTCATATTGTGGAACGCTTCGCCGTCTTAGAGGTCGCATCACATGTTTACACTTTCTGAATATGTCATGTTTCTATGACAGGGTGTGCGCTTTGGCATAAGAGAGACACCTGGTTCGCAGTCTACGCTACTATTGAATTTCACTGAGCAATACTAACACACAATGCTACACTCCACCGAGGTCTGAATTGGTACCTTTTAGTAGGCGTTGTTTGTACATTAGGACCTTAATAGGATATAAATAGCTCCATCAGGAATATTCTTGACCTTGGTGATTGCTTATGTTACAGTTCCATCAGTCCTGTACATGATGATTACTTCAGGGTCTTCCTGGTGGAAAGCGTCAGTCAACATGGCAGAGAACATGAGACTGAACAGTGTTTACACACCTTGTCTAACACAGTTGGTGACTTGGGACTTGGTAGGCGTCTCTGTCGCTCAGGACTCTGGTCATCGTTTCGTCATAAACTGGCGAACCATGATGACAAAATGGACTGGGCATCCAAACTTGACCATTATCTTCAAAGTCCCTCCTGGCTGACGGTGTCAAAGGCCTTGGGCAGGCAAATGAATGGTGGGTATAGGTAATGATGACTTTTTACCTGTAGCTGACAGGTTGCAATGACTATTGTTCAGCTCTGAGTTTCTGACAGCAATCAATTTTCTAGATGGCGTACTACAATGTAGTATCAGACTTTTGAGCATTTATATTATGACAAGAAGCTTACCTGCAATGCCGAGGAGTGATAGCCCCTGTGGTTGTCACAGCTCTGTCTGCTGTCCTTCCGCTTTAAAAAATGTACTATGGGTGCATCTTCTAATCCTGTGGTAAGTGCGCCTCGATTCAAGCACGATGTGAACAGTTCCAGTGGCTTCTGTGCCATAGGCAGTCAACCGGCCTCTTATATTTCAGCTGGAATGGCATCTGAGTCTGGTGCCTTTCCACAGGTTAGTTGTTTAGTGGCTTTCACCACTTCCTGGATTATTGGTTGTCTGCCAATGGTAAAGTTCATTTTCACTTGTGGTTGGTGGACAATGGCCTCATCGTTACTGTAGGAGAGTCAGTTCAGTATGGCATTTAAGTGTTCAGCCAATCTATCGAAGATCTTTGACAGATCAGTGATAAATGTTGACAAGTCCGAGCACTGGAGGGGTAAGATGCCTGAGGATGTGGGTCCATAGACTGTTTTTAGTGAGTCAAAAAATCTATTGCGTCATGGGTGTCAGCAAACATCAGTATTTATGAGGACTTGTCACTTACTAAGCCATTGGTCTTGCATGTCTCTTAGCTTTGCTTGACATGGTTGTTTGGTTGGTTCTCGGCCTTCTGTGGCTGTTATATCATCACAGGTACTTGGAGCAGTTTTTTAACTCTGAATTATGGTCCTGCTGATAGGCCAAATAGATGCGATGCTTTTCTTGCAGTAACCCAGATACTTCAGTCTCGTCTTTCTTAATTGTGTGGTCTCCCGTCAAGATAAGTGGATTTATCGCTTTGGCTGAAGTGAATGTCAGAGAATCTGCTGCCGAGAGCTGTACGCTAAGGATTTGTTTTTCCCTGTAGCCTTCGCTTGGATTTGAGATGAATGGATAGCTTAGAGATGACAAGCATAATCATGGTATGTCCGGCACACATCACCACACATGGTCTTGGTGAGGTTAACATGTGCCTCCGTAGCTCAGTGGTTAGTGCGCTTGCGATCTAATCTGGCGATCCGGGTTCAAATCCGGGTGGAGGTACATATATATGCCTGCCATGTTTCAGTAGAAATAAAGCAAATAAAGACTATGCTCGGCATAATAATTTAAAAAAACATATTGCCTATCTACCTTCCTGGTGCAGATAAAGTCAATCAGGTGCCAATGTTTGGCTTTCAGTGTTTATGAAAACATGGGCATATTGCCTTATTTTCGAAATAAATTTTGTCAGCCATATTTTGTTATTTTTGTTCAAAATGCATTTAAAACACTTGTCCAGAACTTATACCAATAAACTACTACATATATTTAGGCATTATTAGGCCAATATACAATAAAGAAGCGATATGTACATTTTTTTAGATTTTTGGCGGCCATCTTGGCAGCCATTTTGAATTTTTCATATGCTCAGTAATGCCGAAGTTGCCCATTGCCCTGGTAGTAACATGCTTTAGAACCAATATATACATATTTTTGAACATAATGTGGTTTATATTGATAAAAAAACAATATATCACAGTTCCCTTTTCGGTAGCCATTTTGTCGGCCATTTTGAATATTTTCAACCCTCTTTTCTATTTTGAATACTTGTCTAGAATGTCTTACAATAATTTTCTATGTATATGTTCAAAAAATCCCATTTTACTTTCAAAATAGAAGATAATATACAATTTTTAATATTTTGGCGGCCATCTTGGCGGCCATCTTGAATATTTCAAAACGCTCAATGATGACAAAGTTGCATCATTCAGTTTCTATGTAACTACATGTCAAGGGACCATTTTATGCAAAAACATTTTGTGCGTACTATTTTTTTGGGTTTTGCCACTGGCATACCGACTAATATGCTTATTTAAAGTCAGAGCCTATTTCATGAACATCGGAACTTGTTATGTTGACCAAATTGAAGCCTAAAAAGTTTTTTTTCATAACTAAATAGTAGTTTTAAGACAGTTTTATTGATTTCTCATTCTAAACAAGCGATATGAAGTTGCATATCGGAAAGACTTATAGAGCAATTTGGTGAAATATAATAGAAAATGACTCCGTCGGCCACAAATCGGACCTTATATCTAAGACTACATTCCTTGATTAATATCTAATAGAAACATGAATTTTACCATTGCCTCAAGGCCATGGGTATCGACTTGCAGTTAGTTCAATTGACAGCTCTAACTTATTACCTGATGTGTCGACACCACTAGTTTGGTGTTTCAGCACCGATATTATGGTTGGTTAGTACTGTTATTCAAACACAGAAATGATAGTAGTTTGTGTCCACTCAACTAAGTTTAATGTCGGTGTATAGATGGTAACATCTGTCAGAGAACGTTATTGTTGTCTCTGAAAGGTCTTTGTTTTGTCAAAATTGAATAACGTTCTCGATTATACAGTAAATGTATACTGATGTAATTCTTTGTCTTAGAAATTTCCTTGTCGTGTTACTAAATAGAAACAAGCAAAAACATGTTGACTGTTCATACCTCTTTGTATATTTGTGTTTGTGTATTTACCCTATACAAAAAGCGATGAAGATATTATCAATGTGAAAAGTGTTCATTTACTTAGTTATAGATATATTGACAAATAAACTCTATTATTCGTAATTGTTATATTGACATTTGTTTTTATATCAGATGTCGAAACTTGGTTATGATCTGCTCTAATTATTCATTCTAAGTTCATAAACTACTGCAATTTGTAGAGAACGTTGATTTCTTGTATCACCATACCATGCTTATTTATTTGACTGTCAGGAACCGGAAATCATATACTATATAGCTTTTTGCAAGAATAGCTAGGATTATGTACAAATAACCATCACATTCCCCTAACTAGGTTCGTGATGATACCCAATTGCTAGAACAACTATTTGATGACTTATGTTATAAACTCACATACATGTAGTTCAATAGCGTACTAGGAGGCATCTTCAACAATCTACAACACGTGACGATAACCAGCTTTACGACTGTACCCTGGAGATCAGTTGTGTGTACATAATGGTTCGTTTTATGTAATATACTTCATATTTATTTACGAGAGTGCTTGAAGGTTTTGCTATAAACAAACATTTGTCTCGATTAGGAATCCAGATAAGCATCGTATTGTGTTATATTAGTAAATAACATTACGCGCTAACATTCGATTCATCCAAAATATTAGAATTTCTAGATAGATTATATAGAATAATGAGTGACTGCAGGGTCAACTCGCAAATGTTTGTGATTGACTGAGTCCTTGTATCAAAAAGTCGAAGTTATTTATTTTCTTATATTTATTTCTAGTCAAGGTTGGCGTCAAATGAGAGTTATGATTACGAATTGACAATTCCATCGATTTACCATCACCTAGGATCATTATTGGATGGAATGGTCAATATGTACATGAAACATTTCAGTCTTAAGACAATGCTTATTTACACAGATCCCCATTCCAGTTTATAGAGCATTCACAACAAACATACCTCAACATGAAAACTACAGTGAGTAGCATCGTACTGATATGATGAAACACATAATATTTTTGCCAAAGCGGAAGACATTTGATACAAACCAAGGAAATGAAGTGTTAGAAAGCGTTATTACATTTTAATATATAACATACATGTATAATACGCGTATCTACAAATTGCGGACACGCTTTTTATACCATTGTTGTGTTTGAAATGAATCCAGTATCGGACAGAACTATGAGTGTATAAGACAAAATAAAGAATTATATTACAACCCTGGTCAGTGTGTACATGTACACAGTGTAAAACAGACGGACACAGTAAAAGAACATATCGGAATCCCATTGACTTTTTCTAATTCTATGTTATTTTCAATTCTCTTCATGGAGTAACACAATGTTTAGACAATCGAAGTGTTAATTACAACTTCTCATCAATGCGGTAGCCGCTGAAATAATACTGAGAGCGTATCAATACTATATCATCTCACGTTATGACAAGGTAGTTCATTGTGGAAATTTGACACGAGACGGTTCCTGTCATTATTTTAATACATTGAATGTTATAATCTGCATTAGTTTCGGTGTGTCTGTTTCATCCTTATTTGTGTAGGAGATATGGACTGGAATAACAATCGGTGCTTGAAATGAACTGTCGGTGTGTTACAAAGAACTTCACTGTTCAGTGCACACTTCATCGATGTATTCGGCTGCAGCTGATCAACAAAAGTTTATCGTTTTATTAGATTTTATGTATTGAATTGGTTTGAAACATCCCAGTAATAATCACGTATAGTATGTTTATGAAGATCTTTTCATCTTGCCAAATGATTATATCGTCCTCGTCCAACCTTTCTCAATTAGAAATCATCTTCCAAATTCTTTTTTTGAAGCGAAAGATGAGTCTATGCAATGACAGAATAATAATCTAACTGACCCTTGAATCTAGCGCAGATCCCTAGGAATTCATGAAGGCTTGGAACATGTGATCAAATATACATATACTAAAAACCTAATATGTCTTATATTTACAGCTCGCCATTATGCTCCCTATTTCATTGTGCGATGATCGGATAATATTCAGACTATGAATATGCATAACCTTAAGCCTTTTCGGACGGTAGGTGTTGGAGCTTTTCTGTAACATTATCCTGTCGTGCCCTTATATGCTTTGTTTTCTTGTTGCTCTGACTTCGGATAGGTCATTTATTACTTTCTCTGTTTCTATACGGGGTTTGTTAATATAATGTTCCACGTTTTACATTCCTTTTATTGCATGTCATTGTGGCCTTTTTGTTAGGGGGCATTGCATGGCTGGAATCTTTTATTTGCACTGTCCTGTTCTATAAGGTTGTCGATTAGGTAAGTGTGAGGTTTGGTGCAATATAAACTAGTTTAAACCCCCAGTGACGATTGTCGCTGTCCGTTCCAAGACGGAAGCCTCTTCGACAACCTTGCATTATGTATGTATTGTCCTATTTATAGTAAAAATGAAAACTCCAAAAACTATTTAAGCTTAGGGCCCTCCTTTCTGTAACTGTATTATTACTGTACATGTTCTGCTGCAATTTCGCTGTCCAGCATGAGGCTGCCACGTATCTTTCAATAGTACATGTAAATTGTCCTATTTAGACGTGTGTTGTCCCTTGTTCTAGTCTTGTCGCTTGGTTCTTTCCCCGCATAGAGTGACTGACTGAGGCGGCAAAGGCTCGGTAGGTAGGATTTCGGGTTTGCGTAATTTGTATACAATAGAAACTCCCTAATCCGAAACCTCTCCAATCCGAAATCCTCTGCAATCCTAAAATATTTCTTGGTCCCTGTTTTCTTCCTTCTTAACGCTATATGAAATGAACCTCCACAATCCGTAACCTCTACAATCTGAAATCCTCCACAATCCAAACTTACTTACCATAAAACCCCAAGAATATTACACTCGAGTGTTAGTGGTTTACATAAGAAAAAGTTGTCAATTTTGTAAATAACTTATTGTCTAATGTTGTCTATTGATGCTGTATGACCACCCAATACCTTTAAATCCCATTTAAAAAATATGGTGAATGACTTTAATATCTTTACGCAATTAACATGTTATTCTGTTTATAAGTACATGTACATGGTTTGAATTTGTATTCCTTGTGTGCATGACACTTAAAATATACAATTCAATACAATTCGAAATATTGTTGTTATGATAAGCTGATGTTAGAAGAGGCTGTCATAGATACATTTCAGTGTTTTTCACATGACTGGTGTTTTAGATATAATCACTGTATTGTAATAATGAAAACTTAATAGGTTTTGAATTTGAAAAGAAAATGTAGTAAGAAACTTATTTTAGGATAGTTGGAGCTTAATTTAATAAGGTCAAAGAATTACAACTTACCGTTTTGGTGTAGATGTACATGTATAAAACAAGACTCTTGGTTCTGACTTAAGTTTTTTAGGAAAACCTCTTCAATCCGAAATCCTCTCTATTCCGAAAATTTTGGTCGGTCCGGAGGGAGTTCGGATTAAGGAGTTTTTACTGTACCTGTTGTCTTCAGGTTGTACTCTGTTATAGCAGTGTCCATGGCGGCATCCTTTTTATAGCACTGTGCAGTGTCGGTGTATTTTTGTTTCCACTCGTCCTTCGAAGTTAATTTCCTCTGCCCTCCTTTTAAAGTCCACAGCCCACCCCCTTTTCATCAGTTGTATCTTGCGGAGATGCTGGGTAAGATACTTTTTAATTAGGTCACTGTGCTGTTTGGTCACTATGATAAAGTTTTTGGAATATATATTTTTGCCCACTTATGGCCATTATTGTGAACTAGGTCAAGTCGCAAAAAACCTCTTTAAGACGTATTAACGTTAGGTCACTGTCCTTTGTGTATTAAACTAGGTCAGGGGGTAGCTGTGCCTAATTTGGTTGCCGTTTTGGCACTGGTTTGTGTGGTTGGATCGCCGCGAGAAGGGCCTTGGGTAACTTGGTCGTGGATTGGCTGCGTTTCATTCGGTCTCATTCAATAACCGCTATTATATAATTTATTTGTGAAACTGGTTCATCCTGCATTTTTTTCAACGGGGACTTGGATTTTTAATTGTTTTTTCGGCTTATGTGTGGCCATTGCTCAGTGTAGTTGCTAGGAATATGTAATATTTTTCCCCACCCCATTCCTATCTTCCCATTAGTTTAAACTAGGTCAAGTCGTAGTTGTGTCTCTTTAGGTCGCATAACGTTATGTCACTGTCCTTAGTGTTTTGGGTTGGTTCGCGCCTCGGGGTCGTTGTGTCTCGTTTGGTCGCCGTTTTGGCGTGGGTGTGTGTGGGCATTGCTCAGGGTAGTTATGTCGTGGTGTTTCTGATTTCTGTGCTCGGTATGTTAGGTTGAGTGCTACCTTCCTTGTCGGATTTTCTCATACCTTTTTAGCTGAGAGACACTAGTACGTTGTTAAGAAGATGCGTGATACTGTTTAACTGTGTTTTACTGATACATTTGTATTACACAGAACCATTTACCGTCGTGATGAAATATTGAAGTAGAACTCTGTGACATTTCAAGGCATTATATGGTTGGTCAATAATATGTAAGTGGTGCTAAATATACTGCGAACATAAACACTAACATGTAGAGTAAGCAAGTAAAACATTTTATCGTAAAACGAGTTAACGAACAACATTATAAACATCTGATTAATGTATCGCTACAGTTTAGCCATATAAATGGATTACAAATGGCAGCAAATAAAACAAATATTTATTTCAGAGTGAAAATTGGTATGGACACGTTTCGTATTTTCATGCATGTATAATGTTTTAAAAGAAACCATTTGAACAAGACAATAGTTCGGTTACATGTTGGTGCTCTTGTTATACTAAGAATCTTCTGATGCAGATGCATACAATGATTATCCTGTCCGTTTGTCCGTTAGAATCTTAAGACAATTTCATAGTTTTTCTGTACAAGGTATGTCAAACATGTTATATTTATGAAGAAAACATTTAAACAATCATTTCGAAAATTCCCAGCCGTTTTGCTCTTCTAGTTTTTAAGATATTGAGTTTTTGGGGAAAACCCCTAAAACAGTACTTTACTGAACATGTTTTGCTTCAATATGTACATGAAACATTTTAGTCCTAAGACAACGCTTATTTACACAGATCCCCATACCATTTTATAGAGCATTCACATCAAACATACGTCAACATAAAAACTGCAGCGAAATATTATTGTACTGATATGATAAAACACATAATATATATGCCAAAACAGAAGAGATTTGATACAAACCAAGGAAATGATGTGTTATAATGCGTTATTACGTGTCAAAATATAACATATAATACGCATATCTACAAATTGCGGACGCGCTTTTTATACCATTGTTGTGTTGGAAATGAATCCAGTATCGGACAAAACTACGACTGTATAAGACAAAATGAAGAATTATTTTACAACTGGTCAAGTGCTTTACACAGTGTCAAACTGACAGACACAGTAAAAGAACAAATTGGAATCCCATTGACATTTTCCTAATTCTATGTTATTTGCAATTCTCTTCATGGACTGACACAGGGTTTAGACAAGCTCAGGATTAATTAAAACTCCTCATCAATATGGCAACCACTGAACTAATGCAAAAATCTTATCAACACTATAACGTCTCACGTGATGACAAGGTAGTCTATTTTGGAGATTTTGCAGGAGACAACTTCTGTCATTATTACCATAGACGGAATTTTATAATCTGAATTAGTTTCGGTGTGTCTGTCTGTGTTTCTGTTATGTGTGTATGAGACATGGACTTGTATGAAAATCGGTGCTTATAATGAACTGTCAGTATGTTATATGTACTTCACTGTTCAGTGCACACTTCATCGATCAATTAGGCTGCATCTGATAGACAAAACTGTATCGTTTTATTAGATTACATGTATTGAATTGGTTTGAATTATCACAGCAATAATCACGGATAATATGTATATGAAGATCTTTTCTTGCAGTCGAATAATTGTATAGTTCTCTTTCGACCTTTCTTAATTAGTAAGTAACTACCAAATTATTTTTCTGATGAGAAAGATAAGACAATGCAACTACAGAAGAATGGGAGCATGTGGAAAAAATAATAAGAACTAATGTCTTTATTTCTATATTTATCTTTCTGACATCACCAATGTATCAGTACTCTATAGAATATTGACGATGCTTACATACCCCACCAACTCGTTTTAACAACCAGTTTATTCCCTATATATGTTTACAGTAATGTTTTGTAACCACTAAACAGACAATTCCTTGTTATAGCGTCAGGGCAAACTGAAACAATATCATTGCTTGATGCCACTTAAACTAATTGAGTTACAGTTTTGTATATTATATGCAACTGCATTTGTGTTATCAGTTTTTCAATTAATAATTATATGATCGTGCTTTTCCTCCACAATTGATAAGAATAAAATTATCTAAATACGGTATATAATATAAAATCATTAAGTGATAATGCAATATACTCATTATCATTACAAAACCTTTGTATCAAAATGCATGGTTTTAGCAAACCTCATTCTCTTGAAATATATTTATATGGACCAATGATAAACCTGGAATTATCTACATGCGGTACAAAACATTCAACAATGAAGTGATAACGCAATATTCTCATTACAATTACAAACCCTATATGTGTTTAGCAAACGTCATTCTCTTCTTTTATATCGATTCCAAAAAATTCAAACATTGTATTCAATAATTTATGGCAGGCCATACTAAATCGCATTGATATCAAGCGCCGTGTTTGGAATCCTGAAACCAAGCTTTCTATTCATAAAAATATCAGATTAAAAAAATACAGTATTGATTGCATTTACACTCCCGGTTTGTAATACCGACTCGAAAGGGTACACTTCTCATAATTAATATATGTTGCGTGTCTGTTATACTGGACTTGAACATAAATATTTACCATAATGCGAGTCATGTTTATCAATTATGTACATATTCGTATTTTTATATACGTAGCAATAGATTGTCTGTAATTTTTCAAAATTGATATATTATTATTTTGTTATTGGTCCATGATTACTACATTTTTGTACAAAGTACTACAAATAAGTGCGTGGTATCTAACATAGAACAAAACTATAGTGTACGAGAGGTGCCCCACTTATATTTGAACAGTGCTAAATGTCTGATATCTTTCATCTAACCCGATATAAATGGAATAACTCTTTTGAACAGTTAGAAGTAATGTGTCAGGCATCATATACAATTATTATTTTGGATATTTGCAATATGGTTCCAACCGAAATTGCCAATTCTGTAGAGGATGTTGCTTTTGGGTTTTTGAAGGCCAAACACTCGCCACGAATCGCCAAGAAGAGATGGCAGTATCATTGGTGTGCATTTTTGTGAAGATAATCAGTAGTACTCGCAACTAGAAGGGTAGTTTTTGACATGTTGCGATCATAAATAAAATAACACAAAATATTGAAAAATGCCAAAAAAGTGACGTTTTGGTTCATAATTGTACTTATTGGGTGTATGATGACTTAGACCAACCAAAAAACTAAACTGTGGTTTTCAGCGAAGCTAGGAGTATGCATTTTAACTACCGAAACAGAAATTTTGCAAATAGTTCATGCCAAACTCCGAAAATATCGGTGTTCACAAGCGCAAAAACAAAAGAAAAATTAAAGGGAGACAATCGCCTTTAATCACCATATATACTATAACGGAACGGTTATATCGATAACCTTGTCACTTCTAATAAGACAATACATAACCATTTAGATATCTACGGTACACGACCAGACTGCAATATGAGAGATATCTACGATCCTACCAAGAAGTTGGCATTCGTTAAGCTACATGTGTAAGCAGCCTTTTTCATAAACTGTGCTGTTATTTGGTATAACTAATCAAATATAACTCATATTTATTCTACAAATGGACAAACCAGCACACGATAGTATGCCTTTGATGTTCAAAAAACTTTTGGACAAATGTATCCGACATGGATTTCCTGGTGACTATTTCCGAATCATGGTGTTCTGGCCAAGGCCCGGCATCATACACCAACACAATAACTCCATTTGGTACATATAGAACGCATGTTTCAAGTTTATTGCACGAAAATAGTAAAGGCCAAAGTCAAACAACGCTGCATCCAAAGAATTGGAATCTTAAGGATAAAGAAACATTGATTACACTCGATACATGTTTGCAACATTAGTCGGATTTTTTTCAGTCATAAAAAGCTCCAAAAGATGCCTGCACAAAAATGTGATTTTTTTTGTTCTAATTTAATTTCAAATACAAAAACAATAGATGTATATGTTAATTGACACATTGATGTATACGATTGAATCAAGACTTTTCGACCATACAATGTCGTGTTGAAAATATCTGATTTAAAATACTGTTCAAATATAAGTGGGGCACCTCTCGTACATTATTTGAACAATTTAACGATAATTGATCACAAGCAAGTGTTTCCAACACTCAAACATTCTAAAGCAAGCTAGGAGTATTTTAATACGATATTCCTAAGAGTGCTTTTTAGTGTGTCAAATTTCAAATGAATACTATGTTTGTTTAAGTTTACACCCCAATGTGTATATCAAAACATACGTATATGTATGAAGGAATAACTAAGTTACATAGTAAACATTTATCTACAAACACGCCATTAAAACACATCTGGGAATTGTTCGGTAGGTTTACATAATATGAAACATTTCAACATGAAGACTTGGAATATTGATTACTTCGCTAAATGTATGGGTATAACTATTCACTTTACTTTGTTAATTTGTCGTTAAACAAAACGATTATAAAAATGTACATGCGGCATTGTGTCGACTTTCAAGTAGATTCCGCACCACTCATACTGTACCCTGAACACAAAACAAGTACGGCTTCATGTGACATAGATCTCTACTTCAATACCGGTATTGCTTGCGACGGAAAAAGCTGGACTCAGTGATAAAATAGATCTGCAAAGCACTCTGTATAAGAATGCATATCCAGACAGTCATCAAACTATCTGCTTGATTATTGCAAGTGGCGAGATCTATATTTGATGAAACACACCCTTCGAGTACAGGCAATAATTGTCAACATTAGTTTGTCAAACCTGGGAATTGTTCAATTAATGGACGCCTCGAATCTCATCTTGTTGTTAATGTAAAACTATGTAAATCCAATTTGACTGGCAGATTGACCTTTTCTATTTCATTAACACATGATCAACGGTACACGCAAAGTAATCAACAATTCTCGTATCACGAATCTTCTTAACAATTTATAAGTGTCTCATATTGATGATGTGCGAATATGGTCTGCGATTGGATTAGCTTGTGTGGTATTGTTAATATCGCATACACCACTAAAGCGAATGTAAATCCTCAACGATACGAATGCAACAATTGAACATATAATAAAGGTGGAAGTGTAGTTTTAGTAGGGTGATGGTTTATGGACTGTTTTTCTGTTATCCTTTTCCACAGGTGGCTCGTCTTGTGTATTGTCGCCGTCCAACTGTGGCAAAGACGGATTGCCGCATGACTTGTAACCATTATCATCTGAGTACGCTGGTGTATTGTGTTCTGATATTCCACATAAATCTGGGTATGAGAACACTGGCTGAGTTAATAATAGCTATAATGCTAGTAAAATAACTCATCTAGCATAAGTCTTACAGCTTGGTAAAATTTGTATTTCGTCCTTGGTACGACGATGTAGTACCAAGCTCCCGAATCTTAAACTAGACGTCCAAATAACATGTGTATTTGCTATTGCTCCAATCATTTCAGAAGCTTTATGATGACGGTATAACAATGAATGTATTTTAATACACATAGTCCAAGTGGTTTAAGGCATACTTCGAGAAGGTCTTGATATCATGATGTGAAATCGGGAAAGAATCGGGAGGTATAACATAATGATTTTTGCTGAAATAATAAAAACGTCATTATAGCCATTGGTTCATAACTTTAAGGTTATTTGTTGAAGTTCACCGGCGTCGCCAACGATTGAAAAAAGGACACTTTCAAACACACACGTAGTTATAATCTTCGGCATTCTGATTGATAACTTATTCAAAATCATTTTCGTCTTTGGGTGGTAATGACGTCAGTTTTGGTCAGGCTTATTTTAGGAGCACCCAGACTATGCATTTCTACAATATTTTCGTGATCATGTTGATGAATAAACTTTGCAGCGCTATGTTTGTGTTAAAACTTTGAGGCTTTTATCATATTACTTCAATCAGAAAAATTAACTCAAATTCCACAATTAACACTTTCTGAATATTCATATTTCGATGACGTCTACATGATGTGATGATGGACAAAAAGTGATGCATTCTATTTATTCGAAGGCTTGGATCTGGCTCGTAGAATTATGTTTTTTGTAGACTAAGTACATCAACGATGTTTACTTCTAAACATTCAACATTTATATCTTGGAAAAAAACTTGATTTTCTCATATTTGTACTTTCGAAGTTACTCTGGCATTTGTAAAGTCTCATAACCGTCGTTAAGGTTATATCTGGTTATATTAATTACTTCAAATATTTCCATCAAGATCTCATATTGTCAAAGAAAATAATAGAATGCGTCAGCTTTCAAAAAGATTTTGTAAATTACGTTTTATCGCGGTACTTAAATTATAGTAGAAATAACCCAGGCCAATTTATACACCTTTTATTATATTTCCAATGCATAATTCGTTTTTATTTTATTCAGGGACAAATAATGTTTGCTTTCGAATCGTTATTAATGTCGCAGAAAGTTTAGGACTCTGTGACTGACAGCTGCAATAATATGAGATGGAATGGATGTAGTGACCTCATTTAATGAAAAGTGAAGTATCGAAAATGATGGATTATAGACAGAACGACTTTTGCCAATTATTTGTCTCGATACGTGCTTTATCATTTACACCAACGTCTTCAACATATGTACACATTCTGTCTAAATTATATTCGTTATAAACAGTAGATCATGTCAATGAAAAATGGCAAAACCTTGTTTAGAAGGTGAATATCAAAATACACAACGCAACTAAATCAACATAGCATTTCGCAAGAGAAGAAAGTCAAAGTAAATGGACAGTGACAAATAATTATAATCAGCTCCTTGGGATGGAAATCTACAAGATGCAACACAACCATGATAATTGTTGCATCTTCCGAAACGTCAAAAGTGTTGAAAACATGAGACTGAAATTCGTTTACTAACATATGTCTGTACAATGTTGAATATACAGTAATAACGCAATCGTTATGAAGAATTTTCGTTGAACAGGAAGTATATGTACGGTGTATGTAATTTATTATGCAATCCAAGTTGGCTAGATATCCGTTACTAAATACAAATATAAACTGACACAAATAGTCGGTTGAAAATTCCAAATTTCGTATAACTAGTTTCGCATTATTTAACAACATCACAATTCAACGGATCTAATCTTAGGTAAAACTATTTAAGTGGTAGCGACTAGTTATTTTTCCCTTCGAAAATATTCTTACTATTTATTACATTTACATTTCCTATGTATAAAACAATATTTTCCTTGTCATGTAATGTACCATAAAACAACAATTAGATCTTAAAATAGATACAACATGTAAAGCATCTAAAAACACTATTTCACGCACATCGATCGTGAATCATACCATAAGCCATTAACAACTCACGTGTACAAACATGCATTGTAGTGACAATAAATCGCTCATCGGTGTTATAAATAAAAGAGGCATTCGTTTCGCTTGATACATAATTTCCTGCTCTTTATGTGGTATAACAGAGTATGAAACATAATATAATAAATAATAGCGAAGCGGAAATATCAAATATGCGCTTACATAAATTCTAAGAAGACTACCATTGTAAACTACATATTGTAAGTGACGAAGTGATTTTCTTAACCACAAGGGCCATATGTTTTAAATACCAGAACTAATGGCAAGTCTGTCAAATACTTGTGTTTTGTTTGTTCTAGAAAGGTCTGGGCCTTATTCTCGAACGTTGTAAGTCTATAACTCAGACTTAGACTTAATATAGATTTAAGTCTCAGTCTTGATTAATATTGTTTACAATGATCAACGCATTGAGTCTAAGACGTCAGTCAACTATCTGGACGCAACCATTGATCAAAGTTTGTCTTTTGAGTTTATGGCATGGTCTGTCCTTAAGACATCAAACGTACATCCGAGATTGCACATTAGAAAAGATCATTTTTCAACTAATAATTGGCAGCCAGTTGCAAGTAGAGTTAACAAAAATCACCATTTGCCATGTATTTAAAAAAAATTAATTTCGAACCTTGCACCACCCTATATGAGTGAGTAGTTTACCCCAGTTAGCACATTTCATAATTACCCGACAAGATTAAAAAAAGCTGGATTATATAAATATATCAGTTTCCAAACGCTATGTCCGGTTACATGTAAACTCTCTTTGTTTCCGTTTACCCTTAATTAAAAGTGTATGCTTCTTAAACATATGTAATAGACATTGTGAAACTAAGCAGCCAATATTTGCAATTTCAAATGTTATTTCGAGTTTGTTTTCAACAGTTTTGTATTTCAGAAGTTGTGCTAAAGTACAATATGTACATATACATTTTGCATTATAACTAGACAGATGAGGTAAATCAACTTCTTTTTACATGATAACACAATGTTCCATTGTGCACATATGCCAAGTTTGATGCACGCACATTCAGATATTCAACGAAATCCCTCGTACGCTAGACAATATAACCAAACAAAAGTACGTTTTTTAATAATTAGATTGCCATATTCGGTAGCTTACTGCTGGTAATTTAATAGCGATTGATACAAAACAAACCTTCTCGTGGTTTAAATGTCCTTTTAATGTAGTATATTTATTGGTTTTCAATTATTGTGCCAAACATCATTAAGTAAATTGATATACCGCGGCATTGTCAGATTCCATTATGATTAATGTGTACTCTCGGCATATTGCATGCAGATAACACTAAATAAAATTGTTCGAATAACGTATGAACGTATATCTTAATTTACCCAAAGACAATTATAAACTTTTACAATATGGATAAATTCCAAGCGTTTATGATGCTCATATATTTATGGTTTCATGATATGCATTTGATACGTAATTAGTGATTGTTAGTTAGTAGATAATGATACATCACTTAGTAGTATAAGAAATTGAAACCAGGGTTATTAGCTGCTTCCGTTTGTAGCATCTCGGTCATAGACCGCATTTTGGTTATATACCACGACTATACAGATGAAGTAAATCATATGTTATTTACTGCCATGTAACGCAATGGAATACGTACATCATATTTTGAATATCGAGGTTCCGGTAATCAATGTGTTGTCATGTGTAGTTTGTAACTAGGTTCATGCATTATATCATTGTAATTTTGCGATTTATTTGCACTTTACATATGACATGGTGTTACATTTTCATGTATATTATGTTATTTTACAGAAAATATGTGTATAATTATTCTTTTTTTGTTTATGTTTGCAGTTCGCAAGACTTGCCTTTGCTCATAAACGTCAGGAGCAAGTGCCTACATCACATATTTCGCTACTGGTGGGTAGAATATTTTGAGCATTATAATCTTTATGATGAAAGATAACTTTATACATTTGATTGCCTTTATTACACATCGCCCATCATTGTCGATCCCATATCCAATTAGGGTTGATGATTTTAATTATTGCAAACATTCTTATGTTATAATTACGAAATCAAACGAGATTGAATTAACGCCAGATCAATTGTACCGAAACTATAAAAGGTTTATTTTCGGAATATCCTCTAACACAATTCCTTATTCTAAGAATTGTTGACAATAAAAAACAAGTAGAAACATATCTCAAAACATTTTATAAGGTACAATGTACTGTGCATCAGAGATAAAAAAGGATCTTAATTGTTATGAACCTTTTATTGACGTATCATAATTTTATCATATTTGCATATATCATGATGTCATATCGTAATTACCAAGTGCAAAACAAATATGATGTACAAAAAAGTTCCTATTACAACAAAAAGTTTTATTTATTTTGAAAGACATAAGGTGCTAATATGTTTTACTGTGGGCGTTTTTGTTCTGAATTATAGATTGTCGAGGACTGTCTACGAAGAAACTCATAAAGCATATGATATTTTTTTTACTACCATGTTCGATCGTAGCATTATTGTTATAAAGAATTATTGAAGTTTGACTCAAATAAAAAACGTATTAAAGCAATCACAGATTTCTTGAGGCAAACGTGTGTAACATAAAGATTATGTTATCTTGCGAAGGTGGAATGTGTTGGGAATTCTTTCGTTAAAACTAAATGGCGCTGCATCAAGTGTCATACAGCCACTAAAAAGGTTTCCTAATAGCCCAAAGAGTTGATGTACGTTATCCTGCAGGCAGCAATTACAAAGAAACTTATATAATAACATGCATGAACCATTGCTTTTTTTAAAAACACGATTTACTATTATATCTATTTTTAAATCACGTGGTTTTTCCATCTAGGTGGTATAGATTTATGATCTTTAATCTGCATGAATATCAACTTTATTAATCAACGTTATTTGTATCTAACTCAGATTATTTTAAGTTGAGAATGATTTATGTTAATTATATATAGGTATATCGTACATTTATTTATTGTAGTATTCCTTTTGATATGAGAATTGATGCAGTCATACTACCTAATAAAATGAGTATGAATGATTGACTAAATAAAACTATAAACATTGAAATGATTGAACACCCGGAATTAAAGGTTAGTGCACCATGATTAGTCTAGTATTTTCCAATTACCGTTGCCTCCAAGCATGACAGCACACGTTTCTTTTGTAGAGATAATTAAATGCACGAAGCAATAAGTTCGCGCAAAGTATGCGTCTATTTTAATTGGGTTTAATTAGGCGTAGAACTATATGTTTCCTTATTAAAATCTATGAGATAGTGCGATTGATGTCGGATTATTTAGGCGTAATATCGGCTTTGAGTTTCGTCCTAAAACTCTTTTCGAATATAAAATAATGCTACACCGTATTAATTATATATTTATTTTATGATTGTATGTGTCTCACTTTCAAGTACAGAACATTCATAAAAATAAGTATGAACTTGGCTAAACATACTTTCTAGATTCTAACAGTTATGCTACTGCTTTGTACTTATTCGCTATTTGATATTTTATAGAAAATAATAAAATCCCTAAGCGTCAATGGCGACAGGGAGATGACAATTATTGTTACCAGATTCAAAACAGATCATACGTCATGAATTGAAATGCAGTGATATGTCCCTTCTTTGTATATATGAAATCGTTCTCACCATCTTGAAGTTCCTATCGACGTTTTTCGTTATGTCTTATTGTTTTGCAAGTTCCCAATTAACTAATTCGTACCTTATACTACTTTATGTTGCCTAACCTTAAGTCTGGTTGTTTCGGACGATATATGCTAAGGTGTGACACTTTATAAAAATAAATTTTATATCCTAATTAATCCAAACGTATTGTAATTTACACACGAACCTAAACAAATTACACTAGAAAACTGTCACAATATGTCAGAGGCGGCGTCCAACAATTGAGTCTATCGTGTCATCACAAAGATTAACCATTTGTTGCGAGATGCAGAGTCTAGAAACAAACAGGCAAATTCTGTCAATTTGTTTAAAATAAATATTGTATGAGATAATCAAGTTTAGGAAACCGACGGTGGTCTGTGACATATCTTAGATGTATTTCTTCTTATTGCACTATTCTCCTATGATTGTTTCCCAACTCTTCAGACAGTAAGAAATGTCACAATAAAAAGCAGGTGTGCCACAAGGCATGCTGAAGACAAATGGAAACCACATTGTTTGACGGAGGTTATAAAGCTACTCTACGGGGCTATACAGACCGACAATAAAAATGGTATTGAAACACTACGTAAGTACATTATGTGATATAATCGAATGTCAGCTTCGAGAACGGAAGCACGCTTCATACTTTAAATATACCAAAGGATATAATAGGGGATTCATGTTAGTCGCCATATCCCGTACTTGTAAGTTTTAGCCCATTCGAAATTCGGTCAGCCCTAATCAACTGAATTGTGTGTGTAGGTATCTCACAGTGAATAGTTATTAATAAAACAAATAGTCATTTAACGGCTTAACTTTTCACTCATAAATTATATTTATTTGTTTACGATGTTTGAAATTTACATTAGACTATAATATAATATCAAGGTATAAAAGTTCATACCAAAATTATGTATAAATGATGACGTCTCGTCAATGACTCCACGTTATACGCGTTGACGCCACATGACGTAACACGCCTAGAAATCAAGGTAAGTTTTGTCACACGACGTTGTGAAACAGTCTCGATTGATTTACATCACTTTCTTTGACATTACAATCATGGGTTTGCACTATAATTATTAAGTTTTTTATCCTTACTTGTATGCGTAACGTCATCATTTATGTTATTTTTGCCACCCATTGGCATTGATTGAGGGAATACTCGATGTGTGCGGCGCATTTTTCCTATTATTTTGTGCTTACTTACACGTAACGTCTGCTCTCAATATCCGTATTTTTATCTGAATAATGCAACGTTGATCACTGAAACGAGAAAATTGTCTGACTATTTTCACTAACCCGTCATTTGTGGGATATCAATATAATAATATTAAGAAGTTTGTAATTTTTCCAGGATTCCACTAACAGACGCTAACACTTCAATCTACTTTATTATAATTCATTTGGGATATTTACATGAAGTTCGTATTTAGCGGTAATATGTATGCATTCCCAATATAAGAAAAGTATTCAAAGAATGCGATTTGGAAATGTTGCGTAGTTCTTAAGCTGGAATAAGACAGTAAGAGTTATATGATTTACGTCTGAAATTTATTCTCACAATTATGTTGACATGTGCATATATATATATATTTTTTATTTCTAATTCCACATATACAATTACAACAGTCTGGTGTAAGCTAATAAGCCCATGACCCGACAATGAATATAATAGTACATAGATATTGGCGGACATGGTTTACAAAAATGATCAATTCCATTTGCATCTAAATATTCATAGTAAAGACATAATGAAATACATGGTAATTAACGATTCATAAATAATTAACGTGGCATCTAAATGTTCAACATGTCAATAATGCTTGAGGTTTTAAACAGTAGTTTTAATTAATACACGTGACATTAATACATGTAATATGCAATTGTTCAATCTTATTATGTTTCTAAGTTATAAATCGCAATAATACATCATCAAATAAATATACATATACAATCAATCAATATATTTTGTAAACGACATTTCAGTATCATAATACGTCTAAACATGTAAACAAATAAATACATAATTTTTATATACATGAAGTATAAACGAATTAACTTGTAAACGACATATGTAATACAAAAGACATAAAGTGTATACGACATTTCGACATGAAATAAGCTTTAACACGTGACATACTACTTATTTTATAATGTACTATGCTAAGGCTTACGAATCTATACTATAATGACATTTCAATGAGATAACAAACTTAACTGAACTATAATCATACTTAAATTGAAATAACATACAATTTTATACTACATATATGACGGTAGTTCAATACGAAGTAACATCTAATTTAGCTATAATGAGACACTTATTTTCAAGAGTTTTAGACTTAGACACTAACACATTTATAAATGCGTTCAAAGAGTCAATGCTTGTAAAATAGTAATGAATTGTGTTGAAGCTTTTAAGTTCTGCTTGTAAACAGGGTTCTAATTTCAAATGCATTATAGATGTACATGGCTAAATTTCTGACGATTTTCACGTTCTCCGAATTCAAAAGTTGTTCTGTTTTTAACATGTTCGGGTTCTGGTAATAATATTGTCCAATGTATGTTTTCCTTATTGTGTTATATAAGTTACATTCAAATAATAAATGAAATTCGTCTTCTAGTTTCTGACAAGAGGGACATAATCTGTTATTCAAAGGGGTGTTATTCCAGCGACCTGTTTCGATTTTAAGTCTATGTGCTGATAGTCTAAACCTGGTCAAAGCGATGCGGTATTTCTTAATATTAACATGCTCAAGATACGAACTATACTTAAAACTTGAGAATACTCTAAAGAACCTAGCACGTGATGAAAGATCTAAACGACCCGACCATTCTTGCATAAAAGTATCAGTTAATCTTTGTTTTAACAATGATAAAAATATAGTTTGATTGCCTACGCCCTGAGCCAGCCAAACTTCATAAAAACCTAACCTGCTTAGAGAATCCCTGACTTGTGAAGCCCAATTAGTTAATCTTGGTTTGGTTTCTATATCATTTAACAAAAGTGAATAAATTATTTTAATATATTTCCTGTCTGTACAATTTACAATTTTTAACCAAAATTTAATTATTCTTAAAATTCTAAGAGAATGAAAATCTGTTCGACCCAATACTCCATAAATAAAATCATTTTGTGTATTACTTTTGACTCGTAGAACGGACTTACAATACATAGTATGAATTCTTTCTATAGGAAGTGCCTTACTAAATCCCCATACTTCGGAACCATAGAACAGAATTGGTTTAACTAATTTGTCAAATAATTCTAGTGAGTGCTCAATAGTTATATCATTAAATCTGTATAAATATTTTCTCAATTTAAAGATTGCTTTTAAAGACTGACCTGCTAATGTTTTATGTGTTTCGGTGAAAGAACCCCCCAAAGTGAAAATTATTCCAAGGTAAGAGAAGCTAGATACTATTTCTAATTCACTCCCATCATAAATGAAATTAAGATTATTTGGTAATCGTCCCCCCTTTCTAAATACAATAACCTTAGTCTTGTTTATATTGACAATAAGTTTCCAACGTTTGCAATAATTAAATAGTATATTTAGATTATTTTGAAGTTCTTCCGGTGAGTCAGCAAAAATTACAATATCATCTGCATACATTAATAAGAATATTTTCAGCAGACCTATATCGATACCTTTTGATCCTTTTAGATGAAATTCGTCTTCAAGGTCATTTAAATAGATAGAAAATAGAAATGGTGATAAGCTTTCCCCTTGTCTCACCCCTAAATTGCATATGTGACACATTTACATCGTCAGTAGCTTCATTATTACAATGATTAACATTTCGAAAGCTTAAGCAAATGTGGCAGCTAGAAGTTTGTTTTAGATGGGCATAATATACCTTTCATAACAGTGAATACATGAGGCACGTTCGTGTTCCATTAAAAACTGTGTGATATTAAAAAGGCGTCTCAAATTAGGGATGCTAATATTTTTCGGCAAAGGTGATACTGTACTATAGCTGGGCATTGATAAATGTTTTGTTTGAAAATTAGTATGCAAAACTATGCGTTTCATGATAAAATATCGGAATGCTTCACGCAAATATTTGAACAGAAACTATATTTGGCTGCAAACACTAATGTAGAAGTTCGTGATAAATGCATTTGAGCATAATATACTCGTATGTATCAAAATGTGCTTTAATGTTTTATTCTTTGCCATCATTTTACACCATATGATTCTATTTGTCTGCCTGGTAAAACATGAACCGTTGACTTGATTTATAGATTTTGAAATACAATCTTATTATGAATGTACTAATTTTGTATTGGATAGCATGTGTACATCATGACAATGGGCACACAGTTTGGAATGGAATAGATGTTGTACTAATATTTCTTAAGTTAATTCATAAAACACCCACAGAACAATGGTTGGTAAAAAGATATAAAGCTGTTGTAACATTCAAAATCAGCATATCGGACTGATAAAATACACTATTGTTTAAGTTACTTCACCAATATTCTAGAGCTCTTTTCAGATGTTAAGCCGCTCAAGCATCCTTTTGTATCTTAACTAACCCTGGCCATTGGCTTATGGAAACCTATGTTCGTGTCTCCCTCGGGATACTATTCCTTTACTGTGGATGTGGCAGCTAACATCGATATGTTGTGCACAGCAACAAACTCTGCCCTCACAAGTACCAATTTACCCTTTGGTGGATTGAGGCATGTGGGTTATCCTTAATCAGAGAAATCAACCTCACGGTGACAAGGCGATTACCACAACTTTTCCGCTCACCATCGAAATTTCATACTTCTGACAAATGCACCGCATCCTTATGACGAAATCACAAATGGCGCAGGGGCCTAAAGCAAGTAAGCGGGTGACAAAATATTTGTTATAAGATATTGCACAATGATTGCCACTTATGAAGGACTCCATCGAATTTCTGAGACATTATGCCATCCCTTTGGAAGTTTATCAGTCGTAAAGTATGTAGCATGACTTAGAAATAGTGTTTACAAAAAGTAGTGTAGCGCTCGACACAATTCGCACTCGTAAAGAAAATGTAATATTCTGATGATTATCGATGTGTCATACCTGACGTGACCGTCTTAAATCATTGTATATATAAGAGTGCGTGTCACATGAACCTGCTTGTTTCTATTTCTCATTGAAAGTCATGTTTTTTTTATGAAAACATACAAGTAAACGAAAATATGGGAGCACCGCACAACACTGATAATAAACACCGCATCTCGATTCCGTTTCACTGAAATCGGTGGCACCGCTTATTTCTGCTTTTTGTTTTAAACGATGTGCTCAACACGCTCTAGATAAGCCACCGTTGGCTGCATTTACTTACCATAATCCTCCATTTATCTTAGCTACATGTCCAAGATTTTATCTTGAAAATAATGGCATCAAAAGGGTTCCTGATCACGTAATCGCAATCACAGGTAACTGTATCGTTGAAAACGAAAAAAGAAACGAAAGTTGATTTTAGGCTTACATTCATCCCATAACATTGTTTGTGTAAACACACAGCCATATTTAGATAATTTGTATGCATAAAGCAGTTTATTTTATTAAAAACAAAGTGCACCTCTTGAATCGGCTCGTGGATTTCTCTACAAATGGACCTTGGAAGAAAAATATAATTTTCGTTTTTTTTTCATTTTCAACGATACTGTACAGTTACCTGTGATCGCAATGGAATATTTTGTCTTGTTTTCCTGTAGGGATACATGGAAGGCATATAAAGTCTCGTGTTTTAGTTTATCTATTTTTGTATTATTGGATGAACTAAGCGTGTTGTTGTCAACGTATATCTCTTGTGAAGACTAGTACCTTAAACTAGTCAGATGAAGCTTTTTCTCTGTTTTTGGTGTTTATTTGAGGACCATCCACGTTACAGTGATACGTTTCCATACTTGCATCCATACCCCCTACCCCTGAGGATAGGTCGGGATTTTTTCTTTTTGGTTGTCACAACCACCGCATGTGAAGACAGCTAAGCGTAAAAGCACAGGTGTTTCCCCGGCCCTTGACAACTAAATATTGCCCCCGGGGTATTGGTTTGGGGGGGGGGGTCCTCAACATTTCTCCGGGAAGCTGGGACGCAAAACATGACGTTTTCCCGACTATCCCCAGTGGACCACGGGGTGGGGATGTGCATGCTACTGACTGGTGCGTAATAAGAGAAATATTTTTATAAAGTCCATGGATAGATCTTTATTGCTTTGAGGTACTGGGCGTTAGGTGTCTCTATTACAGAAGATGAACTGGTCGACGCTGATTTACGTTGACTGTAGACGCACTGAAATCATCGTCAGTATGAAAAAGTCGCATTTTCTTTTTTTTTGTCCTTTCAATTTTATTCATTTATAAATACATTTACATTTATGCCATACATTATAAACATATTAACAAATAGTATAAAAATAAATGGATTTATAAATTATTTTTCGAGAGAAAGAGAGAGAGAGAGAGAGAGAGAGAGAGAGAGGGAGAGGGAGGGAGAGAGAGAGAGAGAGAGAGAGAGAGAGAGAGGGGGGGGGGAGAGAGAGACATAAAAGTAGAATGTATAGATACTTTTTGCACCATCTCTTCAATAAAAACATATTTGTGTTTTCTTAATTTAATAATATTATAAAGTTACTCCATTCGTCTCAAACACTTCACTTTGATTTTTTATTTCTGATATTGTTTTCTCTATTTGTATTCTATGTTTCAGGTATTCTTTAAAAGGTTCTATTGATGGACTAGTTAGTGTGCATTTTGATTTGAAAATGAAATATTTTGTAAGAAGTATGATGTAATATGTTAGAATGCTTTTTTGCGGATCATTACTTTGCACTGTGCAGAACGATATATCAAAATAGTTAAACATATTAATAGATGGAACATATACTTTTAAAAAATTATAAATATTTCCCCAAAAGGCTTGTATGACATGGCATTCCCAGAACATATGTTTGTTGCTGTCTGGGAACATAGAACAGAAATCACATAGGGTAGACGGAACTAGTTTGCACTTTAGTAAATACGAGTTGTTTGGGATAGTTCTCATTAAGTATTTGTATTGGAATTCTCGCAGTTTTGTGTCAACAGTACATTATAAAGGAGTTAAAAAGATATTCTCCCATTTCATGTTATCGTGTCCTATTTCATGGTTCCATTTATGAATTTGCTTAATAGGATTATTTTGTTTGGTTTCAATCAAAATGTTATATGCAATTTTATTGATTTTTCTTTTATTTTTGATTTTATCGATTAGGTACTTTGGTGGACTGTATGACATAGGTTCTGTAGATAAAGTTTGTTTCCATTCTGCTGGTATGTTTTGTACGAGACTATGGTATTTAGTAAAATCACCAATTTGTATATCGTACAGTTGTATCAAATCTCCGAAACTATAGAAGTTTGAAGATCTGTAATCATAAATGTGCTCTATAAAGAGTATCCCTTTGTCATACCAATCTTCAAAGAAGAATGTGGTATTTCTATCAAGTTTAATTGAGCTATTATTCCAAATGATTTGATTTGCTATTTGTTTGTGTTCTGATTTAAAATTTATCTTACTCCATGATAACATTATGTCTTTGAGGAATTTTGATTTTATATTTAACAGTTTTGCATGTTTTTCTGTCATGTTGCATTTAAAAAATAATTTTCCACCATAATTGGCTAATTCTTGTTCATATATATGCTGCCAGTTATTGGCTTTATCATTTTCTAATCGTTTTATCCAGCTTATTTTTAATCCATCAATAAAAGAATGAATATCCACCATTTTTAAACCTGCATTTTTATAGTCTTGTATAAGTCGCATTTTCTTGCCTTTTGTCCTTTTCAAAGGTTTAAACTTCTCTTTTTTCTGAAAGACAAATGATCAAAATTACACGGTGCAAAAATTCATAAAGATGCGGTGCTTTTACGGACATTGTTGAGCGGTGCTTATATTTCTACAATGTCAGTGTTGAGCGGTGCATAACTGCGAACACGTTTTCATGTAAAAATAGCAGTTATATACAATAAAGCATGTTGAAATGTTTGTAATTTGTTTATTCTACCATAACATACTATTTCGCAAACGGAATAATTCATTGAAAGGGTTTAAACTCTGCAAAAATGCGATTTTTCGCGTCAGGAAAGTCACTTCTTTCACGACTTGCTCAAACTGTTTTCACTATTTTGAAGTTAATATCTACTCAATTTCGATGCGGTAAACGGCAAATAGATCTTAAATATATACTTCATTCGGTGGAATATCATTATATTACCAACATACCTGCTTTTCTCGTTTTTTGGGGTGATATCGTTACTTGCCAAAAATGTGCATCAATTATTTTGGCAAAAGGAAGTGGTGCATTTGTCAGAAGTATGAAAATTCGACGGTGAACGGAAAAGTTGTGGTAATCGCCTTGTCACCGTGAACCTGTGATCTAAACAGAGAATGAATCCTGGACCTTTCGATCCCGAAGCGCCAGCCCTACTCCAAAGCAATTATTTATGTAAGGATTCACACGCTGTTCGTGTCTAATGTTCAGTATGCTCATTTCAGGACCCAGACGACGAAAATGAATAATTTACTGCGTCATATGAACTGTGATTCACATTTTAATTGTAACTACTAATAAATTTTCTATAATTTTAAAATAATAAATGTAAGCAAACCCTCAATGTCACTGTTTTCTTGGTATTTGTGGATACCGGAAGTCGACGCTCATAACAGAAACTTGTGTATGTGTTTACGTTTGCTAGGCGACATCGTGTTTGTTTTCCCGACGTCGCCAAAAAAAATTCCCGCCTAAGTTAAATAATTTTGAAAAACATGCTCACAAAATGTTATTTTTATGCTACATCGGATAATAGCGTTTACGCAAGCATTTTCGTGTCAATACATCTGCACAGTCCCGCGGGGGTGTTGGCGCCCTCGCCCTCACGGGCATGCGTAAACCCTAGTACATAAAAGACTTATTTTTCAGATTTTTGCATCCACACATACGTATGTAGCTAATGATCTAACTAAGAAAATGAAAATGCATATGTTTCCGTTCAGTAATAAAAAAACATACATTGTAGTGAATACGAATAGACTCTCCGAAGTTTCAGCAGAGAATCTATTTCACTTTTTGGCCCTGTTTATTAGCCAACAAGATTGCTTAAAAGACGGGCCAATATTAATATCATGTTTTGACCCTGCCCGGGGCCGATAACTGATATATATTTCGGCCCTGATATAGTGGAACCAGAGGTTTTATTAAACTAGGTCAATGCTGTGTTATAGGGCTAAAATTGATAGTTGTTCAATAAATGTAGTTATAATTACTGGCATTCTGTATACAAGATTGATAACTTCTTCAAATGCATTTTAGTCTGTTGGTGGAAATGACGTCATTTGTCGCCAAGCGGGTCATAGAATGGCCCAGACTATGCATTGGTGAAACAAATTCTAGATCATGCTGATAAATAAGGTTGTCAGCGTAGTGTTAATGTTAAAAGTTGAATGTATTTATCATATAACTAAAATGTGATTCATTGTAATTCCAGTTCACAATTTCTGAATATCCATATTTCGATGATATTTACATGCTGTGATGATGGGCAAAAATGTTTTATTCAATACATTTGACGTCATGGTTCTAGCTTGTACAATTACGTGATGTGTGTTTTAAAGCATTAGCATAGTTTACTTCTAAACATCCAACATTTATATCTTGTAAAGGCCTTGAATTACTCACATTTGTATTTTCGTAGCCCATTTGGCTACCGTTAAACTTCATAAATGTCGTTTAAATTATATCTTGCTATATTAATTACTTCAAATAGTTCCATCAAGATATCATATTTACAAACAAAAAATCGAAAGTGTCAGCGATTCTTTAAAAATGTCATGTAAATTACGTTTTATCGCGGTACTAAAAATATAGGAGGCATTTCTCGGTCAATTCATACACCGTTTATTATACTTCCTATACATAATTCGTTTTTTTTCTTCAGGGACAAATAACTATGCTTTAATAACGTTATTAATGTCGCATGAAGTTTAATATTTTTATGACAGTTCCAATCTTGCGAAATGGAAGGGATATAGTGACCTCAATCAAGTGATATAGATTAAGTATCGAACTGATGGATTATGAACAGAACCAATTTCGCCCATTATTTGCTCGACAACTGCTTTACCTTTCACACCACGTCTTCCATATGTTTACACATTCTGTCTAAATCACATTTATACTAAACATAGTAAATCATGGTAGATCACCTCGATGAAAAGTGACAAAAAATGTGGCTTGAAAGTGAAAAACAAAATACACAACACAACACAACTAGAGCAACATAGCATTTCGCTAGTGACCAGGGCAGTCATCAAAACGAACAAGGTCAAACTCTTTTGGCAGTGATAAGGAAATCCTTATTTCGATAATCAGCTGTTTGGTTGAAGTTCTACAAGATACAGCACGACAAGGAAAAGTGTTGCACGTACAGACACGTCAAAACACATATGTTGAAAACATGAGCCAGAAAGTCTTTAATTAGCATCAGTCTGCACAATTTCGAACCTTAATAGCGAAATTTATTTGAACAACTTTCGTTGATCGAGAAATAGATGTGTATTGTATATAATTACGTTATCCAAATTGGTTACATATCCGTAATTAAATACAAGTGTACACAAAATGTACGTCGCAACGCCAGATGAGCTAAAATGTCCTAATTTAATTATTGTTGCATTATTTCACAAATACTTAATTCAACTGGACTACTCTTAGGTAACAATATTTCAATTAATTCGAGATTTGTTTGTTTTAACGATATATGACTTATTCACTTTTTGTTCAGAAAAATTCATAATAGCTTTTACGTAAACATTTGTTATGTATGGAACCAATATTTTCCGTGCCATGTAATACCCAATATAAAACAAATATTAGTTCATTTAAATAGATAAACACGTTAGTTTAGAAGCACTATTTCATGCAATTCGATCGTGTATCATACAATAAGGCATTAACCATTCACGGGTACAAGCATGCATTATAGTGACGATAAATCGCTCATATACGGTTTATAAATTTAACACGCATTCATTTCGCTCCATTCATCACTTCCTGCTTTGTTCGAGGGTCATTCAATAAATTCGTGGACTGGACTTGTCATTTTAATACACATTGACACAGATAATAACTCATTGTATCACACTAAGCTACTGCCTTTCGGACACAAGTGCAGAAAATATTGCACGAATCTACGCATTTTAAAAGAAAATATGGATAAAACAAAACTATCACCTTGCCGCAATCACCACACAACGCAACTATATTCTGACGTCAGCGACGTTATTGACATTTTGCAAATACTTAACCTGATATTGAATTACGCCATTAATATAAATTGAACACAGATATTTTAGTTATATATTATTAAATACGTCTACTACAACGGTTTATGTGTTCAAAGTTAAGTATTAAGCTGGACTTAATGGTTGTATGCTAAATTGAAACGCCTTTCAAATTTTGAGTCAAACTCAAACGTCTAAACAACTTAATATTTTCACCAAATATTGTGATAATATCTTGCAATAATCTAGCAAACGTATGGGAATGTAAATGAATTATTTCGGAATTTATAACTAGTTGAACTAATGAAAAGGGTATGTTACGTCGGTCGGGGATGGTAGCGCGTTACTATGGCAAACCAACGGCTGCTGACATGCTACTGTGTTGCATAACTAAAGATATTTTTGTATCTACGGTGGGTAATAAATGAATATTTATAATGAGATAAGAAATTATTTTTTAAACACCAATACAATTATATGAGAACGATTGTCTACGAATATATTAAATGACCCTCGTCTGTAGTATAACACAGGATGAAAATAAAGCCTACTATAATTAACTTAGATCTAAGCGTAAATATCATATCTGCACTTACAGAAATTCTAAGAAGAACATCATTGGAAAAAAACATACACTAAGTGACGAAGTGATTTTCTTCACCAACAATGTCATGTTTTTCAAATACCAAAACCAATGTGCAAATCATTCAAATACTTGTTGTTTTAGTTTGCGCTAGTAACACTTGAGAAATAGTTCATAAAGCATTGGTTTTTAATGAAATGGGACATAACTACAGGGTGTTGCATAATATCTGTCCCCATTACAAACGAATACCATGAGTATGTACATGGGCTCGTCTGATATCTTCATACATCAATGGTACGCCAACATTTCTAAGTTTTTTTCAGCATATAACATGTCAACGTTTCTATCAAAGCACCCCATTAACAAACATTCCTACAAAATCTCATGTTTCGATAATTGTCAAAATGGCGCTCAAAGTTATTTTTAACCCAAATTGATAGCATAGCGCGTAAAGTATTGAATGATAAAACAAGTTTAAATTAATAGTGTTTATTAACAAAATAATATTTTGATTTTAAATGTTTATATTCTATACAACAAGTTGAAAATAATTTAATTAAATAGCTTTGGTTTCTAGTTGCTAGGCAACGAAAGAATATAACCATGCAGCTACATTCTTGCTTGTAGTCAAGCAAACAGGTGACAGGTTTTCAAATATTATTTTTTCCAAATAAATTTTTAGACATATGGAGATTTTAATACAACCACCAAAGGAATTTATGAATTTAAAAGAATAATTTAGAAAGAAAACAACCAAAGACCAGGCACTTGTAGTTAGTATGAAAGCGAGAAAGGAATGTTTTTGTGCTAGCTTCTTTCATCACGTAGCAGCTGGTAACCAAAGCAACTGTATCACACATAAGCTTCTTGATTATCACAAATGGATTCAAATTTCATATCAATATAATAATTTTGTTTTTAAAGACTATAAAACTAGTTATATCACACAAAACGTTACAAGCTATGTTATTTAACTTGGAAAGCAAATTCAATATGAACGTTATTTTTACATTTCGAAAAATTGACATTTGTCATAAAATCTTAATTCCAATGTTGGTTTGAAAGTAAAATTGTGATATTACATACTGAATAAAACTTTGAAATATTGGCTAAGCATTGGTATATGAAGATATCAGATGAGATCAGACATGTACGCATGGCATTTGTTTGTAATGGGGACATGTATTATGAAACACCTTGTTTGTACATTACATATGAAATTACCTCTTGACACAAGTAAAATACTAGTGTTTGGGCGAACAACACATTACCATGCTTGCTCACCAAGTATTTGCTTTAAATTAGCTTAATCCCATGCAAAAAGTTTGAGGTTGAATTATATCGCATTTCGTATTGCGTATTAAGTAAGTTTCCAGGAAACTATTTATTTTAATATGGTTAGTCATATTGCAGTGTTGTTCCTTTTGCAGACGACACAACACAATTTTAATTTGATTTAGTTCAATTAGTGTGTGCTCTGTATAATAGTGTATATGAGATTTCATTGAGCGATTTATGCGTTTTTCATTTTAAGTAGTTGTGCCATGAAGATGTTGTTATCAACGGATAAATGTCATAATTGATAAATTTACAAATATGAAGATGTAGTTGATGAAGCATTTGAGCAAAGAAAATATAAACAGATAACATGACACAAAAAAGCCGAACGAGAAAATGAAGTTCCCAAGTCACAGCTGTCAAAAAGATGGATTATAAAATCATTTTCAAACGCTGTGTTCGGCTTACGTGTAAACTGTTTTTACGTTAATCCTAACGTTTCAAATGTTATTTCGAGTTTGTTTTCAAAGGTTTTATATTTCAGAGAGTTATGTCGAAGTACAATGGTTACTTATACAATATTCATGTACATTTTGTGAGACAGATGAGTAAAAACAATTTGATTTTTTAACATTATAAAACAACATTCAATTTTGTACATATGCTAAATATGGTACAAGAAAATTCAGAGATTCAACGGGATGCATAGAGTTACATTTCTTGAACAGCCCGTGTACTGTAAACTAACATAATCACGTGTTTTAATTGGATTGCCATATTCAGTGGCTTACTACTCATGATGTAATAGCGATTGATATAAAACATTACTTCTCAAGTTTTAAGTAATAGAAAGAGAACGCAAACGCGAGGTTGCCTTATTTCGTCGAGGGCGGAGCCCGAGCCTAAATAAGACAACCGAGTGTTAAGTTTCTCTTTCTGGCTTATATCATTGGCTGTCAAATTGTATTAGGTGTGGCTTAATGTCACATAACGGTACATTGTCCTCGCTGACCGATTAAAATTTCCAATACCACGTTGTGATATTAAGGGAACGGAGTACAACTTGGAGATTGTGCATGTTTTTCAAGAAAATTACACCTTTTCTTCTTTCGGTTTGCAAGGTCATTGCAGTTTTGCATGATACAAACTCATGAATGTATTTTATAATCATTTCTTTGTAAGATTTCTGTCCTTATACTACTGACTAAGTCCCCAACAACAATCTTTGACTTTTAATGTCATGTTTACTTTGATTGTGAACGGGCAAGATTTGCAATCCAATTGCTGTCATATGCGTCAACAAATTTGAATTTATTTGTGTCTAACCTCAAGTACAAATGTAATATTATCATAATACAATGCCTATTTTATCCGACAAAATAAATTTGAAAAAAGAAACATTTTTGAAACTTTACTTCACTGTAGATTACACTCTATTACCTTAAAGTTGTAGACCCAAGTACGTACTTTTCAAGCACGGACATCACGGATTATTTTACAGTTAACGTATAAACAGTGGTACACTGCAAAATCATTGAATTTCGTTGGGATGAAATTTCGTGGTTTTGGTAAATATGACCATTTCGATGGGACTTTAGTTCGTGGATTTTGCATTTCAGGTAATAAATGCAAGGGTAAAGTTTATTGTTCGAAAGGATTTGATTTTGAGGTTGAAGGGGAACCATAAAGTCCGAGAAATGTAATCGCCCACGAAAATTAATGATTTACAGTATGCAGGATAATATTATCATGCACTGCAGTTATTGCACTCATTCCTTTGAAATATAAGTCCCACCCCCTCGATTATCATTGGATTTAGCGCCACCCCTTCAGTTAACATCACGTAGCCATGATATAAATGTCGTTTAATGCATCATATTTATTGGTTTTAAATTCTATTACCGAACCCCATTAAGTTAATTGCTATATCGCAGGATTGTATGATTCCATTATGATATAATAACTCTCCGCATATTGCATGCAGATAACACTAAATGAAATTGCTTTAAGAACTTATGAACATACATTTTAATTCACCCCATGGCAATAATAAACTTATTCAATAAAGATAAATTTCAAGCGTTTATAAAGCTCACATATTTATGAGTTGACGATACGCATTTGATACGTAGTAAGTCATTGTTAGTTAGTTAAATTTTATACATAACGATACAACACTTAAAAGCAATTGAAACCAGAGTTATCAGCTGATTCCGCTTGTAGCCACCTCGCTTAAATAACACCTTTAGACTATAGTCCATGGCTATATAGATAAACAAAATCATATTGTATTTACTGCCGAACAAATTAATACTTGTAACGTAAGTTCAGTGTAGCAATACTCCTTGATTTTTGTGCCAAGAAGATTTTTTTAACAACATCATCGTCAAACAAATACATACATTCTTAAATCTGAGCACAATTATTCAACGTAAAATAACTATTTCTAACATATAAACATATAACGTTTTTCATTTTTGCATAATGTCTCGTTTATAAAAATGAATTTCAAACATAAGAATTGGCATGCTGAGGTTCTGGTAATTGATGTTTCGTCACGTGGTGTCTGTTACTTGGTTCATGCAGTATAGTGATGTAAATTTGTGATGGATGTGCACTTTGTAAGCGATATGTCGCTCAATTTAAATGAGTCATGTTATTCTACAGAAAATGGGTGTATAATTATTCCTTCAAGGCGCACTGTTTATTTTTGCAGTTAGCAAAACTTTCCTTAGCTGTTTGATAACACGACGAGCATGTGGCTATTTCGCATTTTTCTACTGATAAGTAGAATAAATGTTGAGCATCATACTATTTATGATAAAATATAATATTATACACTTGATCGCCTTATTTCATATCGCATATCCTTGTTATCCCTAGTACAATCAGATTATATATTTTTATTTCAACGTACATTTCATTAGAGATAAAAATGGATTTTGATTGTAATGAACCTTTTATTTACGTGCCATAAAGATGTATTTAGGCTTATCTACAAATAACGAGATGTCATGTCGTTCTTATCAGTTTCTATTACAACAAAAAGTTTTAATTATTTGGAAGGAAATAAGGTGAAATACATAAAAAAATTCCATTACATATTTACAGTAAATCATTCTGATATCCATATAGCTCACAGCAATAATAATTTTAATTACACATTTTTCTATAACTTAATAATATTTTGTATAACACGTAATGTAAAAAAAGAAAAGAACCACCAACATGGTAGACACTTACAACCCTATATTTTATGTACACGCACTGAGTAATGTCTATTTTTGGTCGAAATACACCCATGTAACCGACTGTTTATTAACCCCCCACCACGATACAGTATCGAATGTAATGGATTATATGAAATTCAAGAGAACTGATTTTAGGTTTAGGTATTTTAATTGATGCGACATTGTTTGTTTTAACGAACTATGACTATGATCGTATGATTGTTTACATTAATAGTTTCTGTGCAAGAAACAAGCTTTCCTAGCCATGTAATACACGCTATAAAACAAATGTTAGATCTTAAAAATAGATGCAGCACGTTATTGTAAAATAACTATTTCACGCATATCGATCGTTAATCTCATTATTTCCTGCTTTTTAGGTGGTATAACAGAGAATGAAACACAAGTGCACAATAATTTACCAAGACCGAAGCGGAAATATCATATATGCGCTTATATTATATACTAGAAATTATCATTGTAAAACATACTCAAAGTGACGAAGTGATTGTCATCACAACCAAGGACATGCTGTTTAAATACCAGAACTAATGTGAAGATCTGTCAAATACTTGTATTTTTAGTCTGTGCTAGAAATGCTTGAGTAATATTACACAAAACATTTCTTTTTTTTAACGAAATTGGACGTAATTATGCACCTTTCACATAAAAATGCCTCTTGACACTAGTCACCAACTGTAAAGTAGTGTTTTGACGAAACACACATTACTTTACTTCCTCACCAAGTGTTTACTTAACCAAATCCTGTGTAAATCGTTTTAATATTGCGAAATAACTTTTTTAAGTTTCCAGGAAATGTTTCTAAATGTGATTAGTCATATTGCAGTTCATGAGTGTTGTACCTTTCACAGACGACACAATTTTAATTTTGAAAATGAATTAGTGTGTGCTATGTATAATATGGTATAGGATAGTTCATTAAGGTAATACTCAGTGCAACAATTGATGACCTTGACACATAGGGCATGGAAAATTTGTTTTATGAATATTTCTCCAAATATCATGTGTAGACAAACCAAATTATTACATTTTGTAAAACGTTATCTAAAGAAACTAAAACACTTTTGAAAACGGACATAGAAAAGAAAATGATAATACATTTTGGGAATAAAAAGTCTAAAAAACGATATTTTTTGTGCAAAGCTATCGTCATGAATAATAAGTGTCAACCACTAAAATGTACGCAAATGCATTAATGAAACAATAAACTAGATGCTCGAACCAAGAACAAGAACAGTATACCATTAATCACACGTTTGATAATATCTACTTCATTCACATCACGATCATGGAAGTTGCCATGTTGAAAAAATCATGAAGAACTTTCGGTTTTAGAGTAAAGTTTATCCTACAATAATGCAAAGATCTGCATATGATCTATAATATGATTGACTTACGTTAATGCCTTGATGTTACATCTCCACTTTCATGTAATGCATATTAGAAAAAAACATGAAAGAAACAAGAAAGTGAACTGAAATATTTCTGCTTTCTATTTGTTTACATTTTGACTTTACGACCGGGAGCTCAGCACCACGTGACTAGAAAACAAATATTACTCAGCAACGTTTTAAAAGAATTTGACAACATTTTTATTAATAATGGAATTAATAATGAAAAATATATCTTATCTGAATAAAACTTTGGCAAAATTTTCACAGCAAACGTGTAAATTTATTGCTGAAATAACGCACTACAAACATAAACGCGTAGTATTATTTCTTCGGCGGTTAATTTACTCGACGGAAGTGCTGGTTCCGTATTGCGTGCAACGTCCCAATTTACATGATGGCTGACATACTTTCTTTATCAACAATGTGTCATTTAGAATTTTTGCTCACAGGTATGTTATTTTCACTCGATCTTTATTTTTAATTGTTTGATTTTGTTTTATTTGTAAGATTTCAAATTAGGGGTGGTAAACCCATTGCTGATCTTGATACAGGTCTTTGAAACGAATCATTTAAAAATCTGGTTGTAAATGTGAACAAATGCGATCATCCGTTCATTTTTGACAAATTCACGCTTTTTTCGTGCTAATGCAATCAAGTTTTCTAGATGGTAGCGTGGTTCATTTTAAAACCTATGGTGTACTTTTTTATCCATGCAATCCTTCGGCATAATGCAATTTATATTGTTTTCGTGATACTGTGAAGTGCGATAAAACATTTTGTAACGGAATTTCAATTTATTTTCTACATTAATTTGTGAAAATGGGAAATAAACGTAAAAAAGGACAACGGTATTTAAGATTTGGTATTCGTGGAGGAAAGCATGCATATAAGGCAAAAAGACATGCAAGAGTGTTGAAAAAATTGTGTGAGGAAACCCTGAGTTGCGTAAAACAAGAAAACAGTTTTATTATAAAGAAAAAAGACAATTGGAAGATAACTTTTGCAAAAATGCTTGTATTGAAGGCTAAAAGATTCATAATACGCGAAACCCATGGACTTAAATTCAACATTACTAGTGTGAAATGTGATACCATGCATGGTAATAGAATTATCAACATTGAAAACCTGAAAAGTCATGTTGGAGAAATAACAAAGCATTCTGCTATATGTGATAAAGCTCGTCAGATAGCTATTAATGGACTTGATCCAGTGACATTAATCGCTGAGAAACGAGACGGATTGCATTGCATTCTGAGAGGAAAATGCAATGGTTGTTGAAAATTATTTGAAGTTTCCAATAGTGGCAAGATAGACTCTGGAAAGGGAATGTTATCAGACATTAATGTCAGAGGTGTATGGGGCAGCATGGTTACTGGAGGAGGATGGTCTACTATGCATGAGTTCTTGGGAACATTAGGTAATGTATAACTTTCTTTATTACTGATTCTTTGATAGTGATTAGCGAACTATTCATATCTTAGAACTGTCAGACAATACCGTTTCAATTATGTATAGTACAATATTGTATCAGCATATGTATGAGAATTCACGGCCCTTATTTGACTTCTTTTGGTACCAAATATTGGAACCATTTGCCTTCTTACGAGGACTATGGTTAGGTGAGCTGTATGTTTCATATGGCTATGACTGTCTAAAAGGGTGTTAAACTCAAACAAACAGCAATTCATATATATATACTAAACAAACCCACATACACTGTTGAATAAACATATTTAACTTCTTTTTTGGCTCACCTGAGCACAAAGTGGTGAGTTATAATTGTGATCACTCACCATCTGTCATCCGTCCACACTTTCAAACGGCATTTCATCTCCAACCGTTTGGCCAATTTTGAAGAAGTTTTGCCAGATTGTACGTGGCATTGGGGGATTAAGTTATTGCTCAAATTATGGCCCTGGGGTCAAAATTGGCTCCGCCCCGGGGTCTTTACATGGACTTATATAGGGAAAACATATATAAAAATCTACCTGTTTAAAACTACAATGCCTAGAGCTTCTATATTTGGTATGTAGCATCATCTAGTGGTCCCCTACCAAGATTGCCCAAATTATGTCCCTGGGGTCAAACTTGGCCCCGCCCCGGGGTCACCGTTTTACATAGACTTATATAGGGAAAATATAAAAATCTTCTTGTCTAAAACTACAATGCCTAGAGCTTTGATATTTGGTATGTAGTATTATCTAGTGGTCCTCTAATACGATTGTTCAAATTATTCCCTTGGGTGAAAACTCTGCAGTGCTGCAGTTATAATCAATTGAGCGATATAGGGTCATCATGGCCCTCTCGTTATTCATATGATGAATCGATGATACCTTAATAATATATGATACTATTAACAGTTTCATTATACTATTTTATACAGGTGTGCCAATTATAACTCAGACCAAGTATACACAGATGGAAGCACAGATTGGTGAATGGTGGAGAGAGGTATTACAGGAAGACATGCTTGAAGCTGGCAGAGAAGAAAGGCAGCATGCTATAGACACAAATAAGTTCAATGACGGTGTTCCTGCTATTACAGTGGTTTGTGATGGAGGATGGAGTAAACGTTCACACAAGCACACATGCAATGCCATGACTGGTGTTGCAGTGATTATTGGATTACATACTAAAAAACTGCTGCACATAGGCATAAGGAATAAGTTGTGCTACGTATGCAGTGCAGCTGAAAGTAAACAGCAACAACCAAAAGACCATGTTTGCTTCAAGAACTGGTATAAGTCATCCCAAGCCATGGAAAGCGATATTATTCTTGAAGGATTTATCAATTGTGAGAAGGTTCATAATGTGAGATATATCAATATAATTGCAGATGGAGACAGCTCTGTGTATTCAAGTATTGTTGAGAATGTTACAGGTTGGGGTTGCTATGTTAAGAAAATGGAATGTGCTAATCACTCATGTAAGTGCTTGAGGTCACACCTCGAACAATTAGTCGTGGATTAACCCTATTACAAGGGGAAAGGGAAATTGACTATTAAATAGAAAAAAAATTGTTCAAGGAGTAAGAAGTGCAATAAAAATGAGGAGTGCAGAGAAAGACAGGACAGCTGCCACTAAAAAAATTAAAATGGACATAAAAAATTGTGCTCGTCATGTTTAAGGCTATCACAATATGTGCTCTACAGACTTTTGCAGATATAAAGGGAAGGAATTAAAAAGTAAAAGTTCCGTTCCAGAAAATGCTGACACAAACGAAGATTCTGACGAGAGTGATACCCTGAAAGAAATAAGTGATATGTGGACTGACACGGTTAAAGACTTAACCCCTGCAGAATTCCATGACATAAGGATTGGTGGGAAAGCTGAGTGTTCAATTGATGAACAATTGCTTAGTGATGTATTTTTAATTTTAAACAGAATGGCTGAAAAATCTGATAGACTCATATGCAACTTCACTAGCAATCTTGCAGAGTCTTGGATGAACATCCGTTGTAAATTTGATGGTGGTAAAATGAACAACAGAAGTTTTAGGGGTTCATTTTACGCTCGGTGCTACGGAGAGGGTTTACGGTCAAGTCGTGGACCAGCATGGTCACCTTTAGTATACAGTAAAGTTACTGGTAATAGACCAGATGATGTTTTCATAGCAACATACAGACAGAGGTCTAAACAATACTTAAGAACTGCCAAACATCAGAAAGACATTAAAGTGAAACAGAACAGGACGAGAAAAAAAATGTTAGCGACAAAATCCAATGTGACAAAAAAGGCTGCTAGATCATATGGACCAAAAGTGTTGGAAGATCCCTCAGATGTTAGTCCTGAAGAACTGAATTTGCAATGTGACACATATTTAAAACAAAATATATGCCTGTCAAAAGATGAAATAAAAACAATTGAAATAGAGACCAGAGGCCAATCAGTGAATGATAGATGGAAAATTGAAAGAAAAAAGCGATTAACCAGTTCAGTGTTTGGGGAAGTAATGAATAGAAATCTTACAAACAACAGTAATTGTCTAACAAAACGTTTACTATATACCAACTTTGAAGGAAATATGTTTACCCGGAAAGGATTATTAGAAAAAGAAAATTCCAGACAAGAGTACATGAATGTTATGAACAAAGACAGTAAAATAGTATCACACATATCAGTGCCTGGACTAGTAATTAGTGAAGACTATCCATTTTTGGCATCTTCAAGTGATGAAATAGTTCATTTGATGGATGGTTCAGAAGAATTGATAGAAATAAAGAATTTATTACAAAATAAGAACTACATGATAAAAGATGCTGCTGTGAATGAAAAACAATTCTGTTTAAACTTTAAATCAGGGAAATTATCTCTTAAAGCCACAATAAGGTTCCGGAACGACATACTTTCTATAGATAGAAAACACAAATCTTTGTTACTGATTTGAAGACTGATAAATAATTAACACATCAAGCTATTAAAACACGCTCTTACTGTCATATATGTGAAATAATCTTCCCTTGAAGATTGGCATAACGAGCCCGGTTTGTTTACAAATACGGCATTTTACAGCATCTCCGTCACTTTCCGGAGACTACCGACAATTTTTCGCCAGTTTCTTATAACCAATGGATGGATAGCACACCTATTGATAACGTAGGGCGCACACTATAACCCGGTTCTACCAGTACCTTCCGGTATCGTATATAGTAGCCCTAATCACGTTGTATATTGCCTTGTTGTATAATTGAAACATGCCAGAGGCGGGGAATTAACTATGCGTATGCAATATAGATAGTGCGAATGGCTGTGTGCAGATGTATTAATTTCTCCGATAATTATTAGATTTATATTTTCATGTACAGTAGAATCTACAATAAAATAATAATTGTTTACTTGTAAGTATGTAAATCTGCATGTTCAATACGTGTACACGAATGTTGTGAGTTATTTAATTTTCATAAACACGTGTCAATCATTATGAAGGTCAAAGAGGTGGCCTTTACTTTTAATATCAATATAAAACGCACAAACATGATCATATGAATGGAAAATTAAAATATATGTTATATCCAAACGCCCTCAAATTTTCCTATGCATATGTATTTAATTGTAGCTAGCTACATTTTGTTTATTGTCTGATACAAAATAATCTGTAATAAAATATAAAAAAACTAGATGTTTTTGTTTGTCCTTAGAATGAAAAGATCGTATCTACAAAATCATATTTTGAGAAAATAAGAAAATCTATCTGACAAATTACTCTTTACTTATGGTTAACAAGCTTTCATGAAAATAGGCTCATAAGTAGCGCCTTGTGATATAGATTTCAAATATGGCACTTACGACATTCTCAATCTAAGACAGCAATATGTTATATATCATGGAATTAATGTGCTTGTCTATATAATTCCATGATTATATTAAGTGCTATATCTTCATTCACACTTCTACACTAATCCTTGAATTGGATTATACCAAAGACCTAAATTACACAGATTGGAAACCTGTGCAAAGTCTCACGATATCTCGTGACAGGTCTTCTGAAATCTCGCGAAATCTCGTCTGTTTTAATACCTTATATCTCATGTTCTAATATACTTATGAACAAACTAATCATTCTATGCAATAGATGTATTATTCAGCTTTAAAATGATACCCCACTTATTGAAATAATTCAATTAATAAAACAGTAGACCCCGAAGAGCCAGACCTACTCTTATTTTCATCAAATTAATGTTAATTCCTAGTTTATCAGAAAATATCTGATTTGCCTCATTCAAATCCTGATTTTCTGTATTTTATAAGAGGTAGACAAAATTGAGCTACTTTATATAGTAGAAGAAAATTATCTCTTCAAAATGACACATTGTCCATTAAAATTGGACGACGAAAAATAGTTTATGCACAAAAACTGACTCTGCTGTCTGTTATTTTGCGTTTGCTCTAAATTGTCTGTGGAGTGTCCAATCTGTGTTATTTAGGTCTTTGATTATACCTAACAATTCAATTAGGTGTCAGTCGTGATTAGAATACAATACCCCACGCAATATGCAATACAGTATAGGCCTACAACAGGGTACCGGCAGATACCGGTGTACCGGGTTTTGTGCGTATACTTCCGATCATTGACGAAATCTTCGGAATTGTTCGTTAAATTTAAACGTAAACACTATTGAGTATTTTGTACGGAGGACAAAATACTAAATAGCGTTTTCAGTTGATTATTTCTCATAGAAGGAACAGCGACCTGAGGTCAGATATCGGTTCATTCTAAACCATTTTTAGTATAATTCAATATCTCAATATTTCAATATTCTTTGTAGATAGAAAATACTACGATTTTAAACCTTATTGGGACTTTAAAAGGCAGCATAATTTTTTTTTCCAACTTCAAGGACAATTGAATATTCTAGGGAAGAAATGGTGTGATTTATTGATTAGAAGAACTAATCCTTATGATGTATATATTGAAAGGATTAACATCGACGAAAATCTATGGAATGATGTTATGGTCCCAAAATTGAAAGCTTTCTACCTGACTCATTTGTTACCAGAAATTGTTAGGCCAAGACATGGTACTGTTTCCGGAATCAGAAAGCCTAAAGTTCCTTGGGTTTGTATAACTATTAGTACATCATAATGTAAAATACTGAAGTCATTAGATTAATTATGCCCCCCCCCTTCGAAGAAGAGGGGGAATATTGTTTTGCTTGTCTGTCCGTCTGTCCATCCGTCTGTCTGTCTAGTTTCCGATTGATAACTTGTCAACGGATTAACCGATGGGCCTGATACTTCACAGGTGCATTCCACTTTGGACAGAAGATGACCCTTATTCTTTGGACAGTAGAAGAGCCTTATTGAAACTGGGGTCACTAGGTCAAGGTCACTGCGACATTGAGTGTGAAAATTACTGTGTTGAAAAAAAAACAACCAGTGACTATGTCTCCGTAACCTAATAAGATTAATACTCATGATCAGTTTTGTGTGAAGGCCCTGTTTGGGGGGCATATGTCTCGGACCGCGGATCTCTTGTTATGTTTATGTCAATGACTCATATATTGATCATAGTAAGGACTGTCTCAAGATCAGTTTTTATGAAACTTGTATTCCAGTTTGTTTTGGATGTATCAATAAACATTTATAATATAGTTTTTATTCTGCACTAAGTATGAATGGACAAAAACATATATATCAAATTATCATCAAAGTATATTATATAATTTCGCATAATCACTATATTGTTGATTTATATTGTTATATTTACTGAATTTCAGTATATGTGTAGAAAACCCCCCTTGAGAGATCCTGGTGAATCATTGTCTAAACAGTCAACCAGTACAGCAGTATCAAGTACAGAAACAAGGACTTCAAGCAGGTAATATCCTTAATATAGTTTCTTAATGTAAGTGAATAAATATAGACAAAATGGTGTAAGCTATCAGCTCCGGTATTGTTTATTCAAAGATGATTTTAGCCCATCAGTGGAACTTGTATGATACTTGTATGTAGCAAACATGAGGGCAAATTTAATCAAATAAATGCCAACTAATCTGAAATAAAAGAACAGCAACTGCTTATATATTTGTATTTAATGTTTATTATAATAATTGGTTTATTTATATTGTAGTTAAGATTTCACATTCTGTTTAATGTGCCACATTGACCTTGATCTTACATTTTTAATTAAAACTAAATATTGTATGATAATATATTATGCTTTTCAATAATTACTGACTTTTTTTAAAGAATTTCAAGGAGAAAAAAAAGTTTCTTGGTAGAAGAATTAACCATAAATGGGAGACAGATGAAGGTGTTGATAAATGGTATACTGGCATCGTTTTAGGTAAATATATTTATTTTTCTTTATTATTAGGGCCCAGCAAATTTTTTGCAGGTGCCCTATAGTAATCACCATATCCGTCTGTCTGTCTGTCCGTACTCACCCACTTGTAGTTGTGAGGTGTGGAACAATAGGCTATATTTAGATTCTATTCATTCCGTTGCTTACGGGGTGCAAAATGTTGCTTATGGGGTTTTACAAACAAAAGGATGAACAAAAGAAAACCCCACAATGTCAAGTCAGTGAGAACGTCCGTTCGTCCACATTTTTCATGTTTTTTCTTAATAACTTGCAAACCGTTTAAGGTATCGACTTCAAACTTTAAACATAAGGTCACATCAACAATACACTATTGTATGCCAAATTGCCAAGTTATGTTACTCCAGCTACAATATTGTAAGAATTGTGGCCCTTTGTAAAATTACAATTTTCTTCATTTTTCATCTTTTTTTGTACATTACTTCAAAACCGTTACACATATTCAAATGAAACTTGTTATACATATTGACAGTGACAATACGCACATGTGTAGCTAAGGTCAACAACTCTAGCTTTAATAAATGTTGGCTTGTGCCCCTTTTTCAACTTCAAAACTTTAACATTTGCCATAGTTCAAAAACTTTTCAAGATATTCAAATGAAACTCATTGTGCAGTGTGTCTGTTTTGTTTGTAAACAATGTTTATTATTCAACTAATCGTCAGATAATTACATTTTGAAATATGTTCTTTTTACTTTTCAGTTTCTACAAAACATCGCATCAAGTTTAAGATTTTGTGGCGAAAAAAACCACCATACTTTTTTGGGAACTATTTTTATTTGACAGTTCAGCCATGGAAATAATTTTCATTTTTGTGAAAAAAGGACGTTACATATTGTGATATTGTGAACAATTGACAAATGTTTAGAAAATTATCTTCATGCGAGCATCTAGAAGACACTTTGAACTTGCCAGTGAATCATTATTTGTGTATTTTTGTGATATCATATTTTAAGGAGAGTTGCACAAAAATTGAGTATTTTTAACTGTAAGTAATTATTTCATTTTTTGGTTATATGAACAAAATATGTACTTCATAACTTAATATCATTGTTGTCTTTATTTTGAACTTAACCATTTGGTTATTTTCCCATCTTGAGCTGAACAATAACAATTCAAACTTTCACAGCCAATTTTTGCTGGCGGCCATTTTTGTTGCAATAGTATTACCTTAAGTTATTTAAGTGTGTTTCATTTGACAATTGGCTCCCTTTAATTTATGTTTTGTTTCTGCGCTTGTGAACACCGATATTTTTGGAGTTTGGCATGCAATATTTGCAAATTTTCTGTTTTGGTAGTTACAATGGATACTCCTAACCTCGTTGAAAACCGCATTTTAGTTATTCGGTTGGTCCTAGTCACCATACACCCAATGAGTACGATTATCCAACAAAAAGTCACTTTTTGGCATTTTTTAATGTTTTGTGTTATTTCATTTATGGGCGCAACATGACAAAAACCACCCTTCTAGTGACGAGTACTTCTGCTTATCTTCACAGAAACGATACACGAATGTTTCTTCAACTTCATCTTGGCGATTAGTTAGGAGTGTTTGACCTTCAAAAAGCCAAAAGATACATCCTCTACAGAATTGGCAACTTCGGTTGGAATCATATTGCAAATATCCAAAACAATTATTGTATATGATGGATGACATTTTTTACTAGTATATCGGGTTAGCTGGAAGATATCAAACAATCAGCACTGCTCAAATATAAGTGGGGCACCTCTCGTAGTTGCAATTTTAAATGTTTTGTATTTCAGTCACTTGTGCCAAAGTACAATAAGTATTCATTAGCATTTACATTTTGTATGACCAAACAGATGCGTGAAGATAAATTTACTTTCTTTTAACATGATAAGGCAATGATACATTTCGTACACACGCCAATTTCGACGCACGTAAACTCAGAGATTCAACGTAATACATACAGCTGCATTTATTGAACAGCCATCATATTCTAGACAATACACTGAACAAAATATCTAATTGGTCACCTAACATATAGCCAAAATTTCAGTCAATGATTATTGAAAATACAATCTGTCGATAGTAAGTGTAAAAGAAATGTGTAAACAACACAAACATGGATATTTGATGCAGATTCTGCTATTCTCACATTCAATTATTTGAGATACTAAAAAACAACCCTCAGAACCAGAAATTACAAAAATATAGATAAACGCATTTATAAATAACCTTATGTTTAAACATAAAACGTAATAAACCAAATTCTCATATGGACGAGTAGTCAGTAATTAATTTATATGGCAAAGTTATACTCCAATATGTTGTATGGTTGAGGCGGTGGAATGAAATGAAAAACATCAACTTTTAAGATTTGTCTGGCTTCTGACAGTTACAATGTAATTCGCCATATGAAATCAATGATTTTTTTATATTTTAATAGTTTATCACATTTCCACTGACAGGTTTTGCATTACACATGAAAAAGCCGTTTCGTACAAAATGGGCCATAACTTAGAACATATTACGAGGCTATGTCAAACACGAACTGAATTTGATTAAGAACATAAGGCCGAATGAGTTTAGTACACGAAACATATTTCTCAATTGTTATGTACAACAATATGTGATTTTAAAAAGTGAACAATTAGAAATTTTGTTGAGGGTATAACCTAACATTATTACGTGTTTTAATAAAATCGCCACAATGGGTTGCTTACTGCTGATCATTTAATAGCGATTGATATAAAGCATGACTTCTCAAGTTTTAAATGTCGTTTAATGCATCATGCTTATCGGTTTTAAATTCTCTACAGAACCTCGTTTAGATTATTGCTTCATCGCGGGATATTCCATTATGATTAATGTGTACTCTCGGCATATTGCATGCAGATAACACTAAATGAAATTGTTTTGAGAACTTGTGAACGCATATTTTAATATACCCAATGGCAATTATAAACTTATATAATAAAGATAGATTTCAAACGTTTACGATGCGTACATATTTATAATTTCATCCTGCGCATTTGTTAATTAGTTACTGATTGTTAGTTAGTTAGTAGATAATGATACATCACTTAGAAGCAATTGAAACCAAAGTTATCAGATGCTTCTGTTTCTAACAATCTCGGTTAAAGACCGCCTGTCGGTTATAGGCCACGGCTATATAGATACACTAAATTATAATGTATTTACTGCCAAACAAATTAATACTTGGAACGAAATGTTAGTGTAGCAATACCACGTGACTTTTGGTTACAGTGCCAAGAAGAAATGTGTATTACAACATCTTCTAAAAAATATACATTCCATACTCTGAGTACAATTATTCAATCTAAAATAACTGTTTTTCTTACATGCACATTCGCTGACCATAAACATTCTTGTATAATGTCTCGTTTATGAATTGAAGCTATGTGACGATGAAATTCAAGCATCACATTTGGCATACCGAGGTTCTGGTAATTGATGTTTTTTTTATCATGTGTTGTCTATGTAGTGTGTTACTTTGTTCATGCATTATATCATTGTAATTTTGCGATGGAAGTGCACTTTACGAGTGGCATGTTGTTACATTTTGATGCATTTTGTTATTTAACAGATATTGGCGGTATAATTATTCCTTCAAGGCGCATTGTTTATTTTCGCTGTTCACAAAAAAATCTTTCGTAGTGTCATGAAACCAAGAGCATGTGGCTATAACGTATTTTGCTATTGGTAGAATACATTTTGAGCATCATTAAGTTTATGATGAAAGCTACTTTTTTACACTTGATCTCTTTTATTACACCTGGCTTATCTCTGTTTATCTCTTGTCTAATCAGAGTTGTCGATTTTAACTGTTCGAAAAAGTCTTACACTTTAATAACGAAAGCGCACGATATTTAATTATCGCCATGTCAATTGTACAGAAACTAAAAAAAAATATTTAAGGAATGTCTACCAACAAAAAAAGAATCCTTGACAATAAAGAACAAGTAGAAACATATTTCAAAAGTTTTATTAGGAACAATATAAATTGTATCAGATAAAAAAGGGATATTAATTGTTATGAACCTTTTATTTACGTACCATAAAATATGCATTTAGTCACATCTGGAAATAACGAGACGCTGTGTAGTTCTTATCACGTGCAAAAACAAATATAATGCGCAAAAACGATTATTTTGAAAAAAATATCAAGAGAACTTCATAAAACATTCCACAACTAATTTACAATAAATCATATTGATATCGTTATAGCTCAGAGAAAACATATTTTATTTTAATTATATATTTGTTCAACAATTTAATACGATAGTGTATAACAATTAACGTACAGAAAAGAACCACCAACATAGAAAACGCCTGTAAACAGCCTTATATTTTATGTTATTTAAATGAACCAAGTTAATGTCTATTTTCAAACGAAGAAAGCATATTTAACCGAATGTTCGTTAACCCACATCCAGATAAAAAAGTCGGTAGTCTGCTGTTATATTTGAGTACGGATTGTTGGACAAAATTGGCATGACAATAAATAACATAATAAAAAACATGTACGGTATACCGAGATATACAACATAAATGAGGAAATCGGACAGAAACGCAGCACTCAACTTAACCAGCCGAGCATTGGTTACATTAACAGCAAAACACAACTACACGGTGTGTGGTATGGCTTTTGTGTGAAAGTTGTACTTGTGAGTTTATTTATATAGTTGTGTAGGCGGACATATTGAATATATGTGCGCGAGACAAAGTATGATTTATCATGTGTGTATTTATAATACTGTATAGCGGGTATATTTCGCGGGGGTTTAATTTTCGCTATATTCGCGGTTTACATCGAATGCGCAAAATCTTAACCCCGCGAAATAATCACCAAAAATATACAAATTTTACAAAGGGAGACAATGCATCAAGAAGCTTTAAGAAATTATCCTACATTACTTTGCAAGACCTACAACAAGACACATTGTGTCGCTTGAGTAAAATACGGTAATAATAAATGAGCTACGACATGTATGAAATATAATTAGAAATTGGATATTTGTAAAGAACGTGTTTAAATTTCTATGCATGCATACCAATATCGTCTGAAGGTTTGAATTGTTAGCCGTTTCATCACACTTGTTCAAAATTAATACCAGTTTGGTTTGCGGAACGTGTAAATGTTTGCCGAAATAATTGTTTGTTTGTAAATAGATCTACATGTTTTTCTTATGTTAGCAGTTAATGATCAGTATGTTTGGTTTATTGCGTTTCTTTATCCTTGCCATCAGATAATTCTTATGGGCGAGGCCTCCAGAAGACTTAGTACTTTTAGTTGTTGGGGGATAATGCATCATTCAGAAGATGCCCTAATTCCAGAAGCATTCCTGGTTCTTTGCATGTCATATGCCATATGTATAGCACCAATACATGGGACTTCGGTTTAAAGTCTCATCCGAAAGACTATCAGTAATTTTAGTTGGTCAGCCCGGAATTTGAACACACAACCCCGAGATCAGTAGTGACGATTATACTCATACTCTAACGTTTACCTCCCATTCCATGTTTACCAACAAGGTTTTAATTTCGCGCTCAAGGCCGTTAGCGCGAAATCAAGACACCGTGAATTCAAAAGGACCCAATTAACGCGAAATTTGGACACCGTGAAATATACCCGCTATACAGTACATGCACTGTATCAAATTTTACAATTAAGATGGTTTTATATTGTTAGGATATGCTTGCATATTTGTATAATTACTTGTAATTGTGGGATTCCCCTGCCCGCATCTATAAATGATCAAAATAAAAAAGGCTTCAACCACCAAAACTAAAGAGCTATTTAAATATTAAGACTCAAGCTATCGCCTAATTTCATTATTAATAAGTTGATAATAATAAATGTGTAATGGTATTTCTTACAGACTTAACTTTCCCCGGAAAATATATCACAACAATGACAACATTAATTTCATCTACGAGTATTATGCCAATACGCACGTAAACACAAGCTGTCATAAATGAGCGATTTGTATATAACACATTGCATGTAGTTCTTACATCGGCTTGACATTGCCTCCTTAATCATCTGTTTAAGAATTTTATGAAACCGGTGGTTTTATTGAGAACAGTGACGTAATGATATGTGCTAAAACTAAAGTGCACATCATTTTAAACACCCGTGACATGCGAACACGCGTAATTTTAATCAGTTACATTTACAAGAACACACAAGTGACCTATCTTACCCGAAACAAGTTCAAAATGACTCCTTTGTATAATACATAATTGATAATTTACTGTGTCTCTAAGTAATGGTATATATAAACAGTGTTTATCTGAAAATGTATTGGCAGCGGCAACGCTCACTTAAAGTCCAATAAAGTCTCAGAAATAGCAATATTATACTAACAAACAAGACCGTGAAACATTGTCAGGTTACAGAGCTCCCAAAATGGCATAGAATCAGCATATATTTGATCTTTGTTGACTTTTATCCTAAGAATAATAATCTCCGCAAATCGTCAATTTGTAAACAAAGGAGTATTTTGTCCACCACACAAAATACTCCTTTGTTTACAATCTGAAATCGACGGGTCGTTCCGAAGACAGTACGTAAAGTTCCGTAATATATCGAGGACACATATATTGATGACCAATATATGCATTTAAATGAAAGTCAAATACCAACCGGTATCCTCCGATACTGGTAATCGCCGGTATCCTATTGCACTATATTGTATAGGGTAATCGAGTGTAATATATCACGGGTGAATTAAAGGGTACATTGTTTTCATTAGGTTATAATATAATATATTGAGACGTAAAGTGTCTATTTAGAATGACAAAAATCCAGACATGTATGCAAAAACGTCATTTTGAAAAATGCGATATTTATAATAACATGGGGTTTAGCTCGAATTAGTGCGAGGAACTTATTTTCTATCAATAAAATTGGACAGTATCGAGGTTTCGATTATTTGTATTCTTCTAAAAGCAATTTGTTAAAAACTACTTTATAAAGACACGTGGCCAATCAGAAATTCGTTCAATGTATGAATGAATCTGCCGTTATGCGCGTTCCACATAGCTCATTCTCACAAAGTGTAGTGTTTTTAAGAAAAGTCAATCAACAGGGAACAAATTCATATACCAAGTACGATAATATTCCAAGCTGTTTACGAGACCAACGTGCAAAAAATATTTGCCGTTACGCATGGATGATTTTTACATGAATAAGCCATTTTATTCCGGAAATCGATAAATTAGTGCGTGGAATGAACAAATTACACAGCCTAAGATTTATTGATATAATATATCAGATGACATAATGTTGTTTTAGGGTGGCCAATTAGAAATTTGGTTAAGTTTATAGACGATGCCGAACTACTATTTGAACCTCTTGGTAAACTGACGGCATCGCGTCCGCTGCCATATACGCTGATGACCCGGCATCACTTCTTCCACGATCAACTGGTGCCTTTGGTAACTTTTCGCTTTTCGGCTTGTGATCTTAACATAATCGACATAGCTTCCGTGTGTAGAACTTATCCCTTCGGTGTTTTCGGGGAGCTTTTGACATCGATTCGACTTTGGAAACCTTTCGGGATGTCTACATGATTACGAAGCCTCACAGAAAGCGTCCCGAAGATGTGGATTGAATGTGGAATGATGCGGAAGGGTTCCATAACATCGCGAGGACAAAAAGATACCGGCGGACACCGAGATTTAGTACTTGCCCACGTATATGAATAACTTCACGCTCGTGTGCACTCGGTACTTGACGAAAATAAGCTCGGCGTGTATAACAGTAAACAAAACATCAGAATGAAAGGCCAGAATTATCCATATTGTGTTAGTCAACTTATTGTTGCACAGTAATCAATATTTATAATAACATAATACATTCTCGATAAGTAACTCATTTTGTGCACAAAATATGACTGCTTTTGAGCGTTTATGGGACTTCAAAATAACACCAACTTGTTATATTTTTACTGTGGGCGTTTTTGTTCTAATATAGATTATCGAAGGCTATCTACTAGGAAATTCATTTGATATTAATGTTTAGGTGCTACATGTTCGATCACGGCATTATTTAGAATTATTGAAGATATTAAAAAAAATACTACACACCTATGTCAGTGACTCAATATAACCACTCAACGTATTAAAAGCAAGAAATAGTTTTCTTGAGGCAAACTTGTGCAACACAAGTTTATGTTACCTCGTAAAGTTGGAATAGGTTGGGCAATCATTTTGTTACAACTATCAAAGCATCAAGTGCATTACAACCGCCAAAATAATTTTCTTACTTAGCCCAATAGTTTATATACGTTACCCTAATGGCAGCAATTACAAAAAGCTTCATATAATAGCCTACATGTACCATTTTCTTCAAACTAAATGTGTTATATATTAATTTATTTTAGTCACGTGGTTTCTCCATCCCGGTGGTTTAGATTTATGACATTTAATGCTCATAAATATCAACTTTATTAATCAACGTTCTATGTATCTAATTCTGATTATTTCACTTCCTTGAATGGTTTATATTAATGATATATAAATATATTTTATAACAGTAGTCCTTTTGATATTTGAAATGAACCCGTCATTATCTGGAAAAATGGTTTGCCAATACAACAATCAACGTTTCAGTAATTGCACGCCCGGAGTTAAATATTCGTTTATCGTAATTAGACTATTAATTTCTAATTAGAGTTTCATCAAAGCATGGTACCACGCGTTCTTAATTACAGAAATAATCAAATTCACGAAACGATTAGTTCGACTATTTCCTGTATGTTATAATCGGCTTCCATTGGTTGTATACCATGCTTTATTAAGTAAATTACTTAATGACTAAGTAGTTGTCATCTCTTCGTGTATCAAGTTTAAAATTGTCTATTTCCAATAATTAGAAGTCTTTGAGAGTTATTATCTGAAAACTGTATGGACCAGGATGACGGTCTGAATATTAATTAATCTCTTTCACTTTTTTGGTGGAAGATACTAATCTATATTTATCGTACACGTTATTGAACGGTTATTAAGTACGGCAACATAGTTTCCCATCCAACTAGAGGTGAACTAGTCATTTCAGTTTTATTGTAGTTAAAACAGGGTCTTTCAACTTTTGTACGACTATAATATCATATTTCAGCAGTTTAATTCATATTTTGTTAAGGTAGGCGTGGATATGATGTAGCGCAATTATGGTGTGTGATATAACGTTTTCTGTGCTCGGCTTTTTAAGTTAAAAAATGTTGCTGTCCCTGTCCGATTGTCCCTTATCTTTCCAGAAACACAGATATTCGGACCAGCGTGTATTGGTTCTATACAATGTATGTACTAATAGTTTATTCCAAAAGAGAGCTGGCAGCGCGCGCGGATTCATTGTATCATTCAAACGTTATTTTAACTTTTTTTGTATTTTCTCTCGAAGCCGACAGGTAAGAATTGACAATTTGTGACCAAATGAACATGCTCTGTGACTGTCTTACATGTGGAAATCGAACGCAAACAAAATACAAACGAACACAACGATGTTAGGAAACAAAGCGTCACTCCTCAGTGTAGTTTTACAGATGGTATATCATTCACGATTCATACTAATGTCTTTGATAGACATCTCCACTGTATGTTCTCAAGCTATATTACCCTATATTGAAAATAAAGAAGCAGATTTGATGCCGTTCATATAAACATATGTCCTCTTTATTGCCAACACTCGAAGGAAAACAACCACCTGTTATAATTAACTGATATTCTAACCTCAATAATTCACCATTACTATCATAATAAGTATTAAGTGAAAGTGTTTAAATGCCTAAATATCTGTTAGAACTACCGCACTTGGCTTACGAATCCAATCAGTATTAATTTGATTTCGAACAAAAACGAGATAATTACGGTACTCAGTAGGTATATTTGTCTAGAATGCGAATACACTATTTATTGCAGCATCTAGCAAACCTGTATATTCTAAAACGAAGACGTTTATTGAACACTTTGCAATGTATAGGACGTTTAAAATGGGAACGGATTATTAGATGTTATCATTTATTTTCCATGTGGCTTAACGTTTACTGTAATTCATAGAAACACTTTAAAATAATTAACTACTGGTAACATACGATAGTATCGTGTTCCTTGAATTGAGTTTATTCAAATGAACGAGAACGAGCCTTGTCTCGCTTTATTACATAATATGGATGTATAATGGCTAGATTATATCAACGATGTGGGATTTACTTGTTGTATAAGAAAATAAAATGGAAAAGGACATACACTTAATATGCAATCGACATTATGTATATGTCAAAGTTATATATGCCAAAAGTAAATCAATTGTTATAGAGTATGCGACGATCTAACTGAACGGAGTTATTCTGTGTATTAACAGATACGTCTGACTAAACGAATATGGACATAAAACTTTCAAGAAGTAAATTATATCCAATAGAAAAAGCAATATATATGTCATAGTGTGGCGTGAAATTATACCAATGTCATTTTATTACAAATTTAAAATTGTGTTGATCGCTTATAGCGCGAAATGTGCCATTTTTACCAATTTCAATCTCTTTCACAAATTTGTAGGAAACTAGAACGTTGTTAAAAATTTTAAATATAAATAACTAGTATTTCCCTTTACATGATCATGAATATATTATATTGATAGCATGGCTGAAGTAATGTAATAGGCAAATCCTTTAATGATGACATAAGTATCTCAATAGAGAATAAAGTTAGGAAACGTGTATAACATTTAACGCAAGAGCTGTTTTTAGTAATTTGATGTATGAAGACATTTACTATTCTATTATAACGAATTACCTCCTCAAAGAAATACGCGTTCTTCTACTTCTACGCGGCATATTGATTGATGGGCATAGTTGTAATGTTATTGCGAGTTATGGAGAGGTTTCCAATGTAGTAATGTGTACCTTCTCGTAACTTAATGTGCTCATGTTTTCTAACAAAAGCCTCTCTTGTGACATACTAAATCGTCGTAAATAACTCAACCTATTTAGAGGATATAGTCCAGTCATTTTAACTTTTAACCTCAAACTAATTGCAAAACAAACAGTTTTGTGTTTATTTGGTGCGTAAAGCTATCCTTAGCAATGTACAAAATGTCCAAATTGAATATTCGTGGGACTTTTTGAGATATTTACAAATATATTGAATTGTCACATGTTTTCGCGATATTTGTGACTTTTGATGTAAATAAATCTTGACTTGTACCAGTAACTTATTTTTACATCGTGTTCAGAGGTCGCAATTTTGGTTTGATTTTTATGAAACTTGGCAGCAATGATCATCGAAAGCTAATCTAGGTAAAATAAAAGTTTGAGTTAACCGGAGCCAAAATCTAGGTCACTAGGTCAAAATAAAGAAAAAACAAGATATAGTCACCAGGGGTAGCAAGTTCGACCTTACACGTGTGAAGTTTAGTCACAATGATTACCTTACAAAACTCAAGGTCATGTATGAAATTGGATTAACCTGAGTTAAAAACTAGGTCACTAGGCCAAATTATAGAACAAATCTTTAGAAGGCGCCCTTTTTATCTAATCTTTATGAAACCATGTCACATGGATAATGAAGACAAATTGTAGGTCAAATTAAATATTTACTTATCATGAGTTAAAACTAGGTCACTAGGTCAAAAAATAGACAAACCTTCATGCGCCAAAAAGTCGCATCAATTATTTTCACCTATTGACCTAATTTTGACCCAAATTATTCAATAATATACTTGTCTTAGATGTTTTGAGATGAGCATTGTGACCAAGTTGCATAAATATTAGACCAAAATTGTGAATTTTGTACCTACACAACGTTTTCCTTTGATTTCAACTAGCGACCTACTTTTTGACCCAGGATGACCCAATTTATAACTTTGACCTAGATTTTGTTGATATTATTATTGTGACCAAGTTTCATAAATATAAGGTCTACATTATGACCTCTAGCGACTACACAAGGTTTTGCTTCAATTTGACCTAGTGGCCTAGTTTTTTATCCTTGATCATCCATTTTCTACCTTGGCCTATATTTTGTTCAGATGATCACTCAGACCAAGTTTCATAATCATAAAGTCAAAATTGTGAATACAAATGCAATTGTGGACGAACAGACAAAGAGAACGATCACTATTTCTCCCGAATCGATAAATTCGTGTACATTTTGTATATTGACATTATTGTTTACTGTCCAAACACAAATATCCTTTTTCCATTAGACATACCTGTATACAACACATGATATGTGTAAATTTTTATGGATTAATATTAAAGAAATGAGTAAAACTTTTGTTTCCCCTTCCAAGTGCTATTTTGAGTCATTTTGTCGACATTTGAATGGGTAGTATACCAACACGTAGTCTGGCATATATATGAAAAGTTAATTGTCTGATGATTAAATCAATATTTGTATTTTATAGAAGAAGGTTGTATCTTTCAGTAAATATAAGCTTTAAGGTGCAATTAGTAAATATTGATCGACTTACATGGGAATTATTAGAACTTAAAATTCCCCATGTAGTATGAAATAAGGAAAATGCTGAAATTGCTACCAAAAGTGACCTTAAACATGTCATTTTTTTGTATTTTCCCCACTGAACTAGTATATTTGACGTTTTGTCTGTAGTTGATAATAGTCTGTAGATGATAAAAATGCAAAGAAACTCTGTTTTGCAATTTGTTTTAGGTTGACCATATTTTTTAGCTTCAATGACTGGACTAATAGTCGAAACAGATGACGTCAGGCACAGGAAGTCGATGTCTAAACAAGAGGAAAGTGTTGATTGCTCAATTTCATTTTCGAAGGCAATGATTTCATTTCTGTTATGGTACTCAATTTAGCCAATGACTTAATTTAACAAGTAAGATATTGTACGAATTATATGCCTAAATATATAGGGGAAAAGCAAACACTTATTCACAAAATGTATTTCACACCTTCCACATTTTATATCTTTAAATTGTCTCCACCGGAGCGTTACGTTTTGAATAATGATTTGGCTATTAATATAAATGCACTAATAATATAATATACGAGGGTATATTCAAAAGTAATGTCACTCCTCCCGTGGTTTAATTGTTTATAGGCCGATATGCATAAATATGATATCACAATGTTCAGCATTTCAATTCTGAATAATATAAAACTTGCTGCATTATTCGATTTTCATAACTTGAGTATATGAACATTTAAAATATACCTATGACGTCATATCGCCGCACACGAAAATTACGATCGTTTTTCATTATCATAATAATTTTCTTTTATGCGTTTTTATAAACAATAATTGTCGAAAGCAGACAATACTTTCGTGACGTGATGTAACAAATGTTTTGTGTCTGCTGCTAAACATTCAATAACTTCGCTCAACTTTAAAACTCGTAATATGTCTTCAACGCATTGATTACTTAGCGAAAACACGGCAGATTTGTGACAATAAGACGCTGCGCGTAGTAATGCACTTTACCTTAAAGTTTTGAAAGTCACCTACTGAAACTTTAGTTTCACAAGGCGGCAACATAGGCTCATGTGTATGAAGTATTATCTTGGAAGGGGGCATATATCACCAAATCATTATCGATAGAGAGTCATATGAACGGGTTTCAGTAGATCAGAAAAGAACACCAAGAGTATTTTTAACACCGTCAATTCAATTTGACGTTCAAAACTTCAATCATTATATGGTAGGTTAAATATTTTGCTGTGGGACTATCTAGAGGACACTTGATATAATTTGATTTGGTAGAGAGTAAGTGTCGGGTGGGTTGCACATTTTTAAGGTCTTGGAAATGACTGCATGGTTTATGAGTCCTTAGAAATCACCAGGGATGAACTTCTACTTGATGAGTAGATGTAAGCAAGTAACGTCATTGTGACGTCGTTGAAGTCGGACTTGCGGCGATGTTCGTAAGTATGTCTCATAAAAATGTTCATATCTCCAGAACGAGTATGTGCGTGCATTGTTGTAAAATTTGGTTATTATATTCAAATTAGACTGAAGTTACGGTGTGAAACATTTCGTGGTTTTACTGACATTATATACGATTTTATAGCATCAGTGACATTACTTTTGGATATACCCACGTAAAGTCACGAAACCAATCCCTTAAAAACACAGTGGAGACAGAGCAGCACCATGGTACAATCATATAAGCTCAGTATATCACGTGCTTGTGTGCCCATAAATAGAGCCAGTCAACAGTATTCATTTACTGAAATCATCTTTTTACTAAAAAAGTAGAAATAACTTCGTGGTTTATCGTTAGTAAGTTATAAATTTTATCGAATTTAGATAAATTTGGTTTCCTGGATAATAAAATAAAAAGAAGTTTGTTCGTTGCCATATTTCTGGCAGATGTTTTTATTTCAGAGACACATATTTCAGACATATACAGGAACTATAACTGTTCAACTGCCACAGAAAAAATGTTAGACGATTTTTTCCTCGCTTAAGCAGAATGAAACAATACAACACGCTATTCAAACACTAAAGTGTAATAATTGAACCAACGAGTCCTTCTGGAACAATGCGTACGTTATTTTCCTCTTCAAATTTGTATGACTATTATACGCACAATGTACATAAATGTTATCTGATAAAGTTGTAAAAACTACGAAAGTGTGATGCGAGTATTATATAGCGACACAAAGAATGCCATATGTTGATACATGAATTACAAAAGATTCGTACTTCATAATGCCCTAGAGTAAAGAAACAGACACCACTTTGATATACACGGTGAGTGTTGATAACTTATTACCAGAGTATATCTTATACGTATACGTATATTATATCAATATATTTATCTGACATTTCGTAAATTTCGAATAATTGGATGTACTTGTGTTATAATGGTTATATAATCTAATTTTAAATGTGACAGAACGATGCTCATACAATCGGGAGTTCCTAAGAAACTAAAGAGGTATCTTTTAACGTTGATGTATTTTGATCATCCCATGATATTACTGTTTAATATGTTCATTCAAGTTTGCACGAGGCAAAAAACAAAACCGTGTTCAATTCACACATGCGCAGTTCAAATGCAGTTGTAACTTTAAATGTGCTCGCTTAAACATGTGAGCAAATTTAACACCTATACACAGAACGTTACAACTGTGAAATGAATGGATATTGCTTTGGAATTTTAGCCCCCATAATCAATTGAATGTGCACAATATATGTATGTGATAAGTGTTTTCCGGTAGTTCAACTTCACGAATACACGTATCAGCAAAGGCTGAAATGATTACTTTATGCCAACAAAAATAATGACAAAGGGTACAATGGAGGAACTCAAGACCTTATAGACTGTTGATGTATATTTTTATGAACACAGTTTTGTTTTTGTTACATGCACATAAGGATGAAATGTAACATAAGCAGTAATAAGATGATTCTATAATAGCTTGTATCTGTATTGCCATGTACTAAAATAGATATACATAATGTAAAAAGATGTGGTAGAAATAAACTATTTTAAATGTTTCCCATAACATTTTTTTATAGAATACGCTGTATTTAAAGCTAAATTGTACTTCATTGCTCAACTTATTTAGTGACAATGCGAAACTTTTAACATCAAATCGACTCAGGTTGGCGTTTCGGACAGCTTGGCTAAATATGATGTTGTGAGTCATACAAACATATACAAAGGAGATATGATGTGTCTGATAATACGTAATGCGCTTTGGAAATATCAGGTTATTTATTAATATTATACAATATACATTTATATCACATGTAATTCATCACACTTTTTAGACATCATCTAAATTTAAAGTGAGCGTAATATGTTTTCTGTCAGATGGGTTTTCTACTAGCCTTTGAATTTGACACTTGTTTATAAAATAGAAAATTGTATTATTATGACAGACAATGTGCATGTTGTGTTACCAGCATGAAGTGCATAAATGCATCGATTGTAGTATCCTCTTGAGCACAATCAATAACCTGACATTCATCGGCATTTTATGATACACATGCAAGTAATACAAAAATGTACACTAATGGATTAAATCTCGATTCTAAATGATTGCACCAGCATCTTTTACAGCGTCCATAATCAGATAGGGTCGAAATACTCCGGGTACATGTTTTCATGATAATAAAATATCCATAATGCATGTGCGACACGAAACTTACCAATCACTTTGTACATTTAGAAGTGAGACGTATAGAGTTTGGATATTCAACACGTTTATAGAGGTTACACATGTTTGACCTCACTTTACTGCTCTAATCGGTCCAACATCAATATGTTCAGATAATCTAAGCATTTAATTGCAATTCGATTATTTCATTGATGTTGTGTGAAACAGTGAAAATGTGAAAATGGATTTTCACTGAGCAGGTACATGTTACAATGCACGGCGCAGCTTATATTAGTATTGATCATGACATGGTGTTTGGAACGTGCACAGCTGATGTTTGTCTTATATTGGTGAATAAACAGAACATTACATGTACTACATCGCCATACTATTGCAATGTAAAATCTAGGGCTGTAACGGTACGCTCACCTTACGATATGATACGTACCGTCAATTTTTCTAACGGTTCGGTATATTTCGGTATGATACAATATTTTCTAACAGCAGCTAAAATACTCCATTTTATAAGTGACAATGAATTTGTTGATTCTATAACAGCAATTATTATGTGTATATCAACTATTTTAAATGATTTTCGACAACATGAGACATATATTGATACTTTGAAAATGAATGATGCATTGTAATAATACATAATCAGAGGGCTTTCTGACAATTTCGTTTTCTGAATATAATTTTGCTCCTAAAAAAGCTTAAACCGAACCGTACCGAAATTTGCAACTCTTGTACCGTGAACCGTGTGGGACTTAAGCCCGCGGTCTTTCGTGTACCGCGGTATACCGTTACAGCCCTAGTAAAATCCAATAAAAATGTATGTATATTTAATATTTATTAAGAAATATATATTCAAAACATAAAAAGGAATGTCTCATCGTGTAATCGAACATGCTAGTGTGACGAATCGCTTGTTATAATTACGTAAGTCTATCACTTCTAATATAACTACGTGTACATAATTAATTGTATAAATATATTTCATCGTTAGGTTAAACTTAAGCAAGCTAATTATTTATTGATCAAACAATAATATGTCATCCTGTTATGTCTAAATAGCACATATATCATCATTACATTTGTTGGGTTGGCATTTCTTAGTAAATAAACGAACCTGTTTTTCTTTCGTAAATGAATTAGAAATGTATTCATAACGCCATATTAAATGAGTTAAAGAAGCTACCATGGGACATGTTGTTAAATAATAGTATATATCGATGGCTTAGAATTAAATATCGATTTGGTAGTTACGACCTTCTAATTCTAAGCCATCGATATAATCGGGAAATTACTGCTTACTAACTACAGTGTAATAATTAAATACTATGTTAAACCGATGAAAACATCAATGAATTTATACATATATATGTAAGCAATCTGCAAATATCATAAAACACATATTAATAATTTGGATGTTTCAATGATACTAAAAGATAGAAGATGCTGCATTTTATGGTGATGTGCTTTATATATTTCGGACGATTCTGGGTCATGACCACTTTCGTTAAGTGTTTAGACAGACCATAACACGTTTTATTGGTAGAAGTTACAACCCTTTATTTTGCAACGGACTGTATGCTTGGTGGTGGACCCATTGACAGTTCGCCATTATGCTCCCGATTTCATTGTGCGATGACCGGATACTATTCAGACTCTATGAATATGCCTAACCTTAAGCCTTTTCGGACGGTAGGTATTGATGCTTTTCTGTTACATTATCCTGTCGTGCCTTTATATTTTGTGTTGGAATTGCTCAGGGTGGTTGATTTGTGGTGTTTCTGATTCCTGCGCTCGGCTGGTTAGGCTGAGTGCTGCCGACCCTGACGGATTTTCGCATACCTTTTCTGTATTCACCCCGTTACAATATAATCTAATCACCACCTTGTACGTCTCCTCGTTTCGTATTGCACCAATCATTGTACCGATTATCACCTCATCAAAACGTTGACGCGCAAGCACAATTTTCAGCCGAGACATATTATACCCATTGCACGGATGCGTCTCACAGCTAAAAACATTAACACCACCTGTCACATTTGTGTTGTTTCAAAAACGCCTTCTGTGGGAAATAAGAAAAGTATAGCATGCAGTATAAATGTAAAACAATCGTCGAGGTGTGACCTCTATAGAGATAGAATACTATGTATTTACAAGTCACGCCTCGAAGATTGTTGTAAATATATACATGTATTGTATGTGACATAATATAGTCCGTATGTCGTAACGTTTTATCTTAAATATTTTTTTCAAGCTCAAGACTTATATATTTGGATAGAAGAAAGTCTGGGGATTTCATAAAACCATTTCTTGATTGTTGGCAACTTCGCGTTTTTTTAATATTTACTGTTGTTTCTGGTGTTTTAGTAAAAAATCGCGACCCAACGTTATTGATAAATCGTCATTTTGGGAATGGATAATCATTAGAAATCAAACATATACCTATGTACTTTTATAGTCAGTTAGTTTAACTGCACGAAAAAGTTAAAGAGGTATCTGTGATGTTTTTCTATTATTCAATACAGGCCTGTATTTTACGTAACCAGCCATTTTCTACGCATTTGACCATCAATCAGTTAGTGCTAACAAAACATGCATTATGAATTCCGATCAATTTTCATATATTTTGATAAATTATTATATTTTAAACACATAAAACGTTTTTTGGGTGGATATATTCATGTAAATGGTATGCTAGGGTACTTTAATAATGCGTACATAATGCTATAATTGGTTATAAACGGACAAAACACACACATCAACTTTACATGTATACTGTCTGAAAAGATTTGCTAGACATCTGTACTCTTTTATTTAGTTGCTATTTGTTTTGTGTAAAAACTTTTGTCTTTTGCCGTAAAATTCATTCCGTATGTCTTCATTATGTTGTAATTTACGTTACACAAGCGTATCCATACATGACAACTGTATTGTGTTGCATGATCATTTGATTGTACACACTTTTATTTAAAAATAGATATGTGTGTGAAAGTTCAACAAACTACAATCGATATGTACTCACTTTTCTTAATTTAATTATTGTAGATTGTCTCAGAGCCGCCACCCATAATAAGAGAATGTCACACATTCTCAAAATTTGAGTCAATATGGAAGAATAGAAAAAAGTTGACATTTAAATTTTATAAACGTCCATACTTTCGAAGGGCATGAACGTCGATCCCCTATGTGAACATGTTTCAATTATTAGCACATCATAAGTCCTACGCATTTTCTATGCCGTTTTTAATCACTGTTTTCACCAGAGTAATTTACATTACTACAGTATATGTATCATATTTATTAATTAACATAAAGGACACAGGGAAGAAGTTCAATACTTTTTTTATTAAAAATACTACATATCTTCTTACACCAACTCTGTGAAAACATTAAATTGCCAATATACTTATGAAACCGGTATGTATATCATTAAATGCACTTTTGTTAACACTCTTTTTTACATACATATATCTTACATCATATTTTAATTAGTAGTGCAAAAGCGTGCAGATATTCAATGTTTTATTCACCAATCAAAGTCAGCACAAATGGCACTACTTGATGATATGGCAGATTTTTAAAACAAAACCAGCTAAATATAAAATGCCGGTATATGATTTTACCGAAGTTTTCGTCACGTAATATACAAAATAAACTTAAATATTGATAATGAATACAATGAAACAATTTGTGCTTAAGAGACAATTCCGGTCTCATAATAAAAGTAAAATAAAATGGTATAAGTGTGCCAAAAATCAAATTAATGCATAAATTGCTTTTGCGGTATGTTTCGAGTATCATGAAATGGGGTCAGGAATAATACTACAATAGCAACAAATTAGAATAATACACCAAACTAAAACAAAACAAATTAAATGTATATGGAATGTCTACCACGATTTCCCTATAAGACCTCTTTGAGAGTGGCGGTCTAGATGTAGGGTGCGCGCTTTAGGATCCATGGGTCCCGCATGCTCTACTTTACCAATGTAAAAATTGGTACTTGCTATGTAAGTCTACGTATTTTTGAGCGCCGTAGATCGATATTCACTGCCTCATCCTCAGGAAAGATATAAGTGTCACCAGGGAGACTCGAACGCATGTTTCCTTAGGTAGCCTAATGTCCAGAGGTTATTAAAATGTCAAAGGCACCAGTTGAACTGCTGAGAATAACCCTCGTCTTACTGCTTAAAATGGTAAGCATTGTCTAGAGCTTTAAAATAGAATATGTATTTACGGTAACGTAAAGTCCTTAAACGTTTTAACAACAATTAACAAACGTTAAACCTTTATCCAACAAACAAAACTCCTGTGCTTAGTCATATCATACTACACTCAACCGCTTTTACGGTCATTTATTTTCGGGTTAATAATCTTCAGTCTAAACACAACGAGTTGTGTGATTTTCATGCCATTATTACGAGTTTAAAATAAATTATGATATAGATAACACAGTGTCTGGTTAATACCATACGACCAAGTGCGGCCCAGATATGCGCAATATGTGAATCTTAAACGGTTTTAAGCCTTATTTAAACTTGAAATCTTGGTAATGAACACCAGACTGTCCGGATATTTCCCGCGGTGCTTAAATGACACCTCAATTCAACACTATGAAGGAGCTTGAAGACAAAACGTTGGGACATTGGGCTCTAAAAGGGAAAAAAACTCGTTAAAAAGTGTACTAAAATAATTTTCCTTTTTATTGACAATTATGAAAAGAATAGTTATGAAAATGCAATAATGTAATTTTGGCTTGTTAATTGACACCCGACATTCTTGTAACACTGTGTGCAGCCATGCGGAACCAATTACAGCGGTACAACCTGTGTCATGTTTCCTCATAGCTCGGGCTCAATACCTTCATCTTGCTTCATCCAGGTCGGTCTTTGACTGCGTCATTCGCTAGGAATCGATTTTCTAAGCCCACAATCGTTTTGTGGAGGCAGTTGAACCGCCATGCTTAGGCACCGATGCTATTTTCAGTTGGAAGCGAATGCACTATCATCCGAACAAATATTCGAGATATTCGCAGGATAAAAATACCATTAACAAATACTGTTTCTGTTGTTTTTTCAATGTGTAAAACAACAGCGTACAGTTTAAAGTCAATATTGACCACATACGGTCGACGCAATCGAGCTGCATGTGCAGAACATGCAAAATAAAAACATGTTCTTTTGGCGGGGTATTCCGAATGAAAACAAAATCGTTTTCGTTAATTATGTCAAGCTTATGAACTGAACAAACCCAGTAAACTATTAATTTTAGCAAAAAATGAGTTTAGACAAATTTTGATTATTTTTAATAGTGGTGCGTTTTTAAAGCGGTTAAGTGTATTATATTATTTCTGAAATATCTCCAGTAACATGTCATGTTTTTTTTCTTTACTGTTTCGATGTAAGTCCTGTTCAGTCATATGGAAGTTTTGAAAGCATGCATCTGTTTCAAAATACATATTGGGACTTTAAACGTGTGAAGTTTTTGTTTCTTCTTATATCAAATGAAAGGAAATATTGTATAATAACAATTAAATGAGCATGTACGACAATAACCATTGCACACATGACAATGAATAAGTGTTATATTGCTGCAAACAGCTCTGGTATGATTTTGTATTCTACGTTACGAAAATTATACGGTCATTATGCACGGAATTGCTGTCATGATATACACTAATTTTCCAAGTAATGAAAGGTCATCAATTAGTATATATAAAAAATTATACAGATAGCATTACCTCTCACCAAAATCACTAAATGTAGTAATTTGTTACAGTTTATGTAACTGCACGGACGGATAAGCTTATACTTTTTTACTCTCACAACATCAAATGTTTTAATATTGCTTGTTTAACATGTCAACTATACACATACTAGTTATTGAAACGTATTATATTCTAAAATTGTGATGTAAATCCCAAATAAAAAAGCAAAAATAGGTCAATAAAGAAATCCAAATACAATTACGTATTTCACTTAAAATTTACGTGACAATAAATTGTATTTTACGTGACGAATGAGATCGTACTGACAAAGCCGTAGACATCCATTATCTGCATAAAAATCGAATAATAAGAATAATAATTAATTAAAACCAATGTCTTTCAGGAATAAATATAAAGTATGCCACATAATAATTATCTCAATGATTGACAATTTACCAATTTCTGTCAATAAGAATAAAAATAAAGTATGCTCCATATGTCAACGATTGATCATGCCTGTTGACGAGCAAATAATTAAATATGCATGGTATATGTACCATAAAATTTCAACCTCATGCCTATTATGCAGTACGTATTATGTATTTTCGTGTACATATTAATTGTAGAATCCAAATCCGTCACAATGGCACAGCATAAGATGTATTTCTTGTTATATCGTTGTCAACACTATTTTAACAAAAAAAGTTATTTAACTGTATATATAGAGAGAGAGAGTCACGTAAAACGTTTTGTTGTCTTTGTAGTCCAGACGAGAATCACCTAAACCTTGCTATATAGTATTAAGTTTTTTTTATTGTTGTTCTGAGTTGATCAGATATTGAAGGTCTCAAAACCGTTTGATGACACTCTGTCATCATTGGGGAACCTTTTTTATTTAGGGTTAAAGATGGCCTCCGAAATGGCGATTTTAACGATTACATACGGACAATAATTTCATATAACATTTGCACTACCGTCAAAATATCAGCACATGCGTGTTTATATTGGAAGGGTTTTAACATGAATAATAAAAGAACTGTAAACATTAGCTGGGTTTCCATAAAATACACATTTTCAGCTGTTTATGTGTAATTTACGTGACCAAAATGATAAAATACAAGAACAATCGGTACAAAGAACTGTTTAATGTGATATCAAACATGAACCTTACAATGAAGTAGGTTTTATGGAATTTTAAGTTATATTCAACCTAAAACAATGCCCAAGGCATCATTGCATGTAGAACAGTATGTGTAATATATGTTACCATTAAATTATTTTTATACAAAATATGAACTTTTATGTTTCCTGCTTGTTCTTGGTTATCAACATGGTATGATTGATGTTTTCTCTTGGAACACATCTTTTACATTGGACAGGTCATTTAGCTTCTTAATCAAACGGTGATTTACGTGACCATATGTTTCCAAATAGAAAAATGCATAATATTATGTAATATATTATGCCGTTAAAGTATTTAAGCAATTTAAGTCAGGAATTTTATACTTTTACTCATTCTGTGTTATAAGTTTTCTTTCACTAATTCTGTTTTAAACTATCACAAAGCATTATGGTAAATTGATTTCTGATTGAAATAGTGATTTACGTGACATAATGCAAAACTTCTCAGTTAACTGTATAATCAAGACGTATCCATCCAGTTTGTCAATATTTTAAAATTTACAATGGCATCATGATAATGACAAACTAAATGTATGTCTGAACTTATTAAGTAATATTTGTAATCAATTACCACATGTTTCTATTCCCCATACCGGTACATGTTTACATATAGACTTGACACAAAACACCACGGTTTGGCGAGCTATTTAAATCAATATCTGCCAAGATTGATTAAAATTACAATTATGCTTTCAAGAAATAATCACATAAACATCTCCACAGTTTGACTAGTACTAGTAATTTTCAAGCATGCAGCCGTTTACATACATCTTCGTATCAGGATTATAATAAGCAATAGAATACTAGTACATGCATGCACAAACAAAGGTACATTAAATTCGAGTTAAATATTATTGTCACAATCACATTTTGTGTAAAAAGTTTCTAACTTACATCAATCATTCTCAACACCTAAATACTGGTATTATTTATCGCCTCGAGGGTATGAGAGAATAGAAGCCAGCTTTCCTTTAATGCCCTGCGTCAAACAAGGGAATTACAGTAGGCACCATTTTTGTTTCGTCTTTGGTATATATGCGAACGCCCTACGACATGGCTATCGAGGAGGCAGTTTAAGTGTTTTATATTGATGCCATAGTAACATTGTCAACCAGAAGGACATTGCTGATACTACCGTTACCCATTGCTAGATCCTTTCGGACTTGGTTCTAATTACCTTTCCACATAACTGTATGTATGTGTCCCCGCTTTACATTCTATTAAAAAACCTCATATGTGGGGTTATTTTGAAACTCTTGGCGTGATAGCAGAGGACTCACATACCTTTGTTTGGTGGACGGTTGAAGTATCACCACCATTTCCATATCTCTTGTCATCGTATCAAAATCGACACACAGTACGGTTGCAAAGCGTGGTTTCAAAATGTAACAGAGCTGACCCGGACGTTAATACTTTTAGAGTAGTAGCTTTACCTACCCATAAATAGGAAGAGGCGATGCCCCAACTTAACAAAGCATGTGACGCTAGAATATCTGGAGTGTAAAATATGACTTCATTTTGTAATGCTGTTTCTCTTATGTCGACTGAAGCACTATATTTGACTTGGAAGCGACGCATGGTAATCGGGCGAAACAAATACATCTATAGGTAAATTCATCTGTTGTCAATAACCATGCTACTACCAAACAAAAAGCAACCATGACTGTAGATGGCAACAAGAAACAATTATTGAACAGTAAGAAGTACAAACACTGTCAAATGAAGCACTACATCATGATTTGGTGTAACTGCACCAAACCATAGACCCATTAAATTGGACAAGTACATCAGGATACTATACCAAGATCTCAAAACATATGACGACGAGGTACACGTTTTTAACAATATATGGTTTCTAAAATATGATTATACATAGTCACATTGCCTCTAAAGTATTATATACATAAATAACTAACTCCCTAGTCAGAAATCGCGCTTCAGTTGACATTAGAGAAACAGCTTTACAGAATGCAGTCATAATTAGAGATCTTCTAGCGCCAATTCAGAGATAGGTGAATGTATGTAAGAATTACTGCTCTCAATGTATTACATTCTAGTCAGGTCAACCACGTTAGGCTACCCTACAGTCAATGTTGATGCAATTATGAAGGAAAACACTAATGATGACAACAGACAATGTGACTATGTTACTACCAGACTCGAGCTGATCAAGTGTACAGTCATGTCTAACTGGTCATTGTAGATGTTACCGTGCTCGAATGTACTGCACATTATTTTGTGCATGTATGGGTCTATCACTTGTAATAATCCCGAACCTATGGTGTTGTTAAACAGCTAGATGCTTGAAAATTATCTTGTCAAGCTGTAGTGATGTTCCTGTGAGTTTCGCTCGAAACTATGATTATAAAAAAAACTTTTAGTTCAGATATATATTGATTCAAATAACTAGTCAAACTGTGGTGATTTGTGTCAAGTATATATAGTCAAACATGTATGTGGACATGAAACATGTGGTTACGTTTTACAAATATTACTTACTATAGTTATAAGAATCTCCGATATACATCAAGTTTGCTATTGATATGATGGCGTTGACAATCTTGATCGATTCTTCTTGATTTAACAGTGAACATTGGAGTTTTGCATAATGTCGCGTAAATCACTATATTTGTAATTCAAAAAGAAATCAAGTTACAGTATTGCTATGCGATAGTTTAAAACAGATCTATCGTAATAAAGCATCGATCATCTCACTCAAATTCAGAATGAGTAAGAGTATAATATTCAAGACTTAAATTACTTAAACACTTTGATGGAAACATATATTACATTACACTATGTATTTTCAATGTTCTTTCTATGTGGTAACGTATGGTCACGTAAATCACATTTTGTATAAGAAGTTCTATTACATGTCAAATATTTTTAAAATATGTCTACCAAGAGAAAACATTGATCATGTCAGTTTGATAACACAGAATGAATAGAAAAACATTGTGGAACATACTTTACATATAAATAATTTAATGGTAACGTATATTACACATACTGTTCTACATGCAACGTTGTTGTGCACATTGTTTATCACTACCCATTCCTTTAAACCTCCTTTATTTTAATGTTCATGTTTGATATAACATTAAACAGCTATTAGTACCGATTATTCTTGTATGTTATCATTTTGGTCACGTAAATTACACATAAACTGTTGGAAATGTGTATTTTTTTGAAACCCAGCTAATGTATACAGTTCCTTTATTAATCATGTTTATTCCATTTCAACTAAAACATAGATGTGCTGATATTTTGACGGTAGTACAAAAGTTATATGGCATTATAGTCCGGATTTAATTGTTAAAATTGCCATTTTGGAGGCCATCTTTAACCCCAAATAAAAAAAGTTCCCCAATGATGACAGAGTGTCATCAAACGGGTTTGAGACCTTCAATACATTGACAACACAGAACAACAATAAAAAAAACTTAATACTATATAGCGAGGTTAAGCGAAAAATCACCAATCCTCGTCCGGACTATTGTAGCATGTTTTTTTTATCTATTGTCGCTATCAAAAGATATAATTTTTCATACAGTATAATTCAGATGATGTCATTAATGAAATCTGGAATAAACAATAATCATTCCGTAATAGATAAGCGATTTATGGGCGCCACATAAGAATACAACATGAATTACTCGGTATAGTTCAGACATGAAATAGACGAACTTATTAATGACTTGTGCATTTTTTGTTGTACAATATGTGCAATTATCATTAGGAAATAATTGTAAACGACCTAGTTTAGTTAATTGAAGTAATGTGTGGACATAGCTATCACATCCACAAAACAGTGTCACGTAAAATAGACCTTACATGTTACAGAACGGCTGCATTCGCGTCTCCCTGTGGAGACTTTGTCTCCTATGGGTGATGAAGCCAACTCCGATCTGCGACGGCCAGGAACATACACTGTCATAGCAGGTACCAATATTCACTTTGGTGGAGTATATCATGTGAAACATCTTGATACCGAAGCATGTATCCAACTATCCACCGCTCTTAAAGATGTATTAAAGAGAAATCGTGTTTAGACATTTCATAGATAGTTAATGTGTACCTGTTTGGTACAAGTTTAGTGTTTATGCAAGTTTTTCCATATAGTAAATTAGTATTCTACATGACCACATTTCATACTATTCCTAAATATGTCGTTAGAATCAATATATACGTTGATCGTATTTATTTATTTCCTTTTTACCCAAAAGTTGGTTCAGGTAAGTATTGCTCATTAACGCAACTTGTAGCATTGTACTATTGTATCGATACATATATATAAATTGATTTTGTAGTTTACGTGATGAAAACTTCAGTACAAATCATGTACTGGCATATATATTTTAGCCAGGTTACGTTTACATACTTTCTGTATTATCAAGTAGTGCATTTGGGTCCAGGTCAGATTAGTGAATATAACATTGAATAGTCACATTTGTACTTTTGTACTTCAAATTCACATATAATATGAGATATATGTATGTAAAATAGAAGGTAAACAAACGTGCATGTAGTAATATTCATACTGGTATCATAAGTACAAACATATTGACAAGTTCATCTTTTTGCAGAGTTAATATGAGAAGATATGTAGTTTTCATGTAAAAACCCCAATTATTGAACTTCTTTCTTGTGTCCTTTATGTTAAGAAGTATGATACACATACTATCGTAACGTAAATTACACTGGTGAAAACAGAGGTTAAAAACGCATTAAAATGGTAGGCTTTATGATGTGCCAATAATTGAAACATGTTAACATAGGGGATCGACTTTCGTGCTCTATGGACGTTTATGATGAATCTGAATGTCAGCTTTTTACGATTATACCATTTCGACTCAAATTGTGAGAACGTGTGACGTTTCTTATTATGAATAGTGTTGCTTATACGCTTTTCAAGAATGTAACTTCAGAAAATTGAATAAATATCAATTGTAGTTTGTTGATATCACACATATCTCTTTTTAAATAAACGTGTGTATATTAAAATGAGCATGCAACACAATAAAGTTGTCATCTATAGATACGTTTATGTAACGTAAATTACAACATAATGAAGACATACGAAATGAATTTTACTGCAAAAGACAGGGGTTTTTACACAAAACAAATAGCAACTAAATAAAACAGTACAGGTGTCTTGCAAATCTTTTCAGACAGTATACATGTATAGTTGATGTGTGTGTTTTGTACTTTTATAACCAATTTTAGTATTATGTAGGCAGTATTAAAGTACCCTAGCAATACCATTTACATGAATATATCCACCCAAAAAACTTTTATATATTTAAAATATAATAATTTATCAAAATATATGAAAATTTATCGGAATTCATAATGCATGTTTTGTTAGCACTAACTGATTGATGGTCAAATGTGTAGAAAATGGCTGGTAACGTAAAATACAGGCCTGTATTGAATAATAGAAAAACATCACAGATACCTCTTTAACTTTTTCGTGCAGTTAAACTAACTGACTATAAAAGTACATAGGTATATGTTTGATTTCTAATGATTATCCATTCCAAAAATGACGATTTATCAATAACGTTGGGTCGCGATTTTTGACAAAAACACCAGAAACAACAGTAAATATAAAAAAAATGCGAAGTTGCCAGCAATCAAGAAATGGTTTTATGAAATCCCCAGACTCTCTTCTATCCAAATATATAAGTCTTGAGCTTGAAAAAAATATTTAAGATAAAACGTTACGGCATCTCGGTCCAATATGTTATACCTTTATCTATTATAGTAGTCTGGCAGTTTGGTGAAAAAATTGTGGGTTTGATGATAAAAGCATGAAACTTTGCATGAAAGTAGTTAAATGTATTTGAGTCAAAATTAGATATGGACCCTATTTCAAAAATGTCCAATATGGCCGCCATTTTCAAAATGGCCGCCATTGTGAAAATAACAATATAGTGTACATTGAAAATGTTATTTGCAATGACATCACAAATAAAACAGGGCTATCATGTGCTAAAAACCAATTAAAGAGGTGCCATGAACATTTTGATATCCATCTTGCAAGCATTTTTTACGAAATTTTCATTTTTTTTTAAAAAATGGGGGGGGGACTGTCAAAATCTAACGGACTGAAATCTTACAAACAAGAAAAGTGTAAATATGTTTGTTGAGAAAAGAATACAGCTTGACTTGGTTGTTACGCATGCTATTCCCAACAATATTAGATATGAACCCAATTTGTTGTATCAAAAAAACGCCATTTTCCAAGATGGCTGCCATTTTCTAGTTAGTGTTTACTAAGGTTTGCAATATGTCAATCTTCTTTTTAGTATGTCTAGATATTATATAAATACTTAATTATTAGTATTCAATATCATCGATGATGTTTTAGCATAAAAACAACCCCAATAAGGTCAGTCAAAACGGCGACAATGCTTTTAAGATGGTCGCCATTGTACTAGTATTTGCAAAATAATGTAAAATATGTCATTATATAGTCTACATTTGTATATTCTTTACCTATGATGCCAATGACTTGCTATAACTTAATGCAAATTGATAATAGGATGTAGAAACAAGCTTCCAGACGCAATCATAGGAAATGGTGACCGTAATGATTACCTTTTAGAAGTGTTAGGTACCCTGGAAAACCTTCTGATGTTTTGTACCCAATTGCGTGTGTACTAAATTTGGTGTACACCAATGGTTGTATAGTTGTTGTAACTACCAAATAAAATAAGAATAACTGTAGCTGGTGTTTGTGCATATCCCTAATGATAGAAAAGCTGTGTCTGAGACAATAACCGTAGACAAGGAATGTATGTATTTGGTAATTGCGAGTACCATGTACATGAGTACATGTACTAGTATATAATACGACTGGAAAACAATGTAATCACAATATGTTTAGGCAGTGGGATTCGCTTTTATCTATTGAATGTTATTTTTGCCTATAGCTATGATCATCGATCATTATAGAAATCCCTAAAAGAACAATTGAGATTGTTGTATTTCTAAGTGAATTATATTTGGAAACAAATGTTGTGAATATTGACATGCTTAAGAAGAATCTTTCAAATATTATGGCCAAAAGCCATCTCCAAACAGATCGTTATCGGAGAACAAACACTATTCCAATCACTCAGAAATCCTGAGACGAAGATGGAGACGGATAGGACGCGTCAGACGAATGGAGCCGCAGACTCTACCCCACGGGTAGCTATGAGATGGACACTAACATGGAAGAGAAATAGGGGAAGACCAAAGGAAACCTGGCGGAGATCAACAAATCGAGAAATGGCAGCTAAAAGCTGAACATGCGGTCAAGTGGAGCGATTACCTGCGGACAGAAATCATTGGCGTTCTTTATTGATGGCCTTATGAGCAAACCATCCTTAAGAGGCTTAAGTAGGTAGGAATATCGGTATTGGAATGTCTGTGCATTGCAGTTGTGAGTACCTAATAAAGACAAGTCGTGCCTGAACCAAAATGCTGTTAGTACACGTAGACAATCACCTGGTGACTTCGGCGATCCAAATAGACCAGTTTTGGTTTACCTCATGGTTAGAAGTACTCAGTAGGATCAAGAACGAAAGTGTGTAGTAATTATGAACGTAATATAAACTAGGAATGACTATGAGAATTTAGTAGTGTCAGCTCCTTGTGGTGGTTTGTACCCCGTTAGAATAGAAATGACTGCGTCTGTCTATGCCTGGTAAACTAGAATGACAAAAGAGGACAAGACATGCCTCTATCTGGTGATTGTGAGTAATCAATAGAACCAGGGATTGACTGACCTTTTACTGTCATTGGTGATGGTTTGCAAATGTCATCAGAAATTGAGTTACCCAGGTGTGAGTTACTATGGTATGTACCAAACTCCAACAGATTGAAAATGTATAGCTATCCAATACAACATCGAATGGCTTTACATTTGGCATTATAGGGTCTAGACAGAATCAGGGACAACTGTGACAAGTGGTTGAGGGTATCCTGTTAGGTTGATTAAGATTATAAAGCCGGAAGCGTAGTGGCTGAGTGACAAGATGTAGTGGCTGCGTGGTTGCCTTCATATCACTTAGAAACGCAGATCCCTACTAGGCTGAGAACTAAAAACGTGTTGATCCAAAACTGCGCAGACCATGGGGATCTATATTGTTTTTTACTACCACGTATAATGTGGAGGTTGAGTAAATTCCCATTCGATTGGGGGGGTTGTGGTGTTCTCAGGACAAATGGCATATGCAATGAATGTGCAGTTGCCGTAACCTGTTTTGCTGACAAGATGATCTGCGTTTCTAAGTGATATGAAGGCAACCCTGCAGCCACCGCATCTGATTATGATTATACACTTACCTGGTAGTAGTGAATGCATGTACCAAATAGGACAAATAATGGCAGTACAATGGTTACAAGATAGACCATAGTACCTGATGGTTGTTAGTAAATGTACCACTTGGTCAGGAATTACTGCATATGTGTATTTGATGGTGGTCAGTATCCCAAACGTATGGGATTACCTGTATATGATGGTTAAGATAACACACAAGGACAAGCAAGCAATGTACTTAATAAGAGCAGAAATGCTTAAAAGTTAAACAAGTTACCAATTTTCTACGGCTTTTTTCAGCTGTTAATCCACCCAAGCACCCTTTGACATGTGAACATCCCTTGGTCATTGGGCTACCTATGTAAACTAACGTTCGTGTCTCCATAGGTAGACTATTTTTCACCTGCGAGTTTTGCAGCCAACATCGATCTGCAGCGCCTAGTCCTCACATGTACCAATTTACACCTTGTTGGAGTGGAGCATGTGGGTTATTCTTGCTCAGAGAAATTAACCATTGGTCCAGACGGGGTTAAACCCGGGAACTCTAGGCCACCGCTCCAAACTTGTACTTGTGCGTGGCGATGTTATGTGCCATATATAGCTTTATACTATGATCGTGTATCCGAAACATATAAATGTATGTCAAATGTCCATACTATATAGGTACCTAACACTGCAAAAAGGTTCTCGTAACGGTTAGCTTATAATATCTGGTTAGTTTATTTCTTAGATCTTGTTAATACATTCTATTATCAATTAATTAAGTTTTGTAAAGTTATAGCAATCTATTCACGGCCATAATTTAGCAATATTATATATATAGGTACATCTTTCAAAGTGCACCAAATTCTAAATCGATTGATTCAAGACATATCCGAATTTATTGTTGACAAACATTTCAAACATTGTATATTTATAATGTGTATAATAACCTTATTATAAACTGCATTCTATGATGTAGAGTATGTGTACTTGATTTTTTTGTCTTAAAAACAAAAATAAAGGATATAATCTTAGGTGAGGATACACAAATGCACACAATGCCTGTGTTTCTAATTATCGGACAAGGGCGGCCATCTTGAAAGCATTACCACCATTTTGATTGAACTTATTGGATGCATATTACTCTAAATCATCATCTATGATATTGAATATTTTTGCAAATTACTAAGACAAAATAAAAGGTAGATTTACATATTTTGAACTTAAGTAAATACAAACGTACATGCATGTCACAAACTGGAAAATGGCGGCCATCTTGAAAAATGGCGCTGTTATGATACTTGACAAATCGGATTGATATATAATATTATTGGGTATAGCATACATAAAAACTATGTCAACCTGTATTATTTTATCAGCAAACATAGTTACTCTATTCTTGTTTCAGTCCGTTAGATTTTGACAGTTCCCCCCCCCATTTTATAAAAAAATGACAATTTCGTAAAAATTGCTTGCCAGATGGATATCAAAAGGTTCATGGCACCTTTTTGATTGGTTTTAAGCCCATGCTAACCCTGTTTTATTTGTGATGTCATTGCAAATAACATTTTCAATGTACACTATATTGTAATTTTCGCAATGGCGGCCATTTTGAAAATGGTGGCCATATTGGATATTTTTGAAAGTGGGTCCATATCTAATTTTGACTAAAATACATTCAACTACCATCATGCAAAGTTTCATGCTTTTATCATCAAACCCACAATTCGACTAAAAATATGCACCAAACTGCCGGACTATAGTACATTTGAAGTATAAATATTCATTTTTGATTTTGCCAAGCCGGCACAGCATATCACACGTTGTAGAAAGGATAAACGACATCTTATATTCACCCGGGTGATATGCCGGTTCTATGCTGCAACATAGCAATATGAACCTGTAAATGGAACAAGCTTCCTACACAATGACGAGCGATATACCGGTGTTACGTTACGTTTCTAGGGACATGAGAACTTGTGGTTGTAATTTGTTAGCAATGTATTGAAAGGCTAGTGATAGATCGTCGGCGTAGTGTAGTATATAGAGAAACTCGGGTCCCTGTCCGGTAAGAACAATGTTATCAGGCGAGGTGATATCGTTCGGGTGGCGAGGTTTACCGAGCCACCCCGGGCGATATCGCCAAGCCTGATAACATTGTTCGAGCCGGACAGGGACACGAGTTTCTATTTCTCATGAAACCAACAACGGGGCACGATTTAGAGGTATATTTTTTTAAATTTTAAACTGGAGTTGTCGATCGTCCTTAGACCACCCGCCGATTAACACAACTTCATTTGCTTCCGTACACAAAATATAGATCTCAATTCTACGCTGTTCAATTAACAAAAATATTTTAAAAATAAATAAGATCTATTTCAGTTTTAAGTCAAAACGAGAAATCTCAGCAAATTATAAGTATAAACAAAATAAGAACATCGTATCGTTAAAGTAAAATAAAATTCCGCTCATGAATTTTGATGTTTTTTTCTTCTGGATGATGCATCAATGAAACGTCATCAATGACGTAGTGTGTGTGGAGAAGGTCGCTAATTATGTCAAACTTTCTTATGTTATACTTCACACAATGACAAATTACGGATTGATTTAAATACTGGATTGTATGTGGCAACGGACAGTGCAAAATTGTATCCCGTGAAATGGAAATAACTTCAAGAATGAACAGTTTAGACATGCTTGTTGAACCGAGTAGGTGGAGAACAGTTTTCAACAAGATAGACAAGATCAACTTAATCACGACAGAATGCTGATGAAAACAGATGGAAATACACAATGGTGAGTAAGACATTGGTTTGTTAAAGAGTCTATTAAAGTTTGTTCTATTTTTTGTATAAATTGTAGGGTTGTGTACTGAATGTAACGATGTTTTGATTCACAAAAAAATCTCAGTGTCTCAAGGTTTTCGTTTTGTAGGTCAACCTTCGCGAGTCGTGAAAATGAGATTAAAATATTCCTTTAGGCCAGAAAACTGGATACAGAGTGGATAGCTATGACTATTTTAACGTTTATTTATCTTTGACGATGCTTAGCCAGTGTATTTATCTGTGTCTGTTGGTTTATTTCAGGGCCTTTCAAAACGATCGATCCGTGTCCGACCCGTATGAATTCAAGAACAATTACTGTGGCGTAGCCCTACCTGGCGAAGAAGCATTGCTGATCTGGAGTGTAAAACTGAACATTGAATAAATAATAGCTATTACATGCATAATTCTGTTTTTTTCAATGATATTTATGACAATTTAAGACGGAATGCCATATTGCAAAATAGTCCGTTATTTGTGGGCGGAGCCAAAAAGTGTTCTCAGGCTATTGACCTGAGAACACATACTTATCTCAGGTCATGTGTTATCAGGCAGTTACCATGGTAGTTGCATGAGAAATTACTAGTATAACACAGGCCGAATCATATTGTACGTAAATTTATTTCTGATATGTGTCAATTTAGCCCACTGAAAAATTATTTCCCATAATTGAGCCGTTCGTGTATTGTATGCTGGTGACAATACCCATTCAGTAGTGTTTGTGTTGGGGGTGGGGGGGGGAGAGGGGTCCAATGTCCGTAATGGACACTTTTGTAATGCATTTAAGCTAATTCATACTCAGAACCCGAAGGTTAAGCTCAATGTAACTTATTCGTTTATCTTTTTACGAATGTAGGTATGCAATTAATATATTTCGCGTCAGACATCCCCATTGTGTGTGCTAAGGCATTGAAATATTAATTCGCTGAAAAGTTAAACCTATAATACGATGTATACGTGACGATTTAAAGGAAACTTATAAATTGCTTATGGACGTAATTATTATCTTCAATTAATACACTCTTTGATCCAGTATGGCTCGATTGCACCAACACAATAACCTTCATTGCAACATAATTAATTAATTCCCTAGGGAAAATGCGAACAGTTTCATTACATTTTAAATATAATGTATTTTGGCCGAACTGAATCGGTGATTTGTCAATGGAAAATAATATACTGTGAATGCAATATTTTCCTTCAGAACCTTTCATGAAATAGTTAGTGCATTAAAAACCAACATTCTACCAGGTTATATTATGTGTGTACTGTTTGATCAGTTCAATGCAGAATGATAGCATTCTATCCTACAAAGTACATGATATGTATTTAAATATTTCAATGTATTACACTCAAGGGAACTACAATAATTCGATACCAATTGCCTGTTGACACTGTTTATTGAGTTTATAATTCATTACTCAAGCAGTTGTTGAATCACGGGTTTGAAAAATCATTCAACTAATAAATGAGAAAAAATCACAGTGCACGAGGCAATCCAAGTGATGACAACTGCCAAATCTGTACATGACTTATGAAATAGAAAATGCAATACTTATCACCACAGTGTGACATGAATCCATACCGATGGCATTATGTTATTTACCATGAAATGTATTGGATGATTACTTGACAAAAATCATGTATAACAGTGCGTAGTTTCGAATTACAAACATCATAAACAAAGGCCAAACATTTCATCAACACATATCAAGAAAAGAAGTAATAACGTTGTAAATTTCACCAGCAATATGGATTTAAGTTACGGATAATACATCATCTCCGACACAGTTGCCTTCAGGAATAATTTATTTTGCCATATTCCAGGCAGCATTTTATTTCAGTAACCAACTTCACTATATTATTTCAAATATAGAGACAATAAACTTTAATTAAAGTCAGTTAAATACAATTTATAGGAACACTACATACACCATCTTCAGCGTTGTAGAATATTTGCGTATCGTTATTAGCCTTATTGAGCTACATTTTGTACCTGACTATTTCTTCCGTAATCCAGCCAACCATAGGTGAATGTTCGGGCATTGTAAATTATTGTTATAAAACGCCATATACGAGCACAAAAAAGCACATATCGTATTTCCTCTAGTAATCAGCCTGCCTATACACTCAGCAATGTGTTAACATGTTTTGATAGTAAAACAATTTTAGCTGTTTAGTCAACGTCGCATTATGCTTGAACTGGTCATACTCATTGAGCAATAAATGTGTTCCCTATCTACAAAATAGTGCATTTTGAGTACAATAGGCAAAAAAATCATATGACGGACGAAAGCGTAATCAAGGATTCAGTTGGTTCGATGCAAAATAGCAACTTAAAATGTATTACTTGTAAAAAATAAATGCATTAATCAAAGTCTATGTGAAGTTCTTTCATATCTTTCAATAAATGTGATTATTTGCATACTATTTTGTCGAGTATTGGTCATAGCAATATTATTTTGAACGTTTGCGTGTTTGTTTAGGAGAATCGGATATGATGTTGGTGTCTGTTATCTTCTAAAAGCAGAATTCAATTTACAATTTAATGATATAGCACACTTGTTAAACCGTTGGCACATATTATACTTTTAAAACATAACTAAGGTAAAATCGATCTAACAATTGAACGTCTGAGGGTCGTTCAGTAAATTATGAAAGTATCGCGTGGGATATACATTGTAAATTGTACCCTTTCTGGCATTCGTCTTAACTTGTCTACTGAGAGATATTACAAGTAGACTTTCTTAGACAGAACGAGAAACTGACCAGCCGAATCCCGAAAAAGTATAATTGAATTCAGAATAGACACCAAACAGCTGTTATAATTCGGTATTCTGAATACACAACGGAATTCGCTTTTGAAAATAGTTGAATATGCAGCTGTTTATTTAAATTTTTGACAAACCGTCTGAACACCATTGCGAATATGATTCATGTTTGTTTTATTAATTGATTACCTCAGTCATGAATGCGCTTAATTTATTGTTATTTTCATATCCATGTGTTGCCACATCACCCTATGACCTGCTGATTGTTTTAAAAAATAAACTATACATTGTAAGCATAAGCCAGCAAATGCTAGCTCATGGAACATCAGTACAACGACAGACACTTGATATATTGACTGTAGGTGTGGCGAATATTCTTTGAAGATTATTTTGATGTGTTTTGCGAACAACATATGATACAGTGTATTTTCATGCATTATTTTGGGTGATGTTTAACATCAATATGTAACAATAGGCATACATAGTTGTTGGGAATAGAGCACGTTGACATAATGCATAAATCTATGTTTTGTAACCGCGTGGTCACACGATGAACGATATGGAACAAGAGTTAAGTTTTATGATGTTAAAAGTATTGAACAAAGACAACACATTATTTCTTCCTTCTTCATATGTAATTGAATAATATCTCTTTTTCAAAGTACATGACAATTACCTCTTGAGCATTTTATTTGTATGCCTTGGACTGAATACGTGTAGTAACATAGCCAAAAGACGAGATTATTCCCCTGATACATGGGGTAGACAAGAGAAAATATAGCATTATTAAGACAACGTTTTTTCGATGACGATGGTTAATGAAACTAACCCAAATATAATTATAATTATATGCCCATTCTCGCATGAACATGTTTCAAAAATTTTCTATCACAGTTTTAAAAATGCATTGACTTTCAAGTTGTATATTGTGACAACATCAATGGTTATTGTTGTGGCTATTTCATTGACTCCAATATGGCTGATGTTGCTATTGTTACCCTAGGATTGCGATGGCTTCAACAAGTGAGAACATAACACAAGTATTAGACAGCGATACATTATGCTGTAAACTGATTGCAGAAATATACATTATATTAAGATGGTGTATTTATCATGTTCGAACTGTGAATATTGCAATCTTATAGCGAAATTCCTATATTTAACAACCCCATTCGAATGGACATGTAGTACTTTAGATAATTATTTCCTGATTGTAGTTGTCATGATATTGATACTAGGAATAGAATATCAGGTTTCAGGAATAATTTAAACGAGATCAGTTTTTCGCTGAGCGAGAGTTAAACCATCTGGGCATTGCTTCTTTGGTATCAAGATATGCATCGTTGGTGTCCTGCGACTGGTCCCATTCACATACGATCCGACCCAGTGTAGTAGTTACCGTTGTAGTAACCTTTTTTCTAAGGTTTCACTTGGTAATGTAAACAACCTGCAAAGTTGTTTCTAGCGAGACGTTGTCAAAAGATTCTAGCAATAGTAGTCTTAATTAAACTCAACACTTACCATGGGTTCACATACTTTTATATTTATGTACTAGAATAGCAATAGACCAATTAGATTATTATTTTCAATATGGTCGATTATCTCAAGTATCAATCTGAGATTTTCTCCGATGTACCTGTTTGATTAGGATTTATTAATTTTAAAAGATTTTTTATAATCTATTTAAGATAACTTTGGTTGCAATTTTGTAGTCAATGTTAAGAGGACTGATAGCCCACCAGTTTGAAAGGTTTGTAATGGTCTTTGCAGGGTTTTGGTAAGATAATAACAATACTTTGCTTTAGTACATCCGAACGTTTTAGTTTGTTGATAACAATAATTTATTGCATAATGATTTTTTAAATGTTCCCAAAAAATGTTAATAACATTCTGCTGTTACATGTAGTTAGTAAATTATGTGGCTAAATAGCATAAATTTTATACTGATAAATATCATACCGTTTATGACGAAAGATAACTTTAAAGAACAGCAATTGGACAGCCTTCGAATTCTTTCAGTAAAGGTGTAAGTACATCATGTTTATACAAAAAAGTCTTTAAAATTATTTCGCAATGTCTATTGTCTACACAGGTTACCATAACTGCTCAATTTGTGTCAAATATCCGAAACTATGAACAGTTTATTTTTGGAATGACTTTAACCTCATAATCCTAAGAATCTTTGACAATAAAGACGTAGGCTATTTATGAGGTACAATGTATATTGTTTCAGATATAAAAAGGTGTTATCATAATTGTTATGAACTTTTTATTTACGTACCTTAAACATGAATTTAGACATATCTGCAAATAACAAGACGCCGTGTAGTTCTTATCACGTGCAAAACAAATATAATGTGCCAAAACAAATAAGTTGAAATACATAAAATTATTCCATTACTAATTTACAATAAATCATATTGATATTGTTAAAGCTAAATACCACGATATACTTGTGCCACAGATAAAAGGAAATCGGACAAAACGCAGCACTCAACTTAACCAGTCGTGCATGGGAAACATTTACATCACAACACAACTTCACGGAGTGTGGTATTTCTTTTCGTCAAAGTTGTATTTGTTTGTGTGCGCGTGTACTGTTGTTGACTTGTGTAAATAACTATCAATAGAGCTGGTCAATAGTATTCAATTACTGACATCATAGGGAAGCTAGAATAAGTAAGTAACAACTTCTTGGTTTATTCCAAGCATTATCAAATTCAGACGATTTTGTTTTCCTGTAAAATAAAATAAACTATTCCACGAAACATTATGCATTTCTAGGAAGTTTGTGTGCAAAACATACGTTTATTGTGAACCAACTAAGTATCGTAATTACCAAACACCAACTATCATACCAGTACAAACTCATGTCACAACATCCAGACTAAGAGAGCTAGTTATATTTGAACAAATGTACTTCACTTCAGTGTAGTTATCACTTATAATTACCCCCCGTTATGGCTAATTAAGCACAAAATCAAAGTCTGCAATGTGTCATACATTGCGAAGTGAGCATATAAGGCTCGCTTGAAGCATCCATATTTTGGTGGTGTTGATGTTTTGTACTATGTCTGACTCTTGCGTGTGTGGCTATGCGTAGCTGTGTGGCTTAGGTTTATGCCCTACTATTTGTCAATCAGCAAACATGTGTAGTAAATAATCATTGCATCAACAAGTACAAATTATAGCTTTATGTATGCTGCCGTCGTGTACTATAAAGCAAGAAACAACACCTTTAACATTTCCCTAAGCTGATATTGAATACAACAACAACAACAACAACAATAATTATAATAATAATAACAGCGTTTTAGGGTTTAAGATTTCAACTACAACACCATCCTTCAACCTCACAAGTGTTGTAACAGAAGCCCAGGAACTGTATTGATTTTGAAAGGTGAAAAATATATATCATATGCCAAATGCTAGACAATAAGACCATCTCCTTGGTAACTACATTGAAAATACTGGGTATTAAATAAGTAACACAAAATGTAAAATATATAGGCAACGTGAAACTGCAATATAAAGCACATAAAGCAGCGTCACACGCATTTTATAGGTTGGTGCATTATCCCTAATGTCTAATTCTTCTAATGGAAGACATACCCACAAGGACACAAATGTAACATTTAATTGATATGCTTTTAAATTCTATATCAATACCATACTTTTAGAAATTATCATATGGACTGAATGACATTTCGAAATTGGAATTTAGCCTTGACTACTGAAAGTGCATCTTTTCGTATACAAATAATTCCGTATACAGTCTAACTTTGGCCATGGAGCTTTACCTAGGTATAAGAACCAGATATCGTCTTTCACGACCGGTTCTAATTCCTCCGGAAAAAAAATTCTAGTATGGATTGGTGATTTTTAAGTGACCAAAATAATTCGAAACCAAAAACGCATGCTAAAATACGTGTCGCTTATAATTTAACAAATCGCAAAATCATGAAACTTGTATTTTAAAAAAAAAATAAAGTCGAATTAATGTATTCCGAAAGAGTAAATTTGAAAAATTCTATAAAAATTGTGTGCATACATATCTGAATTTTGCACTCTACCACTGCATCACTATAATATTATTCCAGCTGGCCAATAATAAAAAACATTTACCGAAAACCTCTTCGTACAATGTACATACATTTTAATGAAAAAGTCTCGTACTCTAGACAAATGTGACGGTAGTACTATATAGTGACACAAATAATTTCATACATTGATAAATAAATTATAGAAGATTCGTACTCCATCAATGCTCTAGAGTAAAGAAACAGACACCACTTTGATATACACGGATAACATTTGAGTGTTGATAACTCATTACCAGAGTTTTTTCTTATACGTATACTCATACTCATATTTCGTAAATTATGAATAATTGGTTGTGCGTGTCTTGTACTGGTTATGTAATCTTATTTTAAAATGCGACAGAACGATGATCATACAATCGGGAGTTCCTAAGAAACGTAAGATATATCTATAAACTTTGATGTCGTGTGATCATTCCCATGGTATTACTGTTTATGTTTTGTTCGAATAAAGATGTGTTAAACTTTAACTTGCTTGCTTAAAACATGTGTTGGCTAATTTAACACCTATACCTATTTTAGCCCCCATACTCAGCTGAATGTGCACATCAGTATAGATATGTGATTTGAGTGTTCCGTTGATTCTTATTCGAGAATAAGGCCGAAATGATAAATATATGCCAACGAAAACCATGACGAAAGGTAAAATGGAGGAACGCAAAACCTTATAGAGTGTTGATGTATATTTTCACGAACACAGTTTTGTTTTTGTAACATGCACACAATGATGAAATGTAACATAAACAGTAATATGATGCTTCTTTAATATAGTGTATCTTAATTGTCATGTATGTACAAAAATGTAGATAAAGAATGTAAATGATGTGATTGCAATAAACTATTTCAATGTTTTCTATTACATGTTTAATAGACCACGTTGTATTTAAAGCTACATTGTAGTTCATAGCTGATCTATTTAGTGCAAATGCGAAACTTTTAAGATCGACTCAGGATGTCTCGGACAGCATCTCTAAACATGGTGCCGTGAGTTGTATATGCATATAAATAGGAGATACATTTCTCACAAGTAACGCGCTTTGGTAAAATCATATAACAAACTATACACTCGCATTTTGTAGACATCAACTAAGTGTGTATAATACGTTTTCTTTCAAATGAAGTTTGGTTTCTACAAACTGTTGGATTGAAAATTGGAGAAGGGAAACTGGAAATTAGCAATAACAAACAAACTATGCGCTTGTTATGTAACCAGCATGGGTATGTGCAAAGTGCATTTACTTAATACATCGGCAGTAGTATCCTCATTAACAAAATGAATAACTTGTGATTCATCGGCATTTCATGATACACAATACATGTACATGAATTACACTAATGTATTAAATATCGGTTGGAAATGATTATAACTGCATCTTCATCATCGTCAATCGCCAAATAAGGCCGAGATACATGGGTACAGTATTATTCTTTCATGATATTAAAAGGTATTCTTTCTGCATATGAATCACTAAATGTAACCAATCACTTCCCACGTCGAGTGAGGAATGGAGTTGGTGCAGTAATATAAATATCAATGCAGTTTTATTACTGTGATTTTCCTTAAGGATATTTCATAACACGTTTATAGATGCTACAGTACTCATGTTCGCCCTCACCTTACTGTCACAATCGGTCCAATATCAGTATGTTTTGACAGTCTTAGCATTTAATTGTATTCGATTTTTTCATTGATGTTGTGATAAGCAGTGAAAATGTCATTTCCAGTGAGCATATGCATGCACATAAATGTAATGACACAGCTGATACTAATATTGATATGTTTGGACCTATCGCAACTGAAGTTTGTGCTATTTTTGAAAATAGAGAAAACATTACTGAACAAATTTGAGGAAATCGGACAGGGAATACAGCACTCCATTTAACTAGTCGAGCACAGAAATCAGTAATACCATAACACAACTACTTTGAGCAATATCCACAAATAAGTCACAGAAATGATCACAAGTCCAAGGCCCCGACGCAAAACTACGTAAATCGGCATACAGTCAATAACATGTTCAATTCGAAGATTTAATCTATATTCAACTTTTATGTATTTAGAAATATTGATTCAAAACAGGCAGATGTTCTCTCATCATGTCATAGAAAATACTAGTATGAAGAACCGCTGGTTTTTATAATGTTGGTTCACCACTTCTCATATAACTACATAATTCATTGTATAAATATATTGCATCATTAGGTAAAACTTAAGCAAACTAATTATTCATTTATCAAACAATTATATGTCATCGGATTATGTCTAAGTTAGAACATATATTGTCATTACTGTAATGGTTTGGCATTTCTTAGTAAATGGATATAAACCGTTTTTCTTTCTTAACTTCTGACTATGACAAATAAGAAAAAAATAAACTTTTAAATAATTTAGACATGCAATCATAACGCCAAATTAAATTAGGTAAACAAGCAGCCAAAGGACATGGACCTAAATATATATCATATATTATCGGCAAACTACTCAGGAATAATTTGATAATTAAAATAAGTAAAACCGATAAAAACATTGGTCAATGTAATTTTATACGTAAGCAATGTCAATATATCATAAAACACATATTGTGTCTTCGACTTTAGGTGTTTCAGTGGTACAACATGATTGAAGTTGCTGTAGCCTAGACATAGGGCACGTGCTTCGGCATCGAGACGTCCCGAGTTCCACAACGCCTGAACCACTAATTGTGAATTGATACGTGTGGGGGAAGTGTCTACCTAAGTGCCGCAGGTCGATGTTTGCGGCCACACACACAGGAGTGAAATAGCATACCATGGGAGCCAGTGGTGCAGTTATCCATATGTAGCCTAACAACCAGGGAAAGTTTAAATGTCAAAGGGTGCTGTATGGAGTTTTATTTTGTAACAGCTGATAAATGGCCTCTGAAATTAGAACTTAACTGTTTAACACTCAATACCAGAGTATACTTTTAATAAGAACACCGCACCTTTCCATCGATTCATAATACTGAATATTGCTTGATCATACCCTGGCTTCTCCTTTCGAATTAAGACTCAACGGTATATTCTAATGTTTGGTACTCTAGTGATTTCCTTAAGACACATGTTCTCATAAGAACAATTAGCATTTCTAGTAAGTACTTACGTTTCAATTCTGAGTTGTATTTAACCCCGTTACAATGTGATCTACTCACCGGGTTTCCACCTTATACGTCTCCTCGTTTTGTTTTTTGCCGATCATCGTACCGATTATCACGTCATCAAAACGTTGTCGCGCATGTACGAGGGGTGTTCCAGAAATAATAGGACTTTTCTCATTACTTCTTACCCAACACTTACATTTTAATGAAATTTGTCTCATATGCTTAGCAATGTATGCTCTATGTACTGGTAGCATCAGAATGTCGTTGTTGCTGATGATGCTCATACAAAGCGTTGTCATAGAAACCATGTAACACAAAGGCGGGTCACACTATAATTTGTCATTACCATCCTTATCAAAAATGTGAATATCCCAATTACCATTTGATAAATATTAAAGCCTACTTTTAAGCCATTGCGTGGATGACTTTGACATGCGCATGCAAACTTTCGAAGAAATCGGTCCGTGTTTAGTATCACAAGTCATTATTCATTGGTATATATCTAAGCACGCCATGGATGAAAATGACGTCAACGCCACTAAACAGAAGCCGCGCTATTGTCAAATAATGGTATACATTTGTAAAACCAACAGTGCTAACCAATGAAATGATTAAATTGATAAAATGTAGTGGCATTAAGCAATCACTTGTATTCTGTTGGCTCAAATTGTTAACAGGTCGCGGATTTATAAACTTACAAAAAAGCACAGTTGTGGTCATAGAAAATAAAGTTGACGTTAATAAAAAATGTTTATACCCTGGTAGACGCTCCAAGGTTTGTGCAATTTCTAACATCATCGCAAGACATTTTTGTGAACAGGGATTCGTAAACACATTGGGGCAATAGGAACAGTGTTATAAAATCTGTTTGGAAAGTCAGGGCGACTACACTTAAACGAATTTCTAATTGGCCACCCTAAAAAATATTATATCATCTGATAAATTATATCACTGAATCTTAGGCTGTGTTATTTGTTCATTCCACGCACTTACTTATCTATTTCTGGAACGAAATGGCGTATTCATATACAAAATCATCCATGCCTAACGGTTGGTGCGAAATCGCTTTTTTGCACGTTGGCCTCGTGCACAGCTTGGAAAAGTATCGTATTTGGTATAAATTTGTTCCCTGTAGATCGAATTTTCTTTAAACACTATAATTTGTGAAAATGAGCCATGTGGAACGCGCTCATGACGTCAGATGCATGCATATATTGAACGAATTTCTGATTGGCCACGTGTTTTTATAAATTAGTTTTTACAAAAATGCTTTTAGAAGAATACAAATAAACGAAACCCTGATATTGTCCAATGTTATTGATAGAAAATATGTTTCTCGCAGTAATTCGAGCTAAACACCAAGTTATTATGAATATCGCTTTTTACAAAAAGACGTTTTGACGTACATGTCTGGATTTTGGTGCTGGTACTCGTTATTCTAACGGCCTCAGCGCGCCCCGTATTACTTATTCTCGTCAGTATTAATACATTTCATTAAGCCAATTGATAGAGAATACATTTTGACTGATTTTAAAAATCAAATACGGCGGGCACGTAAACCACGTGCACGTAAGCAATTTTGCTCTAACTGTTCCGCATGGATGATTTTATACATGCATGCGTAATTTATTTCTTGAAATCGATAGATAAGTGCATGGAATGATTATAACCACAATTTTAGGAATATTGACTGAATATATCGCATAATTTAATATTTCATTGGGTGGCCAATTAGAAATTCGTTTAAGTGTATAAACAAAAATATGACATGTTTCTTTATGTTAAAATAGTGTGCTTGAAATGCGATGTCATAATAACGTCACGGTGCGACCCGCCTCCTTGATACATAGCGTATTTAATGTTTAATATATTTCTTATTTTTCATCCAATGACTCTGACATTTCGCATATTTGTCAGTGAAAGATCAAAATTTAATTATATGCAATAAGTTTTCTTAATTTCTGATTTGCTGTTCTGCTATGAAAAAGTCCTATTAATTGTGGAACACCCCACGTACAATGTTCAGCCAAGACACCTAATACACTATATTATACCCATTGCACGGATGTGTCTCACAGCTGCTAATGTAAAACTTCTCCTTATGTTAACTATATCTCATTTAAGTTATTGTCAGTGGTTAGATTAGCTACATTATTAGGTCCACTATGGGGAAATAAGGAAATTTAAACATGTGGTACATGTCGAAGGCTTAGAATTAGAAGGTCGTAACTACTGTCTATGGCGACTTTTAAATCCGCACTCAGATCCAGAAGGTTTAGCACAATGTTACTGGATCGTTTATCTTTGTATGAATGTCGGTATGCAATCTAATATTGTTCGCGTCACTTATCCATAGTGTGTGTGCTAAGGAATAGCAATATTAATTCGTTGAAATGTATCATTGTTCCTATACATTGAGGATGAGACCTGTACAGATGTGATATGATGCATACGTGACAAGTTAAAAGGAACTAATAAATTGCTTATGGGCGTTATTACGATATCAAATGAATACAATCGTTGATGCAGCATGGCTCGTATATATACCATAAACTCGAGTGCACCAACACAATGACCATCAATGCAACATAATAAAGTAATTCCACGGGATATATGTGAACAGTCTAGGTTATATGAGTACACTTTAAATATAATGTATTTCATCCGAAGAGAAGGTGATTACTAATTGAAAATAGTTATAATGTGAATGCAATGGTTTCCATTACGAAGAAATAGCTACTACAATCTAACATTTAAATATTTAGTACAGGTCATAAACAACAACACATATTCCTGGTTGTAAATGATTGTATTATTCAATTCTCAGTTCAATGTAGAATGATAGCATGGTGTTATCTTACACAGTCAGCGTACATTCTTCATTGTACTTTTTATAGAACCGCACAACTTATATACATTACAAGCCTCCGGTCTGGAACAATTCTAAATTCCCGAACATTTATACTATATGTCAATTCAATTGTTGAGAATAAGGAGCATTGGAATAACTCATCACAGCACAAACATAAGTTTTCTATAGTATTTTTTATCTGAAGCGCTTTTAGAAAACTCGCGTTGGACATACATTTCATTGTAATATAACTACCTTTGGAAGTTCGAAATGTTCACGACTAAATGCAAGCAGTATCCCAAGTCATGTTCTAGACATTACTACATCTGCAGTGTTCTGCTAGCAAGTGTAACCACCTTATTTAATTACACCTTGCGGCAGCTGTGTATGTAGCCTTGCGATCTGTCAGTGTGACTAGGGGTTTGTCTGCGGCTCGGCGGTTTCCTTCTGAATGAGTCATTGTGGAGAATCTAGTAATAAATCGTGCGACCGAACAGTTGATGAAAAATGTGACACAGGCTTTAGGAGTTTACATGTCTAATAAAAAGAGAGAAATGTTATTCCATAATTCTAATACAACGCCCATGACAATTATCTTAATTTTATAATGGATTATACTCGCGGGAAATGCACTAATACGATATCAGTTGCATGGTGACACCGTTTATGATGTTTATGATCCATTATTCAAGATGTTGTCGATTCAATGTCGAAAAAATATTATTTCAACTAAAAAATAAGAAAATATCACAGAGCACGAGGCAATCAAAGTAATGGCAACTGCCAAATATTTACAAGACTTATGAAATAGAAAATGCAATACTTCTATCATGTAATATGAATCCATACCGATGCCGTAATATTATCTACCAAGAACTATCCTGGGTGAATAATTGATAATAGTAGTCCAATAACAGGCCTCATATACAAACGACAAACATTTCATAAACCCACATTAAGAAACATAGTAATTGTGTTGTCATTTGCACCAGTAATATGGAATTAAGTTACGAATGTCTGGATAGTACCATAATAAATACATCATAAACGACAAAGTTGCCATCAGGAATAATTTATCCATAGTTCAGGGTTTATTTATTTCATAGACCAACTTCACTTAAACATGTATTATTAACCCGCCTCTGACAGATTTGTAGCTAAATCAATGAATGTGATTGGTCCATTGCGATCACGTGGTGACACAATGTCATCCCATACCGGGTCAGTAAAAATCAATACCGGGTGTCCACGTGATCAATACCATGTCATTAAATTCAATATCCGGTGCCCACGTGAGCAATGCTGTGTCCGACTAGCTATCGGCCGCCTTTTTGTTTCGTCGCATTATATTGTTTTGTAGCAGTTTCGGTTTAATAAACGACTTTTTAAAGGCACGGACTCAGATGACAACGAATTGTAATCAATAAATTAAAGTTTAATGATAAGGGCTATTTCGTAATAATATCTCATGCAACGAACAATAACAATTTACATGACCGTGACACTAGATTTTCCGTGTCACTAGCACATTGATTGTAAGCGTTTGCAAGATTTCCATGCGTCCTATTCGACATTACAAATGTTTTAAAACTCGAGAATAAAGGTGTAATTTTCATTTATATAGCCGATTTATCATGACAGTACTCGAATTCCGGGGAAATTGGTCTTTAATAGACATGACAATGATATCAACACTCAGATCATACCACTAGATGCTTGAACGTAAGTAGGATACAGTTCGTTCCAAAATCAGTTCCTCATGGTATGTCAACAATGCAAATCAACAATCTTTTGTCTCAAAGTAGCTTGTCAAAGCAATGTTTTAATAGGATATTATTTTGCAACTGTATTTTCTTGATTTGATATTTTATTGTGGTTTTCTTTTTTTTGAATGGTCATCGACGGGGTAAATTCCTTGCATGGTCATCTAGTGACCGGGTACGGCAGGAAACGAAGCCTCGCCAGGTACAATCTTTACTGACTAGGTATCATCCCGTACCAGGTCAATCAATATATGACCATGTAACTAATATTACAAAGATAGAGACAATAAAAATTCCTTAAAGTCTATCAAATACAATTTATAGGAAAACGGGAAATATAAATAAATGCAATGGGCATCTAAATCAGCGCACTGCAATACATACAATATCCTTGTCAACTGAAAGATACTAAATGGAGAATATCGCAGATAGAAGATGTAACTGACCGGAGTCCCGGAAAAGTCTAGTTGTTTTGAAATAAACTATACATTCAACGCATAAATCAACTAATGCTAGCTCATTGAATAAACTGTACAGAGACATATATTTGATAAATTGACTTTAGGTGAGGCGAATATTCTAGGAATAATACTTTTGATGTGTTTTGTGAACAGCGAAATTATAAAATGAATTTCCATGCACTATCTCGCGTGATGTTTAATATCAATACACAACATTAGGAATATACATTTGTTGAGAATAGAACACGTTGACATAATGTATCAATCTATGCGTGTAATAATACAGCGTGGTCACACAGAACAATTTGCTTCGCGCCGGAAAGGTAACATTCATAAAAAGACATCCGTGTTCCGACAATATTATGTAAATATGGATGTTACTCAAAATACATCTAAATGATTAATGATATGGAGTTATGGTGTTTTAGATCATTAAACTACGACAGCAATTTTTTTCTGTCTGTTTCGTATTTACTTGAATATATCTCTTTTCCAATTGTATGACAATTACCTATTGAGCATTTTATTTATATGATTTAGACTGGATGCGTATTAATAATATAACCAATAGACGTGTTTACTCCCTGACTACATGGGGACGGCTTCAAATAGCAATTTTTAGGCATTTTTCACTTGATGTTAAAGTAACTAACCTTTAATGTATATATAATTATCATCATATGAACAAATTGCTCCCCCTTACCTATTTGAAAGTATATTGGGTGTCAAGTGGTATATTGTGACATTAGAGAAGGTGATTGTTGTGGTTATTTCATTGACACCTATATAGCTTAAGTTTTGTATTGTTGCCCTAGGATCGTGATAGCTTCAAGGCATGATAACATACGCTAGTTCCGATCCGTCTTTTTTATTAAGGTTTTTACAAGGTGCTGTCAAAAACGGTCAAGCTGTTTTGTCAAATGAATCTATCAATGCTTCTAGTAGTCCAAATTAAACCCAACACTCCCAATGGGTTCACAGACTTTCACATTTATGTAATAACCGTCTTTAGTCTCGTTCTCTGTCTAAATTATATAAGTTATTGTCCTGTTTTGTAACGGCTGTGTATTATGCTAGTTCACTCAGACATACTAAAAACATACGCTAACTTAATTACGTAGTATAGTTAACAATAAGCTTCAATAATACGTTAATAAGTCATATGCCTCCGTCATTTAAATATGGTAAGAATCACATTGTATCCTAATTATGTTTTCCTTACATCAGAATTAACCATATAACGTGCATATTAGGTAGGTTTGTCGTCCATAATTACATTCATTTGTACCCTAACTTATTGTGGGACCAAAGTATCTGTGTTTGATATGTCTACAGTTTAAAGTAAGATATTATTTGGTGTTATTCCATCTTTCAGCAACATTTTATTTATTGTCTATCAGCACAACTACGACTTGACCTAGATTAAAATAATGGGCAAGGTATGAATGGGGCGGGAAGTAACATTACATATATCTAGCAACAACATTGAACAATGTCCATACATAAGCCAAAGAGACAATTAAAAATCCAAGTACCCGCCGAAAAAATGTTTAATAATCAAAAACAATGTACCCTCGTAATAATAACTTTTAATGAACATCTGTTTTGTCTCGATTCAAACTATGCATATTCTACCTATTGATTGTAGTCAAAAGAAGCTAATTTGTTGTCTCAAATCGTTTTTTGCTTAAAGACATCACAATCTCTATGCTACATTCTCTCTACAAGGTGTGTGATTCTTAAAAAACATTTTATCGCCATTATGTAATTTCTGTAATTAGACTCCTGGGATTCACTAACATGCCTAAAGACATTTACAACAAGCACGCACTCGTGATAAGAACTAGCTACCTACATTGTAAGTGTACCCAGAGGGTCCATCTTGTAATATTCTTATAATGGTTTTCCATATATAAAAGGCTATATATTCCATTCAGAGTCCGCCGTGATTGGTTTTATTATAACGAATCTGCGCATGTGTCATTATAATCTAAGCTTTTGTTATAATAATTTCATAACACAATGGATATAAACAGCGCAGAGAGCATTCGATAGTTCAACACATTAGAGAGGTTTCTTTTATGCCATTCTCTGTGATAAGTATATGCATTTGCACTCGAACTTTGCCAGCACACTTGCCATCTAGTTACATTAACAACCTAACAGAGCAAATCACCCCTTTATTAGCTCTCGTTGCTATAGCTACACAAAAATAATTCAACGCATAAAACTATTATATAGATCAAGACGTTGTTGATAAAGAACCTTTTTTCAGCGTTTTATGTATCAATTGATTCTTGCAAAAGCCCGATGAATGTGTGACATTGGCGTTTCATCATTTGTTTATTGCCTGTTTGTGATATTGAAATATGATTGAAATGAAATCAGTTAATGTCAGTTGTAATTCCATATATTAAAGCTTCATTTTCGAAACTGTCAGCAATATCAAACAGGTATTTACCGAGCAATGGGTAAAACACGTATATGCATGCACACGTATACATAAAAAATTTGTGGACTGCATGTTTGATTGAAAACATTCAATGACCTACAGACATCGCCAACGTGGATTTTCTTTAAACAGAACTTAATAAGAAAAGATCACATTCGACAATAAAAATAAATAAAGTAGATGGGAATAACACAATCAGAATATACCAAATACAAATGACGTTTGTTATGTATCAGAAAGAAGTGTGAATTTCGAGAATTACCAACTGTTGAAGCGGAAAGGTTTGTACATGTGTTAATACAACAACTGTAGGACATTGTCAAAGTTTGACATGAAAGTCAATATAAAAGGGTATACGTATAACAACCCTGGTCAGTTCTCATCATTAGGTGTCAATCTAACAGACAGAGCAATGAAGCCATTGAAGAAACATTGGCCTGTTCCTATTAAATGTTTCTATCAATTCTATATTGAGTGCCACAATGTTTGGATAATATAGAAGTTAATTAAAACTCGTCATCACCACGTCGACCACTGAAATATAACAGAAAGTTTATCATTATTATAAAGTTTAACGTTTTAACTGGAGGGTAAACACGTGACAGCTTGTGTCATTATTCTAATAGACAGCTTGGTATGGTTGGCATTAATGTAGGCGTGTATGTCTGATTCGTATTCAACAATTGGTTTTGTAGATATGGACTCATATGACAGTTGGTGCTCGCATTAAACTTTCTTGTCGCAATAATATGCATATCATTCATCACAATCACACCATCTTAATACGGTACGAATCGTTACGAGTAAGAATGAAGTTACTTTCAATTCCAAAGTGTAAACTCTATAGGTGTCGACTGGATATAAGAAACTCGAACTAAAACCTGGCTATGCGGGTGGAATACGCCGCCATGTTTGTTTAAGAAATAAAAATCTGTTCGCGTTTATTGTCGGTGAATAAAACACGGGCAGGAGTTCGGTTGCGGAAAAATTAAATCACGAGTGCGTAGCACGAGTGATTTAATTTTCCGCATCCGAACGAGTGCCCGTGTTTTATTCACCGACAATATACAAGAACAGAGTTTTTATTTCGATTCTAAATACGATAATATCCCGCACTATTTAACTGCGCGCATTCCATTTTCACCCATTTGACATTAAACATAATTCCACGATGAAATTATTAGCTTATTAGCTGGTACAATTACCTCCCTCGTTAATAAAAACGACCTTCGTAATTTTCTGAAGGAAATACCACAAATTAAACATTGAAACAATTTTAATAACACGAGTATATGGTATCTATTTCATAAAATGAAAAATATAAATGGATTGATTATCAGAAGCTTTAATAAAACTTGGTTTCTAGAGTACATTGGAGTTTCTAAAAATAGATGCGTCATAGATGTAACACTGGATTCTCGTGCAACTCGCCTCGTCATCGTGACTCGTAGTAAATTTTACTATAAAGTTTACGTTCATTCATTCATAAATATGTCAAGTGATACTGGGCGTAAATAGAAACAGCCAATTTGATATGTATGTTTTATGGGGGCAATAAAACATGGTTCGGTTCGTTCTTTGTGTATTGGATTAATCCGCGAATCGTGTTAGAATTTGGCATAAATATACCACTTGATATCAAAAGTTATAAATACGAAAAAAGTGAGGAGTAAAAAAACACAAACTAAACTATCAAGATAAATCACTAAGTGCACATAAGGCATTGACATTTTGTGCTCTCGCCTCCTTGTCTGAATTTCTATAAAAGTAAAACTAACACGCAAGGACATTTCATACATATACTCGTAGGAGCTTAGCACCATGGCGAAAAGTACAAAGTATCATAATGAAGCCATAGCCATATTTAAAGAAAACACACACGTTGTTTTTTTAAATGTTCAGCCATATTTGAGCAGAACTTCCGAACGACTTATTCTGTCTTGGAAACAATTACAAACAAATGGAATCATGATTTACAACGTTACAAAAATTATTGTATTATAAAGAATTACCTCCTCAAAGTAATACGTGTTTCTAACTAATACGCGGCAGATTGATGGATGGGCGTAGTGATCTTATATGTACGATGATTTGATCTTATATAGAGCATAATGGGCACACAAGAAAGCGATATGCTTACTTTATATGAGTAACCATAATGATTGGTGTCTACACTGTGTATTTAAGGGAACGGTATCGTGATTATTTAGTAGTACCTTTTCAGTAATAGCCTAATAATTGTTAAAAAACGTTTCACGGATGATAAGAAAATTATTTGCGACGATTTGGTATGCTTGTAAACTACAACGAGATAGTGTTTTGTAAGAAAACATGAGCACTTTAAGTTACGACTAGGTGCAAATTACAACCATGGAAGTCCATAACTACAAGTTTGTTACATAGTACAATACACCATATATAAATTTATAAGGTAATTGGATCTACTATGCGTTGTTTAAACTTCAAATAAAATGTATTTTAACCGTGGTAAAAAACTTAAGTAGAACTATGGGATGTATCTATTTGTCTAGACTATGTATGTTGATGTTATTGTAGAATTTATCTTATACATTTGTACTTAAACAATATTAAACTGCTGGTATCACTAATTGTGTTGTTTTTCATTTCTTAAATAACCATAAATATATCATGTCGATAATATTCAACTACTGTCATCATCCAGAAACTAAAGGAAAGTAGTAATTACGACGTTGTTTATACCAAGCATCATCGAATTAAGATATGTTTCTTGCAAATAAAGTAAAACATTCCACGAAACAAAAAGGCATTGAACGTTTCCATGTAATGTGTTTGTTTCTATATTTCAGACAGAATTTTTATTTCAGAGACAATCTATCAAATTATTTGAGACACAGGAATTAAAACTTTTGAACAAGCATGTCAAAGTAAACTCGCAAAAAAGTCGGTTGATCATTGCCAGTCTTAATCAGATGGAAAAAAATACAATAAGCAATTCAAACAAAAACGTTCAATAATTTAACCCACGAATCCTTCTTGAACAATACATACGTTATTTGTGTATTCGGGAACAGTAATGTTTGGATCTCCTCTTCAAATTTGTATGACTATTATATGCACAATGTACATACATGTTATCTGATAAACTCGCAAAAATAAGAAAGTATGATGCCAGAATTACAAAAATGTATATAGTGACAGCAATAATGACAATGTTTGATAATAAATTTACTGAAGGCTCGTGCTTCATAATGCCCCAGAGTAAATAGATAGACACCACTTTGATATAAGCGGAGAACATATGGGTGCAAATAACTTATTACCAGAGTTTTTCTTACACAGTATACGCATATAAAATCCATATATTTATATGATATTTCATAAATTTCGAATAATTGGATGTACGTACTTGTCTTATAATGCTTTTGCAATCTAATTTTGAAACGTGACGGAACGATGCTCATACAATAGGGAGTTCCTAAAAAACTTACGAGATATATTTTAACTTTGATGTCTTCTGATCATTCCCATGATATTACTGTCTATGTTTTATAATAGGCAAAACTGTGTTCAAGTCACACATACGCAGTTCAAATGGAGTTGTGTTAAACTAAATTAAACTAAAAGTGCTTGCTTAAATCATATGTGGGTTAATTTAACAGCAGCTGCTTTACCTAGAAATTTGCAACTGTGGAATGAATGGATATTGGTTTGGAATTGTAGCCCACCATACTCAGTTGAATGTGCAATATATTATATTCATGTTTGCTGGTGATTGATATTCGAGATTATACGTCTCAGAAAAGGCGGAAATAATTTCTATATGCCAACAAACACAACGGCAAACGGTAAAATGGAGGAACTCAGGGTTGTTGATGTATATATTTATGTTTGATGAACCAGGCTTTGTTTTTGTTACATGCACACAAGGATGGAATATAACATAAGCAGTAAATAAATGTGATGCTTCTATAATATATTGTGTCTGTATTGACATGCACTAAATATATACAATGTATATAAAGAATGTAAAAAGATGTGATAGAGTAAACTATTGTTAAATATTTTCCATTACATGATTTAGACCAAGCTGTATTTAATGCTAAATCGTGCATCATTGTTCAAATTATTTAGTGCAAATTAGGGCTGTAACGGTACGCTCACCTCACGATATGATACGTATCGTCAATTTTTGTAACGGTTCGGTATATTTTGGTATGATACAATATGCTCTAACTGCAGCTTAAATACTACAATTTTTAAGTGACAATGGACTGTTGATTCTATAACAGCAATTATTATGTGGCTATCAACTATTTAAAATGAAATTCGGCAATATGAGGCATATCTTAATACAATTAAAACGAATGGTGCATGGTTATTATACATAATCAAAGGGCTTTCAGATATTTTCGTTCTCTGAATATCATTTTTCTCATAAAAAAGCTTATACCGAACCGTACCGAAATTTGCAACTCTTGTACCGTGAACCGTGTAGGACTGAAGTCCGCGGTCTTTCGTGTACCGCGGTATACCGTTACAGCCCTAGTGCAAATGCGACTCTTTTAACGTCAGATCGACTCAGGACGTCACAGACAGCTTTGCTAAATATGATGTTTTGAGTTGTAAAAAGGAGAAATGTTGCGCTTTTGAAATATCAGATTATTGATTTATGTTTTATACTATACTCGAACATCTATAGCACATGACTTTGTATGTCATTACACTTTCTAGACATCAACTAAGTGCACATAATAATTGAGCCGTTCTCCAGGAAAACCGGGCTTAGTGAAAACATTGTGAAATGTTGATAATATACGGTAAGAAAGATGATACTCTTATGAACAGTTTCTGACAATTTGAAAAAATTATTCCATACACTTACAAAGTTATAGCATTTTTAAACCAACCACTACCGCCTTCTCTTTGAGTGACGTCGCGAACGTCATTCTCTACGTTTTTGACGTAACGTCAACTGGTTTTTCAAAGATCCAGTATCTGTTAAATGTTTGACGTAAACTTTTACAATTGTGGCACATTTTAGTATCATATTCTTTTAATTTAATAAAACGTATCCAAATTGTGAGTGTTTGCTTACAGGGAAAAATAGCAAGTGTTTTAGCCACTTAACCCTTGCTTTCCGTGCTATGAGTAATTTTTAGAACACGATCACCATAGCAACGATAGAAGTTATTTTAACACAATTTGAAAGAAAACTTGAAGCTAATGGATAGTACTATACTATCCAATTACTTAACTATGACATCAAAATACTCGAGTTTTCTCGACATACATGTAATTCTAAATCTTATTGAATAATAACAATACAATTTCATTAAGCGCGGTTTTCCTGGAGAACGGCTCAATTATTTTTTCATTCAGATGAAGCTTGGTTTAGAATTGTGTCATCCTGCATTTGGCGGGGGCATGCACTTTTATTTTTTTATTTTGATTAAGCGCGGGTATTGCTCAGTGTAGTTGTGTTTTCATGTAACCGATGATTAGATTGAGTATTACATGTACCTTCCCGGTCCAATTTCCTCATACCTTTTCTACCAGCTGATGGATTGGAAACTTATTTAATAACATATGAACATATATTTTAGTATACCCATTAGCAATTATAAACTTATACAATATACATGAATATAAAGTTCAAGCGTTTATTATGCTCAAATATGTATGAGTTCATAATGTACTTTGATGCGTAGTTAATGATTGTCAGTCAGTAAGTAGATAAAGATACATCATTTACGAGCAATTGCAACCAGACTTTTTAGCTGCTTCGACGTGTAGCTATCTCCGTTGTATACCGCCTTTTGGTTATAGGCAACGGCTATATAGATTAACTTAATCATAGTTTATTTACTGTCGAACAAATAAATACATGTAACTCAAATTATGTGTAGCAATACCACATGACGTTTGGCTACAGTGTCAAGAAGAAATCTTCTAAACAAAATCATCATCTAACAAATACATACATGCAACACGCTGAACATTCATTTAATCTAAATAACTATTTCTTACATTAATAGGCTTTGACCATATACATACAGCACTGCTTATTCTTGCATGGTATCTCGTCTATGAATTGAAGCTAGATAACAATGAATTCAAACATCAGGTTTGGCATGTTGCGGTTCCGGTAATTGATGTTGTTTTTGTCACGTGTAGTTTGTCACGTTGTTCATCCATTATATCATTGTAATTTTGCGATGGAAGTGCACTTTACGAGTGGCATGTTATTCCATTTTGATGTTATTTTACAGAAATTTGTGGTATAATTATTCCTTCAAGGCACACTGTTTATTTTTGCAGTTAGCAAAAACGTTCCTCCGCATTGTCATAAAATAAAACCATGAGCATGTAGCTATGTAGCATTTTTTTTATTAATGAACATCATACTGTTTATCTCGAAAGATAACTTTAAAGAACATCAATTGAACAACCTTCGAAATCTTCGAGTAAAGGTGTTAGTACTTCATGTGTATACAAATAATTCTTTAACATTATTTCGCAGTGTCTATTGTCTACAAAGGTTACCATAACTGCTCAATTTGTGTCAAATACTCGAAACTATAAACAGTTTATTTTGGGAATGCCCTCTAACATAATTAATTATCCTAAGACTATTTGACAATAAAGAACAAGTAAATATCACAAACGTTGTTATGATGTGCAATGTACATTGTTTTAGATATGAAAAAGTTTTTATCTTAATTGTTATGATCCGTTTTATTTACGTACCGTTAACATGCATTTAGACATATCTGCAAATAACGAGACACTGTAACGTTCTTATCACGTGCAAAACGAATATAATGTACCAAAAAATTATTTTGAAAGAAATACATCAAATATTCCATTACTAGCTGACAATAAATCATATTGATATCGTTATAGCTCAAAAACAAATTATATCATAATTGCATATGTTTCATCAATTTCATACTATATAATACATTTGTATACCAATTAACGTACAGAAAAGAACCACCATCATAGAAAACGCCTGTAAACAACCTTATATCTTATGTTATGTAAATGAACCAATTAAATATTAATGTTCAAAGGAAGTTCACCTATTTAGCCGACTGTTCATTAACCCCCACCAAGATCATAAAGTCGTTAGTCTGCTATTATATTTGATTACAGAGTTTTGAACAAACTTGGCATGACAATAAAGAACAAAATAAAAATGTGCACGTTATACTACGATATACATGTACCACAGAAATGAGAAAATCGGACAGGAACGCAGCACTCAACATCACAACACAACTACACGGAGTGTGGTTTTGTCTTTTCGTCAAAGTTGTACTTGTGGATTTATTTATATAGTTGTGTGTGTGCGTGTACTGTTGTGGACGAATTGAATGTATGTGCGGGAGAAAAAGTATGTTTTATCATTAAACAAACTAATTTTTCCGATATGTGTGGTATTTATGTACATATGCCAGGTGAATAGTACATGCAATGTATCAACCTTTGCAAATTAGTTGGTTTTATACTGTTAAAATATGCTTGCATTTTGTGATATTACTTGCTATGTAGTTGTGGGAATTCCCCGGTCCGCATCTATAAATGATCGAAATGAAAACGGCTTCCACCAACACAAATAAGGAGCTATTTACAAATGTAAATGGCAAGACTCAACTGACTGCCTTAATTTATTAACTTAATAAGAACATTGTCAGAGTGTTTCAAAGAGGTTTATCACCGAAAACCATATCATAATTATGACAACATTGCAGTCATATACGAGTATATGCCACTACTCACGTACACGCAAGCTGTCACAAATGAGCAATTTATCTAGTTAACACTATATAAATATAGATCTTATATCGGCTTGACATTGGCTCTATAACAAGCTGTTACAAACTTTAATGAAACTGGTGGTTTTACTGTGAAACTATGACATAATGATATTTGCGGAAAACTAAATTTTGCATCATTTTAAATACTAAAGAATTAGTACCCGTAACATGCGAACGCGCATGCTTTTAATCAGTTACGTTTTCAACCACACACAAGGGACCTATCTTATGCGAAACAAATTTAAAATAACTCCTTTGTATAACACATGATTGACAATGTACTGCGTGTGTAGTAATAGTATAATAAATAATGTTTATCTGAAAATGTATTGGCTGTTGCAATGTTCACAAAAAATAGCATAAACATGTTGTATCTTTCATTATTACCCCTGACGTTTTTCGTAATGTTAATTTCCCATAGACTAACAGGTAGTATTCTTACTATTACGAGCAAGTGGATCAATACTCCACTTGATTGAACACTTGTTACTGTCAGCAGGGTGATAGTACTTTTTGACAGTAAATTTTATGTCACGTGGTATATTTATAAATGCAAAAACAAACATAGCGGCGTATTCTACCCGCATAACCATGGTTTTAGTTCGAGTTCTCTATACCCAGCCACGTATTGGCTGTCGAAAAGTATTCAAATAATTATATGTATCTACGGTATCTTTTTTAAAAACACATTAATACTTTTCACTACAGACTTTCCTTTGGGTAACGAGTTGTTAATTTTCATGTCAGCTGCCAAGATGATGGATGTTGAATCCTTATCAAAACCAGGAAATTAACTAATTACACAAGATTTAAGTACTTGGGGAAACAAGGAGCCTTTAACTCCTATTATTCATTCATGATGCCAGGAAATCGACTCCCGTAGAGTTCACTGTTCATTACACCTTGAAATTGAAAGTAAGTTAATTCGTACCCGTAACGATTCGTACCTTAATATATCTTCCAAAATATATTGTGTTAGAAAAAAGTTGGAAGTAAATAAAATAAACAACACATAGCTTTGAGGCTGACAGTAAAAATGTCAACCCTCGGAAAGTACTTTTACCCGCGGCTTTCGATGCTTATAAAATTGGCGTGTCGTTTTTTTGTGCCGACATATTTTCAATATTAGATCATGCCATGGTATGTTTATTATAATTAGTGTACTCACAGCGTATAAACCAAGTCACTGTATGACTTATCGGAATCATATAAATTTCAACTTGTATCCGTAATTGCTATTGAATGCACATGTAAAATCTGATTATTGTACTCATTATTGCCGTACTCTATAATTTAACGTGTACTCATTGCTGTAAGTGAGAGACATCGGTTCGTTTATACACAGTGGTGGTTGTATTTTGCTGACCACAACCTTCTAAATCATAGTAAATAGGAGTAGCTTTGGCTGCGTTTTATTCGGTCTTTTGGGATTATCTTTATTTTGTAATATATTTGTGAAATATGTCCATTCTGCATTTTTGTCGGCGGGGACTTTTAATTGTTTCATTGGCTTATGTGCGGTAATTGCTCAGTGTTCTTGTGTTGTGGTGTTTTCGATTTCTGTGCTCGGCTGGTTATGTTAAGTGCTGCCTTCCCTATTGGATGTCCGCACACATTTTTTGACAATTTACTATTAATTTAAAGCAACTCGGCACATTTATATACATTTAGTTGTTGGCATACCTGAAGACATGTCCTAGGTAAACACAGACACAGAGCAATCATTCACTTTCTTTTCTGATACATTGCACCTGGCTGGGTTTTAGGAGAAATAATATTGGCGAACCTATTTAGTGAGGCCAATGATATGTTTTTGAAGTGAATTGCATTATCTATATATGAATCGTCATCGCCTTGCTTGGTAGGACCTTTATAAATGCACAAATTAACAAAGCCTGGTTAATAGAGTAATTGTGTGATATCTAACGAATTCTGACCAAAGACAGCTCGCTACAGAGGACACACATACACACATTTATCCCAACTTCTCCAACACTAAACGGTATACATATACTAATGGAATCACATTAAATATGTTTGTTTATAGTCATCCTGACTTTCTAAACAGATCCAATATCACTGTTCCGATTGTTTAGATGTGTTTCCGTAACCCTGTTCACAAAAATGTGTTGCAATGATGTTAGAAATTGCTCAAACATCGGAGCGCCTACCAGTGTACAAACAGTGTTTATTAACGTCAACTTAATTTTCTATAACCCACACCTGTGCTTATTACTAAGTTAATAAATCCGCGATCTGTAATAAATTTGAGCCAACAGAACACAGGTGACTGCTCAATGCAACTACATTCTTCGTATTTCATCATTTCATTGTTTTTCACAGTTGGTTTTCCCAATGTGCACAATTGTTTGACAATCGGGTGGTTTCTGTTTATTGGCATTGACGTCATTTTCATTCATGACACGCTTGGATACATACACTTGATTGCTGACTTACGATAACAAACATTTATTCGAAAGTTGGCATTCTCATGTCAAAGTCATCCACGTAATGCCATACAAATAGGCGTTGATATTTATCAAGTGGATATTGAGATATTCACATTTGTAATAATGATAGTAATGACAAATAATAGTTTGACCCGCCTAAGTGTTACATGGTTTCTATGACAACGCTTTGTATGAGCACCATCAGCAAAAAAGAAATTCTGTTGCTATCAGCATATAGAGCATACATTGCTATGCATATGGGACAATTTTCATTAAATTGTAATTGTTAAGTAAGAGGTTATGAGAAAAGTCCTATTATTTCTGGAACACCCCTCGTATATAGTCAAACTGCTCCAGCATGGGCTGCTTAAGATTCAAGTTAGATATATTCAAACCGTGAACAAATACTTATGTAGAGGTTATGAGATATATATTTTGTCTAGACTGTAGATTGTAATTGCATTGTAGCGTGTATCTTATATTTAAACAATGTTAAATAGCTATTATAACAACTTGTGTAAATAACCATCGATAGAGCTAATCAAAAAGTATTCAATTACTGACATCATAGGGGAAGTAAAGAAAAAAGTAACAACTTTTTGGTTTATTCCAAGCATTATCAAATTGAGACAATTTTGTTTTCCTGGATAATAAAATAAACCATTCCACAAAACATTATTCATTTCTAGGCAGTTTGTGTGCAAAACATACGTTAATTGTGAACCAACTAAGTATCGTAATTATCAAACACCAACTATCACACCAGTAAAAAAACATGTCACAACATTAAGAGAGCTAAGTATAATTGATCAAATGTTATCAATCAGCAGACATATGTAGTAAATAATCATTGCATCAACAAGTACAAATTAAAGCTTAATGTATGCTGCCGTCGTGTACTATAAAGCGAGAAACAACACCTTCAACATTTCCCTAAGCTGACATTGAATACAACAACAACAACAACAACAATAATAATAACGACTTTATGTATTGTGTATTACATATTACATATTTGACAGTTAATATAAATTTTCAATAAGGTCCATCTCTGTAAAGCAATACCATCTAAACGATAGCTAATGCTTTCTGCCTAAATGAGGATACTTTACACAGGTTGTACCGTATATTTACTGTTATACGATGGGACCAACATTTTTAAGCTAGATAACACAAAATATTACAAGGTTTAAGATTTCAACTATAACGCCATCCTTTAACCTCACAATTCTTGTAACAAAAGCCCTGGAACTGTATTGATTTTGAACGATTATAATATATATATTTCATATGCCAAATACTAGACAATATGACCATCTCCTTGATGACTACATTGACAATACTGAGTATTAAATAAGTAAAACAAAATATAAAATGTAAAATATATAGTCAGCGTGAAACTGCAATATAAAGCACATAAAGCAGCGTCACGCACATTTTGTAAGTAGGTGCGTTATCCTTAATGTCTAATTTCTTCTAATGGAAGACATAACCATAAGGACACGAATGCAACATTTAATTGATATGCTTTTAAATTCTACATCAATACCATACTTTTAGAAATTATCATATGGACTGAATGACATTTCGAAATTGGAATTTAGCCTTGACTGCTGAAAGTACATATTTGCATATACAAATATTTCCGTATACAGTCTAACGTTGGCCATGGAGCGTTACCCAGGTATAATAACCAGAAATCGTCTTTCACGACCGGTTCTAATTCCTCCGTTTTAAAAAATGCTTGTTCAGTATGAATTGATGATATGATTTTTAAGTGACCAAAATAATTCGAAACCAAAAAAGGTATGAGAAAATCCGACAGGGACGGTAGCACTCAACGCATGCTAAAATACGTATCGCTTATAATTTAACAAATCGCAATATCATGAAACTTGTATTCATACAAAAAACTGAAGTCGAATTATTGTATTCTGAAAGAGAAAATTTGGAAAATCCTCCGAAAATTGTGTGCATACATATCTGAATATAGAATTTTGCACTCTACCACTGCATCACTATAATATTATCACAGCTGGACAATAATAAAAAACATTTACCAAAAACCTCTTCGAACAATGTACATGAACAAGTCTCGTACTCTAGACAAATGTGACGGTAGTACTATATAGTAACACAAATAATGTCATAGATTGATAAATAAATTACAGAATATTCGTACTCTATCAATGCTCTAGAGTTATGAAACAGACACCACTTTGATATACACGAATAACGTTTGAGTGTTGATACATTGTTACCAGAGTTTTTCTTATACGGATACTCATACTCATATTTCGTAAATTATGAATTATTGGATATGCTTGTCTTATACTGGTTATGTAATCTTATTTTAAAATGTGACAGAACGATGATCATACAATCGGGAGTTACTGAGAAACGTAAGATAAATCTATAAACTTTGATGCAGTGTGATCGTCCCCATGATATTACTGTTTATGTTTCATTCGAGTGTGCACGCGACAAAAAGCAAAACTGTGTTCAATTCACACATAAAAAGTACCAATGGTTAAACTTTAACGTGCTTCCTTAAAGCATATGTGGGCTAATTTAACACCTATACCTAGACCTTCGCAACTGTGAAACGCAAAGGATATGGGTTTGGAATTGTAAACCCCAAATTCAGTTGTATGTGCACTACATTATATTTACGTGATTTGCAAATTATTGTGATACATAATGTATACGATATGAAATCAATTGAAAGCAACATTAATTAATCAAATAGCAATTAAATTATTTTCTTCTAAATTTCTAGTTACTGTACATTACAATGTACTACCATGTGGGTTTGGATTAAGGTATCATGATAAAGCTTTATACTAAGCATCTGAAACATTATTAAGCTAGGGACTTGTTAGATAGCTTTCATTTACTGTTGTAGAATAGGTATTTTTATTAGTTTATGATGCTGGCCTCATATTGGTCTAGTCAGAATGACCACATATTTTAAATGTTTTATATGATGTTGTTTGCATAATTGTAAACGTATATGAGAAAGTAATAAACAATTTATATGTGATAAAAGTAAGCCTGTAAATCTTATTCGAGAATACATGTATTTGCAAAGGCTGAAATATTTACTATCAAAACAATGACAAAAGGTAAAATGAAGGAGCACAAGACGTTATAGACTGTTATGTTTATTTTTACAATGTATGATCACGGTGTTCTTTTTGTTACATGTACACAAGGATAAAGTGTAACATAAGCAGTATGCAATATGATGCTTCTATAATATCGTGTTTGTTTCTGTGTTGCCATGTGCTAAAAATATATATGAATAATATAAAACGATGTGACTGAATTAAACTAGTGTTTTTAAATGTTTCCCAAAACATGTTATAGATCAAGCTGTATTTAAAGATAAATTGTACTTCATCGCTTAAAATATTTAGTGAACGTTTAACGTCACATCTACTCAGGAAGTCTCTGACAGCATGGCTAAATATGATGTTGTGAGTTGTAAATGCATATAAAGCTAACACGTATTTCTCATAAATGTTGCGCTTTGGAAATATCAGATTTTTTATAAATATTATACAATATACCCCTATACAAAACTGTAGCACATGTTAGTCATCACACTTAGTAGAAATCACTATGAGTGTGCATAATACATTTTCTGTCAGATCAGTCTGTACAAGCTGATTGGTTTGAAATTAGTTTATACATTGGAGAAGGGGAAAGAGAAAATTGAAATAAAATGACAAACAATGCGCTCGTTGTGTAACTGGCATTCTGTTGCACAAAGTGCATAAATACATCGGCGGTAGTATACCCATGAGCAGAATCAATAACTTCATTCAAAGGCGTTTTATGATGCACATGTATGTAATAACTAGTGGATTAAATCTCGATCTATAATGATAACACAAGCATTCTCGCCATTTTCAATCACCAAATAGGGTCAATATACTCCGGGTACATGTTTTCATTGCATGAACATGCTACTTCTTTACAGATTGTAACTATCGTTTCCTTTAATTGAAATAATTGTTGTTTACTTCTTACTGGTATATGACTATACATATCACCACTAAATGTAAACATATTTATGTTAGGTATGTTTGTATTGACCGGTGGCCTTATCGTATATCTAATAAACTGTAAATTGATATTAAAACAATGTCCATCCTGCATATGAAACACGAATGTAACTAATCAATTCGTATGTAAACCAAAATGTAGAAATGTGAACTATTGAGTTGATGTTGTAACAAAAACATAAATTCTTTTTCTCATGGTGGTGCTCGTTTTTGATATTATAGACGTTAAAGCCGTTACACATGTTTGCATTCACTATTCCAATAGATCCAATATAAGTACAGTATGATCTGACAATCTTAGCATTTAATTGTATAATTTGATTATTTTATTGATGTTGTCTTAAGAAGTGAAACTGTCATTTCCAGTGAGCAGGTGCATGTAATGACACATCTGATACTAATATGGATGTGTTTGGAACGTTCACAACTTAAGTTTATGTTATATTGAAGAATAAAGAAACATTACTAAAACTATGTGAGGAAATCGGACTAGATATGCAGCACTTAACTTAACCAGTCGAGCACAGAAACCAGTAATACCACAACACAACAACATTGAGCAATATATCCACACATAAGTCACAGAAATGATCACACGTCCAAGGCCCCGCTACTACGTTACTACGTAAATCGGCATACAGTCAATAGCATGTTCAATTCGAAGATTTAATCTATAGCCAACCTTTATGTATTTAGAAATATTGATTCACAACTGGCAGATGTTCTCTCATCATGTCATAGAAAATACTAGTATGAAGAACCGCTTGTTTTTATAAATGTTGGTTCACAACTTCTCATATAACTACATAATTCATTGTATAAATCTATTTCATCATTAGGTAAAACTTAATCAAACTAATTATTCATTTATCAAACAATTATATGTCATCTGAATATGTCTAAGTTAGAACATATATCGTCATTACTGTAATGGTTTGGCATTTCTCAGTAAATGGATATAAACCGCTTTTCTTTCTTAACTTCTGAATATGACAAATAAGAAAAAACAAACTTTTAAATAATTCAGACATGCAATCATAACGCTAAATTAAATTACGTAGCAAAAGGACATGGAATTAAATATTTATCATATATTATCGGCAAACTACTTGGCAATAATTTGATAATTAAACACTCTATAAAACCGATAAAAACATCGGTAAATGTAATTATATACGTAAGCAATGTCAATATATCATAAAACACATATTTTGTCTTCGACTTTGGGTGTTTCAGTGGTACAACCTGATTGAAGTTGCTGTAGCCTAGATATAGGGCACGTGCTTCGGCATCGAGAGGTCCCGGGTTCCACAACGTCTGAACCACTGGTTAATTTCTCTGAGTAAAATAATCCACGTGCTCCATGGACTCCATCAAAGTGTGAATTGATACGTGTGAGGGTAGTGTCTATCTCTAAGTGCCGCAGGTCAATGCTGGCGGCCACACCCACAGGATTGAAATATCATCCAGAGGGATTCTAGGGTATATGTTTCCATATGTAGCCTAATGGCCAGGTAAAGCTAAAATGTCAAAGGGTGCTTTATGGAGTTTTATTTTGTAACAGCTGATTAATGCCCTCAGAAATTGGAACTTAGCTTTTGAATACTCCCTATCAGAGCATACTTTTAATAAAAACACCGCACCTTTCCATCGATTCAAAATACTGAATATTGCTAGACCATACCTTGGCTTCTTCTTTCTTATAAATCTCATCGGTGTATTCTAATGTTCGGTGCTCTAGTGATTTCCTTGAGACACGTGTACTCATAAGAATAAGTAGCACTTCCAGTATGTACTTATGTTTCAGTTGAGTTGTATTCATTCCGTTACAATGTAATCTACTAACCGGGTTTCCACATTATACATCTCTCGTTTCATTTTTTGCAGATTATCGTACAGATTATCACCTCATCAAAACGTTGACGCGCAAGCACAATGTTCAGCCGAGACACCTAATACACTATATAATACCCATTGCACCGATGTGGCTCACAGCTGTTAATGTACAGCTTCTCCATAATGTTAACTATTCCTCATTCCAGTAATTGTCTGTGGTTAGATTAGCTACGCCTGTCACATTATTGTTGTTGCTTTCTAAAGGTCCACTATGGGGAAATAAGGAAATGAAAACATGCGATACATGTAAGTTACATATTGCATACCTATGTTTATTATAGTATTGTTAATGTCGGTCTGTATATTCTAACCTAATATTTTATCTTCAGATCGTACGTACATTTGTAATGCCGAATTGCACAACGATTCATTATGCTGTCAGGTCTCAGAATTATCTATGTCATTGGTCAAGTTCGCTGTGACCTCAATTATACTAGACTATCTATCGCCATGAATTGTGTATGTTTCGCAAACCTCTCTTGTACTTTTTGTTATAGGAATTCCTCTGTTTTCTTGGTGTGGGTATCGATGGACATTATGAGACTAAGTACGAAAAACATTAGTTTTGCACGCGCATATTCATAATTTTAAAAAATACGGTTCATTGCTGTCAGCGGGAAAATGACTTTTATTGAATTATCAGGTATTACTGCTATACTACTCACATGAGGACATGCAAAATATGATATACCCCATAAACTCGAGTGCACCAACACAATGACCATCAATGCAACATAATAAAGTAATGCCACGGATATATGCGAACAGTCTAGGTTATATGAGTACACTTTAAATATAATGTATTTCATCCGAAGAGAAGGTGATTATAATGTGAATGCAATGGTTTCATTTACGAAGAAACAGCTACTACAATCTATCATTGAATATGTAGTACAGGTCATAAACAACAACACATATTCCCGGTTGAAAATTATTGTATTATTCAATTATCAGTTCAACGTAGAATGATAGCATGATGTTATCCTACACAGTCAGCGTATATTCTTTATTGTACTTTTTATAGAACCGTACAACTCCGTTACATTACAAGCATCCGGTCTATCTGGAACAATTATAAAATCCCGAACATTTATACTATATGTCAATACAATTGTAGAGAATAAGGTACATTGAAATAATACACATCGAAGCACAAACATACATAAGTTTTTTTATAGTATTTTCTATCTGAAGCGCTTTTTGAAAACTCGCTAAGGACATACATTTTGTTGTAATATAACTACCTTTGGAAGTTCGAAATGTTCACGACGAAATGCAAGCAGTGTCACATACCATCTTCTCGACACATTTGCTGTGTTCTGCTAGAAGTGATACCGCCATATTTAATTACACCTTGCAGCATCTGTGTATGTTGCCTGGCGATTGCCTGTCTATGGGTGTGTCTGCCAGTGTGGGGAATCACGTGACTAAAATGGTACTCAGCACTATGAAATAGGTCGCGAAAATCTGGATATTTGGATAGTTTTTCGATTCTTGGTAAGTACTCCTTCATTATGTTTACTAGTTATATAGTGCAGGCTATGCGAAATTTAACGCGCTTACTAATGGTACACGTGTCATTTCTGTACTCTCTCTGGTTTTTGAGATACCTTCGATGTTTTAATGTGAACCAGTGGAATATTTTGTCAACAAATCAACATTAATGTGTATAAAGGACACAAAAAACTGTATTTAAACGCAATGTACTATGCCACAGTCAGGTGCTATGTGCTTTATTGTGTTCGGAAAGGCTTCTCGTTGAAATATATTGACTGATAACGTCCTTTACTTGTGATTTTAAGGGATTTCTTGCAAAAATGGCAAATTATTAAAATGATACTTTCCACGGAATAACACATTTGTGATACAAATCACGGATCAGTTTTAAACCAGTCCTCTACATTCTAGAACAAAATTTTGTCCGCATTTTGGAACCTTGGTTCAGAATACTGTTTGAATACAATTGCTTTCAGTTGTTTAATTATGTTTCCTTTATTCTAATACAGAAGTTTCAGCAAGACGTTGTCGAGAAGCTAGGCTCAGACGAATAAAGGGAACACGTCACGGGCCAACTAAAATAAAAAGAAAATTTAGACACACTATCACCAGAGCGAATTCGAATGCGGAATGAATCTTAAAACAGTGCAATGTACTTTATAACCAAGCAGAGACATAGCTTTCATTCGTGTAGTTTGAAGATTGTATAGTTGGACGGGAATGGAATCCAAATATAATGTTACATCAATCTATCCAGGACGGCAATTTACAGCTGATTTAGTGCTATTTCATTGCAATTGTGAATTTTAATTATTTTTTTTCCACAGTCACTGTGCTGTTTTGTCTTTTCATGATTAAATGCAACACCCATCTGTAACAGTTTGTTGTCCATTTACTTTATTGGCATTTTGTACATATAATCAACCATCGCTATTCCTTATTAGATAGTTGATTTGATGCTTATTCGAAATAAGAAAAAAAAATGGCGATGTAATGTATTTTTTCTTTTCATTTGTAATTCGAAATACATTGATTACCGAATATAGACTGTGAGCGTACATAAAGGTATACAATGCCCATCTGAAGAAGTATCAACGAACTAATAGTATATTGTATCTGCTGTGTAATCATATTAAAATTGCAGCTGAAAATATAGTGCATTGTCGAAATACTCACAAAGATATCAACCAGAAAACAAACATTTATATTGACAAAATCATAATGGTTCTTCGATAGCATTTATTATAATAGTATACATGTAAAACAGTTAATAATGTTACATCACAAATAAATCTAGTCCAAGACAAATTTAACACTGAAGTAGAACATTATGAACAGCTCTTCAATGTATGACAGAGCAAATGGTGTCAGAAGCAATGTACAAATCACGGGTCTTTGACCTAACGATTTCAAAACTCGACATTGGGAGTGGAGTTGATTTTTTAAAAGGAAGCCAAAATTAGTTTTTAAATTCATATGACACAGATAAAAATGAACTTATTGTTTTGGTAGCAAAAATGCCGAGCATAGCCTTCATTTGTCCGTCACCTTTCTGCAAAATATGACAGACATGCGAGTGCCTCCACTCGGACTTGAGCCAATGTCACCGGGCAACGCATCCACTGAGCTACTGGAGAGGGAAAATTAATAAAAGTCGACAAGTACGTGTTTAATAAAATATTGCACAACAAAGACATAACTCCAGAAATGAAAGTCGCAATTAATTAGCATGTAACAGCACAATGCGAAATTCGAAGAAAACGCATTACCTTGTTTTGTTGCAGTGGTGTTGCAGACACTTGATATGCTACCTATTTTACATAATTTTTTGAATTGAAAGTCCATAATATGTTTTAATTTACCGATAAACCCTGGGACATTCATTTAAAGAATTATTGAATTAGTATCGAGATAAGTTCATTAATACTTGCCCGATCTTAGATATTTTTACCAAAATGTCGACATTATGTTGATATTCAAGACCATCTACATTGTATTCAAATGAAATATTATCCTGGTAAAAGACAACTTATCCCAGTGTCGCATTTAAAAAAAGATTAAAAAGCTCAAATTAGATTTATCTTTTCAGATCGAAATGACAACGTTTAAATTTTTTGGAAAATCCTTTAATTTGATGTAATGGTTAATACAGAAAACAGAATCGTAACATTGTTTATTTTTTGTACTATAACATGACTCATTCTAGTTCCTTCAATTGATGCAGAGCAGCTTCGATTCTAGTTCTCTCGGCACCATGTTTCTTTGATCCTGCTATTTCTGTAAAAGAATAGATGAAAACTATTATTAGGCAAATTAAAGTAAGCATAATAAAATATACAAAATAAAAAAAGTTACATGCTCTAATATACAAGTTTAAAATGATCCGTGGTTTGTATCACAACATTGTTGTTCCGTGGAATGTACCATGTCAATAAATTGTCATTTTTTGCAGAATAACGCATTTAAATACCAATAAAGTATGAAAGAGTAACTGGTTTTCAACAAAAAACCCTTTTCCGAATACAATAAAGTACTGACACCTGAAAATGGTCTAATATATTCCCATTAAACACGGTTTTTGTGTAATTTATCTAGGAATATTGGCAAAATATGTCCCTGGTTCACCTTAAAACCTCAAAGGTATCTCAAAAACAAGAGATAGTACAGGAATGATCTATGAACCATTAGAAAGAGTGTTAAATTACGCATAGCATGCACTATATTACTAGTAAAAATATTCAAGGAGTACTAACCAAGAATCGGAAAACTATCCAAATATCTAGATTTTCGCGATCTATTTTATAGTGCTGAGTACCATTTTAGTCACGTGATTCCCCACACTGTCTGCGGCTCGGCTGTTTCATTCTAAATTAATCATTGTAGAGAATCTAGTAATAAATCGTGCCACCAAACAGTTGATGGAAGATGTGACACAAGTTTTTGGAGTTCATGTCTAATAATTAAAAAGAGAGAGAGATATATTATTCCATAATTCTAATACAACCCTCATGGCATTTATCTTAATTTTATAATGCACTATACTCGCGGGAAATGCATTAATACGATATCAGTTGCATGGTGACACCGTTTATGATGTTTATGCTCCATTATTTAAGATGTTGTCGATTCACTTGTTGAAAAAATATCATTTCAAATAATAAATAAGAAAAAGTCATAGTGCATGAGGCAATCAAAGTGATGGAATTTGCAAAATACAAAATGTATTAATTTTTACAAAACTTGTGAAATAGAAAATGCAACACTTTTATTATCATGTGGCATGAATCCATACCGATGCCGTTATATTATCTACCATGTACTATCCTGGATAAATACTTGACAATAGAAGTCCTTAGTCACCAATAATAGGTATTAGATACAAAAGAAAAACATTTTATCAACTCACATCAAGAAGTAGTAATTACGTTGTCATTTTCACCAGTAATATGGAATTAAGTTACTGATGCCTGTTTAATATCGTAACAAAAGCATTATAAACGAGAAAGTTGCCATCATAAATAATTTATGTTTCCATATTTCTGGGTGTATTTATTTCATAGACTAACTTCACACCAACATGTACTATTAACCCACCTCTGACAGATTAGTAGCTAAATCAAGGAATGTTTTTGGTCCATCGCGATCACAAGGTGACACAATGTCATCCCATACCGGGTCGTAAACATTAATACCGGGTGCCCACGTGATCAATACCTTGTTCGACTTGCTAACGGCCGCCATTTTTTTCGTCGCATTGAATTGTGTTGTAGCAGTTTCGTTTAATAAAAAGACACGGACTATGATGACACCGAATTTCAATCAATAAAATAAAGTTTGATGATAAGGACTATTTCGTAATAATATCGCAAGCAAAAACGATAACAATTTACATGACCGTGGCACTGGATTTTCCTAGTCACTAGCACATGGATTGCAAGCGTTTGCGAGACTTCCATGCGCCTATTGGACATTGAAAATGTTTTAAGAATCATCGAAAATAAAGGTGTAATTTTCATTTAAATAGCCGATTTATCATGACAGTACTCGATCTCCGAGGAAATTGGTCTTTAACAGACATGACAATGATATCAACAGATGCTTGAACGTAATAGGATACAGTTCGTTCCAAAATCAGTTGCTCATGGTATGTCAACAATGCAAATCAACACTCCATTGTCTCAATGTAGCTTGTCAAAGCAATGCTTTAATATGATATTATTTGTTACTGTGTATAAGACTTATGTATCAGTCAGTGGCATCCACAACGGATTGGTCGGGATTTTAAGTCAAAACCTCCGGCCATCCATGGCCTGCGGGGGAGCTGATGGTAAAATATCTGGTGTTTCTCCTCAACGACTAAACATGGTCCCCCGGCTATTGGTTCACAGAAACAAAGTCCCCTGCCCTGCGTGAAAGCTAGATGGTAAAACTACCAATTCCATGCAGTTAGTAGTATTTGCTTAATTCTTGCGTCGCCTCGCCAGGTAAGATATTGAATGACTAGGTATCATCCCGTACTAGGTCAATAGATGACCATTCCTTAAAGTCTATCAAATACAATTTACAGGAAAACGGGAAATATAAATAAATGTAATGGGCATCTAAATCAACTCACTGCAATACATACAACATCCTTGTCAACTGAGAGATACTAAATGTATACTTTCGCAGATAGAAGATATAACTGACTGGTGTCTGGTTGTTCTGAAATAAACTATACATTTTACGCATAAATCAACTAATACTAGCTCATGGAATAAACTGTACAAAGACATATGTTTGAAAAATTGATTTTAGGTGAGGCGAATATTCTAGGAATAATACTTTTGATGTGTTTTGTGAATAACGAAATGATAAAATGAATTTTCATGCACTATCTCGCGTGATGTTTAATATCAATACACATCAACAGGAATATACATTTGTTGGGAATATAACACGTTGACATAATGTATCAATATATGCGCGTAATAATACAGCGTGGTCACACAAAACAATTTGCGTCGCGCCGGAAAGGTAACATTCATAAAAAAGACATCCGTGTCCTGACAATATTATGTAAATCTGAATGTTACTTAAAATACATCTAAATGATGAATGATATGGAACGAGAGTTTAGACTTATGGTGGTTTAGATCATTAAACTACGACAGCAATTTGTTTCTGTCTTTTTCGTATTTACTTGAATATATCTCTTTTCCAATTGTATGACAATTACCTCTTGAGCATTTTATTTACATGATTTAGACTGGATGCGTATTAATAACATAACCAATAGACGTGTTTACTACCTGACTACATGTGAACGACTTCAATTAGCAATAGTTAAGCTTTGTTCATTCGATGTTAAAGTTACTAACTTTTAATGTATATTTAATTATCATCATATGAACGAATTTCTACCCCTTACCTATTTGAAAGTGCATTGGGTGTCAAGTGGTATATTGTGACATTATAGAAGGTTATTGTTGTGGTTATTTCATTGACACATATATAGCTTAACTTTGGTATTGTTGCCCTAGGATCTTAATAGCTCCAAGGCATGATAACATACGCTAGTTCCGATCCGTCTTTTTTATTAAGGTTTTTACAAGGTGCTGTCAAAAACGGTCCAGCTGTTTGTAGTGTGACTTTGTCAAATGATTCTGGCAATGCATCTAGTTGTCCAAATTAAACCCAACACTCATAATGGGTTCACAGACTTTCAAATTTATGTAATAACAACGTCTTTAGTTTCGTTCTCTGTCTAAATTATATAAGTCATTGACCTGTTTTGTAGCGACTGCGTATTACGCTAGTTCACTCAGACATACGCAAAAAACGTATACTAGCTTAATTACGTAATATAGTTAACAATAAGCTTCAATGATACGCTAGTCAGTCATATGCCTCCGTATCTTAAATATAGTAATGATTACATCGTATCCTAATTTTGTTTTCCTGGTGTCAGAATTGCCATATAATGTGTACATAAGGTAGGTTATTGGCGCATAATTACGTTCATTTATAACCAGACCTATTGTGGAACGAAATTAACTGCTGTTTAATTTGTTTACAGTTCAAAATAAGATAATATCTGAAAATATTCCGTCTTTCAACAACACAGTCCTTTGTCCTGCACCAAACTATAAACAGTTCTTTAATGCCTATTCTTCCAACTGAGTTTGCAATTATGGACGCGTAAAATACTTTGTCATACACCGTATGACCCTCTCAAAACATTATTATTTCATGTATGTCACCATCTTTTGTTTGTCAATTTTATTGAACCCGCGTATTCCAACTTTCATGTAGTGTCGATACAATAGGTGATACTAATGAGCGAACTATCCGATTTGAACAATTAACTCAGTTACAACAAGTTAAACATAGATTATGTTTATAACCGTTTTAATTTAAATTATGAATTAAAATTAAGTGTTCATTTGCATGTTATATGTGTGTTGTTTTGAGCAGGTGGATGGACATTTATAGGCATCACAATTATTTTTTTTGAGTGGGAATAGAGTCATTTGAGTACACATTGGACCGTTGAAATACTTTTCAAGTGCCCCACGTATAAATTACTTTCAATGAACATTTGTTTTTCTTCACGATATAAACTGTATATATATATACTGCAAACTGACTAAAGCCAAAGAAGCTCATTTGTTGCCTTAAAGTTTGCGCTTAAAATCTTCACATTCTTTACATCACATTTTCTCTACAAGGTTCGTGATTCTTAAAAACATACTTTATCGCTCTTATTCAATTTCTGTAATTAAACTCCTGTGATTCAATAACATACCACAAGACATTTGCAACAACAAGCACTCGTGATAAGAACTATCTACCTCAGTATACCCAGAGGGCCAATCATGTAATATGCCTATAATGGTACTCCATATATAAATGGCTTTATGTTTCATTCAAAGTCTCGTGGTAGGTTTTAACATAAGCGAATCTGACACGTGTCATAATCTAAGCTTTGGTAAAATTATCTAAATACATTGTTTATAATGTTTATTACAAGTTTTATCTGATTGCATGTACAATCAAGTCAATTATATGATAAATTCCACATACCAAGCTTCATATTTTGAACGTTTCAGCAAGACCAAACAGGTACTTACAGGTAACGTATACATACTAAATTATGATACGTGTTATCTTTTAGAACGTTATGTTTGATAGATTTCACTCAAATACCTACAAATATTACTAATGAGGATGTCCTTGAAACATACTTAATGAGAAGAAGCGTACTCGACAAAAAAAAACATAAAATGGAATAACACACTCCATGGTGTATACCCGTATCTGCACCCTCTCTGTGCAAAACGCTGTACCGACACTCTCTCTTTGCTGACAACGGCACCCTCTATGTGCAAAACAATGAATTTTGAGAAAGGAGAGGGGAAAACATCATTTATTCGGTCATATATGCAGATTTGTGCTTAACAAACGATAGCCCTCGGAACAACTCAATGATTAACCACTGCATTGATGTTGTTCCATTTGTTTTATCAGTTGCCACAAGTTCAGACTAAGTTGAAATTTTGACATGGGGACTTGTTCAAATGTACTTATGGTCATATTTATGACACAAAAAATCGAGTTTTCGTCAATATAGGAAATATATCGCATTGCAGATGGAAAGTCCTTAAACCCATCTGGCCTCGTAATGCTTTAAATATGGTTACTTTAATCAAATAACGTAAGCTTACTTTCGATATAGATGTGGCACCTGCGCCCTCTCTGTGCATTACAGATGACTGGAAAACTAACCTACAATAACTAAAGCACAGAGAGGGTACCGGTGCCACAACAGAAAGGGTGTCTTTGCAACAAATCAACCAAAGGTAGGCTGTCGTTTGCGTAATTTGATGATGTTAAAATGATTTAGAGGCCAGATTTGTGAAAGGACTTTCCATCTAAGTTGAGAGATATCTCCTATATTGACGAAAAATAACATTTAAGTGTCAAAATCAGGACCCTGTGTTCATTCGAACAATTACACTCGGTCAGCACTCCATCTTGGTCTGAACTTGTGGCATCCAATATAACAAATGGAACAGCATGAGGACAGTGGTTAATTATCGGGTTGTTCCGTACGCTATTGGTTTTTAGCACAAATCTATATTTTTAGCTAAGGAAATAATTTTCGAACATCTCCTGTGGACTGGTATCCTCGAAAACCATTGTTTTGCACAGAGAGGATGCCCATACAGCGTTATGCACAGAGAGGGTGCTGAAACGGGTACACACTGTGCATTCAGAATATATCAAATAACAATGATGTCTGATTTTAGAAAGAAGTGTGGATTTCGATAATTACGAATTGTTGTAGAATAACGGGGCATATTTGTACATGTATCAATACAGCAACTGTCGGACATTATCAAAGTTCGATCTGACTGTCAATATACAGAGTAATATACTATACGAATAACAACCCTGGTCAGTTCTCATCCTTAGGTGTCAATATAACAGACAAGGTAAATAGACCCATAGAAGCTTCATTGGCCTTTTATTATTAAATGTTTCTATCAATTCTATATTGAGTGACACAATGTTTGGATAATATAGAAGTTAATTAAAACTCGTCATCACCACGTCAACTGCTGAAATATAAAAGAAAGCTTATCAATATTATAAAGCATCACGTCTTTTCTGAAGGGTAAACTGATTACAGTTCTTGTCATTATTTTAATAGACAGCTTATTATGGTGGTCATTAATTTAGGCGTGTTTGTCTGGTTCGTATTTAGCAATTCTTCTGTAGATATGGACTCGTATGACAGTTGGTGCTTGAATTGAACTTTCTAGTCGCAACAATATAAACATTATTCTTCAGATAAGAAATCTGTGTCACAACATTTTAATTCGGCTTATACAACAATGTCTTATCGGACTTTATTTCAGTCCAATTATAGACCCAACTGCAAAACAAGACACATTTGGTGGAAAGTGGTCGACTATTAAAAACGTTAATAAGATTCAAAAATCTGTGCAATATTTTTGTATTTAAGTATATAATTGTATAATGTGCTTCGTTATGCAAACGCCTTTGTACGTACAAGCAACATTGTCTCATTATACAGCAAAGATTGATACATTGCATCAAAACATTTCATTCGCAAATATATTCTTATCTATTGATATTTATTAATGTTAAACAGCACGCCAAATGGTGCAAGTAAATGCGTTATATCATATTTTCTTTGACAAATCTTCTTGCAAAGTGTCTCCGCAGATTGTCACTTTATCTAATATTCTGCACAAAACCATTTATTTCTTGAGTTTACAAATGTTGATGTATGTATTATATGTTGTTATAAGATGACTGTTATTCAATGTTATTATATAACAAAGAGACAGAACCCATTTATTAATAAAACAGCCGCCAGAATATTGGTTCTTATTGAAGTGACATATGTAAAGTGCGTGAATGGTTTTTTTGTTGATATAAACACTATGTACGTAACTTGTCTCAATTGTTTCATTGATATGATGATTCATGGTGAAATGTAGTCAGACCTTTTATTCGTCTTACATTGTGCATATATATAACTTGATGTATTCCACGTACGTTCTGTGTGCATGATCTTCGTTAGCAACATATCGGGTATTTTCGGTCAGTTTGTAAAGCAGTTTGTATGAACACGCATCGATTTGATTTGAGGCATATCAACGTTTCTGATCAATTAAGATCTAAGAAACCAGTATACTTTAATTCCGTTATTGCTTGCGACGGAAAATTGTAAAAATATATATGCAAAACACCCTGGGTGAGAATGCATGTCCAGAAAGCCATCAAACTACATCTGATTATTTATTGCAGGTGGCGAGAAACATATTGGATCAGACACCTTCTACTATAGGCATTAATTGTCAGCATAAGTTTGTCAAAGCTGGGCATTGTTCAATTAATGGACGCCTCGCATCTCATCGTGTTGTTATGTTAAACTATATAAATCCAATTTGACTGTTAGATTGACCTTTTCTATTTCATTAATACATGATGAGTTCTACACGCAACATAATCAACAATGCTCGTATCACCAATCGACTCAACACTGTATTATTTTATCATATCGATGAAGTGCGAATATGGTCTTACATTGGATTAGTTTGTGTGATATTGTAAATATCGCATACACTACTAAAGCAAACTCAAATCCTCAACGACACGAACTCCACTATTTTATAGAAAATATAGCTTTTATAAGGGTGATGGTTTGGTGTACAATTTGGCCAACATGACAAGTTCCGATTGTTATGAAAATATGCTTGTGAGAAGCGCCTTGTCATGTCTACTTGCAATACGTATCGATCTGATAAGACCTTTTCATTCAAAGCCAGTGATATGTACATTTGTAGCATGTAAATATGTTTGTCACCAATACAGCAAATTATTTCATTCAGAATTATTGTATGAAATTGAATGACGTTTTTACACACATCCCGCACACGAATGGCTATGCAGGTTTTATTGATACTTGGCATAGTTCATAAAGATGTAAACGTAGTAAAAAGATATGATGAAAGTCATTTTTGTACGTTCATCATTTAACAGGCTAAATGAAAAGGATGTTTTCTGCCAATCAATGGTGTTAACGTATTTCAGTTTATTATATGTTTCCATTTAGTTGGCCTAATTATGTCTATAATTACATCTGATCGTTACGGTCCTGAGTTCAGTTTTACGATTTCGCTTTACGTGCCTACAAGTCGTATTAAGTCAATAAAGGTTTAAATGATGAGAGAAGTTCATTTGTTTTGCGCCTAATTTACGATCAATTTATTTGCAGCAATACATGGTCATATTGTGATGGGTTTATTTGCAATATGTCTACTTTGAAATTATGAATTGTCATGACGTTGTAAAGGTGTTGAGGGGGAAATGGCATGTGTAATTCGCATAATCGGTCTAAAAGTACATAAAATAGCAGTGTGACTTGCCTGATTTATTTGACAATGAGTTGTAAACGTAAGACCAACAAGTACGAAACTATGTTGTTATCAGTTAATACAAAAATGCAGAGCAAGAATTACCATGCATAACAGATAAATACGAAATGTAGCGTTGAAGCATAAGTTTTCATTAAAAAAGTCCTATTATTTCTGAATTACTCCTCGAATTTGTTTTAGGTATTCTTAAGTTTATTTACAATATAATTCCAGATAATGTTTAGTATTTGATGTTCCTTCTATCTTTTCACAAGGTATTTGGTGAACATATAACAGTGGCTTTAGTTTATTACTCAGAGTCCACGTGGCCTATGGTACATGAAGCTTCACGGAAGTCAAGAGACAAATTGTGAAATCGTTTTGCACAGAGAGGGTGTTGATACGGGTACACACTGTGCATTCAGAATATATCAAATAACAATGATGTCTGTTTGTAGAAAGAAGTGTGGATTTCGAGAATTACGAATTGTTGTAGAATAACGGGGCATACTTGTACTGTACATGTATCAATACAGCAACTGTCGGACATTGTCAAAGTTGGATCTGACTGTCAATATAAAGAGTACTATACTATACGAATAACAACCCTAGTCAGTTCTCATCCTTAGGTGTCAATATAACAGACAAGGTAAATAGACCCATAGACGCTTCATTGGCCATTTATTATTAAATGTTTCTATCAATTCTATATTGAGTGACACAATGTTTGGATAATATAGAAGTTAATTTAAACTCGTCATCACCGCGTCAACTGCTGAAATATAAAAGAAAGCTTATCAATATTATAAAGCATCACGTCTTTTCTGAAGGGTAAACTGATTACAGTTCTTGTCATTATTTTAATAGACAGCTTATTATGGTGGTCATTAATTTAGGCGTGTTTGTCTGGTTCGTATTTAGCAATTCTTCTGTAGATATGGACTCGTATGACAGTTGGTGCTTGAATTGAACTTTCTAGTCGCAACAATATAAACATTATTCTTCAGATAAGAAATCTGTGTCACAACATTTTAATTCGGCTTATACAACAATGTCTTATCGGACTTTATTTCAGTCCAATTATAGACCCAACTGCAAAACAAGACACATTTGGTGGAAAGTGGTCGACTATTAAAAACGTTAATAAGATTAAAAAATCTGTGCAATATTTTTGTATTTAAGTATATAATTGTATAATGTGCTTCGTTATGCAAACGCCTTTGTACGTACAAGCTTCACGGAAGTCAAGAGACAAATTGTGAAATCGGGCAAAATCGTGCGAAATGGTGGTATATCAGTAAAAAACTGTGAACATAATTTAATTGTGACAAGACGAAAACACACATATAGTAACACGACAGTATCTATTGCAAAGGGGGTATAACAACAAAAAAGTTCCGTAAAATACGGAGCGTAATCAGAGACTATAGTTTACACACATACAACGTACTCACATGTGACCGTATTTTAGACACAATCGGTGAGATATCACACGATCTGTTGCGCACTGAGTTCTTTCAAAGCATTGATCGCTCACGATATACGTCTGGCATCAATGTACTGTCTGTGAATGATAAATAAGATCATGTAAAAGAAGTACACACGAATAGTAACGCAATACTTCTATCATCTAACAAACAATTAATGCAGTTTACATATTTCACTTTACCATTAACCAAATTTCTAGCGGTTGCTTTATTTATTAATAGGTTCGGACGATATATGTGATACTTTTGAATAATTATATTCTTATGACCTCAGACAATGCATACATCAACTTATGCAAACTCAAGAAATGAATAGTTTTTCACAAGCTGTTAGATAAATTGACATTGGGCCAAACGCATATTCTACATAGACTATTTATTAAGCGGTTTGTCAAGAAAAGTATGATATACCGAACTTTTATGCGCAATTATGCGTGCAGTTTTGTGCCTAGGGCAAACCCCCTATAGCGATTACATGTGAAACTCATGATTAATGATTTCAGTGTTGTATTGAATCAAACAATGGCATAATATATTATATAACAGTATTGATAAACTATCTGTATTATTTCAGCTGTTGCCACATTGATGGGAGTTTTAATTAATCCTTTGATTGACTTAATATTATGTCATTTCGTAAAAAGAAATGCTAATAGCATTGAATAAGGAAAATGTCAATGAGTTTTCAATATGGTCATTGACACTGTATGTATTATCTCACTAGAGGGCATTAACGGAGCCGGTTTGTTAATTGCATGCATACTGTTATTTAATATGTCGTAACACTGTTTGTTTAACTTTAAAATATCTGAGTTTCAAAGGATATATATTTGATCTTGATCCTGATCTTGAATCTAAACCTTTGTGAACTTGGGGCCTGATATGTATCTCACTGCTTACGATAGAACTACCAGTGTTTACAATTCCCATTTCGTCTGAGGTGCCGCCCAACAATTGAACGCGTCGTGCCGTAAAGTATGTCTTTACGTGATACAGAGACTTGATATAAACAGACAGGTTGTTGTTTGATAAATATTGTATGAGATAAATAAGAATACAGAACCTACGGTGGTATGCGACATTTCTTAGATGCGTGTTTTCTTATTGTTCTATTAGCCTTTGATTATGTCCTAACTATTCCGAGAGTAAGACGTGTCCAAATGTCCAAACTAAGCATGTTTGCTGCAAGGCGTTCTGAATCAATTGGAAACCGCGTCGTCTAGCTGTCTTCAAAGTACTCAACACTGACTATTATTTTATCCCTCCCGACTTTTGGATGGGAGAAACTAACCTATGTATCGTATCTATCAAGTACAGCTACAGTGTTTTTCACCCAACTAGAAATTAACTAGTAATTTCAGTTATATTGTAGTTAAAACATGGTTTTACAGGGGCTTGAACTGTGCTCTGCTTGTTTAGTTAAGTGCTGCCCTCCCTGTCCAATTTTAACTTATCTTTCTGGAAACCCAGAGGTTGTTCCGCGTATATGGGTTTAGTACAATTGGAGTGTCAACGTACTAAGTAGTTTTTCTAAAAGAGAGTTGGAAGCGCGCGCGCGGATTCTGTGTATCACTCTGGTAACGTGTTTGTATTTTCCGACGAAGCTGGTGGTCAATGGACAATTGGGCAGTGATAAAACCGAATGACCCTGCACTACGACTGTCTTACATGTAGATGTTGAAAGCAAACAAAATACGTATGAACACAAAGATGTTAGGAAACATAGCGTCGTTCTGTAGATTATTTAAACAGATGACATGCCATTCACGAATCATAATCATAAATTTGATAAATACATGTATCTCAACTATATGTACTGACGCTATATTACCCTATTTTGAAAATAAAGATGAAGATATAATGCCATTCATATTTAAACAAATTTCCTCTTAATTGCCAACACTCGAGGGAAATACAAGAACGTGTTATGATTAACATATATTCTAACCTGAATTATTCACAATTACTATCATAATAAGTATTACGTCAGTGTGTTAAAATGCCGTAATATAGCTTACAAATCTAATTAGTAGTAATTTGATTCAAAAATAAACAAAATAATTACAGTACTCAGTAGCTATATTTGTCTAGAATGTAAATGTACTTTTTATTGTAGCATCTAGAAAACCTGTATCTATTCAAAGATAACATTTATTCATCATTAAGCAATATTTGTGTGAAGTTCAAACATATCAATCGTCGATTTTGTCCATTAAAGTAACAAACTGTATAGGACGTTTAAAATGGGAATGGATTATTATGTTATTATTTATTTCCCCTGTGGCTTAAGATTTTTTCCGTTATAAATAGAAACATTTTGAAACATTTAATTTCTAGTAATATGCGATATTATCGTGTTCCCTAAATTAAGTTTATTCAAATGGACTAGTACAAGTCTTGTCTCGCTCTTACCCATAATATTGATATACATTGGCTTAATTTTATTAACGATTTGCGATATACTTGTTGATAAGAGCTACTTTCAAACTATGTGCAGGTAGACATAAACCGTATACATGTACATTTGAAGTTAAGAGCGACACAAGCAAACTTTTATAAAATTGAATCAGTTCACGGATCACATTCCTATAAACTTTGATGATGCATATAACACTGTTACTTTTCAGGATTCGTACAACACAGACACAAAGCATTTTTCATCACATGTTATAATAAAAAGTGCTTTGACTGGTCGGATGAGACTTAAAAATATAAAGATGCACAGAAGTTTCCTAGGAGATAGAACATTATAGCACACATGTAGTCATTTAATATAAGGGCCAATATATAACCCCCAATGTTTAAAGTTTTTACATGTCAAATGGATATTTTGTGGTACATGTATCCGTACTAACCCGCCCTCGCTCCATAAAGTATGCGTCAATCTAACTGAACTGAGTGTTCTGTTCTCAGTAAACAGTAATTGACAGATACGCCTGGCTTTAACGGGGATGGACATAGCACTTTCAGACACAATCATTGCCATTGTCATTTTAAAAATCACTCACAAGCAACAATAACTGTTTGTTCAGACAGGTATGTAACTGCACATTGTGATATAAAGTAGTCTTATATTGCGCTTGTTCTGGTCCAAAAGCTATCATGTGCATAACATATCACGTGTGACACAAGTTTGATCCGAAACAAAACGTTCAGTGTTCACTGCTTGCGTAGTATTATGTTATTAGTGGCATTCTTCTAAATCGCATGTTAAATGCTATGTTTATAAAATGAGAATGCAATAAATATGTCATAATGTGGCGTCTACGTATACTGATTTTCTTTACGGTTAGGAAACTGTTGAAACATTTAAGACACGAGTTTTACTTTAGTAATTTGATGTATGAAGACATTTACTATTGTATTATAACGTATTACCTCCTCAAAGTAATACGTTTTTCTAACTAATACGCAACAGCTTGATGGGTGAGCGTAGTGATAATGTTATATCGAGTTACGGAGAGGCTTCTGTGGCTGTACTTTGTGCTCATATTTTATATCAAAACATCCCTTTGTGGCATGCCGGTACACTAAATGGTCGCAAATAACTGAAACTATTAAACGAATAGTCGAAATGGTTGACGTCAGGCTCAGAAAGTCTTTGTCTAAACAAGCGGAAATTGTTGAATGTTCAGTCTCATTTTCGAAGGCGTGGGTTTCTTTTCTGTAATGGTGCTCTCGGCATAATTCAACAAAAAGGATACTGTAACATTTGTATGCCTAAAATGTAGGGAAAAAGCAAACTCTTATTGACAACATGTAATTCACATCTTCCATAATTTATATAATCAAACTTTTCTTTAAACGTTTTGAATGTTTGGCTATCACTGCAAACGCACTATATTATCACGAAGCCATGTAGACAGATCAGCAACATGGTGAAATCATATAAAGTGCGTGTTTTACTTTCTTGATAACGTTCCCATTATGCTCCATATTTGTCATTACTTGTATATGTAATTTTCTGGCCACAATAATTCCAGTGATAGTTACATGTAATACCGTTCTTGTAAATATACAGTGAGAACACCAGCATGACAACTTTAGCGGTTGACATAGCTACACATATGGCCTAAGCAAACATAGACACATTGCGATTGTTTGGCTTTCGTTTCTGATTCATTGAACCTGGGGTTTTGGAGAACGGATATTTCAAAACTTATTTAGTATGACCAAGATATGTTTTGAGGTAATAAGTAGTCTGTATACACTTGCGCAGACTCCCAACGCAACACCTATATTTTTCATGACTTCTCAACTATGACTAAACGGATCTGGTTCAACATTTGGCTGTGCATACACTTATATTCCATGAATGTCTTCCAGAATTGTTTAGTTAATAAGTTTAATAAGATAAAAATAAAACGAAATAATGACCGTCACTGTAAAATGAAAAGTCACAAAAGTGGCGACATGTGAACATACTGCATGACGGAGTTTTGGGTCCCATAGCAAGTACAACTCCAGCAATACTGCAGAATAACAACATACAAAAGATGCCAATATCATCAACGTCTTCGAATTTCAATTACATTTTTAATTAGTTGAAATGAAATGTGTTTTACATTTTTAATTAGTTGAAATGAAATGTGTATGCTACCGATGAGACGACAACCAACCCTACAAAAACCTGCAAAAACAGGTCATCTTTTAGGGATTTTTGAACGCAACCCAAATATTGATCAGGAAGTATGATTTATCGATATTGCAGGAGTATAAATACATCACAAACTACATGGATAGACATTCACGATACTACGAAGCATTAAATGAAATATCATTATTCGATTATTTTACTGTGACGAACCTTTTAGTAAGAAATTTACCCATTATTTCAACATTTTTCATGTCTTATTTCTGTGACTTTTCAATTTCAATTTAGAGTGATGTTGATTGTAATAAGGTCTTGTTAACTTGCCATGATCTGAGTTTGATACAAAATCACATTGACATCAATAAAATATGTATAAAAGCATATGCCAAATTTGAATCCAATCCCTTCAGAAACAACTGAGCAATTTTAAAAAATATAGGTGTTGCGTTGGAGTGTGCGTACGTGTACATTGTATGTAGACAATATTAGCATTTAATTGATATTCGGTTATTTCATTGATGTTGTGTGAAGCAGTGTAACTGTCATTTCAACTGAGTAGGTAATGGCGCAGCTGATATCAATATTGATCATGGCATGTGTTTGAAACGTACGCAACTGACGTTTGTATTATATCGAAGAATTGTGAGAATATTACTAAATCGGTCTCAAAGTACATGTGAAATGCAAAGATTTACTCTTTATTTAATCTTTATTGAATATTTATTTAGAATTATTTATTCAATAATGCAAATGAATGTCTCATCTTGTCATGGAAAATACCAGTATGAAGAACCGCTTATATAATAATGTAAGTTCATCACTTCTCATATAACTACATACGTTTAGTAATTGATTCTATAAATAAATAAGTAAGTAAAGTAAAACTTACGCACACTAATTATTTATTTATCAAACAATTATCTGTCATCTGGTTACCTCTAAGTAAGTATATATATCGTCATTACTTTGGTTGGGTTGACATTCTTTAGTAAATTGATGAACCAGTTTTTCGTTTTTAATTTCTAAACATGACAAATATGTAAAACGCTTTAAATAATTTAGACATGTAATCATAGCGCCAAATTAAATTAGTTACACAAATATAAACAAGCTGCCAAGGGACATGCAGTTAATAATAAATAATATATATATAATCGGCAAACTGCTGCGTACTAACTACTGTGTAATAGTATGATAATTGAACACTTAGTATATCCGACGAAAACATTGATAAATGTATAAATATATACGTTAGTAATCTCAACATTTCATAAAACACATATTTTATCTTCGACTTGGATGTTGTAGTGGCACTACAGGATTGAAGATGTTTTGACATATATGTAGGACGCAATGCACGGCGTCGAGAGGTTCAACTAACGTCTAGACCACTTGTTAATTTCTCTGAGCAAGAATAAGCCACATGTTAAATGGGCCCCACCGAAGTGTAACTTGGTACCTGTGAGGGCAGTGTCTATTTCTGGGCACCACAGATCCTTCGATGTTGCTTTCCGCACCCACAGGAGAGGAAAGGTCTCCCGAGAGAGCATGTAGCCAAATGAACAGGGAAAATTAAAATGAAAAAGAGTGGTTGAATGGCTGAACAGCTGGAAAAAGTCCTCGGACATTTTAACTTAACTTTTGAACGTGTCTGCAATGAAACTCACGAAACATTAAGATGTAACGGCGATACTCACCCAGCAGGGTATTGTTGTAATACAAACACAGAGCACTCCCAACGATTCATAATTCTAAACATTACCAGACCATACAAATGCTTATCCTTCCTTATTTAGACTCAACGTTATATTCTAATGCTCGGTACTTTAGTGATTTTGATTGAGACACATAAAACAATTAGCATTCCCACTACGTACTTACAATGTACGTTTCAAGTCTGAGTTGTATTCAACCCCGTTTCAATGTAATCTACTCACCGGGTTTCCACCTTATACGTCTCCTCGTTTCGTATTTTCCCGGTCATCGTACCGATTAGCACCTCATCATAACGTTGACGCACAAGCACAATGTTCAGACACATTATACACCATATTAGACCCATTGCACGGATGCGTCTCACAGCTAATAAACAGATTCTCGCTAATTTTAACTTTTTCTCATTTAAGTAAGTGTTTATGCTTACTTTGCCCCTGTCACACTATTTATTGTTTTTTTTATAAACGCCCACTATGGAAAAATTCAAACATGCGGTATGCGACATATTATGTTATAATACTGTTTTTAAATAGTTGTTTTAATATTTTTGTTTGTTACTAAGTACATTGCACGTTGTATATTATCTATCTTCAGATCGTACGAAATGCTGAAGTGCAGAAACTCATCATTATTACTCTTTTCGTCAGAATTTTGCTCAGTTTGTTATTGTTAAGTTGGAACACAATATTCGTGGAACAGAAGCAAGGATGAGAGTAATCTTAGTGTTGCAAAATAGGTGTTACACCGGTTCTTTGTTCAGACAATGGCAATTTGAAACTGAAAACGGAACAAGAGTCTAACATAAATGAGGACGGATAATCTGTATCTCTTTTCTTGAGTAAATAAAAATGGTGCCTGTAATCAGTTAACACTTCCCTGGCTTAAATGAAAAGTCGTAAGTACCAAATCGATATTTTGAGAGAGTCTGAACTTATGGCAAAACACGATGTTTCAACGTCAGTTTGGTCAAATTGACAAAATAGGTTCGAAGGAAGCAGCATATAATGCTGAATTTAAATAAGTTTTAGTCTGATAGTACTTACGACCTTCTAAGGCAGCGACTTCTTGAAGACCAGTGCTAGGGCGTCTGTGTTGATAACGAACAGTCACAAAGTTACATGTTTTATGTTATATAAGATTTACTGTTTTATTTCAAATATGCGTCAAATAAGCCGACTGTACAATTATGCTACGAATGCCCAGTTATTTGTATTGATAATTTGAGAGGTTTTATGTCCGTGGCCACTTTTGTAATAAATTTAACTTAAGTCGCACTCAGATCCAGAAGGTTAAGCTCAATGTATCTGGATAGTTTATGCTTTTATGAACACCGGTATGCAATTTAATATATTTTGTGTCAATTAGCCATAGTGCGTGTGCTAAGGAATAGCAATATTAAATCGATGAAACGCATCATGGACCTATACAACGAGGGTGATGCCTGTTATATGACATATACGTGACGAGTTCAATGCAACTCATTAATTGCTTATGAAAATAATTCAGATATTAAATTAATACATTCATTGATGCAGCATGGCTCGTATATACCATCAACTTGAATGCACCAACACAACTATCGTTGATGCACCATAATTCAGTTATTTCAGAGGGGACATGCGAACAGTCTACGTTGTTTAAGTACACTTTTAATACAATGTATTTCATCCGAACAGAATCGGTGATTTTTCATTGAAAAATAAACATAATGGGAATGCTATGAATACCTTCACGGCAAAACAGATATAATTACCAATCAATAATTATTAGGTGCAGAGCAGTAAAAACCAAAATTACAGCAGGTTGTATCATGATTGTACTAGTTGATTAACATTTCAATGATGCATGATAGTATACTGTTACCCTACAACATCTGCGTATATACTTCACTTGTTATTTTACTGTAAACTTCGTTAATGCAAACATCAATACCAATAGCACCTACCGGTCTATCCGGAGCAATTATAAAATCCCGAACATTTATGCTACGCTAAATATCAGTTCTATTGTAGAGAATAACATTTTTCTATACTTATTTTTATCTGAAGCGCTTTTGGTTAATCTTGGTGTTTCATTCGACAGCCGTTTGACCACATAATACGTACATGTACGACTGTCGTTCGCAATTTCCCCATCAAATGAAAGAAACGTCGTTCTCGATGTTACAACTTTTTCCTAGTTCATCTGTGCTCTGCTAGCGAGTGAAACATCAATAGTTTTATTATACCTAGCTGTAGCATTGCATTCTGACTGTATGTCTGCGAGTGTGTCTGCGGCCCGACTGTTCATTTCTAAGTTAATCATTCTAGAGAATCCAGTAATAAATCATGCGACCAATACAGTTGACGGAAGATGTGACACCGGCTTTAGGAGTTTAATTTCTAACAAAAAGAGAGATTTGTAATTCCACACTAATGGCATGTATTTTAATTTCATTATGAATTATACTCGCGGGAAATATATTATTACGGTACCAACTGCATGTTGACACCGTTTATAATGTGCATAATTCATTATTCAAGCTGTTGTCGATTCACGGGTTGTAAAAATTATCATGTCAACTAATAAACAAGAAAAGTCAGAGTGAACGAGACAATCCAAGTAATGACAACTGCAAATTATTTACACGACTTGTGAAATAGAAAATGCAGTACTTTTGTTACCATGTGACAGGAATCTACGCCATTATATTATTTATCTTGGATGCTCACTTGACAATATTCATGTATAGAAGTCCGCAGTTTCCGATTACATGCATTAAATACAAAAGACAAATATTTTATCAACCCACATCAAGAAGTAGTAATTACGTTGAATATTTCACCAGCAATATGGAATTAAGTTACGGATATCTGGATTATACCATAATAAAAACATTATTAACGAGACTGTTGCCTTCAGGAATAATTTATGTTATTATTTATATTGACATATTTCAGGTTGTATTTATTTCAGAGACCAACTTCACTATATTATTTCAAAGATAGAGACAATAAAGTTTCATTAAACTCTATCAAATACAATTTATAGGAATATGTTTCACATTATTGAGGAAAATTTAAGGGGAAATATAAATAAACGCAATGGGCATCTAAATCAAAGCATTGCAATACATAAAATATCCTGAGCGTTATAGAATATGAACGCATTATACTCATTCCATATCATCTACATTTGCATATACGTGAGGTTATCCAAAAGTTCGTGGACTTTTGCTATTATTATAAAATCATTTAAGATAAAGCTACGAATCTACAGTCCCTGTCAAATCGATTTATATTGTAGAAGTATACTAAATATCATACGGATATGATTAAAAATAACATAAATATAGCATTTGTAAGCATGCGTGGTAGGCATACCCGGCGCACGCCCAGAAATGACGTACAACGTCGCCCTCTCGACTAAATAATTGCACGACGCTCTTATACACTGTAAATCGGTTAATCTTCGTTTCTCATTATCAACTGTATACTTATAATATGCACACTCGTTCTGTCGATGTGGACTGAAATGAGTCGTTTTTATCACTACAAGTGGGGAGCGGTGGCCTAGAGGTAGGGCGCGCGCTTCGGGATCGAGAGGTCCCGGGTTCGATCCCCCTCTGGACCACTGGTTAAAATCTCTGAGCAAGACCCACGGCTCCACTCCACTATGGTGTAAATAGTCTCCCCAGGGAGACACGAGTGTAGGTTTCCATATGTAGCCCAATGACCAGGGGAGTTAAAATGTCAAAGGGTGCTTGAGCAGCCTAATTAACAGCTGAAAAGAGCCCTAGAAAATTGGTAACTTAATTTTTAACTTAACAAGTGGATTTTATTTCTCTAATACCTAGATTAGTCGATTCTTACCAACGTAAAGTTCATTCGTTGAACGTCGGTTCTGTGCCTATTAACACGCATCGTCTGTCAAATCGTCCTGACTTTCTGTTAACTATCTATGCCATTTTAAACAATTGAATACAATACAGAAAGCCTCATACTTAATTTTCCAAACAATTCTTGTGTTCCTCGCGGGTTCCTCTAGCTGTAAATATGTAACTAAATGATTTTGCGACTACAAAATGATATCTTGTGACGTCATATTTTACGTTGAGTTTTATATGACATATTAACCAACATATTCATAAAATGGCAAATCAATAGGATTATTATAGCCTTTAAATTATACCAAAATATCGGTATGACATAACTCAACATGAGGATGCATTTTTGTATTTTTAAATGAAGATACACTATAACAATAGGCAATAACGTAAAGCATTTTACTGGAATAAATCTGCAGTGCGTCGCAATCGCATTTTTGCGTTACTATGGCAACGTGTTACTCTTGATACAAAGGGTACTTTATATAACTAGTGTTATGTTATTGTTTGTTATATGTTAATGTCACTTTATGGTAATTTTCACACTGATCTGACTAAAATAAAAAACAATAGAGCGAACGTCCATGAACATTTGGATAACCCCACGTACATTATATGTGTTTATTAACACTATGACTTTTTGTTACCAAGAAACATTAGATTATCTTCAAAATCGGAACGGATAAATTATTATTCATTGACATATAAAATTAAAAGGTCAGCGTAAGACCTTTGATTTCTATATGCCAAAGAATAATAATTTATCCGTCCCGATATGTTTACTATGTTGCAATTAAGACAATACAGAACTGAACATTCGAGTGCTTGTTTTTGAGTACATGTATCGGGTCTTATTTCGGCGTCTGTGGTCTTCTAGAAGAAGAATTGAATTTATAATTTAATAATATACAGTATCATACTCGTGTATAGTTATAATTTTAAAACAACTGTAAGTAAAATCGCATAAACAATTGAATAGGCGAGGAGCTTCTCAGTAACTCATGCAAGTACCGCTTGACAGGGACTCTATGGTATCCTGGGGGTCTTATAACGTCATGTAGGTCACTAGGTAAAGTTTTGGGAGGTTAATGGATGTGACCACGTGTTTGTGATAAGGTCAGTGGGGGTATTATATTTTATGACTAAATTTCGGTGTTTGTTAACCAGGTCAAATCACAGTAACGCCTCCATGAAGGTTAGGTTGATGTGTTTTTGAACAACGAAATGACAGAATAAATGCCCATTCACTATCTCGCGTGGTGTTTATCGTCATTACGCAACAACAGGAATATGCATTTATTGAGAATTGAACACGTTGATATTGTGTATCAATCTACGCTATTAAATTATGCAGCATGGCCACGCAGAACAATTTACATTAGCGCCGGAAATACAACATTTATAAAAAAGACATCAGTGTTCTGACAATATTATGTAAATCTAGATGGTACTCAAAATACATTTGAAAGATAAACAATATGGAACGGGTTTGTGTGGACATTGCTCAGGGTTGTTGTGTCGTGGTGTTTCTGATTTCTGTGCTCGGCTGGTTAGGTTTAGTGCTACCTTCCCTGTCGGATTTTCTCATACCTTTTAAGCATCATAGGATTATTGTCTTGAGCCAAGTTCTTTGCCTGAATGTAAAAATACAAAAACAGGTTATATACCGACTGTTCCCCCTGGCAGACTAAAACGTATACTAGCTAAATTACGTAATATAATAAACAATAAGCTCCAATAAAAAGCTAATCAGTCATAGGCTTTCGTCATTTAACTATAGTAATAATAAAATTGTATCCTAATAATGTTTTCCAGATATCAACATTGGCCATATTAAGTGCATATTATGTAGGTTTGTGGCTCAAAATTACGTTCATTTGTACCCGGAATAAGTTGGGAACCAAATTAACTGCTGTTTATGTAAGCTACATATTAGTAATCTGGAGTTATTTTGTCTTTCTAGCAGATAACTGTAAACAATTCCTTTATGTCTAGTATTCCACAACCAATTTGTAACTATTGGTGAGTAAAATACTACATCATTAGAAATACATCGGTAGACCCTCTCACAACATTACTATGATGTCAACACCCATTGTTTGCCACTCTTATTGACTAAGTGTCTTTTAAATTTCATTTACGTGTTTATTTACACATGGTACAGTATTTGTTAGTTAACGATCAGGTGAATGGGTAATTCGATTTCGCACAATATCCGATTTCTCATGTTGTTGATACATTTGTGGGCTTCGTAACATTTTTTGAGTAGGAATAGAGTCAATTAAGTACACATTGGACCGTTGCCATTTCTTATCAAATGCCCTTCGTATAAACAGCTTTGAATAAAGGAATAACAATTTCACAATACATCAAATAACAATGATGTATGTATTTTAGAAAGAAGTGTGAATTTTGAGAATTACCAACTATGGTAGAGGAAAGGCTTGTACATATATCAAAACAACAACTGTCGGACATTGCCAAAGTTGAGTATGAAAGTCAACATAAAGGATATACGTATAACAACCCTGGTCAGTTTCCATCATAAGCTGCCAATCTAACAGACAGAGTAAACGAACTCATAGACGTTCCATTGACCTTTTCTTAGTAAATGCTTCCATCAATTCTATATTGAGTGACACATTGTTTGGATAATATAAAAGTTAATTAAAACTCGTCATCACCGCGTCAACTGCTGAAATATAAAAGAAAGCTTATCAATATTATAAAGTATCACATCTTTACTGGAGGGTAAACTTATGGCAGCTCTTGTCAATTTACAATAGACTTATTGTCTTCATTAATTTAGGCGCGTTTGTCTGGTTCGTATTCAACAATTGTTTTGTAGATATAGACTGGTATGACAGTTGTTGCTTGAATTGAACTTTCTAGTCGCAATAATATGCATATAATTCTTCAGATAAGAAAACGTTGTCACAACTTCGAAACACGGCTAACACAACGTTGTAATATTTGCTGTTTCTTTGTCAGTCAAATTAAAGGCCCAAATGCAAAACAAGACCAATTTTGTGGAAATTGATTCAATATTTAAAACGTTATTATGATTTAAATATCCGTACTTAAGTATATATTGTACATGTGTATAATGTGTTTCGCATTTCAAACGCCTTTATATGAATATCGGTGTCTTATTTTAAAACAAATATTGATCTTAGCGTCAACACATTCCATTCTCTAGTATATTAGTATCTTTTGACAGTTATTAATGCTTAACAGCACACCAAATTGTGCATGAAAATGCGTTATATCATATTTTCCTCGACAGTATGCATTACAAATTGTCTCTGCAGATTGTCAATTTATCTCACATTTTGCACAAAACCATTATTTTCTTTGAGTTTACAAATGTTGATACATGTATTATATATTTATAAGAGTTTTATTATTCAATGGTTTTACATAACAAAGAGTCAGAAGCTATTTATTAATAAAAGAGCAGCCAGAATTTTGGTTCATATTGAAATAACATATGTAAAGTGCATGAATTGGCTCTCTGTTTATAGAAACACTATGTTATTAGTCTCATTAATTTGCTTATATAATATATATTATATCATTCACGGTGAACTGTGCTCAGACGTTTTAATCTTAAGTGAATATTTGCATATCATATACTGAGTAGAGCCTAATTTATATGTTCCATGTTTTTATAACTTTCTTAATGCACAATAATGTGATGTTTGTTTGTACTTTGGCCGGAAAAGCGGAGTACAGTATACATAAATAAATTTATATATGTTAAGTCAAAAGGCAACCGAGACAATCACACTACCAGCATGACTAAATAGATGACAGAAAAACAACATAACTAATCATCTGCCAACAAACAAATACTAAACTTTATAGTATCATTGTCCTCAGTCAGGTTAATTTGAAAGTCAAATTTGGTTGACATAGTTTTACATTTACAGCAAGATAAGATGTGAGGCGCCATTGATTGAATAATTACAAGGTTTTACAAACCAATAGTGACAATTTATTTTTACAGGCTGCGTTTTATCCAACATTTGTCACTCTTCTGACAACATACAGTATGATGACTTGTTGGTTATACAGTCTCTTATCTGGTGCTTTAATGATACAAGCAAAACTATACACTTATGTTTATCAGATGCAGTCAAATATATCGATGAAGTATGCACTGAGCAGGGAAGTCCATATGATACCCTGACAGTTCATTATAAGCACCAATTATCATTCACGTTTATGTCTCCTATCCAAATAAGAATTCAGACAGACTCACCGAAACTATTGGATATTATAACATCATAATTTTATATATTGATATAATGACAAGAGTTGTCTCTGCCACATCTCCAAAATGAACTACCTTGTCAAAACGTGAGGCGTTATAGTTTTGATAAACTCTCTGTATTGTTTAAGCGGTTGACACATTGATGAGTTTTAATTAATCCTTTGATTGTCTTGACATTGTGACATTAAAAATAGCATTAAAATATGAAAATGTATATGGGTGTTCAAAATGCCCATTGACACTGCATGCAATCTCTCACAAGAGTAGAGTGCATTAACGAAGCCGGTTTGGTAATTGTATGCATACTGTTAATTATTCTGTCGTAGCACAGTCTAATATACGGCTCTTCAATTAATGTCAACATTATAATATTATGTCATGATATCGCTGGCCTTCTCTTTCTAAGCCAGCGATATTTCTGTCTCGATGATGATGGACACGTCCTTGACCTGATTATTACAAAAACTGAAGACAGGCTTACAATCTCTGAACCGATCTCGGACTACTTTATTTCAGACCACTGCTTTGTAACATGTGATATTAAACAACCCCGACCACCCTTGGTTAAAAAAGAAGTGAAATCACGAAATTGGAAGTGTGTGTCAACGGACGCGTTGAAAGATGATCTGTCAACCATTTACAACATTGTGCAGTCCTCTTCCAATGTCAATGAACTTGTTTCAGACTTTACAACGATTACATCCGAAATAGTGAATAAACATGCCCCTGTCAAAGAAAGAACTATCATATGTAGACCTACGGTACATGTACCTTGGTATTCAGGGTATCTGAAACAGCTTAAACAATATCGAAGAAAAATTGAGAAAATATACATGAATAACAAATCTGGCTATCTAAAGAAGGTATACAACAATGTTAGAAATTTGTACAATGCTGAAATTACAAAGGCTAAGGACGGGTACTACCAAAGTAGGATTGGTGAAGCAAAAGGGAATATTAAGAAATTATACACTATGACATCAGACTTACTAGGCAGATCTAAGGACAATCCTCTCCCGCAACACACTTGTGCTGTATCTCTAGCTAACGATTTTCTGAGATATTTTGCAGACAAAATCATAAAATTGAGAGATGACCTTGACAATGTTAGCTCCGTATCAACATTTAACATGTCTAATTCAAATACTCCGGGTATCACATTCTCAGAATTCAAATTATTGTCGCAAAATGATATTTCCAAACTGGTTTATAGTTCAAAATCTACAACATGTGAACTTGACGTCATCCCAACATCAAAGCTTAAGGAGTTCTTTTCTTCCTGTGCTCCAGTTATCACGGAAATTGTTAACAGATCATTACAATCTGGTGTGTTCCCAGATGAATGGAAAAGTGCAGTAATTCGACCGCTACTGAAGAAAAAAGGTCTTGCCTTGGAACTTCAAAACAATCGGCCTGTATCAAATTTATCTTTTCTATCAAAACTTATTGAAAAAGCTGCATTGAATCAAATAACGCATCATATTGAAAGCAATACTCTTCTTCCAGGCTATCAAAGTGCATATAGGAAGTATCATGGGGTTGAGACTGCAATGATAAAAATGTACAGCGATCTATTAGACACTATTGACAAAACACGTGTAACAATTGTAGTCATGGTTGACTTAAGCGCAGCTTTTGATACTATAGATGTCGCAATTCTTTTAAACATTCTGCAGAGTGACTTCGGCATATGCGGCGTGCCATTAGACTGGGTGAAGTCATATCTAACAAATAGAACTATGAAAGTATCAATTGGACACTCAGCATCCGACGCTGAACCTCTGAGGTTTGGTGTCCCACAGGGCTCGTGCGCAGGACCTGTTCTTTTCACCATGTACATTTCAGCTCTTAATCGCATAGTGCAGAAGTATCCAGCCAATCTGTACGGCTATGCGGACGATCATAAGATGACATTCCAAATTGAGGCAGGAAATCAACAAAATGAAACAGCCATAATGTACCAACTTGACAGATGTTTAAAAGAAATAATAACCTGGATGACTGCATTTAAATTGAAAATGAACAATTCAAAGACTGAAATAATTGTGTATGGAACTAGACAGCAAATAGCCAAATTAAACATCGAAAGTGTCAAAGTTGGTGGGTGCGATGTCAAATGTGAGGATCACGTGAGGGATTTAGGCGTGTATATGACAAATACACTGTGCTTTGACCACCACATTCGGAAGAAATGCCAAATAGCCAGTGTACAGCTTATAACATCAAAGCAATGAGAAAAAATCTTACTCAAGAATCAACTGAGTTATAAGTTCACGGATTAGTTCATTCGCATATTGATTTCTGTAATGGATTATTTACTGATATCCCAGATTATCAACTACAAAGGCTGCAAAGAGTGCAAAATCAAGCTGCACGAATTGTGTTAAATGCCTCTTGGGAAGAATCAAGCTCAGATCTTCTGAAAAAATTACATTGGCTTCCGGTAAAAGCTAGAATTATGTTTAAAATTTTAGTGATTGTATTCAGAGTGATAAATAACACAGCCCCAATATATTTGAAGGAACTATTTCATCTTAAATCTCCTATCAATTACAATCTACGCTCACGTGGTTGCATTGTCTTCAATAAAGCACCCGCCAGAAATTCGGTTAATGATGAAACGAAATATGTAAACTGCACGAACTGTCTGTTAGATGATAGAAACATTGCGTTACTTTTATGTACTTCTTTAACATGATCGTATATATCATTCACAGACAGTACATTGGTGTTAGAATATACTTCTGAGCGATCAATGCTTTGAAAACACTCAGTGCGCAACTGATCGGGTGATATCTCACCGACCGTGTCTGAATTACGCTCACATGTGGGTAAGTTGTATGTTTGTACACTAGTCTTTGATTACGCTCCGTATTTTAAGGAATATGTTTTTTCTTATACACCCTTTGCAATAGATACTGTCGATCTTGTTTTTCTCTCTTCTCTCCCTTCTTTATTTGTCGATACAGACATTTTAATGTTTTAGCACAGACGAATTGGTGCCATATACCAACTTAACTCAGTTTAATGTCGTTGTAGACCACATCTGTCGAGGAATCATACATTGTATTGTTGTCACTATATGTGTGTTTCGTCTTGTCAAAATTAAATTATGATCACAGTTTTTTACTGACCTACTGGTAGGCTGCTATTTTATACGTATAAATCCCGATATACCACGATTCCGCCCGATTTCACAATGTGGCTCTTGACTTCCGTGAAGCTACATACCCATAGGCCACGTGAACCCTGAGTATTAAACTAAAGCCATTGTTATATTTTCACCAAATAATTTGTGGAAAGATAGATGGAACATCAAATACTAGCGGTAATCTGAAATTATATTGTAAATAAACTTAATAATAGCTTGAACAAATTCAAAGAGTTATTCAGAAATAATATGACTTTTTACTGAAAACTTACGTTTCAATGCTACATTTTGTATTAATCTGGTATGCATAGCAATTCTCGCTCTGCATTTTTTGTATTTACTGATGGCCACATAGTTTCGTTGTTGTTGGCGTTACGTTAACAACTCATTGTTATATAAACCAGGCAAGTCACACTCCGATGTATGCACTTCCAGACGGATTATGCGAATTACACGTACCATTTCCCCCTCAACACATTTACAACATCATGACATTTAAAAATTCCAAAGTAGACATAATGCAAATAAACATATGAACTTCTCACATCATTTAAACCTTTATTGACTTAATACGACTTGTTCGCACATAAAGCGAAATCGTAATACTGAACTCAGGACCGTTACGATCGGATGTAATTATAGAAATAATTAGGCGAACTCAATGGAAACATATAAGAAACTGAAAACTTTAACACCATTGATTGGCAGAAAACATCCTTTTTCATTTGGTCTGTTATATGTTGAACGTAAAAACACGACTTTCTACATATCTTTTTACTACGTTTACATCTGTATGAACTATGCCAAGTATCATCAAATCCTACATAGCCATTCGTGTGCGGGATGTGTGTAAAAACGTCATTACATTTAATACCATGATACTGAACGAAATAATTTGCTGTAGTGGTGACAATCATGTTTATGTCCAACTTGCTACAGATGTACATATAACTGGTTTAGAATGAGAAGGTCTTATCAGATAGGTACGTATTGCAAGTCAACATGACAAGGCGCTTCTGACAAGCTTATTTTCATAACATTCGGAACTTGGCATGTTGACCAAATTGTCCAGCAAACCATCACTCTAATAAAAGCTATTCTTTACCCTAAATAATCTGTTAAATAGTGGCGTTCGTGTCGTTGAGGATTTGAGTTTGTTCTAGTGGTGTATGCGATATTTACAATATCACACAAACTAATCCAATTCAAGACCATATTTGCACTTCATCGAACAATTCCCAGGTTTGGCAAACCGATGCTGACAATTAATGCCTTTAGTAGAACAAGGTGTCTGATCCAATATATATGCATCTCGCCTCTTGTTATAAATAGTCAGATGGCGTTTGATGACTGTCTGGACTTGAGATCTTACCCAGAGTGGTTCGCATATATAGTTTTACTATTTTCCGTCGCAAGCAATACCGGAATTGAAGTAGACTGGATACTTATATTTTAATTGATCGGAAACGTTGATATGCCTCAAATCAAATCGATGCGTGTTCTTTCAAACTGCTATATAAACTGACCGAAACTACCCGATATGTTGCTAACGGAGATCATGCACACAGAAAGTTCGTGGAATACATCAAGTGGTATATATATATACCCAATGTAAGACGAATAAAAAGTCTGATTACAGTACATCATGGATAATATGAATCATCATATAAATGAAACTAATGAGATACATAGTGTTTCTATCAACAAAGAGCCAATTCACGCAGTTTACATATGTCATGTCAATTTTAACCAAAATTCTGGCGTTCTTTTTATTAATAAATAGCTTCTGACTCTTTGTTATGTAAAACCATTCAGTAATAATAATCTTATAACACTATATAATGCATACCATAACATTTGTTTACTCCAGAAATGAACGGTTTTGCGCAGAATGTTAGATAAATTGACAATCTGTGGAGAGACTTTGCATGGTGATTTGTCAAGGAAAATATTATATAACAAATTTGCATGCAAGTTTTGGCGTGCTGTTAACATCAATAAATGTCAATATACGAGGGTATATCCAAAAGTAATGTCACTCCTCCCGTGGTTTATTTGTTTATAGGCCGATATGTTTAAATATGATATCAAAATGTTCAGCAATTCAATTCTGGTTAATATATAACGTGCTGCATTATTCGATTTTCATAACTGGATTATATGAACATTTAAAATATACCTATGACGTCATATCGCCGCACACGAAAATTAAGATTGTTTTTCATTATCATAACAATTTTCTATTATGCGTTTTTATAAAAAAAAATCTTGAAAGCAGACAATACTTTCGTGACGTGATGAAACAAATGTTTTGTGTCTGCTGCTAAAAATTCAATAACGTCACTACACTTTGAAACTCGTGATATATTTTCAACGCATTGATTACTTAGCGAAAACACGGCAGATTTGTGACAAAAAGACGCTGTGTGTAGTAATGCACTTTTCCTTAAAGTTTTAAAAGTCACCTACTGAAACTTTAGTTACACAAGGCGGCAACATAGGCTCATGTGTATGTAGTATAAGCTTTTAAGGGGGGCATAGATCACCAAATCATTATCGATAGAGAGTCATATGAACGGTTTTTAGGAGATCCGAAAAGAACACTTAAGCGTATTTTTAACGCCATCAATTCAATTCGACGTTCAAAACTGCAATATTTATGTGGCGAGTTAAAAAAGTTGCTGTGGGACTATGTAGAGGACACTTAAAAATAATTTGATTTCGCAGAGAGTAAATGTCGGATGGGTTGCACATTTTTAATGGTCTTGGAAATGACTGCATGGTTTTATGCGTCGTTAGAAATCACCAGGGATGAACTTCTGCGGGATGAGTAGGTGTCAGCAAGTAACGTCATTGTGACGTCGTTGACGTCGGACTTGTGGCGATGTTCGTAAGTATGTCTCATGAAAATGTTCATGTCTCCAGAACTATTATGTGCATTGTTGTGAAATTTGGTCAGAATATTCAAATTAAACTGAAGTTACGGTGTGAAAAAATTCGTGTTTTTACTGACATTATATACGATTTTATAGCATCAGTGACATTACTTTTGGATATACCCACTTATATGAATATATTTGCGAACGAAATGTTTTGATGCAAAGTATCAATCTTTTATGTATAATGAGACAATGTTGCTTGTACGTAAAAAGGCGTTTGCATTACGAAACACATTATAAAATATATACTAGTACTTAAAGACAATAATGTTGCACGGATTTTGAATCTTAATAACGTTTTTAATAAGTCAACCCCTTTCTAACAAATTTGTCTTGTTTTGCAGTTGGGTTTATACATGTAATTTGACAGAAATAAAGCCACATAAGACATTGTTGTATAAGCCGTATCAAATTTTGTGACAAAGTTTTCTAATCTGGAGAACATTATTCATATTGTTGCGACTAGAAAGTTCAATTCAAGCACCGACTGTCATACGAACCCATAACTACAGAATTGTTGAATACTAACCAGACATAAACGCCAAAATTAATGACGACCATAAAAAGCTGTCTATTGAAATAATGACTTTCTTGCGGCTGCTTCATTTAACAATAGGTTCAAACGATGTATGTGATAATATTGAATAACTATATTATTATAACCTCAGACAATGCATATATCAACTTTAAAAAATGCAAAATCAAGAAATGAATGGTTTTGCACACACATTCAGATAAATTAACATTGAGTAAAACGCATATTCTACGGAGACCTTTTGTTGGGTGATTTGTGAATGCAATTATGATATAACGATTTTAGATGCACAAAATTACATGCGAAAAATTACGATTAATGATTTCAGTGCTGTATTGAAACAAACAAAGGGAATAAAGTTCAAGAAACGTTATTAGAATACATGTCAAAATAAGAACTAAATATTATCTATAAAATACAGACATATATATATATTATGACATTATAATGGTGTCATTCGTTGATGAGGCAAATATCTAACAGCACTACGATTGTAAGTAACATTATGTGTGCAATTAACAACCTAGCTTCATTTATTCTCTTGAGTGGCAAGATTACAGACAGTGTCAAATGAACATATAAAAATCTCATGGACGTTTTCCTAATTCAATACTAATTTGCAATTCCTTTTACGAAATGACACAATGTTAAGACAATCAAATTATTCAATAAAACTACCAATCAATGTGACAACGGCTAAAATAATACAGGGAGCTAATCGATGCAATAACATATCAAGTTTTGACAGGGCAGTTAATTTTGAATATTTGGCAGGCGACAACTTTTATCATTTTAGCAATAGTTTAGATGTTATAATCTCCATTAGTTTCCATGAGTCTGTCTGATCTTATTGGTGTAGGAGACATAAACGTAAATGACAATCGGTGCTTATAATAAACTGTCAGTGTGTTATATGGATTCACTGTTCAGTGCACACTTCATCGATATATTTGACTGCATCTGATAAACAAAACGTGTATCGTTTTGCTTGGTTATTATATTTTACATACAATAAATTGCATGTTTATCATTGAAGCACCTGATAAAAGACTGTATTACCAACAAGGCATCATACTGTATGTTGTCAGAAGAGTGACAAATGTTGGATAAAAGACTGTAAAAAAGTACAAAGAAACATCACATTATCGTGCACTAAGAAAGTTAAAATTATCAATTAGGCTCTACTCAGTATATGATATGCAAATATTCACTTAAGATTTAAACGTCTGACCACAGTTCATCGTGAATAATATATATAAGCATATGACTCAGATTAGTAACATAGTGTTTCTATAAACAGAGAGCCAATTCATGAACTTTACATATGTTATTTCAATATGAACCAAAATTATGGCGGCCTTTTTATTAATAAATAGCTTCTGACTCTTTGTTATGTAATAATATTGAATAATAATCATCTTATAACAACATATAATTCATATAACAGCATTTGTAAACTCAAGGAATGAATGATTTTGCGCAAAATGTGAGATAAATTGACAAACTGCGGAGACAATTCGTAAGGCGTTATGTCTAGGAAAATATGATATAACGCATGTTCATGCACAATTTGTCAAATGTCAAAACATACGAATATATTAAAGAATGGAATATGTTGACGCTATATATCAATATTTGTTTTAAAATAGGACAATGTACAATGTGGTTTGTATATAGGCGTTTGAAATACGAAACACATTATGCAATATATACTCTAAGAAAAGTTTTGTACGGGTTTTGAAATCTTAAGTTTTTAATATTCAATCAATTTCCACAAAGTTTGTCTTCTTTTGCACTTGGGCCTATAATTTGCCTGACATACTACCAAATAAAGCAAAGTTGTGTTAGCCGTAATAAGATGTTGTTACAAAGTTCTCTTATCTGGAGAATAAATGTGCATATTGTTTCCACTAGAATTTTCAATTCAAGCACCAACTGGCATATGAGTCCATATCTACAAAACCATTGTTGAATACATGTACGAACCAGACAAACGCGCCTAAATTAATGCCGACCATACAAAGCTGTGTATAGAAATAATGACAAGAACTGTCATCATTTACCATCCAGTAAAGGCATGTTATTTTATAATATTGAAAAGCTTTTGTTATACATGTCTTTCAGTGGTCGACGCCTTGAGGACGAGTTTTAATTAATTTCTATATTATCCAAACATTGTGTCACTCAATACACAATAATTGATAGAAACATTTAATAAGAAAATATCAATGCTGCTTCTATTTGTTCATTTACTCTGTCTGTCAGATTGACACCTAATGATGAAAATTGACCTGACATGTTTTATATATACCCTTTATATTGACTTTCGGACTGAACTTTGACAATGTCCGACAGTTGCTGTATTGATGCACGTACAAGTCATTCCTCTACAACAATTGGTAATTCTCAAAAATCACACTTATTTCTGAAAACGGATTTTGTGATTTGATATATTCATATTGTGTTATTCCCTTTCAATATATATAATTTTATTGTCTCAAAAGTTTGTATAAGGTGCGCTTTACGTTGTATCAGAGGAAAAAAGGGATCTTATTTGTTATGAACTATTCATTTACCTACCATACAATCTGCAAACAATGAGATGTAAACGTTCTAATTTGGTGCAAGATAAATATAATGCAGACAACGCTGTTTCTGTAACAACAAAAAGTTTTAGTATATCTTAAAGTTGATTTACATAAAACTATCCCATTACAAATTTACAACAAATCATATTGATATCGGTATAGCCCCGAGAAGACATATTTGACTTGCATTTTTCAACCACTTAATTCGATGTTGTATAACAATTAACGTAATGAAAACAACCACCCACATAGAAAACACATCACGGTCCACAACTTTATCTTTTATGTAAACGAACCGAGTAAATGTCTATTTTCGAACGAAATACACTCATTTAACCGACTGTGCATTAACCCAACCCGATCGTTGAGTCGCTTGTCAGATGTTATGTTTGAGCAACAAGTGTTAAACAACATTACTTAGAAGGTTATATATCATAATTATGACAAGACTATTTTCATCTACGAGTATATGACAAAACGCATGTACTCGCAAGCTGACATCAATGACCGATTTATATATTACACACTGCATGTAGACAGATCGGCTTGGCATTGGCTCTTTAATCATTTGTGTTAAACATTAATATAACCGGTGGTTTACAAGTGCTATTATGACAGACATAATAATTGCTAAAAACTAAATTGTACATCAGTTTTAATACTCGTGACATGCGAATATGCATGCTTTTAATCAGTTGCATTAACAAGAACACACAAGGGACCTATCTTACGTGAAACAAATTCAAAATAAATCCTTTGTAAAATACATGATTGACAATGATTGAACGAGTTTCTAAACAAGCTTAGCTTTCTACTCAATCCTTGATTTGTATAAATAAGTTTATGTATAACATATTATGAAATAAATATTGTTTAAGCCAACTACTTTAAGGCTTATGTGTGTTATCGAACGATTTACTATATATCCATTTAAGTCACATGGTTTCTTCATCTTGTTGGTATAGATTTACGGCCAGTTATTTGCATAAATATCAACCTCTTTAATCAACGTTCTATGACTGTATCTTATTCAGATTATCGTACTGCTTTAAATGATTTATATTAATGATGTCTAAATTTGTTGTAGTACTCCTTTTGATGTTTGAAATAATACAGTCATAAGATCTTGAAATGATTTGTCTATAAAACTATAAATGATTGCACGTCAGGATTTAAAGGTTAGGTTACAATGATAAGTGTAGTATTTTTCAATTAGCATTGCCTCCAAGCATGGTAGCACACGGAGAAAATTAACTGCATGAAACCATGAGTTCGCCAAGTACGTGTCTATTATAATTGGATTTAATAGGGTTATGTTTTGCATTTGAAGTCAATTCAACGTCTTTGTAATTGTGCGATTCTTTTAGAAGTATTTAGTCGTAACGGAGGCTCTCAGTTTAGTCTTCAAAATAATCTTTATTTTCGAAAATTAAAGTTACATTGTAGTGTAGTCCCGGTTGAGGCACTCATATGCTAGCATTAATTCAGCAGGAGCTTATTATGAAAATAGTGGCTATGATTAGGATTATGTATAAGTAATTATATTTATTTCGTGGTTGTATGTTTCAAAAGTCGTTGTACGTTAAACGATTTCTCGCTTTCAAGCATAGGACAATTACGAAAGGTCTAAGTTTAGCTTATATTTATGGATCCTAATATCTTTCTGCCTTCTACTTTTACAATTTTTTATCCTTTACATATTCCTAAAATCATATCATCCCTAAGAGTTTATAACTCATTGGATTGAATTACATGTAATTGTACGGTAACTATTACCAGGTTCAAAACAGATCATACTTCATGAATTGAATTGCAGTCAACTGACGTTATTTCGAATTGGCTTATATCGAATGGGCCGTGTGTTGTTCGAAGTCCTGATTATTCCCTCCTTTGTTGTATATATGAAATATTGTTATTTACATATCTCGAAGTTGTTTGTTTTCTCAAATTGTTTAATATCTTTGAAATTGATGTATATATTTTTATATACCCACATGTATAAAATATCAAGCTTAACTTTAACATATCTTCTGAATTTCAAAGAATATGTATTTGATCTTGATCCTGATATCTAATCCTTTGTGAACTTGAGGCCGGAGGTGTATCTCACTGTTTACGATAGAACTACCAATTTTTAAAATTCCCATTTCGTCTGATGTGCCGTCCAACGCATCGTGCCGTAAAGCAAGTCTTTACGTGATACAGAAACTTGATATAAAAAGACAGGTTGTTGTTTGATAAATACTGTATGAGATAAATAAGAATACAGAACCTACGGTGGTATGCGACATTTCTTAGATGCGTTTCTTCTTATTGTTCTATTCGCCCATGCTGATGTCCTAACTAGTCAGAGAGTAAGACGTGTCAAATTGTCCAAACTTAGCATGTTTGCTGCAAGGCGTTCTGAATTAAATGGAAACAGTTTCGTCTGGCTGTCTTCAAGGTGCTCAACACTGACTATTATTTTATCCCTTCAGTCTTTCGATGGTGAAACGAACCTTGTTGTCGTACCTATCAAGTACGGCTACAGTGTTTTCCACCCAACTAGAAATTAACTAGTAATTTCATTTATATTGTAGTTAAAACAGGGTTTTACAGGGGCTTGAACTTCGTCTTTCAGATGTTTGATTTATGTTCGGTAAACTTGGGTACTATACATGTATAGTGTAATTGTGGTTTGTGATATTAAGATTCTGTGATCGGCTTTTTAAGTTAAGTGCTGCCCTCCCTGTACGATTTTAACTTATCTTTCTGGGAAGAGGTAGTTCCGCGTATATGGGTTCTGTGCTATTGGAGTGCCAAGTGAACGTACTAAGTATTTTTTTTAAAAGAGAGTTGGTAGCGCGCGCGGATTCCGTGTATCACTCTGGTAACGTTTTTGTATTTTCCACCGAAGCTGGTGGTAAATGGACAATTGGGCAGTGATAAAACCAAATGACCCTGCACTACGACTGTCTTACATGTAGATGTTGAAAGCAAACAAAATACGTATGAACACAAATATGTAAGGAAACATAGCTTCATTCTGTAGGTTAGTTGAACAGATGACATGCCATGCACGAATCATAATCATGTATTTGATAAATACATGTATCTCAACTATCTGTACTGACGTTATATTACTCTATACGCAAATATAATGCCGTTCATATTTAAACAAATGACCTCTTTATTGCCAACACTCGAGGGGAAATACAAGAACGTGTTATAATTAACAGATATTCTAACCTGAATTATCCACGATAAATATTATAATAAGCATTACGTTAGTGTGTTAAAATGCCGTAATATCTATTAGAACTACCGAACTTAGCTTACAAATATAATTAGAAGTAATTTGATTCAAACAATAACAAAATAATTACGGTACTCGGTAGGTATATTTGTCTAGAATGCGAATGCACTATTTATTGTAACATCTAGCAAACCTGCATCTATTCAAAGAATACATTTATTGAACATTTAGTAATATTTGTGTAAAGTTCAAACATATCAATCGTCGATTTTGTCCATTAAATTAACAAACTGTAAAGGACGTTTAAAATGGGAATGGATAATTATATGTAATTATATGTAATTATTTAGTTTTCCTGTGGCTTAAGATTTTTTCCGTAATAAATAGAACATTTTGAAACATTTAATTTCTGGTAACATATGATAGTATCGTGTTCCTTAAATTAAGTTTATTCAAATGAACAAGTACGAGTCTCGTCACGCTCTTAAACATAATATTGATATACATTGGCTTAATCTAATAACCGATTTGCGATATAATTGTTGATAAGAACTACTTTCAAACTATGTGCAGGTAGACATACGCCTTATACACTAAGAGTTAAGAGCGACACACGATTTTTTTATATAATTCAATCGGTTAACGGATCACATTCCTTTTAATTTGATGAGGCATATACCACTGTTACTTTTCAGGATTCGTACAACACAGTCACAAAGCAACTTTCAGCATATGTTATTATATCAAGTACTATATTATCACGAAGCCGTGTGGACTGATCAGCGACATGGTGAAATCATATAAAGTGCATGTTTAACTTTCTTGATAATTATGCTCACTATGTATCATTACATGTATATGTAATGTTTTGGCCACAATAAATCCACTAATAGTTATTACCCCGCCTCTGACAAATTAGTAGCTAAATCAAGGAATGTGATTGGTCCATTGCCATCACGTGGTGACACAATATTATCCCATACCGGGTCAGTAAAAATCAATATCGGGTGCCCACGTGATCAATACCATGTCAGTAAATTCAATACCGGGTGCCGACGTGATCAATACCATGTCAGTAAATTCAATACCGGGTGCCCACGTGATCAATGCCTAGTTCGACTAGCTATCGGCCGCCATTGTTTTCGTCGCATTGAATTCTTTTTTAGCAGTTTTGGTTAATAAACGGCGTTTTTAAAGTCACGGACTATGATGACAACGAATTTTAATGAATCAAATAAAGTTTGATGATAAGGGCTGTTTCGTAATAATATCTCAAGCATCGAACGTTAGCAAACTTACATGACCGTGTCACTAGCTTTTCCGTGTCACTAGCCCATTAATTACAAGCGTTTGCGATATATATTTCCATGCGCCTATTGGACATTGATGATGGTTTAAGAATCGTCGAAAATAAAGGTGAAATTTTCATTTAAATAGCCGATTTATCCACGAAAGTACTCGATCTCCGAGGAAATTGGGCTTTAATAGACATTACAATGATATCAACACTCAGATCATACCAGCTTCTTGAGCGTAAGTAGGCTACAATTTGTTCCACAACCAGTTGCTCATGGGATCACTATGTCAACAATCCTATGTCTCAATGTAGCTTGTCAAAGCAATGTTTTAATATAAGATTATTTTATTACTGTGTATTTAAAAGACTTTTGTATCAGTCAAGTTTCATCCACATCACCCCACCCTGGGGAATGGTCGGGATTTTGAGTCGAACCCCCCGGCCTTCCACGACCTGCGGGTAAGCTGAAAATTTCCAGTATTTCCCCCGACAACTAAATATTGTCCCTTAGCTATTGGTTCGCAGAAAAATTCTCCTGATCTGCGGGGAAGCTGGTCGGTACAAAGACCAATTCCTTGAATTTAGTGGTAATTTTCTTGATGTGGTCTTTTATGGTGGTTATAATCCGTTTTGAATGGTCATCGACGGGGTAAATTCGTTGCATGGTCATCTAGTGACCTGGTACGGGATGATACATGGTCAGTTAATATCGTACCATGACTCAGTTTCGCCTCGCCAGGTACGATATTTACTGACCATGTATCATCCCGTACCAGGTCACTAGATGACCATGTAACTAATAATACCGTTCTTGTAAATATACTGTGAGAACACCAGCTTGATACCTCTAATGGTTGACATAGCTACAAATATTGCCTAAGGAAACATAGACACATTGCGATTGTTTGGCTTTCTTTTCTGATTCATTGAACCGTGGGTTTAGGAGAAAGGATATTTTCAAACTTATTTAGTGAGACCAATGATATGTTTGTGAGGTAATAAGATCAAAATTGTATATATAAATTTTTCTTTATCGTCCTTAATTAGTAAATCCTTTATAACTGCACAATTTAATCAAACCTGACAAATAGAGAAGTTGAGCGATGTCTGACCTATGATTGCTCATCGCTAAGGACACACGCCTTCTCCACAAACATTAAACATCGTACACATAATAATGGGAACACTTAAATATCGGAAGTTCTATTTTCGAATAATTTGACATTATTAGGTATTCGCTATATTATGTGAGCTTTGGTATTAACTAACCATCGTAACCATATGTCTTGTTTTACTTCACTCGCATTGAAATTGAATACGTTGACAGTTCCTCTTTTGACAAACGAATGTCCTATTCATTGTCCAAGGGAAATATAAAAACGTGTTCCACTAACCAATATTCTAACCTCAATTATTTACAATAGTACCTTGTATAGTCAAACTTCACGGTATATTAGGTAAATGAGTCCACCATGAGCTGTTTGAAAGTAAAATTACGTAGATACAGTTTAACCGTGGAAAAAACTTATGTAGAATTTATAGGATTTTTTGTCTATACTGTGGATATTAATTTTATTGCAGCCTTTACCTATATTTTAAACAATTTTGAGCAGCTGTTATAACAAATCATGTTGTATTTATTTCTTAAATAACCATAAATAGAGCCAGTGAACAGTATTCAATTACTGACACCATCTTCAAACTAATAAAGAAAAGTAGTTACAACGTCGTAGTTTATACCAAGCATTATCGTATAAAAATAATTTATTTTGTTTTTCTTGGATAATAAAATAAATCAATCCGCGAAACAAGACACTATTTATCGTTTGTTTGCTGACATGTTGTATTTTACAGACAAAATATCAATTTATTTATGACTGTTCAACAAGCCTGTCACATTTGAAAGAAAACAATAAGCAATCCAATCATAATATTGTTTTTTGATTGAACCGACGAACCTTTCTTAAACAATAATACGTTATTTGTGAATTCGGAAACAGAAATTTTGAATTTCCTCTTCATATTTGATTGACTATTATACGACCCATATACATTACTGTTATCTGATAAAGTCGAAAAATTAAGAAAGTGTGATGACATAATGATATAGTTACACAAATAATTTCAAACGTTGATAAATAAATCAAAGAAGACTCGTACTTTATAATGCTCTGGAGTAAAGACACCATCTTGATATACACAGAGAACGTTAGAATGTTGATAACTTATAACCAGAGTTTTTCCTGTACGTATACGCATATTATTATATCCATATATGTCTCTGATATTTCTTAAATTTCGAATAATTGCATGTATTTATCCAATTATAGTTATGTAATCTAATTTTGAAACGCGCCATACAAACGGGAATTCCTATAAAACTTTAAGAGATGTCTTTAACTTTGATGTCTTCTGATCATCCCCTCATCCCCGTTATATTACTGTTTAAGTTTCATTCCGGTTTGCACACGACAATAGGCAAAACCATGTTCAATTCACACATGTCTTGGCTAATGTAACACAATGTCATATACTTTGTAGTTTTTTTTATTTCAGTTACGTTCTTGACCTAATTACGTGTGCTTGCAGTTTTTGCATTAACATGTTCTAATTCGCGAGTATATGTTTCAGAAAAGGCTGAAATAGTTACCAAAAGCAAACAAAACAGGACAAACGGTAAAATTAAGGAACTTAACACTGTATATATGTGGATTTGATGAACACGGTTTTGTTTTTGTTACAAGCTGTTTGATTTGAAACTTGTATATTAATTTTGAGAAAATGGAAAATAATCATTGTAATAAAGTGACAAACAATGCGTTTGTTGTGTTACCAGCATGCTGATGCAAAAAGTACATAAATGCATCGGCGGCAGTACACATGTATCCTCATGGACAGAATCAATTGCTTGAAATACATCCGAATTTTATGATACACATGCATGTTATACAATTATGGATTACATCGCGATTAAAAATAATGGCACTTTCATCTTTCCGATTGTCATTCATCAAAAAGTGTAGAGATGCTCCGGTACATGCTTTCATGATATTAAAACAATGTTCACCCTGCATATGAAATAATAATTTAAACAATCACTTCGTACATTTAGAAGAGAGATCTGGAATTGGTTAAGTAACAAAAACATAATGTATTTTTATTAATGTGATTCCCCTTTGTGAAATTTCAATACACGAACATGGAGGTTACACATGTTTGCTCTCAGCTTACTTTTCCAATCGGTCCTATATAGTCTGTATACGTGGACAATCTTATCATTTAATTCCAATTCGATTATTTCATTGATGTTGTGTGAAGCAGTGTAATTGCCATTTCAACTGAGCAGGTAATCGCGCAGCTGATATCAATATTGATCATGGCATGTGATTGAAACGTACGCAACTGACGTTTGAGTTATATCGAAGAATTGGGAGAATCCCTTCTCGGAGAAAAAACACACTTATACCAAAAACACACTTTAAACCAACTTAAAGTGGGTTTTTTCTGCGTTTTTTGACAAAAGTATGCTAAAAGTGTGTTTTTTCTGTGTTTTTACTAAAGTATGCTAAAAGTGTGTTTTTTCTGTGTTTTTTTAACAACAAGTGTGTTTTTTCTGTGTCTTTTATCATATAAGTTCGTTTTAAGTGCGTCTTTTCTTCTAAGAAGTGAGTTTAAATAAATGAAGTTGGTCTTTTACGAAAATAAGTTGGTTTTAAGTGCGTCTTTTCCTCTAAGAAGTAAGTTTATATAAATGAAGTGGGTCTTTTATGAAAATAAGTTGGTTTTAAGTGCGTCTTTTGTATAATGATATTTTTCACGAGAGTAGCTTCGCGTTAAAAAGACTCACTTAAAACACACTTTTTAAAGAAGTTGGTCTTTTATTTTGAAACGTTTTTCATGGAAAACAACATCTCAGATCGACACCTTATATTAGTTTTCAATGAAACCAGGGGTTTTATTGTACCATAAATATACATAGAACAGCCCCCGGTGTAATATATAACATATCTGGTCCGCCTTCATTCGATAGTTCAATCTAACAGCGTCGTCAGATTTTTTCACCCTGAACTGGATTAGAACATGACTATATATATGATATAGTTGATAGTATGCATGTTAAATAAAAAAAAACTATAAACTTTATTGTAACATAATCATAAAGAAGTTCCTTCCAAATCACACAATAAGCGTTAGCAATGCAGCATAAGTCAATGTCATGATGGGTATTATGTCCACCCTGAAATTTATTGGGTGGGGATTTTGTCCACCCTGTAAAAAACATGGACGGGATTATGTCCTGTCCACCCTGTCAAAAATGAGGGAACGGTATTCTGTCCACCTGGGATTTTGTCCGGATTCCCATAAAAATACATACTAGTATTTTATAAGTTGTGACTGTTTTGTTGTTAAATAAATTGTAAGACATTTTTTCATAAATGTCAGGTTATTTCAAGGATCTGTAAAATAAATGACAAGTGATGATAAACATAAAGGATCAACATATCGGCGCTTAATATACTATATACATTCACCATATCGGCAAAGGATAACGCCAGTTTTCCGGAATTTCATAAACTTGGTGGTATAGTATAAGTTTACCCACGAACCATGTCCGTGGTTTACCATATAATATCTAGGAATGAGACAATATTATTGAGTGTTCCTGTCGATTGTATTTGACATCATTATTATACAACAAACTACACTGTTTTTTAAACTGAATACATATTTGGTAATGATGAATGCAACAAATCAAACTGAATATATAATTTCCTAGGGATTTAAATGCATATCAAGGCTCGTATAATGTTTCGTCTGCTCATGGTGAGTCCGATTGTCTTGACAAAATTTAGCAGTGGGTTTTTTGTCCCTATCTCGACTGTTCTTGGTTCGATAATATATATAACACGGAATTTTCATCAGTGATTTACACATTCCAATCTGTATGTCACGTGGGACTATAGATAACACTAAGATAATAGTTCACAGTAAGTGGTCCAGTTTTAATTAACGGTGCTTATAGATAAGGAGGGTCGATTACAAGTTTTGACCACGTGACATGTATAATATACATGATACTGTATGATTAGAGACACGTGACCAATTATGTCATATGTATTTTATATGACACGTGGCAATACAGAGAAATTCAGGGTAGTTTCACAGCGGACAGTCATGTAAAGATGGACGGTTGATTTATATTTATAAACTATATGAAATTTTAAAAAATCTCGATAAAATATTGTACAGTTTCACCGTACGAAAAAAATCTGTCTAATCTTTGTTATGCACTAGTCTTACAAAGGTTACATATGTTTTTTTCTCAATGATATGGATTCATTATGAGCATGCACAATAATGACTGTCGCGTTAGATTTTAAATTTGATGAGAAGTGTTTTTAATAAAATACGAATTTGATTTACTGGTAGTGTCATTCAATTTCTTGATAGCTACAGTAATTATTCATATACTTATCTTATCTAATCTTATCTTATACTCGACATTTTGGATCTCAAATTGGTAGTAATTTACTGATTACATAGATCTGTGCGTTCCGTCTTGATTTATATTATTTATGCCACAGATATATATTAGCACAGATATATATTAGATCGTAAAGATGTAGACCCACTACACGCATATCTGTTTTTATGCATGTCTACTGTATATTATATGGTTATAATTTATAAAAATAAACTTTGAATAATAAAAATCGTAAGAGAATAACAATGCCTGTAACAATCGTGGAGATTCACTTGAAACATTATGCTATTAACCACTGAATAATAAACAAACGATCGAACTACTATACTGCAGTAATTATATATTTTGAATTCATCCAAGATGTGTCCGGTTTTTGCGGGGTTTTATACCGTTCGTCGAGACGTACACGATTACTTCCCCTTGTAGGTGGCGCTTGCTAGCGTGGAAAATTCGAAAAAATACAAAACCAGAAAAATGTTACATTAAAGGTAATAATCGATTTATGATGCAATTTTTACTAAGCTATGTATTATTTTATAACAAACAAACAGCAGCACTAGTGTTCTACACTCTCAAAATCTGAACAGGCCTGTGATTGATCATTCTTGCACCATCGATTTCATTGACATTTTCAATTTGTTTGCATGTTTTGTCAGGACTGGATGAATGCAAAAAAATGAAATAATGGTTTCCTTTTAGTTGGAACTAGTTAGGCAATTGACGATTTTGCAAGGTTGTGGTTGATTAAAGTACAAGGGTCCCCTCCTGCAAAATACTGGTCAGTCAATATTTTGTCCAGGCGGGGGTGGGGGGTTGATTTCAGACATTTTTTAGTTATTTGAAGCGGCTTTAAATTCCCAGACTGGAGACTACGCATCATTGCTTACTGTCTAAATCGAGAATGGGGCACAAAGTTGTTCCTGGGTCTAAGAACCATGCCAATTTCCGCCAAAGTCAATTCTATTTCAATATTTGTTGGGTGGCATGGTGGTCGAGTGGTAAGACCCAGCGATTTTTTTGCTATTTTGGGAAAGGGTCCGGGTCCGGTCCAATTTGGAAAAATCGCGTCGTTTTTGACTAAATTGTCATTTGCTTTCTAGACAGGGGGATAAGTGACTCACTGGACTGGGCTTCTACAGGGGGTTGAAATTTTGTTGCAAAAAGGGTTGCATCATCGATAGTTGCCGGTGGGGGTTCACATGAATTGTTTGACATTGATTCTGAACACGGCGCCGACGAGGACTGTTCAACTTCCGACTCCGTTGTTTGTGATTCAATGCTGGTTGACTTACATTGCGGTCGAAATCCAAAGGCATCCAGGCCTTTGTAACCCGGTTCCTTCGTCCGTAGCTTCTTGACGTAATATTTACTATTGTGACTCATAATACGATCGTTATACTTTACGACATGCGGCACGCTTGATTAAAAATATTGCGTTCTAGAATAATCGAGTAACACCAACACGCGTGGTATGCCTGTTCGGTTAAAATAACGATAAACGAACGAGTGTCATAAATCAAGCGTAGATTCAATCGGAATACCTCGTACAAGTCAGTATCGTGTGAAAACGGGTCCGAAAACAACAAATAAATTGAATACGATGTTCATTTGTATATATTTATAATATCATGATCAGACAACTGTCTATTTTCAAATTGGGATTTTTTTCATTGAAAATTGGGAAAAATGGTCGTTATTTTCGATTGGGAACGGTCGCACCCGTATTCCTTTGTATCTCACTTCTCTCTTTAACATTTGCGAAAATGCCCCTGAATGGGCCCTGCTAATTGAATGGAAGAAAAAAAGAAAGGGCTTCCAATCTAACTCCCCAGGTAGAAATTTTCCGCCTGACTTATTCACCCTGTATGCCCTGGGCTGGCGGGCACCAAATTGACTCAAGCTGCTCGACACTAACACTGCTTAGTGGCCAGTGAAAATCCAGAAGGACCAGTGAAAATATTGAAGGACCAGTAACTTTTATTTATAAATTTTACGTTTCTTTGCTGGGGGTGACCAAAAATAGTGTCAAGCCCTGATGCAAAGTTCACTGTAAATGTATAGTCAAGTGGGTAAAATGTACAGTACTACTAATCGGGTTCCCATTTTGGTCAGGGCACTTGGTCCCTTTCTGAAACGCTGCTTATGCACCAGTCCGTTGCATCCTTGGCCCCTACCCTCTAGGATGGGCCAGGAAAAGAATCCCAACATTTCCTCGGCAGTGCGGGGGGGAAGTTGGAAGGTAAAAACATTGCCGTTTTCTAGGCCGCGGATGCAACTCACTTTTGCATTAGTCTTTCCCGTCTATCTTCAGATGATCTGGTTGGAAACCCAGTGTTAATCTTAATAATCTTAAGTGTATCAGTGTTTTAGACCTGTCATGTTAAAGAACCAAGGAATCTATTCTTAACGAGCTCAAAGGGTTGCACACACTGATTCCTTGCAAGTTGTATCTCACCACTTTGTCCAGACTCCGGTCCACTTGTCTCTAATGCACCAGTCAGTTAGGTTGGCACTATATGACACCCAATCAAAGGCGATTCCTAACCCTAACCCTTAACTGATTGGAAGCCTAACCCTAACCCCCTAACCCTTAACTGATTGGAAGCCTAACGCTAACCCTAACCCTGGGGTAGCCAAATACCGGGTGTCATATAGTTTTAATCAGTCAGTTACATTCAGTTCACAGCCCCCCCCCCATTCCTGGGGATTGGCCAGGAAGTTTTACTTCTCAGTTCCGTGTTGTCAAAACGGTTTAAACCCCCATCCTTCCAAGACCCTGGGGGACAGCTGATAGTAAAATCTCAAGTATTTCCCTATTTCCCAAGCCCCTGATAACTAAATATTGTCCCAGTGATTTAATTATTAATTTGGAGAGCAAATACAAACATTTCGGATTCCCTGGCAGTGCGGGGGAATCTTGAAAGTATAAACACGGCTGTTTCCCTGGCTATCCTCCACCCGTCCCGATTGTTTGGCGGACTGTATTGAGAATCCAATCGAGACAAACTTATTGGGTTGAATCGAATTTCAGTGAGACTTTGCATCTCCAGGCAATCTATAAATTAATTTAACACGAAAAACCTGTGTAAAAGCTATTAAAGCATACTCAACATCAGTTTGTTAGTATGCATATTTATGACATTTTCACTGGAAATTTCGTTTTAATATGCTTCATGGTTAGAAATACCAGTCCTGAGGGGAGTTGGGAGTGCCATAAACAGAAATGTGCGGGATGTTATATTATGTCACATGACAGCTTGGTGCACATACTTCCGTTATGAGTTATAAGTTGAGCAATGGAATATATATATATGCATTTATTGTATACATGTGTTAATTTAAAAATACTAGAGGCCAATTGTGTTTTTAAACTGTTATTAAAGCTTTAAGTATTCAATAATATTATTTATGCTCACAACATAAAATTAGTTCACAAAATTAATTTTACTGATACATGTTTATAATGTTTACATTCAGGTACCATGGTTAATGTGATAGACTTACTGAATGTAATTGTCAACAGATGAGAACACTCAGCATCACTTGACTGCATTTAAAAAAATTAATGAAGCGAATATATATGGTCCACCTAATGGTTGAGAGGAACATAACAACAAAGGAAAAGATCATGACATGTTTTCATTTGAAGATATGTAGAGAAATTCAATGTTGATAAACTGACCCGGACAAAATTACATGCTTGTCAAGTACTAGTAGTACGCGAAAGTTTCTAGCCGCGAAAGTTTCTAGGTTGACAGTAGTCACAATGTGGCTCAGTATTAAGGTTGGTGCTTACTTCTTTCTCTGTACTGCATAAATATTGCAATTTTGCAGGGTTGGCAAAGTATTGACCGCCTGGTTTTTCCTGTCCTGGAAAACCCGGTTTTTCCCAGGCTTCCCAGTAATTCCCGCCGGGCTGGGTTTGACGCTTAAAACCCAGGTTTTTGCCATCATTATAATGGGCTCTATAAATGGCAAACTTTACATCCAAATATCAGTTACTATTTGAGCCAAGTTTGCCTATAGATTGCAGAAGCATTGTATACAGTAATGTTAATACTGTTTGCTACTGCTGTAAGTGTTAATGCCACTCTATTGCTTTTGCAAGTGAATAATATACAATTGTTATACTATTACAATGGTTATAATTTATCGCTAAGTTTTGACTACCACAGTTTTACTACATGAATTTGATTGTATTAAATCACTGAAAATGCAGTACATGCCTGCTAAGTTAGGGTTCCCACGGTCAGGGAAAAGTCAGGGGGGATTTTTCAAGGTCAGGGAAAAGTCAGGGAATTTTGAAATTAGTCAGGGAAATTTGGAAATTAAGCAAAAGTCAGGGAATTTTTCATTTAAGATCTCATTCAGTGTCATTTCATATGACGAAAATACCTAAAACTAAGAAAAATCCTCGCTCGCTATGCTTGCTTGGAATAATCTTAAATTAATTATATATTATTACTTTGTGTTAAACAACAGCACTTAAAGTGCTACCTGAAACATTTTGGTTTCATATAAAGCAAATATAACCTCCTTTTCACTGTTTCAATTGTGCTATTTTGCTCTAACAAAAAGGCCAGATCGCTAAAAAGTCATCTGTCTGGTCAGGGGATTTTGTCTAAGAATATTTTTGGGAACCCTGTAAGTCCAAGACATAAACTTGTACATTCTACCATATATCATTCATTGAATTTAAAACATTTCAATTATTGTACAATGTTAATTTTTTTTATATATTGTACTTGTATATAGTATGTAATATGTCCTCATGAGATAAATTCCTGGTTAATTTGAGCACTTTGTACAAAATCGCAAAATTAATTTGTCACATAAAAGATGCAAAGTAATAGTTATACAATTTAATAATTATTTCCTCTTTTGCTTACAGTACATCATTCAAGCTTAGAAACACCACCGTAAAATGACTTGAGAGCTGTTACACACCTGGCAACATGTTCTCTGTTCCATGAAATGTGAATCAAACAATAATGCAAATAAAAAAGTGTGATCAAGACACCGTTCTGCAGAAAGAAGGCAAAGAACAGCTATTATTGGTAATTTGCTGTCTTATTTATGATTTTACTTGCTGCTGCACAGCACACAAGTTGTAATATCATCATTAGCTCCACTTTTCGCGGATAAAAAGAGCTGTTGTCATAGCCTGATCGTCTACGTTGGTTAAGTTGATTGTTAGTAAATGTTAAGCTCAATTTTCTGGAAACTACTGTACGAGAGGTATTGACTTGAAACTTAACATGTGCATGTACCTCCATGCCATCTAAAACCTCTACCTAATTTTAGGTCAAGGTCGCCATGAAGGTCACCATGACCTTAGGTTAAGTTAATTGTTACGGTCAATTTCTTTGAAACTACAAAAGGTATCAACTTGAAATTTCACATGTGCATGTCCTCAATGCCATCTACAACCCATGCCTATTTTAGGTCACTAGGTCAAGGTCACTGTGATCTATGGTTATTTATTGTGAAGTTCAATGTCTGGAAAACTGCGAGAAGTATCAACTTGTATCTTCACATGTGCATGTACCTCATTGCAATCTACAACCTCCACCTACTTTTGAGTCAAAGGTCAAGGTCACTATGCCCTTTGGTTAAGTCAATTTATGGAAAACTAAAAGAGATATAAACTCGAAACTTGAAATGTACATGTACCTCGATGCCACCCACAACCTCTACCTATTTTCAGGTTAAAGGTCACCATGGCCTTTTTAATTCAAAATTAAACCTTGGTGAGGGACACCAACTTTTAAAAGTCCGGTTCCCTCTGGGATGCCAGTTAAAAAAGTTAGTGTCAAGGCCTGAGGATGTAAACCACATACTTAAATTTACTATCAAATTGGATTAAAGTCGAGCATTCAGTACTCATTGGTGGTTACTTACACTAGGTGCTCTTGTTTGGTTTTGGTTCTTGTCTGCACAATTTTGTTGGATCGATTTTAATGGGGCTGTTGACCTAGGTATATATATACTTTAATATGGTTTTGTTTGCACTATTTGTGGTAACTAATAGACTGCATTGAAACGTTGCGTGGCTAATCTGGGCAAAGGTAGTTATGTGGATACGCAATGATCAGATAAGTTTTGCTAATGAACTTCAAACAGAACATAGCACTGCCAAATTTAGACGAATTTGAAGCATATGTTGTGACCCCTATATTGTTAACATGCATGACGTCATAAAAGCGATGTGACATCACTTCCATTTCTCATTGGTGTATAGACTTACATACAACAGTGAGTAAGATATGTTCTTAGTCGATGTTGGCAAAATTGTTGATTTTGTTTATTGGTTTGAAGGAATTCTTAATGTATGCATATTATATCATTGCAGATGAGGTGACCTACAATTCTGGCCATGTTGTAATGTGGTGAAGCAACTAAAGATGAGGGTGGCACAGCTTTAGTTTGAGGTAATTGTTTGTACCTGTAAAAATGACAGAAAGTATTTTAATCTGTCATTTAAAGTGTATAGAGCTATATTCTAACAGTCATTCAATGTCAAAATAATTACTTGCATCGTTTTAAGTATGATATTAGACTACCTTAATTGCAAATAAAAACTTTGGACGGGTTCCGTGTACATTGATTCAATCGTCGAAAAATAGACGATTCTTATAGTTTCATAAGGTGTTCTAGGAACACTTTCGTATGAAAATGGACAGTTTGCATGTCCAATAAATCACACAGAGAGATTCTGTTAAAACTGAAGCGAAAAATAACCTTATGGATGTGAAAGCATAATTGTGTTTTAGTTTTTGAAACTTACTTGTAAAAAATATGTTCCTATATAGCTCTATACACTTTAAGCAATATTCATTTACAATGTAATTTCTTGACTGTATGAACTGCAATTATCATGATAATATGTAACTAGTTCAGTGAAGTAACATGTGTGCACAACACAAACTGGACTTTTGCACTTAAGGTATAAGAATAGATACTTTATGTAACTATTTAGTGTGCTATTAATAAGATTTTTTATTTTTCTAATTGTTATGTATCTTAGTCGTCCAAAGACTGGAATGGTTTATTTAAGATTTTCAATATTTATTGCCCAAAATTGACCTATCAATTTCAAATAAACATGCATTTCTGATAAGAACTTGAAAGGAAATAAATTCAATGGATGAAATGCTGGTGAGTCAACATCTTTCCATCAGTCATGGATGTTTATAATTCTGTATGTCTTTTTATAGGTCAGATTGCAGATGTTATATCCACCAAGTTTGGAATTCCACGCGTGGAGGTCGAGGCAAAGAAAATGATGCATCGATGATCAATTTAGTTTAAGTGGTTTTTTAAGGATTGTGTGGTTTTTTTTAAGTGCTTGATGTGGATAATGATTTTGTGATCTTACTTACATGTATCTGTGTGTATATATACTGAGTACATCTAGAAACGCACCACAGGTGTTACTGTCAACACTTTTTCAAACTTTGTATGATTGGCAACCAAACGGTATTAACTTGATGATATTTTATTTCATGAACAATGCAAATGTAACATTGTTTTCATATAGTGCTACCGATCCGATTAAACAGTTGTTGTGTGTATAGTGCGGCACAAATGTGTAAAATCATAATTTATTCAGAATCGTTGTTCTACGTGAATTGTTACTGGTCCTGTCGGAGAGTTGTTTCACATGGATGACCTTGACATGGGTGGTTGTAAATGGTGCCAAAGTGCTAGTTCAGTGTCTCCAGATGAAACATTGTCGGTTCATGACAATTAAGCCAAAGTGAACTTCCCATTTGACATATCCGTCATAGGCACCCGAATGGCCTGATTTGGCATATGTTCGGACTATTCTGACATTTTTATTCCGAAGCCTAGAACTTTTCTTTTGTGATTTTCTTTCCATTGGCAAACCTTACCATTGATTCGAAGCAATTTAATTCAAATTTTATCATGCGTAAATGGCGCACGTGGAGTTCGTGCGTTTTGTGATTTTATTGATGCACGAGAGTTACGTAACCCGATCCATAAAATTTGGACAATAGCCAAGTTTCTAGGTGATTATACAATATTATGACATAAAATTAAAAAATGTATGAACAATGGAAGTAAGAAAAAATCAAGGATGAAAACGTTGCGTTTCTAGCTGTACTGAGCATATAAGTTATGTTTTGTTATTACTTTGTTTGATTTTTAATAGCTTCTTACAAGTATGGAGGTATTAACCTGAACATCATTATTTTATTATTATTTTGATATGTTGATTCTTTTTATGCCCCCGTATCGATAGATCGGGAGGCATATAGTGATTCACCTGTCCGTTCGTCCGTCCGGCCTGGTTAACCCAAATTGACCGTTTCTTCTAGCATCAATATGGCTTGCTACAAAGCTTTCAAACTTGCATTGATGTTGTATATGACCACTCTCCACACGCCTGTATCACCTGACTCCATTTTGACCTTCACATTGACCTAATTTTGGACTTAGACTTATTGAAAGGCCAAATTCTTGGTTAACCTAAATTGACCGTTTCTTCTAGCATTAATATGGCTTGCTACAAAGCTTTTAAACTTGCATGGATGTTGTATATGACCACTATCCAAACGCCTGTATCATCTGACTCCATTTTGACCTTCACCTTGGCCTAATTTTGGACTTAGACTTATTGAAATGGCTCCCACAGGGGGCATAAGCGTTTATTGAACGCAGTCTTGTTATTCCAACTATAAGTTTATTGTGGGGGGTTAAAGATTATGTGGTGGCTATCTCATATGTAGCCTCCCTTTCTAAATTTGGAAATCAGGTTTATATTCCATGCAATTTTTTATATATATATTGTTTACTATTACATTGTCTTTCATCTTGGGCTGATCTTAATAAATTGGGAGTTTCATTACATCGATTGTCATTCAGGTGACTATTTAGTAAAATAAGGTAGTGGGTTAAACAAAATGAAAATACCTAAGAATTCTCTCATTTTTAAGGTCAGTCCTGATATGCTTTATCTTAATACAGTACAACCTCTCCAGAGGGCACTGCTTTAGAGAGGTTTTACTGTAGTTAACTTTGAGTCAAATGTTGCTAATAATGATTTAAATTTGTATATTTATGGCAAAAAATGTACTATCTATTTATGTGATTTGTCTTTTTATCTGTATTTACACTTTCTTGTCTACAAATCCTAAGTTTTGGTTGGGTTTGACATGTATATATTATGTATTTTTGAATATCAATATGAAATCATTATTTTTTTCTAGTAAATAATTTATTTTATTGTTGTAGTTCTCTTATTGATTGATAAGTGAGTATAAATATATTTTTTATCCAGCTGAAACACCATTCAAACATGGATTGAACACATCTTACATTCTGTGAAAAAGCATACATTAAATTTGCTTTCAAAAGGTATACCATTTAATTTAATTCAAATAAAAGTGAGTTTAAGGCGTGTTTTTACTAGGTTTTTTCATGTTTAAATGCGGGTTTAAACTGTGAAAAACGCGCTTTAAATGCGCTTTTAACACGCTTTAAACTCACTTTTAGCTCGCTAAAAACACACTATAAACACACTTATTGAATTGAAAAATGCATTTTTTACAGAAGCGAGTTTTTTGTTGGTTACAAGTGCGTTTTAAAAACCCGCTTAAAACACACTTTCTGGAAAAAAAATTCTTGAAAGAAGCGAGTTTTTAGACTCACAAAAAACACACTTTTAACACACTTTATAAAGAAGATGGCTGAAGCGGGTTTTTTAGACGCACAAAAAACACACTTTTAACTTACTTTCTTGAAAGAAGCGAGTTTTTAGACTCACAAAAAACACACTTTTAACACACTTCATAAAAAAGATGGCTGAGGCGAGTTTTTTAGACGCACAAAAAACACACTTATTGAGAAAAAACACACTTTTAACACGCTTGATAGAGAAGATGACTGAAGCGAGTTTTTTAGACACACAAAAACACACTTTTAACTCGCTTCATAAAGAAGATGGCAGAAGCGAGTTTTTTAGACGCGCAAAAAACACACTTATTGAGAAAAAACACACTTTTAACACACTTCAAGAAGAAGATGGCTGAAGCGTGTTTTTTAGACGCACAAAAAACGCGCTTCTTGAGAAAAAACACACTATAAACCCGCTTCATAAAAAAGCGAGTTTTTTTTGACGCACAAAAAACACACTTATTAAGAAAAAACACACTTTGAGCCCACTTAAGTTGGTTAAAACTGTGTTTTGAGTGTGTTTTAAGCGTGTTTTTTCTGGTTTTAATCCAGAAAAAACCCAGTCGGTAAGCTAAAAGACGCACTTTTAGCACGGTGCGAATACCGCAGCGTTTAACACGCTTTAAACGCGGTTTTAAACCGCGTTTAACACGCTTCTTGGAGAAGGGATATTACTAAATCGGTCTTAAAGTACATGTGAAATGCAAAGATTTACTCTTTATTTAATCTTTATTGAATATTTATTTAGAATTATTTATTCAATAATGCAAATGAATGTCTCATCTTGTCATGGAAAATACCAGTATGAAGAACCGCTTATATAATAATGTAAGTTCATCACTTCTCATATAACTACATACGTTTAGTAATTGATTCTATAAATAAATAAGTAAGTAAAGTAAAACTTACGCACACTAATTATTTATTTATCAAACAAATATCTGTCATCTGGTTACCTCTAAGTAAGTATATATATCGTCATTACTTTGGTTGGGTTGACATTCTTTAGTAAATTGATGAACCAGTTTTTCGTTTTCAATTTCTAAACATGACAAATATGTAAAACGCTTTAAATAATTTAGACATGTAATCATAACGCCAAATTAAATTAGTTACACAAATATAAACAAGCTGCCAAGGGACATGCAGTTAATAATAAATAATATATATATAATCGGCAAACTACTGCGTACTAACTACTGTGTAATAGTATGATAATTGAACACTTAGTATATCCGACGAAAACATTGATAAATGTATAAATATATACGTTAGTAATCTCAACATTTCATAAAACACATATTTTATCTTCGACTTGGATGTTGTAGTGGCACTACAGGATTGAAGATGTTTTGACATATATGTAGGACGCATGCTTCGGCGTCGAGAGGTTCAACTAACGTCTAGACCACTTGTTAATTTCTCTGAGCAAGAATAAGCCACATGTTAAATGGGCCCCACCGAAGTGTAACTTGGTACCTGTGAGGGCAGTGTCTATTTCTGGGCACCACAGATCTTTCGATGTTGCTTTCCGCACCCACAGGAGAGGAAAGGTCTCCCGAGAGAGCATGTAGCCAAATGAACAGGGAAAATTAAAATGAAAAAGAGTGGTTGAATGGCTGAACAGCTGGAAAAAGTCCTCGGACATTTTAACTTAACTTTTGAACGTGTCTGCAATGAAACTCACGAAACATTAAGATGTAACAGCGATACTCACCCAGCAGGGTATTGTTGTAATACAAACACAGAGCACTCCCATCGATTCATAATTCTAAACATTACCAGACCATACAAATGCTTATCCTTCCTTATTTAGACTCAACGGTATATTCTAATGCTCGGTACTTTAGTTATTTTGATTGAGACACATAAAACAATTAGCATTCCCAGTACGTACTTACGTTTCAAGTCTGAGTTGTATTCAACCCCGTTTCAATGTAATCTACTCACCGGGTTTCCACCTTATACGTCTCCTCGTTTCGTATTTTCCCGGTCATCGTACCGATTAGCACCTCATCATAACGTTGACGCACAAGCACAATTTTCAGACACATTATACACCATATTAGACCCATTGCACGGATGCGTCTCACAGCTAATAAACAGATTCTTGGTAATTTTAACTTTTTCTCATTTAAGTAAGTATCTATGCTTACTTTGCACCTGTCACACTATTTATTGTTTTTTTTATAAACGCCCACTATGGAAAAATTCAAACATACGGTATGCGACGTATGCTATAATACTGTTTTAAACAGTCGTTTTAATATTTTTGTTTGTTACTAAGTACATTGCACGTTGTATATTATTTATCTTCAGATCGTACGAAATGCTGAATCGCAGAAACACATAAACACATAATTATTACCCTTTCCGTTAGAATTTTGCTCAGTTTGTTATTGTTAAGTTGAAACACAATATCCGTGGAACAAAAGCAAGGATGAGAGTAATTTTAGTGTTGCAAAATAGGTGTTACACCGGTTCTTTGTTCAGACAATGGCAATATGAAACTGAAAACGGAACAAGAGTCTAACATAAATGAGGACGGATAACATGTATCTCTTTTCTTGAGTAAATAAAAATGGTGCCTGTAATCAGTTAACACTTCCCTGGCTTAGATGAAAAGTCGTAAGTACCAAATCGATATTTTGAGAGAGTCTGAACTTATGGCAAAACACGATGTTTCAACGTCAGTTTGGTCAAATTGACAAAATAGGTTCGAAGGAAGCAGCATGTAATGCTGAATGTAAATAAGTTTTAGTCTTATAGTACTTACGACCTTCTAAGGCAGCGACTTCTTGAAGACCAGTGCTAGGGCTTATGTGTTGATAACGAACAGTCACATAATTACATGTGTTATGTTATACCTACGATTTACTGTTTTATTTCAAATATGCGTCAAATAAGCCGACTGTACAATTATGCTACAAGTGCCCAGTTATTTGTATTGATAATTTGAGAGGTATTATGTTCGTGGCCACTTTTGTAATAAATTTAACTTAAGTCGCACTCAGATCTAGAAGGTTAAGCTCAATGTATCTGGATCGTTTATGCTTTTATGAACGCCGGTATGCTAAGGAATAGCAATCTTAAATCGATGAAACGCATCATAGACCTATACAACGAGGGTGATGCCTGTTATATGACATATACGTGACGAGTTCAATGCAACTCATAAATTGCTTATGGAAATAATTGAGATATTAAATTAATACATTCATTGATGCAGCATGGCTCGTATATACCATCAACTCGAATGCACCAACACAATTATCATTGATGCACCATAATTCAGTTATTACATAGGGGATGCGAATAGTCTAGGTTGTTTAAGTACACTTTTAATACAATGTATTTCATCCGAACAGAATCGGTGATTTTTTATTGAAAAATAATCATAATGTGAATGCAATAAATACCTTCACGACAAAACAGATATAATTACCAATCAATAACTATTAGGTGCAGAGCAGTAAAAACTAAAATTATAACAGGTTGTATTATGATTGTACTGGTTAATTAACATTTCAGTTATGCATTATAGTATACTGTCACCCTACAGTACCAGCATATATGCTTTACGTGTTATATTGCTGTAAAACTTTATTAATGCAAACATGAATACCAGTAGCACCTACTGGTCTATCTGGAGCAATTATAAAATCCCGAACATTTATACTATGGTAAATATTAGTATAACAATTTCTATACTATTTTTTATCTGAAGCACTTTTGGTAAATCGCTGGTGTTTCATTCGACAGCCGTTTGACCATAATACGTACATGTACGACTATCGTTCGAAATTTCCCCATCCAATGAAAAAAGCGTCGTTCTCGATGTTACAACTTCTTCCTAGTTCATCGGATGCTGTGCTCTGCTAGCGAGTGATACATTCATAGTGTTATTACACCTAAAGCAAGCTGTAGCATTGCATTTGGACTGTATGTCTGCGAGTGTATCTGAGGCCCGACTGTCCATTTATAAATTAATCATTTTAGAGAACCCAGTTATAAATCATGCGACCAAACAGTTGACGGAAGATGTGACACCGGCTTTAGGAGATTAATTTCTAACAAAAAGAGAGATTTGTAATTCCGTAGTTTCAATACAACACTAATCGCATGCATTTTAATTTCATTATGTATTGCACTCGCGGGAAATAAATTAATACGGTACCAACTGCATGTTGACACCGTTTATGATGTGCATAATTCATTATTCAAGCTGTTGTCGATTCACGGGTTGGAAAAACTATCATGTCAACTAAAAAAACAAGAAAAAGTCACTGTGCACGAGGCAATCCAAGTAATGACAACTGCAAATTATTGACACGACCTGTGAAATAGAAAATGCAGTACTTTTATTACCATGTGACAGGAATCCATGCCATTAAATTATTTATCTTGGATGATTACTTGACAATATTCATGTATAGAAGTCCGCACTTTCCAATTACACGCATCAGATACATGTACAAAAGACAAACATTTTATCAACCCACATCAACAAGTAGAAATTACGCTGTATATTTCACCAGCAATATGAAATTAAGTTACGGTTATCTGGATTATACCATAATAAAAACATTATAAACGAGAAAGTTGCCTACAGGAATAATTTATGTTGACATATTTCAGGTTGTATTTATTTCAGAGACCAACTTCACTATATTATTTAAAAGATAGAGACAATTAAGTTTCATTAAAGTCTATCAAATACAATTTATAGGCATATGTTTCACATTATTGAGGAATAACGGGAAATAAAAATAAATGTAATGGGCATCTAAATCAACGCATGGCAATACATAAACTATCCTGAGCGTTATAGAATATGGACGCGTTATTTTCATTCCATATCGTCTACTTTGCATATACACTATATGTGTTTATTAAGAATATGACTATTTGTTACCAAGGAATATTAGATTATCTTCGTAATTGGGACGGACAAATTATTATTCATTGAAATATAAAATTAAAAGGTCAGCGTAAGACCTTTTATTCCTATATGCCAAAGAATAATAATTTATCCGTCCTGAAATGTTTACTATGTTGCAATTAAGAATACCCCGAACTGAACATTCGAGTGCTTGTTTGTGAGTATCGGATCTGATTTCGACGTCTGTGGTCTTCTAGAAGAAGAATTAAATTTATAATTTAATAGTTTATCATACTCGTGTATCTATGGGCATATATTATAATTTTGAAATAGCTGTAAGTAAAATAACGACATGTGTTTGTGATAATGACAGTGGAGATATTGTATATTGTGACTGAATTTCGCGGTTTAAGGTGTTTGTTAACCAGGGCAAATCACAGTAACGCCTCCATGAAGATTAGGTTTATGTGCTTTTTGAACAACGAAATGACAGAATAAATGTTCATGCACTATCTCTCGTGGTGTTTATCATCATTACGCAACAACAGAAATATACATTTATTGCGAATAGAACACGTTGACATTGTGTATCAATCTTCACTATTAAATCATGCAGCGTGGTCACGCAGAACAGTTAACAAGGCAACATTTATAAAAAAAAGACATCCGTGTTCTGACAATATTATGTAAATCTAGATGGTACTCAAAATACATTTGAATGATGAACAATATGGAACGGGTTTGTGTGGGCATTGCTCAGGGTAGCTGTGTCGTGGTGTTTCTGATGGCTATGCTCGGCTGGTAAGGTTGAGTGCTACCTTCCCTGTCGGATTTTCTCATACCTTTTTAGCAGTATAGCATTATTTTCTTGAGCAACGTTCTTTGCCTAAATGTATAAATACAATGACAGGTTATATACCGACTGTTCCCCTCTGGCAGACTAAAACGTATACTAGCTAAATTACGTAATATAATAAACAATAAGCTCCAATAACAAGCTAATCAGTCACAGGCCTTCGTCATTTAACTATAGCAATAATTACATTGTATCCTAATAATGTTTTCTCCTCATATCAACATTGGCCATATTATGTGCATATTAGGTAGGTTTGTTGCCCATAATTACGTTCATTTGTACCCGGACTTAGTGTGGAACCAAATTAACTGCTGTTTAATATGTCTACAGTTCATAGTAAGCTACACATTAGTTATCTGGAGTTATTTCGTCTTTTAACAACATAAAACATAGCAGAAAACTGTAAACAATTCCTTTATATCTAGTCTTCCGAGACCAATTTGTAACTATTGGTGAGTAAAATACTACATCATTCGACATACATCGCCTGACCCTCTCAAAACATTACTATGATGTCACCACCCATTGTTTGCCACTCTTATTGACTAGGTGTCTTGTAAATTTCATATACGTGTTTATTTGCACGTGGTACAGTATGTGTGATATAATGATCAGGTGAATGGGTAATCCGATTTCGCACAATATCCGTTTTCTCATGTTGTTGATTCATTTGTGGGCTTCGTAATAGTTTTTGAGTAGCAATAGAGCCTATTAAGGATATCCGGGTGTAATAAAGAATCTCCTTTTGAAGAGTTATCAAGTTTAGTAATTTTATGACAATTTGACTGATTTCCTATAGGTCGTGGGTTCAACCCCCACTAGAGCCAAAATATTTTTATTCTCTTTTTCTTTATTTTATAGTTATAAGACAATGTTTTGGCTTTTTGACATCACTTTTTAGTGTAATTTGGAGAATTTTTTTTTCTTTTTTTTCTTTAATTTTATAGGAGTAAAATATGTGGAATATAGACGAAAATCGGGTAACTATGAATTTCTGAAATGTATATATTCAAAACCGCTCGGTAAAACCTTTCAAAATTTTGATAAAACATTACACACACATTGAAGTTATTTTTGAAAAATATTCAATGGTGCCACCGTGCCAATTGCTTAGATAATATTTTATTGCCATTTATCTATAGGGTACTTACTGGCAATATGCGAAAAAAATGCCTTACTTTCAAGTAGGATAGGGTTACATTTTTATTTTTAATCTACTTCATAATTAGACCAAATATCATTTTTACACTTTTGATTGAAGAAATGATCATTATCATTGAATTTAAACACACTCTTGTTTTTATTGGGTCATCTGTTGGAGACTTATTATATTTATCATGCAGATGACTCCATTTATTTTTGCAGTACGTTTTTACGCTAGGTGTAGGGAAATAAAAATAGAAATTATTCTCTTAAAAGACAATAAAAGTGTTTTAAAATTCACATGCAGTTGTCTTAAAGGGTATACAATAGAACAAAACCGTTGAAAACGCTGAGTTCAACATTTAAAAAAAAAGTTTTTACACCCGGACATCGTTAAGTATACACTGGACTGTTGACATTTCTTATCAAATGTTCTTCGTATAAACGGCTATTAATGAACACACGATGTAAGCTATATATATACTGACTTCTTAATTTAGTCATAACAAGCTCATTTGTTGCCTGGTCTCAATTGCGCTTAAAGACATCACCTTCTTTGTACCACATTTTCTCAACAAGGTTCGTGTGTATCGCTATTATGTAATATATTTGGTTAAACTCTCGGGAGTCAATAACATGCCAGAAGACATTTACAACAAACACGTACTCTTGATTAAAACTAGCTACTTCAGGCTAGAATGCCAGGCATGTATGCCTTTCTCTTGAATATACTTCACATACATAAATATATAAAAAAGTCCATTTAGAGTCTTATTGAAGGTTTTATTATCTGAACATGTGTCATTAAATCTAAGCTGTTGTTAATAGTTTCATATCACAATGGATATCAAATAACATGTACACTAAATAGTTCAATACATTGGTATGTTGATGCTGAGGAAGCTTGTTCGAAATGAGTAAATATATCCATGCACATTATAATAGGTAGCATAAATATCGACAATAACACAAACTAAATTAAAAAGGAATAACAAATTCGTAATATATCAAATAACAATGATGTATGACTTTTAGAAAGAAGTGTGAATTTTGAGAATTACCAACTATGGTAAAGGAAAGGCTTGTACACATATCAAAACAACAACTGTCGGAAATTGTAAAAGTTGAGTATGAAAGTCAATATAATTGGTATACGTATAACAACCCTGGTCAGTTTCCATCATAAGCTGCCAATCTAACAGACAGAGTAAACGAACTCATAGACGTTCCCCTGACCTTTTCTTATTAAATGATTCTATCAATTCTATACTGAGTGACACATTGTTAGGATAAAATAGATATTAATTAAAACTCGTCATCACTACGTCAACTACTGAAATATAACAGAAAGCTCATCAATATTATAAAGCATCACGTCTTTTCTGAAGGGTAAACGGATGGCAGCTCTTTTCATTTTTTCAATAGACTTATCTTCATTAATTTAGGTGTGTATGTCTGGTTCGTATTCAACAATCGTTTTGTAGATATAGACTCGTATGACAGCTGTTGCTTGAATTGAACTTTCTAGTCGCAATAATATGCATATCATTCTTCAGATAAGAAAACTTTGTCACAACATCTTAACACGGCTAACATACCGTTGCATTATATGCTTCTTTGTCAGTCAAATTATAGGCACAACTGCAAAACAAGACACATTATGTGGAAATTAATTCAATATTAAAAACGTCATTAATATTTAAATATCCGTGCAAAACTTTTGTCTTTACGTATATATTGTATAGTGTGTTTCGCATTTCAAACGCCTTTATTTAAACAACAGTGTCTTATTTTAAAACAAGTATTGATCTAAGCGTCAACACATTCCATTCTCTAATATATTCGTATCTTATGACATTTATTAATGTTTATCAGCACGCCTAATTGTGCATGAAAATGCGTTATATCATATTTTCCTAGACAATACGCATTACACATTGTCTCCGCAGAATGTCAATTTATCTCACATTTTGCGCAAAACTATTCTTTTTTTGAGTTTGCAAATGTTGATACATGTATTATATATTGGTATAAGGTGATTATTATTCAATTGCATTACATAACAAAGAGTCAGAAGTTATGTATTAATAAAATAGCCGCCAGAATTTTGGTTCATATTGAAATAACATATGCAAAGTGCATGAATTGGCTCTTTGTTTATAGAAACACTATGTTACTATTCTCATTAATATGCTTATATATATATATATATATCATTCACGGTGAACTGTTGTCAGACGTTTTAATCTTAAGTGAATATTTGCATATTCATATACTAAGTAGAGCCTAATTGATATGTTCCATGTTTTGTAACTTCCTTAATGCACGATAATGTGATGTTTCTTTGTACTTTGTCCGGAAAAGCGGAGTATGGTATACATGAATATATTCATATATATTATGTCAAAAGGCATCCGCGACAATGCAAAAATCAAACTACCAACATGACTAAATAGATGACAGAAAAACAACAAAACTAATCATCAGTCAACAATCAAAGTCAAAACTTTATACTATTATTGTCCTCAGATGTGGGGCGCTATTGATTGAATTATTCCCAAGTTTTACAAACCAATAGTGACAATTCATTTTTACAGGCTGCGTTTTATCCAACATTTGTGACTCTTCTGACAACATACATTATGATGACTTGTTTGTTATACGTTTTTTTATCATGCGTTATAATAATATACATGCGATTTATTGCATGCAAAATATAATAACCAAGCAGAACGATACACTTTTGTTTATCAGATGCAGCCAAATATATCGATGAAGTGTGCATTGAACAGTAAAGTTCATATAACACACTGACAGTTTATTATAAGCACCGATTGTCATTCACGTTTATGTCTCCTACACCAATAAGAATCAGAAAGACTCGCCGAATCTAATGGAGATTATAACACCCTATATATTGATATAATGATAAGAGTTGTCTCCTGCCAATTCTCCAAAATTAACTAACCTGTCAAAACTTGATTCGTTATTGCATTGATTAGCTATCTGTATTATTTCGGCGGTTGCCACATTGCTGTGGAGTTTTAATAAATCCCTTTATTGTTTAACATTGATTCATTTCGTTAAAGGAATTGAAACTGAGTATTGAATTAGGAAAATGCTTATTTTTCAATATGTTCATTGACACTGTTTGTAATCTTGCCATTAAAGGGTATGAAAGCCTGGTTGTTAATGGAATGCATAGTTTTACTTATTCTATCGAAGCACTGTCCTGTATTTAGCTCATATTGGAATGTCAACATAATAATGTCATAATATATATGTCTGCATTTTGTAGATTCTATTATATTTCTAATTATGAGATGTATTCTATTAACGCTTGATGAAACTCCATTTCCTTTGTTTGTTTGAATTCTCCACAGAACCATCATTAGACGCAAATATTCGCATATAATCGCATCGGACCCCAAAACAGCACGAAAACGCGTGCATTAAAGTTCGTTATAAAATATGTTCATTGACAAATCACCTAACAAATGGTATCCGTAGAATATTCGTTTCACCAAATGTCAATTTATCTCACATTTTGTACGAAACAATTCATTTCTTGAGTTTACATAAGTCGGTGCATGCATCGTCTCAGGTAATACTGTAAGAATATAATTATTCAATATTATTACATACATCGTCAGAACCTATAGATAAATAAAGCTGCCGCCAGAAATTTGGTTAATGATGAAATGAAATATGTAAACTGCAAGAATTGTCTGTTAGATGATAGAAACATTACGTTACTATGTTAGTATACTTCTTTATCATGATCATATTTATCATTCACAGACAGTACAGTGTTGTCAGACATATATCCTGAGCGAGCAATGCTTTAAAATAACTGAGGACAAGACCTTTGTGAGCAACAGATCGGGTGATATCTCATCGACCGTGTCTAAAGTATGCTCGCACGTTGTATGTGTGTACACTAGTCCTTTATTACGCTCCGTATTTGAAGGAACATGGTTGTTTTCATACCCCGTGAAAATATATACATTATGTTCTATCTGCAATTTAGTCGAAATTGATCATCTCCCTTCTCCATTTCTTGACACAGACACATTAATGCTTTAACACAGACATATTGGTGTGCTGTACCAACTAAACTTAGTTTAATGTCGTTGTATGGTAGACCACCTCTGTCAGTGAAAATTATTGTTGTCACTAAATATGTGTTGTCTTCTTGTCAAAATTGAATTATGTTCACAGTTTTTTTATTACAGACCTACAGATCGGGAATTGTATTACAACATGTATATACCACCAAAATCATCACGATTCCTCGCGAATTCCCAATTAGTCTCTCGACTTATTGGATGCACCATAGTATTTAACTAAAGACATTGTTAGATATTCAACAAAAACCTTGTAAAAATACGAAAGAAACAACAGATTTTAAATGTTATCCGAAATTATATATTAAAAAAAGAGGAGAATAGCTAGGACTAATATATCCATGCTGAAAACGTACACCTTAATTAATGCAATTTATCTCATTTGCATAGCAATTCTTGCTCTATATACTGAATATGCGCTACTTACAACTTAAATAGACCGATACATACATTTTGTATTTCAATTCAGCAACAAAATGCACTTCTTACGAGCATATTTTCATGAGAATCGGAACTTGTAATGTTGACCATATAGTCCGGCAAACCATCGACATACTAAAACTTCATTTAACCTTAATAATATGTTTAACATTATTATTAGTCTCGTTGAGACCTTGATTAAGCTCTCCTGTTGCAATATCACGCAAACTGATCCAATTCAAGACAATGTTTGCACTTCATCAATGGGATGCAATCGATAAGAAGAGTCGTAACATGAGCCTTGTTGAGAACGTTGCATGTATGATTGACCATGTCTTAATAAAATAAAAAGGCCAATCTGCCAGTCAATTTGATTTAACATATTTCAACAACGACATGAGACGCGGCGCGTTCATTAATTGAACAATTGCAAGATTTGACAAACCAATGCTGACAATATCTAGTAGGATAGTTCCATCCAATATGTATCACGCCACTTGCAATACATACGAACAGTGAGATAGTTCGATGACTGTCTGGATATGCATTCATATACAGAGTACTTATATCATTATGTTTACTGAATCAACCAGTTTGCGTCGCAAGCAATACTGATATTGAAGTAGAGCTCTATGTCACATGTAGCCATATTTGTTTGTTTAAAACACAGTTTAGTATATTTTATTGTATGTATAACTGAATTCTTATTTTTTGATACATCGGAATCGCTGATATAACTTTGATGCATGTTCACTCAAACTTTTCGGTGAAAAAGACACTGCTGTACAAACTGATCGCAATTACACAATATGTTGTTAACAGGGGTCATGCACTAACAAAGATCATGTAATAGATCAAGTACGCTCGAGATAATATATATTTACTTACGACTTAAGATGATTAAAAACGTCTGATTACAGTCACCATGGATGATAGATAGAAGTTATATATGATGATGTCAATAAAACAAATGAGATACGTAACTTAGTAGTTCTGTTAACATACAGCCAATTCGTGCATTCGTACATAAGTCATAACAATATGTACAAATACTCAGGCGGCTGTTTTATCAATAAATAGGTTCTGACTCTTTGGTATGTAATAATGTTGAATAATAATCATCTTATAACAACATATAATACATGCATCAACATTTGTAAACTCTAGAAATTAATGGTTTGGCGCAGAATGTTAGATAAATTGACAATCTGCGAAGACAATTTGTAAGGGGATTTGTCAAGGAAAATATGATGTAACGAATTTTCATGCACAATTTGGCGTGCTGTTAAACATTAATAAATTGAATGCATAGTTTTACTTATTCTATCGAAGCACTGTCCTGTATATAGCTCATATTGGAATGTCAACATTATAATGTCATAATATGTATGTCTGCATTTTGTAGATACTATTATATTTCTAATTATGAAATGTTTTCTATTAACGCTTGATGAAACTTCATTTCCTTTGTTTGTTTGAATTCTCCACAGAACCATCATTAGACGCAAATATTCGCATATAATCGCATCGGACCCCAAAACAGCACGAAAACGCGTGCATTAAAGTTCGTTATAAAATATGTTCATTGACAAATCACCTAACAAATGGTATCCGTAGAATATTCGTTTCACCAAATGTCAATTTATCTCACATTTTGTACGAAACAATTCATTTCTTGAGTTTAGATAAGTCGGTGCATGCATCGTCTCAGGTAATACTGTAAGAATATAATTATTCAATATTATTACATACATCGTCAGAACCTATAGATAAATAAAGCTGCCGCCAGAAATTTGGTTAATGATGAAATGAAATATGTAAACTGCAAGAATTGTCTGTTAGATGATAGAAACATTACGTTACTATGTTAGTATACTTCTTTATCATGATCATATTTATCATTCACAGACAGTACAGTGTTGTCAGACATATATCCTGAGCGAGCAATGCTTTAAAATAACTGAGGACAAGACCTTTGTGAGCAACAGATCGGGTGATATCTCATCGACCGTGTCTAAAGTATGCTCGCACGTTGTATGTGTGTACACTAGTCCTTTATTACGCTCCGTATTTGAAGGAACATGGTTGTTTTCATACCCCGTGAAAATATATACATTATGTTCTATCTGCAATTTAGTCGAAATTGATCATCTCCCTTCTCCATTTCTTGACACAGACACATTAATGCTTTAACACAGACATATTGGTGTGCTGTACCAACTAAACTTAGTTTAATGTCGTTGTATGGTAGACCACCTCTGTCAGGGAAAATTATTGTTGTCACTAAATGTGTGTTGTCTTCTTGTCAAAATTGAATTATGTTCACAGTTTTTTTATTACAGACCTACAGATCGGGAATTGTATTACAACATGTATATACCACCAAAATCATCACGATTCCTCGCGAATTCCCAATTAGTCTCTCGACTTATTGGATGCACCATAGTATTTAACTAAAGACATTGTTAGATATTCAACAAAAACCTTGTAAAAATACGAAAGAAACAACAGATTTTAAATGTTATCCGAAATTATATATTAAAAAAAGAGGAGAATAGCTAGGACTAATATATCCATGCTGAAAACGTACACCTTAATTAATGCAATTTATCTCATTTGCATAGCAATTCTTGCTCTATATACTGAATATGCGCTACTTACAACTTAAATAGACCGATACATACATTTTGTATTTCAATTCAGCAACAAAATGCACTTCTTACGAGCATATTTTCATGAGAATCGGAACTTGTAATGTTGACCATATAGTCCGGCAAACCATCGACATACTAAAACTTCATTTAACCTTAATAATATGTTTAACATTATTATTAGTCTCGTTGAGACCTTGATTAAGCTCTCCTGTTGCAATATCACGCAAACTGATCCAATTCAAGACAATGTTTGCACTTCATCAATGGGATGCAATCGATAAGAAGAGTCGTAACATGAGCCTTGTTGAGAACGTTGCATGTATGATTGACCATGTCTTAATAAAATAAAAAGGCCAATCTGCCAGTCAATTTGATTTAACATATTTCAACAACGACATGAGACGCGGCGCGTTCATTAATTGAACAATTGCAAGATTTGACAAACCAATGCTGACAATATCTAGTAGGATAGTTCCATCCAATATGTATCACGCCACTTGCAATACATACGAACAGTGAGATAGTTCGATGACTGTCTGGATATGCATTCATATACAGAGTACTTATATCATTATGTTTACTGAATCAACCAGTTTGCGTCGCAAGCAATACTGATATTGAAGTAGAGCTCTATGTCACATGTAGCCATATTTGTTTGTTTAAAACACAGTTTAGTATATTTTATTGTATGTATAACTGAATTCTTATTTTTTGATACATCGGAATCGCTGATATAACTTTGATGCATGTTCACTCAAACTTTTCGGTGAAAAAGACACTGCTGTACAAACTGATCGCAATTACACAATATGTTGTTAACAGGGGTCATGCACTAACAAAGATCATGTAATAGATCAAGTACGCTCGAGATAATATATATTTACTTACGACTTAAGATGATTAAAAACGTCTGATTACAGTCACCATGGATGATAGATAGAAGTTATATATGATGATGTCAATAAAACAAATGAGATACGTAACTTAGTAGTTCTGTTAACATACAGCCAATTCGTGCATTCGTACATAAGTCATAACAATATGTACAAATACTCAGGCGGCTGTTTTATCAATAAATAGGTTCTGACTCTTTGGTATGTAATAATGTTGAATAATAATCATCTTATAACAACATATAATACATGCATCAACATTTGTAAACTCTAGAAATTAATGGTTTGGCGCAGAATGTTAGATAAATTGACAATCTGCGAAGACAATTTGTAAGGGGATTTGTCAAGGAAAATATGATGTAACGAATTTTCATGCACAATTTGGCGTGCTGTTAAACATTAATAAATTCAAAAGATATGAATATATTTTAGAATGGAATGTTTTGACGCAGTATATCAACCTTCGTTTTATAATGACACACTGTTGCTTACAAAAAGGCGTTTGCATTACAAAACACATTATATAATATATATTAATTTTAAAGAACAAATGTTTTGCACGGATTTTTCAATATTAATAACTTTTTTAATATTTGTATTGCAGTTGGGCTATAATTTGACTGACATACTACCAAATAATACACAGTTGTGTCAGCCGTAATAAGATGTTGTGACAAAGTTTTCTTATCCGAAGAATGATGTGCATATTGTTGCGACTAGAAAGTTCAATTCAGGCACCGACTGTCATAGAGTCCATAACTACAAAACAATTGTTGGATACGAACCAGACATACGCGCCTAACTTGACGACGATCATATAAGGTTGTCTGTTGAAATAATGACAAGAACTGTCACCAATTAACCCTCCAGTAAAGATGTGATACTTTATACTATTGATAAGCTTTCTTTTATATTTAAGCAGTTGACGCGGTGATGACGAGTTTTAATTAACTTCTATATTATCCAAACATTGTGTCACTCAATATAGAATTGATGGAAGCATTTAATAATAAAAGGCCGATGGAACTTCTAGGAGTTCATTTACTCTGTCTGTTAGATTGACATCTAACGATTAGAACTGACCAGTGTTGTTATACGTAAACCCTTTATATTGACTTTCTGACTCAACTTTGGCCATGTCCGACAGTTGCTGTTTTGATATATGCACAATAATTTCTTCTACCATATTTGGTAATTCTTGAAATACACACTTCTTTCTAAAACCAGACATCATTGTTATTTGATATATTTTGAATTTGTTATTCCCGTTTTATTTAGTTTGCGTTATTGTCGATGTGTATGCTACCTTTTATCAAGTGAGTTTGAGGAAAACCCACGTTTGCGACGTTTGTAGGTCTTTCAATGATATTTATCAAACATAAAATTTATAAATCTAACATGTTCAATTTGGCATGTATATAATTACCAAGTTCGAACAAGCTTTCCCCGTACGTGTATATGCTCGCCAATGAAATGGACTATCAAATGTTCGTGTTGTTTGTTTTCTATTGTATTACACTCGCGCGCCAAATAACCACGAGCATTACTAATATCATGAACATTGTTAACAAAAGCTTAGAGTATGACACGTTTCAGATTCGTTTATAATACAAAATGTAAGCTCTTACATGAGACTCTGAATGGAACATATAGCTGTTTATATATACGGATAATCATTACAGGCATATTACATGATTGTCCCTCTGGGTACACTTAGGTAGCTATTTCTTATCACGAGTGTGTGTTTGTTGCAAATGTCTCCTGGTATGTTGTTGAATCCCAGGAGTTTAATTACATAAATGACACAATAGGTATACAATGTTGTTTTAAGAATCTCGAATCTTGTATATAATATGTAATGAAGAAACTCTAACGTCCTTAAGCGAAAAATGATATAAGACTATAAATGAGCTTGTTTTGACTAAAATCAGTAGGCAGTATATATCGTGACGAAGAAAGATGTGCATCGGAAGCTATTTATATGATGGTCATTTGATAAGTAATGCCAACGATCCAAGTGTATTCAATTGGCTCTATTCCCACTCAAAAACAAGTGTGAAGCCTACAAATTAATCAATAACAAAGGAAAAACAAGTACTAGTATTGGATTGTCCATTCACCTGGTCAATTAATGACATATACAAATAAACACTTACAGTCCGTTCTCAAAATGTAAATGAAAATGGTTATTAACATAACTAGGTTTAACTTTTTTTCTTTCAAACGTATTACTTACTGAATCGACAGTAAATGGAATTGAAAGATACTTAGTCAATAAAAGTGGTAAACAAAGGATGGTGACACCATACTTATGTTTGAGAGTGTCATGCTGTGTGTTTCAAAGAATGACTTATATTTTGCTCTTGGAAGACTATAAATGAAATACATGTTTACAGTTTGATGCCAGACAAGAAATGCGATGTTGTGATGTTGTTGAAAGACGGAATAACGTCATTTTAGTGTCTAACTTCGAACTGTAGACATATTAAACAGCAGTTAATTTGGTTTCACAATAAGTCTGGGTATAAATGAAGGTAATTATGTGCCGCTAACCTAACTAATATGCACATTATATCGCCAATTCTGATATAAGAAAAATATAATTAGTATACAATGTAATTACTACTGTAGTTAATTGACGGAGGCCCATGACTGATTACCGTATTATTGAAGCTTACTGTTTACTATAATACGTAATTTGCCTAGTATACGTTTTTATTATCTAAGAGGGAACCCATATCATACACAGCCATTATAGAACCTGTCAATTAACTTATATCATTTAGACAAAGAACTTGACCAAAGACGGATATAACATTAATGTAAAAGTCTGCGAACCCATTGTGAGTGTTGATTTAATTTGTACTACCATTGGTAGAATCATTTAACAACAATTCGCTACTAACAGCTTGGCCGTTTTTGACATAACCCTGTAAAACCCATGTGATCCAACACTGCTGTCTGGACCTGTGATAACGCTTCACTGTTCGTATTTGTATCAGTCACAGGACACGAACGAAGAAAAATGCTACCAAAGAAGCAACAGTTACTGTCATCTGTTGTTACGTTACGTGTCGCCCAACCAAAACTGGTCTCTTTCAAGTTATTCTTAAAACTTAACTCCTATTCCTTGTACCAACATCATGACGGATACAACCAGGAATGAATTATTTATAGTACTAAATGTCGATTAAAGAGCAATGATAATAAACAGGATTTTCGATTCACTGTTTCACTCTACATTATTTACCGTACGAACAAAATATCAACACAATCTTAATTCTGCATGTTTTTGCAATCAGAAAAAAAACATTATGTATATCTATCATATACCTGATTTATGTTATCACTCATTGAAGCCATCATGATCCTAGGACAACAATAACAACATTAGCCCTATTGGTGTTAATGAAATAACCACAATAGCCACCTTCAATAATGTCACAATATACCCATGAACACCCACTGCATAATATACGTGACACTCAATGCACTTTTAAAAAAGTGTGGAAAAGTTCGTCAAATTCGTTTATATGAGCATGGGTGATCTTTACAAACACATTTTAGTTAAGTTCACTAACGATCGACTTTGAAAAATATTTTCTTGTCGTCCGAAATTATTAAGGGAATTTGAACGTGTTTTTGGCTACGTTATTTCACGCATCAAGTCTAAATCATACTAATAAAACTCATATTTTATTAGGTCATAGATCATTAGACAAAAACTATAAATTTATCGCAATTATAAATGATGAAATTAATAAAAGCAATAAATATACAAACATGAATAATCTTAAAACCACCAGGTGAATATTCAAAAGTTTTGGTTGTGTATTCAGAATACAAATATAATGATGAGCTGTAAATAGTATATTCTGAATTATATTCGATTGCTTTACCTTTTTCCGGAATATTGTCAGTATGTTCTATCTGTGAAAGTTTACATGTGGTATCTCTCAGTACACGAGTGGCTACCAATACCAGAAAGGAATACAATCTATATCCCAAGCGATACTTGCATGAGTTAATGAACGTCCCTTGCTCGTTCAATTGTTTAAGCTACAAATAAATGTTTCAAAAGTATTATTTATCACATAACCTGCGGTCTGGGAGTGCATTAAAGCCGTGCCGCAAATATCGTAATGCACTCCTAGCCCATTCATTAAACATTCCAATTAGCTTGACGTTGATTGGTTGTTTAGTTCAGGATGACGTAACGTAAGCCAATCCTTGCATTGAATCAAACCGTGACGTCAGTATAATACAGACGTCGGCATGACGTCGCGCGTAATGTAACGCTAAATTTTGAATGAAACCTATGTAGTGTACATCAGCGTTTTGAACGTTAACGAGCGTTCTCTAAGGTTATGTGATCAATAGAATCTTACATTCGTGCTAATTGCATACGAGTTTTATTAAACTCGTCGACAAAAACAATATGACACTCGGCAAAGCCTCGTATCATATTGTTTTGTCTATTCGTTTGATAAAACTCGTATGTAATAAGCACTCATGCAAGATCCTCTGTTTTTGCCTATGGATACATAACTATGCTTTACTATTAAAAGTTAAATTGAGTTCTTCTTCTAGAAGACCAGAGACGCCGATATCAGATTCGATAATCACAAACAAGCACGCAAACGTTCTGTTTTGTGCAAATGTTATTGCTACTTATTACTAGTATTAACTATCGCGCGTAAACATTGTTTTTCGATCATCCACTAAATACAGCCATTTTATTTTTAACATATCGTTATTTTCTCAACGAACCAACTGGGTGCTTTATTACGCTTTCGTCTACCATCTGTTGCTCTAAACTTGATATGCACTTTTCTGAAAATAGTGTACCTAGTTAAAGCTGGCTAAAAATAGTTGTTCGAACTTTAACTAAACGACTTACGTACGTATACAATCAAAACACACTAATGCATTGTTTAATGTATATGCTTACCCGTTTAACATGTAACTCTACAGGAAAGCTTATATGTGATTTTCTCTTTGCGCTCCGTATATGTCGTTTCATATTCATACTTTGCAATGCCCAGAACTTTCACCTTTGACTAGCTGCATTACGCAAGAAATAGTCAGGTACAAAATGGTTGCACACTGAAGCTATTAACAATATGCAAATATCATAAAGCTCTCAGGATATTGTATGTATTGCAGTGCGTTGATTTAGATGCCCATAGCATTTATTTATATGTCCCGTTTTTCCTCAATAATGTGAAGTATATTCTTATAAATTGTATTTGATATACTTTAATGAATTTTAATTGTCTCTATCTTTGTAAAAATATATGAAAGTTGGTCTCTGAAATAAATACACCCTGAAATATTGATGACATAAATTATTGCTGTAGGCAACGTTCTCGTTTATTATGTTTTTATTATGTTGTTATCCAGACATCCGTAACTTAATTCCCTATTGCTGGTGGAATTTACAACGTAATTACTACTTTTCTTGATGTGTGTTGATGAAATGTTTGCCTTTGTAGCATATGCCTGTAATTGGTACTATGGACTACTATGCATGAGTATTGTAAGGTTATCCACCAAGCTAGTTGATGGTAAATAATGTAATGCCATCGGTATAGATTAATTTCAAATGAAGTATTGCATTTGCTATATCACAAGTTTTATACATATATTTCAAAATCACTTGGATTGCCTTGTGCACTGTGATTTTTTCTTATTTATTACTGGAGGTTGAAATGATAGTTTTTCGAACCCATGATTCAACAGCAGCTTGAATAATGAACTATGAACATCATAAACGATGTCAACATGCAATCGGTATCGTATTAATGAACTTCCCGCGAGTATAATAAAGTATCAAATTAAAATACATGCCACATAGTCTAGGAGCTGGTGACCAGAAATTCAAAATCTATTTACCCCATCTGGTAGAAAAAGTTCATTGGTATTTTCGAATAATACATACATTCAGGCTTCAGAAAAAGGAGGATGCCAGATCTGAAAGTGGTGCAGATTTTTTTAACAGGGGCAACAACTCTTGCTTCCGAGCTAATTTACGAATACACATGGCATTCTTAATTCGGCTGTGAATTTTTTGTTTATGTATATATTGCCATATATTTGGGTAGATATTATTCAATTAATGTTGTGCATCAATTGGAAATACATAAATGACCAGTTTGAGGTCAAGGTCAAGGTCATTTCAAGGTCAAAGTGAGAAAAATTGCTAAAAATTGATATTTTACCCCAGTTCTTTCTTCGTAGAGCATATGTTTGGAATCAAATTTCGTTATTAAAATGATAGCCGTGCTGGTTAGTACATATTCTTCCATTATAAGCCATTTGTTTAATGAAAATTGTCATTTCTTTGTCAAAATAGCAATTTAATACATATGCATGCTGGCCGAGAAGGCATTCTTTGGACCACCCCTGGTATTCTATAATCTTATATGATTAAATTGTTCATGTATATATTGCTTCATATTTGCATGGATATTCTTTATTTGATTATGGACATCAAGTGGAGAAACATAATTGACATTTCTTGGGTCAAGGTCAAGGTCAGTTCAAGGTCAAATCGAGAAAAAAGCAAAAAATAAACATTTCCACTCTATTTTTCTTCGTATAACATTTGATATGAATATAAGTTGCTTATAAAAATAAAAGCTGTGTTGGATAGCTCATATTATTTCATTATAAGTCATTTGTTCAGTAAAAAAATTCGTTTTTAGTGTGAAAATAGCTATTTTGCATATGACAGCTTACGAAAACCTTGTACGACAACCCCTGGTATTCTATGATCGTATTTGATTAAATGTTTCATGTATATATTGCTACATATTTGCATGGATATTATTCATTTGATTTTGGACATCAAGTGGACAATCATAATTGACCTTTCTTGGGTCATGGTCAAGGTTAGTTCAAGGTCAAATAGAGAAAAAAAGCAAAAAATGGACATTTCCACTCTATTTTTCTTAGTATAGCATTTGATATGAATATAAGTTGCTTACTAAAATAATAGCTGTGTTGGTTAGTTCATATTCTTTCATTATAAGTCATTTGTTCAATAAACAATTTCGTTTTTTTAGTGTGAAAATAGCTATATAACAGATTACGAAAACCTTGCACGATAACCCCTGACATAATGTGATGTATGTGTTTGTGTATGTAGTGAGAGATACATGTATATTCAGGGATACTACCAGTATTCATTTGATTACGAACATCAAATGTACAAACATCTTACATAAGTTTGTGGTCAAGGTCATTTCAAGGTCAAATTTAGAAGAATAGCTTAAACATGATACAAGTATTTCGATTCAGATCTGTAATTCTTTTTCTCATGTATGTTTTGGTATTATTGAATATACACGTATGAATGGACATTGTAATACCAATGTCGTATTCAAAGTTGTTTAAAATACTGACCATTTCAAGGTCAAGATCAATGTCATTCTAAGGTAAAACGGTGGTGTGTAATGATGCAGTAACAATTTATGTGTTGGCTGATTTGTTCTTTTTACAAGCAATACGGAACATTTTGTCCTGTGTTTACTTATAGATGTATTAGTTTGTGTGGGTGTGTAATAATGAATTGAAATCAATTCTATTAGCTGCGATTGTTATGGAAATCTTTAATGAGGAAGAATATTGCTTAACACACGTTAATCTGTGTGTCGGCCTGTCGATAGAACAAACGGTTTCCGAGCAAACGCCTTCCCAATTAATGATCCTACTATCCTTGGCCTTTTGGTAAGTTGGTTGGTATGAAACAGCCGACGGCAATGATCCTGATATCAGAATGTCAGGACAACCATTGTCTTTAAATGAATGAATACATCAAAGGGTTTCCAACCAATAAATCCAGAAAGATTGGACCTTCGATATCAAAAAGAGTTTGGTCACCATCATGCCCCATTGATTACAAATTTCTTTGTACGAAAAATTAGGAATGGATGTACCAAATATGATAGTCAACCTATATGGACTAGGATGGGTGTACTGTATGGTAGTGAGAACCCCTTAAAATCTGATATGGATGTGGCGGTACTTTATTGTGATGTATATTCAATGGAGCATATTGGCTTACCAATCTGGCAAATGATATTATCTTAGGATAAGGACAGTTGCACAAAGTATGCGATTGGTAACACGTTATGGTAAAGTCTATAATGGCTTACATGGTGGTGAGCTTTGAATAACTGTACAATGCAGTAGTGATTACCCAATGTGGTATGAGATAGCTGTACTCAGTGATAGTAGGTACACTCATATGCCATACTAGTAGGGCCTGTATTTTGCAGTGAAGCATATCAGATAACGCCAGATATGACTGTACTATTTGAGAATACATTTGGAATTCAATAAATAATTTGAAATCCAGAATGGCTAAACCAATCATTTGGAATTCAATAACATAATTTGAAATCCAGAATGGCTAAACCAATGATAGATACTTGTATGAAACCCACTAAGTGAAGTTTGCTATATGAAAAGGGAGTGAAGACATTTGGAAAATAGGCAAACTGCTAAAGTACTATTTGGACACCATGTCCCAGGCTGTTTTGTGTGTTAAGTATCATACAGTATCAAATGATATCTGACTCAAGACCTGATGATGTGTGTCTTTGGATAAGTATACATGTTCTAGGCAATGAGGAGTACCGCATACATTATAATCTGAAAATGGCAGTACATCGTGGAGTGGAGCAACCCTTATGACCTGGTATGGACATGCAATGCTGTGGTATCTATTCACAAGGGTCTGGGGTGTCTGTATTTGTATCCATGTCTACCTATTAGGGATTGGAAGGATTCTACTTTTTATTAATGTGTATCTTGTAGAACCAGGTATGGCTGAATTATGTGGTGGTGCGTTCATCGTATGAAGTCGTAAGGCTTCTAGAATATTATGTCGTAGTGGATACATGTACGCTATTAGGCCTCAGTTGGTTAGACACGATGCTGGTACTACTTTGTCTGGGGTGACTATATGCACGTATGTGTGACATTATTTACTTATTGCAGTGCTAAATTGCGATGGTGACTACACTATAAGAGTTGTGTTGTACTAGTATTTTCCATAGGACCAGGATTGTCGACCCTTAATTGTGATAAGTACCACTTAAGAATCTAGTGTGGTTCAAAACACTGCTAGTTACAGCTTTCGCAGGATCTATGTCGTACACATTACTACTAAGTACGGGTATCAAATGTCTATGTTGGTACATATCACTGTAAGGAATATACATATCATAACCAATTCAGTTCTAGCTACCACAAATGAAATATCTCATCACAGACCGTAATGATACTCAATAACACCTTAGATTTTAGCTAGACTTTATGTGTTATAAAATACACACCACTGCACTATACAGGCATCGAATGTTATGAAGTTATGTGTTATGCGTTATGCACAAGTCAATATTTTGACTAGGCGTCGACGATGTCAAATTTTCGCCGGTCAGAATGCATCTGTCTAATCCCCCTGTATCACCCGGGTGGACAAAACATTGAATAGTGCATTATATTACGCGAAACAACTGCCTTCCTAGGCCTATGATGTGCTCATCACCAAGTTATTCAGTCATTTTATACCTGATATTTAACAACCACTGGATACACCTATCATAGGCCGTACGTATTGCTGTATAATGTGTTGGTGGGTACGCCATATTGTCCTGATGAATGTGAACAGCACAGTTCTAGAGAGCTACAAAAAGTAGTTCATGATGGGTCTTCAAAAAGTCTGGAAATCCTGATGGATTTAATGATATGCATTTACATGAGAATCCTCCCAAGCAGTGCCCCTGTGAAAAACGACGTATACAAATATTCCGAGACTGGCATAAAATAGACAGGTATAGTGCTTTTGCAAGCATTTATACGGAGTTTTGCATACTTGCTTGAACAAATTATTGGTCGTTTAGGCAGTATTGTGTACAGTCCATTTGATAAAAAGTGGGACAAATAAAATTTGCACTTTCCTAATAAGGTCGAATTCAAACCATACGTAAGAATTACAAATACAGAGAGAAAAAAACTATTTTTATATATTTTCTCACTTTGATCCTGAAACTACCTTAACTCCAAAGTGGTTTTAGAATCTTATCCACTTGATGCCCATAATATAATGAATAGTACATTGTAAACGTGAACATATGACTCCCTTCATAAATAAACACATACATCACATTAGGTCATATAATCACAGGGGCTGTCGTAAAAGTGTTCGTAAACTTTCACATGCACCAAATAGCTATTTTCACACTAAAAACGAATTCTTTTATTGAACAAATGACTTATATTGAAGGTACATGAACTAACCAACACATCTATCATTTCAATAAGCAATTTAGATTCATATCATATGATATACGAAAGGAAAGCAGAATGGAAATGTCCATTTTTATTATTTTTCTCGATTGGACCTTGGACTGACCTTGACCCCAGAAGGTGAATTATGTATGTCCATTTGATGTCCATAATCAAATGAATAATTAAATAGCCATGCAAATATGTAGCAATATATACATGAACATTTAAATAATATTAGATAATAGAATACCAGGGGTGGTCGAAAGAATGCCTTCTCGGCCAGCATACATATGCATTAAATGGCTATTTTGACAAAGGAATGCCTATTTTCAGTAAACAAATGGCTTATAATGAAAGAATATGAACTAACCAACACGGCTATCATTTTTATAGGCAACTTATATTCATATCGAATGCTATACGAAGAAAAATAGAGTGGAACTGTCCATTTTTTGCTTTATTCTCGATTTGACCTTGAACTGACCTTGACCCAAGAAAGGTCAGCTATGTTTGTCCATTTGATGTCCTAATCAACCGAATAATATCCATGCAATTATGTAGCAATATATATATATGAACAATTTAATCATATTAGATCATAGAATACCAGGGGTGGTCCAAAGAATGCCTTCTCGGCCAGCATGCATATGTATTAAATTGCTATTTTGACAAACAAATGACTATTTTCATTAAACAAATGGCTTATAATGAAAGAATATGTACTTACCAACACGGTTATCATTTTAATAACGAAATTTGATTCCAAACATATGCTCTACGAAGAAAGAACTGGGGTGAAATATCAATTTTTAGCAATTTTTCTCACTTTGACCTTGAAATGACCTCGACCTTGACCTCAAACTGGTCATTTATGTATGTCCAATTGATGCACAACATTAATTGAACAATATCTACCCAAATACATGGCAATATATACATAAACAAAAAAATCACAACATAATTAAGAATGTCATGTGTATTCGTAAATTAGCTCGGTGGCAAGAGTTGTTGCCCCTGTTTAAAAAATCTGCACCACTTTCAGATCTGGCATCCACCTTTTTCTGAAGCCTGAATGTATGTATTATTCGAAAATACCAATGGACTTTTTCTACCAGATGGGGTAAATAAACTTTCATTTTAAGGCCCTTTTGAAACCTGGCTCCTGGACTAACAAGTATTGTGTTGGAACTGCGGCGTAGCACTTATTATTTTAAATTCCACTAATTTAGCCGGTGTCACATATTACGTAAACTGTTTGGTTTGATTTATAATAGACAAATGACATTAGAAGAAAACAGTTTGGCCGCTGACACAACTGTATACAGATAGTTCGCAAGGCTTCATGTACAGCTGGCACTAGATGTAATCAACCTATGGTAGAACTCGGTAGTAGAACACATGAACTTTTGGAATGTCGAGAATTGTGTTTGCGACACTGCCCTCATTTGATGGCGAACATTTCAACTTCAAATGGTAGTTAAATCACAGCAAAACGACTGTCGAAGGCGAGTTTTCTGAAAGCGCTTCAGATAGAAAATATAATAGAACACGTATGTTTATGCTTCGATGTGTGTTATTCCAATGCTTCATATTCTCTACAACAATAAAGACTGGTTCCCTGTCCTAAATCTTACAGTGGTTTAGGTCAGGCAGCAACCTATTATTCGATAACTGCAGTGGTCAAATCAAAATGGCCATTTTAATAAATTAAATATCCCCATGAAGTGTATGTTATATATGCGTCATTGTGGTGAGTTTTAAGGTCCACCGCCCATCCCCCTATTTTCATCAGTTGTATCTTGCGGAGATGCTGAATGAGCGTTTGTGGCATATATTTTTTCGCCCTCTTTTTGCCCATTATTGTAAACTAGGTCAAGTCGCAAAAATGCATCTTACAGACGTATTGACGTAAGGTCACTGTCCTTGGTGATTTATACTAGGTCAAAGGGTGGTTGTGCCTCATTTAGTCGCTGTTTTGGCTCGGGTTTGTACGGTTAGTTCGCCGTGCAGTGGGGCGTTGGGGATTTTGATCGAGATTTGGCTCATTTCATTAGGCAATAATTGTTACTATATATTTTTTTGTGAAAGTTGGTCATCCTGTATTTAATCGACGGGGACTTGGATTTGTATTTGTGTCTTCTGCTTATGTGTGGGCATTGCTCAATGAAGTTGCTAGGAATATGTAATATTTTTCTCACCCATTCCTACCTTACCCATTATTTAACTAGGTCAAGTCATAGTTGTGCCTCTTTAGGTCGCATGGCGTTAGGTCACTGTTTTTAGTGTTTTAGGCTATGTCACGCTTTGGGGTTGCTGTACCTCATTTGGTCGTCGTTTTGGCATGGGTTTGTGTGGCAATTTCTCATGGTAGTTGTGCCATGGTGTTTCTGATTACTGTGTTCGGCTGGCTAGGTTGAGTGCATTCCGTTTCGGATTTTCTCATACCTTTTTTGCATTAAAATAATGGTCTTTGCAATGATAGAAGTTTATTCGCTACAACAGCACTTATATCTACAAAATAACGTTAATAAAAGGATTGAAATATTTTTGTAGCAGGGCTTTAATTAAGAAATAATAATCTGTTCGCGTTTATTGTCGGTGAATAAAACACGGGCAGGAGTTCGGTTGCGGAAAAATTAAATCACGAGTGCGTAGCACGAGTGATTTAATTTTCCGCACCCGAACGAGTGCCCGTGTTTTATTCACCGACAATATACAAGAACAGAGTTTTTATTTCGATTCTGAAAACGATAATATCCCGCACTATTTAACTGCGCGCATTCCATTTTCACCCATTTGACATTGAACATAATTCCACGATGAAATTGAGTGGCTTATTAGCTGGTACAATTACCTCCCTCGTTAATGAAAACGACCTTCGTAATTTTCTGAAGGAAATACCACAATTTAAACATTGAAACAATTTTAATAACACGCGTATATGGTATCTATTTCATAAAATGAAAAATAGAAATGGATTGATTATCAAAAGCTTTAATAAAATTTGGTTTCTAGAGTACATTGGAGTTTCTAAAAATAGATGCGTCATAGATGTAACACTGGATTCTCGTGTAACTCGCCTTGTCATCGTGACTAGTAGTAAATTTGACTATAAAGTTTACGTTCATTCATTCATAAATATGTCAAGTGATACTGGGCGTAAAAAGAAACAGCCAATTTGATAGGTATGTTTTATGGGGGCAATAAAACATGGTTCGGTTCGTTCTTTGTGTATTGGATTAATCCGCGAATCGTGTTAGAATAGTCCATAGATTTATAAAGTTTATATGCCCGACTAACTCAATCGGTAGAGCCACTGACTTGTAAACAAGCGGTCCTTCGTTCGATTCCTGTAAAGGCAAGTTATTGTTTACATTTGAAAAATATGTTGCTTAATTTGTATTATAAAAATAATGTTCTCATCATGTTCCTTATACAAGTATAAACTAATATCAAATAACGTTACATATAAAAACAATAAAGAAATAATAACACTACTGGTATTGAACCTCCAACATCCACGTTACTGGTTAGACACTTTACCTACTGAGCTAGCTGGGGTTTTGATAGAAGTTTCGATTTATATGCGCTATATACACGCTGGCACGGAAATTTTCTTAATTTACTTTGCGTTTTTATTTACATATTAGTAGTGTCATTTTAATGAAACATGTTTAATTAAAAAAACCATACATTGTCCCATTAATATACCAAGTCTCATCGAAATGACACATAAAAAACACACACGTTTTGCGGGATATTCTAAAATTCCCTATGTAAAGTAACGTACAACCGCCATATTTTTTTACCCATGGTATCTTCCACTGTAATGTAGTACATGTACCGGGAACCAGACTATACTACAATACTAATATTAGACATAGTATAAATGTTCGGGATTTTAGAATTGTTCCAGATAGACCGGCTGCTTCTTATATCGATGTTTGTTATAACGGAGTTAAACATTGTCAATTGATTACAACAAACACAAATGAAGCATGTACGCTGACTTTGTAGGATAGAATTATATCATTCTGTATGACTATTCATCAAACAGTACAATCATATTTCAACCGTGTATACGTTTGGTTTTAAATGCACAAACTATTTCATGATAGATTGTAAAGGAAAATATTGCATTCACAGTATGTTATTTCCCAATGAAAAATAAGCGATTATGTTCGGATGAAATACATTATATTTAAAGTGTACTTGTATAACCTATACTGTTCGCATGTTCCCTTTGGAATAACTTAATTATGTTGCATTGCTGATCATTGTGTTGGTGCATTCGAGTTGATGGTATATATACGAGCCATGCTGCATCAAAGAGTGTATTAATTTAATATCTTAATTATTTCCATAAGCAATTAAGTCGTCACGTAAGCATAATTTTACAGGTGTCACCCTCGTTGTATATGAACAATAATACGTTAAAGCGAAATAATATTTAAATGCCTTAGCTCACAAAATCGGGATGACTGACGTGAAACATATTAAATTGCACACTGCGATTTATAAAATGATACACGATTCAGTAACATTGAGCTAAACCTTCGGGTTCAGAGTATGGATTACAAAAGTGTCCACCACGGACATTGGATCCCCAACACAACTGAATGGGTATTGTCACCATCATACATGTACAATACACGAGCGGCTTAATAATGGGAAGTATTTTTTCAGTCGGATAAATTGACACATAGCAGAAATAAAAATCCTCATTGGGATATATATATACGTACAATATGAGTTGGTCTTTGTTATACTGGTAATGTGCTACACTACGCCGACGATCTCTATCACTGGCCTTTCAATACATTGTTAACATATTACATCCACAAGGTCTCATGTCCCTAGAAACGTAACACCGATATAGCACTCCTCATTTATGTAGGGAGTTTGTTACATTTTCAAGTTCATATTGCTAAGTTGGAATATAGAACCGGCTTAGGAACTTAGATGTCGTGCATCCTTACTACTACTAGTGATATGCTGTTCCGGCATAGCAAAACTAAACAAACAACTCCTGATGGAAAGGTTAGTATTTCTCTGACCTGAAAGATACTGTTTCGTTGTGCACTTTGGCATTTCGTACGGTCTGCAAATAAAATAATAAAGACTACGTATAATTATGCAGACCAACTTATAGAAACTATAAAAACCAAAGGTAAAACATATGTCACATACATGCGCCGCATGTTATTATTCCGTTATTTTTCCATAGGGGGCGTTTATGAAATAACAGCAAATAATGTGGCAGGTGCTGCTAAAGCATAGACACTTTTTTAAATGTGGAAAAGTTAACATTACGGAGAAGCTGTACATTAGCTTTGAGACGCATCCGTGCAATGGGTATAATATGGTGTATAATGTGTCTCGGCTGAACAATGTACTTGCGCGACAACGTTTTAATGAGGTGATAATCGGTACGATGATCGGGAAGATACGAAACGAGGAGACGTATAAGGTGGAAGCCTGACGTGTAGATTACATTGTAACGGGATGAATGCAACTCAGAATTGAAAATCAGTACGTGCTGGGAATGCTACTTGTTCTTATGAGTATAATTATGCGTCTTAATGAAATCTCTAGAGCACCGATGAGTCTAAATAAGAAAGGAAGACCAAGGTCACTGTCTGAAACCTTTTATCATTCTTAATCGGTAGGGCAGTGTGATTTAAGAGCGTAAAGTTGCGCCAAATACATGACCACACATACACACAATTTTGTAACTAAAGACTATTTACAAATAGCGCCATTTAATATTAGTGTCATCTAATGATGGCAAAATGAGTTTGAAATCGTAATGACAATCGTTCTGAATATATATATTTGAATCTGACACAAACTAACTTAATCATTACTTTTCCAAATTTTAATCTGCTTTCTTTAGTGGCTATGTTCGTGCCCGAACCCTCGTAATGCAAACGTTTATCTAGAGATACATACATGGTAGCATACCAAACTGAACGAGACAGCATCACACGTAAACTATGCGTAGTAGTTGAGTGAACAATGACCCGGTAAAATATAATTGGGTCTTGGTGGAAAGAATTTGCCTAAATAATGAGATACTGTCTTCCTTGTAGTTATTTAAACAATTAATTATAACAAAACTACTCTGATGAGAATCACTGTTACATCTGAATGTTTAATGAGCTCCCGTGCAAATCTCTTTAATTTTATTCTTCAGAAAAACATCCTAAAGTCTAAAATGAATAAGTTTGTAATGGGATGTTGAAATAGCCATAGTACAAATTATCGATGGATGTTACAGAACCATAACGTTTATATCGGTTACACATATTTGTTCATACAATTGCGAAAGTACACATAACTTGCCGATTAAATATGTATCCCTTGGCGGATTAACTAATTGAAATTGACGTTATGATTGTATTTCTAAAGCATTTAAAGTCTTCTTTAAGCATAGGTGTCATATTTACAAAATAAGAAAGAAAACAGGTTCACCTATTTACGACGAAATACCAACCCAACGACAGTAATGGCGTTACAAGTATTTATTAAGACATAGCCAGGTGGCAGATATTGAAATATATTTATTTGATGAATTGTTTGTTAGTTTGTAGACTTTTGTACCTAATGATGCAATATTTCATGATACTATCATCATTTTAACGTTTAGCTGAGAAGTGACGTTCTTACAAAATCATAAAAAGCGTTATTTGCACGTTACGATTTATGTTGTTTTTTCATTAAGTAATACGTAATAAATATTAAAAATACAGTCAATCGGCATTTTGTACCTGTCTAGTTCTGCCCAGTAGATTATGTGTTCCCTTTCCTTCGACATAACTCAAAAACAAGTGCTAAAGTGACATTGTCAATATAAGCGGCATCGTTTCATGTTACGGTGAGGAAAAAAACAATGTCACTGCATGACCCAACATCAATGAAAGACTCGAATTTAAAAAAAATGCTAACATGATCTGAACTTACATGTGTACTAATATCGGAACAACTGGAAACACTGGAACAGAAAGGTGATGGCGAACATGTGTAAATTCTATATTTTTTTTATAAAATATCCAAAACAGAATATCAATAATAAAAATAAATTTGATGTTTTTGTTTAAGAAATAAAAATCTGTTCGCGTTTATTGTCGGTGAATAAAACACGGGCAGGAGTTCGGATGCGTAAAAATTAAATCACGAGTGCGTAGCACGAGTGATTTAATTTTCCGCATCCGAACGAGTGCCCGTGTTTTATTCACCGACAATATACAAGAACAGAGTTTTTATTTCGATTCTAAATACGATAATATCCCGCACTATTTAACTGCGCGCATTCCATTTTCACCCATTTGACATTGAACATAATTCCACGAAGAAATTGAGTGGCTTATTAGCTGGTACAATTACCTCCCCCGTTAACGAAAACGACCTTCGTAATTTTCTGAAGGAAATACCACAATTTAAACATTGAAACAATTTTAATAACACGAGTATATGGTATCTATTTCATAAAATGAAAAATATAAATGGATTGATTATCAGAAGCTTTAATAAATCTTGGTTTCTAGAGTATATTGGAGTTTCTAAAAATAGATGCGTCATAGATGTAACACTGGATTCTCGTGCAACTCGCCTTGTCATCGTGACTCGTAGTAAATTTTACTATAAAGTTTACGTTCATTCATTCATAAATATGTCAAGTGATACTGGGCGTAAATAGAAACAGCCAATTTGATAGGTATGTTTTATGGGGGCAATAAAACATGGTTCGGTTCGTTCTTTGTGTATTGGATTAATCCGCGAATCGTGTTAGAATACTAAACTAACTCCATACATCACTTCTAAATGTACAAAGTGATTGGTTAAATTCGTGTTTCATAGTTTTACAAGTTTATTTAAGTTTTACAAGTTTATTCAAAATAAGTTTTACATGTTTTTCTATACGATTGTTTAGGTAATAAATGACCCATGAACAAACAACATAACTATAATAAGAAATAATAAAGAATGGTAGGTATTATGAAGGATGGACAGTTTGTTTTGATATCATGAAAGCATGTACACAGAGTATGTCGACCATATTTGATGATTGACGACGGAGAAGATGCAGGTGTCATTATTTTCAATCGCGATTTAATCCATTAGTGTATTACATGCATTTTGTATCGTAGTATGCCGATGAATGCAGTTATTTATTCTGTTCATGAGGATACTCCCGACGATGAATTCATGCATTTTGTGCAACAGCATGCCGGTTACATGTACACAACACGCGCATTGCTTGTCGTGTAATTACACTTTCCCATTATCTATTCGCCAATTTATATACAAGTTTCAATTCAAACAATTGTGACAAAAACAAAACTGTGTTCATAAAATCTACTTTGTCAATCTATACAGACTTAAGTTCCTTTATATTACCCTTTGTAATGTTTTTGTTGGCTTATAATAACTATAGTAGCCTTTATTGAAACGCATACTCACGAATAAGAATTTCCGCCACTGCCAATATAATGTAGTGTACATTGAACTGATTATTAAGCCTACAATTGCAAACCAAATAAGATTTATTTTACCTATCATATCCATCTTTCTACATAGCCTATGTAACACGTAGCACTGGCTTATGTTTCGTAGTAAATTCCCATTTGAAACAGAAACCTCATCAGCTACAAAGTATATGCCACTGTGTTAAATTAGCCAACACATGTTTTAGGCAAGCACGTTTTTTTAGAATTTAACACACCTCCGCTTGAACTGCTCACATGCATGTGTGAATTGAACACGGTTTTGTTTTTTTGTCTCGTACAAACTGGAATGAAACATAAACAGTAATATCATGGGGATTATCAGAAGTCATCGAAGTTAAAAAATATCTCTTAAGTTTTTTAGGAACTCCCCATTGTATGATCATCGTTCTGTCATGTTTTAAAATTAGATTATATAACTATTATAAGACAAGTACATTAAATTATTCGAAATTTACGAAGTATCAGATAAATTTATTGATATAGTATGCATATACGTATTAGATATACTAATATGTTATCAACTTTCTCAAACGTTATCCGTGTTTATCAAAATGGTGTCTGTTTCTTTAGTCTAGGGCATCTACAAAGTGCGAGTCTTCTGTAATTTAATTATCAAAATTTGACATTATTTGTGTCACTTTATACCTGTAATACTGGCATCAAACTTTCAGAGTTCAAATAATTTTTGTTAAAATAGAAGTTTCATATCATATTGCGATATGTTTAGTTATTAGCCACCCGTAATTACGCATAGGTTGTGATTTAGAATTATTGTGGTAGGAACTGCTGTGTCTTTTTTTCGAACACCAAACAATACGTTTGGCACTTGAAAAACCAATTAATACCGAAAAGTCAAAGAAGAAAGTGCGTTCATAAATGACTCTATAACGCGCACGGTAGTATTTGTAAGTCGGTTTGAATAAAATATTGATGACAACGATATGTTCGATACGTCTAAGAGTTTAACTGAGCATGTGAGCTGCCTTTCAAGAGACGTAACATGAGTAATACTTACCATTCAGTATGTTGACATTTTTTTCCCGCGATGTTTTCGGTTTTGACAGGTACCGAAACGGTCGAGTGTTGAAAATAACGAATAATTTCTGAAGCTGAAATCGGCAGGTTTGGTATTCATGAAATGTGTATTTTGAGTAAACTAGCGGGATATTTTGTAAATATTTTACAGGGCTTTCATTAATTGGTTTAGGCATTAGAATAATACCAATTTGATTACTATTCGAAACGCTTCGGTTCCAGAGCATGCCCCTTTAAAAATCATTTTATCAATTCCACAATGTTCATCCGTCGCATAAGACAGCATTCGATTAAAATACAAAAAATGTAATAGAAACGAGGTATTAAACCTGGTCATTTATCGCAATAATTTGCTTCTTATAACGCATGAATACCAGTCAAAGTAAAATGAATTATTTGTATGTAAAAAGATGTTGAAATATTACTTAGTCCACATGATGAATTCCTAGATTATGGTGTCGATGTAGGATTTAAAAGCATATCAATTAAAGGTTTTGTTTGTGCCCTTGTGGGTTTGTCTTACATTCGAATAATTTTGACCAGAAGGCTAATGCACCTCTGTAGAGTATCCCCATTTTGAAGCTGCACGTATTGCTTAGATGCCATTGCTTACAGAGGTTTTTATATTCAAAATCAGCTTAGGGAAATTCTGAAGGTGTTCTTACAGAGTGGTTGTTTCTCTACATTACACGCCGATAGCATACATTTAGCTTATTTAATCTTGTAGATGTTTGATTTTGATCATTGTGGAACTTGCTTAGTTCACAAATCACGTTTTTATTGTTCAAGACGAGCTTCTGTGTTCAATTATTAAAATATAGTGTTTATTTTATTGCTTATTGTATTGTTTCATTAAGCATGGCAAACAATAATCTTAAGCTTTTTATGTGACATGATTGTTGACTAGACGGTATGTAGTGTTAGTTCCTGTGTCTGAAATGATTTGATAGTTTTTCTCTGAAATACAAAATATGGCTGAAACATGGCAGCAATTAAACTTCCCGTCAACGATAAGTAACTTAATGTTTCATGGAATGTTTCATTTTATTATCCAGGAAAACATAATTATCTTAATTCGATTATGCTTTGTACAAACCATGACGTTATTACCAATTTTCTTTAGTTTCTGGATAATGTTAGTAATTGAATGCAATTGACTAGCTCACTTTATTGTTATTTGAGAAATGAAAAACGACATAATTAGTTATAACAGCTGTTTAACAGTATTTGAATATAAGATAAAGGCTACAATAAAATTAGTATCCACAGTCTAAACAAATCTATATACATGTATCTCATTAATTATATATATTAAGTTTTTTTTGTCACGATAAAAATACATCTAATTTGAAACTCAAACAACGCATGGTGGAATCAACGACCTAATATATTGTGTAGTTTGACTATATAGCACACTAGCTTAATATTTGTTATGATAGAAAAGGTAAATAATTGAGGTTATAATAGTGGTTAGTTAAACGCATTATTATATTTCTCTTGGTTATTGACAGTAAAAAGGACATTCGTTTGTATACAGAAGATCCATCAAAGTATTCAAACTCAATGTAGAGAGAAGTAAAACACGACATTCAGTCAAACTTATTGGCATATACGACTTCCAATATTCAAGTGTTGTCATTACTATATGTGCACTGTTCAATGTTGGGGGAGTAGGTATACATGCGTCTGGTAAGGCGGGTATCCTTTGCGACGAGCTGTATTCGGTCAGAATTTGTTAGATATCACACGATTTCTCTTTTCAGGTATAAAGTTATTACTAATTAAAGACGATGAAGCTATATGTATACACAATGGCAATCTCATTACTTAAAAACGTATAATTTGTCTCACTAATAAGTTTGAAAATAGTATTTCTCCTCAAACCGAGGTTCAATGAATCAGAAAAAATGTCAATATTTGCTCTATGTCTATATTTATAAAGGCCATACTATTAAGCTATTTTAACTACTAAAGGTGTATTTATGTGCCGATTTGCTTTAAAGAATTAGTAATGGTAAAATCGTATTTACTATGATTTAGTAGGTTGTGGTCAGCAAAATGCAAGTAAATGTAATTCAGATATCCTGATTAAATATAATATGGAGAATAATCGGCACATAAGAAAGTGAAATACTCAGTTGATATAGTTTTATCATGGTGCTGTTTTGTCCTATTGTGTATTTAAGGGAATGTTGTCGTGATTACGTATATGTAACCATTGAAGTAATAGCCAAAACATTATTAAAAATATTTCACGATGCGAAGACAAAAATGATTATATAAATTATGCAAGCTGTGAAATACATTTTGTCAATAAGTTTATGCTTTGTCCCTATTTATCTAGGCATACGCTTCTTACAGTATCATGTTTGTTAAATTATGTCGTTAGCAAACTTAAGCACTATGATAGAAATGAAACACACGCCTTCGAAAATGAGCAATCAACACTTTGCGCATGTTTAGAAAATCGACTTCCTGAGCTTAACATCAATTATTTCGACTATCCTTTAGATAGTTTGAGTTATGTACGACGATTAAGTGTGCCGTCATGCCACAGCGAGATGTTTTTGTCAGAAAACATGAGCACATTAAGTAACGAGTAGGTGCAAATTACTACAATTGAAGCCTCTCCATAAATCACAAAACATTATTGCCACGTCCATCCATCAATCTGCCGCGTATTAGTTAGAAAACAAGTACCACTTTGGTGAAGTAAATCATTATAATACGATAGTAAATGTCTTTATGCATAAACTATTCCAAAATCTCGCGACTTAAATGCTATATGATTTTCTTAACTGTTTTCTCTGTTGAGATACATATGTTATTATTGAAGGGTTTGTAGTGTTCGTTACTTTAGCCATGACAATAATATAATATATTCGTTATAATTTATGGGGAATATAACTTATTTATAACGTTCTATTTATCTGCAAAATTGTGAAAGAGATTGACATTTGTAAAAAGTGAATGACACCTTGAGCACTGTAAGCGATTAACACAATTTCAAACTGTCGTTCCACACAAAAATTAAATGAGTTTATTCCTGACAGTTACTCGAAACACAAGTCTGTTTTCTTGTTGTCAAATAATATTCGCCTGTCACATCTTATAGGCTACATTAATACATTATAAACATCTGGTATTAACAACAAAATAGACACAAATAAAAATGATAAATAAACATTTGTCTTTTGTAACGCTGTTAATTATGATTCCATTCGTTTGTAATTGTTTCCAAGACAGAAAAAGTCGCTCTGAAGTTTTGCTCCGAAATGGCTGAACATTAAATAAAAACAGCGTGTGAGTTTTATTTCAAATATAGCTATGGTTTTAATATCACACTGTGTATCAGTCGTCATGGTGCTTAGCTCGTATTTATATGAATAGTGATGTGTAGGATGTAATAGGTTTGGTAACTGTCCTTACGTGTGTGGGATAAATATTTGCATACGGTAATGTAAACAAAATGCTTGTTGTCCATTGTCAGTACATACACTAGAATATGCAATGGATATAATTTCAATACAAGTGACGCAATGCTCAATTCGTAGACAGCTAATATGTGTAGGCTTTAATAATATATTAATTTAAAGTTTCGTTTATAGTAATTGAGTCAGTAAAGACTTTAGTTAACGAGGCTGCACATTGGTTTCTAAATCTTCAATGTTAGCTTCAAATGTTCGTGTGTGAAAGTTTTTTGCATATAAATTGTAGGCCTAAAGATTGACCCTATCATCTTTTCAATATCTAATCTAGGAAAATGCATCAGTACTGTTGTGCACTAATATAGTTCCATTATAATTCGACCAGTATTGACAGAGTCATTACACGTGCATGTGATGCGAGTTTGCCTTTTACGCATGTCACATGTCGCACGTATCATGAAAAGTGACAGCGCTATATGCTACATATGTGAATGCATCAATTTGTATAGGAATGTGGTCCTAGAATTTATGCAATAGTATAAAAAATTGTAGAATTATTGTAAGTATGTGAATTACCCATCAACTTATTTTTTTATATGATCTGTATCAACTTCGAACATATTGAGTACATTTTAGTCATATTTCATCTAACATAACCTACAGTCTATTAAACACAATCATACATAGATGATATTCTTGTATATCGCACGCTACTAGCAGTTAAATGTTACAAATGTTTCTATTGATTACGAACATAGCTTAAACTACAAGGAAAATAAATAATAACATAAAATAATCCATTTTCATTTTTAACGTATCATACAGAATGTTAAGTTAATAGACGATATCGAGAATTGATATCTAACTTCTAAATGTTAGAACTTGACGCAAATATTGCTAAGTGTTCAATAAATGTCTCCATTTTAATATATTTAGGTTTGCTAGATGCTACAATAACAAGTACATTCACATTCTAGACAAATATAGCAACATAGAACCGTAATTATTTTGTTTATTGTTTGAATCAAATTACTACTGATTGGGTTCGTAAGCCAAGTGCGGTAGTTCTAAAAGATATTTAGGCAGTTTAACACTTTTACTTAATACTTATTATGATATTAATGGTGAATAATTGAGGTTAGAATATAATTTAATTATAACAGGTGGTTGTTTTTCCCTCGAGTCTTGGCAATAGAGATGACATCTGTTTATATCAACGGCATCATATCGGCTCCTTTATTTTCTCTATAGGGTACATATATGTAATATAACGCCAGTACATATAGTTGAGATATTATCAAATACATGATAATGATTCGTGAATGGTATGCCTACTGTTTAACTAAACTAAGGAGTAAAAATATGTTTCCTAATTGCTTGCGTTCGATATCTACATGTTATACAGTCGTAGTGCATGGTCATTAGGTTTTATTAATGCCTAATCATGCTTTGACCGATGACTTCAAGAGGAAATACAAAAACGTTACAAGAACGTGCGTATGATAGAAGATACCCACGCGCACTGCCAACTCACTTTTTCGAAAAACTACTTAGTAAGTTGTCACTCCACGGAACTGTCAGAAAGATAAGTAAAATTTGGGCAGAAAGGACAGCACTTAACTTAAAAAGCCAATAACATTATAGTACCCAAGTTAACCGCTTCGAGAAAATGAACCAAACCGCTCCAAACGTTGAAAGATCCTGTTTTAACTACAATGAAGCTCAAATGACTAGCCTAGTTTATCTCAAGTTGGATGGGATACATTGTAGCCGTACTTGAAAGGTACGATAAGCTGTACGATTACTATCTAAATGTTGGAAGGGATAAAAAAATTTAGTCAGTGTTAGTCCGTACAACTATCTCATACAGTTTTATACGTAGAGTTTAACTCTAACAGTTCAGTGAACAAGAACCAAACCAAAGCAGTTTTTAAAAATATTTTCCTTGACTAAATTTTATATAAGTTTTCCCGCGCATACTTTCAATTGTTTGACTTTAAACGTAAACTAAATGCATATTACATAATCGTGTATTTTGAGAAGTACAGTAGCTTCTTACAATGAAAATAGTTTCCTGTATACGAAGCGGACTCACAGTCACTAGGCTGCTGTGGTATATATAATTCTACAACATAGTGATTCCGGGCCACTAAGATTTATATTAACGTTTACCGGTGAATGCCACATTGGTGGGCATTTTGAGACAGCTAGACGATGTGGTTTCTATTTGTTTTCAATACGCCTTGCAGCAAACATGCTAAGTTTGGACATTTTGACACGTCTTACTCTCTGAATAATTGAGATATAATCATGGACGAACAGAATAATGAGAAGAAACGCATCTAAGAAATGTCACAGACCACCGTAGGTTTTGTATTCCTAATTGTCTCATACAATATTTATCAAAAAACAACCTGCCTGTTTGTACCTAGTCGCTGTATCAGATAAAATATTGCTTATCTTTTTGTCACGACGCGTTAGTTGTTGGACAGTGCCTCAGACAAAATTGCAAAAATGAGACTTTCTATTATAAGCAGTGAGATACACATTTGATGAATATTGGCTTTTGATAAGCATATAAATTACAGCACTTTTCACCACTTTAAAGTCTCATACGTGTTTAATTTCGCATCGACTCCCATTACTAATGTGTATATTATGTCATTTTTAATTGCGATATGTATGTCAACTTTTGTATAAAATGCATTGATATATCCTCTAATATCAATGCATGCAATTTGGTAAAATGGCATACATGTGACCAGATAAACATCTATTGTCAGATGCTTCGAGTTGAAAATTATTATTTCGGTGAGAATTATTTAGTCTTGACCTTGCAAACAATTCGAGAATAACAAACATGTTCGAGGTGAGTTTCAAGATGGGTGGCAATATTCCATAGATTATGTACAAAAAAGGGAAGAATTGGGACTGCCAAAATCCTTCAGCACAACGGCAAATTCGATATACTAGTAAGCCATTTGAGATAACGACAGTTGACTGCACTTCAATTCATGAAGTATGAAGTGTAATGAATCGTGAAATGAAAATAAAAAATACTAATAAAAGCAACATGCCGACCAGAGCCTGTACTTGACAATAAGCTCCTGCTGAAATATTGCAAGCATATGAGTGCCACACACAGGACTACATAATAGTCTAACAGTACTTTCAAATTTGTAAAGATACTTATGAAGACTAAACTTTGAGCCGATATTAAGACTAATTAGTCCGAAAAGAGTCGCTCACTGTCCACTATGTTGAATTTACTTCAAGTACAATACATACACTTAATTAAATCCAATGATAGAACGCACGTACTTGGTGAACTGATCGATTCGTGCATTTGGTTTTCTCTGCAAAAAAAACGTATGATGCCATGCTTGGAGGCAACGATAATTGGAAAATACTAGGCTAATTACGATGAAATAACCTTTAACTATAGGCATGTAATCATTGTAATGTTTATAGTGTTATATGCAAATTAATTATCCGTATGCTGACTGCAAAATTTCAAATATCAAAAGGGAGAATACAATAAAACAATTTTCTATATCATAAACATAAATCATTCAAAACAATAATCTGAGCTACATACAAATAATGTTGATGTATAAAGTTGATATGTATGCACTTTAATGATCATAAATATATACTACCAAGATAGAGAAACCACGGTATGTTCTTCATTCTAGCACATTTGTTATTGCTGCCAGTCGGATAACGTACATAAACCATTAGGCTTAATTAGAACAATCTTTCAATGGTAGTATGGGGCTTGATTCAATTCCTTTTAGTTTTAATGAAATGATTGCCCAAACTATTCCACCTTTGCGAGGTAAAATTCACTTGATGTAACCCACGTTTGCCTTAATAAACTATTGGTTGCCTTTAAAACGTTGAGTGACTATATAATTTGAGTCACTGGCATGCCTGTGTGGTGTTTCTTTTAAAAACTTCAATAAATCTTAATTAAAATAATGCCACGATCAAACATGGTAGAAAAAGTATCATATGCTTTATGAGTTTTATTGTAGATAGTCCTCGATAATCTATATTAGAACAAAAACGCCCACAGTTAAATATAACAGGCAGTAAATTGTGAATAATGTATTATACAAAGGAGTTATTTTGAAATTATTACGCGTAACATAGGTCTCTTGCATGTTCTTGTAAACGCAGCTGATTAAAAGCATGCCTGTTCGCATGTCGTGAGTTTTTAAAATAATGTGAAATTCAGTTTTCAGCAAATATCATTATGTCATATTTTCACATTAAAACCACCGGTTTCATCTAACTTTTAACAGATAATTTAAGAGCCAATGTGAAGCCGAAGAGCTATATACATACAGTATGTAATAAATAAATAGCTCATTGATGAGAGCGTAAAATACATATATCATTTTTTATTTGATTGTTGAGACGGTTTTATTTTGATCATTTATAGATGCGGGCCGGGGACTTTTTGTACACTATATTTATTTTCCACTTGGTAATCTCGACATGACATCATGATATTTACAGATATGACTAAATGTCTCTTGTATAATACGTAAATAAAAGGTTCATAACCCCATAAAAATCCCTTTTGATCTTTGATACAATGTACATTGTTCCTTATAAAACTTGAGATATGCTTCTACGTGTTCTTTATTGTCAAAGATTCTTAGAATTAATGATTTTGTTGGATGACATACCCAAAAAATTTTTTTTAATAGTTTCGGTACAACTGATATGGCGCTAATTAAATATCATGTGTTTTCGTTGTTTTAGCGTTAGAATATTTCGAAATAATTAAAATCAACAGCTACATGTATGGTTGGACAAGGATTAAAGAAGGATAGGCGATGTGTAAGTGTAATAAAGGCTATCAAGTGTATGAAGTTATATTTCATCAGTAGAAAAATGCCCTGTAGCTACTTGCTGATGGTTTCATGACACTGCGAAGGAAGGGTTTGTGTACTGCAAACAAAAACCGTGCGTCTTGAAGGAATAATTACACCGTCACCCATTTTCTGTAAAATAACATAATTCAATACAAGTAAACGACATGTCACTTACAAAGTGCACATCCATCGCAAAAGCACAATGCTATAATGCATGACTTATGTAACAGACAAAACATGACAAAACACCGATTATCGGAACATCAGTATGCAAGATGTATGAATTTCATTGCGTTTCAAGTATTATTTGTTTTGCAGTAAATATAATATGATTTAGTTGATCTGTATATCCAAGGCCTATAATCAAAAGGCGGTCCGTAACCGAGATGGCTACGAACTGAAGCAGCTGATAACTCTGGTATTAATTGCTTTTAAGTGATGTATCGTTATCTACTACCTACCAAAACAATCACTTACGTTTAAAATGCGCAGCATGAAATTATAAATATGTGAGCCTTATAAACGTTTGAGTTTCATCTATATTTAATAAGTTTATAATTGCCATTGGGTGATTTAAATAATACGTTCATAAGTTCTTCAAATAATTCATTTAGACGTATCTGCATGCGATAACATTAACCGTAATAGAATATCTGCGGTAAAGCAATTAACTTAATGAGGTTATGTAAGCAGCCGAATATGGAAATCTAATTAAAACAACATTATGTGGAAAATTTGTTTCATTATGGGGAAGCAATGCCGAATGTTAAAGAATGTTATGATAGATTATGGTATGCTATTTTAGAAAATGTCACAGAAATAGGGAGAAGTTCATGTTTGTCCAGCTTTGTGTATTCGCAGCCGTTTTCACGGAAAGGCATTGGGTTTGTTGTTATGGAAATACGCACATCAAAATCAATATCAAATTGACGAAATTGAAGGTTGTGGTCTATGTACGAACCGTTTTAAATCAGGTTTTCATCAAAAAAGTGTTACGTATTGTTCCAAGTGACTGTTCCAAGAACATAGTGTTTCGTCCAGATTCAGCTTCAAGTCACCATATACAACACCAAATGAAAAAACTTAAGAGTATAACTTTGATATATATTATAACCAAACATTGGATGTCGAAGTCTTCTCATGCTTTAACAATATAATTTTCCATCTGGTTGATACTAAAACAACGATTAAAGAAGGAAAATGTAAACGTAATTATTACGAGTTTCGGACCTTCAAAACGCAAATAACAACACCCTCTACCCTGATGTTGATTATGGTTTAACTGTAACGTATCGGCAATATACAATTATTATATATACTTCTTGATACACTACTTTATACAATATAAAAGATTTTTTTATTCAATTTCATTGTTAGAGTAACAGAATATTGATGTTCATTTTCTGTTCATAAATAAGTTGAACACCTCTCAGGGAATTTCAACGAAAAATCATATGAATGTTTTCGAAGGAAAATTAATTTGGCATCAACAATTGAAGTACTTAAGTCGTTTTCTCTACAGCCCATTCAATCGATACTTAATCTGCATCACTTTTCGCCAATTAAGGCCAATACACCCCTTCCATCTCATATGATAGCTAGCCACTGTCACAAGTACCTAAGACTTCTTGCAAAATTAATATTGTTTCCATAGCATACATTATTTTTCGATAAAGAAAATAAAAAACGAATTATGCCTTGTAAATATAATAAACAGTGTATAAATTGGCCCGAGATATTTCTACTATAATTTAAGTACCGCGATAAAACGTAATTTGCAAGACCTTTTTGAAAGCTGACACATTCGATTATTTTCTTTGACAATATGCCGTCTTGGTGGAAATATTTGAAGTATTAATATAGCCAGTTATTACCCAAGCGACGTGTATAAGGTTTTACAAATGCCAGAGTACATGTAACTATGAAAGTACAAATATAAGAAAGTCAAGTTTTTCCAAAATATAAATGTTGAATGTTTAGAAGTAAACAACGTTTATACAATACAAAACACCCCACAATTATACAAGCCAGAAACAGGCCTTTCAGAAATTTTGACTTAGAATGTATTACATTGAAGTTATATGATCAAAACCTCCAGGTTTAACACAACCATTTCGCTACAACATGATCCAAATGTATTGTACCAATGCACAGACTGGGTGCTCCTAAGATCCGCCTAATGACAACTGATGACATTACCCCCTATACGAAAATGCATTTGAAGAAGTTATCAATCGTGCATACAGACTTCCAGTAATTATAAGTACATTTACTCTACATGCTGTATTATCATGTAGTAAATATATTGTTTTCAGCTGTTGTTGACGGGAGTGAATTTCAACAGATAACCCTATGTGGATCATGAGTTATGATGAAATTGTTATTGCTTATTTCCTTTATACATGTACATTCATATTTGGCGTGGAGCTTCAGATCAGATATCAGCACAGTTGTCTTGCAATTTGGGCTGAAATGCGAAACGAGGTCCATTACTCAACATGAACATCAGGACAGTAAAGTCACAGATAAGAACACATAAAACGATCAGGAATATATTACACTCCGGGACTTGATAATATGGAGAATTAAAATACTCAGTATAAAATTAGTATTACCGAAAATCTTCAGGAACAATTCATTACTCAAATAAAGTTCAAGCCTTTGCACAAAACAAAAAATAATATGTGTTTTACAAACATATTCGATTAGTTACAGTGCTGCAAAAATACGTCAGTCCAATATGCTGGTTTGCAATATTTAAACTGTTTTATCACGTTATTCGATCCATGTTATGTGAGTGTTTTACGAATTTACCTTAGGGATACTAGTACAACATCTATTCGATTCCAAACTACGTGTCCATGGTCATAGTATGCGCGTGATTTCCGATACAAACTTAGTGCATACAATACATAATGATACTGGAATTTTTAAATGTGTTCATCGAATCAACAGTTCAGGATTTATTACATGTGATCAAAGAGACGCAAAGTGTAAATGACTTAAAATGATGACAACGAATAAAACGGCTGAGTCCGTTCGAGACAGGGGTTGTGCTTTAATACATTTATCACAAACATTTACATAAGCGTTGTCAGCCACATGGAGTTTCTGTTGTAATATTTGCCTGCAGCATAACAATATCTTATCTTGAAATGCCTATGTTTGCATTTCAATTTTCAAATAAATATATATCGTCGCCCAGCTGTAGTCCAGTATTATCAACACCGGAAACAAATCATCCCTAATTTTGAAACGCCTTTTTAACATAATACTTTTTAATGGAAAACGAAAATGCAGCCATAGTTTTGAAGGATACAATAAAAGTATATTATGTCCATCTTTCTAACGACGACATTGGCTGAAACTTTCGCAATATGAATAAACGTAGTAATAAAACCACCGACTATGTACATACGGGTATATTTCAACATTTAGCCATGTAACTCGTACCGTCTCATACACGCTAAAGAATTCCTTTACATTTTAACATTTACCCAATCGCAAATGAAGGAATGAAGTAGACTGAACGAGTTCAGTGTTGTACCATGAACTGAAGTCAACATGGACATTCGCACTTGTAAAGAATACACACTTTTGATTAGTTTTGAAAGTTACGTCGCTTGGCCATTTAACCAATGTTTAAACAGAGTTGAATTAGCTAACAGGGTTCATACAAACTATACGAGATCGATACGAACTTTAAACTGGTTACCAAAAATTCATATATCGTACAAAGAAGGTTATATCACTTCACAACGACATACCGAGAAAACGACAGTTGACTGTTTTTCTATTCATGAGGTATGACATGTTTTAAACTGTACGAGTAGTACATGTTCGAGCTGTCCCGTTCAATTCCCTGCCGTCAACAACTCTTTCGGATTTAATGACTATAAAAAACAAATGTAAAACAGTAAGAAGGCAGACGCATATTAGTTTAGAATGTATTTATTTCAAAATAGATATGAGGAAATCGGATATACTTATTTTCACAATTGCTATTTAATTCAAAGCGAGAGACCTGCAACGTCTATTGAACATGCAATAGTGAAATAAATAATTAAAACGGTGTAGCATTATTTTTTATATTCATAAAGAGACGTTTTATGTGAAAACTCAAATCCGATATCACTGAATTGCCGACATGAATCGCACTATCACATACTGTAGAGATTAAATTTACTTAATAGAGAAACATATTCACCTAATTAAATCCAATTATAATAGACACGTACCTTGCGAACTGATCGTTTCGTGCATTTAATTTCCTCTGTAAAATGAAACGTGTGCAGTCATGCTTGGAGGCAACGGTAATAGGAAAATACTAGACTAATCACGATTAACTAACCATTAACACCGGGATTGCAATCATTGAAATGTTTATTGTTTTATAGATATAAATCTCTGTATAATGACTGAATCATGTGAAACATAACAAGAAATACTACAATAAAACAAATTATATATAATTTTAATAAATTATTTGAAACAATAAAAGAATCTGAGCTAGATATAAAGAACGTTGATTAATAAAGTTAATTTTTATAGACAATAATGAACATAAATCTATATCACCAAGATGAAGAAACGTACGTGTCTAAAATAGATCTAATAGTAACTCGTATTTTAGAAAAAGCAAGGGTTAATGCAGGTTATTTTGTCATGCTTTTTTGTAATTGCTGCCAGCAGGATAACGTACATGAACTTTTGGGCTTTAATTATATGAAGACAGTACAATTATATTAGTGGCACTTGATGTACAATGTAGTTTTCAACAAATACCATTATGTCATATTTTCACATTGAAACCACCGGTGTCACCAATGTTTGGAATAGATAATTAAGGAACCAATGCCAAGCCGATGTAAGAAGTATATACATGCCGTGTGTAATGTATAAATCGCTCACTGGTGCTCGTGCGTATTTACATATACTCGTAGATGAAAGTAATGTTGTCATCATTATGATGTAGTGTTCGGGGGAAGCTCTAAGCTTCTTAGAATTACTATTAAATATTTTTAATATTTAAGCTAATAATTTAAGGCAATACATTGAGTCTTTGTAATTAAATAGCTCCTTATTTGATGATACTTGAAGCCGTTTTCATTTTGATCATTTATATATGTGGACTGGGCACATGTGCAAACTACCGTACAAGTAATTATGCAATATTCAAGCATATAAATTAATAATAAATAAACTAAGTTGCTAAAGTTAGTGCATAGTGCAACGTTTTCGGATCATATTTTTCTTAACTCTCAAATATCTGGTAACGCTTCAAACGTTTGACCAAAGTCAACAGCTCGCGAAGCTATTACTATTCGCACAGGCCTGTCTGTTTTAACATACACGTTATGTAATTTACTGTTTCAAGCTACCTTTTGTTGTAGCCTGCTCTCGAGAAGATACATATTCATTGCCTAAACAGCGTACACAGCTACACAACTGTCTTAACTACCAGACACACACAGTCAACGTCTGCACTTCTAGCATATTGTACGCAGCTTACGAAGACAACGAAAGTTCATGGTATAGATCAAATACGCTCGAGATGATATTCATTCACTTAAGATGATTAAAACGTCTGACCATAGTTCACCATGAATGATATATTTTATCACAGTTATAAACAAATGAGATAAGTAACATATTGTGTCTATCAACAAACATCCAATTCACGCACTTTACATATATCATTTCAATATGAACAGATATTCTAGTGGTTGTTTCTATTAATGAATAGGTTCTGACTCTTTGTTATGTAATAACATTGAATAATAATCATCTTATAACAATATATAATACATATATCAACATTTGTAAACTCAAGAAATAAATGGTTTTGCGCAGAATGTTAGATAAATTTATTTTCTACGGAGACATTTTGTATGTCGATGTATCAAGGAAAATATGATATAACGAATTTTCATGCACCATTTGGCGTGCTGCTAGGCATTAATAAATGTCAAAAGATATGAATATATTTGATAATGAGACACGGTTATTTATATAAAGGCGTTTGCATAACATTAAAGGTATGAGAAAATCCGACAGGTAAAATAGCACTCAACCTAAATCAGAAATCAGAAACACCGCAATACAACTACCCTGAGCAAAACACATTACATTTTTGTATACAATTTACGAGAGTACTGTAACAGAGTATTTGTATACTTAAAAAAGTTTTAAACGGATTTTCGAATCTTTATACACTTTGTATTTTGCGACCGATTCCACCAAAGTGTCTTGTTTTGAGGTTGGGCCTATAATAAGAGACTGATATAAAACTAAATAAGACAACGTTGAGTTAGTCATACGATGTTCATATTGTTGCGACTAAAAAGTTCAATTATAGCACCAACTGCCATACAATTCCATGTCTACAAAACAATTGTTGAATATGAACCAGACATACGCGCCTAAAATAATGACGACCATAAAAAGCTGTATATTAAAATAATGACAAGGACTGTCAACAGTTTAAACTCCAGTAAAGACGTGATACTTAATAATATTGATAAGCTTTCCGTTATGTTCCAGCAGTTGACACGATGATGACGAGTTTTAGTTAATATCTATATTATCCAAACAGTGCGTCACTCACTATATAATTGATGCAATATTTAATAAGAAAAGGTGAATGGAACTTCTATGGGTTCAATTACACTGTCTGTTAGATTGACACATAAGGATGAGAACTGACCAGGTTTGATATACGTGTACCCTTTATATTGACTTTCAGCCTCAACTTTGACAATGTCCGACAGTTGCTGTATTGGTACATTCACAAGCCATTCCTCTACATCAATTGGTAAGTATCGAAAATCACTATTCTTTCTGAAAAATCAAGGATCGCACTATTATCTTCTGGTTATGTTTTTGCCTTTTATTTTATTTAATTTTGTTGTCAATTCAATTCTTTATTTCCCTCTGTGAAGAGGATATTGAACACAATATGTACAAAGTAACAGAGTAATAAGTGGTAATACAATTTGGAACATGATAATAATTACAAAATGTACATGTACATGAATAGGCATTACATGCCTCAAAAGATTATTGGTCAGTTATTTGACCGTTCAATTTACATGTATTACCGACATGCCTTAGTTTACACTATAAGCAGAGTATATGTTCAGACAGTTGTTCACATACTTATAAGATGAACTGAGGAATTCGTGCTCAGTATCAACATCAACACTGGTTCTAACGGAGCTCCTAAGAGCTTAAGTGAGAGCGAAATACTGTCAAGTGATTTATATCGTCTCGGCTGATGTATTCAACAAGCGAGTCTAAAAAGAGAGATCTGATTGTCTCAGTACAGTTACATTCACTAATCACATGTACAAGTTCTTCCTGATAAATGGATTCACATATTTCACAGATATTATTTTCCAGAAGAACTCTTCGTGTCCATAGTCTGGCTATAACGCACATGATGTAATTAAAAGTTTTTAATTTACAAACGTTATATATTATCGATGGAGTTATTTGTGGGTGAAGAATCCGGAAAAAAGTAAAATCAGTGTCCTGGGACATTCTAGTGTCCCACAAGAGAGTTTCATTCTGTTGTACTGCAGACGTTACAGCATGTTTCCACTGTTGCTTGGACGGTATAGATTGCGGAGTGGTTATGAAAGTATTAATAATTGACTGTAAGCCATATTTAGTCAGAATGTTACAAATGTCAGGGATGAATCCAAGAGTTACTTTTGATCGATCACTTAGAAATAGTACAAGTTTTCGAATAAAAATATCTCTTGTCACAGAGCCCGATGGAAGGGTCATAAGTTTGAGTAAGAACATAAGTTTGCGAGATTCTATCTTGGACGGCAGTCGGTTCAGACCTAGCATAGGTTCTGCCATATCAGAACGGGTAGCTATTGGTAACCCTTGAATGCGCTTAACAGCAGAATGTTGAAATCTAGATATTGCAGTAAAGTCTGAGGTTAGAATTTTGTTCCATAACTCCGAGCCATACAGGGCTATCGGAATTATGATTTTATTATAGATACTTGCGGATATACGTGGGTTGACGCCACAGACATGCACACCCTGCGCAGATAATGCGAAGAAAGCATTTCTTGCTTTGAGTAGACGCTCATTAATCCTGTCTTTGTTTTTTAAATTAAACGAGTGCAAAATACCAAAATGGACGAAATTGTCAGTCTGATCAATGAACTGGTTGCCGTACAAAATACCCACTCTTGGTTGGGACCGTTTCTTAGTGAAGACTGTAACGCTACTTTTGTGAACATTAATAGCAATATTCCAGTGATTACAGTATTGATATACGATATCGACCTGTTTTTGGAGATGTAGGGGTGTTAGGCATAAAAGCGAAATATCATCAGCAAATGCGGGATTTCCGGTTTTTACGGTCATGACCTTGGACCCGTTCCTGTTTTGTTCAAGTTCATTTAGTAGGTCGTTTATGTATACCAAGTAGAGGAGGTAACGTGATACAGAGAAAGAATAAGTGATGTCTTCAAGCGCAAACATATATAAGACAATAAATAAGCTTATCATGACTAAATTCAGAAGGCAGTATATAGTATAATATAGCATTCATGTATAAAAGTGTATAGTGACACTGAGGATATGTGCATTGTAAGTTATTTATACGCATTTGATAATTAATGACAACGGTCCAGTGTGTGCTCAATCCTCTCTATTCCCTTTCGAAACACTTCTGAATCCTCAAAATGCATCAATAACAAGAGGAAACTGGCAATTGACAGGTCATCTGGTCAAAACATTACTCATTACACACTCAAGTAAATAGTGGCAGTTCGTTCAAAGTTCAATAATAACGTTTAAACACTTAAGCTCGTCTGTCAGATGTACTTTAGGTAAATGTGTCGATTGTAAACCTTTCATTTCTTCAAACCGGATAGTTCCATGAAGTGTTCTACTTATTGAATCGACAGTAAATGTCATTTGAAAGACATTTATTCAAAAACAATGGCAAACATAGTATACATGTTAGGGATTTTAGAATTATTCTAGATAGACCGGCTACTCCTGATATCGATGTTTGTTATAACGGAGTTTTACATTATTAATTGATTACAACAAACACAAATGAAGCATATACGCTGACATTGTAGGATAGAATGATGTCATTCTCCATTGGACTGTTAATCGAACAGTACAATCATATTTCAAACGTGTATAAGTTTGGTTTTCAATGCACTTACTATTTGATGATAGATTGTAAAGGAAAATATTGCATTTACAGTATGTTATTTCCCAAAAATCACCGATTCTGTTCGGATGAAATACATTATATTTAAAGTGTACTTAATTATCTATACTGTTCGCATGTTCCGTTTGAAATAATTTAATTATGTTACATTGATGATCATTGTATTGGTGCATTCGAGTTGATGGTATATACGAGCCATGCTGCATCAAAGAGTGCATTAATTTAATATCTTAACTATTTCCATAAGCAATTAATGAGTTTCTTTTAAGTCGTAACGTATGTATCATATTACAGGTCTCATTCTCTTTGTATATGAACAATAATATGTTAACGCGAAATAATATTTCAATGCCTTAGCACACACAATCGAAATGACTGACGCGAAGCATATTAAAGTGCACACTGACATTCATAAAAGTATTAACGATTCAGTGACATTGAGCTAAACCTTAGGGTTACAAAAGTGTCCATCACTGACATTGGACACCCCCCCCAACACAACTGAATGTGTATTGTCACCATCAAACATGTACAACACACGAGCGGCTTAATTATGTGAAGTGTTTTTTTTTTAGTCGGATAAATTGACACATATCAGAAATAAAAATCCTCTTTGGGATATATAAACGTACGATATGAGTTGGTCTTTGTTATACTGGTAATGTGCTACACTACGCCGGCGATCTCTATCACTGGCCTTTCAATACACCGCTAACAGATTACAGCCACAAGTTCCCATGTCCCTAGGCACGTAAGACCGATATAGCACTCCTCATTTATGTAGGGAGTTTGTTACATTTTCAAGTTCATATTGCTAAGTTGGAATATAGATCCGGCATATCACCTGGGCGAAACTTAGATGTCGCGCATCCTTACTTCTACTATTGATATGTTGTTCCGGCATAGCCAAATTAAACAAACAATTCCTGATTCCTGGTTAGTATTTCTGTGACCTGATAGATATTGTATCGTTGTGCTCTTTGGCATTTCGTACGATCTGAAAATAAAATAATATAGATTAGGTATAATTATGCAGGCCAACATTTAGAAACTATAAAAACAAAGGTAACATATATGTCACATACATGCACCGCATGTTATTATTCCGTTATTTCCCCATAGGGGGCGTTTATAAAATAACAGCAAATAACGTGGCAGGTGCTGCTAAAGCATAGACACTTTTTTAAATGAGAAAAAGTTAACATTAGCGAGAAGCTGTACATTATCTGTGAGACGCATCCGCGCAATGGGTATGATATGGTGCATTATGTGTCTAGGCTGAACAATGTACTTGCCTGACAACGTTTTGATGAGGTGATAATCGGTACAATGATCGTCAAAATATGAAACGAGGAGACGTATAAGGTTTAAGCCTGGCGTGTAGATTACATTGTAACAGGGTGAATGCAACGCAGAAGTGAAAAATAAGTACGTACTGGGAAAGCTGCTTGTTCTTATGAGTACATGCGTCTTAATGAAATCTCTAGAGCACCGATCGTTGAGTCTAAATAAGAAACGAAAAAGCAAGGGCATTGTCTGGAACCGTGTATCATTCTTAATCGGTGGGGTTGTGTGATTTGAGAGCGTAAAGTTGCGCCAAATACATAACCACACAAACACACAATTTTGTAACTAAAGTCTATTCACAAATAGCGCCATTTAATATTTGTGTCATCTAATGATGGCAAAATGAGTATCAAATCGTAATAACAATGATCGTTCTAAATATATATATTTGAATCCAACACAAACCAACTTAATCATTACTTTTCCAAATTTTAATCTGTTTGCTTTAGTGGCTACGTTCGCGCCCGAACACTCGTTTTACATGCGTATATCAAGAGATACATCCGTGACAGCATACCAAACTGAACAAGACAGCATGACACGTAAACTATGCGTAGTAGTAGTGTGAACAATGAACCGGTAAAATATAATTGGGTATTCGGCGAAAGAATTTGCCATGTTCTAAATGATGAGGTATTGTCTTCATTGTAGTTATTTAAACAATTTTAACAAAATTATTTTGATGAGATTCACCGTTACATCTGAATGTTTCATGAGCTTCCGTGCAAATCTCTTTAATCTTATTCTTCAGAAAAACTTCCTAAAGTGTGAAATAAATAAGTTTGTAATGGGATGTTGAAATAGCCAACGTACAATGTATCGATCGATGTTACAGTACTATTACGTGTATATCCGTTACACATATTTGTTCAGCCAATTGCTAAAGTACGCATAGCTTGCCGGTTAAAAATTTATCCCTTGGCGGTTTAACTAATTGAAATATACATGTACCTGCTCTGAGGAAATCAAACAATGCCACTGCATGACACAACATCAATGAAAGACGCTAATAAAAAAATATGCTAACATGATCTGAACATGCCATCGAGCAAATCAAAATGGATGGAAAAACTAAATATGAATTTTGATGATAAAGATTGGTTCGCAATTTTTGCCATACCGTTTGAAATTACAAGTGATTCTAACATTCAGTGGTTCCAATATAGAATTATACATAGAATCCTTGGAACTAATTCATTCTTATTCAAGATAAACATTAGGCAAAACGGACACTGTTCTTTTTGTAAAACATCATCAGAAACAATTGAACACTTATTTTGGCACTGCCCAGTAACCACACAATTTTTAAAAAATATGTGTTTGCATAATACAACTGTTACAAACTATTTAAATAGAGAAAATTTTATCCTAGGAATACGAGACAAAAACAAAACAGCCTTAAACCTCTTATTCTTCTACACCAAAAGATTCATCTATAACTGTAGATTAAAAGATACAGTTCCCACTATTAATTACGCTAAACACTATATCAAGTACCAATACAACATATTAAAAGAAATAGCTATTAAGAATCACACCATCAACAATTTTAATGATACTTGGAATGACATAACCGGACTTTTCATATGATCTCCAGATAACACACCTATACAAATAAACAAATAACATACCCCAAACCGGAACCAGAATATTATAAGAAAAATATAAGAATGTCCCATTGTCAAAGTTGAGTTCTTACCATTTTCCCTAAAAACTGAGGAGAGAGTGTTTGTTTATAAGTATCATATGCACCATCTATTACTATACATGTATTTTATATAGCAACATGTTTACAATGTGTAAAATTGTTTAATATTTCTGACATTCTGTAAATTTGACAGTGCAATTATGTGTAAACAACTATACATTATATAGTATCATAATTATGTACTAATCAAGGTATTTACTAACTCAGAACTTGTAAGGTGTGTACTGGGATGTCCTCGACCCAGACACACCTATTGACGAGGAAAATAAACTAATACTCCACCTAAAAAAAAAAAACAAAAAAAAAAAAAAAAACATGATCTGAACATGCATGTGTACTAATATTGGAACAACTGGAACAGAAAGGTGATGTGGCGAACATGTGTACATTCCATTAAATTATTATAAAATATCCAAACGGCAATATCAATGATAGAAATGCATTTGATGTTTTTGTTACTAAACTTACTCCATAACTCACTTCTAAATGTACATAGTGATTGGTTAAATTCGTGTATCATATGAAGGATGGACAGTTTGTTTTGATATCATGAAAGCATGTACACAGAGTATGTCGACCATATTTGATGATTGACGACGAAGAAGATGCAGGTGTCATTATTTTCAATCGCGATTTAATCCATTAGTGTATTACATGCATTTTGTATCGTAGTGTGCCGATGAATGTAGTTATTGATTATGTTCATGAGGTTACTACCGACGATGAATTCATGCATTTTGTGCAACTGCATACCGGTTCCATTTACACAACAAGCGCAGTGTTCGTCATTTTATTACAATTTCCCCTTATCTATTCTCCAATTTATAAACAACTTTTAATTCAAACAAATTATAACACAAACATGACCGTGTTCATAAAATCTACTTTGTCAATCTATACAGACTTAAGTTCCTTCATATTACGCTTTGTCATGTGTTTGTTCGCTTATAATAACTATAGTAGCCTTTTTCAAAACGCATACTCACGAATAAGAAGTCCCGCCACTGCGAATACAATGTAGTGAACATTGAACTGATTATTAAGGCTATAATTCCAAACCAAATTACATACGTTTTACACATCATATCCACCTTTCTACATAGCCTATGTAACATGTAGCACTGGCTTATGTTTCGTAGTAAATTCCCATTTCAAAAAGAAACCTCAACAGCTACAAAGTATATGCCACTATGTTGAATCAGCCAACACATGTTTTAGGCAAGCAAGTATTTTAGAATTTAACACAACGCCGCTTGAACTGCTCACATGCATGTGTGAATTGAACACGGTTTGTTTTTTGTCTCGTGCAAACTGGAATGAAACATAAACAGTAATATCATGGGGATTATCAGAAGACATCAAAGTTAGAAGAACTATCTTAAGTCTCTTAGGAACTCTCGATTGTATGATCATCGTTATGTCGTGTTTTAAAATTAGATTATATAACTACTATAAGACAAGTACATTAAATTATTCGAAATTTACGAAATATCAGATAAATATATTGATATAGTATGCGTATACGTATAAGATATACCAATATGTTATCAACTTTTCTCAGACGTTCTCCGTGTATATCAAAGTGGTGTCTGTTTCTTTACTCTAGGGCATTTACAAAGTGTGAGTCTTCTGTAATTTAATGATCAACATTTGACATTATTTGTGTCACTTTATAAATGTAATACTGGCATTAAACTTTCTGATGTTTCGCGACTTTATTTCTATTCATACAAATAGATGATTTTCCACATTTACTGCACAGTGTCGGTACACAATAATTCGAGGTCAAATGTTTTTTTTGAAAATAGAAGTTTCATATCATATCGCGATAGTTTAGTTATTAGCGACCCGTTATTACGCATGCGTTGTATTTAAAGCCACAATAAGGTTCCGGAACGACATATTTTCTATAGATAGAAAACACAAATCTTTGTTACTGATTTGAAGACTGATAAATAATTAACGCATCGTGCTATTAAAACACGCTCTTACTGTCATATAAGTGAAATAATCTTCCCTTGAAGATTGACATAACGAGTCCGGTTTGTTTACAAATTCGGCGTTTAACAGCATCTCCGTCACTTTCCGGAGACTACCGATAAATTTTCGCCAGTTGCTGTTAACCAATGGATGGATAGCACACATATTGATAACGTAGGGCGTACACAATAACCCGGTATATACCAGTACCTTCCGGTATCGTATATAGTAGCCCGCTATTGACACCTAACCATGTTGTATATTGCCTTGTATATTGCCTTGTATATTGACATTAATCATGTTGAACATGCCAGAGGTGAGGGATTTACTATGCGTATGCAATACATATGGTGCGAATGGCTGTGTGCAGTTGTATTAATTTCTCCGATAATTATTAGATTTATATTTTCATGTACAGTAGAATCTAAAATAAAATAATAATTGTTTACTTGTAAGTATATAAATATGCATGTTCAATATACACGAATGTTGTGAGTTATTTAATTTTCATAAACACGTGTCAATCATTATGAAGACCAAAGAGGCGGCCTTTTCTTTTAATATCAATATAAAACGCACAAACATGATCATATGAATGGAAAATTAAAATATATGTTATATCCACATGCCCTCAAATTTTTCTATGCATATGTATTTAATTGTAGCTAGCTGCATTTTGTAAATTGTCTGATACAACATAATCTCTAATAAAATATAAAAGCTAGATGTTTTTGTTTGTCCTTATAATTTTATATCGCTGGCTTAGAATAAGAAGGTCGTAAGTGCCATATTTGAAATATATATTACAAGGCGCTTCTTATGAGTCTATTTTCATGAAAGCGTGTTAACCATAAGTACAGAGTAATTTGTCAGACAGATTTTCTTATTTTCTCAAAATATGATTTTGTTGATACGATCTTTTCATTCTAAGCCAGCGATATGTTATATATCATGGAGTTAATGTGCTTGTCTATATAATTCCATGATTATATTAAGTGATATATATTCATTCACACTTCTACACTTATCCTTTAATTGGATTATATTTAGCCATTCAATAAGGTGTCAGTCGTGATAAGACTACAATATGCCACGCAATATACAAAACAATATAGGCCTACAACAGGGTACCGGCAGATACCGGTGTACCGGGTTTTGTGCGTATACTTCCGATCATTGACGAAATATTCGGAATTGTTCGTAAAATTTAAACGTAAACACTATTTAGTATTTTGTACGGAGGACAAAATACTAAATAGCGTTTTCAGTTGATTATTTGTCATAGAAGGAACAGCGACCAGAGGTTAGATATGGGTCCCTTCTGCACCATTTTTAGTATAATTTAATATCTCTATATTTCAATATTCTTTGTAGATAGAAAATACCACCATTTTAAACCTTATTGGGACTTTAAGAATTATTATGCTAGCTTGAAGGGGCATGCCCAGGAAAACTTGTAAAACCAACTATTATCGATAAGTCAAAGAAGAATGTGCGTTCAAAAATGACCCTATAACGCGCACGGTGGTATTTGTAAGTCGTTTTGAATAAAACGCTGTCAGCCTTTTATTGACGACAACGATATTTTCGATACGTCTAAGGGTTTAACTGTGCCTGTGCGGTGCCTTTCAAGTGAGCATAACATGAGCAATACTTACCATTTCAGTTTGTTGACAGTGTGTCCGCGATGTTTTCGGCTTTGACAGGTACCGAAAAGGTTGAGTGTTGAAAATGACGAATAATAGGCTGAAATCGGCAGGTTTGGTATTCCTGAGTAAACTAGCAGGATATTTTGTTAATATTTTACGGGGCTTTCATTAATAGATTCAGGCATTCAAATAATACCAATTTGATAGCTATTCGAGACGCTTTGGTTTCAGAGCATGCTCCTTTAAAAATCATTTCATCAATTGCACAATGTTTGTCTGTCGCATTAGACAACATTCGATTAAAACTATGAAAATAGGGAATTAAAACCGCTCGTTTGTCGCAATATTTGCTTCTTATAACGCCTCAATGACAGTCAAAGTAAACGGAATTATTTGTATGTGAAAAGATATACGTTCAGCACTCCAGGCTAAATTCCAATATTGAAATAATATTTAGTCCACATGATAAATTCCTAAATTATGGTGTCGATGTAAGATTTAAAATCATATCAATTCAAGGTTTTGTTTGTGCTCTTGTGGGTATGTCTTCCATTCGAATAAATTTGACCAGAAGGCTAATGCATCAAATTAAATGTGTAAGTCAGTTCTATATGATTTTGTATTCCAGTTTCAAGCTGACTTTACATTTCACATTTTGTCTTATAACTTATGTAACACCCAGTATTGTCAATGTAGTTACCTTCAACAACGAAATGGTCATATTTTCTAACATAAGGCATATCAAAGAGTGCTATGATTAAAATCATTACAGTTCGAGAACTTCTGTTGCAACAATTGTGAGGTTAAGCATTGGGTAAAAGTTGTCATCTTTAAACGCTGTAATAATTTGTATTATCTAGCTGATATATATGTCCCAACTTATAAAAGTAAATACAGAACCACCTCTGTAGAGTATCCCTATGGAACTTGGGTAGTTCACAAATCACGTTTTTATTGTTCAAGAAGGGCTCCTGTGTTCAATTATTAAAATATAGTGTTTATTTAATTGCTTATTGTATTGTTTCATTAAGCATGACAAACAATCATCTTAGATGTTATGTGACAGGATTGTTGACTAGACGTTATTTAGTGTTAGTTCCTGTGTCTGAAATGATTTGATAGTTTTTCTCTTAAATACAAAATATGTCTGAAACGTGGCAGCAAATAAACTTCCCGTCAACGATAAGTAACTTCATTTTTCATGGAATGTTTTATTTTATTATCCAGGAAAACATAATTATCTTACTTCGATAGTGCTTGGTATAAACTACGGCGTTATTACCAATTTTTTTTAGTTTCTGGATGATGTTAGTAATTGAATTCAATTAACTAGCTCAGTTTATTGTTATTTGAGAATTGAATAAAACATAATTAGATATAACAGCTGTTTAACAGTCTTTAAATATAAGATAAAGGCTACACTAAAATTAGTATCCACAGTCTAGACAAAAATATATAGGACATTAATTATATATATTAAGTTTTTTGCCACGATTAAAATATATCTATAATTTGAAACGTAAACAACGACCTAATATATTTTGTAGTTTGACTATATAGCACACTAGCTTAATATTTGTTATGATATAAAAGGTAAATAATTAAGGTTATAATAGTGGTTAGTTAAACGCATTATTATATTTCCCTTGGGTATTGACAGTACATAGGACATTCGTTTGTATACAGAGGATCCATCAAAGTATTCAAACTCAATGTACGGGGAAGTAAAACACGACATTCAGTCAAACTTTTGGCATATACGATTTCTAATATTCAAGTGTTGTCACAACTACATTTATGTGTGCGCTGTTCAATGTTGGGGAGTAGGTAAAAATGCATCTGGTAAGGCGTGTATCTTTTGCGATGAGCTGTATACGGTCAGAATTCGTTTGATATCACACGATTTCTCTTTTCAGGTACATTTATAAAGTTATTACTAATTAAGGACGATGAAGCTATATGTATACACAATTGCGATTTCATTACTTAAAACATATCATTTGTCTCAATAGAAAGTTTGAAAATAGTATTTCTCCTCAAAACCGAGGTTCAATGAATCAGAAAAAATGTCAATATTCGCTCTCTGTCTATATTTATATAGGCCATACTATTTCGTTATTGTAACTGCTAAAGGTGTATTTATATGCAGATATGCTTTAAATTATTAGTAATGGTAAAATAGTATTAATTATCATTTAGTAGGTTGTGGTCAGCAAAATACAAGTAAATGTAATTCAGATATCCTGATATCCGGCACATAAGAAAGTGAACTACTCAGTTTATATAGTTTTATCATGGTGCTGTTCAGTTCTACTGTGTATTAAAGAGAATGTTGTCGGGATTACAAATATGTTACCATTGAAGTAATAGACAAATCATTATTAACACTATTTCATGAAGCGAAGAAAATATTGATTATATAAATTGTGCAAGTTGTGTAATGCATTTTGTCAATAAGTTTATGCTTTGTCCCTATTTATCTAGGCATACGCTTCTTACAGTATCATGTTTGTTAAATTATGTCGTGAGCAAAATAGTAGAAATGAACCCACGCCTTCGAAAATGAGCAATCAACACCTTCCGCTTGTTTATAAAATCGACTTCCTGAGTGTGACATCAATTATTTCGACTATGCTTGAAATAGTTTGAGTTATTTAGGACGATTAAGTGTGCCGTTATGCCACAGCGAGATCTTTTTTGTCAGAAAACATGAGCACATTAAGTTACGAGTAGGTGCAAATGACTACAATTGAAGCCTCTCCATAAATCACAAAACATTATTGCCACGTTCATCTATCAATCTGCCGCGTATTAGTTAGAAAACAGGTACCACTTAGGGGAGGTAAATCATTATAATACAATAGTAAACGTCTTTATACATAAACTATTCCAAAATCTCGTGACTTAAATGCTATATGATTTTCCTGTTTTTAATATTTTAATATATTCGTTATCATTTATGGGGAATATAACTTTTTTTATAACGTTATATTTATCTGCAAACTTGTAAAAGAGATTGACATTTGTAAAAAGTTATTGACACCTTGAGCACTGTGAGCGATTAACACAATTTCAAACTGTCGTTCAACACAAAAATTAAATTAGTTTATTCCTGACATTTACTCGAAACATAAGTCTGTTTTCTTCTTGTCGAATAATATTCGCCTGTCAGATCTTATAGTCGGCTACATTAATACATTATAAACATCTGGTATTAACAACAAAATAGACCATTTACATTTCAAACGACCTATACTGTTTGTTAAGTTAATAGACGATATCGAGAATTGATAGTTAACTTCTGAATGTTAGAACCTGACGCAAATATTGCTAAGTGTTCAATAAATGTCTCCATTTTAATATATTTAGGTTTGCTAGATGCTACAATAACAAGTACATTCACATTCTAGACAAATATAGCAACATAGAACCGTAATTATTTTGTTTTTGTTTGAATCAAATTACTACCGATTGGATTCGTAAGCCAAGTGCGGTAGTTCTAATAGATATTTAGGCATTTTAGCACTTTTACTTAATACTTATTATATGACTGGTCTAGTTTATCTCAAGTTGGGTGGGATACATTGTAGCCGCACTTGAAGTTACGATAATCTGTACGATGACTAGGTTGATTTCTACCATCGCAAAGTCGGAAGTGATAAAAAAATGTAGTCAGTGTTAGTCCGCACTTCTATCTCATACAGTTTTATACGTAGAGTATAACTCTAAAAGTTTAGTGAACAAAACCCAAACCAAAGCAGTTTTTAAAAATATTTTCCTTGACTAAGTTTTATATATGTTTTCCCGTGCATACGTTCAAAGGCATTCAATTGTTTGACTTTTAACGTAAGCTAAATGCATATACATAATTGTGTAAAATGAGAAATACTGTTAGCTTCTTACAATGAAAACAGTTTCCTGTACACGAAGCGAACTCACACACAGATACTTGGGGTATGGACCCCGCCCCCTCCCCCTCCCCCCACCTCCTCCAGATACGCACCTGGGTTATTTTTATCATCAACATTGTAAACCCAGACCCATACAATAATCACACAAACATTATTAAACGTATTTGGGACTAATAGAAAATTCACGTAAATGCCTCTCTAGCTAAATAACACAAAGATAAAAATGTTTCAATGAAATTTCTCCCACACCAACCTCGAATATCTGGTCGTTTTGAATTCGTTGTGCAACTTTCCCATATATATCCATAGGTGGCAGTATCAGTGTTTGGAAAAGAAAAAGGAAAATCCGTCACTGAGCTAATACACTACATGAACCGTATATATATCGATTGTCTATCTAACTCCATGTACACTATCTAACTGTATGTACACTGATGAAGGTATAAAGCGTAGTATATGTCTATGTCCAAAGATTGTGGAACATCGCATAGGCTTGGTTCCCAACAATAATTACGATACTGTGAGCGCAACGGGTAACCAGTGCATAAATAAAATGACCCTGAGCGAAGTTAAATAACGAAAGTAACAATGATTTGCTGTCTCGCAGTTATAAGATACAATTGAAGGAGATTTTCGGTAAGAATTAATATCTTATAGTTTATTTGAATGACTTGTATAGCGATTTTTCTTCAGCGCCCGTATTTTATGTTGAAACAACGAGATGCAATGTTCCACAATCTTTGGCATATAGACATATAGTACGCTTTATACCTTGATAGTATAGTAGCTCAGTACTTTATTTTTTTTTTTTTAATCGTTTGCGGTCAAAACACTGATACTGCCACCTGTGTATATATCTGGTGTCATTCGATCAAGTAAACATTACTCTTCACGATGGTGATAATGACAGAAGCCGATCTTCCCTCCTGCCTCCACAATTTGCGAAAAAGTTGACAAATTTCGACTCAAAACGCGACTCGGACATAATCTTTCGACGATTTTAGCGATGGTACCCGGCCCGATAAGGTAAGTACCGCGTCGCGCAGTAAACGTTGGAACCAGGAGAACAAATCACTGGAACCAGTCTACACTTAATTATCGATAAAAATGCTTACCAAGATACACAAAACTGTGCGTTCCACATCTTGCAATCAAATATAGTGCTGTTTGATGTGTTTCAATCAAATAATAATCGGTTGTTTGTAGTTTAATATTTTTTATTTTGAATTTTGAATTGACCGCCTTAAACTTCGAGTATATTAACGTTTACCGGTGAATGTCACGTTGGTGGACATTTTTAAGACAGCTAGACGATGTGGTTTCCATTTGTTTTCAGTACGCCTTGCAGCAAACATGCTTAATTTGGACATGTTGACACATCTTACTCTCAGACTAGTTAGGACATAATCAAAGATGAGCTGAGGTATAATCATTGGCGAACAGAACAATAAGAAGAAACGCATCTAAGAAATGTCACAGACCACCGTAGGTTTTGTATTCTTAATTGTCTCATACAATATTTATAAAAAAACAACCTGCCTGTTAGTACATTGTCTCTGTATCACATAAAATATTGCTAATCTTTATGTCACGACGGTGCCTAAGACAAAATTGCAAAAATGAGACTTTCTATTATAAGCAGTGAGATACACATTTGATGAATATGGGCTTTTAATAATCATATAAATTACAGCAATTCCCACCACTTTAATATCTCATACGTGTTTAATTTCGCACCGGCCCTCATTACTAATATGTACATGTATATGTCATTTTTAATTGCTATATGCATGTCAACTTGTGTATAAAATGCATTGATATATCCTCTAATGACAATGCATGCACTTTGGTATAATGGCATACCTGTGACCAGATAAGCATCTGTTGTCAAATACTTCGAGTTGAAAATTATAATTTCGGTGAGAATTAGTTAGTCATGACTTTGCAAACAATTCGAGATTAACAAACATTTTCGAGACGAGCTACGAAATGGGTGGCAATATTTCATAAATTATATACAAAAAAGGAATAATTGGGACTGCCAATATCCTTCAGCACAACGACAAATTCGATATAAGTCATAATATAACGACAGTTGATTGTACTTCAATTCATGAAGTATGAGGTGTTATGAACCTGTTAACTGTAACTGTATGAATACAGTACATGTGTGCAAACTGTACTGTTCAATTCCCTGTCGTCCTTATCTCGTAGGGATCGCATGATTTGAGAAATATATAAAGATAAAAACGTGGTAATGTAGAAAGTTGAATGATATTAGAATCTAGACAACTAAGCTAATCAAAGATTTTTCGTAATTGTACTGCACTTGATAGAGTCGTTAAGCAAGCAACAGCTATTACATTTGTAGAACATGCAGTCTTGAAATAAAAATATAAGCACTAATAAAAGCAACATGCCGACCAGAGCCTGTATTTGACAACAATCTCCTGCTGAAATATTGCAAGCATACGAGTGCCACACAAAGGACGACTACATTATAGTGTAACAGTACTTTTAGATTAGCAAAGGTACTTATGCAGACTAAACTCTAAGCCCATGTTACGACTAGTTAGTCCGAAAAGAGTTAGGTTGAATGTACTTGAAGTGCAATACATACATTTAATTAAATCCAGTTATACAACAACTGTACTTGACGAACAGATCGCTTCGTGCATTCGGTTTTCTCTGCAAAAATAAACGTGTGATGTCATGCTTGGAGGCAACGATAATTGGTAAATACTAGGCTAATCACGATGAAATAACCTTTAACAGACATGCACTCATTGTAATGTTTATAGCAAATTAATTATCCGTATGATGACTGCAACGTTTCAAATATCAAAAGGAATAATACAATAAAACAATTTTATATATCATTTAACATAAATCATTCAAAACAGTGAAATAATCTGAGCTACATACAAATAATGTTGATATATTAAGTTGATATGTATGACGAGGCAAAAAATGCGCAAAAATGTTATATGTTGTATCCTGCCACATTATTGTTGCCTTGTAACATACTTAATATGGAGTCCTATACTAACACATGAAGCCTATATTTTTGGGTTAAAACATGACAAATTACAAACAAAATTGAGGATTTTTGGAATCGGCAGACCACATGGTCATTTATAGTCATATTTTATTGAAAACCAGCTCAATATGAGTATAGTATGTTGTAGTAATATATAGCTTATGAAATTATCAGTTATGATCAAGATACGATATTCTGGGGTAAAATACTTCAAAATATGAACACAAATGGTGATTTTTGGAATCGGTTTACTGTAATGCCATTTGTTATGTTATTTGATTATAAATCAGTATGATGGACACATTTTGTCTGCCTGCATAAGATATTGCTAATCTGATGGCTCAAATGTTGTTCATTTTCAGACATTTTTTAGCAAAAACATTGAAAATTAAACAAAAGTGAGGATTTTTGGAATCGATTGACCTCATGTTCATTTATAGTCGTATTTTATTGAAAACCACTGTGATATGAGTGTAGTATCTTGTAGTGTTATATAGCATTTGAAATTATCAGTTATTGATCAAGATACGATGTTTTGGGGTAACATCCTTCAAAATATAAACACAAATGGTGATTTTTGGAATCGGTTTAGTGTAATGCCATTTGTTATGTTATTTGATTATAAATCAGTATGATGGACACATTTTGTCTGCCTGCATAAGATATTGCTAATCTGATGGCTCAAATGTTGTCCATTTTCAGACATTTTTTGGGCAAAAACATTGTAAAATTAAACAAAAGTGAGGATTTTTGGAATTGATTGACCACATTGACATTTATAATCGTATTATATCTAAAACAACTACAATTAGTTTGAAGTAAGTTCTAAAAGTTTAATATATCAACTAAAACATGATCCATTTGGATCACTATATGCTATTTTGGGGTAAAATCGTACAAATTATAAACTAAAATGGTGAGTTTTAGAATCGGTTTAGTACAATGCCATTAATCACATTATTTAGTAATAAAGCACTTAGATAGTCACATGATGTCTTTCCGCTGAAGATATTTATGATATAGTTTCTAAGTGATACGTGTCTTGGTAAAACAGTCCAATATAATAACAAAACTCAGGATTTTTGGAATTATTTGATCACAATGTTATTCATAATCATATGTTATCCAAAATAACTGCAATTGGTTTGTAATAACTTGTAGTATAATATATAGTAAGAAATTGATAACTTAAAGCTTTTGTTGAAGGTACCATTTTTTGGGGTAAAATGTTACAAACTATAAACTTAATTGAGGATTTCTGGAATCGGTTTAAACATATCACCACATACTGTTCTAGTCGATAATTAAACAATATGAACAGGCACATGTTGTCGTTGTGAACAAACATTAATAATATATTCTAAAAAGTTGCTCATTGTGTGATATTTTTGGGGTAAAGCATTACAAAATATAAACCTATTAATTAAAGTAATTTTACATCAGAAGACCACATAATTATTAATCATGTCATTTAATAATAACTTACTGCGTTAGGTTGGTGGTAACAATTTGCTTAATACATCAAAATATTTCAGTATAAAGTGAGTAACATGTGTAAAAATACGATATTTTGGGATAAAACACTAAAAATGTAAATGAAAAACCTTTATATTGGAATCTGCTAACTACAATGTTGTTATAAATTTAATTTCGATAAAAAGCATGCAATATGTACATACTGATTGGCATTTACAGCATCCGAACCTTAGTGACAGATAGTCAAGACTATACGACTTTTGGGTGTTAAACTAAGTCAGATATAAACAAAAAATGAGGAATTTTGAAGTCGACAGACCACAAAACCATTAATTATTATGGGTGATTAATTGCAATGTAATGAGTTAGCAGTCTCCTGAAGTACATTTTTGAATAACATATGAGCCGCGATCTGAGAAAAGGGCCCTTAATGACATTGACATCAATTTGAGAAAATTGAGTTTAAAGTTACCACATCATTTTCTGCGAATTTCAGAACGAGGCAAAACAAGCAAATAAATGTTTTATGTTGTATCCTGCCACATAACTGTTTCCTTGTAACATACTTAATATGGAGTTCTGTACTAACACATGACGCGTATATTTTGGGGTTAAAACATGACAAATTACAAACAAAAGTGAGGATTTTTGGAATCGGCAGACCACATGGTCATTTATAGTCGTATTTTATTAAAAAACACCTCAATATGAGTATAGTATTTTGTAGTAATATATAGCTTATGCAATTATCAGTTATTGATCAAGATACAATATTTTGGGGTAAAATCCTCAAAATATAAACACAAATGGGGATTTTTGGAATCGGTTTACTGTAATGCCATTTGTTATGTTATTTGATTATAAATCAGTATGATGGACACATGTTGTCTGCCCGCATAAGGTATTGCTAATCTGATGGCTCAAATGTTGTCCATTTTCAGACATTTTGGGGCAAAAACATTGAAAAATATACAAAAGTGAGGATTTTTGGAATCGATTGACCACATATTCATTTATAGTCGTATTTTATTGAAAACCACTGCAATATGAGTGTAGTATCTTGTAGTGTTATATAGCATTTGAAATTATCAGTTATTGATCAAGATACGATATTTTTGGGTAAAAACCTTCAAAATATAAACGTAAATGGTGATTTTTGGAATCGGTTTACAGTAATGCCATTTGTTATGTTATGTGATTATAAATCAGTATGATGGACACATGTTGTCTGCCTGCATACATGTAAGATCTTGCTAATTTGATTACTTAAATGTTGTCCATTCTCAGACATTTTGGGGCAAAAACATTGTAAAATTAAACAAAAGTGAGGATTTTTGGAATCAATTGACCACATTGACATTTATAATTGTATTATATCTAAAACAACTGCAATTAATTTGTAGTAAGTTAAATTTTCATACATCAAATAATGCATGCTCCATTTGGATCACTATAAGCCATTTTGGGGTAAAATCGTACAAATTATCAACTAAAATGGTGATTTTTGGAATTGGTTTAGTACAATGCCATTAATCACATTATTTAGTAATTAAACACTTAGATAGTCACATAATGTCTTTCCGCTGAAGATATTTATAATCTAGTTTCAAAGTGATACATGTCTTGACCTACTTTTGAGGTAGAACAGTTCAATATATTAACACAACTCAGGATTTTTGGAATCAATTAATCACAATGTTATTCATAATCATATAAAAAAGTTAAGTTACCAATTTTCTAGGGCTCTTTTCAGCTGTTAGGCCACTCAAGCACCCTTTGACATTTTAACTCCCCTGGTCATTGGGCTACATATGGAAACATACACTCGTGTCTCCCTGGGGAGACTATTTCTCTCCTGTGGTGCGGCAGCCAACATCGATCTGCGGCGCCCAGGAATAGACACTGCCCTCATAGGTATCATTTACACCATGGTGGAGTGGAGCTGTGGGTCTTGCTCAGAGATTTTAACCTGTGGTCCAGAGGGGGATCGAACCTGGGACCTCTCGATCACGAAGCGCGCACCCTACCTCTAGGTCACCGCTCTATTTTATCCAAAATAACTGCAATTGGTTTGTAATAACTCGTAGTATAATATATAGTAAGAAATTGATATCTTAAAGCTTTTGTTGAAGATACCGTTTTTTTGGGTAAAATGTTACAAACTATAAACTGAATTGATGATTTCTGGAATCGGTTTAAACATAACACCACATACTGTTCTAGTTGATAATTAAACAATACGAATAGGCACATGTTGTCATTCTGCACAAACACTAATACTATTTTCTAAAAAGTTGCTCATTGTGTGATATTGTTGGGGTAAAACATTACAAAATATAAACATATTAAGTTAAGTAATTTTGAATCAGAAGACCACATAATTATTAATCATGGCATTTAATAATAACTTACTGTGTTAGGTTGGTGGTAACAATTTGCTTAATACATCAAAACATTTCAGTATAAAGTGAGTAACATGTGTAAAATGCGATATTTTGGGATACAACACTAAAAATGTAAACGAAAAGCCTGTTTATTAGAATCTGCTTACTAAAATGTTGTTAATAATTTAATTTCGATATAAAGGCTGTAATATGTACATACTGATTGGCATTTAAAGCATCCGAACTTTAGTGACAGATAGTCAAGACAATACGACTTTTGGGTGATAAGTCAGAAAAAAAACAAAAAAATGAGGAATTTTGGAATCGACAGACCACATAACCATTAATTATTATTGGTGATTAATAGCAATGTAATGTAATGAGTTAGCAGTCTCTTAAAGTACATTTTTGAATAACATATTATATTAAAACATCAAATATCTTCATTTCATAGAAATGTAGTATTGAAAAGTCAATATTTTGATGTTTATCCTAACGTAATATATTTTTGGAACTGTGCTGCCATTAATGATGTTATGATATAAATATCAATAATTTCGGAATCAATTTACCATCATATATCATCGTATGCCGGAACTGGTTTATATAAGTAAAACTTTTTTTAGAAAACCGGACAATGAAGAACATGAAGTTTAACTTAAACACGCCACTAAAAAAATGCCAGCAAGACAGAGGCCTACATGTTTGAATCTACGACCCTTTGTATTATATTTTACATCTATGGTGCCATGACAACCACTATATTTGTCAGAATATAACAACATTCAAGCGTAAATGTTATCATTATATGCGTTTCCCTTCAAATTCCATATACAAAATTTCATACACATACATTTGAAATTCATTGAGTTATGACAGAATTCCAGATTTTGAAGTATTTTCAATATTGCGGTATCCATAAGAACCCATTCAGATGTTCATACTCTTGTTATTGTCACCTACCTACATACCAGGTTTCATAAATCGAGCTTGGAAACTGTATGAGTTATTTCAGGGTCCAGTATTTTTTTTACATATTTTTACTATTTCGGTCTCCATAGCAACCACAATTTCAGACACACTAAAAATAGACTTGCATAATTCTCTTTATTGTCCCTTATCCACATATCAAAGTTGCTAAACATAACTTGAAATATGTTTTAGTTATGTCAGGATCTAGAATTTTGACGAACTAACTGACTAACGAACTGTCTGACCAACGGAGGGCAAACCGATAGGCCCCGTTTGAAAACCGGTTGGGGACCTATTTAACATACATACCCTGAAAAAAATAACTTCTGTATTCAGTATTACTGTTCTGCTCCCAACTGTATTTATTTAATACAAAGCCCATATATTGCAGTTGTAATATTTTCCTGATCATTAGTAGTAAACCAGAGAATTTTGCATATTTTAGTAATTGAATAAATGGTTGCTATGGCAACAAAAAATAAGATAAAGACATATTTATACACACACTTGTTACTTCTAACAAATGCGTATCATTATTCAAATGATAAATTCAATCAAAACAGATTGACAGCAGTGTGTAAATGCCACTTAACCCTTATAATGCTGGATACCCAGCACGCTTATCAGTAGCCAGTGCCGAATTGTTTTGCAGTGTACTTGAGATAAGTACCTCATCTGGTCTGATGTGCGAGTGACTCTGTTTAGCACCTAATTAAAGGTATCAATTATCAAAATACCGATATAAACCCGATAATTTGTACAAAGAATATAAAATAAGCAACACATTGATATCATTTTGATAAGTATTGATAGTTCACTTGTAATAATATACAGCAATATGTCAATGCAGTGTGAAATATTTTCATGCAAATCATACATAATCGATGATAAATGTTATGATATATTATTAAATAACAATCTCAGAATTGTATATTTCAACTACAAATATCAGAATATAAGACAATATTAATTACAATAATAATTTTCAAAATTTCACTATTAATAATCATGTTTATTTTACAGAGTTAGTGTTTATTTACAGTCCACTCGGAAAGTCAATGATACTGTACGTCGCACACAACGTATAAGGTTTTTTTTTCCAATTATTCACTCAATTTATAATTGTTGATGTGTTTATGTCATTAATCAATTGAGTCGCCTCAATCTTCAATTGGATGAAGTTTTTAATCCTTTATGGTGTGGTACGTTTCAAAGTCCTCAGGAACACACATCGCTTTTCCATATTGTTTACATTCGTATGGAGTTTGTCTCCGCGTACATCCAGTTGTAAGACTGTTTTGAACATTGTACACAACAAAGTCTCTCATTGGTTTTTGTCGTTTTGTACCGACCTATGGTTAAATGAAATCGATGAAATGACGGGCCGTGAGCCGGTCAAGGTTCTCCATGGATTTTCGACCACGAAAGTTTTGAAAAATTCGTTCTAAAACACCGTGCGCGTTCATTCTACGGCGATCGTTGCCATTTTTGTTCCGGAATTTCCATAACTATATTAGTCATTACTTTTACTCGATATTTAAACGTATTCGGACGTTGATTGGTTGTTATTTTTGTCAAGTAGTTCAGTAACTTACTATTGAATAAATTATAGTGAATTGCTATTCATAAATAATTACGCGTACATCAAAACATCGCTTTGTTTAGGAATACCCACTGGCGCGACTCACAGTCGCGATCGGCACTGGTGGAAAGTATCGTGTAGCGCGACTATAGTCGCGATCGGCACGATAAGGGTTAAACACCAAACGGTAACGAAATATGTCGATGTTGAGATACCCGTTTTTTGCCAAAAATGTTCATGTCATTGGTTCCTTTAAAAGGTCATAAAATTGTTAATTTGAAATTTTGACATTTTTTTTCTTTCGTGTACACAAGAAAGATTGATTCTTAGGAAAATGTCAAAAAATGAAATCGAAAGGGCCCTTTTCTGAGATCGCGGCTCATATGTAAGAGCTATATACATGCAGTGTGTAATAAATAAATCGCCCATTCATGACAGCGTGTACGTGCGCATTGGCATATACTCGTAGATGAAAGTAATGTTGTCATTCTTAAGATAAAGTGTTCGGAGAAGCGCTAAGCCTTTCAGAATAACCAATACAAATATCATATTTCATGCTTATCGGGTGTTTACGGCGAAATAACTGTGTATTATTCCCATATAATTTCATTGTCGATAATTTCACTGGCGAAAATTTCACTCAAATGGACTACTTTTTAAACCTAATTTCCCCGTCGCCCAAGATACAAAAAAAGAAACATTTTCACATGTTCTCTTGCTTTATAACAAATAACAGAACACTAACCTGTGCATCAACGTAACAAGATGGACGAAACTGATGCCTCGTGACTTATATTACATCAGCTGCTCACTCGATGATTTACCAAACGGCCATACACCGTAAAATACAAATATCCTCTATATAATTTTATGTTTGATTGTTGAGACGGTTTTATTTTGATCATTTATAGATGCGGGCCGGGGACTTCCATGTTAGTAATTATACAACATGTAAGCATATCCAACAATATTACAGCAAATAGTTGGCCAAAGTTAATACATATCATTTAATATTCCCGTGTGCATAAATACAATTATATCAAAAGAAGCATTATGTAATGAATAAATCGACTTTCTCACGCATATATATCGAGTATACAGTAATTTGACGAAAAGACGGAACACAGACACCTTTGTGTATCATGTTTGTTGGTGATGTATTGTGATGCCAAATATTGTTGTTCAATACTCAGTAATCAAATAAAACTGAGGATTAGCAAATCAACGATCGGGATTGGGGTTAATATACGGTCGTTTGAATGGGTGTATTTCTTTCGAAAGTAGAAATGACTCGGTTCGTTTACATAAAAGATAAGGTTGTATTTTATGTTTGTAGTTCATTTCTTGATCTTAATTGTTATACAACATCGTACATGTATCAAGTTGAGCAATATACAATAAAAATATATTTTCTCGGAGCTATACCGATATCAATAAGATTTATAGTATTTTTGTAATGGAAACGTTTTATGTATTCCCCTTACTCTTTTAAAAGAATAAAAACTTTTTTGTTGCAATATATACCTCTTTTTGTACACTTTATTTGTTTTCACTTGGTAATCACGACATGACATCATGATATTTGCAGATATGACTATATGCATCTTGTATGATACGTAAATAAATGGTTCATAACAATAAAACATCCCTTTTGATCTTTGATACTTTGTACAGTGTACCTTATATAAAACTTGATATATGCTTCTACTTGTTCTTTATTGTCAAAGATTCTTAGAATTAATGATTTTGTTGGATGACATACCCAAACATATTATATAATAGTTTCGGTACAACTGATACGGCGCTAATTAAATATCGTGTATTTTCGTTATTTTAGCGTAATAATATTTCGAATAATTAAAATCAACAACTATGGTTGGACAAGGATTAAACAAGGATAGGCGATGTGTAATAAAGGCTATCAAGTGTATAAAGTTATATTTCATTTTAATTATTATGATGCTCAACATTTATTCTACTCATCAATAGAAAACTACTCTGTAGCTACATGCTCGTGTATTGATGACACTGCGAAGAAAAGGTTTGTGTACCGCAAACAAAAATAGTGCGTCTTGAAGGAATAACTACACCGTAACCCATTTTCTGTAAAATAACATAATTCAATAAAAGTGAACGTCACGTCACTAACAAAGTGCACATCCATCGCAACATTGTAATGCTAAAATGCATGACCCAAGTAACAGACAACACATGACAAAACACCGATTATCAAAACCTCAGAATGCAAAATGTAAGAATTTCATGAGTTTCAAGTATTATCTGTAGTAAAAAGTATAAGCAGTAAATACAATATTATTTAGTTTATCCTTATAGTCAATGCCTATAATCCAAAGGCGGTTCGTAACCGTGAAGGCTACAAAACTGAAGCAGCTGATAGCTCTGGTATTAATTGCCTTTTAGTGATGTATCGTTAAATACTAACTACCAACCGATCACTTACTACCTTTCTCATGCGCAGCATTGAATTATAAATATGTGAGCCTTATAAACGCTTAAAATTCCTCTATATTGTAAATGGTTATAATTGCCTTTGGGTGATTTAAATAATACGTTCATAAATTCTTCAAATAATTCATTTAGACGTATCTTCATGTGATATGCCGAGAGAACACATTAGTCATAATAAAGCAATTAACTTAATGAGGTTATGTAAGCAACTGAATATGGAAATCTAATTAAAACACGTGATTATGTAAGAATTATGTAAGAGTACGAGGGCTGACTCCATGCATTACGTTGCCCTTTGAAATAAAAGTGCATCATCAACTACACCCTCATATTCCTATCAGTATGATAAGTTATATATGCTGTTTTATATGTCAGGTGGTGTGTTTTGATTGGCGTCACATTCACTGTATAATTGTAAGTAAATGTTAGTTCCTACGTTCAATTGAAAATTTACTAATATGGCATTTATCCGTAAACAACAGCATCTGTGATATTTCTCTAGTCAAAAGAGAAAAACCAAACTATGAGTCAGGACCCTTGGTACATGTATAATACTGGTGTTCAACCAGATAATATAAAAGTACATGAACAATATCCTACACTCAAGTCAAATTGTATTGAAATTTGTCAAACTAAATCGAATTATAAAAGTGTATACATTTCCAACGAACGTGTCTTGGCATAAATACATTCCATGGTTTCATTTGGCGTTCTTTGTAGACGACCTTAGGGGTACATCAGCCCCAAGAGGATTATGTCGGTAATGGTTTTATTACTTGTTGATATTTTTTAAACATTTTAATGACACTATAAATGAAACACGCCCAACTCCCTAAATAAACTCTCATATACACTATTATACATAACACACACTAATTCAACTTTGAAAATCAAAATTAAAATTGTATTTTGTGGTCTGTGAAAGATACAACATTCATGTACTGCAATATGACTATGAGTTTCATACTTACTTAGTGTGCAATCCAGAGTGTGATATAAGTCAACTCCAAACAGGAGATTATTTTATCTGTACAGTAAATACTTTTTGCGGCAGACACTACTTTACCGTTGATGACCAGTTCCAAGAGGCATTTTCATGTAAAAGGTTCAAAGTTATGTCTCATTTCATTTAAAACCAATGCTTTATGAATATGTCTCAACTGTTTCTAGCGCAAACTAAGACAACAAGTAGTTGAAGGATGTGCACATTGGTTCTGGTATATGAAAAACATGACATTAGTTGTGAAGAAAATCACTTCGTCATTTAGTGAATGTTTTTGCAATGATATTCTTCTTAGAATTTCTGTAAGCGCATTTATGATATTCCCACTTCGGTCTTGATTATAGCGGACTTGTGTTTCATCCTCTGTTATACCAGATAAAGAGCAGGAAATGATGTATCGAGCGAAATGAATGCGTGTTCAATTTATAACACTGTATATGAGCGATTTATCGTCACTATGATGCATGCTTGTACACGTGAGTGGATCATGTATTGTCGTATTATACATATGCGTATAATAGTGCTTCTAAAAAAACAAGCTGCATCTATTTAAAGACATAATATTTGATTAATATTGTACATAACATGACGAGGAAAATATTGTTTCATATACAGGGAATTTCAACGTAAAGTCGTAAGAATGTTTTCGGAGGAGAATTAATTAGTCATAGTTTGTTTAGACGAAATAAATATGGCATAAACAATTGAAGTACTAAAGTCGTTCTTTCTACAGCCCATTCAATCGATACTTAATCTATATCACTTTTTCAATAATTTAGACCTATTCAACCCTTCCATCTCGTATGAATTCAACTGTCACAAGTACCTTAGACTTCTTGCGAAGTTATGGTTTTCAATACATACATTATTTTTTCCCTCTAGAAAATAAAAACGAATTATGCATTGGAAATATAATAAACGGTGTATAAATTTACCCGGGTTATTTCTACTATAATTCAAGTACCGCGATAAAACGTAATTTACAAGACCTTTTTGAAAGCTGACTCATTCGATTATTTTCTTTGACAATATGACGTCTTGTTGGAAATATTTGAAGTATTAATAAAGTCAGTTATTACCCAAGCGACGTGTATGAGGTTTTACAAATGCCAAAGTAACTACAAAAGTACAAATATAAGAAAATGAGGTGTTTTCCAAGATATGAATGTTGAATGTTTAGAAGTTAACAACGTTTATACAATATAAAACACCCCACAATTATACAAGCCAGAAACAGGCCTTTCAGAAATTTTGAATTAGAATGTATCACATTGAAGTTACATGAACAAAACCTCCCGGTTTAACACAACCATTTCGCTACAACATGATCCAAAATGTATTGTACCAATGTACAGTCTGGGTGCTCCTAAGATACACCTTATGACAACTGATGACTTTACCCCCTATACAAAAATGCATTTGAAGAAGTTATCAATCGTGCATACAGACTCCCAGTAATTATAAGTACAAGTACATGCTGTATCATCATGTTGTAAATATATTGTTTTCAACTGTTGTTGACGGGTCCCGGAGTTAATTTCAACAGATAAGCCTATGGGAATCATGAGTTATGATGAAATTGTTATTTTTTATTAACTTGATACATGGACATTCATAATTGGTGTGGAGCTTCAGATCAGATATCAGCACAGTTGTCTTGCAATTTGGGCCGAAATGCCAAACGAGGTCCATTACTCAACATGAACACCAGGACAGTAAAGTCACAGATAATAACACACGAAATGATCAGGAATATATTACACTCCGGGACCTGATAATATGGAGAATTAAAATACTCAGTATAAAATTAGTATTACCAAAAATCTTCAGGAACAATTCACAATTCAAATAAAGTTCGAGCTTTTGCACAAAACAAAAAATAATATTTGTTTTACAGACAAATTCGATTAGTTACAGTGTTGCAAAAATACGTCCAATATGCTGGTTTGCAATTTTTAAATTGTTTTAGCACGTTATTCAATCTGATCCACGTTATGAATTTACCTTAGGAATACTCGTACAACATCTATTCGATTCCAAACTTCGTGCCCATGGTCATAGTATGCGCGTGATTTCCGATAAAAACTTAGTGATAGATTTCATAATGATACTGGAATTTTTAAATTTGTACATCGGATCAACAGTTCAGGATTTATTAAATGTGAAGAAAGAGACGCAAAGTGTAAATGTCTTAAAATGATGACAACGAATAAAACGGCTAAGTCTGTTTCGAGACAGGGATTGTGCTTAAATACATTTATCACAAAAATTTGCATTAGCGTTGTCAGCCACATGGAGTTTCTGTTGTAATATTTGCGTGCAGCATAACGATATCTTATCTTGAAATGCCTATGTTTGCATTTTAATTTTCGTGTAGTACAGTATAATCAACACCGGAAACATATCATCCCTAATTTGAAACGCCTTTTTAACATTATACTTTTTAATGGAAAAGGAAAATGCAGCCATAGTTATGAAGGATACAATAAAGGTATATTATGTCCATCTTTAAATCCCTTCTAACGACGACATTGGCTAAAACTTTCGCAATATGAATAAACGTAGTAATAAAACCACCGACTATGTACATACGGGTATATTTCAACATTAAGCTATGTAACTCGTACCGTCTCATACACGCTAAAGAATTCCTCAAACGTTTACCCAATCGCAAATGAAGGAATGAAGTAGATTGAACGAGTGCAGTGTTGTACCATGAACTGAAGTCAACATGGACATTCGCACTTGGAAGAATACACACTTTTGATTATTTTAATTCATGTACCTTTTGAAAGTTACGTCGCCTGGCCATTTAACCAATGTTTAAACAGAGTTGAAATAGCTAACAGGGTTCATACAAACAATACGAGATCGATACGAACTTTAAACTGGTTACCAAAAATTCATATATCGTACAAGGAAGGAAATCTCACTGCACAACGACATACCGAGAGAACGAAAGTTGACTGTACTTCTATTCATGAGGTATGACATGTTTAAACTGTACGAGTACATGTTCGAGCTACAACTACAACATACCTTTCAATTCCCTGCCGTCAACAACTCTTTAGGATTTTATGACTATAAACTTAAGGAAAAGATGAAAAAGTGAAACAGTTAGAAGGCAGAAGCATATTAGATTCTATAATGTATTCATTTCAAAATAGATATGAGGAAATGGGATATATTTATTTTCGTAATTGTTTTTTAATTCAGAGCGAGAGACCTGCAACGTCTAATGAACGTGCAATAATGAAATAAATAATCAATACGGTGTAGCATTATTTTTATATTCGTAAAGAGACGTTTTATGTGAAAACTCAAATCCGATATCACTGAATTGCCGACATGAATCGCACTATTACATACTGTAGAGTTTTAATCTACTTAATAAAGAAACATATTCACCTAATTAAATCCAATTATAATAGACATGTACCTTGCGAACTGATCGTTTCGTGCATTCAATTTCCTCTGTAAAAAGAAACGTGTGCAGTCATGCTTGGAGGCAACGGTAATTGGAAAATACTAGACTAATCACGATGAACTAACCATTAACACCGGGATTGCAATCACTGAAATGTTTATTGTTTTATATATATAAATCTCTGTATAATGACTGAATCATGTTAAACATCAAAAGAAATACTACAATAAAACAAATTTATATATAATTATAACAAATCATTTGAAACAATAAAATAATCTGAGCTAGATATAAAGAACGTTGATTAATAAAGTTAATTTTTATAGACAATAATGAACATAAATCTACTCGTATACCAACAAGATAAAGAAACGTACGTGTCTAAAATGGATCTAATAGTAACTCGCATTTTAGAAAAAGCAAGGGTTAATGCATGTTATTCTGTCAAGCTTCTTTGTAATTGCTGCCAGTAGGATAACGTACGTGAACATTTGGGCTTATGAAGACAATACAATTATATTAGTTACACTTGATGCGTCTTCGCTTAGTTTTTAACAAATGATTGCCCAACCTATTCACCTTCGAACGGTAATATACACATGTAATATTAATGTTACACACGTTTACCTCAAGAATCTATTGCTTGTTTTTCATACATTTTGTGGCTATACAATTTGAGTCACCGCGTGTGTGGTATTTCTTATGATAACTTCAATAATTCTTAATAACAATAATGCCACGATCTAACATGATAGTAAACATAAATAACATATACTTTATGAGTTTCCTTGTAGATAGCTCTCGACAATCTTTATTAGAACAAAATACGCCTCAGTAAAATTATAACATGTTTATGTAATTTTAAGTGAGCGTTGCCCCTGACAATACATCTGGAGATAAACATTATTTATTATCCTATTACTTAGGCACGCGGTAAATTGTCAATAATATATCATACAAAGAAGTTATTTTGAATTTGTTGCGTGTACGAAAGGACCCGTGTGTGTTCTTGTAAACACATCTGATCAATTATAGCATGCATGTTTACATGTAACGAGTATTTAAAATGATGTAAAATGCAGTTTTCAACAAATACCATTGTGTCATATTTGCACAGTGAAACCACCGGTGTCATCAATGTTTGAAATTGATAATTCAGGAACCAATGTCAAGACGATGTAAGAATTATATACGAGAGGTGTTCAACTTATATATGAACAAAACATGAACACCGATTGTGCAATATTGAATAAAAATAATTGAAATATCTTTTTTAAGCCATGCGAGAAAATTTTTTAAGTTGAACATATGATCATCATACATTGTATATTTCATTTGGTTAAAGCTTAAAACAACAATTTAGTAGATGATGTTGTTTTTCCTGTTTTTAAGGCAAAATGGCCCTTTTATAAGCATCAAGAATGTGTTAAAAAAAATTTATTTTGCGTTTTAAATGAGAACACCAGTAATATTTGTCGTAAGAAGTGTTATTAAAGTTATGTTTCCAGTAATTGTGAAATGGCACCAAAAATTGAAAATTGCCCAACATTGCCAAAACCTACACTAAAAAGTTAAATCGGTTATATGATATCTATGATGAATCCATTAGCAAAACGTGGAAAAGTACCACAGATGGAAGTGTCCATAGAAACTATCAGTGACATTATTTCGAAACAGTTGAATGCATAGTTCTACGCTGAAAATCAAGAAAACATGCTTCGCAGCCAAAAGTTTTGGAATCTAGAAATGCGAAATAAACAACATTATCTGGAAAAATTGTTTTTTTATGGCGAAGGAATGCTGTATCTTAAAGAATGTTATGATAGATTATGGTATGCTACTTCAGAAAATGTCACAAGGATAGGGAGAAGGTCATGTTTTGTCCAGCTTTGTGTGTTCGCGGCCGTTTTCATCGAAAGGCATTGGGTTTGTTATTATGGAAATACGCACATCAAAATCAATATAAATTTGACGAAAGTGAAGGCTGTGGTCTATGTACAAACCGTTTTAAATCAGGTTTTCAACAAAAAAGTGTTACCAATCGTTCCTAGTGACTGTTCCAAGAACATAGTCAGTTTCATCCAGATTCAGCTTCAAGTCACCATATACAACGCCAAATAAAAACTTAAGAATTTAACTTTGATATATATTATAACCAAACAGGGGATGTCGAAGTCTTCTCATGCTTTTACAATATAATTTTCTATCTAGTTGATACTAAAACAACGATTAAAGAAGGAAAATATAAACGTAATTATTACGAGTCTTGGACCTTCAAAACGCAAATAACAACACTCTTTACCCTAACGCTGATTATGATTTAACCGTAACGTATTGGCAATTTACAATTATTATATATACTTCTTGATACACTACTTTACACAATATAAAAGTTTTTATTCAATTTCATTGTTAGAATAACAAATATCGATGTTCATTTTCTGTTCATAAATAAGTTGAACACCTCTCGTACATGCCGTGTGTAATATATAAATCGCTCACTGGTGAAAGATTCCGTGTACGCACTATTATATAATTTCTTTGTGAAAGTAGGTCATTCTGCATTTTATCGGCGAGGACTTGGATTTTTAATTGTTTCTTCGGCTAATGTGTGGACATTGCTTAGTGCAGTTGCTAGGAATATGTAATATTGTTCCCATTCCATTGCTACCATGCCCATTATTTTAACTAGGTCAAGTTGTAGTTGTACCTCTTTGTGTTGCATGGCGTTATGTCATTGTTCTTGGTGTTTTAGGCTAGGTCACGCCCCGTTTTTTTTCCTCATTTCGTGGTGATGCAGATTTCTATGCTCGGCTGGTTAGGTTGAGTGCTGCCTTCCCTGTCATCAAATACACCCTCATTTTTTCGTATCAGTATAATAAGTTATGTATGCTGTTTTATCTGTCAGGTCGTTTGTTTGGTTTGGCGTCATATTCACTGTATAATTGCAAGTAAATGCTAGTTCCTACGTTCAATTGAATTTTAACTAATATGGCATTTATCCGTTAACAACAGCATCTGTAAGTTTTCACTAGCTGACAGAGAAACATCAAACTATGAGTCAGGACCCTTGGTGCATGTATAATACTTGTGATCAACAAGATAATATTAAAGTACATGAACAATTTCCTACACGCAAGTCTAATGGTATTGACATTTGGCAAACTAAATCGAATTATAAAAGTGTATACATTTTCAACCAACGTATCTTGGCATTTATACATTCAAATTGTTTCATTTGGGTTCTTTGTTGATGGCCTTAGGGGTACATCAGCCCAAGAGGATTATGTCGTAATGGTTTTATTACTTGTTGATATTTTATTACATTTTACTGAAATAACTTCTTCAAATGAAACACACCTAAACCCCTCAATGAACTCTCCTATACACTATTACACATAAAACAAACACTGATTCAACATTCAAAATTAAAATTGTGTTTTGTGGTCTGTGAAAGATACAACACTCATGTACTGTAATATGACTAATCACATTGAGTTTCATGGACACCTACTTAGTGTGCAATACAGAGTGTGACATAAGTCAACTCCAAAGTATTAACACGAGATTATTTTATATGCCAAGTAAATACTTATTTAGCAAGCATAGTGTTTTTGCGGCAGACACTTCTTTATAGTTGATGACCAGTTCCAAGAGGCGTTTTCATGTGAAAGGTACATAGTTATGTCTACTTTCATTTAAAACCAATGCTTTATTAAATATGTCTCAGGTGTTTCTAGCGCAAACTAAGACAACAAGTATCTGAAAGATGTGCACATTGGATCGGGTATTTGAAAAACATGACATTAGTGGTACATTTTTTTTGTAAAGAAAATCACCTTGTCATTTAATGTATGTTTTTGCAATGATATTCTTCTTAGAGTTTCTGTGGGCGCATTGATGATATTTCCACTTCGGTCTTGATAAAGTTGGCTTGTGTTTTATCCTCTGTAATACCACATAAACAGCAGGAAATGATGTATCGAGCAAAATGAATGCGTCTTCCATTTATAACACTGTATATGAGCGATTTATCGTCACTAAAATGCATGTTTTTACACGTGAGTGGTTAATGGATTGTCGTATGATACATATGCGTACAATAGTGCTCCTGAAAAACAAGCTGCATCTATTTAAATATATAATATTTGATTTATGTTGTACATTACATGACGAGGAAAATATTGTTTCATACGTGGGTGAATCAAAAAGTTCGTAGAAAATATCATAACTCACAAACCACAGCTTCAATTACTTTCAAATTTTAATATAACGTGTCTTAACTTCTAATACTGCGCCGTTATCCACTCGGCCACGGTTTCATGTACATTATAGGTAAAGATATATCGACTAGACGTCCCGCGCATTTCTGTCTTGTCGCCATCTTAGTAACGCGATTGGCTATTTAAATGGCGACAAGACAGAAATGCGCGGGACGTCTGCAGACGATATATAAAGTAAACATTTGATTGTAAACACAACATGACGTCACTGTCAGGTATCCCTGGTTGGACTGTACAACATCTATTCGATTCCAAACTTCGTGTCCATGGTCGTAGTATGTGCGTGATTTCCGATACAAACCTAGTGATACATTACATAATGATACTGGAAGTTTTATATTTGTACATTGAATCAACAGTTCAGGTTTTATTACATGTGATCAAAGAGACGCAAAGTGTAAATGTCTTAAAATGATGACAACGAATAAAACGGCTAAGTCCGTTTCGAGACAGGGATTGTGATTTAATACATTTATCACAAAAATTTACATAAGCGTTGATAGCCAAATGGATTTTCTGTTGTAATATTTACGTGCAGCATAACAATATCTTATCTTGAAATGCAAATGTTTGCATTTCAATTTTCAAATAAAACGTACATCGTAGCCCAGCTGTAGTACAGTATTATCAACACCGGAAACATATCATCCCTAATTTGAAACGCATTTTTAACATTATACTTTTTAATGGAAAACGAAAATGCAGCCATAGTTATGAAGTATACAATAAAAGTATATTATGTCCATCTATAAATCCATTCTAACGACGACATTGGCTAAAACTTTCGCAATATGAATAAACGTAGTAATAAAACCACCGAATATGTACATACGGATATATTTCAACATTTAGCCATGTAACTCGTACCGTTTCATACACGCTAAAGAATTCCTTTACAGTTTAACATTTACCCAATCGCAAATGAAGGAATGAAGTAGATTGAACGACTTCAGTGTTGTACCATGAACTGAAGTCAACATGGACATTCGCACTTGTAAAGAATACACACTTTTGATTAGTTTTGAAAGTTACGTCGCTTGGCCATTTAACCAATGTTTAAACAGAGTTGAATTAGCTAACAGGGTTCATACAAACTATACGAGATCGATACGAACTTTAAACTGGTTACCAAAAATTCATATATCGTACAAAGAAGGTTATATCACTTCACAACGACATACCGAGAAAACGACAGTTGACTGTACTTCTATTCATGAGGTATGACATGTTTTAAACTGTACGAGTACATGTTCGAGCTGTCCCGTTCAATTCCCTGCCGTCAACAACTCTTTCGGATTTAATGACTATAAAAACAAATGTGAAACAGTTAGAAGGCAGACGCATATTAGTTTAGAATGTATTTATTTCAAAATAGATATGAGGAAATCGGATATATTTATTTTCATAATTGCTATTTAATTCAAAGCGAGAGACCTGCAACGTCTATTGAACATGCAATAGTGAAATAAATAATTAATACGGTGTAGCATTTTTTCATATTCATAAAGAGACGTTTTGTGTGAAAACTCAAATCCGATATCACTGAATTGCCGACATGAATCGCACTATCACATACTGTAGAGATTAAATTTACTTAATAGAGAAACATATTCACCTAATTAAATCCAATTATAATAGACACGTACCTTGCGAACTGATCGTTTCGTGCATTTAATTTCCTCTGTAAAATGAAACGTGTGCAGTCATGCTTGGAGGCAACGGTACAGGTAATAGGAAAATACTAGACTAATCACGATGAACTAACCATTAACACCGGGATTGCAATCATTGAAATGTTTATTGTTTTATAGATATAAATCTCTGTATAATGACTGAATCATGTGAAACATAAAAAGAAATACTACAATAAAACAAATTATATATAATTATAATAAATTATTTGAAACAATAAAAGAATCTGAGCTAGATATAAAGAACGTTGATTAATAAAGTTAATTTTTATAGACAATAATGAACATAAATCTATATCACCAAGATGAAGAAACGTACGTGTCTAAAATAGATCTAATAGTAACTCGTATTTTAGAAAAAGCAAGGGTTAATGCAGGTTATTTTGTCATGCTTTTTTGTAATTGCTGCCAGCAGGATAACGTACATGAACTTTTGGGCTTTAATTATATGAAGACAATACAATTATATTAGTGGCACTTGATGCGACTTCATTTCGTTTTTAATAAATGATTGCCAAACATATTCCACCTTCAAACGGTAGCAGTTGTGTGGCTATAAAATTTGAGTCACCGCGTATGTGGTATTTCTTATAATAACTTCAATAATTCTTAATAACAATAATGCCATGATCTAACATGATAGTAAACATAAATAGCATATACTTTATGAGTTTCCTTGTAGATAGCTCTCGACAATCTTTATAAGAACAAAATACGCCTCAGTAAAATTATAACATGTTTATGTAATTTTAAGGGAGCGTTGCCCCTGAAATACATTTTGAGATAAATATTACTTTTTATCCTATTACTTAGGCACGCGGTAAATTGTCAATCATGTATCATACGAAGAAGTTATTTTGAATTTGTTGCATGTACGAAAGGAATCTTGTGTGTTCTCGTAAACACAACTGATCAATTATAGCATGCAGGTTTGCATGTCACAAGTATGTAAAATGATGTACAATGTAGTTTTCAACAAATACCATTATGTCATATTTTCACATTGAAACCACCAGTGTCACCAATGTTTGGAATAGATAATTAAGGAACCAATGCCAAGCCGATGTAAGAAGTATATACATGCCGTGTGTAATGTATAAATCGCTCACTGGTGACAGATGCCGTGCACGTGCGTATTTACATATACTCGTAGATGAAAGTAATGTGTCATCATTATGATGTAGTGTTCGGGGGAAGCTCTAAGCTTCTTAGAATTACTATTAAATATTTTTAATATTTAAGCTAATAATTTAAGGCAATACATTGAGTCTTTGTAATTAAATAGCTCCTTATTTGATGATACTTGAAGCCGTTTTCATTTTGATCATTTATATATGTGGACTGGGCACATGTGCAAACTACCGTACACGTAATTATGCAATATTCAAGCATATAAATTAATAATAAATAAACTAAGTTGCTAAAGTTAGTGCATAGTGCAACGTTTTCGGATCATCTTTTCTTAACTCTCAAATATCTGGTAACGCTTCAAACGTTTGACGAAAGTCAACAGCTCGCGAGGCTATTACTATTCGCACAGGCCTGTCTGTTTTAACATACACGTTATGTAATTAACTGTTTCCAGCTACCTATTGTTGTAGCCTGCTCTCGAGAAGATACATATTCATTGCCCAACCAGCGTACACAGCTACACAACTGTCTTAACTACCAGACACACACAGTCAACGTCTGCACTTCTAGCATATTGTACGCAGCTTACGAAGACAACGAAAGTTCATGGTATAGATCAAATACGCTCGAGATGATATTCATTCACTTAAGATGATTAAAACGTCTGACCATAGTTCACCATGAATGGTATATTTTATCACAGTTATAAACAAATGAGATAAGTAACATATTGTGTCTATCAACAAACATCCAATTCACGCACTTTACATATATCATTTCAATATGAACAGATATTCTAGTGGTTGTTTCTATTAATAAATAGGTTCTGACTCTTTGTTATGTAATAACATTGAATAATAATCATCTTATAACAAAATATAATACATATATCAACATTTGTAAACTCAAGAAATAAATGGTTTTGCGCAGAATGTTAGATAAATTTATTTTCTACGGAGACATTTTGTATGTCGATGTATCAAGGAAAATATGATATAACGAATTTTCATGCACAATTTGGCGTGCTGCTAGGCATTAATAAATGTCAAAAGATATGAATATATTTGATAATGAGACACGGTTATTTATATAAAGGCGTTTGCATAACATTAAAGGTATGAGAAAATCCGACAGGTAAGATAGCACTCAACCTAAATCAGAAATCAGAAACACCGCAATACAACTACCCTGAGCAAAACACATTACATTTTTGTATACAATTTACGAGAGTACTGTAACAGAGTATTTGTATACTTAAAAAAGTTTTAAACGGATTTTCGAATCTTCATACACTTTGTATTTTGCGACCGATTCCACCAAAGTGTCTTGTTTTGAGGTTGGGCCTATAATAAGAGACTGATATAAAACCAAATAAGACAACGTTGAGTTAGTCATACGATGTTCATATTGTTGCGACTAAAAAGTTCAATTATAGCACCAACTGCCATACAATTCCATGTCTACAAAACAATTGTTGAATATGAACCAGACATACGCGCCTAAAATAATGACGACCATAAAAAGCTGTATATTAAAATAATGACAAGGACTGTCAACAGTTTAAACTCCAGTAAAGACGTGATACTTAATAATATTGATAAGCTTTCCGTTATGTTCCAGCAGTTGACACGGTGATGACGAGTTTTAATTAATATCTATATTATCCAAACAGTGCGTCACTCACTATAGAATTGATGCAATATTTAATAAGAAAAGGTGAATGGAACTTCTATGGGTTCAATTACACTGTCTGTTAGATTAACACATAAGGATGAGAACTGACCAGGTTTGATATACGTGTACCCTTTATATTGACTTTCAGCCTCAACTTTGACAATGTCCGACAGTTGCTGTATTGGTACATTCACAAGCCATTCCTCTACATCAATTGGTAAGTATCGAAAATCACTATTCTTTCTGAAAAATCAAGGATCGCACTATTATCTTCTGGTGATGTTTTTGCCTTTTATTTTATTTAATTTTATTGTCGGGTATGTTTCTTTCTATTTAGTATACGACGTTAGTAGGCTTTTGATAATCATTATGCATCGATCAAACACACATTTTACATTTTTTACTGGTATAAGTGTACATGTTAATGAGTATATTTACCCATAGCTCTATAAATACAAAATGTACCTGTTTGATCTTCCTTCACAAAAAAGAAAGCTTAAATATGTGGACTTTGATAATCTGATTAGGATTATCTTCACAGAATAGACACATGATAACATCCAGAAACGCTAATGTTTAATGGGGCTTTTGATAGATGCTCAAGTTTTGTTGGTAATGTTTGTATTCAAGTGTATGCACTCATCACGGAGAATGGAAAATAATGATAAAACTCATTACCAATTAAAGTAATGAAATAAGTAATTTAGGCTCAACAAGTTTCCTTCACTTACGTGTATCAGATCACTAATGTATTGAAGTATCGAATGTTCGTGATGTTTGTTATCAATTTTGTTATGATATTACGAACAAAAGCTTATATTATGACATGTTCAGATTCGTTTATAATAAAACCATCCACGAGACTCTTAATTGAACAAATGATAGCCGATTATATATCGAATGCCATTATAGGCATATACATGATTAGCCCTCTGGGTACATGAGGGTAGCTCGTTCTTATCACGAGTGTGTGTTTGTCGCAACTGTCTTCTGGTATATTGTTGAATCCCAGGAGTTAAATTACAGTAATTATATAATAGCGATAAAATGTTTTTATAAGAATCACGAACTTTGTAGAGGTAACGTGATACAGAGAAAGAATAAGTGATGTCTTCAAGCGCAAACATATATAAGACAATAAATAAGCTTATCATGACTAAATTCAGAAGGCAGTATATAGTATAATATAGCATTCATGTATAAAAGTGTATAGTGACACTGAGGAGATGTGCATTGTAAGTTATTTATACGCATTTGATAATTAATGACAACGGTCCAGTGTGTGCTCAATCCTCTCTATTCCCTTTCGAAACACTTCTGAATCCTCAAAATGCATCAATAACAAGAGGAAACTGGCAATTGACAGGTCATCTGGTCAAAACATTACTCATTACACACTCAAGTAAACAGTGGCAGTTTGTTCAAAGTTACATAGGAACATTTATACACTTAAGCTCGTCTGTCAGATGTACTTTAGGTAAATGTGTCGATTGTAAACCTTCCATTTCTTCAAACCGGATAGTTCCATCAAGTGTTCTACTTATTGAATCGACAGTAAATGTCATTTGAAAGACATTTATTCAAAAACAATGGCAAACAGCTGATGGTGACAACATACTAATATTTCGAGAGGGTCAGACGGTGTATTGCTAAACATGAAGTCTTTTACACAACAATAGTTGTAAATTGATCTTGGAAGAATATGCCTTAATTAACTATTTACAGTTAGCTGCCAGGCGACAACTGAAATGTTGTGTTTTGTATTTTGTAATAACTTCAAATTAGTATCTTACGTATACTGTAGACACATTAAACAGCATTTAACTTGTTTCCGCAATAATTGCGGGAACAAATGAACGCACTTATAAGCCACTAACCTATCTTATATGCACATTATATGACCAATTCCGATATGTGGAAATCTTAATTAGAATACAATATTATTCTTTCTATAGTTAAGTGGCGTAGGCATATGACTGATTACCGTATTTATGAAGCTTATTGTGAACTATATTACGTAATTTATCTAGCATATGTTTTAAGTCTGTCAGAGGGAGTTGTCATAAAACACAGCAGTAACATAACTTGTCAATGAACTTATATCACTTAGACGGAGAACGTGACTAAAGACGGATATTACAAAATTATTATAGTCTATGAACCCATTGTGAGTGTTACGTTTACATTATACTATTATTGGTAGAATCATTCGACAACGTCTAGCTACAAACAGCTGGAGCGTTTTATATAGTACCCTGTAAAAACCTTTGAACACGAGCTAGCTCGAACCTGAGATACAAAGAGAATAGTTCATACGATTGGAAAAAGAGAGATATATAAAATTAATACGAAGAAAACAGAAACAATGTATTGTGATAGAGAAATGATTTAAACACCATAAAACTGAACTCTCGTTCCATATCGTTCATCATTCAATTGTATTTTGTGAAACATTTAGATTTACATAATATAGTCAGAATGCGGATGTCATTTTTATGAATGTTGCCTTTCCGGCGCTAATGCAAATTGTTATGTGTGACCACGCTACAGGATTACCAAACATAGATTGATTCATTATGTCAACGTGTTCTATTCTCAGCAAAATGTATATTCCTGTTGTTACGAATTAATGTTAAACATCACGCGATATAGTGCATGAAAATTCATTTTATCATTTCGTTGTTCACAAAACACATCAAATGTATTATTCCTAGAATATTCGCCTCACCTTCATTCAATTTATCAAATACATGTCGTCGTGCAGCTTATTCCATGAGTTTACATAAGTTGATTTATTCTTACAATGAATAGTTTATTTCCAAATAACAAGTAGGTCATAGAGCGATATGGCAACACATGTACCAAAGTAAATGTAAATAAAAATAGAAATAGATTGAGCGAAATCATGAAAAATGAACTTAATGAATGCAATAAACAAGTACAAACATGGATAACATGCATAATAGTGTTCAAATGTTTGGTTTGTCAAATATTTGGAAAAAAACCTGCATATTCAAGTATATTCAAAAGGGAATTCAGTTGTGTGATCAGAATACGAAAAATGAACAGCTGTTAGACTTATATTTAATTGTTTGGCTTCCATGACTCTGGTGGACACTTTGCAATTCACCTATAACTGGCTGGATTACGGAACAAAATGGTCGGGTAGCATATTAAAGCTTATAACAATACGCAAATATTCACTCAGGATATTGTATGTATTGCAGTGCGTTGATTAAGATGCCCATTGCATTTATTTATATTTTTCGTTTTTCCTCAACAATGTGAAACATATTCCTATCATGCATGTCAACCAAAGCGAAGGTGACACGAGTTTCCTTATTTATTTTTTGAAAAGAAGTTTTCGACAATAGCTTGAATATTGAATTATAAACACCATAAAGGGTGTCAACATCAAATTGGTATTATAATATTAATGCATTATCCGCCAATATAATGCATAATAACATTAAGATACGTGCCATGAGTTATGGAATAGCATTTCTCTTTTACAAAAATGTGTCAAATCCTAAAGCCCGTGTCACATATTTCGTTAACTGTTTTGTCGCATGATTTATTACTAAACTGTACAGAAAGATTAACTGATATATAAACAGTCGGGTCGCACAGACACACACGTAGGCAAACAGACAGATTGCAAGGCTACAAACACAGCTGTCACTAGATGTAATAGCACAATGGAAGTATCCCTCGCTAGCAGAACACAGAATATGTTGAAATGTCGAGAACATGGTTTGCGACACTGCTTTCATTTGGAAATACGGACGGTAATCTTATGATAGCAAACCGACTGCCGAAACTGGTATCGTATTAATGCATTTCCCGAGATTAAAGTATATAATAAATTTAGACTACGTTTTATTAATGTTGTCTTGGAACTACCGAATAACATTGGTCGCTGGATTTATTACTAGATTCTACAGCATGATGGACTTACAAGTAAAAGGTCATGCCGCAGACAAACTCGTAGACATACCAACTGTAAGGCTACGTACACAGCTGTCACTACTAGATGTGATAAAACTATGAAAATATCACTTGCTAGCAGAACACAGAAGACGTTGGAATGTCGAGAACATGGTTGGCGACACTGCTTTTATTTAGTGGTAACAATTTCGAAATCCAAACGCTAATCGTATGATGGCAAAGCAACTGTTAAAAGTGATTATCCCAAAAGTACTTCAGATAGAAATATCATAGAATACTTATGTTCATATTATGACTTGTATAAATGTTCCCGATATTTTAAAATTGCTCAAGACAGGCCTGGTGGTACGTATGATAACGATGCTTACAGTAACGTAGCTTTGCATTATTATAACAAATACAATGAATCACATACGCAGACTTTGTAGAATGAAATGTTATCATTCTGCATTGAACCGTTAATCAAACAGTACAATCATAAACTATTTACAACCTTGTACTAGTTTTTTTAATGCACTAACTGTTTCATGATGGGTGGTGAAGGAAAGTAGATTCTATTGCATTCACAGTATTTTCCAATGAGAAATTATAATTATTTAAAGTGTATTTAAGTACCCTAGACTGCTCGCTTGTTCTGTCTGGAATAACTGAATTATGTTTCATTAATGAGTATTATGGTGGTGCATTCGAGTTTATTGTATATATAAAAGCCATGCTTATGTATACGTTCCATGCTGCATCAAAGAGTGCATTCATTCAATATCATACTTACGTCCATAAGAAATTCATGAGTTTGCTTTCAAATCGTATGCACCTTATTACAAGTATCATCCTCGTTGAACACTAATACGTTTCAGCAAATTGAGTTAAAATTATTACAAAAGAAACCACGGATTTCGAGCCTCCCAAAACAAATACTTTGACGAATATCTAAAACAGACTATCCTCATAGGGATATACACTCATTAAATGTTATAAGTACACCAACACGGTACATAGCAGTACGTGCAAATAGTGCCTACAAAGTTTTTCTAGCTTGAAAAATGACAACATTTAGAACTGTTACATTACGTCCATGACGATTTATGTTTAAACATCTCGTATTATGTTTAAACATCTAAAAATTTGTAAGTAATTACGATAACTTTTATGTCTTTTATAGATGTGTTGTTATGTACAGTGCATGCATGCCGATCGGTCATTCGACATGCCGAATGGTTTTTTAACAATAACTCCAAAACGGGTGGACCTAGGATTCTTAAATTTCAAGTGGAGATTATTCATCCTCCACAGATGGACCGACTCAATTTCAAGGTCATTGGGATCAAAGGTCAAACTCACCATGACCTTTGAATACACAACAATCACTGGTCCACACTATAAGAAATACAGAATACTAGATCGTACAACTTTACAGAGAGGTTGCTTATAATCAGATGTAGGCTCCTATTAATGTTGAGGTCGATAGGTCAAAGGTCAAGGTCGTGGTGTTCTTAGCTACACTAGGCTATTTACCGCTATGAGACATGTTTGTTTCACAAACCTCTCTTGTACGGTCTGTTATCGTAATTCTTCTCCTGGTGTGGGTATTGATGGACAATGTGTATGTAACATTTTGGGACTTCGTGCGGAAAAGATCTGTTTTGCACGTGCATTTGGCATATTTTGAGAATTCACGGTTCACTGCCCGCAGCGGGCAAATTACAATTATCGAATTATCGGATATTACTGCTATACTTCTCACACTAAGACATGCAACACATGAACATGATATCATGTAGTGTAATAAAAAAGATATATGTATTACATGTTGGTGTACTTATAACATTTAACTAGTGTATTTAGTTTTCCTGTTAAATCACCAGTGCACTATGAGTAGGTCTGGAATGAAATATGTACCGAACGCCAACGATCTATCACTGGTCTTCCAATACAATATATTTTGCTAATAGATCACAACCACCATTTGTTAAGATTCTATAAATATCATGGAATTTTGTTTCGTTTTCAGTTTTACAGTGCTGTTTGAACGTAGAACCGGCATATCACCAACTCAGCATCACTTAGATATCGTATATCCTGACTTCTGTTCGTAGCATAGTGTGTTCCAGCTTACAATTACAATTACAAACTACTTATTAAACAATACATTTTCTGCGACCTTTCAGCATACTGAATCGTTGTGCACTTCGCTATGTCGTACGATCTGGGGATTAAATATACAATAGGTAAGAATAAAAATACCAACATTATCAAGACTTTAATAAACATAGGTATAACATAATTACAGGGTGTCTCATAATACATGTCCGCTTGTTGAGAACATATCACTCCGTAATGTATTGCTTTACATATCTGATTTATATGTATGATCAAAGGACATTCAAATCGATGTAGAAATTACGAAACAATTATCCAAAACAATGCATACGAAACCTTTAGAATATCAAATTACCAGTTCCAATCGTTTCTAAAAATGTGTTCCTCCCTAAAACTAGATTTTATTTCTAGTGACCCCTGATCAGTTTCTCAGTCAGTGTGGGCATTATATGGTACGACTGACTAATACTATGTCCGCATACGATATAAATTATACCCATGTTACTGTAAAATCATGCTATCTGCCTCTACGGACATTTTAGAACGTCCGTTGCTAATGACGTTAGTATAACGTATATGACGTCATAAGTTGTTGGAGTATTGACACATGATATTCTTCACCACACAATTTTTAAATTTATCTTTCATATGAGACTATGATTACCAATGTTCTAACTCAATTGGCAATGGTATGTCCCTTCAACAAGCGGACATGTATTTTAAGACACCCTGTATGTCACATACATGTATTGCATATTTTTATTTCCTTTATTTCGCCATTGTTAGCTTTTATGAAGCAACAACAAAAATGTGACATATGTTGTTATCTTAACCTCATTCACTTACTTAAATGAAGAATATTTAACATTCGCGAGAAAGAGAACATAAGTTGTGAGACGCATCCAAGTAATTGGTATAATATACATGTAGTGTATTATTTGTCTCTGCTGAGCATTGTGATTGCTCGTCAACGTTTTGCTGAGGTGCTAATCGGTGCCATGTTCACTAGGAGACGTATAAGGTGAAAACCCGGTGAGTAGATTATATAGTAACAGGGTAAATACAACTTACAATTGAAACATAAGTACATATCGGAATGGTAATTGTTCTTGTGAGAACATGTGTCTCAAGGAAATCACTAGTGTAAATAGGAAAGGAGAAGCAGGGGTATGATCGGGCGATTTGAAGCATTATGAATCGGAGGAAGTACAAGGCTTAAGGGCGGTAGGTAGAACCAAACACATGCACACCGAACATTGTGTCCATTTTAGTTAAGTATACCTAGTTTTGTATGACTGTTCACAAATAAAATTAGTGTCCACTAATGATGACAAACAGAATAACACAACAATCATAATAACTATGTATTTGAATGTGAATTGAAGTGATTGGTTAAATTCGTGTTGCATTATTATGCAGGATGGACATTTGTTTAACATCTTGAAAGCATGTACCCGGAGTATCTCGACCGGAGATTGACGATTGAGAAGATGCATGTGTCATTCGTTAATTCACCATTTAATCCATTAGTGAATTACATGCATATTTATCGTAACATGAAGATGAATTGATTCTGCTCCTGAGGATACAACCGCCGATGCATTAAAATAAATGTAGTTTGTGCAACAACCTGTCATTCACACATCACGTGTAATGTTTGTCATTTATTACAATTTCCTATGTTCTATTCACCAATTTATATACAATTTCAAATCAAACATATTGTAACAAAAACAAAACCGAGTTCATGGAATCTACATCGCCAATCTATACAGTCTTAAGTTCCCTTGTATAGGTGAAGTTACCACTTGTCTATGGCTCTTTTCAGCTTTTTAGGCCGTTCAAGCACTCTTTGACATTATAACTTCCCCTGATCATTGGGCTACCTATGGAAACCTACACTCGTGTCTCCCTGGGAAGATTATTATTTTTTTTATGAAGTTCGAGTCTTCTGTAAATATTGTTTCAACATTTTTTGTGTCACTTCGTGGAAATATTAATAGCTATTTTATTCTAAATGTTGTGACGATTTGAATCACGGTTGGACATGATGTTACTCTGGGGACGATTCACGAGTGTACGATTTTATTTGTCTTGTAGATGTTTGATTTCGTTAACTGCGGAACTTGCTTTGTTCACAAATCACGCATTCATTGTTTTAGAAGGGTTCGTTGCCATTGTTCAATTATTAAAATACGAGAGGTGTTCAACTTATTTATGAACAAAACATGAACACCGATTGTGCAATATTGAATGTAAATAATTGAAATATCTTTTTTAGACCATGCGAGAAAATGTTTTAAGTTGAACATATGATCATCATACATTGTATATTTCATTTGGTTAAAGCTACAAACAACAATTTAGTTTCCTGTTTTTAAGGCAAAATGGCCCTTTTATAAGCATCAAGAAAGTGTTGGTAGTTTTTTATTTTGCATTTTTAATGAGAACATCAGTAATATTTGTGGTAAGACGCGTTATTAAAGTTCTGTTTCCAGAAATTGTCAAATGGCACCAAAAATTGAAAATTGCCCAACATTGCCAAAACCTACACTATAAAGTTAAATTGGTTTTATGATATCTATGATGAATCCATTAGCAAAAAGTGGAATAGTACCACAGATGGGAGTGTCCATAGAAACTACCAGTGACATTATTTCGAAACAGTTTAATACATAGTTCTGGGAAAATGCGAAGTTCCTACGCTGAAAATCAAGAAAAACATGCATGCAGCCAAAAGACTTGGAATCTAGAAATTCAAAATAAACAACATTATGTGGAAATATTGTTTCATTATGGGGAAGCAATGCTAAATCTTAAAGAATGTTATGATAGATTATGGTATGCTATTTTAGAAAAGGTCAAAGGGATAGGGAGACGTTCATGTTTGTCCAGCATTGTGTGTTCGCGGCCGTTTTCATGGAAAGGCATTGGGTTGGTCGTTATGGAAATATGCACATCATAGTCAATATCAAATTGACGAAATTGAAAGCTGTGGTCTATGTACGAACCGTTTCAAATCAGGTTTTCAACAAAATAATGTTACGTATCGTTCCTAGTGACTGTTCCAAGAACATAGTGTTTCGTCCGGATTCAGCTTCAAGTCACCATATACAATGCCAAATAAAAAAAATTAAGAATATAACTTCGATATATATCATTACCAAACAGTGGATGTCGAAGTCTTCTCATGCTTTAACAATATAATTTTATATCTGGTTGATTCTAAAACAACGATTAAAGAAGGAAAATGTAAACGTAATTATTACGTGTTTTGGACCTTCAAAACGCAAATAACAACACCGTCTACCCTAATGCTGATTATGATTTAACCGTAACGTATTGTCTATTTACAATTATTATATATACTTCTTGATACACTACTTTACACAATATAAAAGTTTTTATTCAATTTCACTGTTAGAGTAACAAAATATCGATGTTCATTTCTGTTCATAAATAAGTTGAACACCTCTCGTATAATGTTGAAATTATGTATTACATTTGTTTTCATTTTGCTAATGGGTGGCAACACTCGTCTTGCACATGTTCTGTGACAGGCTTGTTGAATAGTTCCGGTTCATGTGTCTGAATATATTAATAGTTTGTATCTGAAATAAATATTCTGTCTGAAATGTGTCAACAGACAAACTTCCTGATGAAAACGATAAATAACTCCTTGTATGGTGGAATGTTTTTTTTTATTATCCTGGAAAGTATAATAATCTAAATTTGATAATACTTGTTATTAACAACGACGTTATTGCAACTTTTCTTTAGTTTCTGGGTGATGTCGGTAATTGAATACTATTGACTAGATTTATTTATGGCTATTTAAGAAATGAAATACAACACACTTCATGTATATCTAAAACGTTGCTTAAATATAAGATAAATGCTACAATAACATTAACATCCATAGTCTAGACAAAAAGATAGATACATCCCATAAGTTCTACATAAGTTGTTTCTACTGTAAAACAATATACCTAATTTGAATCTTAAACAACGCATGGTGGAGCCAATTACCTAATGTACCGTGTAGTTTGACTATATCACGCAGTTTGTCTAGCTTAATATCTTTTATGATAGTAATGATAAATAATTGAGGTTAGATTATCGGTTAATTAAACACGCTCTTACATTTCCCTTGGTTATTGACAATAACTAGGACATTCGTCTGCAAAAAGAGGATCCATCAACGTATTCAATTTCAATGTAGAGTGAGGTAAAACACGACATTTGGTAACGAGTGTTAGTTAATTCTCAAGCTCACATAACGAGTACTATCCAGCGTTAAATTATTGACAAATATGACTTCCACTAGTTAAGCGTTCTCGGTAGTATGTGTATGCTGTTTAAAGTTGTTGGAGTAGGTATAAATGCGCATGAGAAGACGTGTATTCTGTGTGATGAGTCGTTTTCAGTCAGAGTGCACTGGATATAACAAATGAGTCCATTCGCCAGGATTGCTCTTATTGTGCAGTTATGAATGAACTACTAATTATTGGCGATAAAGTTACATGTATAGACGATTGTGGTACCATTACTTCAAATAAATTTCATTGGTATAATTAAATAAGTTTGAATATATTCTTTCTTCTAAACTCCGGGTCCAATGCATCAGAAAAGAATGTCAATAATCGCTCTGTGTCTATATTTGCCTAGGCCAAACTATGTAACTATGCCAACCGATAAAGGTACATAACGAACGTGTATTAGATCTAACATGGAGAATAATTGGCACACAAGAAACCGTCACGCTAACGATGATTTGATGTAATATGAGTTTCGATTTTATTTCCAAATACAAGATATATGTACAATTCATATGTATAGAAATATTCCAATATTCAATATCATCTGAGCAGTCATCAATATAATATATAATCGTTATAGCTATTTCAAAATATGCATTCACACACAGTTTAAGTTTAAATATAATCACAATATAGCATCGTTTTACTACAGTGTAACTAATAACAAAACCAAATACAACAACAAACATTGAGAGATAGTGAGAGATCCATATATGTTAATATATTAATAAAAATAATAGTAATACGTGGGGTTATCCAAAAGTTCGTGGACTTTTGCTCTTATTCAAAAACCATTTAATTTAAAGCTACTAATCTATTGTCCCTGTACACTTGATTTATATTTTACAAGTATACCAAATATCATACGGATATGATTAAAAATAACATAAATATAGCATTTGTAAGCATGCGTGGTAGGCATACCCGGCGCACGCTCAGAAATGACGTACGACGTCGTCCTCTTGACTAAATCAATTCATGAAGATCTTAAACACTGTAAATCAGTTGTTCTTCGTTTCCCGTAACCAGCTGTTTACTTATAATATGCCAACATACTCGTTCTGTCGATGTGTACTGATTTGTGTCGTTTCTATCTCTACAAGTTGACTTTTTTTCTCTAATACCTAGGGTGGTCGATTCTAACCAACGTTACGCTCATTCGTTGAACGTTGGTTTTGTACCTATTAACATGCATCGTCTGTCACATCACCCTGACTTTCTGTTAACTATTTATGTCATTTAAAAACAATTGAATACAATGCAGAAGGGTTCATACTTAATTTGCCAAACAATTCTTGTCTTCCTTGCGGGTTTTCATAGCTGTTTATATAATTGAATTATTTTGCGACTTCAAATAATATCTTGTGACGTCATATTTTACGTTGAATTTTATATGACAACATTAACGGCCATGTTCATAAAATGACGAATATATAAGATATAACCTTTAAATTATAGCAAAATATCGGTATGACCTTACTCACCACGAGGACGCATTTTTGTATTTCTAAATAAAGAAACACTGTAGCAATCTGCAATAACGTAACGCATTTTACTGGAAAAAATCTGCAGTGCGCCGCTAACGCATTTTTGTGTTACTATGGCAACGTGTTACTCTGGATACAAAGGGTACTTTACAAAAATATTTTGAGTTTTTGTTTGCAATAGATTAATGTCACTGTATGGTAATTTTCATACTGATCTGGCTTAAAATAAAATAATTAGAGCAAAAGTCCACGAACTTTTGGATAACCCCACGTACATATTATGTCTTTGACTGTGTTGTGATGTTTCTAATTTCTGTGCTCGGCTGATTGGGTTGAGTGCTCCATTCCCTTTCTGATTTTTCTCATACAATTTTTATGACAAAATATAGTGATGTTTCTATTTTTCTTAAAATTTCCGATTCATTATTTCAATATAGAGAACAATAAGCATGGTATCGTGAATATATAGTTTGCTGTATCCGAATCATTATTCAAACGTTTCACGAATGTTGATAAATGTTAAGAAGTTGTAAAGAACATTATATACAAGTGTTTGTTTTTCCCCTACAAATTTAGACTTTACATTGTTACAGTATCCTACTTGTTAAATTATGTCGTTAGCGAAATTGAGCACCATAACCGAAATGAAACACACGCCTTCAAAAATAAAATGAAAAGTCAACACTTTCCTCTTGTTTAGTTATCGACTTCCTGAGTCTGGCATCAACTATTTCGACTATCCTCTGAATAGTTTGAGTTATTTAAGACGATTTAGTGTGCCGGCATGCCACAGCGATATGATATTGTTAAAAACATGAGCACATTCAAGTTACGACTAAGGTGCTAATTACTACTATTGAAGCCTCTCCATCACTCTCAACAACATTATCGCCATGCTCATCTATCAATCTGTCACGTATTAGTTAGAAAACACTTATTACTTTGAGGAGGTAATTTGTTGTAATAGAACAGTAAATGACTTCATACATCAAACTACACGTAATCCAAAAACTCGTGAGTTAAATGCTTAACACGTTTCTGTTGAGTTACATATGTTATCATTAAAGAATTTGCATCGTGCGTTACTTCAGCCATGGCAATAATAGAATATAAGGGGAATATAGCTTATTTATATCGTTCTATTTATCAGTTTAAAACTGTCTGGCGACAAAGGATGGATGCACGTTGATATAAAGGCATACATGTGACATGACAAACATGTACGGACGGATAGTTCGAGTTGAACAATATAATTTAGGTGCGAATAGGTTAATTGTGACAACAGATTATAACAAACAACTTCGAGACGAGCTTCGAGATTGATGGCAATATTTCATATATACACAAACGCAATAATCATGACTTCCGAAATAATTTCGACATAACGACACATTCAATATAAGCCAATTCGATATAACCACAGTTGACTGCACTTCAATTAATATTTTTGAACCTGGTTACAGTTACTCTAGGAGAACATGTAGTTCATTCCAATGAGTTATTAACTGTTTATGATTATAGGAATAAATAAAACATCAATAAGTGATAAAAGTAAAATGGGGAAATATCTTATAATCTAAGTATCAAAGCTTAACTAAGACTTTTCAAAGTTGTATTGTACTTGAAAGCTAGAAATCATTAAACATGCAGCGGCTATTAGAACATACAACCATGAAACATGAACAAAAATGCTGAAACAAAATGCCGATCATAGCCTATATTTGCCAATAAGCTCCTGCTGAAATATTGCTAGCATTTGAAAGCCTGTACCAGAACTACACTACATTGTAACAGTACTTTTAGATAATTAAAGTTAATGGGGAAGATTTAACTCTGAATCAATATTGCGATCAAATAGTCCGAATAGAATCGCACACTTAGCAATAGCGTAAATTAACTTAAAAAGCGATAAATACACTTTATAGGATTCAATCATAACAGACACGTACTAAGCGAACAGATCGTTTCGTGCAGTCATGCTTGAGGGCAATGATCATTGGAAATTACTAGGCTAATCCGGATGAACTAACCTTTAACAATTCCAGGTGTGCAATCATTGCAATGTTGATAGTTTCAAAGGTAAATCATGTCTTCGTTTAATGACTGCATCATTTCGAACATCAAAGGGAATACTACAACAAATGTAGATATCATTAATATAAATCATTCAAACTAGTAAAATAATCTGAGCTAGATACAAATAACTTTGCAACTCCATTTAGTGTTAACGAAATGATTACCCAACCTATTCCACCTTTGCGAGATAACATAAACTTTATATTACACACGTGTGCCTCAAGAAACTATTACTTGCTTTAAATACGTTGAGTGGCTATATAATTAGAGTCACTGCAATGCGTGTGTGGTAATTCTTTTAATAACTTCAATAATTCTTTATAACAATAATGCCACGATCGAATATGGTAGTAAAATAAATATCATATGCTTTATGAGTTTCCTTGTACAAATGTAGATATTCCTTGAAAATCTATATTAGAACAAACAAACTTCTACAGTAAACATTTTACATTTTTATGTACTTTTAAAGTGTATAGAGATATATTTTAACAGTCATTCAACGTCAAAATAATTACTAGAATCGTTTTTAGTATGATACTAGACTACCTTAATGGCAAATTAAAACTTTTGGATCGGTTCTGTGTACTTTGATTCAATCATCTTAAAACAGGCGATTCTTATGAAAATGGACAGTTTGTATTTCCAATAAATCGCAGAGAGTGTTCCTGGTGAAACTGAAACGAAAGATAATCTAATGGATATGAAAGCATAATTGTTTTTCAGTTGTTGAAACTTTAAAAAAAAACTTCCGATATAGCTCTATACACTTTAAGTGAGCGTTGCCATTGCCAATACATTTAGAGATAAAATATGGTTATTATCCTATTACGTAGGCATGCATTAAACTGTCAATCATCTATTATACAAAGGATGTTCTTTTGAATTTGTTTCGCGTAAGAATGGTCCCTTGTGTGTTGTTGTTAAAGCAACTGATTAAAAGCATGCGTGTTTGCATGTCACGGGTGTTTAAAATGATGTGCAATTAAGTTTTCAGCAAATGCAATTATGTCATATTTTCACATTAAAAACGATCGGTTCCAGCAATGTTTTAAACGATGACTAACAAGCCAATGCCAAGACGATTTAAATACTAAACACATGCAGTGTGTAAAATATAAATCACTCATTGGTGACAGCTTGCGTGTACGTGCGTATTGGTATATACTCATAGACGAAAGGTATGTTGTCATAGTTATGATATAAAGTTCGGGGAAGGCTAAGCCTCTTAGAAACATCATTACCAAACATCTTATTATCAAGTAAATGGATTAAGGCAATATGTTGTGAATGAGCATTTATGTAACTCCATATTTGTGGATGGTTAAAACCCTTTTGTTTTGATCATTTACGGAGCAATACACATGTTAATACATTGCATGTGCTATTCATCTGGCGTGTGTGCATTAATACACAAATATCGAAAGGAGCATTTTATGTAATTATAAAATAGACTTTCTCTAGCGCGAATACATGTATAATGTCCTAATAAGTACACACATCCACACGAAATATCAATTGTACAAATTTGACAAATATACTGACCTCATTCACTATAGAATATAGTGGTATACCGTACATGTGTTTTTATTTATCGTCTTGCCAAGTAATGTTTTTCAAAACTCTGAACTCAAATATAACATCGAACAAGCAACTTAACGATCGTTGTTGGGTTTTATGGACTTGGACTTTCGTGGACTTTTAATTGTTTGTTTTGCTTATGTTTGGGCATTGCTCAGTGCAGTTGTGTTGTGGTGTTACTGATTCCTGTGGTCGGCTGTTTAGGTTGAGTGCTGCCTTCCCTTTCAGAATTCCTCTTTTTAAATGTACAGTCGGTTGAATTGGTATATTTCGATTGTAAAACGCCATTTACTAGGTTCGTTTCCATAAAAGATACGGTTGTTTCCAGGGGTTTCTATGTTGGTGGTTATCATATTTACGCTAAGTGTTATACAATATCGTAGTAATTAAAGTATGTTTCTATGACTTATACCAATATCAATATGATTTATTGTAAATTTGTAATGGGATAGGTTTATGAATATCACCTTAAAGTTATTTCTTTCAAAATAACTAAAACACATTTTTGTACCTTTATATTAATTTTGTTCTGTGCATTGTAAAAACAACATGGCATCTCGATATCTATAAATCTGTCTAAATCCATCTTTTATGGTACGTAAATAAAAGGTTCATAACAATTAAGATCCCTTTGTAACATTATCTACTAACTAACTAACAATCACTAAATACGTATTAAATGCATACCATTAACTCATAAATATTGGAACATTATACACGTTTGAACGTTATGTATATTGTATAAGCTTATAATTGCCAGTGGGTGAATTAAGATATACGTTCATAAGTTCTAAGTTTCATTTAGCTTATCCGCATGCAATATGTCAAGAGTTATACTAATCGTAATGGAATCTGACAATCACAAGATAAAGCTATTAACTTAATGATGTTATGTAAGAGAATATAAAGACAATAAACATAGTAAATTAAACGGCATTTAAAACTTGAGCAGTCGTGTTTTGTATCAATCATCGGCAATAAGCAGCCTAATATTGCAATCTAATTTAAACACGTAATTGTGCCTGATTATATTGTCCAGAGTACGAGGACTGTTCAAGAAATGCAACTCTATGTATTTCGTCGAATATCTGCATTTTCGGTCGTCAAAATTGGTATATGTACATTTAATTTAAAAAAAGAATCCCGCATTTGAACTGATTAGACGGCTAGCGCAATAACTATTTAGCTATTTACCTATTTAATTGAACATTGACTATCATGTTAAAAAGTAAATTTACCTTCACTCACCTGTCTGGTCATACAAAATGTAAATGCCGAAAAGTCTGAAATAGAAAACTTTTGAGTACAACCTCGAAATTACATTTAAAATTGCAAATGTTGGCATATTAGGTACACAATGTATATTAGATATGTTTTAGACGCTTACAAGATTAATTAAAGGTAGACGTAAAAAGGTTTACATGTAAGCCGTACTTATTCATACATTATTGTAATCGAGCTTTTTGACAGCTGGAACTTGGGGACTTCATTTTCTCGTTCCGTTACTTGTGTTATGTTTTGCTTTATGTTTACTGTGTTAAAATGCTTCATCAACAACATTTTCATGTTTGTACGTTACGTACAATTCTGTTTTTTTCTGTCAGCTGGTATGTTGTGTTGCCGCTACTGAATAATTGTTAGTCAATACTATTTTTAACGTTCAATTGAAACTTATCAACAATGGCATTTGTATGTTAGCAACAACATCTGCTATCATTCAATAAATGTTAAGGAAACATCACAATGAGTCACGACCCTTGGTTCATGAATACTATTAGGGTTCAACAAGATAATATAAAAGTACATAAACAATATTCTACACTCAGGTTAAATGGTATTGACATTTGACAAACTAAATCGAGTTATAAAAATGTATACATATCCAACTAAAGTATTTTGGCATTTATATTTCCCATTGGTTTCATTTAGTATTATTTGTTGCTTTATTGAAGACCGTAGGGGCAAATCAGCCCGAAGAGGATTATGAATGTAATGGTTTTATTTTTTATTTGTTGATATTTTAAAACAATGACCTAATTTCTTGAAATTTAACACAGATGAATCCCTTAATGAACTGTCGTATACAATATGACACATAACACACACACTTATTCGTCTTTCAAAATTAATATTGAAATTGTGTCGTTTGCGAAAGGCTCACCGCTCTGTACTGTATTTTACTAATTATTTAAAAAAAAACATTATTTTGCTGGTAAAATACTTATTTCGCAATAAGGAATACGATTTTTGTCAACTTAAAACTATTTGCGTGGAATTTGGTTAAAGTAAAAACTTGGTGAGCAAGCATACAATGTAGTATAATTGGATTTTTCGACCACACTACTTTACAGTTCATGACTAGTGCCATGAGGCATTTTCATTTGAAAGGTACATAATTGCGTCATATTGCATTACGAAATCAATGCCTTGTAATAGGACACATATTTGAATACTGCATTACATGGCGCTTCTTTAAAGTCTATTTTCATGACAAAAGTGAAGTCCAAAAGGTTGTTTTTTCCATAACTAAATATTTGCTTTAAGACAGTTGTTTCTTGTTTCTCAAAATATTAATTTTGATTGCACCTTGATTGACCTTCTCATTCCAAGTCAGCGTACTAATATTCAAGTGTTTCTAACTCAAACTAAACTTTTTTGACAGATTTGCACATCGTTAATGGTGTTTGAAAAACATGTCCTTGGTGGTGATGAAAATTACATCGTTACTTGTCTCGAGTATGTTTTTTGCAATGATAGCCTTTTTAGAATATGATGAGCGCGTATATGATCGTTGAGCGTAGTGTCTACTAACCAGGATTTTACTGTTTACGATGTTTATGACGAATATGATTTAGACAGAATATGTTCACGTATGCAAAACGTTGTCCAAATGACAAAGCAGTTGCCGAGACAAACATGAGGCAAAGTCGTTCTGTGAATTAGTCATCGTTTTCAATACTTAATATATATCTCTTTTCATTAACTAAGAACATTACATCCGCTCCATCTCGTAGGATTATCTGTCACAAATTACTAAAACTTCTTGCGTCATTAATATTGTTTCCAAAGCATACATTACTTGTCCCTGATGAAAATAAAAACGAATTAAGCATTGCAAACATAATAAACGGTGTATAAATTGTCCAGAAAAATGCCTCATATATTTTAGTATCGCAATAAAACCTAATGTACCGGACATTTTTGAAAGAATCGCTGGCACTTTCGATTCTTTGGTTGTAAATATGATATCTTGATGGGAATATTTGATGTAATAAATATAGCCAGATATAATTTAAACGACGCTAATGCGATTGAACAGTAGCAGAATGAGCTAAGATAATACAAATGTGAGGAAGTCAAGGACATTACAAAATATGAATGTTCAATGTTTAAAAGTAAACAATGTGAATGCAAAAACACCACATAATTCTACAAGCCAGAACCAGGCATTCAACTTAATTGAATAAAACACGTTTCGCCCACCACCACAGCATGCAAACCATCACTGAAATATGAATATGCAGAAATGAAATTTGCAGTTTGTGTTTAATTTGAATTACAAAATATCACATTGAATAAAAGGTATGAGGAAATCCGACAGGGATGACGTTATACGATCAAAACATTCTAGTTTTAAGACGGCAGTGTCCTGCTGAGTTTATTGATCATGATACAGAAAATATTGTTCCAACGCATGAGACTTGAGTTTTTAATTTATACATCAAACTGACGGTTCATGTTTTACAAGGTAGACAAGGAGACGCCTAAAATTGGTGGCAAATGTAACGTCTGAGCGCATGTTAATACAGAGATTGTGCTTTAATGCATTTATCACAAACTGTAGCATTAGCGTTGTCAACCAAATATAGTTTCTTTTCAAATATTTGCGTGTAGCATGCCGATATTTTATCTTGAAATGCATAATGTTACATTTAAATTTCAAATAAAACATTTATCATAGCCCAGCTATAGTGCAGTATCAGTAATGCCGGAAAATATATCATTCTTAATTTTAAGACGCCTTTTTAACATTATACAGTTTTAAAGGAACACAAATATGCCTCATGCAATCATTGTTATGATAGGCATTATAATGACCATCTTTATACCCCTTCAAACGACCACATTGGCTACAACTTTCATAATGTGAATCATTATAATATTAAAGCTACTGACGATGCAGATGTGCCATATATGCACACGGAAAATAATCTTAAGAATAATTTCAAACGTTGTCCTGTAACTCGTTCTGTCTCATAACAGCTTAAGAATTCCTCACAAATTACCCAATCGCATTCTTTTATTAAATTGCTGATATTGGAAATGCACACATAATACCGCTAAAAAGAACTTCCTGTCAAGATCCCAAATTAATTGGAATGAAGTGGACTGAAGCGTCTGTTAGCTAAATCCTGGTAGAATGACAAACGTCGGAATCTATTATATTGATATCACAGAAAAGATGGATTGGTAAAAATAGTCAGACACTTTTCTCGTTTCGGTGATCAACCTAAACATATAGGGTCTTTCTCTGGCTGTATGAAGTGTCCAACGTATTATCACTTGTTTAGTGTACATGTGTAATCAAGTGTATAAAACGTTGTCAAATTGTGAAAGGCAAAACCACATCAACGAGTTCAGTGTGGTTCTATAGATACATTTAGCACGTTTGTTGTGTTGATGTTTATCAATCAATATAAAATGATTCAAGAACTGAACTCGACTAAATTGAACTAAGTATGGACAAACTAGGGCAGTTCACACTTGAAATGTATACGCACTTTTGATTATTCTATTTCTATTTCTATTTCATATCACCTTTTGATAGTAACGTCGCCTTCCGTTACATAATGTTGATATTAAGGGGCAACGATAACTTAATTCATTTAAAATATCTATTACTCACCAGTAGCGATCCAGTGCAATTAAGTAGTTTTGCGGTACGTTGAAAATTCGTAATCTAAGCTATACACTTGACGAATGTACTAAGTACACACTTTTAAAGCTAGAATAAATCAAAAATGTATTCATCTTAACTCAATAAAACTTTATAGATAGAATATTTGGGCGATTGGGTTTAACACAGAAGAAGAAAAATCTAGAATTACAGAAATCATTGATGCATGAGGTAAATGACATATTCCTATTTTTCCGTGCAAACTACCTAAATATGTGAATTTTGGTATAAATTATTTCATACACGATAAACAGTGAGCACCCAAACATAAAAGTAAAAGCCAGGGTGTCCAGGAAGGGGGTGTGGAGTGTTGCACACGGTTGGACAGGGAAAGGAGTTTTTTCTGGTACCAGTTTGTAGATTAAATTAATTCGTCAAGAAACCTATAATTATATAGAGCGCGAATTTTAATTGAATACCGAGCACTTGAGATAAGAATGCTCGAAACTGGCATGTAAAATAACGGGTAAGTTTTATTGATTAATTGTCTATTTTGAGGTTTTATTATATTAATTTCCACTGCACTCCTTTTAAAGTCCACCATCCACCCCCTTTATCATCAGTTTTATCTTGCAGAGATGCTGGATGAGATACTTTATAATAAGCTAACTGTGCTGTTTGGTCACTATAATAAACGTTTTTGGCATATATATTTTCGCCCTCTTTTTGCCCATTATTGTTAACTAGGTCAAGTCGCAATAATGCATCTATAAGACGTATTAACGTAAGGCCATTGTCCTTGGTGTTTCAAACTAAGTCAGGGGGTGGTTGTGCCTCATTTGGTCGCCGTTTTGGCACGCGTTTGTGCGGTTGGGTCGCCGTGCGGAGAAGCCAGTTTTGCATCGAACTGCGAAATTCCCATCACTTGACCTAATTGTACCGAGTTTAGAACCTTTAAGGTATGAAACAAACTTCCGTACCCGAAGTTGGCTTTCGATTATACCACATACCATTTTAATAACATTATGTTTTACGTTAACATCGGGCAATATACACATAGCCCCATTGGGTAGCATTATTACTACCGCCAGACGATGCGAATACCATTTGCCTTCAGTATACCTTGTTGCAAAGTTTCTTCGTTTGGACATTTTGACATGTCGTTACACTTGATGCAACTCCATTTATTTTTTGAACGAAATGATTGGCCAACCTATTTCACCTTGGGAGGCAACATTTACTTTATGTTACACACGTTTGGTTCAAGAAATTATTGGTTGCTTTTAATACGTTGAGTGACTATATAATTTGAGTCCAGACATGCGTGTGTGGTATTTCTTTTAAAAATTCAAATAGCCTTAATAACAGTAATTCCACGATCGAACATGGTACATTTAGTGAAAATAAATATCAAACGCTTAATGAGTATCCGTGTAGATAGTCCTTGATAATTTATATTAGAACAAAAACGCCTACAGTAAAAATATAACATGTTTATATAATTTTAAGTGACCGTTGCCACTGCCAATACATTTTGAGAGAAACATTATTTATTATCCTATCACTTAAGCACGCAGTAAATTGTCAATCAATTATTATGCAAAGAAGATATTCTGAATTTGTTGCACGTAAGAGAGGTCCCTTATGTGTTGTCATAAACACAACTGATTAAAAGCGTGCTTGTTCGTATGTCTAGAGTATTTAAAATGATGTACAATTTACTTTTTAGCAAATATAATTATGCCATATTCTCACATTAAACCACCAGTATCATCAATGTTTTAAACATATGATTAACGAGCCAATGATAAGCCGATGTAAGAACAATATGCATGCAGTATGTAATAAACGTACATTGTATAAATCGCACATTGATGGCAGCTTGCGTATACGTGCGTATTGGCATACACTCGTAGATGAAAGTAATCTTGTCACGATTATGATATAGTGTTCGAAGAAGCACCAAGCCTCTTAGAATGACCATTGTAAATGTATTAATATCAAGTTAATCGATTAAGACAATACGTTGAGTCATAAAAATTAAATAGCTTCCGATGTTTGACGGTTGAATCCGTTTTATTTTGATCATTTAAAGATTCGGTCCGGTGACATTCCACAAAATACCGTACAAGTAATTATACAATATGCAAGCGTATACAAACAATATCAAACCAACTATTTTACAAACGTTAATACATTGCATGTACTATCCATCTGCTGTTTTCGAAAATATTCATTTACTCGGTTCGTGTACATAAAATATAAGGTTGTTATTTATTGTGCTCTCAGTTGGTGGTTCTTTTTTCATTATGTTAATTATTGTTATACAAAATCGTATTAAGATGCTGAAAAATATGCAATTTAAATATTTTCCGTGAGCTATTCTGATATCAACATGATTTATTATAAATTTGGCATACTTTTATGTATTTCGCTTTATTTCTAATAAAAGTATTTAAACGTTTTGTCTTATAGAAACTTATTTTTGTACATTATATTTGTTTTTCACGTAATAAGAACGACGCGAAATCTCGTTTTTTGCAGATATGACTGACTAAATGCATTTTTATGGTTCGGAAATAAATGCTTCATAACAATTAAGATCCATTTTATCTCTAATACAATATGCATTGTACGTTATAAAACGTAAGATATGCTTCTACTTGTTGTTTATTTCAAAGATTCTTAGAATCAGTAATTGCGTTAGAGGACATTCCCAAAATAAACTTTATATAGTTTCGGTACAAGTGACCTGGCTTTAATAAAACCTAGCGTAGTCTCTACATTGCTTCGTAAGAAAGTTTTGAATACTTAAAATAAACAACTCTAATTGAACAAGGGATAAATATAGATATGCGATGTGTAATAAAGGCAATCAAGTGCATAAAGTTATCTTTCATCACAAGCATTATGATGCTCAAAATTCATTCTACTCATCAGTAGAAAAATGAGATGTAGCCACACATCCAAGGACAGTCTTGCGTTAATGATTCCCTCGAAGGAATAATTATACACCCATTTTCTGTAAAATAACATAATTCATCAAAATGAAACAACATGAGACTCGTAGAGTGCGCACCCAATGCAAAATTACAATGACATAATGCAAAAACAAAGTAATTCTCTACACGTGACAAAACATCAATTACTGGAACCTTTGCATGCCAAATCTGATGTTTGAATTTCATTGTCATAAAGTTTCAATTCATTGACAGTAAATTAAATGTGATATAGTTTATCTATACATGTATATTCGTGGCGTATAACGGAGAGGCGGTCTTAAACCGAGATGGCTATAAACGGAAGCATCTGGTAACTTTGATTTCAATTGCTGGAACGTGATGTATCATTATCTACTAACTAACTAACTAACAATCACTAACTACGTATTAAATACACATTATGAACTCATAAATATATGAGCATCATAAACACTCGAAATCTATATTTATTATATTAATTTATAATTGCCAGTGGGTATTTAAAATATACGTTCATTAGTTCTAAAAACCATTTATTTAGTCCTATCCGCCTGCAATATGCCGATAGTAGACATTAATCATAATGGAATAGCTGACAATATCCGCGATAAAGCAAATAATTTAATTTGGTGCTGTAAGAGAATTTTACACGAATAAACATAATACATTAAATGACATTCAAAACTGGAAAAGTCATGACAGTTTTATATCAATCGCTATTTAATGAGTAGCTATAAGCTATCGATTATGGTAATGTTATTAAAACACGTAATAATAAATATGTCTGGTTAAATTATCTAGAGTACTTACGAGAAATGCAGCCTCTGAATGGTCGATCGACAAACTTGACAGGTGTATAAAATATCGTATCAGGAAAACAAAGTCAATTTACCTTCACTCATCTGTCTGGTAATAATACAAACTATAAATGTACATGGGTAATGTATATTGTGCTCATAGCACAACTGACTTAAATAAAAAGGTCATTTGAAAACAAACTCGAAGTAACATTTGGAATCGCAAGTTTTGGCTTTTCAATTTTACACTGAGTATTTAAATGTAATTATGTTTTAGACGCATTAACTTTTAATTAAGGGTAAACGTAAAACGGTTTATAACTAAGCCGAACATACCGTTGGGAAATTCATACATATGTTATATTCCTGTATTTTGAACTACTGTTTATGATGCTTATTAGAATATGATACACAGAATAAGTACACCCATGTAGTAGACGTTGTGCGAATGATAAAGCAGTTGGCAAGACAAATAAATTGCAAAAGTCGTTCTGTCTACAGCCCATTCAATAGATACTTAATCTGCATCACTTTTGAATAATTAAGGCCAATACACCCCTTCCATCTCGCATGATTACGACTGTAACAAATCACCAAGACTTCTTGCGACATTAATAACGTTTCAAAGGCATTTATTTTTCCCTGAAGAAAATAAAAACGAAGTATGCATTGGAAATATAATAAACGGTGTATAAATTGGCCCGGGATATTCCTACTATGATTTAAGTACCGCGATAAAACGTAATTTACAGGATTTTTTTGCAAGGACAAGTATCGCTCACACATTCGATTTTTTTTTGTTTGAAAATATGACGTCTTGGTGTAGTATTTGAAGTAATTAACAGAGCAAATTATTACCAAAATGACACATATGAGGTTTTACAGTCGCCAATATACAATGAAAGTACAGGTATGAGAAAATCAAGTTTCTTTAAATGTTGAATGTTTAGAAATAAACAATGTCAATGAAATAAAAGACACCACATAATTCCATAAAGCAAGAACCAGGCATTCGACTAAATTCATTGCGACCTTTTTATCCCACCATCACAATATGTTGGCATCTTCGCAATATGAATATTAAGACAATGTGCAGTTTGTTTAAATGTTTAATAACACTGTATCACATTGAAGTTATGTGATCAAAACATTTAGGTTTTATCATAAACATTACGCTGTCGAGTTTATTGACCAACATGATCCTGACATACATTTGAAGAAGTTATCATTTTTGTATACAGAATGCCGATCATTATAACTACATGTAATGAACCGAGGTTAGTATTCTAAATATACATTTGTATTTGATCAATTGTTGGCGACTGGTGTGAACTTCAGCCAATTACATCAACACAATGAAAATGAACTATGATAATTGTTTTATTGTTTATTTCAATATGTACATTATTTTAAGCGACTGATTGGCGTTCAAGATCCGATATCAGCACAAAGTTCCAGCAATTCGAGTTAAAATTCGAATTCAGGAAAACAACTCTACATAGACATCAGGACAAGAAAGTCACACACAAGGACAAATAAAACAATCAGGATCATATTACACTCCCGAATCTAATTATACTATATGAAGAACTAAAACACTCTAAACAACATAAGTATTGCAACTCAGTACATAATCGATTCGTTACAGTGTTGCAACAAAGACGTCATACCGATATGTTGGTTTTGAGTGGTTCAACCTCTTTATCACGTTCTTCTATCCTTGTTCTGTGTGTATTCTATGTATTTACTGTAGACATACTAGTACAACATGTTTTTGATTCCAAACTACGTGTCCCTCTTTCCATCTTTATGATATTCATCTGCTTTCTGATACAAGGTTAGTGCAAACAATACACAATGAGTCTGGATTTTGAAAATAATAAATACACATCAAATCAACCGTTCAAGTTTTACAATGTTACACAATGAGACGCATAGTGTCAACGTCTATAAATGATGCCAACAGGAAATCGTCTTAGCAAATTTCCATACCAAACTTGTGCCTTAATACATTTATCACAAACTATTACATTAGCGTTGTCTGCCAAAAGGAGTTTTTGTTCAAATATTTGCGTGTATCGTATATTGAAATGCATAGTTTTGCATTTTTATTTTAGAATATAATACAGTTCATGTATCTGTAACGCCGGAAAACATGTCCTTCCCTACTGGGCACACCATTTTACCATTATACATTCAAACTTTTTAATGCAGCAAAAAGTGCCTCATGCAGTCATTGTTATGAAAGGTGTATTGGGTCAAACATGTGTACTGAGATACCAGTGTAATAGTTATGCCATTGAAGGTACGTAATCGCCATATAAGCGCAAGTTTTAGGTTACATTTCAAACGTACAAAAGGTATGAGAAAATTCGACAGGGAAGGTAGCACTCAACCCAACAAGCCGAACTCAGAAATCAGAAACACCACTACACAATTACCCTGAGCAATGCACACATAAACCCATGACAAAACGGCGTCATAATGAGGCACAACAACCTCGGGGAGTGACCTAGTTTAAAACACAAGGATAGTGACCTAACGTTATGCGACCTAAAGAAGCACAACTACAACTTGACCTAGTTAAAATAATGGGCAAGGTAGGAACGGCATGGGAAATAATAGTACATATTCCTAGCAACTACATTGAGAAATTATACAGTCCGTACTGTCTCACACCGTCTAAAGAACTACGCAACTTTAACCAATCGCATTTTTTAAATAATAATCTCACATCGCAAATGCATACATACATGTATAACCGCTAAATACGAACTTCCTGTAAATATTCCAAATGAATGGGAGTGAAGTAGATTGAAGTATTAGCGTCTGTTATCGAATCCTGGTAGAATGAGAAACTTCGGAATCTATTATATTGATAGGACGTTAATGACGGATTAGTGAAAATAGTCAGACACTTTTCTCGTTTCAGTGATCAACGTTGCATCATTGAGATAAAAGTAAAGGATCTGTCTCTGAATGTATAAAGTGTCGGACGTCTAGTCGATGATATATTCATAATCTTATATATTACATATTATCAATTAGAAGGACATATTTATTTCACGAAAGAGTACAGTGTTGGACCATTGATACATTTATGAAAATTAGTTTTCCACTTGACTACATATTCTGTCGTGTTAGATACATTTCTATACTCGACGTGTTGCTAGTAAATTAAAAACAGTCAAGTTACCAATTGTCTATGGTTCATTTCGGTTTTTAATCTACTTAAGCACCCATTGAAATTTTAACCTCTCATGGTCATTAGGCTACCTACAATACATTCGTGTCTCCCTGAGGAGACATTTTCTCTCCTGTGGGTGTGGCAGTCAATCTCGATATGCGGCGTCCTGGAATAGACACTGCCATCACAGGTACACCAATTTACACCTTGGTGGAGTGGAGCATGTGGGTAACTCTTCCTCAGTAAACTCACCAGTGGTCCAGATTGAGATTGAACCCGGAACCTCTCGATCCCGAAGCGCGCGGCCTAATTTTATGCCACCGCTCCCCACATAAAATAATTCCCTGTTGATATAAATAACAAATACCTTGGTATTCACAAAACACTTTTTTGTGTGGCTTTATATCAATAATTATCAACTGATTCAAGTACTGAACTCGACTAAATTAAACTAATGTCAGTTAGTATAAACTAGGGAAATTCACAGTTGAATGAGCTAATGGAGACCTTACAAACAATACGAGATCGATATGAACTTTCCTAACTTTCATGACTATAGAGAAAAGGATAAAAAATCAAAATGTGATACAGTTAAAAGGCAGAAGCATATTAGAATCTAGAAAGTATTTATTTACAAAAGATATGAGGAAATCGGACATACTTACAATCATAATAATTGTTCTGTATTTGAAATCGGGGGAATGCACAGGCTAATTGAACATACATACATTCATAAAATAAAATCTATATATAATTACTACGTTGTAGCATAATTTTATATTCGTAAAGAGAAGTCTTATGTGCAAACTAAAATCCGATATTACGACCTAAGAGTCCGACATGAATCGAACTATCACCTTGAGTTAAAATGTACTAATAATGTAAGACGTTCAACTAATTATATCCAACTATAATAAATACGTACTTTGCGAACTTATCGTTTTTTGCATTTATTTTCTCTATGTTGTCATGCTTGGAGGCAGCGGTAATTAGAAAAAGACTAAACTAATCACGATGAACTAACCTTTTACTCCGGGCGTGCAATTATGGCAATGTTTATAGTTTAGTAGGCAAATCATTTCTTAGTATTATGACTGAATCATTTGAAGTATCAAAAGGAATACTACAATAAAACAAATGTATAATTATATCATTAACATAAATCAGCGAAATAATCTAAGCTAGATACGTTGAACGTTGATTAATAAAGTTGATATTTATGACAATTAATGGTAATTAAGAGCTATTATTATGAATCACATTCGTGTGAGGTATGCCATGAAATAACATCAATCCTACTTGAAACTAATAGTTTTCCTGTAGAAGAACATGTTGTGAAAAATGCTTCGCTTATTGATATTATGCTTTATGAGTTTCCTTTGAGATATGCATCGATAATATGTATAAGAACAAAATGCCCACAGTAAAATTAGAACGCTTTTGTGTACTTTTATGTGAGCATTACCACTGTCAATATATTATGAGGTAATTATTGTTTATTATCTTTTTTCTTAGAGCAGCAGTAAATTGCCATCCATGTATCAATCAAATGAGTATTTTCAATCTGTTACGCGTAAGATATGTCCCATGTGTGTTCTCGCAAATATAAGTGATAGAAAGCATGCGTGCTAGCATGTCACAAGTACTAAAACTGATATACACATGCACTTTTTTCAGCAAATTATCATGTTTGTCATATTTGTACACTAAAACCACGGGTAACATTAATGTTGGACACAAATGATTGAAGAGCCAATGCCAAGTCGATGTTAGAGTTACATTCATGAACATGCACTTTATTATACAGGAATCACTCAATGATGGTAGCTCGCTGGACGTTCGTTTTGGTATGTGGCATACATTTATTTAAAAAAATAGACTTGTTCTTGTACCGTTTACATAACATACTAGTATATGGTTGTAAGTGTTTTCTATGTAAGTGGTTCTTTTCTGAACGTTAATTGTTATGCAACGTCGTATTGAAATTAATTAATATATTACATTATCTTTGTATTTATTTTACATAATTTCTATCAAAAGAATTGGAACTTCATGATGCTAGTATAGTGGCTTTTCTACTTTATATTTATCTAAACCAAAGTAGTTTGAAACCAAAGAGTAAGCAGAAACAATCTTTATACGCGGAAGGTCGGTAAGTTTATGTCCAACGGGAGGAGGTAATTGCATTTATAAAACATTTTCCAACTATGTGTTTTTTACCACTGCAATTAGAATGCATACGCATTTTGGTCACGCAAAGCAATTGTCGTTGAACGAAAAAGGGACAAATTAAAATGGAACAAAGCAGATGTATCAATAATAACTTGAAATTATGAGTGTTATATTAGATATTTAACATACACTTTTATTCGGGCGTTCAACGTAATGAGATTATAAAAAATGAATTGTTAGTTGAATGCAATATGTAATGCATGGTTTCACAATTATTTGTTATAAAGATATGAGGACATAAGTCTACTTTAAAACGAAGCTGTGTTCGGCTGCTATACAAACTAGTTTCTGGGCATCTTTATCTGGTTGCCAACATACATTTAACAGACAGATACCTGAAGGTAAGCACACTTTATTGCGCGGAAATTCAGCAATTCAAATAGATAAATGAAGTTTCTTAAACACCCTCGTACATGTACTGTAAAACACAACCTGATAGTGTTACATGTTTTGATAATTAGATTGCCATGTTAGGTTGATTTATACAGAACATGTGTTCTGTAGTTTTGAATGCCGATAAATATGTTATGTTTATTGGTTTTAAGTTCCCTGCCAGAACCTCGTTAAGTTAATTGTTCTATAGCGGGATTGTCAGATTTTCAATTATATTTAATGTACAAGCTCGAAATCTTATCATGCAGATAACACTTAAAAAGTGTTGGTATGAACAAACGCATTGACATATACATTTGTATTTTGCTTCATCCATTTGTATTTATAAACTTATTCAATATTGAGATATTTGCAAAATGTGAAAATGAAGGGGTAGATTGACATTTGTACCCTACCCACATTTCAAACAAATATTATATTCATTGTTGTATCACAATACAAGTATGATTTTCTTTATTTCAATTAACATGTTTAAACTAAAGCATTTTATTTATATTGGTTGCAAACAGTTTGAGAACATGTGACCTACATACGTACGAGTCAGACATGGTTATCCGCGAAGAAGTCATAACGTGATCAATAAAAAAAAGTTCAAAGTGCCGTTTTGATACTTTGTACGTGGACAGGTATCAAAAAGGAACTTGTACGGTGTTATTGAATAACAGGTCATACATCTATTGAGACAAGTAAAAACATCACACTTACTTGCATAAATCTGCGAATAAGTGTATTGTAAGGTTATGACACCGATTCCAATTATAGAGAATAATGTAGTAATAAAGTACATCGGTAATTTTGTTTGAATATCATTAAAACCTATGCTGCTACATGTATCATAACATAAACATCTATTTCAATCGAATCTTACAATAGGGTTTTAAAAGTATGCTGTTTCTGTTAAATGTTTAATTGTTCTTAAATTATACAAATTAAAACAACAATTAAGGATATGTGTAGCGAGAATTTCTGAGTGTACAAACCTACTCAACTATGGTTAGGATAGAATTTGTACACATATAATTAAGTAATTGTCAAGTCGTTCTGTCTATGTAACATTATCACCTATGGTTAAATCCATATTACCTTTCGTTAAGACCAAACAATCTGCATCGTCTAGGTTGATTGCTATAGTCACAAATTCTTATAACTTCAACCGATATTAAACATGTTTCCAAATCATTCCGTATTCGTCCTTGGTGAAAATAAAAATACATTATGCAATGCAAATACCATAAACGGGGTTGAAATGGGCCAGAAAATGCCTCCTATCGCTTTAGTACCGCAATAAAACCTTATTTACAGGACATTTGTGAAAGTATAGCTGACACTTTCGATCATGATGGAATTTTTGGAAGTTATTAATATAGCCAGATATAACCAAAAACGACACATATGAGATTTAGGGGTTGCCAATTTAACAAAGAAATTATATTTGAGCAAATTGATTATTTTTATGACATTTATACGCCTGGTAACACAAAAATGAAGAACCAAGCTGTCGACAAAATGGAATGAAACTAGTTTGGCCCTGCACAAATGCATTTTGTAAATGTTTGTCAATAACTTCTTTGATTCACGTTCTGTTTATATTTTATATCTTAACTTTATTCATATTAGTAAAACATGTATCCTATTCGAAAGCTACGTGTTAAATGTAATTGTCATGATATGCACGTGCATAAGTGCATTTATATTGATACTGGATTTTAAAATGTAAACACCAAAGCGACGGTCTATGTTTCTCAAGGTACACAAGGATACGCGTAGTGTAACCGTTTTGAAATGATGACACAGAATAAACCATCTAAGCAAATCTCGATACATACATATATTGTGCAGATACATTTATCACATAATGTTACATTAACGTTGTCAGTAGAACGGAGTTTCTGTTTGAATAGTTGCGTGTAGCATAACGATATATTATCTTGAATTGCATAGTTGTGCATTTCAATCCCTAAATACAACATTAATTTATCATATTCTAGCTAAATAATACAGTATCATCAACGCCGGAAAACATTAATCCTTAATTGGATACGCCTTTTAAGCCTTTCTCAGTTTTTTAATGAAACGGAAAAATACCCCATGTAACCAGAGGTATAGACACATATTATCTTCATCTTTACATTCCTTCTATCGACCACATTTCTTATTGTGAATCACCATTATAATTAAGCTACTGACGATTAAATTTTGCCATACATGCTGATGTCAACATAATATTAAGGATAAATACCGAACGTAGAACATATAAATCGCACTGTCTCATACCAACTTAAGAATTCCTAACAATCTCACACAATGGCATTCTTTAATTAAGTTTCTTATATCTGGAATGCATACATATTACCGCTAAATAAGATCTTCCGGTAAAGATCCCAAATTAATTGGAATGAAGTAGATTGAAGTATTGGCGTCTGTTAGCGGAATCCTCGTAGGATTACAAAATTATGTTGATAGCACAGAAATGACGGATTAGTGAAAACGTTCAGACACTTTCCTCGTTTCAGTGATCTATGTTGAATTATGCAGATAAAAATAAAGGATCTGTCTCTGACTGCATACATAGTGTCTGACGTGTTATCACTGGATTAGTCGATGATATATTCATACTCAAGTACATAGTTTATTATCAAATGATGGAAGACATAGTTTTTACCCGAACGAGTTCAATGCTGGACCATTGATACATTTATAAAAGTTGTTTTTCCATTGAGTACTTTTGTTGTGGTGTTAAATAAATTCATATACAGTAGACCCTCTCAAAACCGGACCCATTTCGGACCGGGACAAAAGTACGTTTTTCTGGGAGGTCCGGTTTTCTGAGAGTTGTGTATAATGTACACTTTGATCAGTTATCATCGGATATACAGTGTGACACTCTTTTAAAACAATAATGATTGTGTATGACTATGTTGATGTTCATCAGTTTATGAATATTTTAATCTCAATTTTAACTAACATGATTACTCTACTTACTCTTTTCTGTCAAATAATTGTTAATTTTGAATAGGATCACTGGCATATATAAAACAAGGCTTGAAGCCTACAATCTCTAAAGCTATCTCGGCAACTTTGGAGTCATATAGATAAAATAAAGATTAAGTGTAGTTGTCTCGTAATTTACATTTGTTGATTTGCCAAATTCTCCTTTATTCAATTAAATATTAGTTGCAATATCCACCACACAAAAACAAAGATGAGACGAAATTATTTATTTATTTAAAAATAGATATGAAAAGGTCGGACTCATTGATAGTTCTGTACTTGAATGCGCAAGAAATTCAACGGCTATTAGAACATACAATCATAAAATGAACATACGGTGTAATATTATTTTTACATTCATAAGGAGAAGTTTTAAGACTAAACTCAAAGCCGATATTACGACTAAAAGTCCGACATGAATTGCACTATCACTTTGAGTTTAAATTTAATTAATAATGAAACACATGCACCTAATTAATCCAATTATAATAGACGCGTTCTATGCGAACTAAACGTTTCGTGCATTGAATTTTCTCTGCAAAAAGAAACGTGTGCTGCCATGCTTGAAGGCAACGATAATTGGAAAATATTAGGCTTATCACGATAAACTAACCTTAAACTCCGTGCGTGAAATCATGTCAAGGTATAATGACAAATATTAAAAGGAATACTACAATAATTATAAAACAAATTAATATATCATTAATATGAACATTCAAAACAATAAAATAATCTGCGCCAGATATACATAAAACGTTAATCGACATTAATTTTCATAAATCGTTACCACCACGGTGCGAAGACCACGTGATTAACTTGTATTAACAGTAAATGTTATTTGAGAGAATACAGCACAATTAATGGAGGTTATTCAAGTTCGCTCCTTCGACATATAATTGTTGAAAGTCAGGTAACGTGAATAAATCATGCTAATAACATTTTCACTGGCTATATGGCTCTTGAAGCATCTTCATTTATTTTAAACGAAACAAATAATTTCCCAATCAATTACAATATGCAATGTTACGTACGCACTTGTGCTGCACACGACTATGCCTGACCAAGCAACATTAGCACATAATCACCCGAATAAGGGTTTATAATAAAGTGTTTCAGGATAATATTCGCAGTAATAGATTGCGAGAAAAAGACAAGAGATTATTTCTTGTGTTCAATGTGCTCACTCTTTCATATTTGTATTCGTGACAGCACACTCATATAGTATTATATGCACCCGTGTATTAGTTTAACTTATTTGGAAGATGTATGGTTAATGAAAAAAACAAAATCAAAGATTTGTACATGTTTCTTGAGAGTCAAATTAAACACTTCTCGGAAAGTCAAACATCTTTAACGAGTGTATAAAAAGCCCTTATGGAACATGTAAACCGAACGTGTCATCCTTTTTTTTATCAAGGCGTTACTTACTATTTACCTTCATGTACTTATAATGTATTACTATTTACTTAGTACTTACTTACGTACTAATTTCCTTACTTTATCAATAAATATGAACATTTTGCACGACAAATTGAGAATAGATTTTGGGAATACATCGATTGTAATACGAAAACTCTTTCGCTACTAGTTACATTAGTTGTGTTTTTGCAATATCACACATGCACTAATTAAAAGTAAGTATTTTGAGTCACATGTGTGTGTGTGTGGTATTCCTTTTTATAAAAGCACTCCTCCTTAGTAATAATAATGCCCCGGTAGATGAACATACTATGAAGCACGTTCCGCCTATTAATATATGCTTTATGGGTTTCCGTTTAGAAAGTCATCTATACTCTTTATTAAAACAAAAGGCCTTCATTAATATTAGAAAACGTTTATGAAATTTTATGTGAGTGTTGCCACTGTCAATATAAAGATAAAGATAAAAATAAACATTGTTTATTATCCTATTACTTAGACACGCAGTAAATTGCCAATCATGTATCATACAAAGGAGACATTTTGAATGTTTTAGCGATAGATGACACGTGTGTTTATTCGCTAACACAAGTGATAGAAAGGATGCGTACTGGCATGTCACGTGTATTTAAAATAGTAAACTGTTTATTTTGGCAGCAAATTACCATGTTTGTCATATTTGTACATTTGTTGAATGTAGAATCCAAAGCGGAATGCATAAACAATTTATATACACGAAAGGTCGGTATGTTTATGTGAAACGTGAGAATGAAATTGAATTTGTAAAACATTTCAGATCTATGTGTTTGTTTCCCACTGCAATTAGAACGCAAGTCATTTTCGTTGAACGAAAAATGGTATTTAACCGGAAGCATAACTGATTGTTCAATATTATCTTAAAACTATAATTGTTTCATTGGATATTTTATATACAATTTTATTCGGGCGTCCAACGTTATGAGATATATTAAATGAATGAATTGTTAGTTACATGTAATTAATAAAATATCGTTTTAGAAACATATCAACGCTGTGTTCGGCTAACAAAGAAACCTTTTTACGGTGACCTTAATTGGAAATATGTTCAAAAATATAACAAATGCCCTAGAAGCAAATTGTTGCAATTGCAATATGTTATTTTTAGATTGCTTTCAAACGCAGTGTATTTTAGTCAGGTTGCCAACGTGCATTTGCATTCTGTATAACATGTATGGCACACAAGTTTGCTTCACGAACATTTCGCAATTCAAAGAAATTAATTTATCATCGTACATTTACTTGCTAGCTTGATGTTATTGCTTATTCTACTAGTATATTGCCTTATTATGTTGCTTACTATTGATGATTAATAGCAATTTATTCAAAACAAAACGTGACTTCTCTGGTTTTAAATGTCATTAACTGTAGTATGTTTATTTGTTATAAATTCTCTACGAGAACTGCAATAAGTTAATTGCCTTATCGCGAGAATGTCAGATATTCCATTAGGAAATCCACCCTGACAAACGCACAGCACCTAACCACCCAAACAAAGAGTAAGATTAGCCTTTGGTCAACTTTTGAAAATGAATCCTGCTTACCAGAACTGTCACTTTATCTAGACTATTATAAATTTAACTCTTATTTGCTAGATGTATGGTTCATGAACAGCTCCAAAAATCGGAGATGTTTCGGGGTCACTTGAGAGTCAAATTAATCCCTTTTTGGAAAGCAAAACAATCTTTAACGTGTTTATAAAAAGCCTATGTGGAAACTAGAAACCAAATATGTCAGCCTAGTTAAATAAAGGGGGTACTTATTATTTACTTATATGTATTTACTACTTAACTGTACGTATTAATTTTCTCACTTGATATATAAATATGAACATTTTAAATTCCTTTTAATAACACCAATCCTACTTAGTAACAATAATGCCCCGGTAGATGAACATGCTATAAAAATGCTTCGCCTATTAATATATGCTTTAGGAGTTTCCTTTCAGCTATCCATCAATAATCTATATTAGAACAAAACGCCCGCAGTAAAATTAGTTTATGTAATTTTATGAGAGCGTTGTCACTATCAATATGTTTTGAGGTATATATTGTTTATTATCTTATTACTTAGACACGCAGTAAATTACCAATCATTAATTAACCGAAGGAGTACTTTCATGTTACGCGTGATATGTGTCCCTAGTGTGTTCTCGCAAACACAAGTGATAGAAAGCATGATAGCTCGCATGTCACGTGCATTTGTAAACTGTTTATTTCTGAAAATTACCATGTTTGTTATACGTGTACATTAAACCACAGTAACATTAATCTTTTAAAGAGCCAACGCCATAAACTGTATGAGAAAATTGAACAGAGAAGGCAGCAGTCAACTTAACCAGCCGATAACATAAATTAGTAACGACCCAACACAACCACACTGAGCAATGCCCACAATAAGCCAATGATAAAAAGGTCCAGGTCTCCGCCAAAAACATGCAGGATGACCCAATGTCACAACTAATAGAATATCGGTGATTCCACGAGACCGAAAGAAAAGTAGCCAAGACCTGATCGAATAGATCTACTCCGGATCTCCACTAATCTGTAGGTACAAATAGAGTTTTACCGTTATAATCCTTGTGTCTCTTGAATATTCATATCTAGACAATAGAGTTGGGGGACAGTTGTTTTTGCATATGAATGCAAAACCAGTATAACTAGGCCAGATTTGTTTGTACCTACATGTAAATTAAGGGGAAAACCACCTTGCACAGAGTTCCGGATATCAACTTTTTGGCAAGCCCCGCTATAGGACGAACAAGTTGCACAAACACATCCACAAATGGCGACAAAATGAGGCTTAACCAGCCCGTGACCTTGTTTACAACACCATGGACAGTGACATAATGTGAATGCGAAATACAGAGACAAAACTACGACGTGGCCTAGTTTAAAACACTGGCCTTGAGCCAAAACGAATCCCTCGAAAAACAACATGGTTAATATCAAATCACCCATTTATTACTTATAGAATAATACATGGCTGAGCAGTGCCTTTGAGTGATAATCGCCCCGGTAGGCTGATAATTGCCCGAGGGCTTTAGCCTACCGGGGCGATTATCACTCAAAGGCACTCCTAAGCCATCTATTGTTCTGTATAATATTTATGTTGCAGCTTTTTCATTTAAACAACACATTTTAAAAACCGTAACGTGTTCAGTAATTGGTAGATCATTTGCTATTGTAGAGAGTTATCGGTTCAAACTTGGATCCACGCGCGCAATAAACATCTACATGAGCTGTAGACCTAACACTAACATGTTCGTAACTTTTTTATTATTGAACCGAAACCTATCATGTGGGTATTCATTTTCTTAATAAGATTATTTGCTACACGCTGATGTTAAGTTTAATGCAAAATTCTGAAAGAAGTGTTTTTTTCAAATCTTCGGAGGAATATAAAAATATTGATCTCGTCTAGGAAACTCGCTGTTTTGATCATTAATTAAATGTCTAGTAAATAGGTCGTGTATATTTCATCGAAGGTTGATACAAAATATATTTAAAATGTGCTAATCTGCTTCTCCAAAGCCATCAACCGTGTTTGCAAGTGATTTTTGGTAGAAATAAGTTTAAGCTCAGCGGCAGACGCTAAAATGACGTAACGTTGCGCGTGAACGTTTTCCAAGGGCGATTATTTGTCATAATCGCCCCGGTGGGCGCGTGGCGGGGCAAAAAGCTGATAATACTTTTGAAAGGCCGATAATGCTTTTTTTCCACGGCAAATTTGTTACTATATATAGTAATTGGGAATTTTTTCAACAACAACACGTATTCTGTAGAATTATTATTATTATATTAACGTTTCGGCCGAGGCCTTCTTCAGAATAACAATAACAAAACAACGGATGTGACGTCATGACGTTAACGTAACATAGGAATTTACTATATATAGTAACATAAGTATTACCATACAATATTTCTAGATGAATGCAGCTCCAGCATATGCAAGCGAGGTTACCCATGCGCCTAGACAATGCACAACCGCACAATGACTTAACTAAAAAAAGTTGCCCTCCGACCAAGCCGATATCAAAACTCTATCCATACTTGGAATTTATTACGCAGGATTAGCTCAAAGATGGCAGATCACCACAACGTTTCTTTTTTGAATGTTAAATTAAGTAATGTCGAAAATAAACCTTTTCGTTTACTCACAAGATATGGTTGTAAGTGTTTCCTATGTTGGTGGTTTGTTTCTTCGCGTTACAACATTGTACTTACAATGTATTTTGACTCATTATTTCATGTTGTTTTAGTGGCATTTGTCTACTTCATATTTCGTATGCCTTTGATATGTACGATATGCCATCTGCTTATTATATTTCAAGATATATAAATAAAAGGTGCATTACAATTTTATCGCTGATATTCAATGCACATGTGCAGTGTATCGAATATAAAACAATTAGAATATATTTTAACATGTTGTAGTGATCAAAGAATATCAATATTGACTTGAATTTTTAAGGTGTTGCCAATGAATTGTGTGGGTGTAGCTATACCTCTGTCGACAAGTATCATTTTACAATGTTTTAGTTTATAATAGACACATTATATTATACGAGGGTCATTCAATATGTTCGTAGACAACCATTCTCATTTTATTATATTTATGTTTAAATTATAATTTCTTAAATCATTATAAACATTGATATATTGCATACTGTAGATACAAATTTATCTTTGATTATGCGACACAGTAGCATGCTATCAGCCTTTGTATTACCATAGTAACGCGCTACCACCCCCGACCGACGTAACGTACCCTTTTCACTTGTTCAACTAGTTATAAATTCCGAATTAATTAATTTACATTGCCATATGTTTGCCATATTAATGCAAGATATTATAATACTATTTGGTGAAAGTATTAAGTTGTTTAGACGTATGGGTTTGAATTGAGAAGTATTTGATCTATGCCTGCCACGTGTTTATTTACGTCAAAATGCCGACAAATTTACGCAAGGAAATTCATGCAACTATTAAATCGTGAACTTATCTTGGAAATACACAACATACGTGGGTGAATCAAAAAGTTCGTAGAATTTTGCCATAACTTTTTTATTTTCAGAGTTATTGTCGTCATATTTATACTGAATTAATACATTGGTATTTTCTTTACATACACAGATTGATTGCGACCTGATGATAACCGTTTTGAAAATATTTATATCTTAAATAAGGGCGATTGCGTATACCGGAGCACACGGATAATTTGACACACATTTTATTAAATTTTCTAAAATATCTCAATTGTAGGACCTCCAAAAACCGTCAAAATGTTATGTCTGATTACATAATATCCTGTATAAAGTCTATTAAAGTTTTAGACGTCATCTCCGATAAATAATGATTTAATCGACATTTACATAATCGGACTATATAGAAATACCCGCGTAAAACGGGCTTACTGGAATTTACGGAACCACGGGCTGCTATCAAAATCTGCGTAAAACTGAAATGTACGTACGACATCAGAGACAATATATGGTTTGAAACGAGTAGGTATATATCCTGAAATAAATAGACATCGATTTATAAGTGGAATTAGTGCTTTCGTGTAGGATACCAGAATTTGACAACCGAATACAATACACCCGATATTGGTGACGTTGATTCGCAGCGTCGTCGAAGAGGAGCAACGCAATATAATAGTGGATATAGCAAAACACTTAGATTAATCTTATGGAACAGCGCACACAATTTTAAACTTACAATTGAAAATGCAGAAACAACTATCATGATGGTTATCCAAAAATACTAACATATTAGTCACTCGAAAAGCGAAAATGAGTCAAAACGATCAAGTAAGTATTGGCAAACGTGGCGTAAGTTTGACGTCGTTCATAAAATAATGCTGACGTGCTCCGGTATGCTGTTATAGCATGTGTACGTTTCAATGTAAAAATCATGTTGTTTTGACTAATTCAATGAAATTTGACAAATTGTTTTGTTATACTTATGATCACGCTACACCAAAATTTGAAAGCATTTGAAGCTTTGGTTTGTGAGTTATGATATTTTTCTACGAACTTTTTGATTCACCCACGTACATACATAAGCTGCAAATGAGAGCTAACGGAAAACATGCAGTATCCAGTTTCCCTGTGTTTAAGTGACAAAATCAAATTTCTGAAGAGAAGCATGGTATTTAAAATGGTACATGGATCGAACAATGATTGCAAACGTAGGGACTTTTGAGGAAACGTCAGTCAAAATGTGCGAGGCGTTTTAATTTAGCATAAAACCATTAAATTCTAGCTCAATCCTTTACTCCAATCCGAATACATAAAAAGTTGTGGTAGATCTTTTAAATAATATACAATTTAAATATTTGAGTTTAATTCCATATTAATGACATAATTCAATTTCGGGTTTACCATTTGAGAAATAGCAAAACGTCAATTACGTCGCTGACGTCAGAATATATTTGCGTTGTGTGGTGGTTGCGGTAAGGTGATAGTTTTCTTTTAGCCATATTTTCTCTTCAAATGCGTCGTTTCGTGAAAAATTCTCAGCACTTGTGTCAGAAAGGCTGTAGTTTAGTGAGATATAATTAGTTATTCTCTGTGACAATGTGTATTAAAATGACGAGTCCAGTCCATGAATTTATTGAATGACCCTCGTAGTTAACGTTGGTCAAAATCGATTTCTCCAATTAAGTTGTTTACGTTGGTGCGTTAAACTATAACTCAACCAAACTAGAAACGGAAACAGGATATATACACAAAGGTCGGTCTGTTTATTTGCAACAAGAGAATGAAATTGCTTTTATAAAACGTTTTAGAAATATGTCTTTGTTTACCACTGCAATTAGAATGCAAACGTAGTGTGGTCACGTAAGCAATTGTCATTGAACGAAAATTGGTAAATTTAAAATGAAAAAATTCTGATTTATCAATATTAACTTAAAGCTATAAGTATTTTATTAGATAGTCAATATACAATTTTATTCGGGTGTTTAACGTTATGAGGTATATAAAGGTATTGAATTGTTTGCTGCGTGCAATATATAATGCATGGTTTCTGAAACATGTATTATAAAGAATATGAGGTAATAAATCAACTTAGAAGAAACTCTTTGTTCGGCTGACATGTAAACTTTGTTTATGGTGACCTTCAACTGAAAAATGTGAAAACATAATACTACTGTTTAATAGAAATAGTTATTGTTTTCAAAAGTAGTGTATTGTGGTCAGGTTGCCAAAGTGTACTGAAATTTTGCATTATAACTAAAGAAATGAGTGCAAGTAAACTTATAAATTTCAGAGTAATTAATGGAAAACCCTCGTACTCTGATAATCTGATATTATTAGTTGTTTGACTTTGCCATATAAGGTTGCTTACTACTGATAATTTATAGCAATCGATACAAAAAATATCTCATTATAAATAACATTTAATGAACTTTGTTTATTGATTTAAAATTCCCTCCCAGCACCTCGTTAAGTTAATTGTTATATCGCGGGATTGTCAGAATTTCAATTATGATTAATATGCTTTCTCGGAATATTACATGAAGATAACTCTAAATGAAATTGTTTGAAGAACTTATGATCGTATATTTTAATTCTACTATTGGCAATGCTAAACTTACTAGTATTCAATGTAGATAGATTTCAAGCGTTTATAATGCTCACATATTTCTAATTTCATGCTGTGCCTTTCTAGTTTAGTTAGTGATTGTTAGTTAGTTAGTAGATAATGATTAATCACTTAGAAGTAATTGAAATCTGAGTTTCAGCTGCTTCCGTTTACAATCATATCAGTTAAAGCCCGCCTCATGGTTAAACATGTAGACCACGGCTATAAAGATAAACTAAATCAAGTTTTTTTTGCGAAACGAATTGATACACAATTTGTAGAAACAATAAATACGTCTCAGTAAGATCGAGTATAAATAAAGTATACATTATTCCAATATGAAGGGATAAATTTACATTTGTACCTCATCCACATTTTAGAAAATACTTAGAAATAAATATTTATTGTTGCACCATAATGCCTGACATGCATCTTTTCTTTATTTGAGTTAAAATATTGAAATTTAATCAAGTTTTATTCTCATATTAATTGAAAACAGATGGGAGACCCTTTATGAGACCGAAATATGTACATCAATTTATTAGTCCGCCAGACTGTCAGCCAGACATGATTAGCCGGGAAGAAGTCATTATGGTGCTATGGAAAAGAAAGTGGCGAAAACATCACACTTCCTTGCATAAATCTGCGAATGTATGTATTGTAAGTTTTTGAGAACATCGACAGAGAGTAATGTATGAATAAAGTTCATCATTGTGTGTTGTTTGAATATCACACTAAAAATTGTGTTGCAATTGTAACATAGTCTATTTCAACTGAATCTTATAATCAGTTTTTAAATTTTTGATGTTGTTGTTGACAAAAAAAACTTTCGTTAAATTATGCGCCATGTGCATTTCTTTTTCTAGATACTTAGTTTGTCTTAATTAATGATATATGTATAACTTCCTGAGTGTACACAACTATTATGAGGAAATAGGACAGGTAAGGTCGCACTCAACCTAACCAGCCGAGAACGGAAGTCAGAAACACCATAAACAACTACATTAAGCCAAACAAACAATTAAAAGTCCAAGTCCCCGCCGAAAAAATACAGGATGTCCCAAACTCACACAGAAATTGTACAATAGTGGTTATTGCATTAGACCGACTAAAACAGAGCCAAGATCCTGCCAAGACAAGGCCCCGCTGCCCGCCGACCCAACCGCACAAACCCATGCCTAAATGGCGACCAAATGAGACACAAACGCCTAGTTTAAAACATCAATAACAGTCACTTAACGTTAATGCGACCTGAAGAGGCACAACTACGATTTGGCGTAGTTTAAAATAATGGAAAGTAAGGAAGGATTATTAACTCCACGTATGATTAGGACAGGATGTGTGCACATATGCAAGACCTAATACGAAAGTTAAGCCATTCGCAAGTCAATGAAGTGAAGCTTCTGTCAATGTTACAATGTACATCATCGCCTATGCTTTAATCCGTATTTCCATTCGATAAGACCAACAACCTGCATCTCCTAGATTGATTGCAACTGTCAAAAATTCAATTCTCAAAACTGCCACTGGCATTATAAATATTTCCAAACCCTTTATTATTCGTCCCTGATGAAAATAGAAATACATTATGCAATGGAAATATAATAAACGGTGTATAAATGGGCCGGGAATTGCCTTATCTCGTTTTAGTACCGCATTAAAACCTAATTTACTGAACATTCTTGAAAGTGTCGCTGACACATTCACTTTTTTGTTTGTAAATATGAGATCTTGATGGAAATATTTGATGTAATTTATATAGCCAGACATAACCTTAACGACAGTCATGAGGTTGAAGGGTTGCAAAATCAACTACGAAATTAAATTTGAGCAAATAAATTTATTTTTAAGACATAAACAATGAATGTTTAATAGTTAACACTGTTTACGCAATAAAAACACCTCACACAACCAAGCCGTCGACAAAAATGATTGAGAATATCTTGCCCTACATCACTTAATTTTGAAAATATGTGCCGTTGCCCGGTATGACCTTTTTATTGCTTATGTAACTTATAATGGTATCGGCCACGGGTGGGCATCTTTTAATTGGATAACTACACAATGTTCTAGCAAATCATGTTGAAATACAGGGGCCACACTTAACATAAACATCAGGAGAACATAAAAAAAGAAATTGGCATAATGTACACGTGTTTTCCAATAAAAAATAAGTGCATAATATCGATGGCTTGAATAGGAAGGTCGTAACTACAAAATCGATATATTGAGAAAACAAGAGAAAACGGTCTGTAATTTACTCTTTACCTGTATAAAAAACAAGTTTTTAAACTTCATTTTGGTCAATATGACAATTTCCGTTTTTCATGAAAATAGGCTCATAAGATCGGAAGAAGTAGTTACGACCTTCTCATTCTAAGCCAGCGATATATTGCTATTGCATTTCAACATTTAAACATGAAATCAATGACTCATGGTCTATAAGGTACACAAGAGTGCAAACGTCTTAAATAAAATGACGAAGGATAAAATGTATGAGCACATTCCGATACAGATGTTGTGCTTTAATACATTTATTGCAAAATGTTACATTAGCGTTATCAACATATTGGGGTTTCTGTTAAAATATGTGCGTGTAGCATAACGATATCTTATCTTGAAATGCATAGTTTTGCATATTAATTTTCAAACAAAGCATCTATCTTGCCTAGCTATAGTACAGTAGCACCAACGCCAGAAAACATACCTTCACCAACTGGATACGCTGGTTTCAACTTAACAATTAATCTTACGTTGGTGGCTTTTCTATAAAACAGAAAAATGCATAATACAGTCATTGTTATGAAAGGTATTTTATGCACATTTGAACAGGCTTCATTTTAACTAATTTAATTCCTTCTAACGATATCATTGGCTAAACATACATAATGAGGATAATCGTAATAATATTGCAATTGAAAATTTGTAAGTTCCATATCGCTGACTAAGTATTAATGAGAAGGTCGTAAGTACAATCTCCATATTTTGAGGCTATAAGGTAGCACTGCCAGACAGGTACTTTTTACTTATTGTAAAACAAACTGTTTCAATCCAAGTTGTCACGATTGTCATGAAAATAAAGTCATAAAAGCGCACTGTGTTGTTGATTTGAATTATGCACTAGTCTTATAAAATGTTAAGAAAATCGAACAGGGATGGTAGCAATTAACCTTACCAACCTAGCATAGAAATTAGTAACACCACAACAACACAGCTACAAATGTACCTTCCTTGTCGGATTTTTTCACACCTTTTGTCACTGAGCAATGCCAACCCATAGGCGAAATAAATGCTGGACGATCAAATTTAATAAGGAGTATGTAGAAATTATAAGAACTACTTACGCCCTTATTATTCTAAGCGAGCGATATATACATACGTCAATAAAATGTACAGTTTACATATTAGTACGAAATCATATTACTGGTACTATCTCACACCAGCTCAAGAATTCCTAACATCTTCACCCATTCTATTGCATTCTTGAATTAAGTTTCTTATATCGGTAGTGCATACATATTACCGCTAAATAAGAGCTTCCTATAAAAATCGCAAATGAATTGAATGAAGTAAATTGGAGTATTAATTAGACTCAGAGTATGTTTGTGGCTCGTTGTAGAAAAACAAACTTCGGAATATTCTATATTGATAGCTGCGAAATGACGGATTAAGGTAAATAGTCAGAAACTTATCTCGCTTCATTAATCAGCACCATTTAACGCCTATAATAGCTTATGGTATGTCAACGCTGCATTGTTTAAATTACAATAACGGATACAAGCTTTGCACATAAATTTAATAATTGTCGGATAAGACATAAAACGAGTCTAACAGATCCGAGGATTGTAGGATGATGGTTCAGGAGTGTACACCGTTTTATATGCAGAAACCCGCTGTAGGCAGAACACTCTAAACGACGGACAATGAATGAAGGGATACAACCAAATAGATAAAACAGTTTGCACAAGGCAGAGAGTCAAATGATCGAACATAGATAACAATGCAAACATTATTGGGCATTTGCCTTTATTAGAACAGTGTCCTTGCAATTGGTTTAATTCAAATAGCATGTTGTGTATTCGATAATAAAGTGTCTAGTGTGTATATTTGCTATTAATTCATGCTGTATCCATCAAGTATACGGTATATGACGAATATATGGTTGCATAAATACACAGACTTACGATCACTAGGTATTGCACTCCACTGTTGATCATTCACCATGGATTTAACCAGTTTAACCTCTGACTACACTTCCCTAATGTACATAACTCTTCCGAAAGTCGACAAGGAAAAATAATAAGCTACGAACATGATTTGAGCAGAATTTGTATACAAGGGCCATATGCATTACTTTTCATTTAGACCTATTCAGGCGCTCTATCTCGTCGGACTGAAACTTTAAAAAATTATCTTAACTTCTTGTGACATTAGTAACGTTTCCAAAGTATGCATCATTTGTCCCGAATGAAAGATAAAAATGATTATGTATTGGAAATATAATAAAAGGTGTATAAATAGACCGGGAAATGCCTCCTTTATTTTAAGCACTGCAATAAAACCTAATTAACAGAACATGTTTGAAGGTATCGCTGACACACACGCCTTTTGGTTTGAACATATGACATTGTGATGGAAAAATATTTGAAGTTATTACTATTGCCAGATATAACCCATTTATCCAGTCACTTCCGGTAAAATCGGCCCGATAGCAGGGTACCGGATAACATTTTCAATAAACCGTCAAGTGGTCATGTGACTTGCAATACCCGGACACTTCATCACGTGAACTGACGGACTTCTTCTTAAAACGGAGTCGCCGGATGTAACTCTGTACCCAAGGATGATGTTTTCCTATTTTAAATGAGCTTGGCTCGATCAAAAATTGTTCTACGACTTAACTGCGTGTACATTACGTTATCAAGATAAATTTCTCCGCCTTGCCATATAAACTTACTCATCGACGGTACTAACCTATTATTCTCTATACAAATGACATGTTTGAGGTTTTAGAGTTGCAAAATATTGTTTTACGATATAAACGGTTGTTGTTTGGAAGTTATGAATGTTTATGTATCAAAATCTCCACATAATGTCACAATCAAGAATCATGTCGTCGACTCAATTGAATAAACCTTTACGCCCTGCATTACAACATGTAAAGTATTCATGCTTGAAAATGCATGTTCAGAAATTGTTAATTTCGTCCTCAAAGTACAGAACATTTCGCAGAGGGGATTTACTGCGGGCTCCTCACCGTTGAATGCAGCCTTCATACTTGAAGAATTTTACCGCGAGATTCCTACCAACAAACAGGGTTATGTGGTCATGCCGGATGCCAAGTCTGCATTTGACGTGGTAGATCATAATCATAAGCTCCGCCGACTGTACCATGCGGGTGTTACGGACAATATGTGGTCCCTGGTGCAGTCGCTGCACACAGGAGCGAGCAGCGTAGTCAAGTATGCTGGACAGAGCACGGACGCATTTCCCGTGGAGCAGGGTGTTCGGCAGGGAGGAATCCTCAGCACCGACCTGTACAAGCTGTATGTGAAATCACTCCTAGATAGGCTCGCCAACACAGGGAAGGGTGGACGTATAGGTCTGTGGTAACTCTGCTTGCGCCGATGATGTGTGCCTGATGAGTACAGATCCGGATGAGCTTCAAGACCTGGTTGATATTGCTTACACATTTTCCACTGAAGAACGGTACCAACTACAGCCAACCAAAAGTGTGGTTATACACCTCAATAGCATACAGTGTGAAAACATACCATTTCATCTAGGTGATGCGACCATGCCCAGAGTCCAACAGACACCACACCTTGGCTTACAAAGGGCTGAATCTATCAGAGCGAACAGTCAGGTGATAATGGAATTTAACATCACAAAGGCTAGAAAGGCAACCTACAGTCTACTCATTGCTGGTTTTCATGGTCAGAATGGCCTGGACCATACTACCTCCCTAAAGCTATACAGAGAGTTTGTCCTGCCTGTTCTTATATATGGTATGGAGATTATTCAGCCGAATATTACTGTGATACAAAAATTTGAGCTCTTTCAAAAAAAGACTCTGAAGCAGATACTATCTCTGCCGAATACTACTGCTGATGCTGCTGTTTATATACTTACTGGGATTCTCCCTGTTGAGGCTCAGATACATATCAAGGTGTTAAACTTCTTCTCTGGAATATGTCGTCAAGACGAGGGCAGCTTAGAGAGACAAATCGTACATAGACAACTAACGGTTAAATCTGCGCGCTCATCCAGCTGGACCACCACTTTGAAAACAATTCTATGTAGATACGACCTAGCCACCCCGGAGCACTACCTGGATAATAAATATACCAAATCAGAATGGAAGACAAGGGTGGAAGCCATGGTGATCCGTTACTGGAAAGCGCGGATTGAGAGGATCGCATCTACCTATCCCACACTCAACAACATGACTACTGTTTTCCGGTATGGCAAGCTGCACACTGTCCTCCAGATAGAGTGCTCATCCAACAGAGAGGTCCCCAGGATGCCCCCACGTCTGCGACTACTGACTGGTACCTACATACTGCAATCAACTAGAGCGAGATTTAACCAAAACCAGGTGGACCCCACATGTCAACAGTGTCGTGACGAGATGGAGACCCTGGAACACTTCCTCCTTCGGTGTCCCGTGCTTGATAACGTAAGATGCCCCGTTCTGTCTGAGATAATGGATGCCCTCAACTTGGCGTTGACTGCATGCGAAATCAACACCCTCGACTTAATAACCAAAGTTATACTGGACTACAGCAGCCTGAACCTTAACGGAAGAGCCAAAGAGCTTGACGTGACATATCTGGAACATGCTTGCAGAAGACTGATGTTTAACTTACACAAGGGACGTTATGATTACCTAGTGCTCTTGGCTGGTACAAGCCTCAGTGGTGCCTCAGGTGTCTGAAATTGTTCTCAGGCTATCCTAGCGTAAATAAATAAACAATCTTGCTGTGTGATCTGATCTGTAAATATCAACGTGACAATAACATTGAGAAATAATACTTGTGTTAAGTGGTGAAGGACTTGCGTAAATAGTTTGCGTGATTAGCGCTGTTCTCCTAGAGAGGAGATGAAGATAAATACCAATACCAATGGCGGATGTTGTGTTATTTTGTAACTACCATTTATCGCAGCGGAGTTATACGATCAACACCTTAACGTTCTTACACAAACATTTAACTTTCAAATACAGCAGAGTATAGTTTGGATGATTATATGAATACAAAATGTTGAGTAGAATGCTGCAGACATCTTACGAATGATCTGTTACAACAGTTGACATCATCATCATCCTAAGATAAAACAAATTTACTCACCTTGTATACAGAATGCCGGAAATTATAACGAGGTGACCATGACGATCTCAGATGTTACGTGTGTACGTCATAGGAATGGTCCAATTGTTAAATTTGTACCAGTACAGTATTTTGGTTTAGAAGGGAGCGGACAATGACGCGATCCTGAGACCCGTACAGGTTTGATTACACAAAGTACAATGAACATTTAATTTAGTTAGTATACCAGATTTAAGTTTTACAAATGTTATTTAAAACAGTTTAACAAACAGCGAGCAAAGCGTATTAAATATAGAAAACACGCACAAATAATACAGCAATTAACATAAACGGAATAATGAATATTAAACAAATTGCCACCACCAGCAAATGAAATACGATGAATGGTCATTTTTTTGTTAACTATAAACATACTCTTTGGCGACATATGTGAAATTTGAAATCGGACATACATGTAACATCATTTGCTAGTAATTTATGTAACACTAACTATATTTTGAGTATACAAGATAAATTTGTTCGAAATTAAATCTTTACTTATGGTAAACAAGTTTTTGTTTGTTGTTTCAAGTTTCATGAGAAACAGGCCCATAAGAAGCGCCTTATGATGCCGATTTAAAATATGTATTATTCTTATAAGGTCATCACAAACGACTCATTCTAAGCCTGCGAAGTTGTGCCGCGGTGTTTCTAATTTCTGAGCTCGGGTGATTCATTAGGTTGAGTGCTACCTTCCCTTTCGGATTTTCTCATACTTTTGTATTTATACAAAGAGCTAGTTATTCCATACGTAATGTGTACATTTCAGACAGGACTTTTTCTCTTTTTCTCTCAAAATATAGATTTTGAACAAACGACCTTCTCATTCTAATCAAGCGGTTTGTACAACATAGTATAGTTATCGTTTGGTGTCGACATAATGTCTGACATTACAGTCCAGTTAGGATAAAAATACAGTGCCGCAGTGGAACAATCCACTAGTACGGTGTAAAAGCAAGTATAAAGGATTATACTAGCAGTTCAATACCAAATTTAACTCTACCTATTTAAGCAATGGTGTAATCTTTTGGGTACACATAAACGATGACGTCACTGTCAGATTATCCTAGTTGGACTATAACTAAGCGTGCATACAATTTTAACAAATGACGGGCTGTGATTAATAATGTTTATGAAAGTGTTGCCTCCCTTGTCCAAGTTTCAATTTCTTGTTTGGAATTGAATGACAGAGCTAGTAAAATCACCAAACTTTAAAATAAGTGTTGATGTGACTGACTAAAGTACTAACAGTACGTGCTACATGTACACAAGCGACTTAAATGATTTATTCAACATTGTTTCATATTGCATGGTACCAGACCAAAGACTGTTTTAAAATGTAACTATATATCAACTTGTCAAAACCTCATGAGCGTTGATTATGAGTGTTATTTTAGATCAACATGTACAGAAATAGGACTAGGCCAAACAGACAGAAACCAGGCATTAATAAACAAACATATACAATGAAAATATTGGCATTTTACTGAAAGCAAACGTTCTTTATGTATCCATAGTTTCCAAATCTGACAGATATTATCAACACAGACACAAACTTGATGAACAACCACGCCGAAAGTAGCATCGTTCAGTCAATTACCGTGTTGGAAAAAAATAAACGTAGACATAATTATATTGTAATGATAAACGAGATTTATCGTTTGAAATTTTAAGGCAAGTTAAAAGTAAGATAAGATAATTTGTATTATCAAATTATTTTATAGACAATAAATGTGCCTATTGTCCTGTCCAGACTCTTAGATAATTTTGTTATGCTAGCAATTTATATTAACTTGAATATGAAACGTGTTTTACAAAACATAGCAGGGGTGTTTGTTACGTTCAACAACACAACTGTAATCATTTAACAATTGAATTTTACTCTTAATAACCGATGCGTGTTTGTAAACGTTTCTGATTGTATACAGGCATCGTTTATCCAGTTGTAAAGCTTTTTTGACAATTATGAAATGCTTGCAACGCTTATATATTGGCAACCGGTCAACCTGAAGTCATCAGTCGAACCATAAATAATTACTTTATATAGGGACAGAAAATAAAAAAAAACTGACACCACTATGAAAAAGAATTAATACCCGATATGGAAGCTTTCTAGTCATGTTTAGTAATGAGTCTAGTTACATAAACACACCGAATATATATAAAAATATATTTCGCTGGCTTACAATGAGAAGGTTGCAACTACTACTTACGATCTTACAAGACTGATAAATATTGGATATTCGCATCATAAGGTGCATCTTCACTGGTAGGGAACGTACACCGGATATTGCAGCTAAGCGAGTCGCGATTTGCTAAATAAGATGGAAATCACCGCTGCCAAAGGTTAGTAAAAGTGATATTTCTCTTACTTCAAAGGGTTTCTGTAAGTGGTAGGTAATAAATATAACTATATACATAATATATCAATCTAAATATGTACCTATTTCGATGTAAAACGTTGTTTTGTGGGGAAAATATCCTCATTTGTGACGCGGGCTCGCACAGAAAAATACGACCCTAGCGCATATTTTGTGATTTATTTTCCTTAAACAGACATAAACTAAAAATGTGAACTGGATGATCTCTTTGAATATCATTCAACTAAGTATACTAAAAATTTCAGATTCGTAGCATAATTATTGGCGGCGCTATGACCTACAATCGAGTGCATGTTTATCAACATTGGTGTACTGGGGATTGATATCTCATAATTTTTGTGTACGGGAGTATTGCAAGTGCGGTGTACTGAGTATTATATTATATAAATATGTATCCTTGCCTTTATATGAGTTTTAAGTTACTCATGTGCTCCTCTTTTTGAAAAAAATGCTGTTGCCACTTTATTATTCCAAGGAAGAACATAAATGTCAATTTGATAATTAATAATAATAAGCACTGACCGTTTATTAGGTTTAACCAATATACACTATAAAATTATATGGCTCACAAATGTTAGTAAACAAGAATCGGTAATATTTCCATTGTCAAATACATTGTGTATTCTGTAATCAGATAGATGTTGTGTTAGAAAGCTATTTTCCATTCTTTTGCTCTCTGTCAGAGCGTAAACTGTATCTGGTTAGAGCTCGTTCGGTCAGTGTTCATGTGCAAGTTGTCTATAGAATATGTGCATACCCCTACAAGTTGTCCGATCGAGGTTGTATCAAACGAATAAAATATTATTTAAGTTGTCTCGATGGCGTTCAGTTTGGGATATCGCCATATTTTCAAGTGTGCTTAAAATATATTGTAATAGCTATCTAGACTCCAGTAGGCTTTTAATAAAACTGCAGTTAGGGGTCTAACGATTGAAATAAAACGTTCATATATTATTTATGTGAATATTGTATTTTTTTTGCAGATCTAATTACCGGTCCATTCATTCGATATGATTAAGGAAGTGGAAACCTCCGTTCTTGAAGACACAGGAAGCTCAGTAACTGTTGTACAACATAGATCTACTGCACCATACGAATGTGATATCTGCTGGTTTACAAAAGTTCAAACTTCAAAAGGCACCGTCAAACACACATGAAAGGTGACAACAACCCCAAAAGTAACAAGTACATCGATTAAAGCCAAGAATGAACATGTGTGTGACCAGTTTTGGAAAATGTTCAAATCTTCGTTTGGCCTAAACTACACAAGAAAAAAAAACAATCATCTTGCAAAATTTGCTCATATCTGTGGCTTCACATGTTAACATTACACTATTGAAATGTTCACATGGCAAAAATCATTAATAGGGCACAGTTCATTATCACGTCATTATGTTAATACATGTACGACTTTCTAATGCAACAAGAAAAAATGCCAGGGGCTAGGTTATGGATGTCTGCTGGCTTACATCCTTTTGGTACCTTATATAGTGTTGGAGTTGGAAGATAATTAGCACAAGAACTAAAAGGTGTATGATATTGATGACAATTATCGTCGAAACTAAGTGAACGATCAGATAAAGATCGCGGACTGAACATTTCAGTCAATGAAATACAACAACTGGTTACTGTAAACTCATTTAATTTCGTAAGGATGAAATTTCGTGGTTTTGGTAAAAATGCAATTGTGAGTGGGTGTTAGTTCGTGGATTTTGCATTTCAGGGTGAAACTTATTGTTCAATGGGATTTGATTTCGTGGTTGAAGGTGAACCGCGAAATCCACGAAATTTACCCCAACGAAATTTATTATTTTACAGTGTATACAAATAAATAATGCACGACTTTTATACATGTCTATGTTATTTATCACCATGTTGTAAAATTCAGTACAAATCATTTCGTTTTTTTAAAGTACAGCCAGGGGGTGTAACAGATATGCTATATGCACTTGCTTCTTCTGCCATCAATACGTTTAAATTTTAATTCGTCATTTGTGTAAGCCTCTATGAGATGGTCTATCAGAAATTCGCATGTATATCTTCCATTTGTGTAGTCGCAGCTATTGCACACAATGTAACAGCATCGTGAATCTGAAATATAGAAAGGTAGTATAAAATCAAAATGTCAGAGACTATAATAAAGTTAATTGAATTTTAACAGCGATATTTTGATTTATATCATTTGTATACTTATACAGAAATATAATAACTATGTGATATTATAATGACAATACAATTTATTAGTAATAATTAACACTTTATGATTTACCTTTCATTGGTAAGATATTACACAATGATACTCAAAATATATGTCAATTCTACTTATAACATGATTTAAACGTGAAAAACAAACAATGTTCAATTGTCAATACTCGGTACACCAAACGTTTATGTTTTGCAATCCTCAGTACACTAACATGCAATACTCGGTACACCAATGTTGATATACATTCACTCGATTGTAGGTCATAACGCCGCCAATAATTATGCTACGAATCTGAAATTTTCAGTATACTTAGATGTATGATATTCAAAGAGATTGCCTAGTTCACAATTTTTAGTTTCTGCATGTTTTAGTAAAAAAAATCACAAAATATGCGATAGGGTCGTATTTTTCTGTGCGAGCCCGTGTCACAAATGACAATATTGCCCCACAAAACAACGTTTTACATCGAAATATGTATATATTTAGATTGATATATTATGTACATAATTATATTAATAACCTATCACTTACAGCAACCCAATAAAGTAAGAGAAATATCACTTTTACTAACCTTGGACAACGATAATTTCCATCCGATTTAGCAAATCGCGGCTCGCTTAGCTGCAATATCCGGTGTACTTCCCCTACCAGTGATCTTATACGTCAATTTTCAAAAACATCGGAACTTGCTATGTTGACCAAACGGAGGTTTAAAAGGTTGGTATTGGGGCAAAGGGAAAGACTCGTACAATATGTATATATTAGTCAAGGGAGACAACAATTTAAGCAATGGAACTATAAACGGTATTGATGTTAGTCTTATTTTTTTTCGCAAGACAGCAATAATTAAAGTGCAACATGATTTCGAGACGAGTGTTAAAATTCACGACTCACATCAAATTTGCCCGCGATTCAATATGAATCCATTCATTGCCATACACCTGTGGTAAGTGAAAACTTGCATAAAAAATATCATCTGCATTTCAAAGTAACTCTTAGAGTAACGAACACGATGTGCTTGTTTGTGCGATTTTGACTGATGCGAACTGGAACATCCAGAGTTTATTCCCTTAGCGCTTGCATTTAAGTATTAATCAAGTATCCACCCGGAATTAAATTTACTGTCCCGGTATAATAAGGTCGTCACCCGGACTTGAATGTACTGATCGGGTATCGATTATACCCACCCGGTATGGGATGATATTGTGTCACCAAGCGATAGGGATGGGCCAATGAGATTCTTTGAATTAGCTACAAATTCATCAGAGGTGGTGTACTATTAAAACATTATGTGCAGTTCCATATCTAGTTAGTTCACGTGTTCAACATTACTCTAATGTATATAACTCGGCGAAAAGTCGACATAGTACGATTACTTACTAAGAATATATTTTAAACATAATGTGTACACAAGTGCAAGACGTGGTACGACTGATAAAGCAATTATTGAGACAAATAAATGACGTTAATCGGTCTGTCTATACTACGTCAGTTCCGATACATAAATCTAACTTACCTTTCATTTAGATCGTAAACTTCGCTCCATCTAGTCGTACTAAAACTGACATCAATTCCTCAAACTTTCTGTGACGTTATTTCTATTATATATAACGTGTCCAAAGCATACATAGAAGATTTTTTTGCATTGGAAATATAATAAACGGTGTATAAATATTTTAAGCACGGCAATAAAACCTAATTTACAGAACATTTTTGAAAGTATCGCTGACACATTTGCTCTTTTGTTTAAACACATGACATTGTGATGGAAATATTTGAAGTTATTACTATAGTCAGATATAACCAATATGTACGACACGAGTGGGGATTTAGAGTTGCAAAATATTGTTTTACGATATAAACGATGGAGGCGTGGAAGTTAACACCGTTAATGTAATACAAAAACAGTAAAACACCACTTAATGCGAGAATCAAGAATCATACCGTGAAATAAAACCACGCCTTCGTCCAGCATCACAAAAGTTTTGTTATGTGTTCATGCTTGAAAAATGCATATTCAGAAATTGTTAATGGCGGAATTTGTGTTTATTTTTTATTACAATTTATCGCACGAAAGTTATACGATCAACACAAATGTATAGTATAAGGCAGCGGAGCTCTTACGACCCGTTTCAGTTGACATCATTGGCATCCTAATGTGAATTTTTTTTATTCACCTTTTTATACAGACTGCCAGTAAATATAACGAGTTGAACAAGTTGTTTGGTAATACCTTGAAATATTGTGCTACTAACGGGCATGTCATACGAAAGAATTTTCCTTTTTGTGAAATCCAATACCAAAGTTTTGGAAGTCAGGTGTTATGTCACTACGTAATATGAATAATCAAAATGATGGATTTTGTAGAGAGTACCTGTACAGTAATAGGGTTAGCAGGGGAACGGACAATGACTGGTACCTGGGATCCGTACGTGTTTGATTTGAAAAACATTTAATTTTATTCGTATACGTACTAGTACCTGTTTGAAGTTTTACAAACGTAATGTAAATCCAAAACAGTTAAATAAACAGTGAACAAGGTGTATTAAAGATAGAACACACGCACACAAAATGTAGCCATTAACAGAAACAGACAAATGAATAGTAAACAAATTGAAACCACCAGCGAAATGAAACATGATGAAAGGGAAATTGTTTTGTTAACTATAAACATACGTTTAACAACAGATCTGCATGTTGAAATCGGACATACATGTAACATCATTTGCTAGTAAGTTATGTAATAATAACTATAAATCGCTTCTGTCCGAAAATAACTCTTTACTTATGGTAAAACAAGTTGTTTCAACATCAGTTTGGTCAAAATGACAAGTTCAGATTGTCATGCGAAACATGCCTATAAGAAGCGCTATGTAATAAGTTAAATACAAATTAAGATACGAATTTTCTAGGGCTCTTTTAGGCTGTAAGGCAGCTCAAGCACCCTTTGACATTTCAACTTCCCCTTGTCATTGGGCTACATATGGAAACCTACACTCGTGTCTCCCTGTGTAGACTTTTTATCTTCTGTGGTGAGGCAGCCAACATCCATCTGTGGCGCCCAGGAATAGACACTGCCCTCACAGGTACCATTTTACACCATGATGGAGTGGGTCTTTCTCAGAGAAATTAACCAGTGGTCCAGAGGGGAATCGAACCCGGGACCTCTCGATCCCGAAGCCCGCGCCCTTCCTCTAGGCCACCGCTCCCCACCATGTGATATTGATTCCAAATATTTATCATTCTTATAAGGTCGTCACGACCTTCTCATTTTAAGCCAGCGATATACACACACCGATATAATTTAAAGAATTGAAATGATAAAGCTCGTAACTATTATAGCAGCTTAAAAAATCCACACAGCGTTATCAATCGCATTCTTTAATTAGGTTTCTTATATCGGGAATACAAACATATTATCGCTAGATAAGCACTACCTTTAAAGATCCCAAATGAATTGGAATGAAGTAGATTGAAGTATTAGCGTATTCTATGAACTCCTTGTAGACTTACAAACGGATTAAAGAAAACAGTCAGACTCTTTTCTCGATTCATCGATAAGTTGTATATAACGTCTATGCTAGTTTGTGTGTCTATCAACGTTACATTATTAAGATATAGAGAACGGATATATCTATGTCAATATACAGTGTCGAGCGACCGATTCATTATTTAGCGGTTGCAAGATTCATTAAAAAGTATATGATAAGTTGTCAAATGATGATAGGTTATTCCAATAAACACTCCAGTCTGTTACCAACGATATACATGTATATATATTAATGAACATTATTTTTCCCGTTGAAATGGTTTGTTGACGAGTTTATAAATTCCTATATTCAACGTATTATAAAAAGTCCTTCTATAAACATTTAACTAGCATATATCTCTCAACTATCACATTAAATGAGCTAAATGTACAAAGCACTATCAATTATCATAATTTGTCAGAAAAAAGTGTGTGCAAAATATATCTATAATGTCTTAAATATATTTAAATCATCAATAATAATATATCGCTTCCAGCGATTTATTATTATGTTGTCAAAGCAAAAAAACCCGACTATTTTGGCTCGTTACGGAAATTATTTTTGTGTTTGTTGACAATCTGAGGACTTTAATTTAACTTTGAGTGTTTGCTAGTAATTGCGTATATATATGTATTCAATATCCTCATATATACAGGGAAGTAAAGTGTTGAAGTTGAAGCATAATATTCCAGAATCAATTGAAACGATCAAAGTTTTAGTGAAAGCCTCTGTACTTTAAATCGAATGCTCAAGATCGATTGTTTCTTCATTTCTTTAATCATTCAAGGTGATAAGACATCATCAACTATTTTACAACGCCCAATCAGAGGTATACTGCATGTCTGAATATCAAATACTTGTAAAGTAATTCCCAAACTGAACTGAAGCTAATGTGACACAATCTAGGGAAGCTAACACTAGAAATAAATATGCAATTTTGATCATTCTACAAATGTAATTTATCTTTTTACAGTTGCAAGGTATTGGTCTTGGAAAGTGTTTTCTCATGTTTTGTACTCGGCAAATATACTACAAGTGATAAATATAAGGCAACTTGCACAGACACATTTATTCAACACTTCGAGACGACAGATGAAATTTGAGGGCAAGCGGTGGTTTTGCATATATTTCAATCCATAGGCAATATGCCGCCAGTTCATAAGTTCAATGTTTAAAGCAAATTGACTGGCTTAGTCAGCTTTGGGCCGATTAACAAAACGTCCACCTGTATAATAACATTTCAGTAATTATGAGGGCGCAATGACACCAAAGATACAATAAATAATCACCATAGCGTCTAGACACGAAACATGCTAAAATTATATAACGGTATGTTCAGTAATTTTGCTTTTTAGATCAAGTGCACATGCGACTAAAGATAAACTGTGTTTCAAGAAATTTGATTTAACGTGCAAGTGTGTATTTTGATATCCCAAAGGAACATAGAATATGTCCATACTGTGAGATAAGGGTTGAAGGTGAGTTCAATTTTCTTATATTATGTCCTTTGTACTCGGAAATAAGATATATATCTTTATCAGAATACTACATGTATTTTAAAAATGCTAATCTACAGAAATTGTATTTTCTAATGTCATGTACGAACAAAAGTACTATTAGAAATTCAGCCATGTTTATACAGTATGCTTTTAAATTAAGATGTTCATTCATCAAAGGGATTGGCTAACATTTAAAAATATCATTTATAATACCGTTTGTTTTCGGTGTACCATGTTCTATTGCTAAAGTATTGTAATTGTAAGATGAGATGTTATGTTGTATATATGTTGTTTATGGGCCCGTGTCCTTAAACATGTTTCGAAATAAACTTTATTGTACTTTAAGATCTTGATATTTAAGGAATAAAAATTGATTTTGGAAAAGAAGTTCTGCAAATTTTTGTTTTAGCTCTGTTACACGCACATCGATCATTTAGATATTAACAAATACGGAAACCAGTCACACGTAAGCGCAAACATGCATTTATGTGACGATAAAACGCCTTGATACAATGCTAAACATTAAATACGCGTTTATTCTGCTCGATATCTTATATACTACTTTGAACATTCTGTAATAGTACATTTGATATTTTTTGCAAAATTATAAGATTAAATTGTCTGCACTTTCTATGTTGAAATACAGATTGCATGTGAACTGAAAGCTTGATACGAACAGCTCGTATATCTGATACTGAAACTGTTAATCATCAAAAATAGTATATGCTCTCTGTTTCCTGAATTGAGACAGTGGATAATTAGTAAGCGGTAAGAATAACATGATGTGGGTTGTTCAAGTTAAAATGTTATTTTGAAATTGCACTGATAATACATTTAACAACTATGTATTTGTTTACCACTATAATTAGAATGCAAACGTATTATGGTCACGCAAGCAATTGTCGTTGAACGAAATGTAGTATTAAACAACCCATGATTCAATATTATCTTAGAATATTAGTGTTTTATTAGATATTTAATATACAGTTTCACTAGGGCGTTCAACCTCACGAGGTATATTAAAATTATAACATTGTAAGTTCCATGCAATATAAAAGCCACCATTTCAGAAATATTTATAATAAGTCTATTTTGAAGTAGCACTGTGTTCGGTTGACATTTAAACATTGTTTACGGTGACCTTTAACTTAAAAAGTGAGAAAACATAATTATACTTCTTTATAGAAAATAACATGGAAGCAAATTGTTGCAATAACAAAATGTTATTTATTAATCTCTTTTTCAAAATTAGTGTATCTCTGTCACGCCGCCCCCGTGCATAAACACTAGGTATCATGACTAGACAGATGAGTGAAATGTAAATACAACCTTCAGTTTTCCGCACGAAAGTCAGCAATTCAAAGAAATGAATGGAACAGCCCTAGTACATGATAACTTGATATTTTCACGTGCAACTATATGTTCATATTATGTTGCTTACTACTGATGGTTTATAGCAATTTATACAAAACATGTCTTATTATCGTGTTACATACCGTTTAATGTACTATGTTTGTTGATTTAAAATACCCTTATAGAACCTCGTAAAGTCAATTGTTATACCGCAGGATTGTCAGAATTTCAATTTTGATAAATATGAATCTTGGTAATTTTACTTAGTGATACTTATGATTGTAAATTTTAGTTCAACTTACTTCCTTGGTGTACACAACTATTGGGAAAGTAGGGAAGAAACGATGATTAACTATACATAAGATAAAACAGAATCTGCATAGTATACTTTGTAGGCATTAAACAGCTGGCGGGGCAAAAAAGTGAGTTCATGTAGTTATATTTATGACATATCTTTCATTACGAGGTGACAAACCAGTAAATAAATTTGCTCTTTAGCTCAATACAAAATGACCATTGTCAACCCCAGATTGCATCATGTTAAAGTCTATGGCCAGTTGGCACACATAGATCATTGAAAAGAAGTATGTTTCAGCTACAAAATAAGACAAAAAACCAGGTGGTCATGTTTAATATAATAAAATTGTGTTCGTCAAAGGCGGTTCACATATGTTTATAGACAGGCGTACAGTTTCAATGTCGGTGTAACCCTAAGCTACTATCGCTTTGTTAAATACGCCAATGTCTCAAAATATTAAAAAAATAAAACAGTTTCACTTCTTCGCCTACACGCATACTCTGCATTTGATATCAATAAGATGATTATAGTTCCATTTAGTCAATGAATATCACCTTTCCAGTCAAACAGAAGTTTTCTAAATTGTATCCGATTTTGGATTGCGTATGCATTTAGTGGTGTTTGACCTAATACCAATGAATCTGCATCTTATAGGTTGATTGCAACTGTTACGAATTCCTAAAACTGCCATTGATATTTAAATATTTTCAAACCCTTTATTATTCGTCCCTGATGAACAAAGAAATACATTCTGCAATGGAAATATAATAAACGGTGTTGAAATGAGCTGGGAATTGCCTTATCCCGTTTAAGTACCGCAATAAAACCTAATTTACAGGACATTCTTGAAAGTATCGCTGACACATTCGCTTTTTTGTTATGAGATCTTGATGGAAATATTTGAAGTAATCAATATAGCCAGATATAACCTTAACGACACTTATGAGGTTTAAGGGTTGCCAAATTAACTACGAAATTAAATTTGAGCAAATCGATTTATTTTTATGACATAAACAATGGATGTTTAGAAGTTAACACTGTTTATGTAATAAAAACACCTCACAACATAAACATCAAGAACCAAGCCCTCGACAAAAATGATTAAGGATATCTTGCCCTACATCACTGGATATTGAAAATATGTGTCGTTGCCCCGGTAGGACCTTTTTATTGCTTATGTAACTTTGAATAATGGTATCGGCCACGGGTGGGCATCTTTTAATCGGATAACTACACAATGTTCTAGCAAATCATGTTGAAATACAGGGACCACACTTAACATAAACATCAGGAGAAGAAATAAAGCAATTGGCATTATGTACACGTGCTGTCCAATAAAAAAATAAGTGCATATATCGATCGCTTAGAATGAGAAGGTCGTAACTACAAAATCGATATATTGAGAAAACAAGAGAAAACAGTCTGCAATTTTCTCTTTACCTATGGAAAAACAAGTTTTTAAACTTCATTTTGGTCAATATGACAATTTTTGATTTTCACGAAAAGGCTCATAAGATCGTAAGTAGTAGTTACGACTTTCTCATTCTAAGCCAGCGATATATTGATATTGCGTTTCACAATTTTAACATGAAATCAATGGCTCATGGTTTATAAGGTACACAAGAATGCAAACGTCTTCAATCAAATGACACAGGATAAAATGTATGTGCACATTCCGATATAGATGTTGTGCTTTAATACATTTATTGCAAAATGTTACATTAGCGTTGTCAGCAAATTGTGGTTCCTGTTCAAACATTTTTGTGTAGTATAATGATATCTTATCTTGAAATGCATAGTTTTGTATAATAATTTTCAAACAAAGCATCTATCTTGCCTAGCTATAGTACAGTAGCACCAGTCCAGGAAAACATACATTCACCGACTGTATACGCTGGTTTAAACTTAACAATCAATCTTACGTTTGTAGCTTTTCTATAAAAATGCATAAAACAGTCATTGCTATGAAAGGTATTTCATGTAAATTTGAACAGGCTTCGTTTCCACTAATTTAATTCCTTCTAACGATATCATTGGCTAAACATACGTTATGTGGATAATCGTAATAATATTGCAATTGAAGATATGTAAGTACCATATCGCTGGCTAAGTATTAATGAGAAAGTCGTTAGTACAATCTCGATATTTTGAGGCTATAAGGTAACACTGCCAGACAGGTACCTTTTACTTATTGTAAAACAAACTGATTCAATCCAAGTTGTCACGATTGTCATGAACATATAGTCATAAAAGCGCCCTTTGTTGTTGATTTGAATTATGCATTAGTCTTATTAAATGTTAAGGAAATCGAACAAGGAAGGTAGCCTTTACCTTACCAACCGATCATAGAAATCAGTAACACCGCAACAACACAGCTACAAATGTACCTTCCTTGTCGGATTTTTTCACACCTTTTGTCACTGAGCAATGTCAACTCATAAGCGAAAGAAATAATTAAATGTCCAATCAAAAATTGCTGGACGATCCAATTTAATAAGGGGTATGTAGAAATTATAAGAACTTCTTACGCCCTTATTATTCTAAGCCAGCGATATATACATACGTCAATATAATGTACAGTTTGCATTTTAGTACGTAATCATATTACTGGTTCTATCTCACACCAGCTCAAGAATTCCTCACATCTTCACTCATTCAATCGCATTCTTAAATTAAGTTTCTTATATCGGGAATGCATACATATTACCACTAAATAAGATCTTCCTGTAAAAATCCCAAATGAATTGAATGAAGTAAATTGGAGTATTAATTAGACTCAGAGTATGTTTGTGGCTCGTTGTAGAAAAACAAACTTCGGAATATTCTATATTGATAGCTGCGAAATGAAGGATTAAGGAAAATAGTCAGAAACTTATCTCGCTTCATTAATAAGCACAATTTAACGCCTATAATAACTTATGGGTATGTCAACGCTGCATTGTTTAGATTACAATAACGGATACAAGCTTTGCACATAAATTTAATAATTGTCGGATAAGACATAAAACGAGTCTAACAGATCCGAGGATTGTAGGATGATGGTTCAGGAGTGTACACCGTTTTATATGCAGAAAACCGCTGTAGGCAGAACACTCTAAACGACGGACAATGAATGAAGGGATACAACCAAATAGATAAAACAGTTTGCACAAGGCAGAGAGTCAAATGATCGAACATAGATAACAATGCAAACATTATTGGGCATTTGCCTTTATTAGAACAGTGTCCATGCAATTGGTTTAATTCAAATAGCATGTTGTGTATTCGATAATAAAGTGTCCCGTGTGTATATTTGCTATTAATTCATGCTGTATCAATAAAGTATACGGTATATGACGAATATATGGTTGCATAAATACACAGCGTGTAATATTTCACTCGAGGTATTCACTCTTAGACTGTCGAATTGCAACGAAATGTCTCCACTTTTATACATATTGTGATCTAAGGAGCAATCTTTGTATACACAACATACACATGTATCGCGGGTTAAGAATGATAAGGTCGTAACTGATACCCCTACGAACTTAAGAAACTGCTACATATTGAGATATGTGCCACAGGGTGCTTCTTATGTGCACATTTGTTTAAAATCGGCACTTGCAGTGTTGACCAAAATGAAGTTTTAAAAGCTTGTTTTTTCATAAGTAAAGAGTACATTGCAGTCAGTTTGTTTCTTTTTTCTCTCAAAATATCGAGTTTGTACCGACGATCTTCTCATTCTTTTAAAACCAGCGATATGTAAAACATAATATGTTATGGTTTGGTGTCGACATATTGTATAATCCATGGACTGATATGGATACTATTCGTGAAAGTCTTGTCGAGCATGTCCGAGTTGCATTTTCTTGTTAGGAATGAAATGACCGAAATGTTTAAAGCAAAACAAGTTTCACATACTTGTCTATGTGACCGACTGAAGTTTTTAACAGTGCGTGCTACCGAAAGCGATGTAATCGGTATATTCAGCACTTATTCAGAACCAGTCTATAATAAATACACAGATACAATTAACAATATTGGCATTTAACTGAAAGCAAACATTATTTATGTATCCATGGTTTGCCAATCTGACTGATGTCATCAACACAGACATACACTTGATGAACACCACGCCGAAAGTAGTATCGCTCTAGCAATTACCATGTTTGAAAATAATAAACGTAGACATAATTATATTGTAATGATAAACGAGATTTATCGTTTGAAATTTTAAGGCAAGTTAAAAGTAAGATAAGATAATTTGTATTATCAAATTATTTTATAGACAATAAATGTGCCTATTGTCCTGTCCAGACTCTTAGATAATTTTGTTATGCTAGCAATTTATTTTAAGTTGAATATGAAACGTGTTTTACAATATATAGGAGGGGTGTTTTGTACGTTCAACAACACAAACTGTAATCATTTAACAATTGAATTTTACTCTTAATAACCGATGCGTGTCTGTAAACGTTTCTGATTGTATACAGGCATTGTTTATCCAGTTTTAAAGCTTTTTTGACAATTATAAAAATGCTTGCAACGCTTATATACTGGCAACTGGCCGACCTGAAGTCGTCAGTCGAACCATAAATAATTACTTTATATAGGGACAGAAAATATAAAAACTAACACCACTGAAAAAGAATTAATACCCAATATGGATTCTTTCTAGTCATGTTTAGTAATGAGTCAGGTTACATAAACACACCAAATTTAAATAAAAATATATTTCGCTGGCTTAGAATGAGACTGATAAATATTGGACATTTGCATCATAAGGCGCATCTTATACGTCAATTTTCAAAAACATCGGAACTTGCTATGTTGACCAAACGGAGGTTTAAAAGGTTGGTGTTGGGGCAAAGGGAAAGATTTGTACAATATGTATATATTAGTCGAGGGAGACAACAATTTAAGCAATAGAACTATACACGGTATTGATGTTAATCTTATTTCTCTTCGTAAGACAGCAAAAGCAAAGTGCAACATGATTTCGAAACGTGTGTTAAAATTCACGACTCACATCGAATTTGCCTGCGATTCAATATGAATCCATTCATTGCCATACACCTGTGGTTAGTGAACACTTGCATAACAAATATCGTCTGCTCTTAGAATAACGAACACGATGTGCCTGTTTGCGCGATTCTGACTGATGTGAAATGCAACATCTAGAGTTAATTCCCTAAGCGCTTGTATCTAAGTATTAATCAAGTATCCACACAGAATTAAATTTACTGTCCTGGTATAATAACGTGGTCACCCGGACTTGAATGTACTATTCGGGTATCGATTATACCCACCCGGTATGGGATGATATTGTGTCACAAAGCGATCGCGATGGGCCAATGAGATTATTTGAATTAGCTACCAATTTATCAGAGGTGGTGTACTATTAAAACATTATGTGCAGTTCGACATCTAGTTAGTTCACGTGTTCAACATTACTCTAATGTATATAACGTAGCAAAAAATCGACATAATACGATTACTTACTAAGAACATAATTTAAAAATAATGTGTACACAAGTGCAAGTCGTGGTACGAGTGATAAAGCAATGATTGAGAAAAAATAAATGACGTTAATCAGTCATTCTATACTACGCAAATTCCGATACTTAAATCTATATTCCCTTTCATTAAGACCGTACAAATCGCTGCATCTAGTCGTACTGAAACTGACATCAAACTTTCTGTGACATTATTTCTATTATTTATAACGTGTCCAAAGCATACATAGAATATTTTTTTTGCATTGGAAATATAATAAACGGTGTATAAATCTTTTAAGCACTGCAATAAAACCTAATTTACAGGACATCTTGAAAGTATCGCTGACATATTTGCTCTTTTGTTTCAACACATGACATTGTGATGTTATTACAATAGTCAGATATAACCAATATGTACGACACGAGTTGGGATTTAGAGTTTCAAAATATTGTTTTATGATATATTCGACGTAGGCGTGGAAGTTAACACTGTTAATGTAATATAAAAACAGTAAAACACCACTTAATACTAGAATAAAGAATCATGCCGTCAACTGAATTGAAATAAAAACACCCCTTCGTCTAGCATCTCAACATTTTTGTAATGTGTTCATGCTTGAAAAATGCATATTCAGAAATTGTAAATGGCGGAATTTGTGTTTATTTTTAATTACAATTTATCGCAAGAGAGTTATACGATCAACACAAATGTATAGTATAAGGTAGCGGAGCTCTTGTTTCATGAATTGACATCGTGAATAATTAGTAAGTGGCAACATGATGTAGATTGTCCTAGTTAAAATGTTATTTTGAAATCGCACTGATAATACATTTTAGAACTATGTGTTTGTTTACCACTATAATTAGAATGTTAACGTATTATTGTAACGCAAGCAATTGTCGTTGAACAAAATGTAGTATTAAAAAACCAACGATTCAAATTGACAATATTATCTTAGAATATTAGTGTTTTATTAGATATTTAATATACAATTTCATTAGGGCGTTCAACCTCATGAGATATAGTAAAATTATTACATTGTAAGTTCCATGCAATATAAAAACCACCATTTCAGAAATATTTATAATAAGTCTTTTTTGAAGTAGCACTGTGTTCGGTTGACATGTAAACATTGTTTACGGTTACCTTCAACTGAAAAAGTGTGAACACATAATTATACTTCTTTATAGTAAATTACATGGAAGCAAATTGTTGCAATAACCAAATGTTATTTCTTTTTCAAAAGTAGTGTATCTTTGTCACGTTTCCCCCGTGCATTAACACTATGACTAGACAGATGAGTGAAAGGTAAATACAACCTTCAGTTTTTCGCGCGAGAGTAAGCAATTCAAAGAAATGAATGGAACAGCCCTAGTGCATGATAACTTGATATTATTGCTTATTGTACGTGCAACTATATATCCATATTATGTTGCATACTACTGACGGTTTGTAGCAATTGATACAACACATATCTTATTATCGTGTTAAATACTGTTTAATGTACTATGTTTATTGATTTGAAATACCCTAATAGAACCTCGCTCGTTAAGTCAATTGCTATACCACGGGATTGTCAGAATTTCAATTTTGATAAATATGAATCTTGATAATTTTACTTGGTGATACTTATGATTGTAAATTTTAGTTCAACTTACTTCCTTGGTGTACACAACTATTGAGAAAGTAGAGAAGAAACGATGATTAACTATACATAAGATAAAACATAATCTGTATAGACGTGCAATACTTTGTAGGCATGATTAAACAGCTGGCGGGGCAAAAAAGTGAGTACATGTAGTTATATTTATGACACATCTTTCATTACGAGGTGACAAACCAGTAAATAAATTTGCTCTTTAGCTCAATACAAAATGACCATTGTCAACCCCAGATTGCATCATGTTAAAGTCTATGGCCAGTTGGCACACATAGATCATTGAAAAGAAGTATGTTTCAGCTACTAAGAAAGACACAAAACCAGGTGGTCATGTTTAATATAATAAAATTGTGTTCGTCAAACGCGGTCCACATATGTTTACAAAAACACGCGTACGGTTTCTATGTCGGTTTTTACCTACGCTACTTTCGCCTTGGTAAATCTTCTAATACCTCAAAATATTCAAAATAAAAGAGTTTCACTACTTCACATACATACACACACATATGCATTTGATATCAATAAGATGATTCTAGTTCCATTTAGTCAAGGAATATCACCTTTACAGTCAAACAGAAGTTTTCAAAATTGTATCCTATTTTGGATCGCGTATGCATTTAGTGGTTTTTGACCTAATACAAATGAATCTGCATCTGATAGGTTGATAGCAACTGTTACGAATTCCTAAAACTGCCACTTACATTTAAATATTTCCAAACCCTTTATTATTCGTCCCTGATGAACATACATTATGCAATGGAAATATAATAAACGGTGTTGAAATGAGCCGGGAATTGCCTTATCTCGTTTTAGTATCGCAATAAAACCTAATTTACAGAACATTTTTTAAAGTGTCACTGACAGATTCGCTTTTTTGTTTGCAAATATGAGATCTTGATGTAAATATTTGAAGTAATTAATATAGCCAGATATAACCTTAACGACACTTATGAGGTTTAAAGGTTGCCAAATTAACTACGAAATTAAATTTGATCAAATCGATTTATTTTTATGACACAAACGATGGATGTTCAAAAGTTAACACTGTTTATGCAATAAAAACGCCTCGTAACACTAACATCAAGAATCAAGCCGTCGACAAAAATTAAATAAAATATTTTGCCCTATATCACTGAATTTTGTAAATATGTGCCGTTTCCCGATATGGCCTTTATATTGCTTATTAAACTCTGATTAATGTTATAGGCCACGGGTGGGCAGCTTTAAATCGGATAACTACACGATTTTCTAGCAAATCATGTTGAATTACTTGGGCTACACTTAACATAAACGTCAGGAGAAGAAAAAAATGGCATAATGTACACGTGCGTTCCAATCCAAAATAAGTGAATATATATTGATATTGCATTTCAAAATTTAAACTTGAAATCAATGGCTCATTGTTTATAAGGTACACAAGAATCCGCTGATTGTATACGTCTTAAATTAAATGACACAGGAAATAATGTATGTACAGATGTTGTGTTTTAATACAATTACTGCGAAATGTTACTTTAGCGTTGTCAGCAGATTGGGGTTTTAGTTCAAATATTGGCGTGTAGCATAACAATATCTTATCTTGAAATACATAGTTGTGTATATTAATTTTCAAACAAAGCATGTTACATTGCCTAGCTATAGTACAGTAGCACCAACGCCGGAAAACATACATTCACTAACAGGATACGCAGTTTTGAACTTAACGATCGATCTTACGTTTGTGACTTTTCTATAAAACAGAAAAAAAGCCTAATACAGTCCCTGTTATGAAAAGAGCATTATGCCAATGTGAACAGGCTTCGTTTTTACTAATTTAATTTCTTCTTACGATCTCATTGGCTACGCATACATAATGAGGATAGTCGTAATAATATTGCAATTGAAGAATTAATGGGAAGGTTGTAAGAACAAACTCGATATTTTGAGACTATATGGAAACACTGCCCGACAGGTACTCTTTACAAATTGTAAAACAAACTGTTTCAACACAAGTTTTAGTATTCATGTCATGTCCTAATTTTCATGAAAATATGGTCACCGGAAGCACCCTGTGGTGTTGATATGAATACACCAGTGTTATAAAAATGTTAAGGAAACCGAACAGGGAAGGTAGCACTCAACCTTACCAACCACCGCCCACAGAAATCAGTAACACCACAACCTAACTTCACTAAGCAATGTCAGATATCATCAACACAGACACACAATTGATGAACAACAACGCCGAAAGTAGTATCGCTCTGTCAATTACCATGTTTGAAAATAATAAAAGTAGACATAATTATATTGTAATGATAAACGAGATTCGTCGTTTGAAATATAAGTTAATATAAAGATAAGATAATATGTATTATTAAATTATTGTATAGACAATAAATATGTCCCTATCGACCTGGCCAGAACATTAGGTCCTATTGTTTCGCTACCAATATATTTTAAGTTGAATATGAAACATGTTTTATAATATTTAGGAGGAGTATTTCATACGGTATTCAACACAACATGTTGTTAATTATTGAATGTTACTCTTATTACTCGATGCATTCCTTTAAACGTTTCTCGTTTAAAGTTTTTGAAGCAATAACGAATGCGTGGAAAGTTTCAAAACGTGACAATGGACGATCTGAATTCGCCTGTCCGCGTATAAATCATTACAGTATTTTATATATGGCGACAGAAAATAAAAACTAACACCACCAATATCTTTCTAGTCGTATGAAGTAATGAGTCAAGTTTCATAAATATACCGATTATTTATTAAATATAATTATAATTAAGTATTTATTTGAGGACAACAATGAATGGGTCGAATACATCAAAGCTGAATCGACCGCATCATCATGCGCGACTACAACAAGTCGGCTAACATCAAGCCCAGAAGTGATCGAATTGTTCCAAAGCAAAGTATGAAGTTGACACCGACTGCATTAATTGAACAATTTAATTTCTCTATATCATGACGGAGCACGACGAAATGTCATTAATTTCTATAGAACGAGTTTCTTTATAAGTTTTTTGAGCTCGTGCGCAAGCCTACTGCACCTACCACTAGACCACATGTAAACAAAACTATTGATGACTGAAGATAACTAGGATGTGCACCCCACTGATGATCATTCACCATGGAAAAATAATTATCTGCGAAAATGATTTGAGCAGAATGTGTATACAAGTGCCAGATGTATTACTTTTCAGTTAGACCTATACAGTCGCTCTATCGCGTCGGACTGAAACTGTAACAAATTCCCTAAACTTCGTGTGACATAAGTAACGGTTTCAAAGTATGTATCATTTGTCCCGGATTAAAGATAAAAGTAATTACGTATAGGAAATATAATAAAAGGTGTATAAATGGGCCGGGAAATGCCTCCTATATTTTCAGCACTGCAATAAAACTTAATTAACAGGACATCTTGAAGGTGTCGGTGACAAACACGCTTTTTGGTTTGAACACATGACATTGGGATGGAAATATTTGAAGTTATTACTACAGCCAGTTATAATCCTTATAAACGACACGTATGTGGGTTTAGAGTTGCAAAATATTGTTTCACGACATCAACGGTTGGTTTGTGGAAGTTAACGCTGTTTATTTAATACAAAATCACCACTTAGTGCTAAAATCAAGAATCATACCGTCGACTAGATTAAGTTAAAACAATGTATGGTCCTGCATCACGTTTGAAGTGCTTATGTGTGCAAAATGCATATTTAGAAATTGATAATGTCTGACATCGTGTTTATCTTGAATTACAATTTATTGCAACATATTTATACGGCCAACACATGTATGTTCTAACACAAACTGCTGACAAGTTTGAACAAACAACATGAATGCCGCAGAGTATAGCTACCACACATTGTTTTGAGTATTGCTTATTATATGAATACAAAAGAGTATTTAAGGCATCGGAGCTATTACGAATTATCCGTTGCTACAGCTGACACCATAGTCATCCCAGGGTGAAACGAATTTATTCACCTTGTATACAGATTGTCGGTTATTATAACAAGTTGACCAAGACGAGTTGTTTGGCAATACCTTGACAATATTGTGTGCGCTAATGGGCATGCCATATGAAATAATATTCCTTCCAGTGAAATCAATGGTGCCTGGTATCCGTACAGGTTTGATCAGAACAAGTACAATGAACATTCAATTTAGTTCGTATACTAGGACCTGTTTCATGTTTTACATAATATAAACAAACAGTGATCAAGACGTGTGAAACATAGAACAGGAGTGCAGCAATAAAGAAAAAGAATATTGAATATTAAACAAATTGCGATCAAGAAGCAAAATGAAATATGTTAACTATGAACATACTTTTTAACGACAAATGTGTAACTTGAAATCGGATATACATATTTTGAATAAACAAAACACCTGTCCGAAAATAACTCTTTACTTATGGTAAAACATGTTGTTTCAACATAAGTTTGGTTTAAGTAGCAAGTTCAGATTTTCATGGGAAACAGGCCTATAAGAAGCGCCCTGTGATGCTGATTCCAAATATGTGTCATTCTGATAAGGTCGTCACGACCTTCTCGTCCTTAGCCAGCGATATACACACGCCGATTCAATCTGAAGGATTTAAATGATACAGCTGGTACTGTCTCCTAGAAGCTTAAGAATTCCACCTACGTTTAAATGTCCAATCGCATTCTTTAATCAAGTTTCTTATATCGGGAATGCATGCATATTACCGCTAAATAAGTATTTCCAGTAAAGATCCCAAATGAATTAGAATGAAGTGGAATGAAGTATTAGCGTCTGATAGCGAATCCTGGTAGAGTTATTAACTTCAGAATTTATTACATTGATAGCCGAGAAATGACGGATTAGTGAAAACAGTCAGACACTTTTCTTAAATCAGCTATTTAAGTTTGTGTCTATCAACGTTGCGATGTTCAGATAATATAACTGATATATCTATAACAGTATAAAGTGTTTGACGTTTATACGTGGGGTTATCCAAAAGTTCGTGGACTTTTGTTCTTATTCGAAAATCATTTGACCTAAAGATGCGAATCCATTGTCCCTGTAACATGAATTTATATTGTACAAGTATACCAAATATCATACGGATATGATTAAAAATAACATAAATATAGCATGTGTAATGATGCGTGGTAGACATACCCGGTGCACGCTCAGAAATGACATACGGCGTCACACTCTCGACTATATCATTTCATGAAGCTCTTAGACACTGTAAATCAGTTGTTAATCGTTTCCCGTAATCAGCTGTATTCTTAGAATATGCAAACACATTCGTTCTGTCAATGTGTACTGAATTGTATCGTTTCTATCTTTACAAGTGGATGTTTTTCTTTCATACCAAGGACGGTCGATTTTAACCAACGTAACGCTCATTCGTTGAACCTACAAATATGTATCATCTGTCACATCACCCTGACTTTCTGTTAACTAGTAATGCCATTTAAAACAATGGAATACAATGCAGAAGTGTTCGTACTTATTTTTTCCAAAAAATTCACGTCTTCCGTACGGATTCCCCTAGCTGTACATATAATTGAATTATTTTGCGACTGCAAATGATATCTTTTGACGTCATAGTTTACGCTGAATTTTATTTGACAACATTAACCCTCATATTCATAAAATTACGAATATGTAAGATAATTATACGAGGGGCGTTTCAAAAGTTCCAGGAAAGGTGCTCTTTAAGGTTTATCGTTTGTTCAAATTACTTCAAACTTTGCATTTAAATAGAACAATTCATGATACAAATTATACCATGAATCAAACACATGAGGGTGTGTAGTATAAAATTGCACTGCTGCCATAGTAACTTCAGTAATGGCTACCCGGGGCAATTTTGACGTCACGTCGTAGAAATCGTCAAACTAACCTACACATTGCTCCCAACAAAATCGCCACCAATTAAAAATGACCTAAAATTACTGCATGGAACATTTACAAAGGGCGGTATAACATCATTTCGGTCAATTTATGCCATAATTTAAATAGTCATACTATTGCGCTCAGGTTTATTTGTCGCCATATTAGAATCACCCGTCAAAAATCAGTAAATTATTGAAATTTGACCAGTTTTTGTCTTTTTGGCAGGAAAATTAATACTTAAACAAATAGAATTGATAAACACTGCTTGTTAAGAACGTTGTTTGTCATTCGGTAGGATGTATGCATAGTATGAACGCTTCCAGACTGCCAGTGGTACTGCTGCTGATGATAATAGGAAGGTACGGCCTGTTGTGAATCAAACGCTAGACGTCACGTTGGACGTTTCTGCTTGATTTTGTGACACTTTTGAATACTTTGCAAACGGACCATGGAAGTGCATACCTTCAAGCGAGGCATTCTTTAAGAATATAAAGCATTGTTGTTATTGTAGCAAGTGTATTTTGCGTGTCCTTTGACTGACTGTAGTAGATTTAGTCAAAACATGTTAATATCGCACGGTCAAATATAACATTGCCCCGGGTAGCCATAAGTGACGTTACTATGGCAGCCGTGTCATTTTGTACGGTACACCCTCATGCGTTTAATTCATAGAAAACTGTGTATCATGAATTGTTCGATGTAAATGCAAAGTTTAAAGTATATTGACCAAAAGATAAATAATATAGAGCACTTTTCCTGGAACTTTTGGAACGCCCTACGTATACTAAAATATCGGTATGACATTACTTAACATGAGGACGCATTTTTGTCTTTTTAAATGACGAAACAATGTGACCATTGGCAATAACGTAACGCATTTTACTGGAAAAAATCTGCAGTGCGCCGCTTTCGCAGTTTTGTGTTGATATGGCAACGTGTTAATCTTGATACAAAGGGTGGGTATTTTATAAACAATATTTTGAGATTATTGTTTGTCATAGATTAATAATACTATATGGTAATTTTCATACTGATCTGACTTAAGATGAAATAATTAGAGAAAAAGTCCACCAACTTTTGGATCACCACAAGTACATGTAAAGTAATGCCCAAATTGATTCTTATGTTACATAAACTAGGGAAGCTAACACTTGAAATAAATATGTTGATGATTCTAATTCATCTTTGACCTTGGAAAAATATAAGTCTTCGAAAGTGTTTATCTTAAGTTTGGAGTAGATAATCCCATCAAATAGATTACAAGTGATAAATATAAGGCTACTGACATAGAAACATTACTTTAACACTTCCAGACGACACAAGACATTTGAGGGCAACCGGTGGTTGAACATATAGTTCATTCTATAAGCAATAAGCCACCAGTTCATTAGTTCAATGTTTAAAGCAAATCGACTGGCTGAGTTAGCTTTGGGACGATCAATAAATGTCAATGTATATAATAGTTTCTGTAATTATGCGGGTCGAAATTAGAAACATTAAATACCCTGGTAATCAACTGATTTATAGAGGTTCAAAGGTATTTTCGTTTGTATCTGTCTATAATGCTACATGCAGTACCATATAAAGTTTTATTTCAATTCTCACCATAGCGCCAAGAAAAAAAGAAATGCTAAAATTATATTTCAATTAATTTTGCTTATTTGAGCATTTACACATGCGACTAGTAGATAAAATATGTTTTCTGAAATTTAATTTTTGCGTGCAAGTGTGTCTATTTTAAGATTTTCTTGTTTTGTAGAATACAAATTGCGTTTAGAACAAAACTGCTTAATTTTATGTGTTGACACTATTTCGTGCACATCGATCATGTATCACGCACTTAGCTATCAACAAATACGAAAATCAGTCGCACATACGTGCAAACATGCATTTAAGTGACAAAAACGCTTCGATACAATGTAAACATTGAATACGTGTTTATTCCGCTCGATATCTGATGTATTGCATTGAATATTGTGTTATACTGTAGTACTTTTGGCATTTAGAAAATGAGGAAATGCTCTTATTTAATACAGTTACGAAACGCTCATGTCGTGAATTACACTTTCATATTTGCAAAACAGAGTGAATATGAACTGTAAGAAAGAACTGCTCGTATATCAGATTCCGAAACGGTTAATCATTAAAAGCATTACATTCTCTCTGTTTCATAAATTGAGATAGTGAATGATTAGTAACAAGTATATTTTTAAAATATAGCTACTCGTTATACTAAACCGGATACAAGGAATGACAGTTGATACATATTTTATATAATTTATGTTCGTTAAATGTCGACACCACTTGGTTGAATGGAGTATTGTTTACGTGTTACCACACAGCCTTGGTGTACGGGAGTATCATTCCTGTACGACGGGTTCTATATTTAGGATACTGAGTTATCGCAGATGTTGTTGTTGATGTTACAAAAAATGTCACAATAAGTTGTTTTATGGAATTAAAAAGAAATTATTATTGGCATATTCAGGAAACGCGGCTTCTTGCCAATAACATCAAATAATTACTATATGCAAAGTTCGAAAAGGTCAATGCAGCAATAAGCATGTCCATGTTAACGTGTTTACTGGAAAACAATAAACGTTGTGAAAATGTAAAAATATAATATAATAACCTGCTGCCATCTACCTACTGCTATTGCATTTCAAACAACCCATGGGTTTAACATTGTCATGATATCATTTTTGTCCATGTAACTGATAAACATGTAACAGAATAATATGGAAATGTCAGTTCCCGTTTTATTCGCATATTGCGCAAGACCCAAAATGCAACCTTAAAGCCACTTCCTGTTATCACAGAGCCCTAAAGACACCAAAACATTCAAGTGAAGTTTGCCTAATTGATCAGCACTATGTCATCGTATTTTGAAGCAAACTTTATTCCTGTACAATGTTATCAGGACATCTCATTAAAATTTGCAAGTGATCAAAAACATAGACAAATATGTTTGACCACACTGTTGAGTGGTATTTTAAGGTTATACGAGGAGAACTAATTATATCTGAAACGTATACAAAACCAGGAAGTTTCTCTTGTAACAAAATCGAACACACCATTTGTTTACCACAGTAAATATACTGCAAATGGATTGTGGTCACGCTAGATATTGTCGCTGAACAAGGAATAGGACGATTTACAATGAAACTACACGTATTTATCAATATTATCTTAAAACTTTAAAATAATAAGTGTTATATTAGATATTTAATATACAATTTTATTGGGACAATCATTGCAATAAAGTGTTTTGAAGTAATTACATTGTTGGTTTCTGGTTAGTATAATTCCACTGTCACTGTATGTCTGAATGAGTCGGAAAGAAGATAAATAGAAAATCGATACACATTCCGTATGATTATATTATCCGAATTGATTGAAGTTATAACAGCTTTGTCAGTACAAGAATGTGCCGTTCGAATACTTTGAAACAATTCAAATACTATGACCACAGATGGCAGACAAACAAAACAGGTTAAATAATTCTGGTAATAAATGGTAGATAAAAAACTAAAAGAGACGTGACTAACTTTAAATGTTACAGAACAGTAGTTAGGCAAATGACAAAATGTGACAGTAGTCGTTTGTTTCGAAGGACCCGGAGCAGACTAACGGATGTATGTAAGTAAATACAGTTCGGTCCGCAATAAACGTACCCACTGAAAATTCAATATCAATTTAATTATCTAGCTAAAGCTGATTCATTCAGTCAATATTGAAATATTGGGCTGAAGGATTATTGCTAAAATAATAAAATATATGTTAATTAAACCGTGTTGTTTATTGGTTAATGCTGGATAATTCAGACATGTCACTTGGCCGGTACCTAGCCTGTTTGCGCAAAAAAGTCCTGCAAAAGTATTTTGAATTAATATGACTCCGCAGGTTGCATTTTATTTATCACTAGCATCAAACGGGTTTATCTTGTTCAAACTGGAAACAATCAAAATGCAAGACTGATCACTTTTAACTGACAAAAGTTAATTTTAAATTAAAGTTATCAAAATTCGGGTAGTCATTCCAACTATATATTATACTTTGATATTTTGCCATTGGTCTCAGTTCAGACATGTTATCAGGCAGCATCAAACAGTACCTTTATTATTACAGGAAAAGCTGTATGTTTCATTTTTAAAAAATCATAGCAATGGTTCGATCTCCAGCATTTCTTGCTTCCAAAAACATAAAAAATATAGGAATTAATGAAACTTGTCACCAAACTATTTCCAGGGGATAGCCAATTTTCATAAATATATTGAGGCTACAACAATGAACAATTTCGTTCAATGAAGTTGTCTATCACGATTTGACAACATATGATATACTTAATTATACCAATCGCTAAATACTTGATAGTACATCGGGTACTTCATGCGATTATGGATATAGTATAGTTCCGTTATTGTAATCTGAATAATGCATCGCTGATAGACACCAACCCTAACATAGGCGATATACACGATCAGTGAAACGAGAAAAGTGTCTGATTGTTTTCACTAATCCGTCATTTACGTGTCATCTCTATAATAGATTCCGAAGTTTGTAATTCTACCAGGATCCGCTAACAGACGCTACTACTTCAATCTACTTCATTCCAATTCATTTGGGATCCTTTTTGGAAGTTCTTATTAAGCGGTAATATGTATGCATTTCCTGATATAAGAAACTAAATCAAAGAACGCTATTGAATAAGGTTAGGTGGAAATATTTTTAAGCTGATATGAGACGGTTCAAACTGTATGATATACATCCTTTAGATTAAATCGGCGTGTGAACATCTCTGACTTAGAATGAGAAGGTAGTAACGATATTATAAGAATGATACAAATTTGAAATCAGCATTACAATGCACCTCTTATAAGCCTGTTGCATGACAATTTGAACTTGCCAAGTTGACCAAACTGAAGGTGAAACATCTTGTTTTACTATATCTACAAAGTATGTTTTGTACAGTTGATTTCTGGTTCTCTCCGAAAATCCACATTGTACTTACATGTACGTAGCTGTGTAGCTTTGGTTTGTACCTTACTATTTACTCATTCTTAGCCAGTGAAATAAACGCATACAATCCATTTGGGATAGTTTAAACGTGACGTAACAGTTTATGTGTACACAGAACATTACAAGCATTGCATGAATAGGTAGAGTTTAGTTTAGCATTGAAATCATGCAGCACATGTTTGTTAAAACTTTTATAGTTAGATTTACACCGTAACATAGATTTCACATCTGCGTCAATATAGTCGTACCCTAAGTAGAATGTCGATATAATAGGAGGTACATTAAAAACGCTTTTAACACATTTTATAATAACATAATGTCAATATGAAAATGTGTGCTTTTTAAATTTCATCGGTTAAGGGGTATGTATTTAATATAACTTCCGCACAATCAGTTTATGCTGTTATAATGCTAATCTCTATATGTGGCCGCGACTGCGATTTTTGGGCTTATGGCGCAAATGACGTCGTTGAATAAACGTCAAAATAAAACGTGACCTAAAATACCTACACAAGTTCACGAACTTCGACAAAAAAGATCGTTATTTGACAAAAAATCGCATTTTTCAAATGAATTACTAACATGGGAGACAACCGTTGATATTCACCAACAGTTAATGAGTAAATTGGATTATCGGAAGTGGATTTTTGGCGAGTTATCGGCAGTGATCCCCCTTGGTGAAATTTCGGATTTCCGGTTAAATTTCACGTCTGACAATTTTCGGAAATAAAAACTGTTATTTTGCCGTCTAAAGATCTCTTCGAACTGTCTCATGTATAAGACATCATCAACAAATATGGCTAGGTAAGTCCTGATCCATTTAAAGCTCGCTGGTTTGTCGGATTAATAGGAAAAACGTGTTTTATCTGGATTTTTGTTGATGAAAAAACCCGGAAGTGGCTCGTTCATGCATTTTACCAACTAAAATTGGCGCTATAATTCAATTTATTTTGAATCACCAACGTGTACCAATGTTCATGATTAGTTCATTTATTGAATGACACGTACACGATAGACATAACCATCTCATTTTTACTTTGAACTATGATTGACGATTGTACTGTATTGGATTTGAAGAATTACTGTTTGCTAAATAAAAGTGGAAGGAGTGTTGTACAGATAAACAATCCTTATGCCACTCTTCACTCCAGATCCACATACTGGATCGCTTCAACCTAAGCAAAATCATGAGAAATGTGTGTTGTTAATGGTTTTGTCATCATTTACAAGTGCATTTATCAGCAGTCAATTGAAACACAAAGCCATACTCTACCCCCCCCCTCAAACCTGAGAAAAGGTGTGTGAGAGCATTAAAAAAGTCCATAGACCACCTTTCTGATGTCACTGCAGTGCCATGTGAGTGCAACAATTTGGTTTGTTACAGAAACTAGGTGGGGAATTATTCAAATGAATAGCTGTGACATCATTTCACTGGTGTATGGTGATTGCTATTTGGCCCCACATGGCACCGTGAGGGCAGGGGTTTTACTCGCCGTCGGTTTTTTGAAAAAGCATTAATAAACATTGGCTTTATTCCCTTTGCTTGGGGCGGTAGTAAATTCTAATGACTGATGCATTAATGATTTGAAACACAAGTGCACTTTCTAATTAAATCAGTATGATCAAGTATGCTAAGAATGTTTTGATCGCCTATACTTGTTTGCATCCTCATTCTGGACCCTTTTAACATCTATTTATTCAAAGCAAATGTAGTGAATAGAGAATTCTGCATGTGGTTGAATTTTACATGTATCATTTATTTGAAATATGTATGTGACATGCCAATTGATGAATGCTATATCAAGTTATATCATGATAAACCCAGGACCTGGGTCTATGACATGTCTCATGATACTATATTCACACATCAAATACTTTCAGCAACTGGTTCTTCATAGCAATTAAGTTACAACTTAGTTACACATACAATTTTCTCCTTTTTGGTATGCTTTAGGATCAGACACAATAATAAATATACATCTTCAATTAGACTACTGCAGTACAGTATGTTGTGGTTTCCCTAGATTCATACCTTCAACATTCTATTTAAAAAAAGGATATTATAAATGGTTGTGTTTACTCACTCAGTTTTATTCATTTTAAATTCATTTTGCATTCTGTTTCAGAAAAAAATGATAATGGTACCTGATGATAGCTGCATTGATGCAAGTGATTCAGATTAAGCATGAATAGGTAGGTATATACATTTTATTTATTATCTAGATACAATCATAATAATGATGGTTACACTTGTTTTTAGAAATTGCACAAGAATCAACATTTTATCTAAGTTAGTTTAATAATTAATAAAATAAATTTATTCTGCAACACATAATGTATGTTATTAATACCAAATATTTTTAAAATGCTGATGTCACATGTACATATTTTCACTTTCTTTATTTTCTTTCAGGTACATGTTATAGTAGTACCTTTGACAGTTTGTGTGCCAGTGCAAGTGCAGAAAAATAACAGTTCCATTTAATGATGAATCTATGAGGTATGCATTATGTCATTTTTGTAGTGGATTAACTTTATTCTAAAAAATACATTTAATAGCAAAATTTGTCTTTATCTGCTGTTATATTTTGTATGCAGTGTGTTGTATTTTGCTTGATTTTTTTATTATTAATCTCATATACAATTATAAATATTTTAAACATGACATTTGCACACAAATATTAATTGTGTGATTTAGTATTATAGAAATCATACTGATGATAGATATAAGTTATGCATTGCCTGGATAAAGTGTACTGTTGTGTAATATTAGTCAATTTCTTTTACATTTTAGGTTTTCACACAACTTCTGGGAAGTTAACAGATACCATCATGCCTAGAAGATGCAGACTATTTATTATGAATGTGTAAAACAAACATTAATTGTGCTCATAGTGATGTAATATGATACACATTTAAAATTATTCCAAGACTTGAGTCAGGTGAAACAGTGATGTTACCATGTATTCATTACAAAAATTATTTCAATTTGTTGAGGGTTTTTAATGAGTGTGGCTAAAACAAAATATCAAGACTACAGGCATAACATATGATTATAAATGGCAATAGCATCTCAGAACCATAACAATAGTTTAGTAAAAATGTTGCCAATACTTGATTTGCATTGTCAGACAGATGTACACTATTTTGTTTTTCAAAACCTTGCACTATTGATTGTATGCATGATTTGGTTAAGTTAAAAATACACATGTATGGTTGTAAACATAAATGTATGACCTGGTTACTAGGACACTATTTTTATCAAGACTGTCAACAGATTACAGTCTTCATATGTCAGATCATAGACCAATATTTGTTTTCAAATAATTCTTTTGTAAAGGACAATATGCTCTATTTCTGGTGCTTCTCAGAACAAACACCTTGGTCTAACAGCCACAATATTAACATGTGTCAACCCACATGTAATACAACTTACACAACTCTGAAAACCTAGAACTTTCACTTATATTCGTGTTAATTATTATCCCTATGATATTCCTGGAACATGTCTGTCCTTTTGTCAAATAATTGCAACTATGTCATATTTGATTTGTAGTTGACTGATGCCCTTTTAACTCGTTTGTAATGGCTATTTAGGTTCCAAATGTTGGTAAAATGGTTTAATGTGCTCTATCTCACCAATCATTATATACCCTTACCCAAAACCACTAATATATCATACACATGTTATAACATACTTTTTTGGAGGCCAATTTATTTAAATATGTCCGCAAAATGCCTGAAATTGTGTATGTGTTTCTATTCTTATTGTTGCTATGCAGAAGATTATATAATGTCAAGGAACTTGTTGAACGCAAATATGCAACCAGTTAATTATTCTAGTTTTGATAAAGATGTTGTTGTTTCAAGTTTGAGAAGTATGTTCTTTGTTTACTACCATAATCTTTGTGGAAGCTAAATGGAAAATGTTTGATTATCCATCATTTTTGGAGTGTATTTAAGAAATTTTGTACATGTATACACATAAAATCACATTCCAGCATATTTTGATTTTGTTCTAAACTTCATCCAATGATTGTAACAAATTAAATTCCATTGTTTTTAATTATTATAGTGTTCTATATCAAATCAACCTTTTATGTTAAAACTATAAAACTATTGATGATTAAAATAAAAAAATATCAGAATTATAACATTTGTTTTCTGTTTATTCTTATGAGATGCTTTTCAGTCTCAAAGATACTAGCTTTTGAAATAGTGCTTTTTGGAGTAAAAGTAGTTTAACTTAGTGACAACGGAATTGCCATTACTTGGCAATTATTCAAGAAACAAACATGAAATACTGGTATTCATGATTTGAATTATGAAGGTTCGCTGGTTACAATGATTCTAGACAAATAAAGGTGGTTTTAACCCACTATCTGGCATCAACTAGTCATAAATGCTGTATTATGCAAATATTTAGCTGTTGCTAGGCAACTAAAATAGTTGGATATCAAGATTCACAGATTTGCAACTCAGAACATTTGTGACACAATATGAACAAATCAAGTATATAATGTTTTGGGTATCTTTTAAAATGTGCTTTAAACATAGCATATTCGTTACAAAATTCCCTTCTGAAAGATTATATTTTTGATGGAATACAGATACCTGCAAAGTCTTCACGAATCACTGAATCTTTAAAATATTGACCTTAAATTAACAGAGTTTGTACAACTGATCTACATATGTCATCGTGGCATAAAAGAACTAAAATTTGCATCTTAAACTACTATCACACTGACATCCACGTGTGCTGAATGATGTATTTTGTACGTATTAAGTGGTTGCTAGGCAACCAAAAAATTAATCGGTCATAATTTTGCACAGATTTCAACCCGGAACCTTTGTGACATAAAATGAAAAACCAAGTATGATATGATGTATTGGTTAGCTGTATAAATGTGCTTAAAACAAAGCATATCTGTTAGAAAATTTCCTTCAGAAAGGTTGTATTTTTGAAGGAATACTGGCACCTGCAAAAGCTTCATAAATTATTCAATTTTCAACATATTGACCTGAAATTTTAAGAATTTGTGTGACCGTCACTGACCGATCTTCATGGGTTGTTTTGACATAAAATAACTAATATTTGCAAATTGACCTACAATCATGGTGGCATTCACGTGTGCTGAATGATGTATTATGTGCATATTTAGCGGTTGCTAGGCAACCAAAAAAAATATTTGGACATCATTTTGCTCCCATTTGCAACTCAGAACCTTTGTGACAACAAATAAACAAATCAAGTATGATATGATTTCTTGGTAAGCTAATTAAAAGTGTTAAAGATAAAGCATATTAATTTCAGATTTTGCGTCGGAAACGACGTAATTTTGAATTAATCACAAATTACTAGACGTCACAAAAACAGTCACAAATCAGTGAATATTCGAGATATCGACTTAAAATTTTCAGAATTTGAAAATTTAAGCTTCAGAGAAAAATGTGACATTAAAAACTGAAAATGTGATTTTTGCACCATAAGCCCAAAAATCGCAGTCGCGGCCACATATACAAGTGTATATCCAAACCTTTAAGTGATATTTATTTATTTTGAACAGTGTATGTGTATGTTATGTACTATGCTAAATAAAGTTATGTACTGTTATGAATTAGCTTCGTGGAATTAATATGACTACCATCACATGGCATCTTATGATATACTAGTTACAGATAAATAATGCATATTATTAAATATAATAAAAAAACAGACGATATGCCAGAAATATTTCAACATCATTGACGCCACTTCGGGGCATCTTTCGTATTGATGAATGGACGTTGAGTAATATGCCGAAAATATTCCGACGTTCGCGACGTCAATGTTTACACATTGAATGCAATTTCGCTCGAGAAAACTCGTTGGTTGCGTTATGCATCTCTTCGTAATAGGCCCGACGTATCAACACACTGCTGTGATATTCCGTATATATGTATATTTCATACTGCTATAGATATATCCATTCTATTTATCTGAATATAGCAACGTTGATAGACCCGAGTTATATAAAGCTGATCACCGAAACAAGAAACGTGACTGACTATTTTCACTAATTCGTCATTTACGTGATATCAATATAATAGATTCGGACGTTTGTAATTATACCAGGATTTCGCAAACCAACGCTAATACTTCAATCTACTTCATTCCAATTCTTTTGGTATCTTATTCTTATTTAACGGTAGTGTGTATGTATTTCCTATATAAGACACTTAATTAAAGAACGCGATTGAGTGAAGTTGTATTGACATGACTTGACGCTAGAATATTGCTATGACATCACAAATCGTGACATCAATCATGCTGAATTAATTATATTTGACCATGCAAACTTTCAATAAGCTATGTCAAAGAGTTGTGATTCATTGGAATTAGTTCACCAAATGATTTGATTGGCTCTCGTATGTTCATGTTTATATGGCCAATAAGATTGCTCGAAGGAATTTAATGAGTTCAGCCGAAACATGCTCCGGTGGGCATACCATTTTTCTGTCATATTGAAAAGGCACTGACATAAGTTTTAATGTGTAATGTTAAAAAGCGTATCAACGTGGTGAATAGGTGTTATGGCCTTGATGATACTTTACTAAAGCTGGGCTATGATAAATGTTTTATTAGAGGATCTTACATGAGTGACTTTTCATACTGAATTTATTAAATGAGTTGGATAAAAGTGATAAAATACGAGGCTCTGTATGCACATGTATACGTTAATGCGTATGTTCGAACGATCTCATTTAGGGTTATATGCATGTAAGATTTCGAGCTTGCACGTTACTTATAATGGAAAATCTGACACTCCCGCGATATAACGATTAATTTAATGAGGTGCTGCAAGGGAATTTTAAACCAATTAACAAAGTACATTACACGGCACTTAAAACAAGAGAAAAGTAGGACGCAATCAAAGCCACACGGCTACTGCGGCAGCGCCTAGCCACACACGCAAAAGTCAGACATAGTACAAGCCATACAAGTCATACAAGTCATGTTTTGTATCAATTGCTATAAATCATCAATAGTAAGCAACCTAATATGGTAATGTAATTACGTGTAACACTACTAATGATTTCCAGTATTCAGAGTACGAGGGTCGTTCCATTTATTTCTTAGAATTTTCGCGCGGCCACGATTTTGTTTACCTTTCATTCATCTGTCTATTCATACATGTAATACAACATGTAAATGCACATTGGCAACCTGACCAAAACACTACCCTTGAACGCAGTTACTAAATAACATTTTGCAATTGCAAAAATTTGCTTCTGCGTTATTTTCTATATTATATGTTTAAACATAATTTTAATTAAAGGTCACCGCAAACAAAGTTTACATGTCAGCTGAACAAAGCATTGTTTTAAAGTAGCCTTAATTATTACACATATTTCTGAAACGATGCTTTCAAGATTGCATAGGACTAACAATTTAACCATTAAATATGTCTCATAAAGCTGTCCATTAAATATCTTATAAAACAATTATAGTTTAAGATAATATTGATAAATCAGTTTTGTTTCATCTTAATACCTTTTTTCGTTCAACGACAATTGCTTGCGTGACCACAATACGTTTGTATTCTAATTAAAGTGGTAAACAAACACATAGTTCAAAATGTTTTATAAATGCAATTTCAGTCTCAAGTTACACATAAACAGACTGACATTTCGTATATATAAATTGTTTCTGTTTACTGTTTTGTTTTTCAAATAGTTGGGTTTAGAAGGAGTTACACGCGCCAACTTAAACGACTGAACTGGACAAATCCATTTCGATCAATGTGAAGTACTGCATGGTAAAATGATACTTTTCTTCAGATGAATGGTTACATACCCCCAGTCGGTTTCGTTGGTAACACATACAAGATACGCGCCAATATTGTTATTATTTGAATACTACAAAAATGTAGAAACGTATTAGTTTTATGAATATTAGGTACAATGTAAATCAAATCAGTGATAAAAATGAACTTAATTGTAATACACCTTTTATTTACATTCCTACAAATATAATATAATAATACTTATGTTACTTTATATAGTAACAAATTTGCCTTCGAAAAACAGCATTATCGGTTGATGGCTTCGGAGAAGCAGAATAGCACATTTAAAATAAATTTTGTTTCAACCTTCGATGAAATTATTTGACCTGTATAGTAGACTTTTAATTTATGATCAAAACAATGAGTTTCCTAGACGAGATCAATATTTTTATATTCTTCCGAAAATGTGAAAAACACCTTTTTTCAGAATTTTGCATTAAACTAAACACCAGCGTGTAGCAAGTTATCTAATTAAGAAAATGAATACCCACATGATATGTTTCCGTTCAATAATTTTAGTGTCAGATCTAGCCTACAGCTCTTGTAGATGTGCATTGCGCGCCTAGATCCAAGTTTGACAACAATAACTATCTACAATAGCAAATGATCTACCAATTACTGAACACGTTACGTTTTCTTTAACTGTGTTGTTCTGATGAAAAAGCTGCAACATAAATATTATACAGAACAATAGATGGCTTAGCAGTGCCTTTGAGTTATAATCTCCCCGGTAGGTCTGTGATAATTGTCCTCGGGCTAAAGCCCTCAGGCAATTATCAGCCTACCGGGGCGATTATCACTCAAATGCACTGCTCAGCCACTTATTCTTCTATAAGTCATATCTTTAAGATGCCATATCGTTCATATATGATGCAAAACAAAATATATGAAATAAAACAATTTATAATTAGATAACTTTAATACAATGTTACATAAACATAATTATTATATTGTATGTTAAAGAACCAAGAAAAGGTCTATGTTCGCCATAACTGTATTCCATAGTCCAAAACGAACGTTCAATCGAGCAGTCATTATAAGGTACATGTACGTAGAGCATTTCAAAATTTCCAGGAAAGTAACGTCAGTGTCCCCGTGTCACTGTTTTCTCTGACCGCTCTATATTAACATATTCTGACTTAATCTCACTCATTTAGGCAAATAGCTCACAAAAGTCACCTGTTACAATAACAACAATGGTTTATACTATAAGAAGATGCCTCGCTTCAAGGTATGTACTTCCAGGGTCCGTTTGCAAAACATTCAAAATTGACACAAATGCAGAAACACCAAGCGCAACGTCTAGCGTCTGATTCACAACATGCCGTCCCTTCCTGTGATCATCTGCAGCAGTACCACTGGCAGTCTGGAAGCGTTCATACTATGAATAGATCCTACCCAGTGACATTGAATGTTCTTAACAGGCAGTGGTTATAAAGTCTACTGTTTCAAGTTTCAATTTTCCTGCCAAAAGACGAAATGTGGTCAAATTCCAAATTATTATTATATGAATGATTTACAAACATTTAACGGGTGATTCGAATACGGCGAAAAATAAACCTTAAAACAACAGTGGGACTATTTAAACTATGCCATAGTTTGACCAAAATGATGTTATACTACCCTTCGCAAATGTAACATGCAATAATTGCCCCGGGTAGTCATTTCTGACGTTACTGTGGCAGCACTGCCATTTTGTACGACTCATCCTCATGCTGTACAATATATATCATGCAATGTTCTTTATAAATTCAAAGTTTGAAATAATTTGAACATACGATTAATGATATATACTTTTCCAGGAACTTTTGAAACGCCCCTCGTATGTAGCTCATACATCGTCTTGAAAGTGGCTCGTTAATCAAGTGTTAAACACTTTAATGTTACAAGTGGTTTAATGTACAAATATGACAAACACGATCGTTTGCTGCAACATAACCGGTATAGCATTTTAAATACACTTGACATGCAAGCACGCATATCTTTCTATCACTTGTGTTTGCGAGAAAACACTAGGGACATATCTGACGCGTTTCACATCGTAAGTCAATTTTCTTTAAATATTGGACTAATGAACTGGTGACCTATTTCTTATGGAATGAAATATACGTATGTTAAACCTCCATGCGTCTGATTGTGCGTTCTATAAACAATTATAAATGGTTGGTGATGAATCCTTATTTTGAATCGTTAAAGGAATTAAAGGAACATTCGATCTCTATTATTCGGTTGTTGCTTCAATACCTGAATGTATAAAACTCGTCACTAACACAAATTTAAGAGACACCCAATTTCCATACATCTGTCGTAGGTAATAGATTAAAGCGTTTCTTGCAATACATGTGCCTATCATGATTTGACAACTGATTATCTACTGGTTAATGAAACTTTTAACTGCTAAATAATTAATAATTCGCCCGACACTTTATACTGTCATAAATAATTTATCATATCAGTTCTTTTTATCTGAATAACAAAAAGTTAATAGACAGACTATTATACACGTTATATACAGTTGATTACTGAAACGAGAAAAGTGTCTGTTTTCACTAATCCGTTATTTCTGAGCTATCAATACAATATATTTCGAAGTTTGTTATTCTATTAAGATTCCTCTAACAGACGCTAATACTTCAATTTACTCCATTCCAATTCATTTGGGATCTTTACAGGAAGTACTTATTTAGCGGTAATATGTATGCATGCCCGATATAAGAAACTAAATTAAAGAATACGATTGGATAATGTAAGGTGGAAATCTTAAGCTGACATGAGACGGTATGAGCGTATGAATTACATGATTTAGATTAAAGTGACGTGTGTATACATTTTATACGCATCGATATAAACGAAACAAGTTCCGAGGGACATAACACAGCTTGCATATTAGTATCTGTACGATACACTTTTCCCTTTTATTGGAAATAAGCTAATGCGAGTTTGACCGTATAATTTTATATATCATATGCAGTAGGTGAATGTATGTTTTTCGGCGTTGACGATACTGTACTGAAGTAAGAATATGATAAATGTTTGAATTGAAAATTAAAATGCAAAACTATGCATGCCAAGATAAGATATCGTTATGCTACACGCAAATATTTGACCAGAAACTACATTTTGTTGACAACGCTAATGTAACAGTTTGTGATAAATGTATTAAAACACAATATCTGTATCGAAATGTGCTTAGACGTTTTATCCTTTGTCATCATTTTAATGCGTGTACACTATGCGTCTCTTTGTTTACCTAATAAAATATGAACTTTTAGTTTGATGTAAGAATTGGAACATACCTATGATTGAATGTAATCTTGTTGTAGTTTGCCAAGTATGGGGATAAACTATTTAACAAATAAATATTATACGTAAGGTATGCTCATTACATCACACTATTTTCAATATATCGCCAAACTCGTCTCGTTCAACTAGTTTTAATGGCCTGCATCCTATATACAATGTGGACATATTTGTTTCATGGTAATTTATGTACATTATGTCAATTGTGGTAATGTACCAATCATATAAGCTCCGCTGTCTTATAGTGCATAGTTTGTAAACGTACAAAGTATAACTATGTGTTTGACCTCCGTAGCTCAGTGGTTATTGCGTGTGCCGTCTGATCTGGCGACCCAGTTTCAAATCCAGGTGAAGGCACTCCAACAAATGTTTGCCATATTTCAGCAGAAAGCTTGCTGGTGAATAAAGGATGTTGTTAAATTAAACATGACAGTGCAATGTTTGTGTTAGAACGTGAATGTGTTGATCGTATGAATTGAAATTCAAAATAAACACAAAGATAGCCATTAACAATTTAATAACAGTTATGTGTTAATAATATCGCGGGGGATTTAGTATTGACACATTCATGTAAGATCTTAAATAAATATATCTTACATTTTGTGAGTTTATGTAACTCGACTAATTACTAAACACGACTTGAAAGACCCTATAACTATATCTGATATTCAATATCGTTGTAAGTTATTGTATTTAATGTCCCCATATATAAAATAAATATTATATATGAAGACTCGACAGACGACCTCAGATCAGACATTTTCCGGTAACTAAGCGTTTCACGCATTTGTGATTGTCACAAACACTTTAAAACGGGATAATTGATGTTTGTATACAATCAGGAACGTTTAACGGCATGCAACGAGTATTACGAGTAACATTTAATAAATACATAATTACAGGTTGGTTTGTATGATATTGAAACACTCCTTCTATAACTGGTAAAACACGTATCGTATGAATTACCAGCATAACAGAAGGACCTAACGGTCTGCCCAGGAAGATATGAATTTTATTGTCTATAAAGTGATTTAATAATACAAATTATCTTTATATTAACTTGCCTTAATATTTCAAACGACGATTCTCGTTTATCATTACAATGTAATTATGTCTACTTTTATCATCTTTAAACATGGTAGTAGACAGAGCTATACTACTTTCAGCGTTGTTGTAAATCAATTGTGCGTCTGATATCTGTCAGATTCGGTAACCATGGATACATAAATAATGTATGCTTTCTGATTAATGCCAATATTGTAATTGTATCTGTGTATGTATTACAGCTGGGTTCCTGTCTGTTTGTCATTGACCTAGTTTCTGTACGTGTTGGTGGACAATAACACCCATAATCAACGCTCATGCTGTTTGACTATTTGATATATAGTTACATTCTAAAACAGACAATGTTCTGGTTCAATGAATTATATAACAATGCTGAATATACCATTTCTATTTCAACTCAAAACGCCGTGAACGTGTAATGTGTTATTACAAAATGTTATTATGAATTCCGACACATTTAATTATTTAATAAACAAAGTCGCCCAGTATTGTTCAGAATCAGAGATAGGAGCTGTTCGTTGCATTCATTTGATATTGTAGTCAATATAATTCAGCCAAAAAAGTTCCATTATCTGTACAGTATAAACAAAGAAGAATACATCGCCTTAATTATTTGGTAACCATTATCAAATATGAAATAAGAAAAACATTCAAATCAGGAAATAGATTACGGGGCAAAATTTATGTGTATTCAATTTAGCAGTATATCCAAGCGATAAATCGTCACTTAAATCCATTGATAGCGAGTTCGTGGGACTGGATTCCGAACATGTTTATAGCTAAATACGTGATACATCTTCGATGGGCGTGAAATAGTGCTAAATAACCTTCTGCAGGTTTTTTCAAAACTCTTTTTTTTATTTTAAAAATATATCAACCTCTTAAACTATTCACACATGGATCTAAAATTAAATTTCTTAAAAGATCTTTTGACTTCTAGTCACATTTGCACATGATCGAATAAGCAAATATATTTAGCATACTTTGTGTATAGACGGTCTTGTGAGAATTGAAATAAAACACTACCTGATATAAACGAAATGACAATAGCTTTGAACCGGTATAAATCAGTTGATTATCACATAATTAGAATACTGAATATAAAACGAAATGACAATAGCTTTGAACCGGTATAAATCAGTTGATTATCACATAATTAGAATACTGAAGTACCGGGTTGTGTTTAAGGAATAAGTATTTTGGTGCGGACATTCATGCATAACGTCTACATCAAATGCAACTACGACAAAGTTATAATACACATACTTATTGGATATGTGGTGCAATTTTGGCCCGAATAATTATTGAAAGGTTATCATATACCAATGTCATACACATTGGTGAATAACTTATCAAACCAAAGTTAACCCAGCCAGTCAATTTGCTGTAAACATTGCACTAATGAATTGGCAGCGTACTGCTTATAGAATGAAATATAAGTTAAACCAGCACTTGCCCTCACATGTCATCTGTCGTCTGGAAGTGTTAAATTTATGTGTCTGTGCCAGTCGCCTTATATCACTTGTAATCTATTTGACGGGATTATCTACACCAAACTTGAGATAAACATTCGAAGACGAATATTCAACGGTCAAAAGGTAAATTAGAATCATGAAAATAGCGTATTAATTTCCAGTGTAAGCTTCCCTAGTTTGTACACCATTAGCTTTAATTCAGTTTTCGATTTACTCTAGTAAAAGTTTTTTAATAAAAATTCGATCTCAAGCGTTCGATCGTTGCTTTAATAACCCATTAGATGCAGGAAATTGTCAAACAGGTCACTAAAACAATTTTAAGAGGAGAATTAGTTTTCATAAATATATCGTTGGTAACAGAGTTATGTCTTCCTTGGAATAACTATGCCTATCATCATTTGACAAGTTATTATATAATTTAATGAATCTATCAACCGCTAAATAATTAATAATTCGCCAGACAATGTCATAGATATATCCGTTATTTTTATCTGCATATCACAATGTTGGTCGACTCACAAGCTACCAAAGACGTTATTTACAGTTAATCGTTGAAACTAGAAAAGTGTCTGACTACTTTCACTAATCAGTCATTTCTTGGCTATCAATATAATAGATTGCGAAGTTTGTCATTCTACCAGGATTCAACAAACAGACGCTAATACTTCAATCTACTTCATTCCAATTCATTTGGGATCTTTATAGGAAGTCATTATTTAGCGGTAATATGCATGCATTCCCGTTATAAGAAACTTAATTAAAGTCTGCGATTGGACAAAGTTAGGTGAAACTCTGAAGCTGCTATGAGACGATACGAGCTGTATCATTTGCATTCTTTAGATTAAATCGGGGTGTGTACATCGCTGGCTTAGAATAAGAGGGTCGTAACGACCTTATCAGAATGATACATTTTAAAATTAACATCACAATGCTCTTCTTGAGCCAGTTTTTTATGAAAATCTGGACTTGTTATGTTTAGCATTGAAACCATAATGCAGATATTGGTTTCAGCCTTTATAATTGGTTTTACACCGCAATCTTGGATTCTAACTTTGCGGCTCTCTATTCGTACCCGTACATTGGACTGTGTTTATTTTCTGAGGTACAAAGGAAAGGAACATGTGGCTTTAACAAATTTTATAATATCACAATGTCGAATAATAACTAAGGGTATGTATTGTCGAAATTTAAATATCTACAATGTAATTGAGTTGGTGAAGGACTATCTGTGTATGTTATCCGAGCATGGAAATAAAGAGAATGATTGTTACTAGCTGGACTATATGACAAATGCTTTATTTAAGCATTGAAATGTAAAAACCATTATTTCAAGATAAGATATTGTTATGCAACACGCATTTATTCGAACAGAAACTGCATTGGCTGACAACGTTAATGCAACAGTTTGTGATAAATGTGTTAAAGCAAAATTTCGGTATGAATATTTCTTAGACCTTTTATTCTTTGCCATCATTTCTTTGTGTACTAACTAAAACATGAACTGTTAATTTGATGTTAGAATTTAAACATACCAAATGATTGGCACTTATCCTGGCAATAATGTGCATACAAGTTGCTAAAAAGGGGCAAACCGCAATAATTAAAAAGTGGTATATTATAGCCTAATAATATATCTAGCTACATGTAGTTCGAAAATATAAATGCCAAATATGAAAATATACATATACGAAAACATTTACAATAGTGACCAAACGTCAGAGTGATCTAACTAAAAGTATCTCATCCAGCATCTTCGCAGGATACAACTCATGATAAGGGGAGGGGGCGGTGGACATTAAAACGAGGGGAGGAAATTTATAGCTAAATGCAGGCATAAACGATAAACTCCTGAAAAGTACATATACGACCAATTAAGCATAAAAGCACATTTCGCGTTTTCAATGTACCTCAAAGTTTATCTAAATTCACACTAGGGTACGAATAGAGTGGTACATAGGTTGACTCCACTATAATGGTGTTAAACCAACAGTAACGGCTCAAACATGTGCTGTATGCTAACAATGCTAAACTGCCTTTCTCGTATTTATGCAATGGCTGTAATCTTCTTACTTCATTTGTACATTTAAGCAGATACTTCATTATCAAATTATCCTAACTAGACTGTATACGTTTTTATCACTGGCTTGGAATGAGAAAGTCGCCAATACATAATGAAAATACCTCTTTCACTTTTGGTTAAACACACTGTTTCAATTACTTGTGATGCTGATTTCAAATATGTATCATTTTTGTAAGGTCGTTAGTACCATCTTCTTCTAAGCCATCGAAATATTTACACGCCAATTTAGTCTTAAGCATGTAAATCATACAGCACAGGGCGTCTCATGTGAGCTTAAGAATTCCACCCAACTTTATCCAATGAAATTCTTTAATTAAGTTTCTTATATCGGGAATGCATACTTATTACCGCTAAATAAGAACTTCCTGTAAAGATCCCAAATGAATTGGAAAGAAGTAGATTTAAGTATTAGCGTCTGTTAGGGGAATCCTGGTAGAATTACAAATTTCCGAATCCATTATATTGATAGCCAAGAAGTGACGGATTAGTGAAAACAGTCAGACATTTTTCTCGTTTCAGTGATCAATTGTATATAACGCCTATGATAACGTGTGGTTTCAACGTTGCATTTTTTATATTACAATAATAGAGCTACACTATATCTATTATTCTAACACGATTCGCGGATTAATCCAATACACAAAGAACGAACCGAACCATGTTTTATTGCCTCCATAAAACATACCTATCAAATTGGCTGTTTCTATTAACGCCTAGTATCACTTTTTTTGAATGAATGAACGTAAACTTTATAGTAAAATTTACTACGAGTCACGATGACAAGGCGAGTTGCACGAGAATCCAGTGTTACATCTATGACGCATCTATTTTTATAAACTCCAATATACTCCAGAAACCAAGTTTTATTAAAGCTTCTGATAATCAATCCATTTATATTTTTCATTTTATGAAATAGATACCATATACTCGTGTTATTAAAATTGTTTCAATGTTTAATTTGCGGTATTTCCTTTAGAAAATTACGAAGGACGTTTTCATTAACGAGGGAGGTAATTGTACCAGCTAATAAGCCCCTCAATTTCAGCGTGGAATTATGTTCAATGTCAAATGGGTGAAAATGAAATGCGCGCAGTTAAATAGTGCGGGATATTATCGTATTTAGAATCGAAATAAAAAAACTCTTCTTGTATATTGTCGGTGAATAAAACACGGGCACTCCTGTCCGTGTTTTATTCACCGACAATAAACGCGAACAGATTTTTATTTCTTAATTTCATAAATTGTCCAATGTACTATCTAATATTTAGTGATTGGTAGATTCATGTTTAAGTGTATCATATGATGTCAACTCATGATGGCGACTTCTTTCAACTAAACCGTTCGTTGTATCATCATTATATTTATGGAAAAATTGTTTCCTCTTGAAATGATATCTGGTGTCGAGTTTTATCAATTCCTATATTCAATACGTTAGTAAAGCAAGACATACAAGAGATCGAATATTATTTAAATTGCATAAGATCTATAGCCTTCCATGTCATAATAAATGAACTATTTTATTCTAACTAATACAAAATTTAACATGGGTATATCAAATTAATAATAAACAAATATAAACTAAGTATATCTTTTCTCTGCAATGAAATGAAAGTCGCAGTGTAAATAAATACCCGAAGTTTAACCTTTAGACAGTTAGAAGCAATCCGTCTTGAATATTGTTTGTCTTCTGTTCAGAGTAGATAATCTCGTTCAATGGACGCTAGTGATAAATATACTGCAATTTGCTAAGTCATATTAATTCAACAAGCGATGGTTTAACATATATTTTATTCTTTTACCAATACTAATGTAAGTCGTCAGTTCATTAGTTCAATGTTTAAAGTATATTGACTGACTGAAACGGCTTTTGTGTGCTTATTTCAATTGATAATGACCTTTTAGAGTGCGTGTTTATTGAAACATTCAGCTAATGTCACATTTCTTCATTCACCTAACTACTGTTTTGCAACGTTCCAAGGTAGTCCGATCGCATTCAACTCTCTATCTACCATTTAAATCCAGATTTCTTTTCTTGTTTTTTTGTCTGCCACCTATGGTCAATGTATTCGACTTGCTTCAAAGTATTCGAGCGGCATAATGACAAAGCGGTTATGACTTCGACCAATTCGAAAAATCATTCGGAATGTGTATTGAATTTCCTATTTTATCTTCATTCTGACAAATACGGGTCAATTTGAGCTGTTTGGAGAATCGTGTGACAGTGACATTATACATAGCACGGAACCAACCATTTATTTATTTGAAAACATCGCATTACGGTAAATGTCCCAATGAAATTGTATATTAAATATTTAATATAACACTTATTATTTTAAGGTAATATTGATTAATCATTTTAGTACCATTGTAAATCTGTTTATTCCTTGTTTAACGACAATCTCTAGCGTGACCACAATCCATTTATATTATATTTGCTGCAGTAAACAAATAGTTTGTACCATTTTGTTACAGGATAAACGTCCTGTTTTGACTACGTTTCAGATGTAATTTAATGATTCACTTTGTATGATTTTAATATACTATTCAAAGGTTTGATCAACATATTTTTATGTTCGTGATCATTTGCATATTTGAATAAGATGTACAAATGAAACATTGTAAACGAATATATATAGATTGCTTAAAATGCGATATTTTAGTGCTAAGGTCAACCTCCCTTAGATGTGTTTGGTGAATTCAAGGCTCAATGATAACAGGAAACTGTCATATTTTAAGAGAACATATCAGGAACTAACTTCTCAATATCATTCTGGTCTTTTGGATTCTGCGAATAAGGTTTATCTGTTAACGGACACAGATGGTAATTATTATGTCAATGTAAAATACAAGAACGCATGTTCATCAGCAGGTTAATGAGATGATATTTTAACGTTTTTACAATCAGTTGTGCCCAGTAAACATAAGTTTGGCATTCATATTGCTTTCTTGGCCTTTTCGAACTGGGTACAAAATGTAGTATAGTTATTTGAAATTGATTGTAAGGAGCCACATTTCTAGCATACTCTAATTAATATGTCAATAATGATATCATATTAATTCTATAAACACATTCATTTTGACATTTGTTTTGTACAACAACATCTGCGATAACTCAGTATCGGAAAAAAACAGAACCCAAGTTAGCAGACGTATCGAACAATGGAGATACTCCAGTTTAATAAAGTCAATAATGATTTCATTTAAATTCCATAAACACATTCATTTCGGCATTTAATTTATACAACATCATCGGCGATAACTCAGTATCCGAAAAACAGAACCCAAATTAGCAGACGTATCGTAAATGGATCATACGCCAATACACAAAGACAGTGTGGTGTATACGTTAACCATGCCACGTTCAAGTTAAGTGGTATCGACATTTAACAAACATAATACAAATTATTTAAAAACATGTATCAAATAGGTTGCCTTGTATCAGTTCTAAAACAGTATACCGAGTATATAGGTCGATATTTCAATTTTACACTAAATGGATGATTTACAAGATATCATTATTTTAAGTTTAACTTAAACAACCCACATCATTCCATCGTTTGTTTACTAACTTATTCACCATTTAAATTGCTGAAACAAAGAGCATGTAAATGAACTTAACTGTTTCAGAATCTGATGTACGAGTAGTTCGTTCAATCTTGCAAACAAAAAATCAAATGTACTATTGCAGAATGTTCAAGGCAATAAATAAGATTATCGAGCGGAATAAACGCGTATTCAAGGTTTAACATTGCATCAACAAGTAAAATAGTGTCACTTAAATGTATAACTGCGCGTACGTGGTTTCCGTATCTGTTCATAGGTTACATTTTCGTATTCGCGTAGTATTCTGTTATTTTTAACAGCCATAAACTCGGTATATTTTACATAGGTGTTAATCAATCGAAGTAAGTCATAAAAGTTAAAGAGTGTGCAGGAACTTTTGGAGGACTGTCCGACATAATCAGAACACTAAACTGCCGGGTCGTATGTAAAGAAAAATTCAATTTGTTGAGGACATTTGTGCATAACGTCTACATTGAATGCAACTATGACATGGAATCCACGAATTCATTGTATCTTTGGCGTAATTGAGGCACCAATAATAACTAGAATGTTATCTTGCAAATTGACGTTTTATTAATCGTCCCAAAGCTGACCCCGCCAGTCAATTTGCTTTAAAAATTGAACTAATGAACTGGCGGCTTATTGCTTATATAATAAAATATATGTTAAACCACCGCTTGCCCTCAAATGTCATCTGTCATCTGGAAATGTTGAATTAATATGTCTTTGCAAGTTGCCTTATATTTATTACGTGCAATCTATTTGACGGGATTATCTACAGTTGTACTTCAAACTTGAGACAAACACTTTCCAAGACGAATATCTTTCATCGGTCAAAATGTAAATTAGAATCATGAAAATTGCGCCTATATGTGTCAGGGACTGCAGAAATCAGGCCAGATGCTAAAATTTCACATTTTGAGTTTTCTTCATAATCTTGAAGAATAGCCTTTTAAGAATAAATTCTCAAAATTTCAGATGATTCCGGTGATTATTTTCGGTTTTACAGCATTTTCTTCACGTGCACTTGATGCCGAAAAACACAATAAAAAGGTGAAACGGCTGTACAAAACCTATAAATCCTTCAAAAGGAAAATCCAAGATCTTCTGCTTTTTCTTTGTTAAATGTATGCCATGCAACATCAACAAGTTCATATATTGCTTGAACAACAACATTCTTTTTAAAACATGGTTACTATGGAAATATTTTGCATATTATAATAGTTACCATGGCAACAGTACTTCAATAACTATACATGTGGCTGTGAATTAGATTTTCAGATCAAATGCACTCATTTCTTTGTAGTAAATTATAAAATATGAAGATTCTGATAAGCTCACATTGTGATCTTGAATTATTTACATTATAATGAAATAAAATGCTGTAACTAAGTAACACTGCCTTAGTGCAAAATCATGACTTTTCCATAATGCGATAATAAGAAGACATTAAAACAGTGTAGCTATAGTACAGCAATAAGCACACAAGACATGTTATCATTTTATTTTATTTTATTATTTTAACAACAAGTTGGAATATTTAACATCTGCTTGTAAATAATGACATTTTGGTTGCCTAGCAACGGATAGAAACTAAATTTTGACCAAAAATATCAAAATACATTGAATCTACAGGTATTAAGTTAAAAAATTCTAAGGTCAAGTTAGTACAATTAGAATTAATACTTTTGAAAGTATAATGCATTTTAATTGTAGATTTACATGTTTAATTATGAAGCTTATGATGCATTTTCAAAGAAAGCTGGATCACAAATTACCTTCTATATATAAATGTTTTAGAGAACAACATTCAAACATGGTATACACTATATACAAGTGATATTCAAGCTGAACTACACATCATCTTATCATAACAGTACTGTATAAAATTATCATGCATTTCCAATCATGCAAATGTACTTGGCAACTGGTGGAATAGAACATTTTGCATAGCAACCGCAAAAGTATAACAGACCGTTTCATGTGGTTTTTGTACTGAAATGCTCTCTCAGTTGTTTTCTTATCCCATTTCAATGACAAACTATTGTATAGCAACAAAACTACAGTTGAGTAACATCAGAATAATACAAGGCTTGATAAAGAATTCATTTTTAACCAGTAGTAGCAGCAGAAAAAAATATAAAATGCCTTAATTCATACAATCAATAGACAATACATGAAATAACATCAACATTTGCACAGACAGATAAGATACCAATGCAAGGCTATTACATCATATACATGTATGATATACAAATCTAAACTCATAACTGGAACATGCTTCACTTGACAGAATATAATTAAACTTTTAGAAAATAAGTTATATTGTTACAATTGTTAAAATACATGTAGTTTCTTTAACAATTACAGTTATTCAGATGTTAGTAATGTACATGATTTTCATCATGTATGACAATTCAGGTAGAATTAACTTCCAGTCATGACTTGTTGATTTCCAAAACTGACTGATTGAGTTATAATTATCATCTGGAATGTTTCTAATCTTCACTTCTTAGTATATGGTCTCTGTATCAACTTTTCTGAAAAGAAATTATAAGATTTTTTTATTTAATGTCCTAATATAAGGCATTAAAGTGCAAAGTACTGGTACACAGTTTATGCTGGGTATCATATCCATATATTAATAGTCCTGATAAAATGAAAGCAACTCAAATATTGGGCATATTGCAATCAAATGCCAATGCTATTGAAAGAACTCATAATTAAACCAATCAATTAATATATTTGTGCAGCATCAGCCTTTTACAAATTAATTGACTCTGCTCAAATAGAGTCTTGCAAGCATTTTTTTATAGATGAATAATAGAAGATATGTATTATAGTAGCCTATATTCTATTTAAAAAAGGAAATGACATTTGAAAATTATTATTGATATGTTCACTATTGATAACAGATACTGAAATTACTGGCATGATATCAGCTACTGTCATAATTATGATACATTATGTTGAAATAGTTCTGTGGATCAACCACTTCATGATCAGCAGTCAGGTCTACAGTATAACAACTGGTATACATATCCTTGGTCCAGTAACCACTACAGATAATTAGTGGAATAAGTAATATGAAGGATTTACAAATGGAAGTTTAATAATTGGATCAGTTGTATACCTGAGATAGAGGTCTCTGTCCAAACTCAGCCTCCCCACAGTAAACTCCACATAACTGACATGTTCATGGTTTGTCCAAACATGTTGTTCAAGATCAATTATTGAACATCCTGAAAATGAGAATTAATTTTATGAAGATCATTATTCATATTGAATATTTATAACTAAGTATAATTTGCCTTTTATTACATGTAGTCAAACTGTAAATACTAACCACAGAACAGGCATATCTTAATGTTAGATGCATCAAGGATTTCCCAGTACTCAGTAGGCCTACTACATTGTAGTTATAAGTGGAACAGCTACTAGAGGCATGTGTATACCAAATTGTTATATTGTTGTAGAGATGTGCAGTTATTTGGGTGTGCGGTTAAGTCCGGATGAGCCGTACGCACTTGAATTAAACCCGTTTAAGTAAGCCGGCAGGAAATTGGCCTAGTGAATTTGAACCGCATAATTTTTTGTAGGGATGAAAGCCTACAGTAGCTGAAGTGTCAAATGAATTTACTTGTCAGTTCAGACAGTCTAAACCAGACCTATTTTACTAGTAAACAGTAGCGTTTGAACATTACTGAATTTCAGGATGTACTGGTGAGTTGGATATATGCATTCAAAGAGTTTGAAAAAATGAAGACAAATGACAGTCATTTGACTTGATGTGTGCAAACTTCAGCAAAGTAAGGTGGGTGGGGGATATGTCAACAAACATGAATGCATCCATAAAATCAGCCACGAACGATCCTCATGTTAAGACAATATCTGCAGGCATAAAATTTGCACTATGCTATGAACAATCGAGTATACAATGGACTTATCCACATAAAAACAGACTGTTTTGTAGCATTTTAAAGTCAACTTTCGCTTTCAAAGTCAATGTTATCAACGAATTTAAACCCATAATTCACAACAGTAAAGCAATCACAGACAATAAAAGATATGCTTACCTCCAAATACGAGCTTTATAATTCGATATCAACCAGATCAAACCAACATCAGCGTCATTTCTCGTCATTATACCTTACAAACTGCACTCAACCTAACACAGACAATCAACTGTCCGCCATTTTGGTTTGTTTACCTTTACAGATTAAAAGGGAAATAACTGTCGCTAAAATGGCTAGACTACACTAAAATATTCGTGAAGTGGTTGTGAAATGTTGCAAATATATCTTAATTGTTTATTTTCTAAAGCAGAACTTTTGTCATACAATTACACTTGAGTTTTTGACGTCATTTTTCTAAAAATAGACGTTACCGCATCTGGCCTGATTTCTGCAGTCCACGTCACATATTACAAGTTTGAGCTTCCCTAGTTTGTGTCACATTACCTTCAGTTCAGACCTGAAATTGCTGTGCATTTTAATAGTCATATACACAGCATGCATGACACATGATTTGCCGTTCTTAACGAGTTGATGATGTCTTCCTACCTTGAATTATCAAAGAAATTAAAGAAACATTCAATCTCAAGCATCCGACCGTTCCTTTTATAACACGTTCAACAAAACAATTTTAACAGGAAAATCTTTTTTTATAGATATATCGTTTTTTAATAACTATGCCTATCCTCATTTGACAACTAATTAATATATACTTTATATAACTAATGAATCTGTCAACCGCTAAATAATTAATAATACGCCCGACACTTTATACTGTCATAGATGCATCCGTTATTTTTATCTTAATATCGCAACGTTGATAGATTTACAAACTAACATAGACGTTATATATACGGCTGATCACTGAAACGAGAAAAGTGTCTGACTATGTTCACTAATCCGTCATTTCTGGGCTATCAATATAATAGATTGCGAAGTTTTTCATTCAACCAGGATTCGCAAACAGACGCTAATACGTCAATCTACTTCATTCCAATTCATTTGGGATCATTACAGGAAGGTCTTATTTAGAGGTAATATGTGTACATTCCCGTTAAAAGAAACTAAATTAAAGAATGCGATTGGATAAAGTAAGATGGAAATCTTAAGCTGATATGAGACGGTACGAACGGTGGGATTTACCTCATTTAGATAAATTCGCGTGTAAATCATTAACTTAGACTGAGAATGTCGTAACGACCTTAAACGAATGACACATTTTTAAACCAACATCACAGGGAGCTTCTTATGAGCCTGTTTTCATGTAAAAATGTACTTTTCATGATGACAATTACTATAAGTGAAGAGTCATTTTTTGACCTTTATCTTGTTTTTTCTAAGTATACATAAATTACTAGAAAATGGTGTTATATATAATTTCTTGTTTCACATCCGTCGTTAAAACGCATGATCATAGTTTACAAACCAATGACAATATCATCACATTTCATGTTTTCGGTGATCGCAATTTGTTCACTGTTCATGTTTCTGATAATTGCTTCATTTCTTGTGCATTTTGTTCGTTATAAAAGCGTCTTGCTCGCTGTTTTTTAAACTGTTTTAAAATTCCATTTGTAGAACGTGAAACAGGTACTAGTATATGTACTAAATTAAATGTTAATTGTAATTTTTCGAATCAAACTTATACGGATCACAGGCATGCATCATTTTCTACCCACCTACGATCCAAAATACTATTATTAATTTTGTTCAATCCAATTTGGCAATGTAATGTCTGTGTTAGAACGTGAATAACGTGTTGATCGTATAACTCCTATGCGATAAATAGTAATTCAAAATAAACACAAACTCAACCATTTACCATTTCTGAATATTCAACTTTCATGCACACACACTTTATACATGTATGTTGTTATTCAGGGCGAAAAAGTGTTTTAATTTAATTGTAGCATTATGTGGTGTTTTTGTATTACATTAACACCGTTAACTGCCACACATCGATACTTTATATCGTAAAACAATATGTTGCTACTCTAAACACACAAACATGTCGTTTATATGGATTATATCAAGCTATAGTAATAACTTCAAATATTTCCATCACAAAGCCATGTGTTAGAGCAAAAAAGCGAATGTGTCCGCGATACTTTCAATAATTTCCTGTAAATTAGGATTTATTGCAGTGATAAACATAACAGAGACATTTGCAGGTCCTTTTATACACCGTTTATTATAATTCAGATGCATACTACTGTTTAATTTTCACCAGGGACCATTAATGTTTGCTTTAGAAACATTATGGATGTAATAGCAAGTTTAGGGAATTTGTGACAGTTTCATTCGGAGGGGATGGAGTGATTGTATCCGTCTTAATGAAAGGCAATATAAATTTCGGTATCGGAACTGACGTATCTGTTTTATTTATTTACGTTCAAAATTGAATTTACCGATACTAAAATACCTAGCGATATGACTAACACTGACATGACGTGAATAACTAAAAGCTATCGTGCACATGTACAATGTGTTGGCATGTTTGTTTAAGTAACATCTGTGATTACTCAGTATCTGAAACACATAACCCAACTAAGTAGATCTATCGTACGGGAATAATACTCAAGTAAACAAATACAGTTTGGTAATACGTAAAAATGAAAACTACACTTAACCGAATTTCTAATTGGCCACTCAGTGAAATGTTATATTATGCGATATATTCAATCAATATTTCTAAAATTGTGGATATTTTCATTCCATGGACTCCTCTATCGATTTCAAGAAATAAATTACGCATGTATGTTTAAAATCATACATGCGGAACAGTTTGTGCAAAATGGCTTACGTGCACGTGGTGCACGTGCCTGACATGTTTGATTTTTGAAATTAGTCAAAATGTCTTCTCTGTCGATTGGCATAATGAAAAGCATTGGTACTGGCTAGAATAAGTTATATGATATAAACCAGAACTAAGAGATTATAGCAATATCAATATCAACATTTCAGTAGTTAAGAAACATATCTTATATCTGAAAGAAAAACAAACCAACACAATACAATATGCATCCTAGCCAATGAACTTAAACAGGCAATATTCATATTGAAAGCACAAAACAAAACATACACATTAATCAGACACTTCCTAGATCACATAACAAGCATGCAGTAAATATTTTATGTATTTCATTAAAACACTATTGCTGTATTGTTGTTATTATTCTATGCATATATTTTTAACACATCGTCAATCAAAATACAGTAGTATTGAACTATTTAGGAAAATTCATCTATGAACAATTCTGTAAAGTAACAACTCTGTCCGCGCCCTGAAACCAACGATTGACCCCTTCAAAGACACCCTAGTATGCGCCAAAATGATGACGTTTACGGCCGAGGAGATTTTTTGATGATGATGTTTAGATCTGTGAGGTCGAATAGTTCAATACTAGCACAAACTGTTTAATTCCAGGCAATGTATGTGAGAATTGAGCATTCTTTTCTGCATGTCGTGTATAAACAGGCTTTATCAGATTTATTCCGCAAAGATAGCATGCGAGGCTGTGTGAATAGTACATTTAAACCTTTGTGGTCATTCACAAATCGCTAGATCCAAAAGAAATATCGAAATCGATAAGTTCTGTTAAGAAATATAACCCCACTACCTACCCGTCATCGGTATTTACCTCGGCCGTAACGCATCACTCGGCCGACCACGCATCCGGTTATACCGTGTGTATAATAACGTTGGGTTTAGCTCGATCTTCTGCGAGAAACATATTTTCTATCAATAAAATTGGACAGTATCGGGGTTTCGATTATTTGTATTCTTCTTAAAGCATTTTTTGAAAAACTCATTTATAAAAACACGTGGCCAATCAGAAAGTCGCTCAATGTATGCATGCATATGGTGTCATGAGCGCGTTCCACATGGCTCATTCTCACAAGTATATTGTTTAAATAAAAGTCAATCAACAGGGAACAAATTCATACCAAATACGATATTATTCCAGACTGTGCACGAGGCCAACGTGCAAAAAGCAATGTCGCACCAACCGTTACGCATAGATGATTTTGTACATGAATACGCCATTTCTTTCCGGAAATCGACAAATTTGTGCAAGGAATAAACAAATATCACAGCCTAAGATTAATTGATATAATAAATCAGATGATATAATATTTTAAGAGTAAAGTAATATTCATAAATATATCATTGGTAGCAGACCGAAGTGTTTGCTGGAATAAGTATGCCTATCATCATTTGACAACTTATCATATACTAGTTAATAATACATAATATATTAACAGTCTCTAAATAATTCATAATTCACCCGACACTTTATACACTGACATAGATAATTCCATTATTTTTTATCTGAATAACTCAACGTTGATAGACGCCAACGGTAACATAGGCGTTATATACTATCACTGAAAAGAGAAAAGTGTCTGACTATTTTAACAAATCCGTCATTTACGTGTAATCAACATAATATATTCCGCAGTTTGTAATTCTGCCAGTATTCAGCTAAGAGACGCTAATACTTCAACCTGCTTCATTCCAATTCATCTGGGATCTTATTTAGCGGTAATATGTATGCATTCCCGATATAAACTTAATTAAATAATACGATTGAGTGAAGTTGTGAGGAATGCTTAACGTGATATGACACGGTACGAGTTGTATGATTTACATCCTTTACATTAAATTATCATGCGTATTTATACGCATAGATATAAACGACACAAGTTCCGAGGGACATATTATAGCTTTCATAATAGTGACTGAATGATATATGTTTCTCTTTTATTGAAAATACACTAATGCGAGTTTGACCGTATAATTTAATATAACATATGCAGTAGGTGAATGTATGTTTTTTCGGCGTTGATGATACTGTACTGTATTCAAACTTGATTTGAAAATTAAAATGCAAAACTATGCATTTTAGGATAAGTTATCATTATGTTACACGCATTTATTCGAACAGAACTACATTTGGTTGACAACGCTAATGTAACAGTTTTTGATAAATGTATTAAAGCACAATATCTGTAACGAAATGTGCATAGACGTTTTATCATTTGCCATCATTACAATGCGTGTACACTATGCGTCTGTTTGTGTACCTAATAAAACATGAACTGATAGTTTGATGTAAGAATTGGAACATACCCATGCTTGGCTCAATCTTGTTGTAGTTTGCACAGTATGCTGGGGGATAAACTATATACTAGATACACATTCGTCATTGATCGAGTACAATTTACAAATACGGGCTTCTTATAATTTATGGAATTAAACACATAATTGTTCTGTTTCAGTCTTTGTTAAAAATAGTTAGGTTGTGTTGCACTATCTGTTACGCTATTTAAAACATACTTTGAATGTATTTAGGGTATAAATTTATTCTTTTTGGCATTTAAGATAAGATGACGTTTTAGACACCACGTAGTGAGCAAGGTATCCATTTACACATGTTGTTAACTTCTAGAGTTTTCTTCCTAATGTTGTAAAAATGGGATAGAATTGAGCGTGTGAGATCAGCTAACTGCTCGATTGTCAAAAGTGCAGCTGTGAGATCAATATCCTAGTACTTTTGCGTCAACATTTTGCTAGCGTGTTGTTGTTTTCGTCTGAGCACTTTTGTTGTTGTCTTCCAGTTGCTGTCGATTTTCTTTGAAACAAGTAAAACACATAAAACTTTGCTTAAATACATCCTTCCATGTCTGTTAATCTTAAAATGTACCTCGTGTAGAATTTTGTCACTTTATCTAAGTAAAGTCCTTTCTTTGATATAAGGCATACTTTCAGTCAGATGTTCTGTACGTTTTTCGAACGCTTTTAATCTTAGTGTACATTAGTAGGTACATTTAAACTTAAATTTTGACAAAATCAATAAATGGATGTAAACAAAATTTTACCCAAGTAAAGGCGATAGTTACCTGGGTACAAATTTGACACTTGAACATCCCAAAACTACGAGAGGTGCCCCATTTATATTTGAACAGTGCTGAATGTCCGATATCTTCCATCTAACACAATATAAATGAAATATCTTTTTTGAACAGTGAGAAGTTATGTGTCAGGCATCATATACAATAATTGTTTTGGTTATTTGAAACATGGTTACAACCAAAATTGCCAATTCTGTAGAGGATGTTGATTTGGGCTTTTTGAAGACCAAACACTCCCAACGAATCGCCAAGAAGAAGTTGAAGAAACATTGGTGTACCGTTTTTGTGAAGATAATTAGTACTACAGTACTCGTCACTAGAAGGGTGGTTTTTTGTCATGTTGCGTCATAGATGAAATAACGCAAAATATCAAAAAATACCAAAAAGTGACTTTTAGTTTGATAATCGTACTCATTGCGTGTATGATGACAAGGACCAATCAAATAACTAAAATTATTATTATTATTATACCATATTTATATAGCCCTTTTTCATGTATACACACGTTCAAAAGTGCTGTACAGTTCTGACTAATACATGGTTAAAACAATATATAATGTACATAAAATATACAATTTTGTTTTTATCAACGCTATTTAGTCTCCCATCAGTATCATATTGCCGAAACGAAATGCAAGATAAAACATAGGAGACATGGTATATGTAGAACTACTTTGCTACAATAAAATAGTGGCGTACAACGATTTGATTATCTGTAGGGGTATTAACTGAATGTAAACCTCAACTAGGACAAGGGTAACGTCAAGTACCATTACCACATGTCCTTAACCCTTAAAGGAATAGTGATACTTCCTTTAAAAGGTTGATGACTCACAAATGTCATAAAGTTACTATCATCCTTAAGTATGAGCTCCAAAGGTCGGAGAAATAACATACTTTCTTCAAGACCTTACCATAAAGGTCGATGAAATAACATACTTTCTTCAAGACCTTACCATAAAGGTTGAAGAAATATCATACTTTCTCCAAGACCTTACCACACTTTGAAACGGGGCTCTACTTAACCCAGTAGACGGGCGTCTACTTAACCATGAACTTCAGCATGAATGAGCTATAGTAAAATAGTGCGTTTTCAGGGCTTTCTTGAAGGACGGTAGTGTTTTACTGTCTCGGAGCGCTGTTGGCAGTGCATTCCAGAGTTTCAGTGCAGCAGCTGTGAAACATCGGTCACCGTAAGTCACAGTCCTCGTCCTTTGCACAACTAGAAGAACAGAATCATTTTGAGATCTTAGCTGTCTTTGTGGAGTATATACTTCCAACATACTTCTGATGTAACCAGGCGATTTTTTACATGTAGAGCTTTGAAAACATGAGTCAAGACATTGTACTCTACCCTGTACTGTACAGGTAGCCAGTGAAGATCCTTCAGTACAGGAGTGATGTGATTGTAACGCGGTGTCCGTGTGATGAGGCGGGCAGCTGTATTTTGAATAATTTGTAGCTTATTCAGAATGATTTTCGGGGTGCCACATAATAATGAATTGAAGTAATCCAGTCTCGATGTTACTAAGGAATTAAACAAGGATTTTGTTGCAACAACAGTCAAGTATTGTCTGATTTGACCCATTTGTTGTATCTGCATGAAACACGACCTTGAAACAGAGTTAACATGTTTATCCATTTCCAAATGTGAATACAACATTGCACCAAGGTTTCTCTCCATCGATGGTGGTTTGATTACAGCGTCGCCAACTGTTACTGTGAGATTATCGGCTGTGCTGGCATTCCGTTTTGGTACAAACAGGATTACCTCTGTTTTGTCAGCATTTAGTGTCAGCAAATTTTCTTTCATCCAGTGCAAGATATCCTTCAGACAAGCTTCAATTCTTTGCAGGGTTTCATCCCGCGAGACATAATCTTTTGGTTTGAACGCCATATATAATTGTGAGTCATCAGCATAGAAATGATGTTGCAATTGATGTTTTCTACAGATTGCACCGACTGGTTTTGTGTACATGATATAGTTCTTTGGACCAAGTACAGATCCCTGTGGTACAATGTACGCTGTAGTTCATAAGTACAGGTTTTGAAAGCTCCCCATCTATACAGACAGTCTGGTAGCGGTCACACAAATAGGATTTCAACCAATCTAATGGCTTGCCTGTTATACCGAAATGATTTTTAAGTCTGCGTAGTAGAGTGTTGTGATCAATTGTGTCAAATGCTGCTGACAAATCCAGCATTACAAGGACCGTAGCTTTATTTTGATCTAGAGAGCAAAGGATGTCATTTTGCACACGAAGAAGAGCCGTTTCAGTAGAGTGAAATTTTCTGTATGCTGACTGACGTTCTTCGTGGAGATCATGTAGTGCTAAATGCTCTTCCAGTTGAGCATCGACTACATTCTCAAGAACTTTGGAAATGAAGGGTAGTTTGACACAGGTCTATAATTTTTCAGTACATTTTGATCAAGGCCTGGCTTTTTTATCAGTGGTCTTATTCTGGAGCTTGTAAAAGCCTTGGGTACATGAGCACTTTTGAGTAATGCACTGAATATTCTTGTTAATAATGGTAGTAGTTCATTCAAGCAATCCTTCAACAGCCATGTTCACATGATTTACTAGGTGATTTATTTATCAGTTTTCGGATTTCATTCTCTGATGTTGGAGAAAATTCAGACAGTTGCTCTTCTTCGAAAGGAGTTTCGAATTTAACACTGTCGTTTTGTTGGTTTGACTGAATACTGAAAGCTATTTCAGTACGTATTGCTTCAATTTTGTTAATGAAGAAGTCACTGAAGTCCTGTGCAAGCATTTTAGCAGGTTTACCAGTTGGTAACACAACTTCTTTTTCTTCACCCATCAGATGTTTAGTTATCTTGAATAACCATTTCTGATCACGACCACAGGCTTCTACCTTATCTGTGTAATAGGATACTTTGGATTGTTTCAACATTTTGTTGACTACCGAACGTTGATTCCTATATATTTCATGATCTATTGTCAATTTAGATTTTCGCCATTTTCGCTCGAATTTTCGTCTCAGATGTTTAGCGTCATGTAGATCTTCAGTGTACCACGGACATGAGGGTCTTAATACTATGGTTTTGGATTTTTGTCAATTAGTGATGAAAGCCCATGGGTATATACCTCTACTAGTTCATCTACGTCTGATATATGCAGTCCACTTTCCAACATATCTGAGGATTCGATATCTTTTTTGAATTCATTAATGTCAATATATTTTAACTTTCTTAGATTCACTGTTTTTGTTATAGGTGCAGGTTTAGCAGCGCAAGCTTTAAAAACTACTGCAAAATGATCACGAGAGGTTTTTCCACTGTTGTCAGGTAGACCAGGATCAGATATGTCTACATGTGAGACAGAAGTGTCAGTGTCTCTTGTGATTACCACATCCAATGTGTGGCCAGCCACGTGGGTTGCCCCAGTAACGTGCTGTCGCATGCCACAAGATTCAAGAATACTTGTGAACTTTACAGTGTCAAAATTCATTAGGTTGTCAAGGTGGATGTTCAAATCCCCAACACTTATGATGTTACTTTCTGATGTTACAAGCTGGCCAGAAAGGATGGCCATTCATTTTCTAGGAAAGTACTAGTTTTAAGGCCATTTTTACTAGTAGGTGGTGAGTAGAAGTTAGTATTTGAATATCTAAAGAAGTTGTGTACACAACTGCAACTCCCCTGCCACGTCCACAGCGAGGAACATGTTTTATTTTGTAACCATTAGGAACAAGCTCAGCAATGCAAGATTTATCGGAGGGCCCCCAGCCATGTTTCAGTTACAGCAACAATATCATAATCATTAGATAATATGTAATCTGAAAGGGCAAGACTCTTGTTTTTGACTGACCTTGGATTTATACAACACACTTTTATATAAGTTTGGCCTTTGCAAACAGTGATTGAATCGCATTTGATCTTAGTTAAATCATGATGTTGGGAACTATTTTCGTTTTCATGATTAGTTCTTGGATTTTCAGGATTGGTGTTAGGAGATAAAGTACAAATAGGTACTATAGAAGGTATTTTTTGGGGAAGTGTCTGAATGTTTTTTAAATTTACACCATCATTCAAGTCCCATGTTCGTTTATTCTGACCCCCTCTAGTACCCCTAAACTTAAGAATTCCTAACTGTTTAAATGTTGCCAATGTATGGGTATCAGGATTTCCCAATCTCATGCAGGCTATACCTATTGTATTGTATAATCCCTGGTATACATTGTACAAAATTGTAAAATATTTACACAAAACTCAAAATTTCACAAAATCTACCAACATCTACAACACAAAAATTACACATATACAAAAAGAATACTTCCATAAACATTGACAGCAAAATCCACAGCAAACACTGCAGTAGTTCTGTTGATTTAATCCAAAAATGACAGAGCATAAAAATGTTGCAGCCTACACTTGGCGCATTGGCACTTGGCAAAAAATGTGGTTTGTAACGAAGTAAGGAGTATTCATTGTAACTACAAAAACAGAAATTTCGAAAATATTGCAAGCCAAACTTCGAAAATATCGCGGTCTTCACAAGCGAAAAAACAAAACAAAAATTAAAGGGAGGCAATCGTCTTTAACCATCATATATACTACAACAGAACGGTAATATCCATAACTTTTTCACCTTTGATAAGACAATACATCTGCATTGATATATTTACATGTACGGTACACGACCAGACTGCTTAATGAGAAATATCCACGACCCTACCAAAAAGCTGACATTCGTTAAGCTACATGGGTTAGCTGCCTGTTTCATAACATGTACTGTTGTTCGTTAAAACAAATCAAATAAAACTCATATTTATTCTACAAACGGTCAAAAAGTGCACGATAGTATGCAGTTCATGTTCAAAACCGTTTTGGACAAAATGTATCCTACATGGCTTTCCTGACGACAATATCCGAATCATGGTGTTTTGGCCAAGGGCCAGCACCAAACACCAACACAATTACACCATTTGAGACCTTAAGAAAATGTATTTCGTGTTTATTGCGCGATGATACAGTAGTAAAAACAAAGTCAAATAACGCTGCATCCAAAGAATTGGAATCTTAAAGATAAAGCAACATTGGTTACAATCGATACACGTTCACAACATCGGTGGGATTTTTCAGTCATAAAATATAGTCAAAAGTATGCCCGTACAAAAATGTGATTTTTTTTGTTCTAAATAAATTACAAATACAAAAACAATTGCTGTATACAAACAAATACAAAGTTTTCGACAATACAATGTCATGTTGAAAATATGGGATGTTCAAAACTGTTCAAATATAAGTGGAGCACCTCTCGTACAAAGATATGCATAATAAATGCACTACTTTTCAATTCTAAATCCCCCCTCGTGTCGTACATATTGGTTATATCTGACCATAGTAATAACTTCAAATATTTCAATCACAATGTCATGTGTTCAAACAAAAAATTGAATGTGTCCTGTAAATTAGGTTAATTTGTATTGATAAAAATAAGGGAGACATTGTCTGGCCCATTTATACACCGTTTATTATATTTTCGTCAGTGACATATATTATATGCTTTGGAAACACTATTTATGTCACATGAACTTTAGGGAATTTGTGACAGTTTTAGTCCGACGAGATGAAGTATATGTATTGGTCTCAATGACAGGTAATATAGATTTAAGTATCGGAACTGACATAGTATAGACAGAAAGACGTTTGACACTTATGTTCCCCACCATTGCTTTATCAATCGTGCCTAATCTTGCACTTATGTACACATTTTTTGTTCTATTTATGTTCGTAGTAAATACTCGTTACATGACGACTTTCTGAAGAGTTGTGTACATGTACACTAGGGAAGTGTAGTCGCAGGACAAATATCCTCAATAAACGAAAAATTGTACGGAAGCGCTGGAGGGACATTTATAATTTAACAATTAATAAACAACTATTACCTATTACTAGCCGCTTATTACCTAATACTTATAACCTATTATTTATAAGTTATTGATAAGCGTCATATTTTGCGGCAAACAGACACGATGAGCCAAAAGGACATTGAAGAGGGACATGAGTTACAGGAGGTATTAAAATCTGGTTATTTATATCTATATTATATATTAAATCATAATATTGTTGTTAGTAATCGATATAGAATCGAATTTGTAATTTCTGGCTCGAAATTGGGGATAACACAAAATCTTGTTTAGTTTGTCCGTTGGCATGCTCCACTGTTTTTGTTTGTGCGTTTTGCAACTATTTTGTTCCACCGTTAACACTGCACTGTCATTCACAGCTTTATGCAAATGCATCCAATGAAGTATATGGGGTCCAAGACATGCTCCCAAGAAACTTTTAATTTTAGAACGTCATTTATGGGTTCTGGAGCACTCTCAGACTATGTAGGATGCAAAAGTTAATTAGCAAAAGTGTCTTCTAATCACATGTGCTATTGGTCTGTAAAGTGCATTTAAACCAATTAACCACAAAAAGTCAGCTTTAAGTGATACACTTTAAATTATAAGTATTAAGTAATATATTTTAAATCATAAGTATTAAGGGTATAACTTTTAAATTATAAGTTTTAAGTTATAACTTTTAAATAATAAGTTTTAAGTTATAAATATTAAATATTAGATAAATAATAATAATAAATAAGTACAGTCTTACATTATTATTTTAAATAAATTATTCTGGATTTTTTTCATAGCGTTGGTTCATATGAAAGACGTGGTCGTTGGTGGAGAGGAAAATCAGAGCACAAGGTGCAGATATGTTAGTGGGCTTTTAGGAGAAGTATTGAGGGAGGAATGGAAGAGGAAAAATATTGAAAATTGTTGTGAATGAGCGTATTGTAGAAGGACAAACATTATACTTTAAGCAGGTTATTTAGAGCATTGACAATATGCCTTGCGTTTACGACATATTGTGTTAAAAGTGTTTATGTTTCCAAGTACATGTATGATGTTTTTGTTTTAAAAGTTGAATAAATAGTTACTAAGTTAGCAGTATATTGCTTTATTGTATTTTGTCTCGAAGATACATCAGTTATACAGGTCAAGAATTTTCAAGTGGCTGTCTCACATTTGAACCTAATGGAGTGACAGAGGAATGCCTGACTCACCTGTCACCAGGTGATAAAAAGTATAAGGGTTCGTGCTGCTAAGAATATCCTCCTACATAGCTTGATTTTTATCAAATGGGGGCATTCTTATATAAATTGCTCAAATAATGGCACCAGGTCATTTTGACACCACCATAGAGAATTTGCAATAGACTTATATGCGGCTAGTAAACAATGAGGCGGGGTGAACATGATTACAGCCCGCTTGAATTTGTTGACACGCAGTTCGCAGTGGCTTTCTCAAAATAAGGGTTGTAAAAACTTAAGATGTGTGTTTTAGTGTCACAGTCAGCTCAGAAAATACAAGGAACATGCTTCCAGGTTTTTATTGATTTAATATGATAATTAACAAAATAACAAAACATTTAGGATTGATCATCAAACCTTTAACAACATACATCATCATACGACAACGCCCGGTTATTTCCAAACTCTTTTTCTGCATGAATGCATAAAACAATTTGTTTCTTTTGTCATGTCCACCAATGTGCCAAATATCATTTTAACCTTTTGTACAGATTCAGTTTATATGTTGCATTCGAGCCTTTCATTCAGCGACAGCACATACTAAAGTCTTCTAAAACAGATACATTTTCTATGGAAGCCCTGGAGTGGAGGGCACTTTTGACTTGTAACTTGTGACTTGTGACTTATGACTTGGGACTTGAGGAGGCCCCGGAGGGCACTTTTGAGTTGTGACTTGCGACTTGTGACTTGTGACTTTTGAGTTGTGACTTATGACTTGTGACTTGTGACTTATGACTTGTGACTTATGACTTAGGACCTGAGGAGGCCCTGGAGGGCACTTTTGACTTGTGACTTGTGAGTTGTGATTTGCGACTTGGGACTTCGGACTGCGGATTTGTTTCATCATATAAATAAATAAACGAGCATTTGCCTGGACGCCGTGAATGGTGACGGATGTTCTTTGAATCGGAATTAGCTGTTGATATTCTAGTAAATCAGGTAAGTAGGCATTATGTTTGTATGATTTAAATCGTCGTATCTACATTCACCGAGCAACTGTCCATCTCATTAACTAAAATAGCATTCATGCCATAGCGTACTAATAAAGTAAATATCGACGGTGCCGAACCAAAACCCCGTAACTCAATTTTGGCACGAAAACTTTTTTTGCAGCATCCGCATCTCCTAGTCGTCCCGCGTATTTCTGTCTTGTCGCCATCTAAGTAACGCGATTGGCTATTTAAGTTACTTACGTCGATATGTTTTACGGTGCAGATGTGTATTATAAGTACTTGTACATGTACGAGTTTGCTACCTTGTCTTTATCGTATGAGAGTCTCTTTTTTGATCATACAATACTGTCGATGCAATAAGTAATCATAATGAGGGAACTATCCCGTTCGAAAGAATAGCGTGGACTACAGTTAACTCAGGTATACCCAGTTAACCTAAATAAACACAGTTTACCTGACGGGCGAGGTTATGTTAACAACCGTTAGCATTTAACTGTGAATGGGCTGAATTATGCAATATTTTTTGTGTGGCGTTTACCGCCACACAAAGTAATAACCGTTCTTTCAGCTTTACTACCAATTTAACGCATTAATGCCTACGCCAATAAATAGTTCTATGATTTGAACAATATTACAAGCATGCTACACAGGTTACACGTATCATTGAACCCGACTTGTTTACATTACGAACATTTATTAATATTAACACCAACAATTATATCAGACTTTTAATTTTAGAGGATATTTATAGCAAATCATTACGCATGGACTATATTCCTACTACCAAAGGCCTGTTAACCGTCAAGGCAGAATAAGTAATCTCCGGGTTCTAATTAAAATCACTCCTCCGCTGAACGTTGTAGACGATGAACTTATTATGTTGCTTACAAACATTAATGCTATACATAGAAACAGCATGAGCACTGGTGGTGGGAAGATAAAATAGTTCTACGTAAATTTCAAGCATGAGAACGGCTAGTCGTGAAAAAAATATATAGTGCTAAAAACCCGTACCGTACCGTACCGGGGCGTATATTATATTGCTAAAAACCTGTCTCATGCTGGGACGTACATAAATTCTGAAAACGGTACACACGTTACTTACATAAAAGTATTTATCTTGCAATTAATATTTATTTATGTATGCTCCGTGGTAATCACTTTATGAGCTCAGTTTGATCATACAAGTAATAACAAACACATTGTCAATACGATGGTAACTTTCCATTTACGCTGAGTTTGGTCCAAAAGTCTGTTGTAAGTTTAGTTATGTTACTCCGAAAAATATTTCTGCTCTTGATCCGGCGGGAGTATGGACAACCTTCATATCAGTAGCCACTGGACAACTTTTTCTCCTTAATTCAATTGATCGACTTTAAATATGCATGTATATGTATATGTCATCTAGGAGAAGTGCTGTGACATGAAAACATAATTCTATCTGGTTCCATTCTTGACTTATTTCCTTCAACCAAAAGAAGTCATGATATAACTATTGATATAATTTTCTTATATTTTCCTTCTATTAAACTCTGTTTCTATTTTATTAATTACTTTCCTTTATTTCATTTTCCTAATATATTTCTACCTAGTCCTGTTTCTATAGCAGGGGGATGACCATCTCGTTTGTTGTGTTTTAATTTCCACTGTATTCAGTTGTATGGAGACTACCCAGTCACTCATCTTGATACCGGCGCTTGGTGTCTAGAGAGCAGCACAAATATTTTAGTGAGTCTTGGCTTATCAGAGCTCTGACACAGCATGTTGATGCAGCCTTTATTTGATTGGTTATAATGACATCAGTACGTCACACATCAGTACTTTCAGTGCTTTGATGATATAAGGTTTTAAACTTTGTAATCGTAGTTTAGGTATACCATAGTTACCAATCAGCGTCTCAATCGACGAATCTGTTGGTTAAGCCTTTAAGTATTCAGTGTTATTGAACTGTGTTTGTTTTATGTTTTGCAGGTGGAGAAAAATAAAATGTCTGCTTTCATCGTGATGGAATCCGGAAGATAACATCTCTTGTGGAATATTGCACCAACGGAATCTACAACCCTGCTATTCTACTACGATAGTAAAAAAGAAGGCGTACACTCACAATGAACACTCACATGTTGAACATAAATTGCCTCGTTATACATGTATGTCATAGTAGAAGTTATCGTTGATATACTCGACATAGAAATACAAACTGATCTGACACGGGTTGCAAAAATAAATGAATAATTATGGTCAATGTACCATGCTTAAGCACAATTGTTACACCCACACCTTGGTGATATACACGGACTCATATATTGAGACTGTGGCATTTAATTCCAAGCAATAGTTCATCATTTAACATAATATTCAAGAATTTAAACCATTTTGTCCCTCGGTATAAACTAGCTCATCCTGCTCTTTTACAGCGGGGACTTGATTAACTATGTCGAATCGCAGCTACTGTTATTCGGTCACTTCGGGTCACCGTTATTTTGCATATCTCTTTGAAACAAGGTTATCCTGCCCTTACAGCGGGGACATGGGCTTTAATTTTTCGTTAGGCAATGTATCCACGGGCATTGCTCCGCGTAATTGTGTTATGCGATGATGTTAATATTTTCCATGCTCGGCTAGTTAATTTGAGTGCTACCTTCACTGTCCGATTACCTCATATATTTATGTAGTTAGTCCTGTATTGATGAGACATTTCAGTATAATAGCATGTACATTACACTTTTAATTCTGATCAAATAGATTAGTCAAATAGTAACATGCTAGCCGGGTTTATTTGTATAATTTGATGTCAAGTAAGAATTCGATTTTAACTTTTTACTTGCGTCTTGTGTTGTGCCATGCGACTTGCAACTTGTGAAATGCGAAATATACAACTTACATGTTGTTTATTAAACATGACAGCGTCTGTTTTCATTTGTTTGTTATTAGTATCCCCTGAAGATATGACAAGTAGCCAAGAACCTAGGAATTATATTAAATCAACAGACTTTAAGCGAACTTAGTCTTTATTTGTTTTATTATACACTCAACCGCTTTAAAAACGCACCACATATGAAATATCGGTTTTAGTGATGAAAACGTCAATCTATGGTTATTTATTTTCGAATTAATAATCTTCAGTCTATACACAACTTGTTGTGTGATTTTCATGTCATTATTACAAGTTTAAAATAAATTATGATATAGATAACACAGTGACCCATGAAAGTGAAAGTCACAATTTCAAAAGCAATTATAAGAGCCCGCTACATTGATGCATGCACGTGGTTTCTCGTCCTAAAGAACAAAATTAATTACGTTATAGGGTAGAATTATGTTTGACGTGATGTTTTAAATCATCCAAGCAAAAGCTTAACTTGAAATATAAATGTTATGTGGCTTTGGTTGTCTGGCTAATACCATACGACCGAGTGCGGTCCAGATATGCGCATTATGTGAACCTAAGATGGATTCAAGCCTTATTTTAACTTAAAAGCTTGCTTATGAGCATCAGACTGTCAGGACATTTCCCGCGGTGCTTATATGGCACCTTAAATCAACACTTTGAAGGAGCTTGAAGACAAAAAGTTGGGACATTAGGCTCTTAACTGGAAAAAACTCGTTAAAAAGTGTACTAATATGATTTTCCTTTTTATTGACAATTATGAAAAGAGCAGTTATGAAAAAGCAATAATGTACTTTTGGCTTGTTAATTGACACCCGACATTCTTTTGACACTGTGTGCAGCCATGCGGAACCAATTACAGTGTCACAACCTGTGTCATGTTTCCTCATAGCTCGGGCTCAATACCTTTAGCTTGTTTCATTCAGGTCGGTCTTTGACTGTGTCATTCGCTAGGAATGGATGTTCTTAGCCCATTATCGTTGTGTGGAGGCAGCTGAACCGCCATGCTAAGGCACCGATGCTCTTTTCAGTTGGAAGCGAAGGCACAATCATCTGAACAAATATTCGAGATATTCGCAGCATAAAAATACCATTAGCAAATACTGTTGCTGCTGTGTAAACCAACAGCGTACAGTTTGAAGCCAATATTGTCCACATAGGTCGACGCGATCGAGCTGCATGTGCAAAACATGAAAAATAAAATAAAGATCTTTGGACGAGGTATTCCGAATGAAAACAAAATCTTTTTGTTTAATTAGGTCAAGCTTATGAACTGAATAAACCCTGTAAACTATTAATATTAGCAAAAAATGATTTTTGACTAATTTCGATTATTTTCAATAGTGGTGCGTTTTTAAAGCGGTTGAGTGTATATTCAAAGTTAACACCAACTATAACTTAGCGTCTGTAATATTGCAAGTATTTTAAAACAAACGTATTATACGTTTTTTTCTAGAACAACTTCATAAAAGAAATCACATATTCTAGTTGTATTGGTGTCCGTGATTCGAAGCTGTCCACAAAACGCTCATAATGTTCTTCATCCCCACATGGTACACTGTACAGTTACACATAAAATGTATTCAAGCTTATAGTGTCACACACTAATTGCAAAGTCTACATTAGAGTTCGTTGCTTTCTATGGCTTAGTTTCAGGATGCGAAGACAATGACGGTAACTGTATATTAGGCAGCGGTGTCACAGTATATCGGTCCAATCACATCACACAAACTCACCAAATATATAGGTATTCCATTTTTCGTCGCCTGGAACAATATAAAAGAACATGTTACGTTGACATAACACACGCATATACATAGAATTATCTATGAGCCTAATTATTTGTCGCAAACAAATTATGTTGCCACGTCGAGTGCGGGAGGTCCAGGGGTCAGGCCGCGTCATTACAAAGACAAAAATATAGCACGTAGTTCCCTTGCTCGTGAAACTGGCTTTTCTTCTCGCACACCCTCGTGGATATATATATCGGGAATGATGTGTTCAGAGTGGTAAATATAATGTGAAAAAACTTAAAAAATAAAATTGATATAAACGAAACGCGCAAATGGTAAATGATAATGGAAATGAAAAAAACCCTACTCTGAATGTACATGCATAATTGCAAAACTACTACGTGAGATATCTGATCTTATTAGTGCATGTATCTTATTACATGAACGGCAATATATAGATAGTGGTGTTAAAAAGTCAATACAAAACTAATTAAATGCCGACTAACCTGATGTTTTACTATTGTTGAGTTGTTGTTGCTTAGTTGCTGACATTGTTGCTGTAGAGTTGCTGTTGTTGTTAAATGGGTGCTATTGTTCAGTTGCTGATGTTGTTGAGTTACTGATGTTGAGTTGCTGCTGTTGAGTTGCTGCTGTTTTTTAGTTGACGATGTTGTGTCGCTGTTATTGTTGAGTTGCTGATGTTAAGTTGCTGCTGTTGAGTTGCTGATGGTGTGTTGCTGTTGTTGAGTTGTTTTTGTTAAGTTGCTGATATTGTTGTTGTGGAAGTGTAGCTGTTGAGTTGCTGTTGTTGAGTTGGTTGCTGATGTTGTTGAGTTGGTTGCTGCTGCTGTTGAGTTGCTGTTGTTGAGTTGCTGATGTTGTTGAGTTACTGAAGTTGTTGTGTTACTGATGTTGAGTTGTGGCTATTTAGTTGCTGCTGTTGAGTTGCTGTTGTTGTTTAGTTTATTCTATGTTGAGTTGCTGATGCTTTTGAGTAACTGATGCTGTTGAGTTGCGGCAGTTGAGTTGCTGCTGTTGAGTTGCTGTTTTTCTTCAGTTGATGCTATTGTTTAGTTGCTGATATTGATGAGGTACTGATGTTGTTGAGTTACTGATGTTGAGTTGCGGCTGTTGAGTTGCTGAGGTTGAGTTGCTGCTGTTTAGTTGCTGTTGTTCTTTAGTTGATGATATTGTTGAGTTGCTTATGTTTTTTAAGGTACTGATGTGGTTGAGTTACTGATGTTGAGTTGCGGCGGTTGAGTTGCTGTTGTTGAGTTGCTGTTGTTGAGTTGCTAATGTTTTTAAAGTACTGATGTTGTTGAGTTACTGGTGTTGAGTTGCGGCTATTGAATTGATGCTGTTGAGTTGCTGTTGTTCTTTAGTTGATGCTATTGTTTAGTTGCTGATGTTGTTGAGTTACTGATGATGCTTAGTTGCTGCTGTTATTGAGCTGCTGTTGTTGTTTAGTTGCTGCTATTGTTTAGTTGCTGATGTTGTTGAGTTACTGATATTGAGCTGCGGCTGTTGAGTTGCAGCTGTTGAGTTGCTGCTGTTGTTGAGTTGCTGTTGTTGTTTTGTTGATGCTATTGTTGAGTTGCTGATGTTGTTGTTGTTGAGGTGATGTTGTTAAGTTGCTGATGTTGTTAAGTTGCCGCTGTTCTTGAGTTGCTGCTGTTGTTGAGTTGCTGTTGGTGGGTTGTTGTTATTAAGTTCCTGATATTGTTGTTGTTGTTGTTTAGTTGCTGTTGTTAAGTTGCTGATGTTGTTGTTGTTGTTGTTTAGTTGCTGTTGTTAAGTTGCCGCTGTTCTTGAGTTGCTGCTGTTGTTGAGTTGCTGTTGGTGGGTTGTTGTTATTAAGTTCCTGATATTGTTGTTGTTGTTGTTTAGTTGCTGTGTTAAGTTGCTGATGTTGTTGAGTTGCTGCTGTTGTTGAATTGTTGCTGTTGTTGAATTGTTGCTGTTGTTGAATTGTTGCTGTTGTCGAGTTGCTGCTGTTGTTGAATTGTTGCTGTTGTTGAGTTGCTGTTGTTGAGTTGTTGCTGTTTAGTTGCTGATATTAAGCTGCTGTTGTTGAGTTGCTGTTGTTGTTTACTTGCTGTTGTTGTTGAATTGCTGGTATTGTTTAGCTATTGATGTTGTTTAGTTGCTGCTGTTGTTGAGTTGCTGCCGTTGTTTACTTGCTGTTGTTGTTGAATTGCTGGCATTGTTTAGCTGCTGATGTTGTTTAGCTGCTGCTGTTGTTTAGTTGTTGATTTTGTTTAGTTGCTGTTGTTTAGTCTCTGATATAATTGAGTTGCTGCTGTTGTTGAGTTGCAGCTGTTGTTTAAGTGCTGTTGTTGTTGCGTTGATGCTGTTGTTGGGTTGATGCTGTTGTTGAGTTGCTGCTGTTGTTGAGTTGCTGCTGTTGTTGAGTTGCAGCTGTTGTTTAGGTGCTGTAGTTGTCAGGTTGATGCTGTTGTTGAGTTGCTAGTATTGTTTAGTTGCTGTTGTTTAGTTTCTGATGTTGTTGAAATGCTGTTTTTAAGTTGCAGCTGTTGTTGTTTAGCTATTGATGTTGTTTAGTGGCTGCTGTTGTTGAGTTGCTGCCGTTGTTTACTTGCTGTTGTTGTTGAATTGCTGGCATTGTTTAGCTGCTGATGTTGTTTAGCTGCTGCTGTTGTTTAGTCGTTGATTTTGTTTAGTTGCTGTTGTTTAGTCTCTGATATAATTGAGTTGCTGCTGTTGTTGAGTTGCAGCTGTTGTTTAAGTGCTGTTGTTGTTGCGTTGATGCTGTTGTTGGGTTGATGCTGTTGTTGAGTTGCTGCTGTTGTTGAGTTGCAGCTGTTGTTTAGGTGCTGTAGTTGTCAGGTTGATGCTGTTGTTGAGTTGCTAGTATTGTTTAGTTGCTGTTGTTTAGTTTCTGATGTTGTTGAAATGCTGTTTTTAAGTTGCAGCTGTTGTTGATTTGCTGTTGTTGTTTAGTTGCTGAGTTGTAGCAACTGAATGCGATGAATGTTTGCATTTATATTATGATTTTTTTTTAGTTTTGTTTGCTTAGACTGGTTATCATCGCTGTCAGAAATTGGCGCTTCATTTTCAAATTAAATAATTAGCATTGTTCATCAATTCGGGCACGTATAACTTTATATATAGAATCATAAACTCGAAACTTGATCACATTATAAGTGGTCAGTGACTTAATTGAATTTCGTAAAATTTACAGACTTCGCTAACATCTACAACAAAATGTCAGAGAACTAAAAAGGACTGTCTCACTTTAGAAATAATAAACTGAATAACATAACAAGGCCCAACCCCCAACCCCAAGGCCCAACCCCAAGGCCCAACCCCAAGGCCCAACCCCAAGGCCCAACCCCAAGGCCCAACCCCAAGGCCCAACCCCAAGGCCCAACCCCAAGGCCCAACCCCAAGGCCCAACCCCAAGGCCCAACCCCAAGGCCCAACCCCAAGGCCCAACCCCAACCCCCAAAGCCCAACCCCCAAGGCCCAACCCCCAAGGCCCAACCCCCAAGGCCCAACCCCAAGGCCCAACCCCCAACCCCCAAGGCACTACCCCCAAGGCACAACCCCCAAGGCCCAACCCCCAAGGCCCAACCCCCAAGGCCCAACCCCTACCCCAAGGCCCTACCCACAAGGCCCTACCCACAAGGCACTACCCCAAGGCCCTATCCCCCAGCCCAGGGCAGGAACTTATCCACCAGGGTATGGCCCTACCCCCCACTAACCAAAACTTTATTTCAATTTGATCTGAAGGACGGGTTCGTTTTTATCTTCAATTGTACTTTAAAGCATTTAAAAGTTGCTAATACTATCTAAACATATTTCAAATTTTAATGAGGATGTGTTTAAATTTTGAAAATATTAAAAAAATTATCAGTATGATAACAACGTCCACTCGGTCCTTAACACAGAACTTTTATGTGAAAATGTAGGATTCGGACATGGAGCCATATATTGACGGTGCAAGCAGAGACTTATCATGTTATTATATTAAGTGAATTTGTATAAACAACGCTTACTCGGCCCATAAGACAGAATTGAAATAATGTTATATGAAAATGGATAATTATTTGGACTCGGACTCGGAGCATATCATGACCGTGCGACCACATACACGTGTCACGTAGATTGTTCGTCTCTTACTAGAAACAAACAGATAAAAAGTGCAAAAGGCAAGTCCGCTAAGACAGAGACAAGCTCTTCGGCCACCCCTTCTGATCTAGCCCTCCTTATCTAGGAGAGCAGAAGGGGTGTAGGGAAACAACCGAAGTGCAAGCCAAGCAAAGCAGACATAGCCAAATGCTTGATAATGGATGTAGCCAATGCCCAAAAGTATTTTTATATATGACTGCTAAGTTACTAACTTAAGACTTCTTTATATGTGAATACAGTATTTTTAAAGTATGTCAAACAACTCGAATCCTGCTCTGTATGAGGTAAATTTTGAGTGAACGCTTGTGCATATATTATATTCTATGTTGTCTAAGTTTCGATGCAATTGGCTATATATTTAAATAGATAAATCACAATTAGAATTGCTAAATATATATATTTATATTTTCATTGTTATATGCGTACCCTGGGGCATAATGCGTAGACCAAACGTTGTCAAACGGTTTCAATATATTAGCCCAATCATTTTCACACCATTTCACACTTGGCGTTACATGTCATAATGATACATCTTATACGCAGTGATCTCCCCTTACAGGTGTATATTTAACTGTCAATCATAACCCTATGCTTTATCAAAATCAAATTGTTTATTATTCTATTTATTCCATATGAATTAAATAATTAGACATATTATTATTGGTAGCTTTGTCCAATACACATTACATCACAAAGCTAAAGGCATTACGGCTCTTATATGATTATGTCTGTAGTCTGAAGCATTTATGATACAATAATACTACTGATAAACTCTAAGCAGTATGTGTTATTGTTTCAAGAATGGTGTAATATCCTATTGTTAGCTTTAATGATTTTTATCGCAATTTAATGTTTTAATATTTTTATATAATGAATGCAGACCAATCAAATACATGTGTGCTGATAAAATGTCTGTACTTTTAAAATTATAATTATCAAATTTGTCTTTTTGAAATTTACGATATACAAAAGTTCTGAGGAATTGGTATAAGCTATAGTCATGGCGTCATCGTGAACTTCCTGGATCAACCGGTGCTATTCATGATAAACAGTAAGAGCTACAGTCTCAATTGTACATGCGTCATTCAATATTAATAAAAATAAATTTTGCAAACTGTTAATTATCTCTAACTCAAGTCGATATAATGCTACTTAGGCGATTACCTCCAGACCAGAACATTGGTACATGCAGGCAGGATATGGCAAGAGTAGTAGACTGGTACTACGAACTCTACTCCCATAGATTAAGTCTCTATTATAGATTGAGTCGGAAATGACACCAGTTCAAACTATAGTGTCGCAACGACTACATGTAAATGCCAAGGTCACCCAGTCAAGATCGATATCCCGGAATGCAACGGATTCGAGTCGATATTGTCCGTACACCATCGTAGTAATAGTTAAGTAACCAGGTATCCTTTGCCTAAGCAGAGCGCTACCGAGCGCCTTCATACATTTACATCCCGTTCAACTAAATACAAAAATAATGGATTACTTCCCATGGGAAGAGGTGCGTAGCGCTTTGCTTAGGTAACTCAGGTAACCAAATGATACTTGTTTTTAACATGTTTGTAACAAGCCAGTACGGTCGAAGCCCTACTTATACCATACACTACCTGCCAACGTAGCGATGTCACGTGCTGGTCCATTTTAAAAAAAAACTAGTTACTATAAGAGAAATCAAAGGATTGCATCGTTGTAATACAGACAGGAGAACAGATTACTACAGATATGATCTAATACGGACACTCATAGGGGACCACGGGCTAATGTAGCCCCTTGCAGAATAATTCTGATAGCTAGCTCATTTTTCACATGGACTTCGTTAAGTTAAGAAGATAAGTCACCAAGTTTCTAGGTCGATATCGATATAGATTATATCACGTACAAAGCAAAAACATAACATTTTTCTGTTAATATCGCTTACTTTGACTGATGTTTTGTATTTTTTCAGCCCTTTCTGACGGACATTTTATAAGTTAGAAGTACCGCTGTGTTGATAAATTATTGCTAAATATAAATCGTGACAGAGAAATGTACGAATGAGGTCATAGTAAAACAGAAATTCCATATAAACTTACGTCTCCATTGTCGATTTGTTAGCGCCCTAGCCACCATTATCATCCAGCCAGCCATTATCCGATGTAGCCGTCATTATACGGATACAGACCGTGAAAGTTAAAACTATGACGTAAGTAAAGGTTGATTCAAATGTCCAGTAATGGCCTTGTGCATAGTAAGTTTTATTATTAGTAACTGTAAGAGAGATTGGATAATAAGATTAGCAAACTGACATACTCAATACAATGAGTCTATTTCTCAAAATTTTTGGACTGGTTAGTTCTGTGGTTCAGTCCGTTCAAAGTTAAATGAAAGCGGTTATAAACATAAACAAGTCCACCAGAAAAAACTGTGATTATCACGTAGAAGCTTAACTGGATGTAACAGAGTTAACTGTATACATGTACTATTCTTTCGAATGGGATAGTTCCCTCATCAGTATGACTTTAAAGTGAATCAACAGTACCATGGTGTATACGGGCCTCATAAGTTTTACTTTGCATGACAGCAATATCAATCTTGTCGATCACGGATTATAACGGGTAAATACATGACAGTCTTCAACGGAATACCAGTTTACCTATTTGCGTTAAAGTGGCCAAACTCATGTAATTTTAATACACAACAAAGAAGAACTATATTTTACATGTAATTAGTACACAATGTATAACCGGATGCGTTCTCGGCCGAGTGATGCGTCCCGGCCGAGGTAAATACTGATGACGGGTAAGTAACTTGGAGTTATATTTCTACCAGAACTTATCGATTTCGATATTTCTTTTTGATCTAGCGATTTTTGAATGACCACGAAGGTTAAAATGTACTATTCACACAGCCTCGCATGTTATCTTTTGCGGAATAAATCTGATAGAGCCTGTTTATACACGACACGCAGAAAATAATGCTCAATTCTCACATACATTGCCCGAAATTAAACAGTTTGCGCTAGTATTGAATTATTTAACCTCACAGATCTAACGAAAATTCATCTTTGAACAATTCAGTAAAGTAATAACTCTGTCCGTGCCCTGAAATCAACGATTGACCCTTCAAAGAGACCCTAGTATGCGCCAAAATGATGACGTTTACGGCCGAGGTGATTTTGTGATAATGACGTTTACGGTCGAGGACGCAAAATACGGATGACGTTTACGGCCGAGGAAATACTACTAAAAGCTGTCATTTTTTCGCAGTTTTAATGGTTTTCTCAACATTAAAGTATGGGATATTCGCCAGTGTACATTCCAATGAGCATTTCTTTACCAGAAATTGTTGGATAGGATTGCCACACACTTGTTTTATTCCTATATATTTGATATAAAACGTCATTTTAGATATCTATGACTTTACAAGACAGGTATTTGTTTGTTTGAAAAAGCATTTAATAGTCTATATGATCTCAACGAAGAACGTCAGTCAGCACACAGAAAAAGACACTCTACCGAACGTGCTCCCTGTCTTCATATTCTTGTGTTTATCATCTAATTTTACAGAGTTGTGCACCAGTCAGTTTCGACCACGGCCCATATCCCGGGGATGGGCAGTGGATAGGCGAAAAAAGCCGTGTTTTACCTTCCATTTTTCCTCGCTGGTGAAATGTGGAGGATTAAATGTCCGAACCAATATCCCGGGGACAATGTTTAGCTGTCAGAGGTCGGGGAATACTGCAGATTTTACCATCAGCTATCCCCTGCAGGGTGGGGGAATTGCGGTGGTTTTGACAACCCGAAAGTAAAACTCCACACCCATACCCAAGGGTGGAGACCGTGGATGCAACTGACTGATGCATTATTTTAATGTTCGTATTTTCCATTATTTGTTTTGGCGGTATGTTTTTTATGCTTGGAGTAGGGAAAAAAAAATGTTCATTCTGAACTGATGGTAAACGTTTTTTTAACCCTGTATATATCTTAATGGGTATACAGAAGGAAATGTTTTAAATACCGCCATCGACTCTTCCTATCACGGAATAGGACCGCTTCTGCTGTTAATAGTGGCCGTGTCGTAGGTGTAGGGCTGCTTCTGCTGTTAACAGTTGCCGTGTCGTAGGTCTAGGACTGCTTCTGCTGTTAACAGTGGGTAAGTAACTTGGAGTTATATTTCTACCAGAACTTATCGATTTCGATATTTCTTTTTGATCTAGCGATTTTTGAATGACCACGAAGGTTAAAATGTACTATTCACACAGCCTCGCATGTTATCTTTTGCGGAATAAATCTGATAGAGCCTGTTTATACACGACACGCAGAAAATAATGCTCAATTCTCACATACATTGCCCGAAATTAAACAGTTTGCGCTAGTATTGAATTATTTAACCTCACAGATCTAACGAAAATTCATCTTTGAACAATTCAGTAAAGTAATAACTCTGTCCGTGCCCTGAAATCAACGATTGACCCTTCAAAGAGACCCTAGTATGCGCCAAAATGATGACGTTTACGGCCGAGGTGATTTTGTGATAATGACGTTTACGGTCGAGGACGCAAAATACGGATGACGTTTACGGCCGAGGAAATACTACTAAAAGCTGTCATTTTTTCGCAGTTTTAATGGTTTTCTCAACATTAAAGTATGGGATATTCGCCAGTGTACATTCCAATGAGCATTTCTTTACCAGAAATTGTTGGATAGGATTGCCACACACTTGTTTTATTCCTATATATTTGATATAAAACGTCATTTTAGATATCTATGACTTTACAAGACAGGTATTTGTTTGTTTGAAAAAGCATTTAATAGTCTATATGATCTCAACGAAGAACGTCAGTCAGCACACAGAAAAAGACACTCTACCGAACGTGCTCCCTGTCTTCATATTCTTGTGTTTATCATCTAATTTTACAGAGTTGTGCACCAGTCAGTTTCGACCACGGCCCATATCCCGGGGATGGGCAGTGGATAGGCGAAAAAAGCCGTGTTTTACCTTCCATTTTTCCTCGCTGGTGAAATGTGGAGGATTAAATGTCCGAACCAATATCCCGGGGACAATGTTTAGCTGTCAGAGGTCGGGGAATACTGCAGATTTTACCATCAGCTATCCCCTGCAGGGTGGGGGAATTGCGGTGGTTTTGACAACCCGAAAGTAAAACTCCACACCCATACCCAAGGGTGGAGACCGTGGATGCAACTGACTGATGCATTATTTTAATGTTCGTATTTTCCATTATTTGTTTTGGCGGTATGTTTTTTATGCTTGGAGTAGGGAAAAAAAAATGTTCATTCTGAACTGATGGTAAACGTTTTTTTAACCCTGTATATATCTTAATGGGTATACAGAAGGAAATGTTTTAAATACCGCCATCGACTCTTCCTATCACGGAATAGGACCGCTTCTGCTGTTAATAGTGGCCGTGTCGTAGGTGTAGGGCTGCTTCTGCTGTTAACAGTTGCCGTGTCGTAGGTCTAGGACTGCTTCTGCTGTTAACAGTGGCCATGCCGTAGGTCTAGGACCGATTTTGCTGTTAACGCACAATTGTTTGATGTCTTAATCCCCGCCGCCCTGCAGCCAGAGCTGACAATCTAAATCTTCAGGGTCGGTACACGTAATCACGTAGTTAATCGCGGGTCTTGGAACCGAATCAAAGTATATTCATCCGGACTAGGAGTCGATTAGGGTTTCTAATTGCCGCCAATTGTGAAGATTTGTCAGTCTAATTCTCCCTGTACTCTCGTCGGCGGTACACCGGGACCTGCACCGGGACAGTGAGAACGGGGCTAAAGTTATACTCGAATTCTGACGTGTAAATTCCAATTATATAAAAGATAGTTTTTCAAAGAAAATAGTTTTCTCCAAGGATGAACTTACACTATTGAGTCATGATTTGGGCCGGAGGCCTTAAATCAATAAACTTATGTTATGTGATTTGAAGCCAAAACATATGTCTTAAAACTAAAACTCTAATAAAAAATTATCGGCTCCAGTGGGGTTCGAACCCACGATCTATAGGAAATTGGAATACCTTCGTAATGAATTATTTTATGAAAAATGTTCATCACATAAGGACAAATTTCATCATATATATAAATGACAAACAGGCATCATAATAATGACACATGTTCATCATATAATAACAAATACACATCAAATGATAATCATATTATGGCAAACGGACATCATAAGATGACAAAACATTGACATATTATGACGAATGGACATGATTTTTTTATATCACGATATAATAACATAATGCAACAGTTCTTAAGGCAGCTGTGGCGTTCCATAGAGCTAGTCTGAGTTCCATATGACCATATTTCACAATATTAATATTTACTTTCAAATAAACAAAATTCTGTCTCGTAAATAACAAAGATCTCCAAAATGACGTTTTATATTGAAGATATAAGAATAATATAACTGTAATGCATTTTTCTATTCAACATTTTCTGGCAAAGGACAAAGAAGTGTTCGTTGGATTGTACACAGCGAATAGTCCATACTTCACCGGTATGAGAAAACCACTGGAACAGAGAAAAATGACAGTTTTTTAGTAAGTATTTCCTCGGCCTATCATGCAAGGACATAGTTTGATATTGACGATTTACACATATTTTATATATTTTTGTATAAAGCAAGCAAACAAGTGCTTGTGAAAACATTTTATGACATGGAAGTTAAATCAATATACATATACTTGTACCGGTGTATACTGTGCAGGACCTAATTGCTTCAAGTTAATTTTTGACGTTGGTTACAGAAACAGATAACAAGTCGTCCCGAACTCAAGTAGAAATCTCATCTCAAATTGAGATTTTGCTCAACCTAGAGTCTGCATTTGAGATAAATCTAAAGTTCAAGCTTTTACAAGTTTACTGTAATGAACTAAGACTATTGCTAGATATGTTTTTATTAAGCTCATTTTGCGTCCAGCCTCTCATTGAAGATTTCTAAATGACACATGGCAATATTTGAGATGAGATTCAGCTCAGGCCCCAATCTCCCGAAGCATCTCAATCTGAGCACAATTTTATCTCAAATATTTGCATGTATCTTTATATGAGTTTCGACTTGAGACTGTACTCGAAATTAGCATCCCTCAACAGAAGCAATATTACAATATTATAACATGACAATTTCAAGAGCTGAGACGTCAGATGCATTCGAGTCTAATTCTGATTTGAACAAAATTTTAATTTGAGTTGAGATTTCTACTCGAGTTGCTTCGGGAGTTCGGGATCAGATTCAGATGTTTAGGGAGCTCGGGGTCAGTTCTTGCTGGGTTGTAACCGACAGGTGAAGCATTGGGGAGGGATAGATATTATACCTCTATCAGGGGCAATCACTGCGTTTTCACTAGATATGATTATTGCATATAACGTTAAGTGTCAATGGTGTGAAAATGATTGGGCTAATATAATGTAACCGTTTGACAACGTTTGGTCTACGCATTATGCCCCAGGGTACGACATATAACAATGAAAATATAAATATATGTATTAAGCAATTCTAATTGTGATTTATCTGTTTAAATATAAAGCCAATTGCAACGAGACTTAGACAACATAGAATATAATATATGCACAAGCGTTCACTCAAAATTTACCTCATACAGAGCAGGATTGGAGTTGTTTGACATACTTTAACAATACTGTATTCACATATAAAGAAGTCTTAAGTTAGTCACTTAGCAGTCATATATAAAGTTACTTTTGGGCATTGGGTATATCCATTATCAAGCATTTGGCTATGTCTGCTTTGCTTGGCTTGCACTTCGGTTGTTTCCCTACATCCCTTCTTCTCTCCTAGATAAGGAGGGCTAGATCAGAAGGGGTGGCCGAGGAGCTCGTCTCTGTCTTAGCGGACTTGCCTTTGCACTTTTTTATCTGTTTGTTTCTAGTAAGAGACGAACAAACTACATGACGCGTGTATGTGGTCGCACGGTCATGATATGCTCCGAGTCCGAGTCCCAACAATTATCCATTTTCATATAACATTATTTCAATTCTGTCTAATGGGCTGAGTAAGCGTTGTTTATACAAATTCACTTAATATAATTACATGATGAGTCTCTGCTTGCACTGTCAATATATGGTTCCATGTCAGAATCCTACATTTTCACATAGCATTTCTCTGTGTTAAGGACCGAGTGAACGTTGTTATAATACTGATAAAATTTTCAATATTTTCAAAATTTAAACACATCCTCATTAAAATTTTAAGCATGTTCAGATAGTATTAGCAACTTAATAATGCTTAAAAGCACAATTGAAGATAGAAACCAACCCGTCGATCAGATCAAATTGAAATAATGTTTTGGTTAGTGTCCTGCTCTGGCGTTAGGGTCCTGCCCTTGGGGTATGATCCTGTCATCGGGGGTAGGGTCCTGCCCTGGGGGTATAGTCGTGCCCTGGGGTAGGGTCCTGCCCTTTGGGTAGTGTCCAGGGGGAAGGATCATATCCTGGTTGGGAGGGTCCTGCCCTGGGATAGGGTCCTGCCCTCGGGTAGGGTCCTTCCCTGGGGGAAAAGGGTCCTGCCCTCGGCTGGGGGAGGGGGGTAGGGCCCTGCCTGGGGGTAGGATGATGGGGATAGAATGCGGGGTGGTATGCGGGGGTAGGATGCGGGGGGTAGGATGCGGGGGGTAGGATGCAGGAGGGGAAGGATGCGGGAGGGGTAGGATGCGGGAGGGGTAGGATGCGGGAGGGGTAGGATGCGGGAGGGGTAGGATGCGGGAGGGGTAGGATGCGGGAGGGGTAGGATGCAGGGGGGGTAGAATGCGGGGGGGTAGGATGCGGGGGGGTAGGATGCGGGGGGGATAGGGTGCGGGGGGTAGGATGCGGGGGGTAGGATGCGGGGGGTAGGATGCGGGGGGTAGGATGCGGGGGGTAGGATGCGGGGGGTAGGATGCGGGGGGTAGGATGCGGGGGGTAGGATGCGGGGGGTAGGATGCGGGGGGTAGGATACGGGGGGGATGCGGGCGGTAGGATGCGAGGGGTGAAGGATTCAGGGGAAGGATGCAGGGGGGAGTTTTTTTATGAAAGTGAATTAAGTCACTGAACACTTATAATGTGATCGAGTTTATGATTCTACATATAAAGTTATACGTCCCCGAATTGATGAATAATGCTAATTATTTAATTTAAAAATGAGCCGCCGATTTCTCACAGCGATGATTACCAGTCTATGCAAACAAAACTAAATTAATCATTATGTAACTGCAAACATTCATCGCATTTAGTTGCTACATTAACAGCAACTCAACAACAAAAGCAACTGGACAACATCAACTACACAAAATTAGCAATTCAACAACATCAGCATCTAAACAACATCAGCAACTAAACAACAACAGCAGCTCAACAACAACAGCAACTCAACAACTCATTAGCAGTAACTCAATAATATCATGAACTAAACAACAGCAGCAACTCAACAACTACAGCCACTCAACAACAACAACTACAATATCAGCAACCAAACAACAACAGCAACTCTACATCAGCAAATCAACACCGGCACCTCAACAATATCAACTCAACAACAACAACTACAGCAACTCAATATCAGAAACTCAACAACAGCAGGACCTCAACAACAGCAACTCAACAACAACAACAATATCAGCAACTAAACCTCAACAAATCAACAACAGCAACTCAACAACAGCTACTCAACAGCAGCAACTGAACAACAGCAACAACAACTCAACAGCAGCAACCCAACAACAGCAACTCAACATCAACAAAAATATCAGCAACTAAACAACAACAACTCAACAACAACAACTCAACAGCAGCAACTCAACAGCAGCAACTCATTCTGACAATAGAAATGAGACAAACCCTAGTTATGTATAATTCCAAGTTGCACTATGAAATATCTTTTTATTGGTACATGTATTCTATTACATGAACGGTATTCTAGATGTCAAAAATAACTGTTCGACGCCCGACGATCTAAGTCCTTCAAAACTAATTAAATGCCGACTTACCTGACTTTCTAGAATATCAACAGTTAAAATTCCGATTCAAACATTTCCATCACCATCCACGCCTTCCAATATAATGAGCGTACATTTATTTATAAAATGAAACAAGTTCGAAGTCACAAGTCATAAGTTACAATTTACAAGTCAAAAGTCAAAAGTGCCCTCCAGTGCCTCATCTAATCAGAAGTTGTAAGTCACAAGTCACAAGTCACAGGTCACAAGTCACAAGTCATAAGTCACAAGTCAAAAGTCACAAGCCAAAGTGCCCTCAAGGGCTTCCATAATTTTCTACGGAGTTGTATTTTTCTCTCCATCAAGTCTCTGATGTTGTTTTTGCGACGTAAGAGTTAATATCCACAAAGATGTGAAATATTTACTTCCAATGCCGCATTCTCAACAGCACTATGTTCACAAAAGAGTAGAAGAACAATTTCACCAAACTTAAACCCAGCGTTAACGTATTCCATCATCACGTTATGTCCAGGATTGTGTATGTAATCCTCTGATGGCAAATATCGAGGCACCACATCTCCTATGTGACTTATTCACCACATCAACACTTTCGAGAAAAGTACAGTTCTTCCACTCAAATACCTTTCCAACTTTCCTATAATTAATAAGAATAATTTTACAAAATCACTTTTATAAAGCCTGTCATCATCACTCTGGTGTTAATACTTTTGAACAACATACATCTAACAAAAATATATGAGTTTATCGTTTGGTAATTGGCATTACTATCAGTTTCTAAAAGGATACTCATTTTAATCGTCCACTTATTGAGATGGCCCTGTCAAGTATTTAATAACCATCATATATAGTTATAATATATTGAAGGTGATGATATCAAGTATTCACCGTGCCGACGTCTGAGCACATCAACATCGGGATTTCGATGTCGGGTATCGTACCGTCATTTGGTTTTGGTTGCCGACGTCGCGACATAGCACATCCAACGATAGTCACATGTTGGGCCACAGCCAAGTTCCCAGTTAGCTAGTTGGCGGTTGCGAACTTACAGCTTTGCCTAACTCGCCAACTTACAGCTCCACCTTACTTAAACACCTTGGAAATGGACCATGAAATTAAAGCTTAATTGAAGTTGAATGACAACAAACATAAATTACCCTCAGTGACTTGTTTTGCTTTGCAATGGATATGAGTAGAACGCCTTTCACATAATTGTACTTGTGTTACGTTGTGTATATCATTTTTACTAATCGACACGCGTCGTGTACATGTATTTTATTTCCCGCCAGATACAATAGTGTTTAGTAATAAATAATAAACTATAAATAATAAGTTATAAATGATAAATAATAATTGTTCATAATTGTTAAATAATAAATGTCCCTCCAGGGCTTCCGTACAATCGGACTAACTAGATATGAAACTCACTGCACATGATAACCACACGACTGACATATTAGTACAGGTAAATTAACCAATGAACGTGATCTCAATAATTCCAACCTTAGGTCTCATGTCAATGTATGGTGTTTGTCTTAAGGTCTCATTAACGCTCAAAAGCAGTCATATTTTGTGCCCAAAATGAGTTACTTATCGAGAATGTATTATGTTTTTATAAATATTGATTACTGTGCAACAATAAGTTGACTAACACAATATGGATAATTCTGGCCTTTCATTCTGATGTTTTGTTTACTGTTATACACGCCGAGCTTATTTTCGTCAAGTACCGAGTGCACGCGAGCGTGAAGTTATTCACATACGTGGGCGAGTACTAAATCTCGGTGTCCGCCGGTATCTTTTCCAAACTATAGAGACTGTCGGTATCGCTGGTTAAACATACTGTATATTGCCTTGTATAGAGTAGATGTTGTTATTACTAAGCTTTGGTGGGTTGGTTGGTATTACTTATTCACAAACATTGTGATAGTTTTCTATTTAACTATGTGCTACTTGTATATTACACTTTTTCATCTGTTAAAGCCAACGCTTCTTTGCGGCATTTTTTAACAGGATTGACAGAAATTAAAATATTCAAAAAATATTTTTACTTATATATTAAACTAAAATGTCTTAGACCTGCCGTCCACTAGGACCGGAGGCGTTCCCGAAGCAAAAAATTCGCCAGATCGAGATGGTTCGGCATGTCCTCGCGATGTTATGGAACCCTTCCGCATCATTCCACATTCAATCCACATCTTCGGGACGCTTTCTGGGAGGCTTCGTAATCATGTAGACATCCCGAAAGGTTTCCAAAGTCGAATCGATGCCAAAAGTTCCCCGAAAACACCGAAGGGATGAGTTCTACACACGGAAGCTATGCCGATTATGTTAAGATCACAAGCCGAAAAGCGAAAAATTATCAAAGGCACCAGTTGATCGTGGAAGAAGTGATGCCGGGTCATCAGCGTATATCTCGAATGGCAGCGGATGCGATGCCGTCAATTTACCAAGAGGTTCAGATAGTAGTTCGGCATCGTCTATACACTTAACCAAATTTCGAATTGGCCACCCTAAAACAACATTATGTCATCTGATATATTATATCAATAAATCTTAGGCTGTGTAATTTGTTCATTCCACGCATTAATTTATCGATTTCCGGAATAAAATGGCTTATTGATGTAAAAAATCATCCATGCGTAACGGCAGATATTTTTTGCACGTTGGTCTCGTAAACAGCTTGGAATATTATCGTACTTGGTATATGAATTTGTTCCCTGTTGATTGACTTTTCTTTAAAACATTACAATTTGTGAGAATGAGCCATGTGGAATGCGTTCATGACGTCAGATTCATGCATACATTGAACGAATTTCTGATTGGCCACGTGTCTTTATAAATAAGTTTTTAACAAATTGCTTTTAGAAGAATACAAATAATCGAAACCTCGATACTGTCCAATTTTATTGATAGAAAATAAGTTCCTCGCACTAATTCGAGCTAAACCCCATGTTATTATAAATATCGCATTTTTCAAAATAACGTTTTAGCATACATGTCTGGATTTTTGTCATTCTGACCCCCTCAGCGCGCCCCATGTTACTTATTCTCGCCAGTATCCATGCTTTTCATTAAATGAACTTGAAGGGTTCCCGAAACGAGCATGTTGTAATCAGCATCCCTTCCGCATAGTACAGGGGTCTAGTTGACGTAAGGTCTAAAACATTATTAAATAGATACTTTACTTTTCGATATGTTATATTATAACCTAATGAAAACAATCTACCCTTTAATTCACCCGTGATATATTACACTCGATTACCCTATACAATATAGTGCATTAGGATACCGGCGAATACCAGTACCGGAGGATACCGGTCGGTATTTGACTTTTATTTAAATGCATATACATGTACTCGCATAAATTGGTCATCAATATATGTGTCCTCGATATATTACGGAACTTTACGTGCTGTCTTCGGAACGACCCGTCGATTTCAGATTGTAAACAAAGGAGTATTTTGTGTGGTGGACAAATACTCCTTTGTTTACAAATGGACGATTTGCGGAGATTATTATTCTTAGGATAAAAGTCAACACAGATCAAATATATGCTGATTCTATGTCATTTGGGGAGCTCTATAACCTGCCAATGTTTCACGGTCTTATTTGTTAGTAAAATATTGCTATTTCTGAGACTTTATGGGACTTTAATATTGAAGATATAATAAATACCAAATCGTTGCATTCAGTGGTGTTTTTCATGCGGTGATCTTTTATTGTGGTTATCCATTGTCAATGTGAAACGATGATTGGTGGGGTGCACAATCATAATACTGTTATAAAGCATATACTTTTGAATACCTGGGGTGTAATGGTAGGTTCTGTCGGCTTACACAGAGGTTTGAATACCAGCTAAAATAATTGATATCGTTCCATAAAAAATGATTGTTTAATTGGTGTCGAATTTCTTGTTGCTTTGAAACGACTAGTTCACTTCTGGGATGGGTATTAGTCAACACACACGCATACAAGCGCTTGCTGATGCAACCATTTAATCTTCGAGTTATTCAGGTCAGGTCCGTTTTAGATATCGTTAGGTAGTTTAGTATCGACTAATTAAGTTTGTGCTTAAATTAAATATATTATTTTATAAATATTCTGTGTAGTTATGTAACTTGACTTTTTTCTAAACACGACTAGAAAGACTCCATATCAGGTATTCAAAACGTGTTCTGTTATGTTCTGTCCCAATATTTAAAATAAATGTTCTCATTTATGTCTCGATAGACGACTTCAGACCGACCAATATCCAGTATTAGTATTTAAGCGTAACAATCATTCGCAATTGTCAAAACAAGCTTTAAAATTGGTTAATTGTTGCTTGTATACAATCAGAAACGTTTCAATGCATGCAACGAGTATTAGAAATACCATTCGTCTAATACTACAAAATTATTTAATTTTAATGGAATAAATGTTCGTGATGTTCTTATACATGTGCCCTTTTTATTGTGACAACGACGATTTCGTAGGGAAATACTTTCAATGATACAGTATCCACTAAGATAGATATCATATCATTTTTAATATTTGTGAGGGATTTAATTTTGTTTTCGAGGTCATCCACGAAATCTAATCCACGAAATTAACTCCAACACGAATATTAGTGATTTAACAGTAATTACAGGTTGTATTGCATGACGTATGAAACAGCATCATATGAATAAACTATTGTTGAATATGTTTCATAGTTAACTTAAAACGTACTAGCATAACCAAAGGACCTACATTATGTTACAGTCCAGTCAAGATGATAGAGGCATATTTATTGTCTATAAAATTATTTAAATGTACAAATTATCTTACTTTTATTCTCGCTTGCATTAATATTTCAAACGACGAATCTCGTTAATCATTACAATATAATTATGTCTACTTTTATTATTTTTAAACATGGTAATTGACAGAGCGATACTACTTTCGGCGTGGTTGTTCATCGATTGTGTGTCTGTGTTGATGATATCTGTAAGATTTGGAAACCATGGATACATAAAGAATGTTTGCTTTCTGTAAAATGCCAATATTGTAATTGAATATGTGAGTTTATTAAAATAGCCTGGTTCCTATTTGTTTGACCTATACATACTTTCTGTACGTGCTTATCGACAATAACTCTCATAATCGACGCTCCGGAGGTTCGTATAATTTGAGATATAATTACATTCTAAACCATACCGGTGTCTGATAAATTTTGTACTCCTTATTTTGCATTCATTATCACATTTTAAATACAAACTGATTAGTAAGTATGTCATAGCAGATAGTCGTTACAAAAATGCGTGCGTGTAACTTGTTTATGAACTTCTTAATGGGTACATGTACATGCGTGATACATGACCTATGTGCGTGAAACAGTGCTCTAAAACGACATCGTGCTGATTTTTTCAGATAGCAATTTAAATTCTGCAAACTTTATAAATCATAAAAAAAAAACATTTGCGCGTAAAAGTAATGTTTTTTTAAAACAGTTTCGATATTTTATTCACCTAATCATTCACCTCATAAGGTTTAGCGTCAAACGTGTTAAAACGCTATTGTAAGAATTAATAAAACACTACATGATACAGTATGCAAGATTAAAGACGAATACAAACAATATAAAAGGACCTTTGAAGCTGTATAAATATGATGATTAGTTACATAATCAGAAAAACTGACCCACCAGTGGTGTTTAAAGAATCATTAATCTGTTGAGGTCATTTACAAATAACGACTACATTAAATGCCAAAAAGACATAATATCCACATATTTATTGGATATTTGGCATAATGTCGGCCCACATAATTACTGCAACATTAATATACACATTGTCGTTTAATTCTTTCGTTCAAAGCGAACTCAGCGAGTTAATTTAATAAATCATTGAACTAATGAACTGGCTGCTTATTGCTTATAGAATGAAATATATGTTAAACCACCGTTTGCCCTCACATGTCATCTGTCGTCTGGAATTGTTGAATTGATGTGTCTTTGCAAGTTGCCTTGTAGTCAACACTCGCAATCTATTGGGTGGACTTATCTACTCTAAACTTGGGACAAACATTTTCCAAGACGAGTATCTTTGAACGGTCAAACTGTCATTTGGAATCATCAACATTACGTACGTATTTGTAGTGAGAGCTTCCCTACTTTGTACAACATTGGTTTCCTTTTAGTTCTGCAATTACTTTACTTTATGTATTAGCCAGTCACGCAGCATACGTGTGATTTGGCATCCTAAAATAGATAATGTTGAGGTATTACCTTAAACGATTAAAAAAACTTAAACAAACATTTGATCGTAGTCACTCGATCGTTTCTTTGAGAACACGTTGAAAAACACAACTTTATAAAAAAGGTAGGACCACCAACATTCTTAAACATATCATTGAATACTATAACCGACTGAAATGTTATCATCATTTGACAACTTATTATATACTAGTTAATGAATCTTGCAACCTCTAATATAATTAATAATTCGCGTGACACTTTATACTGTCATAGATATATCCGTTGGTTTTAATCTGAATAACACAACGTTGATAGACCGACAAGCTCACATAGACGTTTTATACAGCTGATCACTAAAACGAGAAAAGTGTCTGACTGTTTTCACTAATCCGTCATTTACGTGGCATCAATATAATATATTTAATAGTTTGTAATTCTCCCAGGATTCCGCAAACAGACGCTAATACTTCAATCTACTTCATTCCAATCCATTTGGGATCTTTACAGGAAGTTCTTATTTAGCGGTAATATGTATGCATTCCCGACATAAGAAACTTAATTAAAGAATACGATTGGATAAAGTTAGGTGTTATTCTTAAGCTGACATTAGACAGTGCTAGCAGTATGATGTACATCCTTTAGATTTAAATCAACGTATGTATGTCGCTGGCTTAGAATAATAAGGTCGTAGCGAACTTATAAGGATGACATATATTTCAAATCAGCATCACAATGCTCTTCTTATCAGCTTGTTTTCATAGAAATTTGAACTTGTCATTTTGACCAAACTGAAGTTGAAACAGCCTGTGTTAACATAAGTAAAGTGTTATGTTTGGACAGTGTTTCTTGTTTTCTAAAGATAAACATAAACTACTAAAACTGTTGTTATATCAGATTTCAAGTTTCACATCTGTCGTTAAAAAGTATGTTCACAAAACAATGACCATTTCATCATATTTAATTTTACCTGTGGTCACAACCTGTTCACTGTTCATTATTCTGTTTCTGTTGAATCCTGCATTCCTTGTGCGTGTTTTCTATTTGTAATACGTCATGCTCGCTGTTTGGTACACTTTTGTAAATTTACATTTATAAACATGAAACTTATACTAGTATATGGACTAAATCAAATGCTCATCATTGCTCCTTTTCGAAACAAATATGTACGTAACTCAGGCACCAGTCATTGTCTGCCCACGTTTAATCCCAAATACTATGCAGGTACCCTCTACCAAATCCAACACTTTGGTCATTCATTTTACGTAGAAACTTAACACCTGATATCCAAATATTGGTCTTTGATATCACTCAAATGATTATTTTTTGGTATGACCTGCCTAATTGCACACACTATAATGCAAAGGAATTACTTTACTCGCCTCAGTCAAGTAGTTAAAATGAACTGCGTCATGTATACAAACTGGACAGATGTGTTTCATCTTAAGATGGTAATGATTTCACTTGTGGTAGCGGAACAGTCGTAGGTGTTCCGCAGCCTTATACATGTATATCATTCAGAAAGTAAGCATTATTCCAAACTAATGCTGTTTAATCAAAATTGATAGCGCAATGTTTGTGTTAGAACGGGAATGTGTTGATCGTATAACTCCGGTGCAATAAATTGTAATTCAAATTTAACACAACTCCGCCATTAACTGTTTCTGAATATGCATTTTCAAGCATGAATACGTTATATGTTGTGAGATAGGGCGGAAAGGTGTTTATTCATTTAAGGCGATGGCATAATTATTAATTGTTGCATTATGTGGTGTTTTGTATTACATAAACAGTGTTGACTTCCGCACACCCATCGTTTTGATCGTAAAACAATATTTAGCAACTATAAAATACCGTACATGTCGTTTATATTGGTTATATCTCGTGATAGTAATAACTTCAAATATTTCCATCGCTCTGTCATGTGTTCAAACAAACAAGCGAATGTATCTGCGATACTCACCAGAGACAAATAGTGTATGCTTTGGAAATAAAGACGAATCATTGCATTCAGTGGTGTTTTTCAAGAGTTGATCTTTATTTATAGTCATCCATTGTCAATGTGAAACGATGATCGGTGGAGTGCACAATTAAAATACTGTTATAAAGCATTTAGTTTTGATTACCAGTGGTCTAATGGTAGGTATTGTTGCCTTGTAGATAGGTTAAAATACCGGCTAAAACAATTCATATCGTTCCATAAACAATGATATTAACTTTTTCAATTAATGAAGTCGGTGTATAATTTACTCTTAGCTTTGAAACGACTCGATCACTTCAACGATCATTGTTAGTCAACATACACGTATTAAACAAGCGCTTGGTGATGCGGCCATTAATAATTATAATAATAATAATAAAGACTTTATTTTACGAGGAAACTTATTTGACAATATACTAAACAATCAATCTTCCATAAGATCCTCAACAATGAACAATGAACTAGAAAAATTCATAAAAGATGTGAAAGGATTTGAAAAAAGGTATACCTATGCATATTTATAGAAACTTTATCAAGACAATATCTACAGCTGTAATTAAACAAAAACGCTTAATCCGATATAGACATACCATAGGAGCCAGCGTATCATTATACATGTGAACGACATAATCAATATACTTAAAGCAATGGCATTTTAAAAACATAATACACAAAGGAACAATTTTGCAGACGGATATATAAATTTTTATACCTGCAATAGTAATGTTTGCATGAAGTTTGCTAGCCAGTAATTAGGTTGTAGCAATAGCATGGGATGTTTCAAAGTATGATGGCTTCACCCAGCGTAGATATAAAGTTTTAAAATGTTGAATAGAAGTAGAGTTTTTGATGTAAAGAGGGATAGAATTCCATATTGAGGTGCCAGAGAAAACAAAAGTATGGCGAAATAACTCGGTGTTGGGTTTTGGACTGTACAATTGGTATGTAGAAGAAGAACGTAACAGTCGTGAATGAATATCTGTAGTAAATGTAAATGCATTTTGAAGATAATCTGGTGCATCTCCTCTGAGAGTCTTGTTCATTTGGATAGCTTTCTGATAAATAACACGCTCATGAAATGTCATCCATTTAAGTTTTGAAAATAGATCAGTTGAAGGAGTAGAATAATCGCTATCAAGAATTACTCTAGCCGCTCTTTTCTGGAATTTTATAAGTTTATCTTCAAGACTGCTAGTACAATTTCCCCATATAATACAGCAAAAGTCAAAATGGGGAAGAATGTATGCATTATAAAAACGTTTTCTAGTTTCAATCGAAAGAAAGTTTTTAATTCTAGATAAGAGGTACAAATAGAAATTACATTTCTTTATCACATTATTGATATGGTTTGCCCATGATAGGCTATCGTTAATTGTGATACCTAATAGCTTTGCTGATGAAGTAGCTTCAATTGAATTACCTTGAAAAGGAATGTTGATATTGGATTTAACAATTTGATGTTTATTTCGTTTACTTGTTATAAATAAAACCTTGGATTTTTTAGAATTAATAGACATTTGATTAAGTTTACACCACTGATCAGCATGCAACAAATCTCTGGTAAGTGAAAATATTACATGATCTAAAGACTTGCTGTGGGTTGATAAGGTGGTATCATCAGCAAATGTGTCGGCAATAGAATGTGAAAGTGACAGAGGCAAGTCATTGATATATATCAAAAACAATAGCGGGCCAAGAACTGAGCCCTGTGGAACACCTGCTAAAACATTACCAGGGCCAGAATATTTGCCAGATATAAATGTTTTTTGAGTTCTAAAATTGAGGTAGGATTTAAACCAATCTAATGTTGAAAACTGAATACCATATAATGAAAGCTTTTGTAGTAAAATAGCATGGTTTACTAAGTCAAACGCTTTACTTAAATCAATGAGCAGTGTGCCAACTATTTCATTATTGTCTACAGCTGAAATCCAGTCATCAATAATTCTTATTAAAGCAGTTTGACCCGAGTGGTCTTTACGGAATCCTGATTGTCTGTCGTAAAGAAGTTTATTTTCAGAAAGATAAGACTTCAAACACTTGCTTACATGTCTTTCAAGTATTAATGAAATGACTGGCAAAATAGAAATTGGTCTATAGTTGGTTTTATCATGTTTATCACCATTCTTGAAGATTGGGATAACTTTTGCTGTTTTGAAGGCTAATGGGAATTTATTTGATTTAATACTACAATTAAATACAGTTGTTAAAGCTGGTGCTATTATTGATGCTGATATTTTTAGGTATTTGACATTGATGTTATCAGTACCTGTCGATTTAGTCGGGTCAAGGGATTTTAATTGGGTTTCAACAAAATCATTAGACACTAGTGGAATGGTAAATTTTTCAGAATTCATCTCTGAGTTGTTCTGGTCAGGTCTGTTTTAGATATAAATATAAATACTCGTATAAATTATTTAGGTATCGAACAATTAATTTTACACTTAAATTAAATATAATATTATATAAATATTCTGTGTAGTTATATAACTTGAATCATTTCTAAAAACGACTAGAAAGACTCCATATCGGGTATTTAAAACGTGTTTTTTTTTTGTTTTCTGTCCATATATTTAAAATTAATGTTCTCGTTTATGTCTCGATAGACGACTTCAGGTCGACCAATATACGTAGCAATCATTCGTAATTGTCAAAACAAGCTTTAAAATGGGTTAATTGTTGCTTGTATACAATCACAAACGTTTCATTGCATGCAGAGTATTAAGAGTACCATTTGACAAATACTACAAAATTATTTAATCTAAATGGAATAAATGATAGTGATGTTCTCATACCCTTTTTGTGAAAAAGATCATTTCGTTTGTATTTCATTTCAAGGATACAGTACCCACTAAGTTAGATACTATGTCATTTTTATTTGTTTGGGACTTCAGTCCCAAATAAATACTGTTAGCATGATTCTCACGTCTATGCCCTCTAACTACAGTCTCCAGAAGTAGTCCAGGCGCAATAATTTTTAACAGCAGAAAAAATAATTCTCAAATTGCCTCTTCGGATGTAAACCGTCATTTGGCAGGCGCAATAATTTTCAAGCGAGGAAACGTCCGTAGAAAGGCACTCTACCGTCCTCCCGATCTCGCTGACTTTCCTTGCAACCGAGGAAAACTCCTGCAAACGTTTCTCTAATGTGTCGAGTCTAACTGTGTCGGGGCGCCCGTAGGGCATTCCGTTACGCCTTTTTCTGCCTGCAAGTCAAGAATACTTTATAAGTAATGCGATTCACGCAAAATATAGTAAAACTATATGAATTTTCCGTCTGTAATGTACAGTCGTTTATTGGGGCAGTTTATCATTTTATATATACAATATCTTAAATTTGTTTCATAAACACTGCACCTTAGTGCGCCCCTCTGTATTTTTATTATAGGTTTTACCGAGTTATAAATAGCTATGTAAATTATTTATAGTTATGCGCCGTCGCTGTAACTATAAAGCTCAGTGGGGCCCCGAAATGGATAAGTAAAACCTCAGGGCGCTTTGTTATTTTTAGTGTAAACCCCGCACGCGTGGCTTGCAGCGTTATAACAGACTCTTTGTTTGTAAACAAACATGAGGATTGAAATACGTGTACTACAAAATGCTATTCAAGCAAACATGTAAGCCTTCAAGCGTAAACCGAACTAAATTTCGCACTTTTAGCGTGCTACCAATTGTTCTATCCAGGTTAAAGTACATATATCCACATCTATCGGATAATTAATCCCTCAATAAGTTCAATGTACATGTACCGCTAATTAACGTGGTAAAATTTTATCTTAGTTCATAATAGTTGATATCCGGAACTCTGTGCAAGGTGGTTTTCCCCTTAATTTACATGTAGGTACAAACAAATCTGGCCTAGTTAGACTGGTTTTGTATTCATATGCAAACACAACTGACCCCCACTCTATTGTCCAGATATGAATATTCATAACTCAAAAGGATTATAACGGTAAAACTTTATTTGTGCCTACAGATTAGTGGAGATCCGGAGTAGGTCTATACATGGATTGGGTTTTCAACCCTACATGTGTCATTCAGACAGTGTTTTAAATAACATATTTGACACTCATCGTGTCGGAGTTCATCCATGCATATTGCCATTTAGGCTTGGTTTGTCATTCAGACTTGTTTTGCCATTCAGGCTTGTATACTAATGCCGTTATGGCGTATACTGACCATCGTTTCTCGGAACAAAGATCCGAATAGAAATCCCGATTTAGGATTCATACGATTAGTCAAATTGATTCACTTTTCCATCGAATCAAACTTACATAAATCTGAAAAATAAATTAAAATAAAATAATCAAATCTTACCATAATTAGCGTCAGATAAATCGAAATTTTAAAATCATTTATAAGAATTCCCAAATAACCGTTTGTTGTAGCTGCTAATAAGCCTCGTTCTGATTTGTTTGGCTATGGTAGCTTCGTTATCTCTCCATGGCTAAGTGGTTAGAATCGCTGACTTGAGATCACTTGCCCTTCACCGCTGTGAGTTCTAATCCCCGTCGGTGACATAAAATCTTTATGTGATGTAGCCATCCAACTACGTCGGTGGTACTACCCAGGAGCCCGCTCGGGTCTGAATTATGTCTGAAGGGGCACCTGGGTTCTTTCTCCACCACTAGAGCTGGAAAGTCGCCTTATGACATACACTGTGTCGATGTTACTTAAAACCCAACAAAACAAACAAACATTATACTTGGGGTAGACAATTATACAGATATATCTACAGATGGATATATCTTATTGAAAAAATGCATTCCTTTCCATATATTTTAAAGATTGTAATTTTCATAGTATTGTAATGAAGACAGTGCAGTGTCCAAGTACTTTGAATTTCTTTTGGCAATTTGTCATAATTATGTCTCCCGAAATATTGGTTTTGCCCATGATGTCTGTCCGTTAATAAAAACTTGTCAGTTCCAAATCTTATATACGCCTGGTCCAATTTTAATGAAACTTTCCAGGAATAATTAGTATGAAGTTTAAATGTGTATATTAATATTTTGGTTTGCTCGGATGATTGTTGACGGAGTTATGGCCCTTTAATGGTTATTTTAGAGAAAGTTTGTCTGCATATCTCCTGATCAGTATGAGGTCCAGTTGTGCATATCGTCTTTTTGTTCCGCTTTGATAATTTTTTACGGAGTTATGGCCCTTTTGTCCACAAAATCTTGTCCGCTCCAAATCTTATATACACGTGGTCCAATTTTAATGAAAGTTTGCTGGAATGATCAGTGTGAAGTCTAGATGTGCATATTATCATTTTGTTCCTATCGAATGATTTTCCATGGAATTATGGCCCTCTAATAGTCAGTTTAGAAAAAAATTGTCATGAGCGTTCTTCTTGTTTGTCCTTTGTTTATCTCAAAAGGTTCTGGAGGTATCATACTGAAAATTCACACTACATTTTTAGATAGATAAATTTAATCTGTGAAATGGAGGGGCAGCTGATTTTCAGACCCAAACAAATTCAGTGCCTTCAGCGCTTTGATTAATATTTGTGAAGGATTTAATTTTGTTCTTGAGGTCATCCACGAAATCCACGAAATTAAATCCCCCACACATATTAGTGGGTTAACAGTAAATACAGGTTGTGTTGCATGACGTATGAAACAGCATCCTTTGAATTGTTGAATATGTTTCATTTTTAACTTAAAACGTACAAGCATAACCAAAGGACTTACATTATGTGACAGTCCAGTCAAGACGAGAGAGGCATATTTATTGTCTATAAAATGATAGAATTATACAAATTATCCTATCTTTTTATATCAACAACTTGCCTTATTTTTTAAACGACAAACCTCATTTATCATTAAAATATAATTATTTCTACTTTTATTATTTTCAAACATGAAATGGACAGAGCGATAATACTTTCGGCGTTGTTGTTCATCAATTGTGTGTCTGTATTGATGGTATCTGTCAGATTTGGAAACCTTGGAAACATAGAGAATGTTTGATTTCTGTTAAATGTTAAATATGTGTATTTATTATAGCATAGGTCCTGTTGTTTTGGCATTGAGCTATTTCTCTACGTGTTGGTTGACAATAAGACTCATATCGACGCCAGTGATGTTTTGACAATTTGATATATAGTTACATTCTAAAACAGACCATGGGCTTGTACCATGAATTATGTAACAGTGCTGGATATACCATTTAAGTTGCTTTCAGAAGAATCTACATGTAATGTTACTACTTCGGTTGGTTACGTCGATCATTATGGGAAAGTGTGTAGCTTTAAATAGTACAGTCATTCAATACCAAACAAGAAAATGCAACATCGGACAGGCAAGGCAACACTTGCATCAACAGTACCAATAGCAGCTTATGATCTATTACAAATGCATCATGTATTTACGCTTTGTTGTCTTGGTTGACGTTGTTCAGCCATTAAGTCGTCGTTAGTACAAAATCAGTTTTTTGAGAAAACATGAAAAAACTGTCTGTAAATTATTCTTCACTAATACAAAAACAAGTTTTTAAACTTCAGTTTGGTCAACCTTACAAGATCTGATTTTCTTGAAAATAGGCTCATAGAAAGTGCCTTATGATGCGGAAGTCAAATACATACGTATCGGTCTTAACAAGTTCTTACAAACATCTAATTCTAAGCCAGCGATAAATCAAACGGTATATAAACGTAGAGACAATTTGTTGCAATTTAACAGTCTAAGCGAGACTACCGCGAGGGAAATATTACACGCTTTGTATGTATGCAATCATACACTCGTCATATATAGCCGTATTCGTGATAGATACATATGAATTTATAGCAAATAAACACACGGGAAACGTTATTATCGAAAACACATCATAGTTGCTTCGTGAATTGTGTTGGCAAACGCCTATTCGAATTATACCAATTACAAGGATACTGGTTCTAATAAAGACAAATATGTAATAATGTTTCCATTGTTATATACGTGCGGTCATTTTCTTCTGTGTCTTGCGCCATGTGTACTGTCGATTTGGTTGTGTCCCTTCACTCATTAGCCGTCGTTTTGAGTGTACCCCCTCAACTTCATATTTAACCCCTGAACCGCCATCCATTGTTTTCAAGAATTAAACGTGTTTTAATACATGTTTAATATAATGTAGCGTCCGCGATCCTACTCGCGCTCATCGCAACTGGTTTTATCACTAAATTGATCATTGTTAAAATTATGTGAACATCTGCGTGCTTATTTCAATTTACTTTTACTTATGGCACATGAAAGTAGAATTATGTAGCTATTCCGTTATATTTCTTATTTATTTAGTTTCCACTGAATATCGGCTATAAGCGACAGTAATGTTGTTGTCCGTATTGTGCCTTTTTAAAATAAGTTTGTTTATAATGTGTTAGTGTATGTATCAGTAATTGTTAGATTTCTCCTTAAGCATACAGTAGTAAATTAAAATTATCTTTTTCGTAGATATACCTAATCTTCTCAAATCAAACGCATACTATTTGGTTATAATTTATTAGACTTTGATATACACGGCAGTGAAATGACATCACTGATGTATCCATAAATGTAGAGCCGTGTTGGCAAGCAGGAAGGGCTGCCATTCGCTGTCGTCGACTGTATCGATTTAGCTCTCTTAGTTTAAAGGTAGTCACTGCAAGAGAGTCTTCAGTCGCTACCGACTATCACGTATAGTTAGTCAGTCCGTTGATGGTACTTGAAACGTTAACTTTTCATATACAAAAACTTGTTAATCAAAGTTTGTATAATAGTCTGAGTGCTGAATAACTTGTGTGCTTATAAGTGAATAGTTATATAAGAGTTTTTAAAATTGCTATCGCATCGTTTTTATTTATATTTATGAAGTGTATTTTTGTCAAAAGTGTTGATCAAACTGTGATTATTAGATTTGTTGTATTCACTGTTTGAGTTTCTGCTACACTTCGAGAATTGTCTGATATTATTCTGCAAAGATAACCCAATATACACTGAGAACATTAATTGTGTTTCTATTGTAGGTAAGTGCAATATTTTACTTTTACATCTGCGTTATGTAAAATGGCCTTTCTAAAATTGTGTTTTACACTCCGCTCATTTAATTATATTTAAGCCATGAAATAGCTTCAGTTATTCAAAAACATTGTTTATCCAAAAAAGAAAACGATATTTGATGGTGAGTTTGAAAGAGGTAAAAGGTGGAAAGAAATATTACAGTTTTATAACATTTTCCTATGAAATACCTTGAAGTTCAAAAAAAAAATATATACTTTCCATTGTTCAAATACATTGTTTGATGTAGTTTATGCAAACAAGGAAATAGGGTTTATTGGGTTTGAAAGAAGTAAAACGTGGAATGAAATACAACAGTTTTATAACATTTTCCAGTTAACTACACTGAATTTCAAAGAAATGGTTTAAATTGTTCAAATGAATTGTTACATTTTATGCCAAAAAGAAAACGATAGTTTATGATAAGTTTGAAAAGATAAAACGTGGAATGAAATAACACAGTTTTATAACATTTTCCAGTTAACTACACTGACTTTCAAAGAAATAGTTTAAATTGCAGGTATGTCTTTATTGTGTATGAATTATTTGCAAATAAATTAAGTATAGGTGTATATAATTTAAAGTGAAATATATATTAATAACTTGAAATTTCATGTTTTTCTTTATTTGGCATACCGGTAAAGTGTTGATTGTTTAGATGACGTGAAAAACATATTTGAAATCCTGAGTAATTAAGGAAGTATTAAGAACCTCACGACTAACATCTTATGTGTTTATGTTTTATTATTTCCAGCGACGTTCTTACTGAATTAATGATAAATAAAATTGTTACGGAGGCCAACTGTCATTTAATTATAAAAAAATGAATGTATATAGTGCACTAGATGTATGTATGAAACATTTTACATACACTTTATATGTTTCACTAAACATTTTGAGAACACCGCTGAGGCGACTCTTATTACTTTGCATATTCTCCATGTACGCTTAAACATACTGGACCATCCGAGCGTAAGTGATATATAGTATTGTATATTTATTTATAATACTACGATTGTGGAAATAATGTTATTGGTGATAATTTACTACAATTGAAATATAAATAAGCGGGTAGGTGGTGCGATTTATTTGCTTTTTGACAAGTATAGTACCAGTACTCCTTCCTCATAAACTAATTCTGATGCTTGCTATGTCGCTATCCAACGGCGTAATAGAAAACTTAGACCAATTAGTTGAAGTATACTTAAACGGCCCTAAAGGTATTAATACATATCCTTATTAATGCTTTGAGTATCACTCAAACACACATCAATAAAACACTCAGTCAGCCAGGATTTATTCTCATATCGAGTTTTGTAAGGTACTTTATATACTTTGCTAAGTAGTTTTTATTACAGTCTCTTCATTAATTTATAAGTTGTTACGATCGGTAGACTTGAAACGTACATCGAAAATATAAACATTTTTAAAAAATCAATTCACAGAAAATGCAATACTGTGGTTTTAAGTGGTAATAAAAACGCCGAGCTGTGACGATATTATACATAGTGTACTGATTATATATATATATTTATGATCCATTGCAATATATTGAAACAGATTGGAGTTTCAATGCCTCAAGACGAAATATAGTTGTTTAATGTATTACAATGGACAATCTGTTTGATTTGCAAACGTTTATTACTCGTGTTAATATGTTTGACTTTAAATCGCTCGTCTTAAAGGTAAGCATATATAACTCTTATATCAGAATTTTGCAGATAACACAATTGCATAACCCGTATAGTTAAGAAATAAGCTAAATATACATACTAATATATTTTAATACGTTTTGGATCAAATCAGAATATTTGCGTGTTACGTAATCAATCATTATAGATCATTGTCAAGGAGTCCACTTGATCAAGTTGACTGTTCCTAAGATTTCCAATTTCCTCAAGAGTGCTCTAGTGTATGAAAAAGACATTTAGGATTGTGTTGATCATATGGACACTTTTTGAACTCTTTGCCGGTAGCTAGCCGCATGACTAACCGGGCCGTTATTTGTAATGACCTCGCCAAAATGTCTACTAGGTCTATAAATATCAAATCGCAACAGTATTTTGTTTTACTGCGAGAATGCCTTGGAGACGAATGTCCTTCCATTTAAACGTAGCAAGCTCTTACAACAAACACACGGGCTGGCTGTATGTTACATCTATTATTTAAAGGTTCATTTTGATGTGACAGTATAATATTATTTTCCTATAAGATAGATAGACTCTGCTCTCCACTTTGCTTTAGGCAAATGTTCCACAGAAGTTTATAACCATGTTTATTACAGATAGATGTTCTCAAAATAGATTATATTTAAAATATAGACAGGAAAAGTAATATACACACATATTATATACACACATATTAAATACACACATGTAATGTTCGGTCTTTTAGAATGCTGCAGAAAAACGTCGAAATTTAGAGAATTATAAATTTGTATGTGTCTACAGTGTAATTTTTTACCAAAATACTTGACTAACGTTTCAATTACACGTTTTAAACAATTACCTAACACCTAAAAACTCTGACTAACGATCTACAATAATCGTATTAAGCATTATTAATATTCTATCTTAAAGCTGCTACATATCAGTTCCCAATGTGCAGCAAAGTAAAATTATAATAATTGATAAATCAATTTCGCGCGTCTATTATGACCAGTAGAAGGATACGATTAACTAAACCTAGTATTTGAAATCTATCTAAGACAGACCTTGTTTAAAAGTGTTTTAGATGCTTAGTGTGAGTAAGAAAAACTGTGTAATTATACTATAATCCTAATGGTGGTGGTGATGTAGTATTTCTGTATTCATGACTTAAAGAATATCGGGAATATATTTGCTAAACAAATTTAATTCACTGTGTATCCCAACGTAACAATTGGTTTACCGTGGAATACCTTTAATTCGTCTCCGACTAATCCGTTGAATTTGTGAAGGATACATTTTTATATAAAAAATACCGAAGTATTTACCACATTTTGAACCTTTCGAATTCGCTAATATGAAAGTTCATTAAACGCATGCAGAATAATTTAATTACGTTAAGTCAAGAACATTTTGTTGCTCAATTGTGAGATGGGAATATAAAGAACCAGAAAAACAATAACGCACTGTAAAACCTTTTATTGCACCAACTAGTGTAGGGCACGATTGTTGACGTGAAATATATTTCAAACCTCATTAAAAATGAGAAATTTTAGTCAGTACGTGTTAAATTTTCAAATTAAAACCTTCTATTTTTGGCTTTTGTTTATTAATATCTTAAAGTCATATAATACCTACACAAATATAATTAGAGAAATGGTGTACGGCGTACAAACGAGTTTATAATGGCATGAGAAAACGAGGAGTATTGTAGAATAGAATAGAATTGTATGTGGTTTGTTCGAAAACATTTTGAAGACATTGGAGAATATAAACTTTCAATTACTATGGAAATGTGCACCTGAAATAAAAGTATGGGGTTGATGTTCTGTTATGCTCATTAAAGTGCGTTTATTTTGTTTTCAAACTCCATTACTTCGATGGACGAAAAAGCACTACTAGTGCGTCGCACTATCGATCTAGTAACACAATGGTCATCAATTATGGCGAATTGCAAACCTACGTCAATTAAAATGTGGTTTTAATTCAATGAAACAGGACTAAAACATAATGTATGCATTATCTAACTGATTCTTTAACGTAACAAAATATAACCACTAAAGAACGATATTACTTACACTAGGATTGCAACGTGCTCAAAACTACATGATTCCAACGCGCCAGTAATTGTAAAACTTCATAAAAATCAACTATTATGCATCATATCTCAGTATTAATCATTTTATAAGGGGCTACTTTCATATAGAGCAAGTAGTTTGCGCATTCTTCAGTTTGATTCTTGTCTGTCGTTAAATTCTACCAAGCCTGTCCTATTTTACTATATTTAGAATCTGTTAGCATTCAAGTTCTTTGCCAACTAATAGAGTATATTTTGATGTCGTAAGATGTTATTAAAAGATAAACTGCGTTTGTACCTACAATGTACATTAGACATTTCAAAACCAAAGATACATAAACATATGTGTTTGCATCTTCGTAACTCGTCAGTTTTAAATTTTCTGTAATGTCATAAAAACGAACATTTCACAGAACGGAATCGATCTACTGGAAAAGCAAGTTTTTTTATGTCCAGCTATGTAGAATGTAGCAACAACAAGCAATTACGTCTGAAAGTGAATTTTAAATGAGAAAATGTATCGATGCTTGTGGAAAAGCGTTTATTTGAAAACTGCTTTCTCGATTGTATGGCATAGATATTAGTTATTGTTCGCTTTAATGATATCCCTAATCGATCACTTTCAAAACCTACAAAAAACTTATCTCAAAACAGACCAATACCCGTTTAATGATACAGCCGATCAACCAAGTATTCAACTGTTTTCTACCAACAAGCCTGCCTTCGATGCAGATGGTGTGTACAGTACGAAGATCTATATTAACAATGTTCTGAACTATACGCGTGTGATTTATGTCACCTTAATATCATTTATCAATTTCATTGAAACTTTAGACTTTAAACTGAAACATATTTTACTGCAATTCAATAATAGTAATATAAATACTAGGAAATTAGTAATATAATTGAATTGACGCATACTTACGTAATTGAATATATTTGTGTGGTTTTTTTTCAATTAAATCGAATGCATACAACAATGAAAAGTCAACATCACCTTGCGTAGCAGATTAATCAATATAATTTATGCTCGCGCAATATTTTCACGTGTCAGCTGTTTTAATTGAAATAAGGAAGGGACATTAAAGTTTTGGCAATAAAAGTGAAATTCGCAATCATTGAGCATTTTACATATAATTGTAACAATTTGGCTTCTTTTGGCTACATAATTTTAATCTTGCACTAGTTTTCACGAATTGTCCAATACTGAATTGGTTTTGGATGGTTTCACTCGCAATAGGAGTGACTCTTTGCTGGACAGGAACTTCTTGAACTGTGTAGATGTCTTGCATAGTTCTTGCGAAAGAATCTAGTTTTTTCATGAATTGTTATCTATGTGTTTCTATATGATAATTGAAGGTTCTGAGATAAGAATTGAAATTATTTTATTCCTAAATGAGAGATGTGTTGCTGCATGTAATACTAGAACGTTATTTGATTATGATTCCTGCATTTCGAGCCATTTGTAATATATTAAGATATTTTTAAGAATACAAGACAAACTCTAGTGTTCAACGTTTCGACTCATCTTATGCATCAATTTGTTTCTTCTTGGTTTATAAATTGCAATACATGTTATGTATTAAGAGAAATACCAGGTTTAAGTAGTTATCAAATAGTATAACGTTTTAACATTTGCACAAATTGTGTTGGGGTATTTCGCGAAATAAAAAAAAACACTGCCTTATTGTTCCAATTGTTGTATTTAACAATGTATTTTATTTCGATGGACAAAACAAGCAAAACGTTTGAATTGAACTATTGGCGCTTACGAAAGCAATTTCCTTTTTTATATCAACTTGTCAAATTTCGTCGTCATAATGCTTCCTTATTTCTGAATTGCAAACAGGATATTATCATGATTAAAATAGGCTTGCTTGTAATCCTGATATGGACTAACAATGCATTTCAACCTGAAAAGCAATGCTGAGAACGTCTCGTATATTGTTCATCAATAATTGAACGGCTTAATATTTAAACTGAGACATTTTATGAAAATTATGGATTTTGGTCCGTCTAGATGCATGAATATTTTACAGCATTTACCACCATGTGGATGCCCTGTGTTACGCTGAGTGCTGGCAAAACAGAAATGGTTAATATGATTTCTTGCATCCATCATTATTATGTTTCCTGGTACTACACTGCAATTTAGACCGGGGTTTATGTGATATACCATATCTTGCAATCATACCGCGCTTCAAATTCAATTCTAATAATTGCTTTCCTTTTGCAAATTAAGTTTATTGATAGTAAGTCGTCTTCGTTATTAGTCGGTCATATTGCCATTATAATTGCTCGCGGATAATTACATTTTATAATATTGGTGTGTGGGCAAATTAAAGATATGCGTTCTCTAAATATAACTTGTTCTTAAACATTCCCGAAATTGTTATTAACTAGTTTCTTGCGTACATACATATATTCCAGAAATATCTTTAATCAGGCATATGAAATAAAATACAAAAATATAATGAACGCTAAATATATTCCTGAAATATCGTTAATAAGGCAAATGAAATAAAAATAAAATAATGAATAGAACATTTGGAGAAATTTTGAAATTTGTTTGAACGACTATTGGACCATTTTAAATTACGGTTTGATTTAATAACTGGCTTAATCAAAGGACACTCAGACAATACAAGAAAACGAAAGTTCATGTCGTCAAAATAGATAGTGTTCCAATGATCTAATTGCTATGTTCCTCTCGAGTACGTAGAACTATCATAACAGTTGAAATGCTAGTGTATATGGTGGTTGAACCGCTTAATTGCTGAATTGTTTAAAGCGTTCCCAGTAACTATACGTAGTGTTACGTTAGAGTTTGTTGCAAGACATTTAAAAAGCATGAGAAAATTTCTCGTCGACATTTGTAAGCCATCAACTATTTCCCTTCCACAACACACTCTAACAGGCCATATCATTCAAAGGCTATGTTTATGCTTTTACCAAGTGTCAAAATGACAGACTAAAACTAAGTAAATTTACATATCGTAGAATCAATATAAACCTCGCGTAGTATATTGAATTGCGCGTTTTCAGAAGTTTTATACCAGTTGTGTGCGATTATAGTGTCTGTGTTTCAAATTTGTGTTGTCTTCCATGTGACTGCACTCGTTTTTGGTGACCTATGTCCTTCAATGATACACTGCCATAGCAGCATTAATTGGTGACATGGATTTTATAAGTACAAATATAGATTTGTACTGGCAGGGGCCGCGCGCAGCCTTTATGGTTGTTTTGAAGTGAGTTTTCTGCTGTTAAAAATAAAGCAGGCATATACCTTCTTATGTATATGAGTGCCTCCACTATAATTTGAACTAAACGCTATATTAGGTTGCGAGCACACTTATCACTCGTTGCTGAACTTGCAACATACACAATGTACGCATGCTGTTGGTTTAGGAATGTATATCGCAGTTTTAAACTATCGCTCTTAAAACCGTTGAATATTAACTCGCTACTTTCTATAATAGTCCCATGCATATACTCAATAAGTTCGTCATTGGTAATAACATTATTTTCCAAAGTGCTTATTAATTTCTATACGTTGGTGTGTAATGTTTCATAGTGACAGGATCATGATTACCCTCGGTACTATCATGGTCATATTGCCCTTCTTGAGTTGTCTACGGAGATCAACATTTCTTAAAGGAAGTTATTTAGCGAACACTTCCAGTGTAAGAAACTTCCATCTCAGTGACAACGAGTGGCGGATTCTTTTATTACATTCCTAATAGTTACCGTGTCAAAACAAACTTCTGAAAAACAGGGGGCTTCTTGCAAAATGTTTCTCTCACACACGTTTGATGGCATTGTTCCGTATTTAGTTCTCACATTGAAGACAACGGTGTACATGTGTATGAGAAATATAATACGTGTATGTTACTTTATTTAATATGGCAACATTTAATACTTACGCAGCGAACGGCTCCAAATGTCTGAGAATTCAAACTTTTCCAAAGTGTTCTGTTGTCCTAAATTCCAACTTTATCTCTATTAAATTCAAAACCATTATAAATATTTTAAGCAAAATATCACCATAATTAGAATTAATGAGCGTGGTGCTTTGAAGTTAAATTGCAGATAAAGGCCATATACATTACCACGCCGCTGTATTGCACATGTATGCTACAATGTAGCACTGTCGTGAGAAATGGCAATATATATGATAAATCGTGTTGGAGGAACAGATTTAATTTAATATTATATTTCTGGAACTACTATACGGGCAAACCTATTTTATACCAAATGAAGACTGACGGATCGTTTAGAAAATAAGCATATAAGTATATGAGATTCATGGGCTATTCACATAAAGAGGCAATTATTATAGCTATTCAAGTAAAATATATGTTATGTTGTTTTTATTTTTAAACGAAACTAGCTTCTTATCTGAATGTACTGTGGAATAACTGCTGTTGACGTATCATTTAAATGAGGTACTCAAGACTGTTTATGTTGTGTATGCCGTTCTTGGAATTTTGAATGTTGATTCTGAAGATTTAATACACGGGACAGCAATATGAACGTGACTGACTGTGTAGAGACATATTATCCTAGTGGTCGTCCATTCTTTGTTTCAAGTTATTCTTCTTTTTTACATTTCTATCTTTTTCTATCTTAATTTTATAGTTTTCTTTCCATCTTTGTGACTTGTTCTTATGCCAGTATTGTTTTGTCTTATTCTTTCTTTAATTCTTACTTTGTGCATTCCATGCTATATTATTTCACTCCGTACTGTCGTTCTTAACCGACTTGTCATTATCTTTTTGATCCATATTGGTATTTTCTAGACATACTTTGAAGCGTTTAAAATATTCATACAACTACTAGAAGGCTACACGTTTGTGCATTTATCTATAAATCTGTAACATGAGCTGGTACAATCAGTAAAACATAGCAATGTTAACAGAAGAACAATATACAGTGCTAACAATCATTAAGAACATAGGTTTTTTGTCCCATTGACTTGCCTGAATAACACTCTTGCAAACAACAAAGCCCTTGGTACATAATGTATTTTTGCTGTACTTGAAAAGCACATTGTGTCTTTCAAAGATTCACAATTCAGCCTATTTGATCACCATGTCTATTTGTTTCAAACCTATACTTTTATCGCCATTTTACTCAAGTTGTAACTTTAGCTTCAACAACATGTATAATTGTAACCGTCTGATAACAACCTATTGATTAATATATACTAATAACTTATATTTGTTGGGCACTGTATATGTACTGAAAGTGATGTTGTGTGACGGACATTTTTATCTGTTGAAACATTGTAAAACAACATTAAAACACTGCGAACACAATTGGTTTGAACGCCTAAATTGATTATTTCCTCTCGAGACTTTGTACATTGGTATGAACATGAATGTATAAGACGTGTGTACTTGATATCAATCAAGTTGCTAATAGTTTCGCTAAATAATGTAGTTCAATTACGTCGTTTACGTAAGATTCAACTTAAAAACCGATTTAGCATGTATATTTTAAGGTAAACGTTTTTACTCGTATGTCTTTCTCATACAAAATTTAAAGATTTATTTCATATAACAATACTGTATTAGTACTATGTCTTTTTAAAAATAAATCATTCAATACACTAAGGCGTGTACGTTTGTCGTTTAAGTATTAAACTAGTTGATAATAGATCAGGGTTATTCAGCTAGCCTAAGGCATTTAGTCCATTCATAGCTGCAACGCGACATTTTAGCTCTTTGACTGATGGGATTTGATAACAATCGACAGTGTCCGGCAGCACTCAGCCGTAATAAATACTCACAAAAACGCGTACAAATGCATATTTTCTAAATGCCAGTATTCAGTTATGTGATGCATAAATGTTGCTGTTCAAAGCTGTAGTCAGTTTATTACAGGTGTTGTTCTTATTCACAATGACCATTTAATGAAATATTGATATTAACTGCACACGAAAGGTTTATTTTACAAAAGGACAAATATGTTTATACAACAACAACATTTATTCAGTTATTAAGCCATACTTTTGCGTCTAACCTACAAATAGAAACATAATTTTATTTCAATTTACAGTTTTTATTTTTGTTTTACATCGTGTCTCGTTCTTGTTATGTCAGAACATCCTTTTGGGTCATTATTGTGTACTGGACTAGGACCAGGGGATGTCAGGTATGGTGATTCGTGCCATATCAGCTCCTTTCTTGTCTCATTTATTTTGTTTTCAAGTCAATTACACGTCAATTGTACGTACGTAATACATGTATGCTATTCATTAGGTGGTCATCTTTTTGTATATCATGTGATGTCAGGTGGTTTCCGATGAGTTTGCTTTCCATGTTATTTCGTTATTTCCGTACATGCTCATTGATACTAAAACATAACCATTTCATGTTGAAACGGAATTCAGTCCATATACTGATATTGCTAATCCAAGTTTATCAAACTTGTGTAGCATTATCTGTCACTACAAGTAAAGCTGTTTATATAAGTTTCGAATTCTTGTTTTAATTGTTTTTTGTTTCCAAAAGAAAAATTCTAGTTCATAAAAATGTCGTATTTTGATACTAAACCATTTGCTCTTATTGAACCATACTAGGATCACTGCGGTATAACGTACACCGGATATTGCTAGCAATACGAGTAATATTATCAATTTTCGCGACATTCTAGTGTTGACAAGGGTAAGTTCAGAGATGATTGTTAGTTTTTCTGAGTGTTTTAATGTAAATTTTATACAAAGCTATCTTCTCCATAAATTTTCATAGCCTGTGCAACCGGTAAATTGCCAGGAATTTCTTAAAAGGGTGATTAAAAGACCAAAATCGCATCATTACTCACGCAGAAAGTAAGCTCGATCTGTCGAAATAAGATGTTTTTGTTTATATTTTTCGCTAAAATACTCAACTTGAATCGAGCGAATTGTCATTTTTGTTACAAAGATTATATTGCAAATGTAGTATCCGAAACTAATCGAAAATGACGATGCATTGCGAGAATAAATGCAGGTGTTAGTGTACGGAGTATTGCTATATAGTTGATCTCTGGTGTACGGAGTATTGCTGTTTGGTGTACAGAGTATTGCTTTTACTTACAGTGACTATTTGTCACAAAAATTGAATAAATTCAAGGTATAAGCTGCTTTATTTTATAAAAAAATAACTTATATTATATAGATATGTACCTAATAGTATTAGATTGGATTGTATGGACTACATGAAGCAAATTAATGTAACAAGCTAATCCTAGCTCCAAGTCCTCCCTGAATTTTATGGGAAACTTCTATTAGTAACCGTGTATTTCACATACAGTAAAGAGAAATAGCTGAGCAATTGCATTTGACAAACACAAAACTACTACAATGTCCAATACTTTGAATTAGCAACGTTGAACGTTAATCATAGCAAAGGAATCTCATTACAGTATCTGAAATAGTTGAGAGATTATAAAATAAACCTTGGTGTGTACATTTTGTATATATGGATGTGAATGCCCTTTTTTGACATTTGACCAATAGTATGACTCTTAAAGAATTGCATATATCCAAGCTAAATATCACCTTTGTACTACTCACAAGAACACTTTATGCATAAAATTCAGCATTCTATATTGTTAATCACATTCATCTGCCTGACAGTTGAAATATTTTAACATAATCATTTAAGAATATTCTTATTGTATCGTATAACCCATAAAACATGACCATATTTGTGAGCAGACGTAATAATACGATAAAACTGTCCATTTACATACTTTATTTACTCATTTTATTATGCCATACTCTCCGTATACTAACGTTGAGATTATATGCAATACTCCGTACACTAAACAGCAATACTCTGTACACGCACGCATATCTGTTTTGGGGTGTATCTTAGTTGTTTTTCGAACAATATTTATGAAATTTGGTCACAACATTTTGGAGTTCAATATAAACAAAATGGCCAGTTCAAAAACTCTACAATTTGGTATTACAGCCGTTCCAGAAGCTTGTAAAGTCCTACTGTCAATATTTGCGAGTGAGTAACGGCATAATGCTGGTTCATCTTAACCTTTCTGTGAATATCTGATAAACGATAGTGTGCTATAAAGTTACCAAAATGTCCGAAGAAGTTAAAACTCAATTGGGATATGGATAAGAAGTCAGTAATTTGGAAAATTTCGTCTCTAAACTTACCCTGGTCTCCATTTCATGTCCTTAAAATTGATAATATTACTCACTTTACGAGCAATATCCGGTGTACGTTATACCGCAGTGAGGATATTTATTATAAAAAACATAATGTTACAACGTTCACGAAATCCGTAGAGACCTGCAATTATCAGCTTCAGTGTTGAGAACTACATCACGCTCCCTTAATTCACTAACCGATCATTTACCAACGTCAGTTGGGTTCTTACATGTCACAGAGTACTAGAACATTTGCATTCTCTAGAGTGTTTTAATAAACCGTCTTGAAATACTCAGAGTGATTCAAAAACGTCATACTGAGACCTAAATGTACGCGAATATATGATTCGGAGGTTTAATTTCCTGTTATTACAACACGATATTATCCTCAATATGCTATAAATATTACCGTAAAAGTGAATATTTCCGTTGCAGTAATTTCGGTCTGATGCACTCTTTGAAGAACTGAAATATTCAGATGTTGCCGGAAATTTAAGTGGTTGTTCATACGTTTGCGACATGCCAGGCTATATATGTTGCGTCATAAATACTATAATATGGACGCATGTAATGTGAGTCGATAAAATAGCCCTGGTTTGTACGATATGGTTGCAAGGTAATATATCGATTGCACTAATATGTTTTATTTCTGGATTTATATTTTCGTTTTCATCAAGCCATTTGCGACGGAATTGTTTGGTAACATTTTATATAATTAATTACTTAGTATACAGTCAAATTTTACCCTGATTTACTGCATAAATACAAAGGATGGAGCATGTGTGCTGCCCCCACTGTAGTTTAATATCATCCAATGGCATGCTTGCGTTCGGATTGCGACAGCTTGATAAGCTGTAGGTTAGGCTTGTGGATTGAGTCTTTGCGTGTTATCCGAGTGAAAAGAATAAAATATCAGACCGATATAGTAAGTTCCTATACAAGGTCATGTCTTCAGAGATTGACCGTCGATGCACGGCTCGCTTTCGATTGATATCCAAACGAGCTACAGGAAAAAAACTTGGTAGAATGAATGTCGATATATCTGAAAATAATAACGGTTGACAAAGTTTGCAAGCGAAGTTGACAATGATAACACCGTTGCACTGATTGCGATAATTTGGTGGACCCGTTCCGGTCGGACATTTACTTTTATATTTTCATGCTTTTATTCTATTTCATTTCGTCATTTATCGAATTGGCTTATTCTAGCTTATACATGTACATCCATAGCTCAGTGTTTAATGCGCTTACCGACTAATCTGCTGACCCGGGGTCAAATCCGGGTGGCGGCACACACAAAAGACTGACATATTTCAGTAGAAATAAAGCAAATGAAGGCTAGGTTCGACAATATAAGTGTCGATCTCTGTACAAATGGAGTCATTTGACCTTGCAAGCTACAACAGACAGCTGGTCATAATAAGTTGAAACTTTAAATCAAATTAGTCTATAATTACTACAAATACGCACCGTCGCAAACTGTATGAAATAAGGGTCTCAGAACATTAAGTAATCATTCTGAAGCCTTAAAATGTAATTACTTTAACATCCACATAGCTTTAGAGGACCGACGTGATGATTGATTATACCGTATTTAATGAGACAAGTAATGCCGACAAGCGGGTTTAAAATGACCCTTAGAAACATTATTAGCATCTAGATTGTTCAAGAAACAAGTGTTTAAATTGTCTACCAATTTACTGTAAACGCGTTAATGCCATTTGTGCAAAGATGAGATATATTTTCCCAAGGTCCCAAGGGCCCCGTGTCCGTGTTATACAAATAAAGAAAGGTGTGGTTAATTGATCGACCAAACGACAGTCGGTTCATTCATTTGGACATCAGATGCCAACACAATTTTAGTCATATGTTTCGCTTCTTCTAGGTTAGTTTTCCCTCGTGGAACTTTATAGCACGTTTCACACATGACCTAGTGATTTTTCAAATCATCGAAATCGGTGCTCCAATGCAATGTATACATCGTTGGATTAGAACTACAAAATCAATGTGTTGATAAAACTACAAACAACTGTTTGAACAATATTTGTCAACTTCGGTTTGGTCAACATGTATTGACAAGTTTCGAATCCATGACAATATGCTCAAAAGAAGCGCCTTATAGTGTAGATTTCAAATAGGCATCAGTCTTATAAGGTAGTAAGTTACTCATTCTCATCCTTAGCCAGCGACATATGGGTCCTATATTTTATAACAATATTTAAATTAGCCTTTCCAAATTCGAAACTTGTATCGCGATAGTTGTCTGGTAATCAACCAACCTAGTACACAACAAATGTGTTCAGTTCCTTGAGCATCTTTTGTCTTGTCTAAATAGTCATGTTATTTTTAACGATTTTAAAATGTTGGACTTAACGCTAATAGTGTCTGATATATCTCTGGTTTTCTTTAGTCAAAGAACTTCGGATACTGTAAAATGTTTTATAGCGTCCATGCAAATAACTGATCATTTCAAAATAGTATCAATAAAATACAAATAGATATATTTGATCAACAGCACGGCATAGAGACTAGAGGCACGTCATAATAATATATATTACATTGATTTAGACAAATCATACGGAAAATACAAATGCAAGAGGTCTAAACGACGCCTTAGGAACATATCAAGGAAATAAAATATAAATTATTGAAGCGTATGTCTGAGGGAAAATGGATTTACTTGGCTTGTGTAGCTGCAAATACATTGTAATTATGTAAATCTTACATTACCATGGCATGGTGGTAGTTTAAATGTTTGATGTATGTATCAACCTCTGTCTATATAAAAAATGCTGAGCTTAGCCATTGTTTGCCACTCTACTTTCTGCTAACATATGGCAAGCACATATTATATATGTATATCCACCTCGGGTCTGAACCCGTGTTGCCAGACACACACACTAACCGTAGAATCAACATTAAATCTTTAGCTTGGTAATTACCGATATACAATATCGTTACGAAGTTCAAGTCGGTAGTTTGATCACATCAAACTTCAGGGACAACAATTGGTTTTATTTTTTAATGTCATTGCACAATACGTGTACACAATTGTCTATACTTGTATTTCGGCTCTTCTTGCATATGCTTTCGTATTTAAATTTTTGTTTCCCAACGTTATTGCGTATTTTTGCCAGCCATCATCGACAATTATGCAGTTAATATTCTCACCCACACAGGGAATACATTTTAAGCCAGCTGCAAAAACATGATCTCGATGCATAAAATCCGCTCTCTCTATTTACATTGAACTTTTAATTGCTTTGAATATTTTAAATGTTGATTATTGCGTTTTATAAGTTGACAAAATATAAAACCAACCTTGAAATATAAAATGTTAGACAAGTCAGCAGATCTAGTTTAGTTGGTCAATGTGTTCATGAATAAAATGTATTTCTAGAATAATACTTCAAGCTTCAATTTCCGCTTTTTTAATGTTCGATCTTTAACAGGAGACACGCGTCGGGAATTTACATGAGTAAATTATATTGTGGAAATACTTGTACTAAATAAGAACTAATAGCTTGTGTTTGTCGTTACGAAATTAGGTTTTCAATACAAGCACAACTGCCAATCATCCGAACAATGGATATTATCTAAATGTTCTAGTTTAGCGTCAAACAAAAGACAAGTCTTTATATGGCTGCAAAACTTAAAGTAGTAAAGTTTTGACCTTTATTCACAAAGACACACCTTCATCCAAAAAAACTCTATTGTCAGTTATTTGTATTGAAAGGCACCGAGCTATTATAGTGATAAAAAGTAATGTACATGTTGATTTAAATTTATGAAGAAAATGTTGCTTCTTTGCAAAAGCTCGCATGTATTGCTATTTGTGATACGGAATAAAAATGCAAAACCAATTTATTATTTCTATGCTTTCTATGTTCAATTCATAAACGTCGTCATAGCAACCAGACCACATAATGCAATGAGCAGCTGTCGATTATGCTCTTCTATCATATTTGTCAGATTAGATAGACCTACACCATTTTGTTTTATAACATCAAGTCTTTAATTTGCTCGTATGCTTGTCTACTATAAATGTCATATACATTTGTGTCGGTTTCTGACAAAGGAAAAATATGAAATATGAATCAAGTCACATGTTTCATACATCATCGCATAGACCCATCTATTACCAACGGATAAACCATACATCACGCCTACGGTCTTGAATATTCCTTCAGAAGAACCTGGAATTCTGAGATAAAATTTCTCATTTATGCGACTGTGTGTATGAGTATTGCGCAGGTGCAATTGATTTGCAGAAGAATTGCTATCGACTTCGTAGATGGCACCAGCGCTTAATTCGTACTTGTCAATGCTATACATGAGAGCATTAATTAAATTGAAGGGCGGTTTAATACAAATGTTTAACACTAAGTGGTGATATCTTGAGTTTTTGTGATAACGAGGAAACAAAAACGACATTTATTGCAAATGAAGATAAATTACACAGTCATAACTAGAACGATGGCTTGCTCCGAATGATACATATTTAGAATCAGCACCACAATGCGCGTCTTATGAGTCTATTTTCATGAAAATTAGAACTTGTCATGTTGACCAAACTAAAGTTGAAACTGCATGATTTAACACAAGTAAAGATTATAATGTTCGGACATTTTTTTTCTTGTTTTTTCAAAATATCGAGTTTGTTTTTACGACCTTCTAATTCTAAGCCAGCGATATGTTAGTCAATGGAAATAATTCCCATCAGAATTGCACGGAAACACCTTAATCCACATTTTTATATCATATGTGTTCAGGCTATAGTGCACATTTAAATTCGTCATTTTAATGAATCGCTTATTTTGGTATCGAAAGTAAACATGTAATTGAAACGATCGTTCCTGTAAGGCTGCTGGACAGATACAAACACATAACCAATTTAAGTACATTGTCTTCTATAAACTTACAATTTACATGCACCTGTTGTTTTCGAGTTTAATGAGTACCAAAATTTTTGTCTGACGGATGTTCCTTGTAAACATGCTATGAATCAGGGCACTAGCATTCTACAAAACCAGCGTTTCAATTTCAAGCACTATCGTTAATTTTATTTAATTGACGTATCGTCTTCTTAAAGTTGAAATGAACTGACAACAATTTCACAAAGCAAATAAAAACGACATAAATGCTGTACGCATTCGTTAAAGTCACCGGCATAATCTCTAAGGGCGGGAATATAAATATTCCAAACACTAGTTCCAAACTAAACAGCAACAAACACGTTTCATTTTTTGAATAACTCTGATTGTACTTTTGCTTGAAGTTCGAGACTTTCCTCTGGTATTGGTCAACTTTGGGCAATAAAGAGGTCACACATCTTTTTGATATTATTAAAATGGCTATTACACAAAAACCGGTTCGAATATTATTCTGATATAGCACAATTTGGATGCTCATACATGCTATTACCGCACTAGATTGCAATTGCCTGTCCTTAATATGGCCCAACTACAAAACGAAGGAATACAAAAATACAAATGCGGGCAAAACGCAATGTGTAACATTAAAATGAATTGAACAAATTATTTAGAGGAAATTAATACGTGAACTAAACATAACTCACGTTTTATGATGTTTCGAATGACATGAATACCGGTACAGAATCATTTGTCATGAAAAAACGCCATTTGTCTTGTTGATGAGAGATGTTATTTTCTGTTTTCGTCGAATATGGAAACATGCACTAAACACGCCAGATACTGCTCACGCTGAATAAAGTTGTTAGGCCGCGGATGAAACTTTAAACAAGGGATCTGTATTAGGCGTAAACTACATTTATGGAATAACAATACTCAAATTCTTATTATTTGTTTAGTAACATTTTACAGAGTTTCGAAAAACTACTACATGTATATCAAAATGTGCTTCTTTAGTTTATGATATCTTAGTAGAAATTACAAAATAATCCAAATATATACTTTGCTGAGCGGTCAACAGAGTGTACATCATAATTAACCTTTATGACAAAATAATTATCGACGGTGCCGAACCAAAACCCCGTAATTTTGGTGCGAAAACTTTTTTGCAGCATCCGCATCTGTTAGACGTCCCGCACATTTCTGTTTTGTCGCCATTTAAATAGCAAATCACGTTACTTTGAAGGCGACAAGACAGAAATGCAAAAATGTTTTTGCGCCAAAATTGAGTTACAGGGTTTTTGTTCGGCACCGTCGTTATACCGCCGATTAGGAAAGGGTACTACAGTACTAAAACGACAATCTAAAAAAGAATTGCAATTTTGTCAGATGTACAGTGTGCACACTTGGGGTAAACAACCCAGTTAACCTCGGTATATTGTTTAGCTATTCCAAAGAACACCAATAACGAATTAAAACCAACATCCGTCTAGAGAACCACGAAAACATTAGCACACAGCCCTTACGAATTAACGGTTGGTAAAGTACGAGAGTATAGAGCATAGCAAGTTTCAGGAAGATGGGATTTATTTACACACAGCAAGCACTTTCAAGTGCACATGTACTTTTCGACCAGTTTTGATATCCTCTTCCGTCAGGTTTGATTAAATTGCAATCATGGTTCAATATTTACTTTTGGATGTTGCAAACATCTCGCGATGTTTTTTTTGAAACATTAACATACAGACTGTATTTCTACTCGAACTCTTTCATTTAATTTAACCATCTCAAATTTGAGATTGACGTTCTCGACTGATGCTGTAGTTCTTATGCGAGCTATGAAATAATCATTTGCTTTCCGATTCCGATTTTATAGCATCCTATGCTTAGATTTTGTCAACACTTATGCGGTGATCATTGGACCTAGATTTTTATACATTACTTGTTTTTTGTCTTCCAATACTATGTAAACTTGCTGTGCTCTTGGAAAACCATGTATAGGAAGTGTTTCTAATTGTGCTGTCATGTTCTCAATGTAAAGCGGATATCCATTGATAACCATCATTTCGGGATTATGTCCTGAGCTACATATTTGTAAGGTTTGTATTGATATGCCATTTACAGTCACTTTTGTTGTATCAGTTAGGTGCAAGAATTGAATATTTTATGTCTGTGAAAGTCATGTATTAGCTCAACGTGCTCAAGTTGGGCTTTTGGGGTGCTTGAATGTCCGTTGTCCGTCGTGTGCCAACAATCTTTAAATGACATCACTTCATAAACCTCTAAATGTATATTGACCAATTATAACACGTTTGGTCATACGAATGTATACAATAGTCTTGTCCTTCACACCTGTATGTCATGGGGTCAAAAGTCATAAACTCGGTTACATAAGTTTAAGCTTCAATGACATCTCCTCCTTAACTAATGATGAATTGATTTTTATGAAACTGCACAAGAACTGTACACTACTCATCCTTTTATGGTCTTATTTGACGATAGTACCGGTCCGATTCATATGTAGGTCATTGGTTCCACAACCCGGTTGTGGTTAGTTTTCATTATTTAAATTACATCTCCTCCGCTGCATATTTAGGTCACGTGGTCAAAAACTAGGCTTGTTATTTAAACGTTATCTCGTAAATATGAAGTTTACGTTATTAATACTTAATTTACTTACGCAGCTCATTATAGTAAAGAGATAGTTGTTAAGTTTTGTCTAAGATCGATTTGTATTTCACCGTGTTATCTCAGAAATCAAAATATGATTTTCGTTGAAATAAAATTAGAACTTTAAAAACCAACAAATAACAACTTTTCTGTTTACGACGTTGTAATGTCGTAACATACGTATATTTTGTAGACCGGCGCGTTTGACGTCGCGTTTCTTTTTCTGCACGATATTGAAATCAGCTCAGCTCGAAAAAGGTGAACAAAAACAATGAAGGTTGCACGGCTAATTGCCACGGCACTGGTGCTTTCACTGAAAATCACCGTAATTCATTAAAAGCAAATAACAAAACATGTTATTCATTTGTATTTAAATGATGGGACTTTTGAATGATACGGATGTACACAAAATAATACGAAGTGTCCAAAAACATCCAATATGAATTATCACTTCAAGGGTTAGTGCACGAGACGTTCTCCTAATACCGAACACTTAATATTTGTTTAGCATGAACTGTTCAAAAAGTCACCAATCAACAAAACAGTTTACTATAAAACTGACGAAGTTAATTCGGTGAGATATATAAAATTCAACGAATTGTTATTATAGAAAACTTTGCGAAATTGTGCTTGCAACGTGAATGTCTACTTTGATATTAACTTTCAGATTAGGTATTTCGTTATACAGATATTACTATCGTCTACATGCTACAAATGTTTAACAGTCACAAATAAAATTCAAATGTATGCGTATACGCGGGAAACAAACGATAATCATCCTAGGACTCATTAAGTTTGTTTAAACATTATCGGTTTTAAGAAACCATGTTCAAAATGTGATTGTACACGCATACGTTTTAATAATGCAAGCAGATATTGAAAGCAACGTGTAAGCTACACTTGAAGTACTACCTCACATTCGCTTCATAACATCTCGAAAAGCGTTTAATACACTAAGAGTACTATATATACTGTTAGGGTCCGTTCGACTTCTGTTGACTGTTTTGCATAGCCCGGTCAATACAATAGCTTTACAAAACAAATGTACATTTAAAGTTGACCATTTTAGCAGCTTCATACATTGACATGTAAATACTTCTAAACAACGGCAGTTTAATCTTTATATACATATACATATAGATGAAACAAAGATGTGATTTGATTAAAGTCAAAACAAACTTACAACGAAGAAAATATTATCGTGTCTTGTGATGATGTCTGCCAGGATTTTAGCAATTACCTTGAGTTCTATATATAGGGATATATAATGTACGTTCATCAGACATATAGAGAAGAAACAATCAATAAGGACATTTTTCCTAAACCACTCGACAATAAGCGTTGCTTTCACCCAATTGATGAAATAATCATATAGAAATTAGGTTGATGTACGCTATCCAAATGAATGCGTTCCATATTGTATACAAAAACGTACAACAACGAGGGAACAACAGCGAAGAAATGTCTAAATAAATGATTCCAAATATGTCTTTGTGCTCTCCAAGGTGCTTCAAATAAGAAGCTTAATTTTCAAACCAGTCGAAACGATGCCGTTTTTTTTTTATCCCAGTTGCGTTCCAAACTACAATTTTTGTATCTGACTTTGATCGGCTTCAATGACTTAAATGACTTAATGACTTCAATTTTGTTACATTTGTACGGTTTTATCTAGATAAATATTGATCGTGAAGAATAATACAAAATGCTACGATCTGTTCATATTGCGTGTTTAGAGGACGGTGAATTAAAATAAATTTCTAATATTTAAGCTGTAGCAGAGCCTACGTTAATAATAATCGTGTGTGTGGTTTGTTTCCTTTGCTGGAACCATTTCCATATGTCATAATTGATTTCTTAAAGTTTGGCATTTGGACCAATTGACACTAATCATAAACGACCATAACAATAACGCTGGAAGACAGTAGTACCCAAATGTAAACAAACGAGAACGCGACTGAAACAAGCTATTTATGCAACCTGACAACTCGAATAATGAAGATGCCTGTTTAGGAACACCATAATTGTTTACCCTGTACAACATACGATCTTGCATGGTTCTACTTTGTGTATAAGCTGCTAAAAAAACACACCCTACTTATTTGTATAGTTATAAAATTGTATAAACTGTGTTATATATCATATATGTATTACAATTGATGGATGAATCGTTATTTTACAATATAATTATTGTAACCACGTATAGCAACAGTTGCATTCCGCGCCATGTGGAAGCCTACCGTGTTTAGTCAGTTCGTAGTTTCTTATAAATATTTCATTTTCATATGCAAAAATTTAGTGCACATTTTAATACCCGGCCTATTTGGATTGCTATCAGGCTTAATATTTTAAAATTGGCATAGGACGTTCATTTCCAGCAAATACCTAACTCAATGATTAGACCAGAAAGTATATTGAGCTCATTTACTTTGCAGCAATTTGTAACAAAATACAAAAGACACGTACCCGCTCTCGCGAGCTACCGGTACATGCTCCATGTCATATCGCCTTTAGACATCGCAGATAATGTCTGCTAAAATAGCAGATTTTAGTCTCTGCTGTCAGACAAGAAAATGAACTATCAAAAGGTTAAGGAAAGCAAGTATTAAACATAATTACCCAGATCTTAAACCTGAGTGGGTTATTTTATTTGGAAATAAGCCTCATTTCCCAATCTAATCTACCGGGCCAGCTGTAAAATCCGCTACATAATATTAGCTATCAAACCTATTACATGAGCAATACATTATTGGTTAATACTCCGTTCTATGACTTCATTTCCGGCTGAAATTTCCGCCATTTGGATATCGGTAACGGTTAAGGAATCTACAGACATTTCGATCCGGTAATAACGTCTAGGATTAATGTAATATGCTCAATTAATTTGACGACACCCCATCTAAACGTTAAGAATATGACAACAGGAATACATTATGCGGATTATTCTAGCCCAAAGTAGAACTTTCCATCTCAGAATTCAGTTTTGCCTGCAATTTATTTTAGTTAAGAGTAAGAAACCTTCGACCGAAAACACCTAATTATTGAATTAATTAAATTGAATTATTGAAAGCAATTCGTTGAAATGGCCGTCGCACGACACCATTCTACGACCCTTTTTCGGCTAAGTCTAGCTCCTACGGGCTCTCACTCTTCATCGCGTTATATATATGCGCATCCTTTCTGCTCTGCACTTTATATGAACAGTGGTGGCGTTTTACACTGGATCGTCATTACAATGGTTCAAATGTGTGTTATGATAGCATTGACGATATATTGGAATGTGGATCATTTTAGTTCAAAATTAGTGTGACATCATAAATAATATGAAAACATTATTCCTGAACTAAAGACTGCATCTTCATTCCGTTTTCAAGAAATGTAGCTTTGGTTATTTTGAATTATTACCTCGGATAACACTGACCCTTTTTGCTAATATATTTGGACTACTTTATTGATCTGGTGACCCAATTAATTTGCTGCGTAATTTATAAAATGAAAGGTGATTGTGTCACAATAGCACAAACTGTAGCATGATAAGCCATGTTTTATTTGAATGTTTAGATTAAGTACACTGTAAAATATAAAATACGACTTAACTTCACAGTGTTGGCTTGATATTTATGTTTTTCTCAAGGAAAAATCTTGTTTGGTTGCTACATGTTGAGGTCACCATTTGTTGGCCAACGTTTATCGTTTTACTATACTTATACGTGTGTGGTCACTGTAGGTTACCATTTTGTCCTGGACGTTTTGTTTTTTGTGGTCTATAACTAGGTCACCAGGTAACATCAGATTCTTGCGAGGAAATTGTTACGTCACTTGAGGTGGCAGTATAGCACGTGATTGTAATCTGGTCGAATGGCACATTGTTTTGTGACTGGATTTTGTCGAATTTTCGCGTATCGTTAGTCTTTCCTACTCTTGAATTTAAATACGTATATAAATCTAGAAAGTACGTGAACAGTAAACATGGGCGATTAACCAGATTTGTCAAACACGGTCTGCTTCTTTTATAACATGACATGTCGGACTAGAAACATTTATCAAATGTCATGTTAAAGGTTAAATAGATAAAACATGTTGAATCTGGCAGCTTCTTTTAGGATAAAGGGTCAACAGACACATTCAATCGTGTTAGATCGCCAATATGTGTGTCTAGACTATAAACCTTTATCATGTGTCATGTTAGTGGTTAAATAGATTTGGAATGTTTAATATGCCAGATTCTTTCAGTTTATGGGCCAAAATAGAGACGCTTTGAATCCATGAACTGTCGGGCAGTTTAGTTTATTTCCTGTAAACATACCGTGTATACAGTCTTAGCATACCCAAAGACTAAGAGTTCGCGAGTAACAGTCACAGCAAAATTACAGACACTGTAATGAGTATTCGACTAGCACTGTATTAAACTGTATTATTTTCCGTACATACTAACACTTTATGTGCACTATATAGGTCAAACTAAGTACATATCACTAGGAGGCGATGGTCCGTATTTGTACTAGACTAAGTTATACATAGTTTTGATAAATCAATAAAGGTCCTCGAAAGTGTTCAATATTATGACTCTTATATCTCGTTATGAATATAGTGGTTGCCATTTGATATGAATTATCCCTTAAAGCTAGTGTAAGCCTGTAGTTTTTGTCTGCAAATACTATTAATCTGCAGTTGAACACTGTCCAAATATAACAAACAATGTATGTGTAAATGTTTTTAGTGTGTAACTATATATCGGCTTCTACTGCTTTATAGCTAAAAACTGACCTTTTGCTATTTTCAGCCTTACTCTAATGATATCAGGGTTAACAAACTTAACCGAATAAGGACCACCCTGTTCTTGATTTGTTTCAGATGCAAAGCAAATGAGTCGGAAGAAATTTATTGACTTTGACTCAATAAGTTATTTCCGTTATTCTGACACCCATCCTTTTCCTATAGGGCGAGTACTGTATATTTCAGACTGTGTTAGTGCGTTGTGTATTTGTATGTTGGCAATAAATAACATCCTAAATCAACATGACATCAGTTGCAAGTATACTCCCGAGTGTATAAAAATGTCGCCAAGGCATCCTTATATTCAAAACAATGCACACGCTGTATAATCGGCTCTATTTGACTGTTTAGCGCTACTTTTAAGCATCGTTGCTTCCTGCAAGCGATTATGTCTAGTCTATGCAATACAAGTAATATTCGTACATTCACAAAATATATTAGTAACCATGATTTAACATTTTAAGTCTATTGTCTGTCTGCCCGAAACTTAAGCATATATTCACTGTTTACACACAGAGAAAAGTGTTTGGTACCATTAGACATTATACTCTATATTTGTTTACTAGTTTGACGACAACTTGTAATTGACAGGATACGACGACTAGGACGTACCAAATAGCAATAATTCTATTAACAATCTAAATTTTTATCTTAAGAATATAATACGTTGATGGAGTGTGGACATCATTTTGATACCATCATTTTGGAAAGTACACAAACTAACCAAGTGTTGGTTGTCTAAATAGTAACCATGCAACCAGATTTTGCAGACGGTACAGTATTCAACTACCAAAACGTTAGACGTTGGGACGGTTCCCGGGCGCTGCACCGATTCGCGGTTGAATTTGAATGGTCTATCGCGCTATTATAACGGATTACAGTCAGATGACATCATTCGTGAGAATTTGTTTCTGTTTTATTTTCTCATTTGTTACAACTCTGTTCTGCTCTAACTAGTTGACATGTACGTTAATCAAATACGTATCTAGAGAACTGGTATCGATGATAAACCACCCAGGGGACAGCTCTTCTTACCTACATTTGCATACGAAATTGGACGCGCAAATTGTATAAAACATGTAAATTTCCAGCGTGAATGTTACTTATTTCCCCTGATACTTCAGTCTGATGTTGACAGTGTCTCAGTAGGTTTCATAACGATTTTATAATATTATCGTCTTAAACTATTCCCGAACGTTATCTCGTAGACTTTATACATGCGTATGATTTCAGGTTATAAATATAGTACATGTCGTCTGTTCAAAACCAGAACCTCGTATCTGCATATTGTGGAATTTTTCAGGAACAAAAGAAAATGTTCTTATTTTTTATTGAATTAATTTTTCTTCGTAATTTGCGACTATGTTATGCATTATAACATTCTTTAAACTTATTTAATTGTTTTGAATCAATTAGCCTAAAATGGTGACTGTAGTGGCCTTTTTTAGTTTGGCTCTATAAAATCGTCTGATTTGCAATTAAAACATGCAGGAAGAACATAGTATATGTTGATAATAGATTCTGGCTTTAAACCATTAACATACATAATTGAAATACTTATCAGCCAGGTCCTGCTATCTTGCGATGCGTCAGTTTGGCTTATCTCATTATTAGACGGTGATTATCATAATTACGGCCAGAACCTTGTATCTGACGATAATACACACTGGTTGTTCATGCGAGTGAATAAATCATGATTAATTTGAGATGAAGACTGTGGTATATAACAATACAACATTGTGGCATTCAAAATAAACATCATATAGATGTTTAATTGAGATGATGACTATAGTATAAAACAATACGGTATTATGGCATTCAGAAAAAGCAGTATATTGTTCCATATTTTATTAGCCAGAATAATACATTATTGGATTATGATTTGCTTTTTCGGTTTTGTTTACAATATCTATAGATAATATATGATAATAATTGTATGATATTGTTGAAATGATTTCCTATTTCGTTCATGATCAAATTATGTTTATATACTAGTAACTTTATCTTGATAATATCATGCTAGATATACACCACAGTATTTCCAATGAACTAACAAATGTTTAAATTGAAATCAGTCATTGAAAAAAGCTTGTGCTGAATAAATGCACTGCAGTTGTAGTTACAAGTATACAGTATTGTTCAAAGGTGGTTAGAATATTTCATTCATTGTCAGTGTCAATGTCTGATTCCTCCATGTCTGGTTCCGGAAGTCGTTCTACTGCCGCTGTACTTGCAGGAAGATTTTTGTAGTAGTCGTGGAATTCACTGGGTATCACACCTTGCTTGCACATTGTGACCAAGTCTTTTTTCTTTGCACTGGAAACTGACAATTTTGATTTATACAGTCCCCGTAATTGCTCATTTGTCCTCTTGTTTCCCATGATTTTTATAGTTTGAAATTCTGTTTCCTCAAAATCGTACTTGTAGTAACACATGTCAGGGGTGTCTTTTTTGAAACGCATCCATTTCATATTTGTCTATTTGGCTTTAGACCCCACTGCTTTTCCTGAAGATATTATGTTTTTAATACCCTTGAAATCCTTGAAATCATGGTGTTTTAGCGAAACCACCGTATACGGTTTTTTTCTACGTGCCATAGAAATTACAGTTTCCCACTGACTAGGAACAAATATTTTTGTTTTTGATTTGGCAAATTCTATTGCCGAGTGCATTGCATCACACTCTATATGCGTGTGTCCGCTTTCAAGAAATGTGTGGTCAATCACTTGAATGTTTTGTATTTCGGCGACGGAATGAAGAAGACATGTTGCAACAATTTGGTTCCGGTTCTGTCCAGGACAGGAATCAGAGTATAGGATGACGTGTTGTACAGACGGGTCCAAACTTGAAAGATATTGATTTAAACATGTTGAAATTTCGTTTGATCCACGTTTGCCGTCAGTCTCTGACCAAAGAAAGCAAGTTGCGTTTTTGTCTCCTGCACTGTAAACTGATAAGTTATAACAACAAAGTTTCCTCATGTAGTACATGACACTTACTAGTGAACATGGTGTATATAAAACGGATTGCAAATCAAATGTGCATGTGTGAACTGTATTGGTTTCTCTTGCAGTATTACTATCATAATGCTTCTGTTCCCTTGCAGCTACCTTCCTCTTTTGGTGCATTTGGTACTTTTCTTCTACTGTTTCCTCAATGTTTCCTTCCGCTTTGGCATAGTTATATTTTGTACACTGTGAACACTGATCCTTCTTTGGCTGGTGAAAAGAAAAAAAATTGTATTCTCCATTAAAAACACGCCTGTAAATTGGTTCTGTTACAGGCTGCATATTATTGCTCTTACAATTGCTCACATAGGCTTCGTACATTCTTCTGATGTTCAAATCCGTTGCTAGGTATTTTCGTTTACTGGACTGTCGAACGTAATGGGACTCAACAGTAGGAAACGATTCAATGTGATTTCGTATTTCTTCGAGTTTCTCTTCATCAGTTTTGTTTGGTGCTGTATGACGCCCGCGTCCGTCTTTCCCTTTGAAGTGACCACTAATCTTTTTTGACATGGCTCCTGTGACTATTGCCTCACTAATGCACAGTGTGGTTAGAAAGAACTTTTTGCAAACTCTAATCTGTTCGTTATCCACTTCAAAAGAATAGATTCTTGTGACTTGCTTTCTCTTATTAGCTTTTAACCCTGTTTCATCGATATATGTTTTGGTGTTTTTTTCTTGTACATTTGAACAAATGTAATCCTTTTGTCTTTCAAAGGATTCAAGTCCATAGTAAATATTTCTGATTGTACACCTCTCCTGGTGTGACACCTTTTCACTACATTTAAATTTACATTTTGAACAGTCACATTTCTTCACGTCCTTCTTTTGAACTACTTTCCCAGACGTTGAAATATATTCTTCACCACTAAGTCTTAGTTTTTTTCTGACATTCTTTTTCCAATTCTGAGGCGTGGCCTTCCTTTTTCGGAACAGTGTTTTCTTAACAGGGCTTACAAATTGTGCAGTCTTCTTTGGTGTCTGTTTTGATTTATGAGGTGTAACAGTAAGGAGAGGAGTTGCTACAAATGGTGCAGCTTCAAACTCTGTTGTTTTAGCTTGACATGCATCATAATGCTCAATAATTCCTGGTATTGAAATGTATGCTAATTTCAGTTCATTGTTTAGTTCATTTGGTGATAAAGTAGGCGAGACGTTATCTTTTGTTGGTCCATTTTGCTGGTATATATTATAACTGAACAGTCAGCATAGTTGGCAAGTGCAAGTGGTAGGATATCAGCAGCTTTACAAGTCCAGTACCCATCGCTTTTCAGTTTTTCTATTTCACACAGATACTCTGTAACAAATTCTTCCTCATTTTCTGGATTGAAAGTGCTAAGAAAAAATCCCATATATTCAAGAGCCTTACTCTCCAAATGTGTACACAGAGACTTTCGAAGTTCTACATGAGACTCAGATACAATATCAGAATGACAAGCAGCTAGAAAAAAACAGTTTCCATGAGGTGGAACTTTCACACGCTGGAGCCCTTCAATGCTCAGTGTCATATCCAAGCGTACTTCATTTGCATGTATTAGGGTTTTCCGCACTATGTCCTCTTGGTAGCTTTTCTCTTTCACTGCTTCTATTTCCTTACCCTTAAATGACGTTTCAAGGCATTCGGCGCGTTTATATGACCTTTTAGAATGTTCTGATACATCTGATTCGTATTCTGAGTCTGTAGAGCTCAAATCCCTAGAACTTGGAATGAATGTCGAATCATTCTCACTGTCATCAGGCTGGAATTTATTTACTAACTCACTTAAGGGAATGTCCTCATCGGAACTTGAAATATATTTCAATTTCTTTCTTGTTGGAAGGCGTTTGCGTTTCTTAAGTGTCTTTGTAATGGAGTCATGAACAATAACATTGTCGGTACTCACTGTCAAATCAGCACAAAAGGTTCCCTCTGTGATTTTGGTGTCATAACCGGTAATATTAAGAGCACCAACAGCCCCCTCTGAGATTATGGTATCATTAACAGTACGGGTGTCAGCAATTGTCAATTCAGCACTGGCAGTGTTCTCTGTGAATTTGGTGTCACAACCAGTAACATTAAGAGCACTATCTGTCCCCTCTGTGAATGTGATGTCATAACCAGTAATATTATCAGCAATCGCAGTTCCCTCTGTGATTGTGATATTATAAAGAGTACCAATGTCAGCACCCGTCAAATCAGCACTAGAAATCCCCTCTATGGGTATGGTGTTATAACCAGTGACATTATCAGCACTAGCAGTCCCCTCAGTGGTTTCATAACCAGTAACATTATCAGCACTAGCAGTCCCCTCAGTGGTATCATATCCAGTAACATTATCAACACTAGCGGTCCCCTCAGTGATGTCATAACCGATAACATTATCAGCACAGACAGTCCCCTCAGTGGTAGCATATCCAGTAACATTATCAACACTAGCAGTCCCCTCATTGGTGTCATAATCAATAACATTATCAGCACTAGCAGTCCCCTCAGTGGTATTATAACCAGTAACATTATCAGCACTAGCAGTCACCTCAGTGGTGTCATAACCAGTAACAATATCAGCACTAGCAGTCCCCTCATTGGTATTATATCCAGTAACATTATCAGCACTAGCAGTCCCCTCATTGGTATTATATTTCGTAACATTATCAACACAAGCAGTCCCCTCAGTGGTATCAAATCCAGTATTATTATCAGCACAAGCAGTCCCCTCAGTGGTGTCATAACAAGTAATATCATCAGCACAAGCAGTCCCCTCATTGGTATCATATCCAGTAACATTATCAGCACTAGCAGTCCCCTCTGTTGAATCAGCTCTTTTATTTACTAACTCACTTAAGGGAATGTCCTCATCGGAACTTGAAATATATTTCAATTTCTTCCTTGTTGGAAGACCTTTGTGTTTCTTAAGTGTCTTTGTATTGGAGTCATGAACAATGACATTGTCGGTACTCACTGTCAAATCAGCACAAAAAGTTCCCTCTGTGATTGTGGTGTCAAAACCAGTAACATTAAGAACACTAACAGCCCCCCTCTGAAACTATGATATCATTAACAGTACAGGTGTCGGTTATTGTCAATTCAGCACTAGCAGTGTTCTCTGTGAGTTTGTTGTCACGGCCAGTAACATTAAGATCACTATCTGTCCCCTCTGTGAATGTGATGTCATAACCAGTAGCATTAGCAGCAATTGCAGGTTCCTCTGAGAATGTGATATCATAAATCGTACTAATGTCGGCACTCGTCAAATCAGCACTAGAAATCCTCTCTATGAGTAATGTGTCATAACCAGTGATATTATCAGCACAAGCAGTCCCCTCAGTGAATGAGGTGTCATATCCATAAACAATATCAGTACTAGCAGTCCCCTCAGTTGTGTCATAACCAGTAACATTATCAACACTAGCGGTCCCCTCAATGGTGTCATAACCAGTAACATTATCAGAACTAGCAGTCCCCTCCGTGGTGTCATAACTAGTTACATTATCAGCACTAGCAGTCCCCTCAGTGGTATTATAACCAGTAACATTATCAGCACTAGCAGTCCCCTCAGTGGTATTATATCCAGTAACATTATCAGCACTAGCAATCCCCTCAGTTGTATTTAATCCAGTAACATTATCAGCACTAGCAGTCCCCTTATTGGTATTATATCCAGTAACATTATCAGCACTAGCAGTCCCCTCATTGGTATTATATCCAGTAACATTATCAGCACTAGCAGTCCCCTCATTGGTATTATATCCAGTAACATTATCAGCACTAGCAGTCCCCTCAGTTCTCTGTTGTTCAAATAGGTCCACCAGTTTTACGAATTCGTCATCGTTATCGTCAGACCACATCTTAAATACATCAAATATTTTATTTTAATTATTTATGTCTTTTGAATTTATTGTTATTAGTTAAGCAGTCAATTAATTAAACAATAATCAAGGTAAATGATTAAATTTCAATTCTTCCATTATAACGTGGATTAAATCAATATGATATAAAACTGTAGTTTAAATGTAATTAATTATAAGAAAGTTATTTAGCTATAATAATAACACTGTCACCTCAAAAATATATAAAATACCTATAACATGGCATCTTTTGTTATATTGAAATACAAATTCTGAGAATATTATAAAATAAAGTATTACCTTTGTACATCCTATAAATATATTATAAAGTTGTATATTGGTCAAATCACACCTCAGTTATGCTTATTATCTGGAAGACAACAGGTTCTGGAAATTTGAGATACCAGCTTATCAACACTAATTAGCAACAATTTGGAGGACTTTAATATTCTTAAAGGTGTTTTCTTTTGATAGGATGGTCTGGTCTGAAGACAGAACAGATGCCCACTATAAATCACAGACAGCTAAAATAAACCATCACTACATACAAGAGTATGGTTACAACAACGCAGTATTTAATCCTGCTACGGCTGTACGTATCTGCAGATAAAATATTCTGGCATTGTTCGTAAATATAGAAACGGTGATGATTACCTCAAAGCCAAATTGAAGTATGTTCAGATACAATATTCTGGTTTGGAAAATGATGTAAAATTATTCATGGTAGAAGAAAACCAAAATGTAGTATTTTTATATGATACATTCTGGCATAGATATCTGTGTCACAATATTGGAAATCAACTAGTATCTTTACATGCAATATTCTGGTTCAACATAATTGAACTTATTACAGATACAATGATTGATCTCTGATCAATATCTTTAAAACTAATGCAGATATAGAAATGAAATTTTGACACGTTATGCAATTTCACCCAATAATCAGAAATATGTAAAAACCTTATTTTCATAAAATTCCGTAGATACAAGGTTCTGAATTTCAATAGACGATGTATATATGATAGGTTTATTGCTTTGTCGTTATATTTAAATGTGACACCAAGGCTTTGTTATGGGAATTACTAAAACATCAATGTTATTTATATACCTTAAATCAAATCCCAACAAAGTACGCTTCCACGTGATCGGATTGAAAGTTACTGTGTTATGTTACATAAAGTTTGACATATGGCACATTGTGTTTAATTTCTGGATATCAATGCATTATGCAATGTCGGTAATACAGTTGTTCTTACATGTATGGTTGGAGACAAAACAATTCACATTAGTATTGTTTACTATCTGAATTTGATCAAAACGTTTCTTCAATCTTGAGATGACATTTAAATGATTGACATAGATACAATTCCCCAGTCTTCAAGACAGTCGTCAATATGTTATTATCTTGTAACGCCAGAAGACATTCTCTGTGACGTTGATGCATTGTGCACTAAGTATTCCTCACCGAGATATTTAATATACAAGTTCCTGAAACTTGTTAAACGTTTAGCAATCAGAATGAGAAAACTGCTGTATCGGCATGTGTCTCGAATAGACTATCGAGTGAACATTTGACTACGACCTTAATCTTAAATGTGTATATGCATCAAATGAAATTAGAACAGTGTATGTGTATCTATCATCGGGAACGACATAAATAAACTTAGTATGACCATACTATAATGTATGCTTTATTAAATGTGACATAAAATCAAATGCGTATGTATACAAATTAGCTCAGTTCCAAAGTTCTTAACCTATTGACTTATGACATGTGTATATCCACCTATATTTTTATACTTGCCGAAAAAGACAATAATACAATTCGCTTATTACTGCATTAATCAAAAACAATTTTAGCCTCAAATTTACAAATAAACGTCAGCATCAAGAGCGCAGTACCACAGCTATCAATATATTGACTTTAAACATGTGAACTCTAGATGTGATTGCGTGTTTGTATTTGTGAACAAATAATGGTTTGATGTGGATATTCAACTTTAAAGCCTGTCGACTATTAGTTTGCCTGAAAATATAAATAGTAGACTATATTTTTACTGAAATCCCTTATTTTTTGCTACGCGTCGTATGAAGACTGAATAGGTAAAACTACAACATGTATTTTTTTCGACTCTATATTATCACATGTATATGAATTTTGTTCATTTATTCCGTATTGCGAGGAGTGTAGTATAATTAATAGCAATTAACCACACACGTTGGAATTGGTTTAGGTCGAATTATAAAACAATGCTAGTAAAAAATGTAGATTTAAATGTGCTTTCACCAAATTTGATCCTTTGGTTATGCTGAAATATTCGATATCAAATACTATCTGGGTCCTAAAACCTGTTGTCTATTGCAGTAAGGATATGTTTTCATTCCCCAAAGAAAGTGACATTTACACCTACAAATTACAAGTTACATTTGTAACGCCATGCAATAAAAATGTGAGAAGCGTGTGCTCTTAGGAATGTTATGGACAGATCGTTCATTCAGTATCACAATAACCCCTGTTTAAAGCGTACAATTAACAACTAATACCTAGTGAATTACCAAATAGCATATGGACTTATAAACAACACATTCGGCTTGATTATCAATCGATTTCCATACGTAAATAAGGATTTATATTAAGCATCTCCCTTGAATTAGATTTGCATCAAACATATTGTCCTCAGTCCCAGTAGAATTCACCAAGACGACAGATGAACATTTGTCATATTCCTGTCTGTATCCCGCGCGCAAAACTCCATAGATTATGTGACATAAGTAATCAAGAACATAAAGGCTTATAATAAATGCATGACTGTTGATCGAGCAACCTAGATTTATACAGAAATAGTTTTTTTGCCAACTACAGTACATTGCTCTAACACTCTAACATATCAACGGTTGACTATATTAGCACTCAACATAGTGATCTGTGACAACTTTCAGTAATATAAATTCAGCTTTTCTTGATAAAAATCAGAAGCCGATTGCACGCCGGGTAATTCAATTTGCGGATACAAAATGTTAATTTTGGAAGCACAAACTGTACAAAATTTAATTGGGAAAACAAATTTGTTCGCCTCATATGCAAGTTGTTACGGAGAGATAACAATACTGTATGCTTCGTTCTGTCCCGAAACTTAGTTCTGTGTTATATAATTAGGTGCAGAATCAATAGAATAGTCTGCTTCCGAACTGTGGAATTAAGGACGATACATACATTCAGGCAACAATGATGTCTTCAATTTGTATATGCATGTTGTTTAAACACGTGGATAAATCTGTTAAAACATTGACCAACATTATGATGCATAGAAGTACATCTTCATATTATTGATATTTTCCGAAGGAATGAAATTTATAATCTATTAATCAATGGCATGTATCATTGTCGGACAAGATAAGAAAAATCATAAAACTTTTAAGTTCTAATTTTGGCTTACGTTCATTATACTCGTATACAAGATTTGCAGGGTTAAATCATTGTACGAAAGGTGCCCTATACGTTTTAGCAGTGCTGTGAATCGAATTAACATATATAACAGTATACATCAAACTTTCTTAAACAAACAGGGATAATGCAGAAAATAACAGCAACAAAAGAACACCATTTTAAGACGAAGGTAACAGAAGTTGTCTGCTTTCTATCAGCGGTGCAAAACATACGAATTTGAGACCAATTGAAACAATGCAGTATTTTCCCAGTTGTCTTCCAAACGGCAATTTTTTTTCTATCTTTGATCGGTGTCAATAATTGTCTTCAATCCCGTTATTTTTGTTTTATTTTCTTGAACATACTGGCATGTGTAGTATAATACGAGCTACTCAGAACAGTTCATACTGCGTGTTTTGTGGTGCTGACCTCAGTCAAATTTCGGGTCCTTTATTTATAGCAATGTCTACGTTGATAACAATCGTGCTTGTGGTTTGTTTCCATTGCTAGAACCTATCTGTTATAATTGATTACTAAATGTTTGTCATTTGAACTAATTGACACTAATCATAAGCGACCTCCCTGGTAACAATGGGAGACAGACAGTAATATCAAAATGTAAACAGAAATGACTGTGATAGAAACTAGCTATGTTTGCTAATTGGCAACTTGTATAGCTAAATTGACTGTTTAGGAAGACTATCATTTTCGATCCTTTACAATGCACGTACAGGCATGATTCTACTTCATTGCACAATAAAATAAGTTGTTAAGTAATACAGACTACTGAATATTGTACATAAATAATCACATCAAGGCAACAATTGGGCGGCAGCTTGTATCATAATGGTAGTCGACATCGCTTTCAAATTAATATGCACTGCTTCGTGTGACATGTGCTGTAACATGTTTCCTTTTACGTATCGACCCGTGTTCATTCAGCTTGTTGTTTCTTATAAATATTACATCTGAATCCATTTAGTACATATTTAAATATCCACGATATTTAGATTGCTATCCGCCTAAACAGTGCAAATATTGGCATGCGACATTTGTTTCCAACAAAAACCTAACTCGATGTTTATAACAGAAAATCGATTGAATCCATTTTCTAGACAGCAACTTGTAACAAAATGCCAAAGACACATACCCTCGCGAGCTACCGGTGTATGCTCCTTGTCATATCGCGTTTAAACATCACAGACAAATACTGCTAAAAAGCAGATTTTAGTCGCCACTGTCAGAGAATTGGAGCGACAGGAAAATGATCTGAACGATCACAATGATAAACAAATCAAGTATCAAACGTAATTACTAGGATACTTGAATTGAGCGGGTTATTTTATTTGGGAATAAGCCTCATTTCACAATCTTGTCTTCCGTGACAACGGTTAAATCCGCTTCATAATATTAGCTATCACACATATACAATCATTAAACCATGACTGGTTAAGACTTCGTTGTATGGCTTTATATCCGGCTATATGTCTGCCAGTTTGGATAACAGTAACGGTAAAGGAAACTACAGACATTTCGACCCGGTAATAACATCTAGGATTAATGGCATATGCACAACTAATTTAAACACGTTCTATCTAAATGTTTAGTGAATGAGAACAGAAATAATGTCTGTGGATGCATTTTAGCCCAAAATAGAACTTTTCATCTTAGTTTTGTGTACAATGGTTTATTTCTTAAGCTAATTAAATCTTTATTAGTCATAGAACATATAAGAGCTGCACCTTCGACCGAATAGAAGCGGAACGTTGAATTGATTGTCGCGTGACACCATTCTATGGCCCCTGCTTCAGCTACATCTAGCTTGTCTTGATTCTTACCCGGTCCCATGCATGAGTTCCGTCGAGTAGTACATGCGCATTCTTTGTTGCATGTACTTTATTTAGGAAAAGAGTTTTACACTGGATCGTCATTAAAATATTTCAAATGTGTGTTATGATACCATCTGGGATATACGTACATGTACACGAATATGGATCATTTTAGTAAAAACACTTATTAATGTCACAGAGCTTATACTATTAACAGACTTTCATGTAACTAGTTCACTAGGTAACAGTAATTGGAAGGAACTTGTTTAGTCACTTGAGGTGGCAGTATGACTTGTGTTTATGATCTGGTCAAATGGCAGCATTGTGTTGTGACTAGATATTGTTGAACATTCGCGTGTCGTTAGTACATCAATCTGGAAAGTAAGTGAACAGTTAACAAGGGCGATTGATCAGATTCGTTACACACGGACTACCTCTTTGATTACATGACATGTCTAGACTATAAAAAAATTTCATGTGTCATGTTAGGGGTTGAATCGATTGAGAATATTAATATGCCAGTTTCGTTCATGTTATGGGCCGAAATATGGACGCTTTGAATGCACAAAATGTCGAGCAGTTAGATTATTTCCTGTAAACATACCGCGTATACAGCCTTAGCATACATAAAGACTTATAGTTCGCTAGTAACCGTCACAGTCAAATTACAGACACTGCAATGAGTATTCGAATTACACTGTATTAATGTCCGTACATACTAACACTAAATGTGCATTACATAGGGTAAACTACATGTATGTTCATATTCCCTAGGAGGCGATGGTGTAATTTGTACTATACTAAGTTATACATCGTTTTGATAAAATTAATAAAGGTCGCTGAAAGTTTTCAATAATTTGACTCAAACATCTTGTTATGAATACAGTGATTGGTATTTGACTATATCACAGCTTCTATTACTTTATAGCTGTATACTGACCATTTGCTATTTTCAGCCTTATCCTAATTACATGAATTCAAGGTTAACAAACAGAATCAAATACGAACCAAGCTAGCTGTACTTAGTTAGTTTCAGATTTTCTCTCAATTAGTTTGTTTTCGTTTTTCTGACATCCAGCTTTTGCCTATCGGACGTATACTGTATCTTTCAGACTTTGTCAGACCGCTATGTATTTGTATGTTGGCAATAAATAACATCCTAAACCAGCCGCAAACAAACTCCCGAACGTATGTCATAAAGGTTTCCTTATATCTACAACAATGCATTAGCCGAATACTCGTCTAAATTTGATAGTTTAGCACTACTTTAGAGCATATTTTCTTCCTGCAAGCGATTATGTCTAGTCTATGCAATACAAATAATATCCATACAATAACAAAATAAATGAGTAGTCATGATAAAACAGATCAAGCCCATTGCATACATTCACTGTCTATACACCAAGAGAAATGCTTGCAACCATTGAACAGTCTACTCTTATCTGTGTACAAGCTGTACTTGTAATTCACAGGAAACAACGCATATAAACGTACCAAATAGCGATACTTATGTTAACAATCTAAATAATTATCTAAATAATATGATACGTTTATGGATTGTTGACATCATTCTTGTTAACATCATTTCTGGAATGCGCACAAACTAATCAAGCTTTGCTTGTCTATTTACAAATCATGCAAACAGATTTCGCAGATGATAGAGATTTCGAATGCCAAAACTTACGTCGTTGGCACGGTTTCCGGGCGCCGCGTTCTCGTTGATGTATCACTGGAAAGCGTATATTCTAGTGCATTTATACTCATCCATTTTTACTTCTGATTAATCCTGGACATTTACAATCTTTTTTGTTGGATCAAGTTTGGCAAATTATTGACCAAATGTTAAGCAATAGGAACAGGCTCATTTTACTGCTGGCCTGAACATACTTGTAGGTATCATTTACACTTGTGCTATAGTATTTTGTACAGTTCGACATTATCGTAAAATTGATCCATTTTGGCTCAGAAAGATGGAAGCCTACTACATGGTATATATTTGTCCCTTTTGCTTACCAAGGCGTATGTCACTATAACTTTATTCTGAAATAAAATTGTGTTGCATACACTAGACTAATTGATGCATACCACGAAAAAACATAACTTGTAGTATCCTCATGAACAAATATAACTGTTAAGTGTATTAAAATTGTATGACTTTATGGCACCAGAAAGATACATACATGTACAGTATAGTGGTTTAATTTTTATTCCGTGTTCACCTAGTTTATCCTGGTACTAGACTTTGTGTGTATTGCCGTTTTGTATATTTCGTGCTTAGCTGTTTCTTCTGATTACTGCCTTTTCTGCCAGATGCCACATTATTTTTATTTTGACTAACACACATATTAAATACATCATCGTGTTTATAAAATATATCGTTTGTAAGTGAGACGTAAGAATTCAAATACCAATATTATACATTTGCAAGCTTTAAGATAAAGACGACATTTATTCAGGATTTAACCAGTTTGTGTCAGTCTATCTCGGTATAATAACGGATTACAGTCAGACGATATCCTTCGTGAGGCATTTTCTATTTTAGTTTTATTTTCTCATTTGTTACTACACTGTTCTTCTCTAACTAGTTGATATGTACGTTAATCAAGTACGTATCTAGAGAACTGGTATCGATGATAAACCACCCAGGGGACTGCTCTTCTTACCTACATTCGCATACGAAATTGGACGCGCGAATTGTATAAAACATGCAGTTTCCTGCGTGAATGTTACTTATTTCCCCTGATACTTAAGTCAGATGTTGACAGTGTCTCGGTAGGTTTTTATAAAGATTGGATCACTTTATCGACGGTTTCTTCAACTTTTCCCGAACGTTATCTCGTAGACTATATACATGCGTATGATTGGAAGTTATAAACATAACATGTATGATTGGCTTATTACCTTTTTATTGCCTGACCATATTTAACTGAAACTCAGAGCATACATGTATGTTGACTTTCATTTCTGGATATCAATTCATGTAACAATGCAGTCTATACATTTGTTCTTACATGAATGTTTAGAGACGTAAGCTATTTACAGAAGAATTGTTTACTATCTGAACTTGTTCAAAACTTTCTTGAGATTAAATTTAAATGATTGACAAAGATGAAATTCCCCAGTTTTCAAGACAGTCGTAAATATGTTATTATCTTCGAAAGCCAGAAGACATTTTCTGTGACGTTGATGAATTGTGCACTAAGCATGCCTCATGGAGATATTTTAATACACTAGTTTCCTAAACTTCTTTAACTTATAGCTATTATCTGAATGAGACAAATGCTGTATCGGTGAATTTCTAGAATACACTGACGAGAGCATATTTGACTAGGATATGTACCTACAATGTGTACAAGCATGAATTGAAAAATACAATGTACGCGTATGTGTATGCATAAATGGATACGACATAAATAAACATAGTTTGATTGTAGTATGTATGCTTCAGTAAATTCGACACAAACTCAAATGAGTACGTATACAAATTAAGAACAACATCGATATCTCAGTTCCACAGCTCCTATATTATTGACTTCAAACATGTGAATATCTATGTACTTGCCGAAAGGGTTACTAATGCAATTCGCTTATTACTGCATTAAACAAATACAGCTTTAGCCACAAAATTACACACTAAGAACAGCACCGACTGCTCAGTTCCAAAGCTCTTAACCTATTGACTTTAGTTGAACTTTAGATTTGATAGAGTGTTTTGTTCATGATCAAATTGTGTGGCGGTCAATAATTAGATTGTCTGAAAATAGAACATTCGTTGTTTGTCTTAATTTAACAGGCAAACAAATCCATGGATAGTAACGTAGAATATATTTTACTAGAACTGCTGCTGAGTGTTTAACTTCCATAAGTTATGTTTTTTTTCAACTCTATATTATCACATGTATATATGTTCATTTAGTCTGTATTGCGAATTGACTGTAGAGAATTACATTTAACCACACACGATGGCATTGGTTAGAATAGAAAAATACTACAAGTAGATTTAAATTTGTAAAATTCAAGTACAATCCTTTAGTTATGCTAAATATATATTCGATATCAATAAATATGTTGGTCCTAAATCCTGTTATATAATTCACTGAAGCAAGTGTTCTATAATCCCACATAAAGTGACATTTTCACCTACAAATTACAGTTTACACGTGTAACGCCTTGCAATGAAAGTGTGATGCGTGTACTCTTATGACCATAATTGACATAACGTTAATGAATTGTCACATTAAGCCCTCATTAATACGTTCAATTAACGACTGATATCTAATGAATGAGCTGCATTGACTTGAAACCACTACCATCGGCTTGATTGTCAATGATTCTTCATGCACCACTTTAGGATTTATAGTAAACATTTTCCTCAAATTGGATTTCCGTCCAACATATTGTCCTCTGTCCCAATGGAGTTCACCAAGTCGACAGATGAACATTTGTTATAGACCTGTCTGTATTTTGCCGCACAAAACCCACATAAAATGTGACATAAGTAATCAAAAACATAAAGACTCATGATAAATGCATTACTGTTGATAGAAAAACCTAGATTCATATAGTAATAGTTGGTACTGCCAACTGCTGTGCATTACCCTAGCGAATCGTCGGTCGGCTATATTAGCATTCAACATAATGATCCATAATAACTTTCCGTTATATAAATTCAACTATTCTTGATAATAATTAGTAGCAGATTGCAAGGGTAATTCAATTTTCGGACACATACTACTGATTCTGGAAGCACAAACTTTACAAAAAAATTAACTGGGAAAAACAAATTTGTTTGCCTCATTTGCAAGTTATTATTGGGCAATAAAAACTGTATGCTTCATTCTGTCCAGAAACTGAATTTTGTGTTCAATAATTAAGTGCAGAATTAATAGAATATTCTGCTTCCGAGCTGTGTAATTAAGGTCGCCACATAAACAGACAATACTGGTGATCTCAATGGACCAATGGATAGTTGTTCATACGCACTCATTGCACACAACATTATGCTGCGAAGACGGCTGAATAAACCAATTTAAACTGAAGATAGTTTTGCGAATGTCGTATTTACGATAGTTACATCTACTGTCTGAGGAGGAAGATTGGTCATGTTTGTTTCCACGATTAAAGGAGCATCTTTGTTTTATAAGCTGCCCTTGAAGTAGTCATCCGTAATTGTGTGCCTTATTTATCGTTGCATATAAAACTTACTTTGTACTCGTAGGCGTCTAGACAGGTTTGTAGATATAATGTTGAAGACTTACACCAGTGCTGCGGAATTATATAATCTTATTATAGAGATGGCAAGATAGTAGCTGATTTGTGTAAGGACAGTCAGAAATTGTCAATCAAAATGATCCCTAATCTTCAGAGGTACAAACAATTATTATACTAAAATGTTTTTAAAAAACGTGTATAATATGTTCGTGTGTCGCCACTTGTACGAGAGGTGCTATATAATTTACCTATACGTATTGACTGTGTTAGAATCGAAATAATAATTATATTTATGCAACTTGTGTTCGATCATTAATGATATAAAGAGTGTACAACCGAACATAATTATGAAAAGCAACTATGATATTTTTCAAAATAACTCGACATTTCATCGGAGCTTTTTCCAGTCAATAGTTAACTATTAATCACATAAAAATCATGTTGCTATACGCTGACAAATTGTCCTTTTTATATGAAGGGACAAAGAACACCAACTTAAGAAAAAAAAATCGGTGAAATTTCTTTTGTGAGGATTTACAAGTTGCATGCTATCAGATGTGCATAAAATGAGACATTTAGACCAATTAAAACAATGCAGTATTTTCCCAGTTTCTTCCAAACAACAATATTTGTAAATTTCACTGATCGGTGTCAATTACTGTGCCTCCAACATCATTATTTTTGTTTTATTTTCTTGAACAAGATGGAATGTGTAGTATAATCAAACTGCTCTGAACTGTGCAAAGTGCATGTATTGAGGATGGTAAGCTGAGACGAATTACGAATCTTAAAGAAAAAGCAGAGCCTATGTTGATAACTATCGTGATTGTGGTTTGTTCCCTTGTCATAACCTGTTCCATATGTCATAACTTATTACTTAAAGTTTGTCATTTGGACCAATTGACACTAATCATAAGCGAACTACTCACTAGTAACAATGGGAAACAGTAATACCCAAATGTAAACAAACATTAGTGTGACTGAAACTAGGCATTTATGCAAATACAAGCATATTTAGCACTAAAAAGCCTGTTTAGCACTAAGAAGCCTGTTCAGGAACACTATCATTTCCGATCCTTTACAATGCACGCAAATGCATGTTTCTACTTCATCGCGCAATTTTATAAGCTGCTAAGCAATGCATATAACTGAATATAGTACATAAATAAGCATAAAAAGGCGACAATTGGGCGACAGCTGGTAGTGTAATTGAAGTCAACATTGATTTCAAGTTAATATGCGCTGCTTCATGAGACGCGTGCGTTACATTGCGCCTTGTAATATTTTCCCTTTTACGTATCGAACCGTGTTTATTCAGTTCGTAGTTTCTCATATATATTTCACCTGTATCCATTTAGTGCACATTCCAAAGCCTCAGTATTTTGATTGCTATCAGCCTAAACAGTTTAAATATTGACATGCAACATTTGTCTCCAACAAACCCTAACTTGATATTTATAACATAAAGTCAATTGAATCCATTTTCCCGACAACGACTTGTAACAAAATGCCAAAGACATATATCCTCACGAGCTACTGGTGCATGTTCCTTGTCATATCGCGTTTAAATATCACAGACAAATTCTGCAAAAAAAAAAAAATTTTAATCGCCACTGTCAGAGAATTTGAGAGACAGGAAAATGATTTGAACTATCAAAACGATAAGCAAATCAGGTATTAAACGTAATTACTCGGATTCTTGAACTGAGTGATTTTATTTGGAAATAAGCCTCATTTTCCAATTTTATCTTCCGAGCCAGCCGTAAAAGCCGCTACACAATATTGGCTATCACACCAATAACATGAAAAATATTATTGGTTAATACTTCCTTCTATGACTCCATGTGAGGCTATATTTTCGCAAGTTTGGATAACAATAACAGTAAAGGTATCTACATACATTTCGATCCTTAAATAACATCTAGGAATAATGTCATATGCACAACAAATTTGATGACACCCTACCTTAACATGTTGTGTATGATAACAGAAATAAATTATATGGATTATTTTAGCCCAAAAAGAACTTTATCATCATTTAGTTTTGCCTGCAATTTATTACCAGCTGGATCTTCATTGAAATAGTTCAAATGTGTTGTATAATACCATTGAGGACATAAGTATATGAATATGGATCATTTTAATAAAAAACCTAATGTCAATGAGCTTTTGCTAATAACAGATTTTGCCTGAACTAAAGGCTGCATCTTCATTCTGTTTTCTTGAAATTTGAAATAATGACTTTGGTTACATAAACCCATTTAGAATATTATCTAGAATTAGCCTGACCGCTTATGCTAATATGTTGGGATTACTTGATTATCTCTTGACCAAACTAGTCAATGTTGTTTATGTGAGTGATTTCAGGCCCGTCTATGTCCCCTTGTAATTTAATATGCGAATTTATGGATAATTTATAAAATGGAAGGTGATTGTGTCATTTTAACACAAATTGTAGCATGCAAAGCAACGTTTTATTTTAATGTTTTTTTTTAGATTAAGTACACTTTAATTTACGACTTTACTTCACTGTGTTGGCATAACATTTATGTTTGTTTTACATGAAACAATCCAGTTTAATTGCTATATGTGGAGATCACCATATGGTGGCAAATGGTTATTATATGTATCGTTTTATTATACTTAAACGTGTTTGATCTCTATGTTACCTTGTTGTTGTTGAGGGTATGTTTTTCAGAGGTCTATGACTAGGTCACTAGATAAAATTTTGAAAAGAACTTGTTAAGTCACTTGAGGTGGCAGTATACCAAGAGTTTGTGATCTAGTCAAATGGTGGCATTGTTTTGTGACTGTTGTCGAAGGTTGGCGTGGTGTTAGTCGTATCCTACTGTAGAATTAAAAAACATTGGCGATTAATCAGCTTTGTGTTACTCGGTCTACTTCTTTGATTACATGACATGTTTACACAATATCCAGTTATCATGTGTCTTGTTAGGGGTTTAAGATATAAAGCACGTTGAATCTGGCTGCTGCTTCAAGGATAAAGGGTCAACAGACACATTCAATCACAAAGGCTTTTCAATATGCGTGTCTAGACTTTAAATATGTAAAATGTATCATGTTAGGAGTTGAATATATTTAGAATGTTTAATATACCAGATTCTTCCATGTTATGGGTCAAAATACTGACGCTAGGAATGAGATAAGTCTTTGCCATTTAGTGTATCTCCTGTACACATTCCGTGTGTACAGTCCTAGCATACACTAAGACTAATAGTTTGCGAGTAACCGGCACAGCCAAATAACAGACACTGTTATGAATATTCGATTAGCACAGTATTAGTTCCGTACATACTGACACTGTGTGTGCATTACATAGGTCGAACTACATTCATATCCCCTAGGAGGCGATGGTCCGTCTTTGTACTAGATTAAGTTTTACATCGTTCCGATAAAATTAATAGATGTCTCTGAAAGTTACAATAATTTGGCTCAAACATCACTTTTTGAATATAATGATTGGTATTTGATATAAAGTATACTTATAGCGATTGTAGGCCCCTAGTTTGGTGTCTCCAGTTGAGCAATGTCCAAACTTAACATAAAATGTATGTGCAAATGTTTTTAATGTGTAACTATATCGCTGCTTCTATGCTTTATGAACGTATACTGAACATTCACTATTTTCAGCCTGAATGAAATAACTTGATTTTAGGGTCGAATACGAATCATGCTGTCCTTGATTAGTTTCAGATGCGAATAACATGAATTGGTGTTAATTGATTGGTTTTCACTTAATTGGTCATTTGTGCTATTCTGACATTCAGCTTTTGCCAATCGGACGTATATTGTATCTTCCAGACTCTGTCAGGGCGTTATGTATTTGTATGTTGGCAATAAATAACATCCATAATCAACCGGCAATAAGCCGCAAACAAACTCCCGAGCATATTTAACTTCATCAAGGTTTGCTTATATTTACAACAATGCACTCGCCGTATAATCGGCTCAAATTGACACTTTATCGCTTCTTTTAAGCATCGTTCCTTCCTGCAAGCTATTATGTCTTATCTATGCAATACAAATGATATCCATGTAGTCACAAAATAAATAAGCAGTCAAGATTGAATAGATTAAGCTCATTGTCTGTCTGGCCTATACTGTAGCATATATTCAATGTCTATACATTGAGAGAAATGCTTTGAACACTCTTATTTGTTTACTTTTTTTGACGGCAATTTTGTAATTGACAGGAATCGACGAATAAAACGGTCCAAATAGTAATTCTGCAAATAATCTAAATAATTATCTGTACATTTATTGACATCGTTTTGGAAATAACGCAATGTAAACAAATTTTGCTTGTATACTTAACAATCATGTGACCAGACTTTGCAGATGGTACAGCAGTCAACTGCCAAAACTGTAGTCGTTAGAACGGTTTCCGGGCACTGCGCTTGTTTTTGGATGACATTTGAATAGGAATGGTACATTCTAGCTCATTTTCCTCCTCAATTTTTATATCGGATGAATCTTGGACATTGACAATTGCTTTTGTTGGATCAGCTTTTGACACATTATTAACCAATGCCAAGTAATAGACACGGGATCATTCAACTGACCGACTGAACGTATATGTAGGTATTATATATACTTTGTGTTAGAGACATTTGTACAGTTCGACATCATTCCACGTTTCGTTCATTTGGTACATATAGTACATATTCGTCCTGTAATACAAAACGGCTGTATTTCACAATAACTTAATTCTAAGATAGAATTGTTGTGCACCCAATAGAAAAATTGATGCTTACGTGTACCAAAAATGCGTAACCTGTAGTATCGCCATAAAGAAAGCTAAGATATGCTCTTTTAACAATAAAAAATAACAAATCGAACAGGGAATCCCATCATACCATTGCGAGTAAAAAACAAACGCGAGTCTGTATGTCCTATTTAACTTGAATAGTGGTAGGAATTAGCATGTAAATGTCTGGTATATTAAATATGGTATGGATTTTGTCACCAGAAATTAAGATATTTTGCGGTTAAACTTCGCGTTCACCTACTTCATCTTGGTATTGGACATCGCTGTGTGTTACAGTTTTGTATATTAAGTGCGTACCTGATTCTCCTGATTATTGCCTATTCTGCTCGATGTTTCATTATCTTGTTTAGACAAACAAACATATCATATTGATGTATCGTATGTAAGTGAGAAATAAACATCCTAGAGCTACAAATACAAATATTGTATATTTACCAGTTCTATGATAAAAACTACAATTATTTAGGATTTAACAAGGTTGTATTTTGTCAGCCTATCTCGATATACTAACGGATTACAGTCAGATATCCTTCTTCATAAGCCATTTCCTCTTACCGTTTTATTTTCTCATTTGTTATCACTCTGTTTTTCTCTAACTAGTTGATATGTGCGTTAATTAAGTACGTATCAAGAGAGCTGGTATCGATGATAAACCACCTAGGGGACGGCTCTTCTTACCCACATTAACATACGAAATTGGACGCGTGAATCGAAAAAAACATGCAAATGTCCTGCATAAATGTGACTTATTTCTCCTGATACATGTACTTGAAATGCATAGAGCTATATTCTAACAGACATTAAATGTCAAAAACATTTCTTTCATCGTTTTAAGTATGATACTAGAGTACCTTAATTGCAAATCAAACTTATGATGGGTTCTGTGTACTTTGATTCAATCGTTGAATAGACGATTCTTATATTTTCATAGGGTGTTCTAGAACACTTTCGTATGAAAATGGACAATTTGCATATCCAATAAATCACAGAGAGAGTTTCTGCTAAAATCGAAGTGAAAAATGATCTAATGGATATAAAAGCATAATTGTTTTTCAGTTTATGAAACTTTTAAAAAAAATATCTTTCGATATAGCTCTATACACTTTAAGTAAGATGTTGACAGTGTCTCGGTATGTTTCATAAAGAGTTGATCACTTTATTATCGGAGTCTTAAACTTTTCCCAAACGGAATCTCATAGACTTTATACACGCGTATGATTTCAGGTTACAAACATTGTACATGTATATATGTTAAGCTTATTGTCTTTTGAATTATTTGACCACATTTTAATGTTCGCTCTGGTCAGACGGGTCGCGATATAATGGACTTAACGATAGCAGCGGCGTACTTTAAACCAAATGTCAACAAAATTCACTTCCACGAGAATGCGTTTACAGTCTTGTCAATTCTGTTTCATAAAGTCTGACATATAGAACAATGTGCTTTAATCCCTGGATTCATTCCAAGACATGCATGTAACAATATCGGTTACGCAGTTGTTATTACATGAATGTCTACAGAAATAAACTATTCACAGTAGTATTGTTCACTTTCAGAATTTGAGATTACATTTAAATGATTGACATATATACAATTCCCCAGTCTTCAAGTCATTCGGATATATGTTATTATCTTCTAAAGCCAGAAGGCATTTTCTTTGAAAATGATGCATTGTGCAATAAGCATTCTTCACGGAGATATTTTAAATTATGTGTTTCTGTTTCTTTAATTTTTAGTTACGATCAGAATGAGAAAATTGTTGGGTTTCGGAATTTATCGAATCCACCGTCGAGTACATATTTGACAACAAAATGCACCACCTAAATGTATACACGTATGGAGACAATGCACGGGTATGTGTTTGCATATTTGTATACGACATAAATAAACATTATATGACCATAGTATGTATACCTCAGTAAATGCGACATAAACTCAAATGGGTATGTATACAAATTAAGAACAGCATCGATATCTCAGTTCCACAGTTCTTATCTTGTTGACTTTATTTGTGCATATGTATATACTTGCCGAAAGGGACAATGCCACAACACGCTTATTACTGCATGAAACTAATACAGCTTTAGCCACAAAATTACACACTAAGAACAGCATCGACAGCTCAGTTCCAAAGCTCTTAACCTTTGCACATGTGAACGCTAGATTTGATAGAGTGTTTTTGTTCATGATCAAATGGTGTGGCTATTCAACTTTAAAGCGGTCGATGATTAGATTGCATGAAAATAGAGCTTTCGTTGTTTGTCTAAATTCAACAGGCAAACATAGCCATGGATAGTAACGTAGAATAGATTTTACTAAAATGTTGCGATGCGTCTTTTGAAAACTGAAATAGACAGGGGCCTTTGAAATTACGACTGTTATACTGCAGCTAAGGGTTTAATTTCAACCAGTTTTTTTTTTTCAACTCTTTATTATCACATGTATATATGTTCATTTAGTCTGTATTGCGAGTTTACTTTAGAGAATTACATTTTACCACACACGATGGTATTGGTTAGGTCAAATAGAAAATGTTACGAAATAATACTAGTAGATCTAAATATGTAAAAAATCAAATTAAATCCTTTGGTTATGCTGAAATATTCGATATCAATAAATATTTGAGTCCTAAAACCTGTTGTGTAATTCACCGAAGCAATGTTCTATTCCCCACATAAAGTGACATTTTCACCTGCAAATTACAGTTTATTCCTGTAACACCATGCAATGAAAGTGTGATGCGTGTGCTCATATGACCGTAATGGACATAACGTTAAATAATTGTCACATTAATCCCTGAGTAATAAACACAATTAATAACTAATATCTAGTGAATGACCTACATTGACTTATAACAAACATTATCGGCTTGATTGTTAATAATGATTGTCCATTCAGCACATAAGGATTTATAATAAACATCTTCCTCAAATTGGGTTAGCATTAAACACTTTGTCATCAGTCCCAGTGGAATTTACCAAGACGATAGATGAAATATTGTTATGTTCCTGTATTTCGCTTGGATAACTCCACATAAAATGTGGCATTAGTAATCAAAAACATAAATACTCATGATAATTGCATGAATGTTGATAGAACAACCTAGATTTATACAACAATAGTTCGTTTTGCCAACTACACTACCCACAAGTTGTAACCCGCCACCTTACATTTTTCCCCATAACTTTTTTATTTAAGTATGTACCCGCATGAAATTTTGCATACCCGTACTTGAATCCAAGATGCAGTCAATTATAAATTTATTTTGGACGGCAACGATTATGTTCGTTGTCACAGGCGTGTTACGTAATGTGGTATTTTTTACCAATTCACAAAAATACCCAAACTATTGATGGCAGTGTGCATAAATCAACGCGTGGAAAGCACGTTTTCATAAACATTTTGGCATAACTGATCCCTGTCCCTATACGAAAATCACGTTACATGCCGTGATTTACTCCAGACGAACTCTGCCGAAGAGTAACAATCTTCGAACAAAATGAGAAAAAAGGCTTTGTCAAAACGGCAAAATCACGCTTGTAAGTGAACATCCACAAAACTAAGTTTGTTGTTAATAAAAATCGGAAATAACCACTTAAACTTCAAAAACAAACAAAAACATGAAATAATATTCATGTGAAATTAAAAAAATAAGGGCCGCGACTCTAACCAAAGTCATAACATTCCGACAGGTCTGGCGCGTTCTCTGCTGATACAATTTGGCTTTTAATATGTTTTTCGCGTAGGAAATTCATCCTTTTAATCAAAACCGTTCGTGAGCACGTGATTTCTTACACGTGTAAACATGCTATATTACGTAACACGTCAAACATGGTAAATTCAACTGCAAGTAGGCCAAATATCAACACATATTTTAAAAAAATAATCATCTTTATACGTACGTATGTGGATGTTCATGCTAATAAATGCATTATAAAGAAAATATTTAAAAAATGAAACATTGACACCTACGAAATGTGTTCCAGTGATTTTTCGAAATCCTGTGAGTGTTCCTATCGAGTCAATTTCATGATATAAAGTGTTTTTCAAGATAAGCAGTCATCAATAATGCCGAATTCGTTCATGAACACTTAAATGTTGGTGCACATGCAATGCACGTGCAAAAATAGGTCATTACGCAATACGCCGAATGCACCACGTTTAGCCACAATACCGCTAAATTAAACTAACTATCAGCTGCATCTACTACAAATGTATCGGTATGCGAAATCTCACTTGAATATACCAATTTTTGACACTACAGGACTGAAATATCTAAGTGGCGGGTTAGCACTTTTGGGAAGTGTACAGTACATTACTCTTACACTCTAACATATCATCGGTTGCACTATATTAGCATTCAACATAGTGATTTGTGACAACTTTCAGTGATATAAATGCAACATTTCTAAATAAAAAAATCAGTAGCAGATTGCACGGGTAATTCAATTTGTGGACACAGAATGCAGATTCTGGAAGCACAAACTTTAAAAAATTTATTTGGGAAAACAAATTCGGTTGCCTCATTTGCAAGTTGTTATGGAGATATAAAAAACTATATGCTTCGTTCTGTCCGGAAACTGAATTCTGTGTTTAATAATTTTAAAAGTGCTGTGTAATTAAGGTCTAAGACAATTCTGCTGTTCTCAATTTGTATATGCAAGTTGTTCAAATCCCCGGATAAATGTGTAAATACACTGACCACATTGTGTTGCTAAACTGGCTGAGAAAACAATGCTAATACCACATATACGATATTCGTCACTATTTTTTCTCTGGAAGAAGATAAGTCATGTTTGTTTCCACGATAAGAACATCTTTGTTTTATAAGCTGATGATGAAGTGGTCACCCGTACTAAGTTGTTGTTTGTCTGATTTAACGTTGCATAAAACACTTACTTCGTACACGTAGGCGTCTAGACAGATTTGTAGATATATAGAAGAAGACTTTCACCAGTGCTGCGAAAGAATATCATATTATTATCGTATTTTTGTAATGGCATTTACAAACTGTCAATCAAAATAAATTCTAAACTTCGGACTAGGTAAAACAAGTTAATATACTAAACTTTTAGTAAAATCTTACAATTCATACAAGAGTCGTCACTTATTTGAGAGGTGATATATGGTCTACCTTTTCGGTTTAGCATTGTTATAATTGTGTACTATCGTAAATAGTGTATAATTATGTATCCTGTGTGAAAGAACGAAAGAGATTAGAAATTCTTAAACCAACTAGGATATGCCTCAACATAACTCAGCCATTAACGAAATAAGCACATAACAATGAAGTTGCTATCCTTGGTTACATTTTTATACGCAAAAACGAACAGCATCAAAAGAACAGCATCGGTGGAATTTCGTAGCGGGGGATTTAAAAAGTTGTCTGCGTGCTGTCAGTAGATTAAGACCCGATGATACCATGCAGTATTTTCCCAATGGCCTTCCAAACTATAATTTGTGTTAATAACTTTGTTTTGTGTCAATGATAGTGTCTCCAATGTCGTTATCCTTGTTTTATTTTCTTGAGTAATATCGACTGTGTGGTAATATGAAGCTGATCTGAAATGTGCATAGTGCATATACTAAGGATGGTAAGCTTAGACGTATTACAAGCATAAAGACAAACGTGTTTATGGTGTGTTTCCTTGGCCAGAACCAGTTCCATATGTCTTGACTCATTACTTAAAGTTTGTCATTTGGACGTATTGACACTAATCATAAGCGACCTCCCTAGTAACAATGGGAGACAGAAATACCAAAATGTAAACAAACATGTATGTGACTGAAACTGGCTCTTTATGCAATTTGAAGCCTGTTTAGCACTAAGAAGATGTTTAGGACTAAGGAGCTGTTTACAAAAATAATCATTTTGGATCCTTTACAATGCACGTACATGCATGTTTCTTCTGCATCGCAAAAGTATATAAGCTGCTGAGCTGTTCAGACTACTGAATATTGTATATAGATAGTCACATGAACGCTAGAGCTTTGTGCAGCTTGTATTACAATGGTAGTCGACATTGCTTCGCATTGATATGGATTGCTTCTCTGAAACGCATGCGTTACATTGCGCCTTGTAATAATTTCCCTTTTACGTAACGACCCGTGCTAATTCAGTTCGTAGTTTCTTATAAATATTATATCTGAGTCCATTTAGTGCATATTAAAAAAGCAACGGTATTTGGAGTGCTATCAGCCAAAACAGTTTAAATATTGACATGCGACATTTGTTTCCAACAAAACCTAACTTAATGTTTATAACAGAAAGTCAATTGAATCCATTTTCCTGACAGCGACTTGTAACAAAATGCCAAAGACGCATACCCTCGCAAGCTACCGTTGCATGCTCCTTGTCATATCGCATTTAACCATCACAAACAAATTCTGCTAAAAACAGATTTAAGTCGCCACTGTGAGAGAATTTGATAGACAGGAAATTGATCTGAACAATCATAACGATAAGCACATCAAGTATTAAATGTAATTACTCGGATTCTTCAACTGAGTGGGTTATTTTATTTCGATATAAGCCTCATTTCCCAATCTTATCTTCCGAGACAGTCGTAAAATCCGCTACATAATATTGGCTAACAAACATATAGCAACATCAAAACATAATTGGTTAAGACTCCATTCAAATGTTTTTTATTAGGCTGAAATTTTGTTTTGTTGGATAACAGTAGTAGTAACTGAAACTACATACATTTCTATATCGAGGATGGATTTCATATTCATATTGAGTTCATATGTATCGGAAGATTTCGCATTGATACGCTTTGTGTGTGATAACGGAAATAATTTCTGGGGTCGCATCTAGCCCAAAATATGTGTATCAGTTGAAATGTCCAATGGCTAAGCCACCTCTGGTGTTAAATACGTACAGTGTATGTCAATGCAGAAAGTAAGTGATCAATAAACATGAACGATTAATCAGATTTGTCAAACACGGACTCCCTATTTAATAACATGACATGTCTAGACTATAAACATTTATCATGTGTCATGTTAGGGATTGAATAGATTAAACTATCAGATCTAGCAGCTTATAAGAACATTACAAATCTTGGGCTATCGTGAACTCTCGGCCATTTACGTATGTCTCCGGCAAACAGTTGTATACCTTATATATAATTATAGAATACATTGTGTATGTGGCATATCACTTTGTCAGATTGATTTTAGCTGTGAGACGTTACGCACGCAATTGAGTACGTCCGTAATTTCGTACACTCGCTATAAAGCAGTAGTTGATACTACTTTCTATTTCACTCGATGCAATACATATCATATACCGAAATATTCGTTATAAAATTGTCTACATTGTCATTTTAATTTGAGTTCATGTAGAATAACATGTAGCTGTAGCATTGGAGAAAATGTCTGACAGATATACAAAAATCTATGTGCAATTTGTAACACAAAGTATTGCCCGTCGGCATAAAATAACAGCTATTTTATTCAAAATGTCATTAATTTTGTGGGATACTTCACCGAGTGGCACCAGAAGTTACGTTTTTTAACATATTATCGTGAAAAATCACGGGTACAAAAAAATAAAAAAGTTAAATAATAAACAGTTAACACGAAAAAAGTGCGAATTTGCAAAAAATTGCCGAAAAATTACCGAAGACGCATGATTATTACGCAATTATTTTTTCATTTTTATAAATAAAATAATTATGATTTCGTTTTAAAAATATTATTTTTGTTTTATCATCAATAATAAAATCCCAATGCATTCTAGCCAATATTTATCGAGATTATTAGAATGAAATGTGTGGAGGAAAATTGTCCTACTCGCGCGTTTTAGCGATGCGTTGCGACATAGACCATTTACGAAACTTAATAATTAAATCATAAGTCATAGTACGTACAATTAAAATAAAATTAAAAATATTATCAGAGTGAAATTTTTACTTTTAAAAATTCTAGAAGATTGCTCTTAAAATAAGCCCGACAGACTTAAATCAATGTGTGGAGGAAGATTGTCCTACGGCGCAATTTTGCGACGTTTTTTGACGTTTTATGCGTAACGCAAGTTTTATAGTGGACGAACTACATCGAAAACAATTATTTTGAGCGATATTATGCATAGACGTGCAATGCATTATGATCCGTATATTATAGAACGAACAATGTGGTGTTTTTTTCATAAAACAGTACATAGGTAAGTGTGTTAGGTATTGAATGTGTGAGTTAGGAAAATACTTGTCAGATAGACAACGAGTGATACTAGTGAATAAGCGTTAAATTGAACAAGCGGGAGAAATTGATAACGAAAGAAACCCAATTTTCTTAATAAAAGAACGATGATATTGACAGATAAATGTTTTGTAGTTCTCAATATTGTAAACATTTGCAGAATTAAACATTAATGATAAGATCATAAGATTAGTATTACGCATCTAGTAAGTTATGCTGACGTAACATGACGTTACACAAACGTACTCAATACCGTGCGTTACGTCCAAACGTGTCGCTAGCCTATATCCTACCGAAAATCAAAGGATGTCCAGGCTATCTAACTCAACCAGCCGTTTTTATATAAATGTATTGATCTTCACACAATCAGTTCTTTTCGTCTTTTGCCTTTCGGGCGATTACCGTAGTTTGTATATATACTGACTTCGTCAGAATGTGATAATTTTGGAGTAGGTCATAAATCAGTATCGAAATAAGCTTTAAACCGGCAGCAATGATTGCTTTAAGTTTCGCGCATATTTATCAATATTATTTTTAAACCGGTTTTACATAGCTCTTTCTCATGTCAATAACACGTCTATTACACGTCGTGATTTAGACATGATTTAAAACAATGTGCGATGGATACAGACATACTAGTCCAAATGATATAGGTGAAACAATGTACAACTATAAGGGTCGATTTATAAAATAACACATACATCACTTAGTTATGTTAACAAGTAGAATACACAAGTAAACATCTGGTTGGTTTTGTGAGCTACATGTACATTGTATATACCCAGTTCACTGTACATTACTTTCCTATTATAACAGTGCATTCTCGATACAATCGTCTCCATTTGACAGTTAAGTGCTATTTTAAGCATCGTTTCTTCCAGCATGCGAAATATGACTAGTCTACGCAATACGAACTATATATAGTCACAAACAAAATAGCAATCATGATTAAACAGATTAAACATATTGTCTGTCTGTTCGACACCTAATATTGCACATATTCACTGTCTATACACGGAGAAAATGTTTTGCTCCATTCGACAGTACTACTCTATATTTATTTTCTTGTCTGACGGAAATGCTAATGACGCATAAAACGTACCCAATAACTATTCTGCAAACAACCTTAATGAGTATCTAAATAATATAGTACGTTTATGGATTTTTGTCATCATGTTTGTTAAAATCTTTTTGAAAGGCACACAAACTTATCAAGTTTTGCTTGTTTATTTACCAATCATGTGACAGGAATTTGAAGATAGTTTGACAGACAACTACCAAAAATGTAGTCGTCGGAACAGTTTCCGGGCACTGCGCTCTGCTCGGTGATATTTCAACGGAAAATGTACAACCAAGCACATTTTCCCATCCATTTATATTTGTGATTAATCTTGGACATTGTCAATTCATTTTGTGGATCAGGTTTTGACATTATGCTTACCAATGACAGACAATATTCACGGGTTCATTCTACTGACCGTCGGGTCGTAAATGTAGGTATTCTTTAGACTAGTATTATAAAATTATGTACAGGTCGATATTATTACCCAATTCGTCCATTTTGGAAAAGAAGGATGCCTATTATATAGTGGTAGTATTTAGTATTCTTTCAGCACAACAAGGGTGTATTTCAAAATAACTATATTGTGAGACAGAACTGTGTTGCTCAAGAAAGAAAGACAAATCGATGCATATCAAGAAATACCTAACCTGTAGGATTGCTATAATCAAAGGTACAAACGCTATTTAGAAAATGGAAAATAACAAATCGATCAGGAAAGGAAGTACTCAACAGTAAAAGTAGCAATCAGTCATATCAAGAACACAATTGCATACTTATGTCAGTTTATGCATCAGTTGATAGTTTTGTCTTTCATGATGATGCATAAAATTATTACTTCATTGCTAGATTCAAATCCTCGTGTCATATGTGTTCGATAATGCAAAGACATACGACAATTTTCTCTTTCTAATAGTAATGTTACATGAACACCTTGACTATCAAGAAATGAAGGAATGCTGTGTTATATGCTGTGTGAATGCTTTCTGTAACTGGATTGACATGACACATGAACTAAAAATGCGTTGTCTAGTGGATGTACATGGGATGGTATTTAGTTAAAAGTTTGTTGATGCTTTTAGTTAGCCATATTATAATTATCCTCGTCAGACAAGAACGAACATAGTCTAGGAGTCGAATTTGAATATGGTCAGCCAATACAAAAGGCAAAATGTACAACAAACGTATAATGTCTGAAATCATACGCTTGTATATAGTATACTAGATAAAGTTCAAGGAAAGTATAAGACTCCGACGATGAAGTGATCAAATCTTTATGAAATGTTCCGAGACACTGTCAACATCTGACTTAAGTATCAGGGGAAATAAGCCACATTCGTGCAGAAAATTTGCATGTTTTATACAATTCGCGCGTCCAATTTCGTATGCAAATGTAGGTAAGATGAGATGTCCCCTGGGTTGTTTATCACCGATACCAGTTCTCTAGATACGTACTTGATTAACGTACATATCAACTAGTTAGAGAAGAAAAGAGTAGTAACAAATGAGAAAATAAAATGGAAAAGGGAAATGCCTCATGAAAGATGTCATATCACTGTAATCCGTGATTATACCGAGATAGACTGACACAAACTGGTTAAATCCTGAATAAATGTCGTTTGTATCTGGTAAATATACAATCTTTGTATTTGTAACTCTGGGATGTTTATTTCTCGCTTACAAATAATACATCAGCACGATTTATTTAACGTATTTGATTGCCTAAATCTCGATAATGAAACATAGGGCGGATAGGCAGCTCAGTACTGCAACTTTGTTTCGAAATGACACTTCAAAACTGTTTCTTTTCGATACTACCTGGAGTTATTCTTGTGAGCTGAGATCGATATTGTCTTTTTTATTTTGACTGACTACATTGTTTGTACTCCCTTGTGATTGAATGTGTGTGTTTTAATCGTGCTTTCTTACACTAATGGTTTGTTTGAGTACTTCCTTCTCTGTTTGATTCGTTTATTTTCTTATTTCTATGGTTAGAGCATTTCCAAAGTTTGATTATGTGGATACAATGTACTACAAGTTTGGCGTTTCCTAGAATTCATCAAATTGTCTCTTCACATTTCTATTACAATATAGTAAAACAGACTGCCATCATTTTGCGCCGAAAAAATGGACGGACTGTAGCATAATATCGAATTATTCATGTACATACTATCATGATACTAGTCTACGACTAACCTACATATACATATATTCAGTCGCTTAACTGAGTGAGCCAGAGCACATTACTTGGCAATAGTTACATTTGCAGCAATCTGTCAAAACATGATCCAACAAAATGAAATGTCAATGTCCAAGATTAATAAGAAATAAAAATACAGGATAATAAATCTGCTAGATTGTCACTCTTCGGTCGCTACGACTTGACTTCGTTTAAAATAATGGGCAAGGTAGGAATCGGGTTAGAAATAATATTAAATAATCCTAGCAACTACATTGAGCAGTGCCCACACATAAGCTTGATTTGATTGTGTCATTTCCATAAGGATGTTAACAAACATGATGCCAACAATACATACTCGTACTATATTATTTAGATAATTATTTTGATTGGTAACATAATTGCTACTTGGTACGTTCTTTTCAGTTTCCTGTCAATAACAAGTTCCCGTCAAACTAGTAAACAAATATAGAGTAGACTTCTTAATGGTGTTAAACATTTCTCTCTGTGTATATACAGAGCATATATGCAATAATGTCGTCAAGACAGACAACGGGCTTAATCTCTTTATCATGATTACTTATTTATTTTGTGACTGTACGGATAATATTTGCATTACAACACATAATCATTTGCAGGAAGAAGCGATATTAAAGTAGCGCTTAACTGTAACCTGGAGCCGAGTATACGACGAATGCATTGTAGTAAATATAAGCAAACCTTGATTTATTGAAATGCGTTCAGGGGTTTGTAAGCGGCTGATTCCAGGGTGATCTAGAAACTTGATTAAAGCCGATACACAAATACATAACGCACTGACACAGTCTGGAATATACAGTATACATCCGATAGGCAAACGTTGTATGTCATAAAAACGGAAATCATTAATTGAGTGAAGGTCAATCAATTTATACCAACTCATGTTTTGAGCATATGAAACTAATCACGGTTGGTTCGTATTCGGTTTAGTTTGTTAGACTCGAAATCGTGTTTTTATGTGATGTCTGAAAATAGCAACTGATAAGTTACAGTTACAAAGCAATAGAAGAAGCGATATACATGTACACATGTACATGTAGTTACATACTGAAACGTTTACACATACATTCTATGTTATACTTGGACATTGTTCGACTGCGGTTTAACATTATTTGCAGACACAAAAATAAGGGCTTACGGTCGTTGCAAAGAATAATTCATATCAAATACCAATCACCATGTTCACAACGAGATGTTTGAGTAAAAATCTTGAAAACATTCGACGACCTTCATTTATTCTATGAAAAATGATGTATAACTTAGACTAGTAAAACATGGATCGTCGTCTCCTAGGGGAAATGAATATAGTTGCACCAATGTAATGCACCTTGGATGTCAGTATGTACGGAAATTAATAAAATGCTAATTTAATAATTATAACAATGTCTGCAATTTGGCTTACGGCTTACTCGCGGATTATTAGTCTGTATGTATGCTAAGACTGTATACGCGGTATATTTACACGAACAAAAAGAACTTCCCTAGTGTTTACGATTTCCAAGTGTCTGTAGTTGTTTGACCCATCATTCCTAAATAATCCGCCATACTACATTCTTAAACTATTCAACCTCTAACATTTCATGATATTACATAACATGATAAAGGTTTATAGTCTAGACTGGAACATGTTCACGTTTACAAGATTGAATGCCCTGTGTCTGTTGATACATTGTCCTTACAGAAGCTACCAGAGTCAACATATATTATCCCTTACATGTCATATAAGCAAAGAGGTAGATCGTATTTGAAAAATCTGATAAATCATTCATGTTTATTGTTCACACACTTTCCGGTTTAATATACGTATTTAAAACCGCAGGCGGCTAAGTTTGACGACGCTCAACATTTAAACCAATACACTCAGAAACTATAAGGAGAGATCTATATCTTCCTTATTGTCCGGAGTTAGATGTAGAGTATAGCTTATTTCTGTATTACAATTTTAAAAATAATGTGTTATTGCCAGATCGAAAATGTCTGCAGTTATATCAACTAAAAGTATTACCTAACATGACGGAATTTTCAGCCGGATATAAAGCTTTAGAACGGAGTCTTAACCAATAATGTTTGACTCATTTTATATGTTGATAGCTAATATTATGAAGCGGATTTTACGACTGTCTCGGAAGATAAGATTGGAAAATGAGGCTTATATCGAAATAAAATAACCCACTCAGCTCAGGGATCTGAGGACTTACATTTAATACTTGATTTGCTTATCGTTTTGATAGTTCAGATCATTTTCCTGTCTCTCATTTTCTCTGACAGTGGCGACTTAAATCTGCTTTCAAGCAGAATTTCTCTGTGTGTTTAACTCGATATGACAAGGAGCATGCTACGGTGGCTCGGGAGGATATGTGTCTTTGGCATTTTGTTACAAGTCGCTGTCAAGAAAATGGATTCAATTGACATTCTGTCACAAATACCGCGTTTGTTTTTGTTGGAAACAAATGTCGCATGTCAATATTTAAATTGTTTAGGCTGATAGCCATCCAAATTCCGTGGCAATTTAAATATGCACTAAATGTATAACGATGTAATATTTATAAGAAACTACTGTATGAGCACGGGTCGATTCGTAAAATGGAACCTATCACAAGGCGCATTGTCTCAAGAAGCAGTACGTTTTCATGTGAAGTCATGTCGACTTCAATTATACTACCAGCTGCCAACAAACTGTCGCTTTTATACAGGTAATCATGTGATGGTTTATGCACGGTATTGCGTACGTTACTAGACGGACCAGAATTCGTTTGTACGCCGGGCACACACCAATCACCATCTGTTACACTCTAGTTTTAAGGCATTGCCGTGATTTGAACGTTCTGACCGATCACAATTATTAACACAAATTGAGGTTTGATGGAAACTTAGAAAATACTGCATTGTTTCCATATGTCTATATGTCTCATTTTATGCACCGCTGACAGAATGCAACCACCTATTAAATCCTCATACAATCAATTCCACCGATGTTGATTCATTGTTGCATCGTATAAAAGTCGGAACCCTTTGACAGCGTATGCACATGTAGCAACATGTTTCTATGTGTGATTATTTCATGAATAGGTTAACGCTCAGTGAATTGTCGACTTATTTTGAGGAATATCCGAGTCGATTTCACAGTTTATAATCTTTATATCATTAATAATGGAATACAATGTGCCTAATTAGATTTATGACATTTCGATTACATTTACGAGGCTATGTAAAACACGAACTGAATTTGATTAAGAACATAAGACCGAATGAGTTAAGTACACTAAAAATATTTCTCAATTGTTATGTACAAACCTATGTGAATTTGAAAAGTGACCAATTAGAAATTTTGCTGAGAGTATAAATGTAGGAGTCATGCATTTTTTATGAGTCTTTATGTTCGTGATTACATATGTCACACAATGTATGGAGTTTTCCGCGCGAAATACAGACAGGAATATAACAAATAATCACCTGTCGTCTGGTAAATTCCACTGGGACAGAGAACAATATGTTGGATGTAAATCCAAATCAAGGAAGATGTTTATTATAAATCCTTATGTGCTGTTTGGACATTGGTTGATAATCCCACCGATGGTGTTGTTTATAAGTCAATATAGGTCAATCGTTAGGTATAAGTTGTAAATTGTACGCATTAGTCAGGGATTAATGTGATATCTAACTAACGTTATGCCAATTACATTCCAGAGAGCACACGCTTCGCACATTTTGCATGGCGTTACAATTGTAAACTATTATTTGTGGGTAAAACTGTCACTTTGTTAGGGAAATAGATAGGTGCTATGGCCCAAATATTTATATTGAAAACTTGGAGTAGGACATGTACAAACACGGGCCATCGCCTCCAATGGGGATATGAATATGGTTGAACCTACGTAATGCACATTCGATGTCAGTCTGTACGGAAATTAATACAATGCTAATCTAATAGCCATAACAATGTCTGCAATTTGGCTTGTACGGTTACTCGTGAAAAAGTAGTTTTTGTCTATTCTAAGACTTTAAACACAGTTTATTAACCGGCAACAAAAGTAACTGGTCGAGTTTTCGCGAAATGTCATCGTATGTAATTTGACCCATTATACTTAGATAATATGTCATTTTAAACATTAGTCTATGTTAAAATCTAGTCACTCCCTAACATGACACATAATGAATGTTTATAGTCTAGACATGTCATGTTATTAAAGAGGTAGACCGTGTTTGACAAATCTGATTAATCGTTCATGTTCATTGTTTACATAACTTCTGGATTGATATACGTATTTCAAACCATAGGTGGCTTAGGCTAACGACGCTCGACATGTCAACTTATACATACAGGAAGTTTGAGGAGCGATCAATATATTGCACCTTACTTTACGGAGTAAGCTGTGTATGACTTATGTTTGTAAAGTAAATCGACCGTCTACATGGACGGCGGACTTTTAATAATCTTAATATGTAACAAGTGTTTCAGTTGAAGATGTCTTACTCTGAATAATAGTTATTTAATCTGCTTAAACATTTCCCCTTTACTCAATTACCAGATGGAAAGTTGTCTTATAGCTTGATCATCCCTGAAATGTTAAGTTCACAAATTTACGTTAGTCTTGACCATTGCAACACCGGCAATAAACACATGAAATGTTTGCCTTTTTCATCAGCTTAATTTATATGTTAAAGCCAATCAACATTATGTTGAAGCAGTGAGATACGTAATACAAATATTGATCACATATACAAAGTGCTACATGTAGGTATTGGGGATAAAAGTGGCACCCGTCAAAATGATGAGTGGATGTCTTCCGATTGATGGAGAATGGAGCGAATATGCACGTACTAATCATTGACGTTGCTCATTTATGAATAACGTTTTACCATTATGTACGGAATAAGGTGATTATTCGACAATTTTACAACAGCTTGAAAGTAGATAACAATATTGCAACGATATGTTGTATAAAATAAGTTCGATTAGTTCAGTTCAACTTTGCGTCCCAAGAAATAATTCCTTTAGCAAACACTAAGCTTGTTGGAAGGAAGTCTTCAAAATATTTGTCCATATGAAACTAATCATTGATCTTATATTATCGAATCGCAATATATGTAGTTTCATTTACAAGTAGTGTTATCTAGATGACGTAATTTTCAGTCGGACGAAGCCTTAGAACGGAGTCTTAACCAATAATGGTTTGCTCGTTTTGCTACCTTCCCTGTCGGATTTTCTCATACCATTTTTATATGTTTGATAGCCAATATTATGTTGCGGATTTTACGGCTGTCACGGCAGATTAAGTTTGGAAATGAGGCTTAAATCCAAATAAAATAACCCACTCAACTCAAGAATCCGAGCAATTTTGTTAAATACTTGATTTGCTTATCGTTTTGATAGTTCAGATCATTTTTCTGTCTGTCAAATTCTGTGACAGTGGCGACTTAATTCTGTTTTTGGCAGAAATTGTCTGCGATGTTTTAACGCGATATGACAAGATGCATGCAACGCTAGCTCGAGAGGGTATGTGTCTTTGGCATTTTGTTACAAGTCGCTGTCAAGAAAATGGATTCAATTGATTTTCTGCTATAAACATCGAGTTAGGTTTTGTTGGAAACAAATGTCGCATGTCAATATTTAAACTGTTTAGGCTGATAGCAATCCAAATACCGTGGCTATTTGAATGTGCACTAAATGTATAAAGATGTAATATTTCTAAGAAAATACGAACTGAATTTCACGGGTCGATACGGAAAAAAGGAAAATATATTACAAGGCGCAATGAAATGCACATGTCTCCAGAAGCAGCACATTTCAATTTGAAAGCAAGGTCAATTTCAATATTATTATCAACTGCCGCCAAACTATCGTCGTCATGCAGGTAACCATATGATTGTTTACATACAATATTGCGTAAAATTGTTATTAGATTCCACCGATGTTGTTCTTTGCTACATCGTATAAAAGTGGAAACATTTTGCCAGCGTATAACAACATCATTTCTATTTTGGTATTCCATAAACTAGGAAAAGCTTCATGAATTATTTTTAGGAATATCCTAGTTAGTTTCAGAATTTCTTTTGTATTTGCATTATATCATGCTAGAATACAATGTACATAATTATATAATTAGTATAATATTCCTATTCTAATACTGCAGAAAATGTATAGGTACATAATTTCATATAAGTGGCATTCATTATATGCAATGTAAGTGTTTATTAAACTTTCAGTATCTTCTCCTACTCGTGTAACGTTTAGGGATTATTTTGATTGAAAGTTTCTCAATGACCTTACAAAATCAGCACCATCTGAAAATCTCTAATAATAAGATGATATTATTCCGCAGACTTGCTGAACGTATTCATCGATATATCTACACATCTCTCTAGACGCCTACGAGTACAAAGTAAGTGCTATATGCAACGTTGAATCAGGTAAACAATCAACTAAATACGAATGACTACTCCAAAAGCAGTTAATAAAACAAAGCTGTCTTTTTAATCGTGGAAACAAATATGACCAATCTATATCCACAGTAGTTGTAAATATCGTAAATATGGCATTTGCAAAACTTTCTTCTGTTTAGTTTGGTTTATTCAGCCGTCTTCGCAGCATTATGTTGTGTGCGTATGAATAACGCTATCCGTTGGTCCAGTGAGAACACCAGTATTGTATGTTTGTATGTGGCGACGTGAATTACAAAGTTCGATAGCAAAATATTCTATTATTTCAGTACTCAATTATTTAACACAGAATTGAGTGTCCGAGCAGAACGAAGCATACCGTTTTTATCGTTCCATAACAACTTGCAAATGAGGCAAACACATTTGTTTTCCAAATAAAATTTTGTAAAGTTTGCGCTTCTAGAATCAGCATTCTTTTTCCGCAAATTGAATTACCCTTACAATATGGCACCGATTCTAATCAAGAGAGGCTGAATTTATATCACTGAACGTTGTCCCAGATCACTATGTTGGAAAGTAAAATAGTCGACCGATGATATGTTAGGGTAATGCACTGAGTGGGCAAAACGAACCTTTACAATATGAATCTAGGTTGCTCGATCAACAGTCATGCATTTATTATGAGCCTTTATGTTCTTGCTTACTTATGTCACACACTATGTGAAGTTGTCTGCGTGAATTAAAGACAGGAATATGACAAATGTTCATCCGTCGGCTAGGTGAATTTTACTGGGACTGAGGACAATATGTTGGATGCAAATCCAAATCGAGAGAGATGGTTATTATAAATCCTTATATGCTGTATGGACATTGATTGATAATCAAGCAGATGTTGTTGTTTATAAGTCGATATAGGTCAATCACTAGATATTATTTGTTAACAGCTTGCATTAATCAAGGATTAATGTGGGATTTAATTCACGTTATGTCCATTACATTCTAACGAGCACACACTAAACACATTTTTATTGCATGACATTGCCATTGTACACTGTAATTTGTAGGTTGAAATGTCACTTTGTGTGGGAAATAGAACACTTTCTGCGCTGAAATAGACAACAGGTGGGATGACACACTAATTTATCTATATAGAATATTGACACATAACAAAATAATCAACTTTGATTATTGCAGATTCAAATATACTTGCATTGCTTGTCTATTAATCTAAACCAATACCAATGTGTCTGGTTAATTGTTAATGCACTCGCCATACAGAATAAATAAACATATATGCATGTGGTAAAGGAGACTCGAAAAGAAATGAACCATGTAAAAATTTAGGCAAAATGTTGTATTTTCAAACAATCTAATAACCGATAGGCTTAAAAGGTTAATAACCACAACAAACTACCATTTGTTCCTAATCAACTCTGGAGTGCACACATTTAAAGTCAATAGGTTAAGAGCTGTCGAACTGAGCTATTCTTCATTTGTAGTTTTTTTACTAAAATCTGTATTTGTTTAATGCAGAAATAAACGTATTGTATTTCTTTGCCTTTCGGTTAGTGTAATTGTTTACTAGTATTTGACTGTATAAATCATCACCGTATGCCTCATGGGAATCCACATTGAAGGTTAACGTTTAAGCGCATAATGATACTTATGTCGTGGAGTCAAACACGTTGTAGATGCAGATTGTAGTCACATATGCACTCGATATTGTATTCTAGAAATTGGCAAACACAGCAATTTTCTCATTCCAGTAGCAACTATAACTTAAACAAGTTTCGGAAACATATATGTTAAAATATCTCCGCGGGGAATGCTTAGTGCACAATGCATCAACGTCAAAGAAATTGTCTTCCTGCTTTTGAAGATAATAACATACATTCGAATGACTTGAAGACTAGGGAATTGCAACTGTGTCAATCATTTCAATGTAATCTCAAGAAACGTTTTGATCTAATGCAGATTGTAAACAATATTCCTGTAAATAGATTATAACTTTAAACCTATGAACAACTACATTTCCGATAGTGTTGCATGTATATTATCCAGTGTGAAATGCCCTTGTAACTTTACTAAACGTGAGGCAGAAGACATCGTAATTGTAAAGAATCATTTCTGTGAAACATGAAACCATAGGCAACGTATTTATGTAGTCTACGAGATAACATTTGGGAAAAGTTTAAAAAACCGTCGATAAAGTGATCAACTCCTTAAAAAACCTTCAGAGACATTGTCAACATCTGACTTAAGTATCAGGGGAAATAAGCCACATTCACGCAGGAAATTTGCATGTTTTATACGATTCGCGCGTCCAATTACGTATGCAAATGTAGGTAAGAATAGCTTTCCCCTGGGTGGTTTAACATCGATACTAGTTCTCTAGATACGTACTTGATAAACGCACATATCAACTAGTTAGAGAAGAACATAGTAGTAACAAATGAGAAAATAAAATGGAAAAAGGATATGTCTCATGAAAGTCATTTCACTGTAATCCGTGATTATACCGAGATAGACTGACACAAACTGGTTAAATCCTGAATAAATGTCGTTTTTTATATTAGAACTGGTACATGTAAATATACAATCTTGGTATTACTCTAGGATAATTATTTCTCACTTAAATACGATACATAAACACAATATGTTTAAAAGGTTTGTAAATAAAGATAATTAAACATCCGGTAGAAATCAACAGAAACAGCAAAGCACGAAATATACAAAACTACAATAAAACAATGTCAACTACACAGATGAATTAGGTGAACACAAAATCAAAATTCAACCACAAATTATCTAAATTTCTGGTGTCAAAAGTAATACAGTGTTAAGTAACTAGAAATGTATTGGACAATATCTCAAATTATGACTGTTAAATTAGAGAGCCTAGCAAGTCTTTTTGCGCTCACGGTTTAGTTTTGGGTTTTGTGCTGTGACATGGTTTGTGTAATTTCTGTTCGACTGTTGCAGTTCAGTATTGTATTGCCAGTCCGATTTGTTATATTTTGTTTCCACGTTGAGTTTTGTGGTTGGCATTGTGCCATGTAATTGAAATTTGTGTTGTTTTATAATTTCTGTGCTAGGCTGTATAAGTTTGGTATTGACTCAATATTTTGTTATATCTTCATTGGAAACGAAGATTCATAAAATTAATGTATAGTATAGCTTATAGTTTTCCGTATGTGAAAAAGGCATGCCTCATTACTTACAGATTATCTTGACAGACATGTAAATAAAGCAAAGCTATACTACAACATGAAATAGAACCGCTTTGTAAACACATCTGTTACAGCCATACCACAATGCTGATAAATTCGCACATTGGCCAAATTCTTTCACAGACAACTCAAAACCTAGCCTCCCACAAATAAAAAAAAAACATTAAATATCAAGACCATATACTAACCCGATAAACAATAAACTGGATTGCATGCATAAGCAACAAATACGGAATTATAATTATGAATGAGTATTTCACAGAGGTGAAGATGTTTAAGAAACACGCATATATCCATGTGTGCCTCCTGTGTACGGAGTGTCTCACACGTCGCTTTACTTCAATGACATTTCTGGAACAAATTCTTTGCCACTAGAAAAATGTTTGACAATCTTGGCAACGGACTTAAATTTTCTGGACAGTGCGTGAATATTTCGATTGTAATAATTGAACGTTCTGTATGGGAAAGGAAACACGGTTAGTTAGCTTTGAATAGTATGTACACCGTTTACAGTATTTGAGCATCAAGTTTAATGCAAATAGCATAATAGTTATATGTTCTTGTACTAAGTAGAAGAGCACCAGATGTAAAAGTCTATTTATACATTTACACCTAGGTAACATATAGTTACTTGTCAATGTATGTTAGTAGTGAATGTAATGTGACAGAATTGATATCTTACATTGAGGCACGATAGATGTAATGCATTGACACCAAAGAAGTTAATTTTGCAAAGGCCATGACAAGAACTCACGATAAAAGAAATTTATTGTACCAAAAATCATAAAAGTTTAGCCAGTGTTTACACGTGTATTTTGCTGAGTTATAATTACAACCATATGACAAAAAATGTTTGTTTGAGTCTCTCTGGGGAGACTATACTTTCCTAGTGGATATGAAGCAAACATCGATATATGGCACCAAGAAGTATAGCACATTAACACATTAATTACTTAAAATAATTACTTTATATCCATGACACTAGCCGAAGGGCAAACAAACATACAAAACGGTTTATTTCTATATCTAACAGATACTATTTTTGCGCTCTTGACAAATCGACTTTAAACGTGTTCACTCTACATTTGATTGAGTGTTTTATTCATGACCAAATGGTAGTTTAATGTGGTATATGAAGCCTGTCAGTGATTAGACTGTCTGAAAATAGTCTAAATTATCTGTCAAACAGTACCAGTGCTAGAAAAAGTAGAATTGACAAAAACACTGAGATCCCTTATGTTTGGCAATGCGTCGATAAAAAGATGATATGAGTATGTAGCCCTTTACGTAAACATTTTAAGACTGTAACTAAAAGATTTACTTCAAAATGTTAGGTATTCGTTTCGACCCTTTATCATCACCTGCCTATATATCAATATATTTTTGTTGGTATTTTATGGATACTAACAGTGAACCAGGCATTGGTTTAGATTAGATAGAAATTCAATTAAAAATAAGTTTTGTTATACTAATAATTATAATAATAATAATAATTTTGAGTGTGTTATTTTAGTTTGTACTCAACCGGCAGCAATGTTTAACGTCACACCTTATGAGTTTGGTTATGCTGGAATATTCGAAATAAATATTATGTTCTTGGGTCGTATTACTTGATGTCTCGTTCAGTGAAGCCCACATTGGATAAGTATCGAGGTATGGCCACTGTATATTTCTAATCCACTGTCAAATAAGGTTCTAAAACAACTAAAAACATTAAATTCAATAATATGTGTTTCAAATATGGAAAGCACGAAACTGTTATGTGAATAGATCAATTGCAATCTAAGATCTGGCCCCGATCTCCCGAAACATCTCAATTCTGAGATAAATCTCATCTCAAATATTGTTGCGTGTCATTTGGATAATTTCCAGGGAGGGTGGACTCATAATTATCATTATCATCAAAGACTGTAAATGCTATTTTTTGTATAATCCAGTGATTTTTAATGAGTTCTGACTTCAGATTTAATAGAAATCCAGACTCTGATTTGGGCAAAATCTCAATTTGAGATGAGATTTCTGCTTGAGATGCTTCTGGAGATTGAGCCCTGATAATGGCAATATAACTGCTACATCTCTATTTCTATAAATAATAACCAAGCAAATAAGATAAAGCATTAATTAATGACTCTGGAATATTACTATAAGAACTTTCCGCCGCCTTTGAGGTCTGTTATAAAAGTACAACATTTACAGAATACTAAAACAATGCCCTATGCATTTTGTAATATTAATTATTACAATCGTTATAATGATACTGCAGTACAAAGTTGATAAGTTGTCGGAAAGTTGCACCCGTAACGTAACTAAAAACAAATGTGTGAAGCGTGTGTTCTTATGACTGTAATGGACAGAACATTAATTAAGTATCGCAACAATCCCTGACTAATCAGTGATCAAATAATGAATTAACAACCAAAATCTAATCAATGCCCTACATTGTCTTATAAACTTCACCCTCCTCTTGGTTATCAATCATTGTCCGTATAGCTAAGTCGGCTTTATAATAAACATCGCCTTCAAATTAGATTTGCATCCAACATATTGTCCTTCGTCCCAGTGGAATTTACCACGACGACTGATCAACAATTTGTTGTGTTCTTGTCTCTATGTCGCGCGGAAAACTCCACAAATTGTGTGACATAAGTAATCAAGAACATACAGGCTCATAAAAAATGCATGACTGTTGGTAGATCACCCCAGATTTATACGATTTGGGTTGGTCGTACCGACTAAGTCGTTATTTTAACATGACATCGGTCGACTATATAAGCTTTGGATATAGCAATCCGGGTCAAATTTCCGTGATCGGTTGTTCTTGTCTTGATTAGAAACAGTACCAAATTGCATGGATAATTCAATTTGTGGACACAAAATGCTGATTCACCACACACAATCTTTACGAAATTTAATTGGGAAAGCAAATTTGTTTGTCTCATTTGCAAACTGTCATTAAGCTATGACAGCGATGTGATGCGTTCTGTTCGTGAATAGAATTCCGTGTTTAATAATTCAGTGCAGGATTAATAGAATATTCAGCTTCCGAACTGTGCAAATTAAGGTCGACACATAAACTCAGACAATAATGATGTTCTCAATTCGTATATATACGTTGATCAAACCCATAGACCGTTGTTCGTACGCGCTGAATGAACATTATGCTTTTAAACGGCTGAATAATCTGACGTTAACTTCGTTAACTACATTCTAGAATGAATACATAATTGGAAACAATTTTGTCATGCTTGTTACAACGATTACACGAACCTGTTTGTTTTATGAGTTGTTTATGAAGAAGGCATCTGCATACAACAAGTTTTTAGTCTGCTTTATTTAACATTGCAGGTAACACTTACATTGAATACGTAGGCGTCAAGACATATATGTAGATACACTGAAGAAGACTTTAGCCAGTGTTACGAAGTGTTATTATCATATGTTCGAGATTTTCATATGGAAGCCTAATTCCGTTAGGACAATACAAATCTATTACTCAAATTTATCCCTAAACTTCGGAAGAGACATAAACATCAAAATATTCTTTACATTTGATGAAAGCTAAAGTTGCATATGCCGTTCTATGTGTACATACTTTGGTAAGCATTTGTCTGGTATAAGTGGTGTATTGTTATGATCGTATTTGAGAACTTGGGTAGAATCCGTCACATACAATATTACTAATAACAAACTCTCTAGTTAAAGTTTAATCATCTGGCTTCCAAACAGACTGAAAATGAAATTGACATGGATGTAAGGTAGAATTTAGATGTTGGCGAAATGTCTATTAATATCATGTTTAGCACATGCTCTGATAGCAGTATATCCAACAAATCAAATATTGACAATAATTATGTAACATTATAATATGTTCTTAAATATATGTTTTTCTAAAATGCATTTTGATGTCTTCTCTTCAAATTACATGTCCGCGACGTTTATTGTGTTATTAAGATTATTGGCCTACATGTAAATAAGCAAATGTAATTCCAAATATATCACCAACACTTCAATATTTAAAAAAAAGTTAGAGTTGCATATTAATCGTATGGCGACAAAAATATACCTTGATGTACTAGTATATGTATGTACGATATTTGTGACGATAATTTCTTCTCGAGTGAACGACATGTGCCCATATAGCTGCATTTCCATTTCCATGAGCACACATATGTACGAACGCATTCCCGTCGAAACAAAGTCCATTCACCTTATGTAGTATGGAGTATATGAGAAATAAATCGTACACGGACAATGATAAAAACGTAATTATCAGCTACAAATCCGGCATTGTTCCGGTACCTAATATGCTGTCCAGATTTTCTGGATTTAAGTTGAAGAATTAATGAAGAAATTGATCAGACAACGAAGTCTATCAAGCAGTTACACACCGCTATATTGTACGAATGATAGGTATCTCTGCGTATAATGTCCAATTTCGTAACGTCAGTACGTCAGACAAATTGAATCCCCCGGGACCAGAGATTGAAGAGAAAATGGCCATAGAAAAACTCATAAATACATTCAAAACGACAATGAATCGTGGCCGAGACAGGGTATCAATTTGTTAAACGATGTACGTAACAAACTATATAAACCTCATCGCAACTCAGCTGTTAAAGTGTGATCAAATACAACAACAGTGTCTGGAACCGTGTGTTCTTTGGAGAGAAATGTTAGATCGATTCTCTAGAAATAATTATAAATATGCGTCGATATGTTTTCAATTACTACACTGACTACTCGTTCTATTGTTTCAATCTTTCTGAGTATATCTACGTCTCTTGAGTAATGATGATTGACATTTACCGTAAATATACGACACCAATGGAAACATAAAACATAACAAAATACATTCAATTGTAATAACGGCAGATAAAGTTTGACGTAAGTGAATTATTTTCGATCACATATCTCGACGATACTATATACGACTATTTTAATAATTATGTATGTATAATGCTTTGAAAATCACCAGGGATTGGTTTTGTTCAATGTCAAAACCTTCACCATATTTTATAAATATAACAATAATTGAACTGTTTTACGGCAGCAATCTACGAAAAATTCATTGGATTGTTTAAATTATATTAAATGTTCGATTAATATATATATGTAGATTGAATATGGCTCTTTAAAGATAATAATAATAATAATAATAATAATAACGACTTTATTTAAAGAGGCAACACAGTTGGGCAAGCCCAGTCTTCCCTGTGAGCCTCTAAATGTAGATGTAACATTTGGTCGTATAACGAAAGATCGTAACTTATCTATACGCAGAAAAATATTGAATGAAATTAGCAAAACATGACATACCCCGTTCCATTTTTCGAATGCAATATTACCCTCACTATTTCCAGGTGGTAGTGGGTTCGTATCCTTGGGCTGACCAACTAATTGTACTAACAGTATTTCGGATGAAAGCTTAAACCTCGTGTATGATGTTATACTTTTGACACGTTAAAGAACTACGGATACTTCAAGATCATGGACATCTTCTGTATCATTCTCTTTCCCCAAAACAATTTAAATGACTAAACCCATCTGAGGACCATCTGGATTCTCCGAAGGCGAGAATAAATAAAAGCATAATCAATATAAAATAGAAGGTTTTAGTCCGCTGAGTGGTCACGAATACCAATGACTGTCTCGTTAGGGCTAACACACACCTGGTCTAATATTGACAAAGCACGTGAAGGAAAATTTTAAATATTTTGACATAAGGTAACCAATTGAGCTGTACATGTTTCCCAAGAAACTAAGAAAAACCCATGTTTTCTTGGTAATTTTTTAGGGTACTTCTAAAAATACAAAACAATGATAATCTTGATGTTATTGTTAAGCTGATACAATGAAAGAAATACAAAAATGTATCAGGTTATTAATAAAATCCCAAGTTTTCCCTTAAGATCATTCGTTACTAGCCCACCATACGATATGCTGCGGTGCGGCGCGATAGGAGATATTACTTTTCTGTACAAGGCAACTACATCATAAGTCAAAAGAAACAAAAAATATTTAGACTGTTTCGAACTGTCGAGAAAATAAAATCATCCATCAAGAGGCAGTTATATGAATATTTTATCTCCTGATTGCCGGATATTGTGAGGATTCCTCTTTCCTTTACTCAAAATATATTGCCATTTGGAAACAAAAATACAATTACAGAAGCCTTACAATGTTTTTTAAGTAATGAAAATGTCTAGTTACAGACAAAACAGTAATATCAGTAATATTTGAAATGACGTGATCTATGATAAATAGGCAATAGCAAAAACACATCAGCCGCTGGAATTGTTACGGTTATTTTGTTACTTTTCAGTGAAAAGTTGACTGGGAGCATTTGCCTTTAGAACATACTGTTGCCATTGTTGCTAAGTGTTATGAGCAGTGTATTTTATCCGTAGAAATATTGGTGGTTTAGAATTCGTAGGTTGTGAGTACAAAATTAACAATTTGAGAAACCAAGAAAAACTGTCCAAAAATAAGCTTAACCGATGGTAAAACAAACTTTTTCGCCTAATTTGGTCAACATGACAAGTTTCGATTAACATGAAAATAGGTGCACAAGAAGCGTATTATAATGCTGTTTTACACATACGAACGCAAGTTTTTCACACCTACAAATTATATTTTGCTTTCGTTACGCAATGCAACACAGAATTTTGAAGCGTGTGTTCTTAGGACTGTAATGGACATAATGTTAGTTAAATATCTCAATAAGCCCTGATTTATTAGTGATCCTAAACATACAATGAACAACAATCATCTAAGCAACGTCCTGAATGTGTCTTATAAAATTCCCATTCTGCAGTGTTATCAATCAATGTCCATACAACCAATAAGGCTTTATAATAAACATCGTCTTCGAATTGGATTTGCATCCAACATATTGTATTTCGTCCCAGTGGAATTTTCCAAGACGGCTGATCAACATTTTTCTGTTTCTGTCTGTACTTCGCGCGGAAAACTCCACAGATTGTGTGACATAAGTAATCAAGAAAATAAAGTCTCATAATAAATGCATGACTGTTGATACAGCACCACAGATTTATATAATTTAGGTTGGTCCTGCAAAGTACACAAAATGCTGAACTTTACAAAATGTAAATTGGAAAACAAGTTTGTTTGTCTTTTAAATTGCAAACCGCCATTGAGCTATAACAGCGATGGGATGCGTTCTGATCATGCATCGAATTCCGTTTTTAATAATTCAGAACAGAATTAATAGAATATTCTTCTTCCAAACTGTGCAATTAAGGTCTACACATAAACTCGTTCTCAATTTGTATATATCAGTTGTTCAAACTCACATAGACCGTTGTTTATTTGCGCTGAGCCAACGTTATGCTGTGAAGACTGCTAGATAACCCGACGTTAACCTCGTAAATGCCATACTAGAATGCAAACATCATTAGAAGATAATGGGTCATGTTTGTGTCTACGATTACACGAAGCGTTTTGTTATAATTATAAGCTGTTTACGAAGTAGGCATCCGCAATAAGTTATATGTCGGTTTGATTTAACGTTACATGTAGCACTTACTTTGAACACGTAGGCGTTTAGACAGATGTGTAGATATATGGAAGAATAATTTAACCAGTGATGTGGAATGATATCATTATATTATTTAGATTTTTAGATGAAAGCTCACTTTTGTTATGACATTCCAATATCTACAAACCAAACGTTATTAAACTTTGACAAAATATGAAAATCCAATTACTGACTTAAATAAACGAATGCATCACCAAGACTACAATGCTTATAACAATACCGACTTACATTTTAATCATAAGGCGACAACAATACACAATGATGTATATACATGTACAATGTGCTATATTTATGACGGTATTTTTCTACTGGCGTGAATCGCATGTGTACAGTCATATAGCAGCCTTCTCATTTCAATGATCACTCGAGTACTGGTACAATTTGTTTTTCCAGTCGTTATAAAATCCATTCACTGTAGGTAATATGGAGTCCATAAGAACTATGTGATACACGGACAATGATAGAAAAGTAATTATCAGCTACAAATCCGGCATTGTCCCGGTACATAATATGTTGTCCAGATTTTCTGGATTTTAGTTGAAGAATTAATGAAGAAATTGATCAGACAACGAAGTCTATCAAGCAGTTACACACTGCTATATTGTTCGTATGATAGGCATCTCCACGTATAATGTCCAATTTCGTAACGTCAGTACGTCAGACAAATTGAATCCCCCGGGTCCAGAGATTGAAGAGAAAATGGCCATAGAAAAACTCATAAATACATTCAAAACGACTATGAATCGTGGCCGAGACAGGGTATCAATTTGTTAAACGATGTACGTAACAAACTATTTAAACCTCATCGCAACTCCGGTGTTAAAGTGTGATCAAATACAACAACAGTGTAAATCTTAGATCGATTCTCTAGAAATAATTATAAATATACGTCGATATGCTTTCAATTAATATACTGACTACTCGTTCTTTTGTTTCAATCTTTCTGAGTTTATCTACGTCTCTTGAGTAATGATGATTGACATTTACCGTAAATATACGACACCAATGGAAACATAAAACATAACAAAATACATTCAATTGTAATAAAGGCAGATATAGTTTGACGTAAGTGAATTACTGTCGATCACCTATCTAGAGGGATACTATATAGTTTTACGACTATTTCAATAATTAAGTATACACAATGCTTTGAATATCACTAGGGATTGGTCTTTAAATGTCAAAACCTTCACCAATATTTTAGAAATACACAATGATTGAAATGGCATACGTGTTCAGCAGTCTACGGAACATTTATTAATTTGTTTCAACTACGTATAATAAATATGGCTGGATGCAAGATTTCTAAAACCTGTACGTTGACAAATTGTTGAATGAAATAAGCAAAACATGAAATACCCTGTCAACTGTCAATAATAGTTTTTCGGATGAGAGTTTTACGATGTCCGGGTGTAAAAACGTTTTAAATAATGTTTAGGACTTCATTTTAAACATTTTTTTATTTTATTGTACAGCCTTTAAGACAACTGCATATGAATTTTAAAACACTTGTATTGTCATTTAAGAGAGTAATTACTATTTTTATTTCCCTACACCCAGCGTAAGAACTTACTGCACAAAAAATGGAGTCAAATCCATGATAAATAAAATAAGTCCCCAACAGATGACACAATAAAAGCAAGACAATGTTTAAATATAGTGATAATGATTATTTCTTCAATCTAAAGTTTAAAAATGATTTTTGGTCTAATTATAAATAGATAAAAATAAAAATATTACCCTACCGTCCTTGAAATTAAGGTATTTTTTGTATATTGCCAATAAGTACCTTATAGATAAATGGCAATAAAATATGCACTAAACAATTGGCACTATTCCATGTTTTTCAAAATAACTTCAATGTTTGTGTAATATTTTAACAAAATTTTGAAAAGTTTTACCGAGCGGTTTTTGTAAATATACATTTCAGAAATCCATAGTAACCCGATTTTCATCTATTTACCACATATTCATTCATACAAAACTAAAGAAAAAAAAGAAAAACAATATTTTTCTCCAAATTACATGTACTCTATAAAACGATTTCACGAAGCCAAAACTTTGTTATATAACTAAAAAAAAATGTTGGCTCTAGTGGGAGTTGTACCCACGACCTATAAGAAATCAATCAATTTGTCATAAAACTACTGAACTTGAGAACTCTGCAAGAGGAGATTCTTTTTTTACACCCGGATATCATTAAACCTAATATCGTGTATGTTATACATCAGGTACGTTAAAGAAGCAAATATGCTTCTGGAACTGGGGCGGCATATTCTTTATCATTCTCTAAACTACAATGACTTAACTCTCATGAGGGTTATATGGATTATCCGATGGCGAGGATAAATAAAAACATAAACAATCAAATAGAAGATTTTAGTCCAATGAGTGGTCATGAATACCAATACCTGTTACATTATGTCTAATAAACACGTGGTGATATCGCTGGATTAGAATGTCGTAAGTACAAACTCGATGTTTTGAGAAATCTATGCGAAAATTAGCCTTTACTTATGGTAAAACAATCTCTTTCAACTTCTGTTTGGGCAACATGACGCGCCTTACGATGCAAATGTCAAACTACATGTATCAGTATGAAGTAGTAGTTACGATCTTCTGATTCTAAGTCAATAATATACTGCGGTACGGTGCGATAGGATATGATAATTTTCGCAGTACAACAAAAATCATAACTAAAAAAAACAAATATTCTGTTGACTATTTCGAACTGTCGAGAAAATAATATCATCCATCAAGAGGCAGTCATATGAATATTTTATCTCCTGATTGCCGGATATTGTAAGGATTCCTGTTTCCTATACTCAAGGTATATAGCCATTTGGAAACAAAAATACAATTACAGAAGCCGTACATGGTTTTATAAGTTATGACAATGTCTAGTTACAGACAAAATAGTAATATCAGCAAGATTTGAAAAGACATGAGCTATGATAAATAGGCAATAGCAAAAATATATCAGCCTTTGGTATTGTTTTTACTTTTCAGTGATAAGTTGACTGGGAGTGTAAGAGATTGAACCATATTCACATCAGTTTCTACTATTTGTTTTGAGCAGTGTTTTATATTTGTAGACATATCGTTGGCTTAGAATGAGACGGTCGTGAGTACAAAATAAATAGTTTGAGAAACAAGAAAAAGCTGTCCAAAAATTGTTCTTTGTATTACGGTAAAACAACCTGTTTCACCAGAAGTATTATCAACCTAACAAGTCTCGATTTACATAAATATAGTCTCATATGAAGCGCCTCGTAATGCTGATTTAAATATGTTTCAGTAAAACATACGACACTTTTATTCTAAGACAATGATATTTTTTGGAAGGTCTCGTTTTTGTATACAATACAATACAATACAATATATGAGGATGAAATGCAAGTAACGAGCATTCGATGCGTGATATAAATCTGTGTCATGATATGAAGGGATTGAAGTTTTAAACCAACAGGTTTTTGTTTACATACATCTGTTAACAATGGACTTATCGTTTTCCACCAAACATTATGTCGTTGTCATTACTAACTCACTACGTGCTTTAAACTACACCACTCATTGGCTACTCCAACAACGTTCGCGTTCAGAATCAGTTACTTATTTAAACAAAAGTTAATATGCCTTATCATGTTTACGAAATCCTTAGGCGTTCAATGTAAAACTACTGAGTAGTCGAAGTAAAAGTAACAAGTTTGGTTCAGTATGAGGCAAGATTCGCGAAGCAATGCTTGAAGGCATTATGAAATTGATTGTTAGAACAGTAAACCAGTTTGTACTTTATTTTTTCATTGTAGTGTTCTATAAAAATATCGAATATTTTAATTTTATTATAGTTAGTTGATTTAGATCTATAGATAATAAGCAATTAAAATATTACGACTAGATTTTTTCCTGCATCATTTCACTGTGCACATAATTATGCACTGTATACATGCTAAGTAATACAGCCAAACAGTTGGCTTTACTTTCGAACTGATTTATCTGAAACATTTGGCTTTACATGTAAGTCACTAAAGGTCATAGCACATTATTTGAACAGAAGTATATTCTAAACATATGATATTATATTCGTGACTTTTCTCTGACTTGTCTTTGAACCCATATGTTAATAAATGAGGTCTTTGAAGTTCAATTCAGTTCGTATACCGTAATCAGAACATCATTAAATATGAACTGATATCTAATTGATACACCACCGTCTATAATTAGAGATACGACATTGAACGCACGACCTTAATTCCTTGAACACACCTACCTTAATTAGCGTAGCTTCTTCCTTGGAATACAGTTGACGATCATTAGCTTGTTTTGAATCCGCACAAACTAGCGCCATACTATAGTTTCTTACGTTTATAGGGTCAATCTGAGGTTCAGTGATTAGTAACAGTTGTTTTTTTTCTTTTAGTTTCGTATGCGTATTTCTTTAGAACTCTCGCGAATCTTGTCGCAATGCTTCTCAATAGTTTATGCAATATATTCTTTATTTGTGATTTAATAACAACAGCAACAATAATTATTATTATGAATTTATGTATAGATGCAACATGATTAGGCTTTTATGATATTAAACGACCATTTGTTGAAGTTCGTTGGTGTGCAAACATCCGATCGACGTGAGATACTACATTTAGACTAATTGGGTAAAGCCTATGATGGGCATCTTTGCATATCCAATAAAAGTGGAATTATCAGATATGCACAATTTGTCAGTGATGTTTAGTACACAACTGGCCATGTATGTTTACTTTCCATTTATAAAAGTAACTTTGCAACATTTGACTAAACCGGTTCATCTTGAAAACATCACAATATACAGGGAACCTGATATGTATCAAGTCTAGTGTATATACAAACTTGAGACGAACATAAACCATACCGATGTTAACAAATGTACATTAAGTAGCGCGTCTTCTTACTTAGAGGAACAACCAATATTTGCCTGATCAAATAGAATCTTTATCCTTGATTCGTCTACTTTCGACAATAAACTCCGGTCAGCTGAAATAAGAATGACAGTATTAATCATGTAGAAGTTAAAGGTCAGTGATGTGTATGGTTTAGTAGGGAAGCGATTAGGAAAACGACTTATCATTAGCCCGCTGAACAACTATATAATGATTAAACATGAGAATATTGTGAGTACTGGCGTAGAGTATGTAAGTGTTTGGTCTAACCAATACAAAATAATTTACGTTTAAATATAAAGAGATCAGACAAATTTGTTCAAATTACACTTACCCGTGTGGTGCGATGGTCGAGTAGGTAACGCTCTTTACTACAGATTTAGAGGTTCCTTATTCAACTCTAGGCAGGGATATTTCTTTTTCTATGTAAATACGTTAATAAGTAAATAGCCAGTACTCCCATTGAGTGATCCGAATGGTTATGTAGCCTCATAACCTCAATATTATGTCGCCATTTGTCATTGACATATTGAATTACACCCTGACACTTAAGTCTTTAACAATGAAATATAGAACTAGAATCACTTCTCATGAAGTCGTTCCTCCTTGAATTCAACTGTCTTTAAAACAACTTGATATTCAAAACCGTGTGTGTCAGACCTCCTGATCGATTCCCCAAAGAGATGAGGGACGTCATTTAAAAACAAAAAAAGCATTATCGCTGAATGGCGTGTGAACTGCTTTGTAATCTGGGCAACTTGATACTGAGATACGTCAACACAATCGAGTAATTAAAGCAACATCGTGCGGTATGTCATATTACTTGTAATTAAAATAATTCTCAACAAGAGGTGAAATTCTTTCAGACAAAAATGTCTCAGATTACGTTAAAATTGACGTAATTATCAAATTTTTTGACACTTAATTATCAATAAACATTTCTCCGTCAATGAAGGACTCTTTGCCCAAAGATTCGTAACACGAAACATATTTGTGTTCGGTGCTAAATCGATGAATTAAAAATCGTCAAACATCTATCAAAATAATTATTGTTACTGTCGTGTTAGTACCATAAATACCCCCCTCATCAATCTTTATATGATGCATCATATTCCCATAGCAACTGCTTACAGCTCAGTATGTTAATGATCTAATTGTGGCCAATGTCACGACATGCTCTAATGTCACAATAACTGACAGCAGTTGAATGCACCTACAATGTATACATGTGTATAACTACATATAACTTCAGTACCTGGTGCACGGCGTTTTTCTGCAAAACTTATTCATCGTTTAACTATAAACGTTTATGTATTAATATTTGTAAAAAAACAAACCCTTTATTACACACTTCCCTAGCTTTAATTTTGTCAGGTTGGTGTTTCTCTTAATGGCACATTACACACTCCCACCAACATAAAGCGTCTTTAATTCTCTAGGAACTTCGCTTAAATGAGATGTTGCATGTTATGCAGTATTTACTCGGCCTATCCCAGAACACCTGTATCAATCTTTACACACAGTGTCGTATAATATTGAAATTAGCAAACAGACGAATAGTCTGTCAATATAGGGAGACGAAAAAACAAATGGATATGAAAAACCTGTACTCAACTGAAACTGACGAACCTGAAAGGTGCAAACGGATACATACGCAAACAAGAACTTTCACAGAACATGCACATAATGTATAAAGCCCATGCCATACTCTATGTATCCATATATACTGTTCTTGTTCGCCTAAATTTATATATTCGATGCAAAAATAAATGCCATATGTTCATGCATTAAGGTCATGGTTAGGCCAAATTATCGGTATTTTTATGGTAAATAGGTGTACATTAATGTTTATTTGGCTTATGTGGGGGCATTGCTCAGTGTGATTGTGTTGCGGTGTTTCTGATTTATGTACTCGGCTGGTTAGATTGAGTGCTACATGTACCTTCCCTACCTTTTTTGATGAATCAAGTGACCTAAACAATCCTCTCAGAGATGTGTCATTTATTAAAAATTATTTCAACGATATTCTGTTATTGTCTCTCACAGCATAAAAGAAACCTTAGGTTGCAGTTCTGTCAATGGTCAAATACAAAACAATACAACATTTAATTAACGCGATGTCGTTGGCCAGTTTATATGACGTGTTTTTACTTTAGGTTCACGTGTTACAGTTTGCCATTTGAATTGGATTACGACATTTCCCCTATAATTGATTCACACTTTGATAAAGAAGAGGATTGAATACTTAATAGGTCAATGATTTCAGATGACTTATACATGTATAATACTAAATGTAATGCCAACGTAGGCTGATGGATTTTTTTAACCGCGTTGCAGTTACATCTCAATGAAACCAATATATCTTGCTCATTATGAAGAAATAAAACCCTGAGAACATGAATGCATTGACTTATAAAGTCCCCAGAGAGTACAAAGCTACTCTTGTTGGTACATTTTAAAGTGCATGTACCGTTTATGTTTGACAAACGCTGGGACCATCTTGGGTTAGGGCTAAATCATTTTCAAAGTATTCTAACAACATTGGTTTTCTTCCTCCATGTGTGAATTTGTGAACTTAACTGAGAATTCTTATAATTTCGAAATCATTAGCTTGAACTACATGTAATGCGACAATTTGCTACTGATGGAGAAATACTAATAACCACCAGGCAATTAAACTCTCATGAAAGGAAAATTAATTTGATTCCAATGAAATGTAATTTGCTTCGTAGAACCTGACGACATTTAAAATTCCAAGACATAATTGAGCGACGATTTGTTGAGAATATCATCTGGTTTTTGGCTGTAAACTTGTCATCTCACGTTAATTACTTTAATAACGCACTCGTTTAATCACCACCTTTTGTGAACTACGTCCAATACCCTTAAGACAATCGACATTAAATAAATAAAAAATAAGTACATCATAAACGAATGATGATTATGATTAGAAGCGCTGATGATTGAAATAAGAATTGAAATGATAAAATTGTATTGTATTAGTTCCTGTATATCATTTTTGTCAATGAAATCCTCACTAAACATAGTGCACGTTATTTAGTCTTAGACCTGTGGCGGGCGGTGGTCTAGACTTATTATATGGGCTGATATATAGAGCTCCATAGTGCAATGTTAACGCACAAAATAGTGAGAATAGTTCTTGAAAAGTCAATGTGCTGCGACTACTGAACCGAATGTGTCATGTTTACACGTCAGGATGTTGATATGATATTCAATAACTTTAATCTTTTTCCCTGATATTTTTTCTGGCAGACAAACGCATCCACTAAGAACTTGTTGCTTCCATGAGAAGTGGAAAAGGCGGTATTTACCATCATGTACGGCTATATACATTGCGTTAGAACCAGTCGAAAACACTATGTAGATAAGTAAAGGGAATAAGACATACGACGACATTAACGATAGGAGCATTAGACGTATTTATTGATCATCTAATTAGGCTCATTACAGCGTATGCATCAGATATCTACAATGAAAAATCAAAGACATTGCTAAAATTGTATAGCTTTAGTTTCCACACACTTCGTATAGACATTTCTAGCAATATAGATTGTGCCTACGCCATGTTCTAGAGGGTTTTGTCGTATACAGACATAGCAGACAAGTCATTTAAAATTAATGTGGAAGATTTCGACTCGTTTGGGAGTTTTAAAGGATTATAACAACTTGAATTGAGTTAGGCATTATTCAACGAAAACTGTTGAATACCAACGATATTACAAAAACACAAAGGTTAAGCACAAGTCAAAGCATAATTAAGCAAGACAAAAAATGTCCAATTTACATGCATCAACGCAAAATTTATTGAATATGATCTGGTTAAAATTGATCTGGAAACACCAATGTGTTATCTTGGTCGTTACGTTCAAGCTGTATTAAATTCTGAAAAAAGCTGCACATTGGTTAATAAGTGAATGTCAATGTCAGGAACTTCGAGTCTTGCATTCAAATATTCGATTCATAATACTAGATATAAATATGCGTATTTTTGATTATTACAAGATTATAGGTGTGAATCAGTCTAACGATTGCTTTTGTAGTGTCGTCAGTTGTATGTTATAACTATATCACAAAACAATACTACAAACAAACTCAAGCGTTATTTGTAACTGAAACACAAAACAACTTAACCAAGTCAGAGATAAGAGTGTTTTTATCTAAGAGGGTGTGTGGTAAAACAGTTTACCATGTGCAGCAGGGCAGTTATCATACATTTGTACAAGGCTTAAATGAAGTGATTTCACTTTTTTGCACTATTTGCAGACTTTTCATAAACATCAGGTAAAGAAAAAATTACTTCATGGAACCAATAATGAAGTAATTCAATGTGTTATTTACGTTGAATAGTTATACATAAAAAACATGCAATGCGAATTACCAACTCAATGAATATGAATGATTGAAAACCATATCGAATTGTGGCAGTGGTTTAATCCAAGCAATAAGAACTTCAAACTGAATGACCCTGATTGAACAGCATATCAGATTGTGACAGTGGATGATTACGTATTGGAAACATTATATTATTTCAAATAGTTCTGTTAGGATCTCATGCCAGACTGATAGAGAACATATACCCAATCAAGCTATGGATTCCCTTGTGAAATTGATAGGCACGTGTTTGCAGCGAACAATAGTCTGCTTATTATCTGACTCATTAGAAGGCTATGTCTCTTTTTCTGTTGTCACGGTATGTATATCAATAGATGCATGCGCATCTATATTATGTTTACATTACACATAAATATATGATGTTTAACTCGCTCACCCTTTGTGTTCTTAGGACAATGTCTTAAGTAAAATATAGAGCATATAGGTATATTATACTTACATGAATAAGGTACATACAAAAACACTTCAACTACCTTTTAAAAAAACATATTTTACCAACACTATGTTTAGAACAGTTGGTTATGTGATAAAATAGCTGTTTAGAGTCGTTATGTTGCTTATTCATATCGACTATCTATAGAGAAACAAAAAAGGTATGATTAATTCCGACAGGGAAGGTAGCACTCAACCTAACAAGCCGAACACAGAAATCAGACACACCACAACACAACTACCCAGAACAATGCCCACACAAACCCATGCCAAAACGGCGACCAAATGTGGCACAACAACCCCGGGGCGTGACCTAGTAAAAACACTTAGGACAGTGACCTATCGTTATGCGACCTAAAGAGGAGGCACAACTACGACTTGACCAACTTTAAACAAGGGGCAAGGTAGGAATGGGGTGGGAAATAATATTACATACTCCTAGCAACTACACTGAACAACGCACACATAAGCCGAAGAAACAATTAAACCTCTCTTTTTAAAACAACTTCATTCAAATTTTCCTTGACCAGTTTTTACTGTACATTCCTACGAACAACAGCAAATGATTGTAACTCTCAAACGTCAACTGATGTTGCTTTACGGAGTTGGTTTAATTTTGACTTCCTCTAATGTACGATATATTTGTGAATAGAACACCCGGCGGCGGGGTTAGACGTTTCACTCCGTTTATATGTCATCTTTATAATAACATTTCTAGGGAAGACCGTTATTATGACTGCTGCAGCATTCTGGTGAAGCCATAGTCACACATCGTGGAAACGGAAACATTTGTGCCGTATGTATGAAGCCATTACATCAATATTTTGCTTATTTACCCAGACAAATCTCGTGGATTAAAAAGCTACTGACGTCTCTATCAGTAACATTGTCTTCTCATAGCTAAATATATTTTTATTTTGTCTTAAGTCATCGCTGAAGTAATGAATCAACCAAACCTAATGTCTAAAACTTCATTATAGTATCCGGACAAAATACAATAGTATGAAAGGAGACAATAAACTGACATTTTTAGCGTAAAATAGTTTCAACAGTTGAGGGATAATGCTGACGTACGGAAATGCTGTTAAACATACTTTATAATATTTACAAATTAGTACTTTTATATGTCAGTAAAAACTGATCGGAAAATTAGGTTCAGATTACCATGACCCATTGGTGCGACGGTCGAGTGGGTAACACTCTTTATTACTGCTCTATCAGTTCCTTGTTCAAATGTTGTCCGGGGCAGTTTGCCATTTCTTCGCCTGTGCAAACACTTTAATAAGACAACATCCAGTGCCATGCATACTTACGTAATTAGTGATCGCATGATCATGTAGCCTCAATACCTCAATATTGTGTCGAGATTTGTGAAACCATGTCTTCAACAATGAAACATAGAACTGGAAACATTTCACGTATGATCGTTCCTCCTTGAATTCAACTGTCTTTAAAACAACTTAATTTTCAAAACCGCGTGTGTTAGACCTCCAGATCGATTCCCCAAAGAGATGAGGGACGTCATTTAAAAACAAAAAAACACATTATCGCTGAATGGCGAGTGAACTGCTGTGTTATCTGGGCAACTTGATACTCAGAGACATCAAAACAATCGAGTAATTAAAGCAACATTAGGCGGTATTTCATATTTCTTGTTATTAAAATAATATTTGGCGGGAGGTGACATTCCTTTCGACAAAAATGTCTCAGAAAACGCTTAACATGACGTAATTTGCACATTTTAAGACATTTAATTGCCTATAGAAACTAAAGAAACCTAGCACGAATTCGAATTTGAAAAAAAAAGAATTGACAACTTTGTGTTTGTTACTAAATCGATAAATTGAAAGTCGCCAAAAATCTATCAAAATTCTAACTGTCGTTTAAGTCAGATAAAAAATCGATTTTCAATCAGTAAGCACTGCATTAACTTCCTAGAGTAACTGATAACCTCTCCGCATGCTGACGATCTGATCTGCTAATGTCACGACATGTTCAATGTTCAAATCAACCGTCTACAGTCTATAGAATACAACTAAATATAACCCCAAACATGGTGCACGACGTTGACACGTTACCTGAAATCATTGAAGAATTTAACTATGAACCTATAAATAAACACAGACTTCCATTGCTTTAATTTTGACAGCTTGGTGTTTCTCACAATGACGCATTACGCACTCCCACCACGTTCAAATCGTTTCTTATTCTGTGAGAATTTCGCTTAAATATTGCATGTTATACAGTATATATTGCCTATCCTAGAACACGTGCATATAAATATGTAAATATAACACCTTCCAGACCTAGAGCACGACGCTGGCACGTTAACTTTATCATTGAACAATACTATCATACAAGGTATTTGTGAAGGACCTAAACATCTTTTAACTATGGACCTATGTTTGTAAAAGAAACACAGACTTCCTTTCCTTTAATTTTGTCAGCCTGGTATTTCTCAAAATGACACATTACGCACTCCCACCAAGTTCAACGCGTTTCTTATTCTCTGAGAATTTCGCCTTAAATGAGAAGTTGCATGTTATACAGTATTTACATTTGCCTATCCTAGAACACTTGTATACATCTTTACACAAAGTTCCGTATAATATTGAAATTAGCACTCACAAACCACAAACGAATTTCTGGGAAACTGTGATTATACAAAGACGAAACCTATACTCAACAGAAACAGACTAACCTGTTAGATGTAAACGCAAATGCAAACATACAAAAGTAAGGCAGACATACATTCACACCATCAAGCCTATACACTACTCTATGTCCACATTTGTACCTTTCATGATCGATGAAATTTATATATTCGATGCAATAACATTGTAATATGTTCATGCATAATGGTCAAGATTAGGCCAAATTAACCGTGCTACGTGTAAATTAATGTCATGTTGATGAAACACGTGACAAAGGCAATCCGCTTAAAGATGTTATTTTTACAAAAGCAAAACTATTTCAATGATTCCAACAACGATAGTCCTGCATTGTCTCTCACAGTTTAAAAGAAAACTTACTTTGCAGTTTTGTCAATGGTCAAATACAACGCAATACGTACAAACATTTAACAGTCGCGATGTTGTTGGTAAGAATATATGACGTTTTCATCTTTTGGTTTACGCGGTACAGTTTGAAGTATGTCATTTGAATAGGATTAAGACTTTTCCTTTATATATCCTTTATGCACATTTTGATACATGTAACGAATGGAATTGTGTACCAAAAGGTCAATGATTCAGAAGAATTATACAATAATTAATTTAATACTGACGTACGCTGATTGAATGTTTTAAGCCATTTGCTGTAACATTTAAATGAAATAAATATACATGCAGCGTGGTTAATATGAACAAATAAACTATTGAAACAAGAATTCATTTACTTATAAAGTCCCTGAGAGTACTGAGTAACATATACATGTACCATTTGTTGGTACCTCTTACATTGAATGTATCGTATTTTATTGAAGGACGGTGATACAATAGGGAATATTGCTTTAAAAATATTAACTTTTAGTGTTCTAGCAACATTGGTTTTCATCTTCAATGATTGAGTTTGTTTTTCTCTCACCAAGACATGAGTGTCAATGAACCCAAATTGAAAACCTTGAACCCTCGGGAGTAATTTATAATGCCATGCATTTGTAATTCTGCATGTTCTAGATGTTTAGTCAATCAACAACTTTAAACGGTTTGGAAATGTGTTTTTGTTAAACGTCTCACTTACGGAACAGTATCATATGCAATCCAACGACATGAATAAAGATATCATTACTATCGAGTCACATTAACGTCGACACCGGGTCAATGATCAGTCATTAGGGAGCCACGTACATTGGGGGTATTACAAAAAGGTCTTAGGGTACATGTATCACAAACCATTTTAATGACTTTTGGTGCATTTTCTTTAAGTTAAATGTTAAACTAGTAATAATAAGATACCGTGACCATTCGACTATGCCCACAGATCTACGATCAAATGAATTCGTACTGCATGTAATGCTATGTGATTTTCAAATACCTCCAGAAAGGTTAATATACACTTGTTTAAAGTTATTAGTACACCAACATGTAATGCGTTTATCTGTTTTATTATACATGATATCATGTTCATTGTTTGCATGTCTTCAAGCGAGTAGTATAGAAGCAATATCCAATTAAACGATTATTATAATTTGCCCGCTGCGAGAAGTGAACCGCGATTTTTTTTTGAAATTATGAAAAAATCACGTGCAAAATAAAGTCTCAAACTGTTTCATACACATTGTCCATCAATGCCCACACAAGGAAAACACAAAACATGAAGAATAACGATAACAGACCGTACAAGATAGGTTTGTGAAACATACACGCCTCATGACAGTAAATAGCCTATTGTCGCCAAGGTAACCACGTCCTTCACCTTTGACCTATCGACCTCAATATCAGTACGAGCCTACGCCTCATTATAAGCAACCTATATGTAAAGTTGTACAACCTAATATCCTGTATTTCGTATGGTCTGGACCAGTGAATTTTGTGTGTTCAAAGTTCATGGTGTGTTTGACCTTTGACTCGAATGACCTTGCAATTGAGTCGGGTCGCCTGTAAAATATGTTTTATCTCCACTTAAACTTTAAGAATCCTATGTCTACCCGTTTTGGAGTTATTGTTGGAAAACTATTCGGCATGTCGACCGGCCGACTATTTTCACGTAACGCTATGTACTGTGTTGGTGTACTTATAACATTTAATTAGTGTATTCATTTGTTGAATGTTCTGCCTGGTTTGGGTCTTATCGTGTCTTTTATATTCTCTCACAAGCAGCTGACAACACATATTAATTACTGTTACACTTCATAACTATGTCTTTACGTGACATTATTACATTTGCTAGGTCTATGGAAGATGAACGCACATTTGTTCTTTCGTTCCATTTTTCGACGTGTTATCTTATCTGAGAATTTTTATAATTTCGAAATCATTAGCTTGAACTAATGCGACAATTTTCTAATAACCACCAGGCAATTAAACTGCCATAAAAGGAAAATTAATTTAATTACAATGAAATGTAATTTGCTTCGTAAAACCTGACGACTTTCCAAATTCCAAGCCATAATTGAGCGACGATTTGTTGAGAATATCATATGGTTTGGGTTGTAAACTTGTCATCTCACGTTAATTACTTTGATATCACACTCGTTCAATCACCACCTTTTGTGAACTACGTCCCATTACCTCAAAACTTTAGAATGAGGTCTCGAAGGTGATTTTGGTGTCAGTTTATCTAATGAATTAAACTTGGCATAAGGTCGAGCGGTGGGCTTGACGTAGGATATAGGTTTGAATTTAGAGCTCTGTTATGCACTGATACACAAAACCTCGCTTTACCCAGCGTTATGAATGAGTGAGTGAGTGTGAACCTGTGAGAATAGGTATTGCACAGTCAATGTGCTGAGACTATTGAACCGGTTGTGTCATGCCTACACGTCGATATTTTGATATGGTACTCAATAACTGTTATCTTTTTCCCTGATATAATTTCTGGCAGACAAACACGTCCACTAAGTACTTGTTGCTTCCATGAGAAGTGGAAAAAGTGGTATTTGCCATCATGTAAGGCTATATATATTGCGTAAAAAACAGATGAAAACACTCTGAAGATAAGTATAGGTAATAAGACATACGACGACATCAACGATAGGAGCATTAGACGTATTTATTGATCATCTAATTAGGCTCATTACAGCGTACGCATCAGATATCTACAAGTAAATCAAAGATGTTGCTATATTGTATGGCTTTAGTTTCCTCATATTTCGTATAGATATTCCAAGCAATTTAGAGTATACCTACTTTTTATTCCAGAGGATGTATGATACAAACATAACAGATAAGTTACTAGGAATGAATGTGGAAGATTGCGACTCGTTTTGGGCGTTAAAAACGGATAATAACAAATTGAACAGTGTAGGACATCATTCAACGAAATCTGAAGAATACTGGTTGACAGGCACAAACAAGTTTACAAAAATTGCTTAAGCACTAGCCAAAGGATAAAAATAAAAAAAGATAAAACAAAGTCCATGTATCAATACAATACAATACAATACGATACAATATTAACCCGCGACTTTGATTGCGAATTGGGTTTTCACAACACATTAAAGCTAATGTGTTGTGGAAACCCAATTCGTATTCAAAGTCGCTTACAATAATAATTAGTACTAGTTGTATTCATTTCTGAAATAATACCTCCAAATGTGTTAATAAATGAATGTGAATGTCGGGACTTCAAGGCTCAAGATTCAAAGATATCGTTGATAAGTATTAGTAACCCCATTGAGAGATTCGAGTGTTTTTAACCTATTTAATTTTGTATAAATGTTCCAAAGAGTGTGTGTGGTACAACAATTCTCCATGTGCAGTAGGGCAGTTATCATTCATTTGTACAAGGTTTCAAAGAAATTATTTCGCTATTCATGCACTATTTTACAACCTTTTTTTCATAAAAGTTGCATAAAGAAAATATTATTGCATGAAACCATAATTAATTAATTCAATGTGTTAATGAAGTTGCATAACGAGACATTAAAAGCAAGCAATGTAAATAATCAACCCAATGACTCTGAATGATTGAATAGCATATCGAATTGTCACAGTGGTTAAAGCCAAGCAATAAGAGCTTCCAACTGAATGACCCTGATTGAAGAGCATATCCGATTGTGACAGTGGATGATTAGTTATTGGAAAGATTATATTATTTCAAATAGTTCTGTATGGATTTTACGCTAGACTGATAGAGAACATATACCCAATCAATCTGTAGAGTCCCTTGTGAAATTGATAGGCACGTGTTTGTAGCAAACAATATTGCCCTTATTATCTGACTCGTTCGAGGGCTATGTCTGGTTCTCTGTTGTCACGCTATGTATATCAATATATTCATACATAGCTATATTATGTTAACATTATACATGCTATAGTCTATTTAACTTATTCACCCTTTGCATTCTAAGAAACAATTCTAAATCGAAATATAGAACATAGATCTTTGTTATGCATAAGGTAAATACAAAATCGTCACGTCTTCAAGATTTCAAACACCTTTCAAATAATCCAACTTTACCATTACCAATTATTCGAAGAAAATCGGCATATAAATACACATTTAGCCGTTTACATACATAAAATGACATAGTTAAACAACATTTTAGGAATAATGGTATATGTGATATATCTCTTAAATGACTGTTTATAGTGGTTGAGATGTTGATTCAGATAAACCATACATAGAGCAACAACCTCCCGTTAACAATACCTCCATAATAACCCTAAACAGTTTGTTACATACCTATGAACAACTAGAAATGATTGTAACTCTCAAAAGACAAAGTAAAAGGTTATTGCTGTACGGAGGTGGTTCTATTTTTAATTCCTCTATTCTATATATAATAATATATATAATCTATATATAATTTAAGACAGAACACCCGGCGGCGAGGTTAGACGTTTCACTCCGTTTATATGTCATCTTTATAATAACATTTCTAGGAAAGACCGATATTATGACAGACTGTAGCATTCTGTAGAAGCCATAGTCAAACATCGTAGAAACGGAAACATTTGTGCCATATGTATGAAGTCATTACTTCAATATCTTGCTTATTTTCTCAGAGAAAGATCTATTGACGTCTCTATCAGTAACACTGTCTTCTCATCGCTAAAATATATTTTTATTTTGTCTTAAGTCATTGTTGAATTAATGAATCAACCAAACCTAATGTCTTTAACATCATTATATTAACTTCGTGTCTATAAACATCATTTTCTCTGGACAAAATACTAGGGAAAGAAACATTTTAAGGAGAAAAGATCCTGGTATTTATAGAATCAATACTTCACTTATTTCAATAGTTGCGGGGACAATTCTGAATTAAGTTAAAATATTGTGTATATATTATGGTTATACTTATTTGGATCAGTTCAATAACACGCTTTGACAAGGAGGTGTGTAATATTGTAAAAAAATATACTAACTTATCAATGGCTATATAACGCAAATAAATGTGATATCTTCCTTTGTCATACAACACTATATACATGTATCAAGGACCGCAATGGAAAATGGTTTCTTTTAAACCTTTTTGTGTAATCTATGACATTTAAAGAGGCATTCCCTATATTATTCTCTACTATCACATTAAATGAGCTAAATGTACAAAGCACTATCAATTATCATAATTTGTCTGGAGAACGTGTGCGCAAATATGTCTCTATAATGTCAAAAATATTTTCGAATTACCAATAATAATTTATCGCTTCCAGCGATTTATTATTATGTGGTTCAAAGAAAACGACACGTGACTATTTTGGCTCGTTACTGTTATATATTAAAAAAAAATCGGTAATTGGTGGGAGCTTTTTTGGAAGATTCGAAGAGTTTAGGCAATAATGATTCTCATCTTATATGTAACATTCGTAAATCGATTTAACGATCAAAGTTATAGGAAACACCTCTTTAATGTTGATTCGACATAGATATTTTATTAATGCATGTTAACATTTACTAAGTTTGTATGTTTCAATATTATGATTACCATGTAAATTGCTCAATTTTATATCGAAATAAATCTATCTATCTACATTATTAGACTCGTAATTATAAAATGATCGTCATATGAGTTAAGAGTGATGCTCTTGTTACATAATATTTCAGTTACAATACATGCCAATTTGTCTTAATTTAGATATATTGAGTAATAAACACGGTTTACTTGTTATTTTTACATGAGTTCTAATTGGACATCAAATTAAAGTCAACAAAGATGTATAATCTTAGATTAAGTGAAAAAAATGTTCAACCGTTAGTGAGTATCTAAGTCGATGATTCGTATTAAGAACGGTTAATATTAATAAGCGAATATGAAATTGATGGTACTTTTTCATAATAGACATGTACAACCAAAGCGGAGAGTGGAAAACGGAGAGTGGAAAGTGGAGAAACGACCAGGGGTTTTCTCATTACTCCCAATAGCTTGTATAAAATTATAATAATGTAAACTGCGTTCAATTTGCTGTGAACTGCCTAAAAATAAGGTATTATTCTAAACCACTGAACATATTTTTAGCAAACGATGAGGCGTGTAGCTTTGATATTTTGCAAGGGACATCGGTATGTATTCCCTATCCGTATAGCCTTTGATATCGTTATCCAACCGTAGTCTCTTGCGCATATCTAGTAGTTGGTTCGGTGGCCACTGTAACATTTAAAAGTTCCTTTTAAGTAAATGCATAGTCATGATATTCTACAAACTCAGAGAGGCTGCGTAATTGTTATTGCTATCATAATATTTCTCCTACTTTCAGGATCCATCTTTTAATTTCAATCGTAAGAATAAGTGTAACTCGATAGTATGTTTATGTTAAAGAAATTCTCTCTAAAACTATTGGTTTTATAGCACAGGAGATGTCAATAAGTGTACCATGCGTTGCACGAATTTCTCGAACGCGTTCACGGATAACCGCTTTTCGGCAAGCATGGGGCAGAATACAGGTATAATATTTTAAGGTGATTCGCTAGTGCTGGAGTTTTCTGTACAAGGTATATCATACCTGTTATATTTATGAAGAGCACATTTACGACAATCATTTTGGAAAACCCCAACCGGGGAAGTAACACAATGAATCAACGTTTTGCATCCGTTGTATACAGCCTCGGATTTCGCGATATTTTAAAGCGTGTATTGGTAAATATATTTACAGTTTGAACTTGTATATATTCTTCAGAAATAATTGCAAAAAAACCTTCCCCCAAGATGCTTGAAAATCAACTATAATCTTTTTTTGCACTATTTGATCTCGGTTTGCAGACGTTCTCAATACTCTTGCCAAGTAATTGTGATTTTTTAACTACTGTCCATTTCAAAAGTGGTGAATCACCTTAAACGGATCTAATCTTGGTTTACGAAATATGTTTAGGCAATTCAACTTTAAATAAATATTAATCATCCTTGAGAACTACGCTCTTAAATAATGCATACACAACGGTTTTAAAGTTTATGCATTTAATTAAATGTTTACATGTAAAATAGTTGTACATGATGTTTTTTTGTGTCTTAATCATATCTTTGAATAGCACTTTTAACAATTGAATACATGGATATGCTACATGAATAGCATAATAATTTAATACCATATAATATTACGTTCTATGCCCCGGTATCTACTGATGCTGGAGACATATAGCAATGCACCAGCCCATCCGTTACAAAATGTTGAAACTCAATTTGTTTTTACATTTCAATTGCTGGTGCTATATGTAACGTACTGCGAAAATGGAATTTTGTGAAGTTTTCAGATATGGCATTCATTGTTTTTTTACGGCCAAATACATAGCGAATTCTGGAAACTGGACTCTCGTCATCAATAACATGAGGGAGAGTGACATGTATGATATACAACAACTTCTGAAAAAATGTAAAGGCATTCTATAGAGCCTCAGCAACAGAGAAGTAAGATGTTCATTCTCATTGAGCGACACTGAGTGATTCATATATTATTTTGTTTGGCCTTATTTAGAATTGAATAAACTTTTGAAACCAACCCGACAGTTTTTCTCCGTTTTGCACTTTCGTTTTGCACTTTCCACTTTGGTTATACATGTCTAATAACAGTAGAGGCAGTTTGTAACGATTAATATTGAAAATGATTATCAAACTAAGCATGCCCCATTTGTTATTTACATCTATTCAGGCAAATGGTACTTAGTTGATAATAATGCTCACAGGACGCTCCGAGAATATAAGTTTTATAACTTATGAGCGTTTGTTATAAAGTAAGCACAAACGCATGCATGAATTTAATATGACGTAAAGCCTCCCAAAACATTTTTAAAAAATTATAAGCAAATACAAATAATTTAGCTCATCTGCAACGTACGTTTCACACATCCAACAACTACCTGCGTTAGATAGGCGTTACCTTACTCCCTCACATCCATTCCCGCGTTTTTGAAAAACTATAGAGCTATATAATTCTACAAATGTCTTCCAAAAAACAAACCGACACAAAACACACAGGTTGGGTTGTAACATGTAACCGTGCCTTCACAGATCGTATTGTTATATTTCATAGAGACTTAGGACCATTGTCTCATCGTTGTACATAACGTAAAACAAATTGTTATTAACAATCTCAACCGACTCCAGCCTTTTTAGTATTTTATCCTTTGGGAGAAAAAAGGACGATTAAAATGTCAACTACTTGTCAATATTTTTTAACCTTTCCATAAATCAAGTGGACAATCAAATCGTGCCGTTGTCAGTTCGGAGATGAATTCGTTAACTAAAACAAAATTGGCGCATTGCACGTTTTTAATTTCATTTTCACATCTCAAGCACAGCCATGTAACATTATTTCCTGTGAGATTTGTTTCAATCTAACATAAAAGACGTGCATGGTGATTTGTATTCAATTTAATTTCTAAAGCTATTTTGCCCTCAACCAATGCGCAGTTCGCTGTCAAAAAATCAGCAGTGCTCATGTGGAAATTATATTGAATCACAATTCTGACCGGTCATCTATTACGGAGATCAAATGTTGGAATCAGAGTGGCAGACTAGAAGTATCATATTCGAGGATTTCGCGAGAATTTGCTACATCGTGTATACACAATTAAAGCGCTTAGAATATTTATAATAGTGTTAAACAGACTTGTTTGGCCAATTAGCGGGCTTTTATTCTTCGCATAGTCATTGTAGAAAGTTATAATTATCGAAATAATGCTTAAATTGTTCAAGAAGAGCTTGCGTCTGCGTGAACACAGTTGCTTATACTCGTAGTTTACATTAAGCCTTGACACATTGTGTTTACTGTAAATCGTATTCACTATTCATACCATGCATACTATAATGATACGTTCTCGTTTTGTTTCTTTCAGATCAATGAGAGTTGTCTGTAGAATACAAAGCAAATTGAATAGAGTGTTCAGCCTGGAAGATTATAGTCGTTTATAAGGTAGGTTGTTTAAGTAAACTATATATAACAATGTATGTTATTAAATAATTAAATAAACCGTATTCTACATGGCAAACTATTTCAAGTGTATATTTATTGAATATTCAAAAGTTTTCACTAGCAATTGGTTTCGGGCATGTACGAGAGGTATTCAACTGATTTATGAACACAACATGAACGCCGATTTTGCAATATTGAATCAAAATATTTGAAATATCTCTTTTAAACCATGTGAGAAAACGTTTTAAGTTCAAAATTTGATCATTATATAGTGTATCTTTCATTATGTTAAAGCTTAAAACAACAATTTAGTAGACGATATTGTTTTTCTGTTTTAAGACAAAATGGCCTTTTTATAAGCATCAAGAAAGTAAGCAATAAAAGGAATTTAAGTCGAATAATATTATTATGTATGCATGTAGTTGGTGAGACCTTGTGAATTTGTGCCGAATGTCATAAAATTATTATACAATTTGGGACACATGCGCTTTATTTTGTCCAAACCCTCCTAGTACACATGAGTGAGCAATAAGACTTTCACCGCCTAACGAATCATTCTCGTTTTCAATAAATGTTACTACATGAGCGCTTTTGCACAAGGAGCATTGTTCATTCTACAATGTAACACATGTTCATTGTATTTTCATTCTCGTGACAAATATGTGTTGTCACATAATTCGGTAATTTATCACGTGCGCTTTTAGTTGAACTGAATGCAACGTTTAGCATGGAGAAATGGCGTTGAACGAAACAATACATGCACACGCTACAAAATTAATTGCTATCGTTAATGAATGGAGAACAAACTTTGACCAAACCTCTTGCAGTTTAATGTAACGTTTGTGATTATTGATGTAAATTTCATATGTGAAATCACATCCTATGAACAAAGTAGACTATATTTTTTGTTAAGGTAGCTGTATTTGACTCAGCTGCATACAGTAGGTTCTTTAAAGTGTAATCATATATTGGTACCGTGGCTGTAATTGAACCCAACCATTCTGACCAGATAGTAAAGTTAGTCAACAAATACCAGCACGTAGCTTTCTGTCATTTTTTGTAATAATTGGCAATGAAAAACAGTGTTTGATTGAAATAAATTAACGCGATTAAATCATAGGCACTTGGCTTTTTCATTTACACGCATCATTCGGTGTAGTTATAGGGTACGATTGTATCAACGTTTAACAACACATAATGCAGCAAAATAAACAAGTTTTTCGACTTCAGACTGGCATTCTTCTAAGGTCAAATTATCTGTTGTCCGGTAGTAAACGTTTGTGCACATTTAGCAGTATTACATGTATCAATATTCTTGTCACAGTTGGCCGTATCTTCGTTTCACAATCAGTGTGACACGTACTGTCAACATCAATATCAAAAACCAAATCGGGAAGACAGCACATAACAAAAACATCAGCTACAAATATAAAACACAGATTACAAGTGCAAATCACGAACAAATGATACTGGACAGCTACGGAGCATCGTCTCTTTGCACTTCGACAGCCTGTCAAACATCACAACAGTCAGACTCACCACAGACGGCAACACATCACAAGGACAACCTATATAGCGGCACCACCGACACAGAAACAATTTCATGCTTTGAGCTAAACAAAACAGTCTGAATGCTTGACGGCAAAAGTTCATAAAGTTAACAAGTGAATACATTTATAAACATACGTGTTCATGCAGTTTAATATATACAACATCAATTTGTAAGTGTTAAACTGGTCAGTTCTCAGATAGCAATAACAAAACAAACTACAGCTTTATAGGTCATATTTATAAGCCAATACAATTTCTTGAACTTGAAAATATGGGTTGCAGTTAACAATAACAAAACAACACTAAATTCTTAGGATCTATCTTCAATGAACTAATATAATTTTATGGCCGTTTGACTCGTGATGTCAGTAAGATTAATATATGAGATAGAACATAACCAGGGTATGATGTTAACTGTAGGCACACGGATATAAACCGTTACGGCATATTATGTAAGGATATCAATGTATATATTGCCGATTCTTTTCTTTCGGAACTTTCTTTGACACCTACTTGGCAGTTTGATTCTGTATTTATATAATAGTCTAGCTAAGATTTATTGACATGTTTGATTTCGTTCGACTAAGACAGTCTTGGTACATGGCCACACAGACACACACAGACACACACAGTAACGCATGCCCAACAAGTCATACAGCACAATGCTCTTCAGTAATAGTGTTTTGCCTTTAAAAGTGATTGCAATGCACTAACGATAATATAATAAGAGTTTCTTAATTACACCATTGATCAATTTCTTTGTTACTGTACTTTATGTAAATGTGCTTATTTAGATTTCAAAACCGGCTAACCAGATCATGTGGATTTGAACAACCTTTAGAAAAAGCGCTTAAAATTAAATTCTGCAACAATGTTTGTTTTTCTACTATCCAAACTGAAGTCTTGTTATACAAGGCCATACCTGGTCAATCTGCTATCTTCCTCATTAAATTGTATGTTTAAATTGCTTTATGACATAATCAAATTGCATATCGCGCCTTCATCTTAAGGTAGCACCTTTAAGCAGTATTTTTAGTGAGAAATTATTTTTCAGTTAGAATCTTGTTATTCCGTCAACAACTGCACATTGGCTTGGGTTGCAACATGTTTGATTGAAACTAAACATCTCGGGGCTAATTAATTTTGATCACCGTCAAAGTCTCTGGGAACGGCAATTCGACGGCCTAATGTAATAGATATGAAACAATCGTCAAGCGACGTTGTCCAGTGCAATGTGAATTGTTTGCATTATTTCAACCATCTTATGCTTGTTTTGCTTGCAAATGAATGAATACGTTTATATCTGAATACAACTGGGTACTTTATGATCAAAACATTTACAAAACATATCATAGATGTTTAGCTGTTTAATTGTTATGAAGGTTCTCAATGCAAGTTAAAGCTTTTCCTATGTGTTTTGACAAAATAGTACCCTGGACCACTGACCGTAGAGACACCGGCCATACCAAATGTAGATGAAACTTGTTAATTGAGGAAACAACATAGCTAGTAACCGTAATGTGATAAACCTGCATTGCTTACTTCCTTTGTATTCATGAAAGTATGTGATTTATTCACTGTACTATATTAACGACAAAATGTTTACATACAAAAATAAAACGTTTGCTAGCGAACATTTATTACCAGCACATTTTGTGTTAATTCCGATTCCGACTTGATATCGTTTATGTTTTCAAAAGTTATTGAAATTGCGTTTATTACATATTTGTTGACCTGCCATGTACATTGGATGTCATTAGGTGTCATGTTCCGTGCCGTTCTATTCCTGTCTCTGTTTATCTGTCGCGACATTCAGAGCTCACTTGGACAAAACGATATTGTCATCCCAGGAGGAATAGTTTACACGTCATTAGCTCATTCATTAGCAAATTGCAAAGCTATTATAGTGAAGTATTGTTCTGAACAAAGGATGCCTATGCATTGGATGCACATTGATTGTCATAAAAGGGAATGCAATATTAACCAAAGCATAATGTATACGAAAGCATTGATGCCTGGACTTTATTTGTATCTTTACTTGGAATTGAGCAATTCCTGTTTTGTTACCGATTTAGTTATTATGTTAACCACACATAAATCACATTCAATAAACGCTACGATGTAATATAACATCAAAACATTTTATTTTGTCAGTGATCATGCGGGGGGGGTTCGAAAACAAATACAACTCTATGTTTATTTTTGTCATTTCTGTGTTTGCATGTGTCAAAAAGGTGTCTTTAAATGCCCAAAATAACCTTAAAGTGATACCTCAATACTTTCTAAAGATGTTTAACGTAGTGTAACACATGGCCATATACATGCTCACTGTTATAACATTGTAAGCAAGACTGAAACAGAAATATCATCCATGCGCTTCCTGAAATTCTAAGAAACCAATAAGTGTTACTCATATTCAGTCAGTGAATAATGCGATGTAGTTGATTTTCTCTACGTACCAAGGTCCTGCTATTCAAAAACACAAACTCAGTGAATATGAAACTAGTTGGTTATGCAGATAGCTTGGGCTGAACACAACGTGAGATATATAACTTAAAAGCATCGAGTTGTTAATGAAATTGAGCATAATGTCCTTTTCAAATAAACTTGCCTATTTGCACTAGGCTTCTACTGTACAGTATACACGTGTTTAAGTCCCGTGCGATTAGTTCCTATTTTCATTTTCCAGGAATCTTATGCATTCAGTTATATTGCGGTACATGAGTGCAGGCGAACAAAAATTATTTTAATCTTAAATTTAATAATAATGCAAATTGCATTGTGAAACGAATATTTTAATGACCACTTTCTGTGAGTTCTATTGTAATTGGTTCGTTCAATATAATGTTAGAGATACAATTGAATGTCTTTTCGAACAAACCTCGTATAATGACATTGTTTTACTGATAAAAACTATCCCGGACTTTTATGATACAGTTACAACACCGTTAGGACATTCTCGAATTAATGTATCATTAATATCTCGTTAACACGCCGTTTTGTGGACATCTATAACACTCAACTTACCAATTGTATGCCTAGGAGAAACAGTATTGTTTGGATTTTGTCGAGGGTCGAGAACAATTTAAATAGACACATGTACGTATATTCTTGACGAAATGAGTGCATTTTGACTTTATTTTGTATAATTCATTCTCGTTTAACCAGCGTGTTTTTCCTCCGTAATACACTCCGGTATAAAACTAACCTATCCCAGCGTGGTGAACGAACGTCTCAACCAATCAAATCCATTTCGTTCATTTCCTTATAAGGCAATTGATTAAATTCCGTCACGGGTGTTTTCCAAGGATCCCGCGTCAATCGTCCAATCAAAATCGACGTTACATACAGAATATAAACCGACAGTGTTTGAATTTTATTTCCGACTATTAAATTGACGTATGAAAAAAAATATTGTGATATTTTTGCATTGATGATCAAAAGAAGATTTTACTATCATTGCACAACATAACTGGTTATTTGGATTGAAACTAGCGGTAGTTCGTCTTACAAAAACAGAATTGACCTTTAACGTCAGCACTCCACTCGACTCGCCGTTTTTTTTAAATTTTATTTCCGATAAATATTTTTCGAATCACCGGTAGATCTACATTTGCATTTGAGAACCGATATCAGGTTATTCTCTTATTCTTCATACTTTTTATACACCGAATTCGATTCAATATGTTTCAACAAACAACTCGGCATTTAATTTCAATCACCGTTCGCTAATTAAATAATCCATGTTCACAATTGTGTTTGTTTATAGAAATATTCCCGCGGCTGTCGTAACACGCGTTCTGATTGGACAATAGCGGGAATACACTAGTGACGCAATAGAGCTATTTTTAGATTTGCGAACGATATATGGGGTCTTGTATCAGAGTATAGTCTAGGGACTTGACTATACACTGATTCATAAGAATGGTATAATTGTGTTAATTTAAAATACTGTATGTAGTACATTGTACACAGTACTATAGAACGAAATGTATTGTCATCAGTTTCAAAGATTTGTTATATACATTGTGTATGCTTTGTTAAAATGGTCATATTTTTAAGTACTACATCGTTAAGGCCTCGATCCTCCAATTAAAAGCGCAATGTCTTTATTGCAAGTAGATAGAGTACGAATAATTTCTGTTATTTCGATATAGACAATGCTGATCTATTGTGTAAAGGTCAGTTATGTGAGTGATTAATCGTAAAGACAGACAACTGGTATGAAATTGCTAACTGTGCAATATGACACCTCACTGCTGCTATATTCTGGTTAGTACTTCACTCGTCTAATAGCATTGTGATAATACACATTAAATCTAGCGTTGCTGACATCCCAGAGCAATTGGTTTATATATAGCAGGGACATACGAAAATGCTTATTGAAATCGATTATAGTGGTCAGCGATGCGATTACAAAATAATGCATGCTGATGGGATGTCAAACACAGCGCTGGCCTGTAGAATTGCATTAAATTTTCAAAAGAAAATAAGCCCCCACGTTGAGACTAAATGCATTTAACGTTATCTTAATACAAGGAACTATAGATGTCAGCGATTATCCGGACTCGAGTACATATATATTAGGACGAAAACAGCATCCTATTCAAAGACTGGCATAATGATATGTATCAATGACTTATTGGTCAAATGTCTAACAGAATTGGTACAACTTTGTTTGATTTCTTAACATTCTTTCATATTACAAGTCCAGTTTCGGTTTGTTATCAGGTATATTGATAAATATTCAAGGCATTCGTGTGAGTTTTGCATTTATAGACTGTCCCACGTCTTTTATAGTATCATTGTTAAACAATGCGTTACAATCCAACATAACATTTTGTGTACATTACACGTGTCAAAATGTGTTAATCCTATACATTTCAAATGATATAAGTTGTACTGTACCTGCCCAGCTCGTGTTTGAAATGTAAATGAAAAACGAAGCACAAACTACTGCTGGAGAATATTGTGTGTTTCCTTGCCGTTTGCAATATAAGCAATGAATGGGTTGCTTATAATATCTGCATAAAGAGCAATGTCTGAAAGTTTGGATCATTTATTATTTATTCGCTTTGTTTCTTAGAACTAGTGAGATTAACTTACTTACATTGTATATGTTCAGGAGCATCGTCGTCCATTGCAATAAGTGATACTCTTTTATGAACGATGGTATAAGAATACTTGATTGCAATAACTCATATACTTGCATAATGATTTCACAATTGCTCAATTGATAAATGGTTAACAACTGCTGCAAAAATACATTTCTCAATTCATTAAATTACGGATGCACAACTGTTGCAAAACAATGATATCCTCGGATGCACATCAAATACATGATGTGTTACCAATTAATAATTTTGACTGATGATGATATAGAAGTTAGTATACACATTGTGTGCTAAATGGAACTGACACTGTGTCAATTGAGTCTTGTGATGGAGTAATATATTCAACTTATTAAGGTTCGGATACATGTTATTTCACTGATAGTGTGTGTATGTAATTCTCTGATTCAGTGCTCATCAGCTTGGTTTATAGAAGATGGTATGAAACATTGGTAAAATCATGTACAACACACAGGCGCATACATGTGGCTTAAACAGTGAATATGTTCATGCAGGCAATACAATGACACTAAAGCATCCCATTATACGGGTTATTTTGTATTCTAGCTTAATAGTCTGTACTTAATCAGTCCGAAATCCCGAAGGACTTGCAATAGAACAAACATCAAGTGTTGACGTACGTGTCCTGGATTATCTGGATATCGAGTATTGGGCTTAATGTGTATGGATACTTGGTATGTTATGTAAGAGACATTTCGGAATTGTCAATGTTCTTGCAAATCCATCGTTGTTTCACTGTTCATCATTCCAAGCAATATGCCAAGCCTGCTTAACGTTGTTTTATAGCAATAGCAAATACAAGTTGTTAGTTAACTAGTCCACTTTTAAACAATACCAGCAACTCTATAAAAACAAACTTGCATGTCGCCAAACGATATGCGAACAATTAGATCAGATAAACGTCTCACTCATGTACAAGCTCGTTACTTTATCATATGATTTATAGGTCACAGTACACTAAATAAGAGCAGCTGAAGAAATGTCATTACTTAACTACGACAGCTGTTGAAATAGCTTGTCTTGAAGAATATTTCTCAAACTTATACTTATACCAGAACTTAAGCATCTAAGTATAATGATAAGTTACTACAAGAGTCAAAACCCACATGATTGTGTAACCTTTATTGTTTTGTTTTATTCAAAACATCCTAACATTGGACAACCAATATTGTAAATGATATTGAATCAACCTTTTAATACGTTTCTGAAAGGTTGTTTTCTTTAACGAACACACAACTATGTTTCACGAAGAATTGGTTTATTATCATTTTATCATTTTTCCCTGTATATTTGACTTCTGTAATAATGTCAAAATAACAAATGCACGATACGTGAGCGGTTCTTGCCACCTACGCTTTCCTAACGAAGTACTAACAATATAAGACTTATTAATTCAATTTAAGTATGATACATGTAATAGATATCCAGATAATGCGATATGATTATTAACATATAAGGAGATGTTTAAATTGTAATACGAAATGTATACTTGGAATATCACATACTGTTTAAATAAAATCATTTTAAGAAGTAGGCGTAACCCGCGCTATAAAAGTCATGTGAAGGGAGTTGGTTAGTTTATGGTACATGTCATGGACGAAATAGTTCAAAACGTATTTGAAGGCGTAATTAATTTATTGATGATAGCATATTAAATACCGGCTTAAAATGAGAAAGTCGTAACAACACAATCAATATTTTGAGACAAAAATTAAAAACTGTCTGACAATCACTTTTTACTTATGGTACATTTTTGTAAAACAAGTTTTATCAACTTCAAGTTCATTAACATGACAAGTTCCGATTTTCATGAAAAAAGCATTAGTCTAATAAGGTACTCGTTCTAAGCTAGCGAAATGGTCTATTGATATACATACCATGTATGCATGTAGTTGATTTGTGCCCGAGGTCTGGGGGTCATAAATTTGTTATCCAATTTTAAACACATGTATGGGCTTTATTTTGTCGAAATCCTCATAGTGCTCATGAGTTAATAATAAGGCTTTCAACGCCTAACACATTGTTCTCGATTTCGATTGATGATACTGCACGAACGCTTGTTTACAAGGATAATTGTTCATTCTAACACATGTATTTTCGTGACAAATATTTGTTGTCACGTAACTCGGCAATTAATCACGTGCGCTTTTAGATGAACAGAATGCAAGGTTTATCATGGAGATATGGCGTTGAACATAGCAAGTGAACAAAACAATTCCTGCACATGTTACATAATTAATTGTTATCGTTGATAAAAGGAAAACGAACTTTTTTCCATAGCTCTTGTGTTGTTCTGTTTAGTGTGTGATATTTTATGTAAATTGTACATATGAAATCAGAACCTGTGAACGAAGTAGACGACTATTGTCTAGATACACAGCTGCATGCAGTACGTTCTTTAAAACTGTAATCATATATTTGAACCACGACTGTTATTGACCCAAACCATTCTGACCAGGTTGAACAGGTTACTCGACATATACCAACAAGTAGCTTTCTGTCACTTTTTGTAATAAAGTTGTGTTTCATTAAAGTGAATTAACGCGATTAAATAGAATGAGCTTGGCTTTTGTCATTGGCATGCATCATTCGATACAATTAAAAGGTACAATTGTAACACCCGTACATGTACATAGTTTGCATTTATTCCTTTGCTCAACTCATAACCGGGACACGTTTAACAAGACGTGAGGCTACAAAATACAAAGTATGTCGAATTCAGACTGACATTGACCTACGACTTAATCATCTGCTGACCGGTAGCATATACGTGGGCCCATCGATAATTTCGTGAACTAATTCCAGTTTCATAACGCTTTGACATAGCTTATTGCAAGTTTGCATGGTCAAAGATAATTTATTCTCCAATTAATTCAGCATAAAAAATTATTGCTGACGTCACGATTTATGACGACATAGCAACATTCGAACGTCATGTCATGGGCGTTTGTAATAAAAAATGGCGTCACCTAGTAGGACCGAGTAACGTATTGTGTCAATGATTTATACATTACTCAGGAAATATGTCTTCTACATTTATGAAAATTTGTAGGGACTGTTGGCAATCGAATAGTGCATTTTCAATGTTGAAGAAATGCTTTAAGGGCAATAGAGGAGCATACAAAGATGATAAGTCTATTCATCGGCCAATTTCGATTACAATTGGCGGTCGTTAAAGTGTATTGGCCATAATATTTTGCGGCATACAAGGAATAACTTGTAATTAATATGTTGCTTCGAAAGCCTACTGTTATTAGAAACTTTTGGAGCAGTAATTAAATTTCAGTTGCTATCGGTTATGAAAAGAACGCACATACAACTTCAAATGTATCAGATTCTGTTATACCATGATAATTTGCCAACTCAATGCATCAGCGTTGTTTCGGACAAAATTTAGGACCTCGATATATAACTGTTACCGCACCCATCATATAACCTAGAATAGGACATTAGCAACTTCTGGCCATTTCCAAAAACTCAAAAATAGGCAGCATGGTTAGAAATACATGCCCCGAGAGGAGTTGGGTGCGTCGTAAACGGAAATTTGTGGGAGATGTCACGTGACGGCATGTAGCACGTGACCCGGTTATGGTCGAGCAATGGAATAATTGCAAACTGTGCACGGGGTGTTACTTTTAGAAGGACTATAGTCTAATAGTGTGCTAGGCTATTTATGTTTGCAACATAAAATTAGTTCAGGAAATTATTGATGGGCCCTCGTATGTTTACACATTTATCAGTATAAATAGTCCTGTCACAGTTGGCCATCTCTTCGTTTTGTTTTTCTTTTCTTTCTTCTTTTTTTCTTTTTCTTCTTTCTTCGTTTTACAAGCAGTGTGATGCGCACTGTCAACAGCAATATCAAAAACATCGGGAAGACAGCACATAACAAAAACACCAGCCACAAAAAAGCACACCAAACTAAAACACAGATTTCAAATACAAATCACGAACAAAGGCTACTGGACAGCTACGAAGTACGGCTCTCTGCAATGTCGCAACCTGTAAAATATCACCACAGTAAGGTTCACCAGACGACAACAGATCACAACGACAACCTACAGAGCGGCACAAACAGAAAACATTTACAAGTCATGCTGTCAAATAAAAAAGCAGCCGGATTATTAGATGTCAAAGTTCAAAAGTAGATAAACCGGCACACAGCAACAGTTCGACGACTGTTATTGACCCCAACCCTTCTGACCAGGTTGAACAAGTTAGTCAACAAATACCAACAAGTTGCTTTCTGCCACTTTTTGTACAAGTTCAAAAGTAGATAAACAGGCACACAGCAACATAGACAATCATTAAATACAACGAACGAACATAAGTTAGCATGTAGTTCTAGATAAGCAACAAAAACATGTGTAAGTGTTACATTGGTTTGGTTGTATTGACAGCTCAACGGTACAATATTGTATACACATGTAACTGAATATATCTTCTTTATAAACCATTACTATTTTAAGACCGTTTGACTTGTGATGTCAGTAGGATTGATATATGAGATATAACACAGACGTTTTATGATGTTAACTGTAGACACACGCATATAAACTATTACGGCATATGATTGAAGAGCATATACATAGATGCATTGAAAGGATACAATTGTACACATTCCCCGATTGTTTTCTTTCCGAACTTTTCTTGACATCTACTTGGCAGTTTGTTTCTGTATTTATATAATATTCGGGCTATAAGATGTACTCACACGTTGGATTGCATTCGACTGATACAGTCGTGGTACATTGCAACACAGTCACACACAGAAACACATGCCAAACATGTCACACCATACAATGCTCTTCCGGAATACAAAATTGTAGTATGTTTCCTTTACAAGTGATGACAATACATTTACAAGTATATTATAGTAGTTTCCTTTTACACCATTGATTATTTTCTACGTTACAGTACATGTACCAGTAATGAATCGCTGGTTTAAAATGATCTTATCTACTTCTCATCTGACAATCGCTCTTTACTTATTTTAAAACTAGCTTATTGAAGTTCAGTTTGGTCAACATGACAACTTCCGATTTTCATGACAATAGGCTCATAAGAAGAACCTTATTATGCATATTGTAAGTATGCATTAGCCTTATATAGTTGGTGGCACTTACGACCGTCTCATTCTAAGCCAGAGATATGTCGATTGACCGGCTAACCTCACCATGTGGATTTGCACAAAGGCAAAGTGCTTAAAATTAAATTATTAAACCATTTTAGTTTTTACTTCTATCCACACGGATTTCTTGTCATACACGACCATACCTGGTAAACCTGCTATTTTTTGTCTCCTTATCTAATAAGATTTTTAAAGTGCTACAATGGCATTATCAAAATGCATCCCGAGCCTTCATCTCAAGGTACTACCTTTTAGCATCTTTTTCAGCGAGGGAGCCCTTTTCCGTGAGAATCGTGTTATTTCGTTAACAACTGCAAATTGACTTGTATTGCAACATGTTTGATTGAAATTAAACGTCTCGGGGATAATTATTTTAATCACCGTCAAATTCTCTAGGAATGGCAAGTCGACGACATGATTTAATAGATATATATGAAGGCATGGTTGAGGATTTTCGTGTGCAAATACAAATTTAAAAAAGAAATCCTATTTCATTGAATGAATGCAATGCCTGACATTTTCCTTCCCATACAATGTATTTCATTCCGTTCTAGTTCTATTAGCCCTGGTCTTCTTGTATGCCGCGACATTCAGAGCTCACATGGATAAAACGAGATTGTCATCACTGAAGCAGAGATGTCATGCATGCGCTTCCCTTAATTCTAAGAAAGCTCATAATTGTAACTCATAATTAGTCAGTGAATGGTGCGATGCAGTTCATTTTCTCTGCCTTCCAAGGTCCTGCTATTCAAATACACAAACTGAGTGAATATGTAACTAGTTATGCAGATAGTTTGGGCTGAACAAAACGTGAGATACATTGCATTAAAGCGTCGTAAGGTTAATAAAACTGAGCATTATGTCCCTTTCAAATGAACTTGCCTTTTTGCACTAGGCATCTATTGTACATTATTTATGTGCGTTTAGTCCCATGCGACTACATGTAGTTCCTAGATTTATATCGCATACTGTAGAGCGTAGGGATATGTCCATGAAACCCATGCGTCCATTTATATCGCAGTACATTGGTGTAGTACCATTTCCAGACGAAACAACATTATTTTAATTTTTAACTTAATGAAATAAAAACATAGTGCTGCGGACCTTTCAAAGAAGGTTTTCCGTGTATTTCATTGTTATTGGTTTATTCCATAAACATTTAGAGTCAATTACATGTCTTTTCGAACACCCCATATACTCGTAATGACATTGTGTCACTGATAAAAACTCCCTTGGACTTTTATGATGCAGTTACAACACCGGTAGGACCTCATTAATATCTCGTTAACGTGTCGTCTTAGTGGACATCTCCGTCACTGAAATTACCAGCTGTATGCCTCGGAGAAATAATATTGTTCTGATTTTGTTTAGGAACCGATCAAAATTAAAGTAGACACATTTTCGTATATTATTGTCGAAATGGCTTTTTTTGGCACTATTTTGTATATTTTCGTTAATTTGAAACACTGATGTACTACACAGTACTTAAGAACGACATCTTTGTTTTATAGGCTTTATTTAAACTATCATAATTGTATGAACAATATCGCTATGGTCTCGACTCTCCAAATAAGTGCGCAATGTCTTTTACAAAATGTAGTCAAATTGTCCTCTGAAACATTTGCTTATTATTTGTAGTATGACTGTTACAATTACATAGAGTATAATTTATATTATTATAAATTATAATACTTACATTTGTCTTTAAACTCGATAAAGATTATGATGATCTGTTGTGTATAGGTCAGTTATGTGAGATGGTTAATTGAATAGCTAGACTACTCGTATGAGATTGCTAACTGTGTAATATGATACCGTATTGCTGGTGTATTCTAGCCAGTATTTCACTTGTCTAATAACTTTGTGATAATACACATTACATCGTGTGTCGCTGACATCCCATAGCGATTGGTGTAGATGTAGCATAGACAGACGATAATGCTTATTGCAATCTATTATATTGGACAGCGATTTGACTACGAAATAATGCTTGCACAATAGGACATGGTGAAATCAGGCACAACGCTTGCATGCAAATTTGCAATTTCAAAAGCAAATAAACAGACGTGTTTACACTAATTGCTTTAAACGTCAATATCTGAAGTCAATGAATTAGGAATGTCAACAATTATCTGGACACTGGATTCCACACACTTAAGAAGACAACAATACAGTAGCCTAATCCAAAAACTGCATGATAATGCGTATGAGTGGTTCAATGACTAATTTGGCAAGTAACATTTTCACAAGTCCGGATTGTTTCGGTTTGTGGAAATGTATGCAATTGCATATTTAAGGTACTCGTGTGGGGTTTACTCCTCGGGCATGTTGTTTGGGGGCAAAGGTACATTTATAGTCTTTTATTGCATCATTGTTAAAATATTTATGATAATTATAGAATGCGTTTCGTGTGCCTTACATTTGTCATGAAATATATTCAACCTATAGATACTATTCAAATGGTATAATGTATCCTGTGAAGAAATGGACATAGTATGTGTATAAACTTTAAACTGTAAATAAAAAACATCAAATATATATGCAGTTTTTGTCACAATTCTCATGAAGCCCAACATAATAAGCTACTACTAGGGAATGAAGTGTGTTTCCTGGTCATTTACTATAAATTATTACGGAATGAATGGCTTTCTTATAGTAAAAAGAGCAAGGTAGTTTTGATTCATTTATTATTTATTTGCTTTGTGTCTTGGAACGTGTGAGCCTAATTTACATTGTTAAGGAACATCGCCGTCCATTGCAATAACTTGTACTGTTTTATGAACGATGGTATAACGAGCTCGATTGCAATACCTCATATTGATGAATAATGGTATCACAAATACTCTATCAATCAATGTCGAATAATTGTTAGAGAACGAGTTACTCAATTCATTAGATGGTGGATGCAAAACTGTTGCAATGCAGCGATACCATCGGATGCGCATCTAATCAATATTGACAATTTGTCCATTTGGTCTTCTGTTTCAGTAATAGACTTTTGCATTTTAAGGTTTGTATGCATGGAATTCGACATCTTGGTGAATAAAAGATGGAAAGACACATCGGTAAAAGCATGTACAACAAATAATGACACACACGTTTCGTTGACGGTGAATATGTTCATGCAGGCAGTAATATGGTACTAGCACTTTCATTATATAGGTAATTTTGTATTTCAGCTTAATAGGCTGTACTTAATCAGCCCAAACTCCCATAGGACCTGAAATAGAACAAGAATCGTGTACGTGTTCTGTATTATCTAGTTATCATCTAGTGTGCTTAATTTGTATGGATACTTTGTAGATACTTGGTACATTATGTTAGAGATATTGCTGAACTGACAAGGTTTCTTGAAAATGAATCGTCTTTTCTCTATGCAAAATTTCGAGTAATAAGCTTCGTGTGCTTTAATGTCGTTTTTAGCAATAGAAGTGCATTTTTTTAGTTACATGTTACGTGTCCACTGCAATATTTGAGTTTCTTCAAAACCAGCATCTCGACCGATTTAACGTGTATGTCACCAAAAGATACATACTATTACATCAGATAAATGTAATAACGTGTCACTCTAATGTTAGAATAACAAATACGCGGTACGCGTGGAGTTCTTGCCACTTACGCTTTCAGAACGAAATGTCAACCACATAATACTTATTCATTTAATTTAAGTGACATACATGTAATAGATATTCAGATAATGAGATAGGATTATGTTTATAAGGAGGTATTGAACTAGAACTATAATGCATACTTGTAATATCGCAGGCTGTAACTGTTATCGTTTCAGATCAAGATATACACTCATTAAATGTTATAAGTACACCAACACAGTACATAGCGTTACGTGCAAATAGTCGGTCGGTCGGCATTCCGAATGGTTTTCCAAAAATAACTCCAAAACAGGTGGACCTAGGATTCTAAAGTTTTAAGTGGAGATTATTCATCCCCCATAGACGGCCCGACTAAATTTCAAAGATAATGCATACTTGGAATATCATAGACTGTTACTGGTATTTATTAAAGATAGGTAAATGCCAAAACTAAGAATAAAATAGTTCATATGGTACTCGTAGGCGTACCGTAGATATTGATTATTTCATAATAAATGCCGAAATTAAGCTACTCACAATATATATGTGATTACCAAAGCGCATGACTTACGTTATTTGGTCCATCATAATTCACATTGGTGTTTAACAGCCGATAGTGTACGTGTATTATATCATTTATAGTATTTACATACCAACAGAAATTGCGTACAGGTGCTTCTTTGCGTATGATTTGGAAGTAATTGGAGACGATCGGTTCACACAAGAGAATGTAACTGGGTGCTATATCAATGGCAACCTTTTCTGGTGTTTGCTAATGAACACTTATCATTGCCAATGAGATCTTGTCATAACTGATAATGCGTTTACTCAATCCATGCCAGCATACATTTTGCTTCTTGGTGGAGACTTTAGATAAAGCATATACATAGCGCGGCTAATATCTGGACATTTCTAAATAATGTCTCCTAAAACGTCCTCCGGCATTAGAAAATAATTTTAAAGCATATTGCTATAAGAAAATCGATGAGTGTATCGCTGTTAAGGAATATACTTTATGTATGTCCATTTATACGGCCACTAATGTTGTCATGATTTGATCCACTATGCGTTTTATAGACAGTGTCGAGTAATGATGTTTTCACCTAAGGCAATAAACATGAGAGTGTTCACAGTGTCTATAAATATGTTTGTCATTTCTTGCTTTATTGTCTATCTAATTTACCTGAGATTTTCCAGGAGTGACCGCTTTACTTTAGGCTTTGTAAATGGCAATATGTTGGTACAGTGTACCTAGTTAAATGCATGCAATAATCTTTGAAAACAATCGTCTTATTATTGATGAAATATGTGTAACGAAATGGTCACATAATTCATGTAATTACTGTATGTTGAATATTCTTTAAGTTATTTTCATTTTACATGTCCAATATATATGCGCATGTCACATACCTTTATAAACGGATTATACTAGCTGTCATAACTACTTGTACTATATGTCGCTCTTGTTACCCCGCAGACGTGTGTTTCACCACGAAGTCATAATTGCTATTATTTGGGTTTTAGAAATAATCCTGTAATATGGTGGATTCCTCTGCCTACTCACTGATCAACTGCATTTTGCAGAAATATTACTTGTAATTACAAATTAATAATGCAATGTGTTTGGAGAACAAGGCAATTAACTAATTTAAACAATACAACGCCTTCAGATATTCTAGTGAATGGTCTGTTTTAGCAATAGTGAATAGTATTAAGAAGAAAGACGTCCAAAGCATGTGTAACTCTATCAGGCGATAACTAATATCAGGATGGATCATTTGTGTTTGCGTATACTGGCCCTTTCATGTGAGGAACATCTGACATTTCGAGCGCTGAATGCTCTGCATTTGATTTGTTCAAACATAGTGCATTTCATATGAATTAATTGTACAATATATGCACACTCTACAATATAGAAATGAGGTTTGATCGAACGTATCCTTATACATGTACGTATTCATATATTAAGTTTATGAAAGTTCAAACTGATCGCAAAAGTTATCACGTATACCAGTGAATAGACTGTAACACATTTGAGTTGGTTCATTGGAAAGTAGAATACCCTTGCATTCTCGAATTCGAATTCAATTTATATTACTGCATGAACACTTGTGTTCAAGGACCAATGTTCATTCTAACACATGTATTTTCATTTTCATCACAAATATGTGTTGTCACGTACTTCGGCGATTAATCATGTGCGCTTTTAGTTGAACTGAATGCAATGTGCTTCATGGTGAAATGGCGTTGAACACACAACTAGTGTAATTCACAAAACTAATCAAAGACTTGCTACACAATAAAATGTTATAGTGGATAAACCAGGAAAAATACATTGTGCCACAGTTCTTTCAGTTTCCGTACGTTGTGTGATATATGATATCAATAACACATATGCACCCGTTGCCAATGGACAAAAGAGACTGTTACCAAGATGACGGTATATGACGCTTCAAAAATGTAATAAAATATTTATATCAAGCCTTGTAGCCAACATTTCTGACCAGAAAGAATAGCAAGCACGCGTTTCTATCAAATAACTCCAAGACGTAGCTATCTGTAATAGTTGACATTGAACAGCTTTTTATTAAAATCAATTAACGTGATTAAATAGCATGAACTTGGCTTTTGACATTGAAATGCATCATTCGGTGCAATTATAGGGTATGATTGCTTGAACATGTAAAACACACAAGGCTGCAAAATACAAAGTTAACTTGGGTTAATTTGGTTTACTTCCATTAATCGGATTGGTCAAAATGTATGTTTAAAATACACTTACTAATGCATTCTATGCTAAAATACGTATAGAAACGTATGGCAAAACTGACTGAAAGTATGCCTTATATGAAAGAAAGGTCTAAACTTAGATAAAGTGATTGAATCATACACGAGAAACTACTTTTAGATATATGGACATCGCAGAATGGCTTTACGGGTCTTACATGTTTCATAGCACCAACATCACCTGGAAAACAATAGTGGAAAACAGCAACAAAAAAACCTAACTTTGATAAAACGTTAGATATTCGTCTCACAGCTGCAATATTGACCGCTCGGCAATTGCATTTGTAACTGATTGTATAAGATCTTGTTTATCCCACCGTCATGTCATTTGGAAAAAACGTTATTTACATTAGCAACATTTTAAACAAAGGAATGTCATGTTCACTATGTGGTGTCCAAAACGTCGTCGCATTTTAAGTGCCTAAACTATTAAAGTAAAACCCAATACTTCCAATATATGTTTTATGTAGTACAACGCATATCAAAACACTAACTGTTATTAACCATCACTGAAGCAGAAATATCTTAAAGTTGCTTCCTGAAAGTCTAATACAGTTTAGCGCATTTATTACTTGCCATACATTTTAATCAGTGCATATGTAGCTTGAGAAAAGTCACACAAATTTTGTGCGCCGAATTCACGTTACTATGGTTACAAAAACACGCTGCGTGCTTGATAAATTATAGTGTGTCAATGTAAAATATGATCCAGTTGTCGTATGCAATAAATGTTCCGATAATACACCATGTAAATATTTAGAAGAAATAATGATGCTGTTGGAAGCAATAGCAAAAGTCCACGTTATTTTTGGATCATCCCTTGTACATAAAAATACTCTAATACAATAAATGAGTTTAAATGGGAAATTAAATTAAGTGTAACTACTATGTATAATCTTAGATTACTCGACAAAATAGTTCAACCGTTAGTGAGTATCTTAGTCGATGATTCGCATTAAGCATCGTTAAAATTAATATGAAATGGATGGTACTTTTTAGTAGTTTGGTAGTTTAAGTTTCTAAGAATTCATTTGGAAAATGATTAACAAAATAGGCATACCTCATTTATTACTTGCATCTATTCAGGAAAATAGATACATAGTTAATATAATACATTCTGACGTTCCCAGACTATAAAGTTTATAACTAATAAGCACGAAAAAAATTTTTATATTAACACGCATATTTTGGATATTACCTAAACATTGATGTTATGTAAACAGTAGGCCATATTGGTCTACATTGAATTATTACAAATAACATTACAACATTTGACTAAACGAGTTCACAGTTGAAAACATCGCACAACATGTATCAAGGGTACCTTATGTACGAGAATATCAAGTCTAGTAAATGTACATAGATAGACGAATATAAAACTATGATGCTAACAACGTACTTAGAGTAACAACCAATATTTGCCTGAGCCAATAAAACCTTTTTTCGTCTACTTCCGATAATAAATTCTGGTCAGCTGAAATAAGATGACAGTATTAATCATGAGGAAGTTAAAGGTCAGTGATGTGTATGGTTTAGTAGGGAAGCGATTAGGAAAACGACTTATCATTAGCCCGCTGAACAACTATAAAATGATTGTACAAGAGAATATCGTGAGTACAGTAGCACTTACTTTGAGTATGTAAGTGTTTGGTCTAACCAATACAAATATCTACTTTTATATGTAAGTAAAATTGATAGGACAAATCGGTTCAGATTACAATGTCCTATGTGGTGCGAGGTTAACATTATTTACTACTGATCTGGAGGTCCCTGTTTCACATCTTGGCCGGGATTATTATACATTGCCTATGCCACAATAAGAGAGTGCCCTATTCCATAAATCGTTGGTTAAGCATGACAATGTCGTAAGTACAAACTCGTTATATTCCGAAAACATGACAAAACTGTCTGAAAGATATTGATGAATTATGGTAAAATAATTTGCTCTTTCCGTTTGGTCAACTGACACGTTCTAATTGTCGTGGAAATAGGCTCATAAGAAGCGTCTTATAATGATGTTTTGATTATGTATCAGTCAATTCTAAGTCGGCGATTTTAAGCATGTATTAGTCCATTCTGAGGCAGCGCGATACTTTCGTTTTGTGATCGCATGAATACATGTATGTAGCCTCATCAACTCAGTATTGTGTTTGAATTACTTCCAGGCACCATGTCTTTAACAATGAAACATATAACTGGAAAAACTTCACGTACGGTCGTTCCGCCTTGAATTCAACTGTCTTTAAAACAAAGTGATATTCAAAATCGTGTGCATCAGACCGCCTGACCGATTCCCAACAGAGATGAGGGACGTCATTTAAAAACAAAAAAATCATTATCGCTGAATGGCGGGTGAACTGCAGTGTAATCTGGGCAACTTGAGACCAAGAGACATCAAAACAATCGAGTAACTAAAGCAACATCGGGCGGTATGTCATATTACTTGTAATTAAAATAATACTTCACAAGAGGTGAAATTCTTTCAGACAAACATGTCTGAGATTACACTAAAATTGACGTAATTTGCAAATTTTAAGACATTTAATTACCAATCGAAACTTCCCCGTCAATGAAGGACTCTTTGCCTAAAGATTCCTAACACGAACATGCTATTTAGAAAAACACTTTTCACACATTTGTGTTCGTTACTAAATCGATTAAAAATCTCCAAGAAATCTTAATTATTACTGACGTTTTATTACCATAAAACATCACACATCAATCAGTACGTATTGCTTCCCAGAGCGAATAGCTACCTCTCCATATGTTGACGATGTAATTGTAGCCAATGTCGAGACATGCTCAATTTTCAAGATAACTGGCTGCAGTTGAATGCACTTATACATGTATATTACTTACACTTGACGTTTACACGGGTAATTGTATCATTGAACAATAATATAATAGAATGTTGTTTGTGTAGAACCTTTTCATCTTTTGACTATGTATCAACATTTGTAAAAACAAACACTATATGACACACTTCCATTGCTTTATTTGAGTCAGCCTGGTGTTTCTCAAAATGACGCAGTACACGCTCCCAACACGATAAAAGCGTTTTCAATTCTCTTGTAACTTCACTTAAGTGATAAGTTGCATGGAATTTACATTGCCTATCCCAGGGAACACATGTACACATCTTTACACAAAGTGTCGTATAATATTGAATTTAGCTCACACAAACCACAAACGAATAACTGTGAAAGTGTGAATATAAGAAGACGAAAACAAATAAATCGGAATGGCAAACATGTATTCCACTGAAACTGACGAGAACATGTAAGGTGCAAATGGTGACATACAAAAACTATAACTTTCACAGAACATACACACCATATGTCCCCATTTGTACATTTCATGTTCGCGGAAATTTACATATTCGATGCAAAACATAATACGCCCATGCCTAATGGTCTAGATTAGGCCAAATTAACTGTGCTAGCGGTAAATTAATGTCGTGTTGATGAAGCACTTAGAGACGTTTTTATACAAAAACAAACCATTTCAATGATAGCTCTCTCCACATAACAAAAATGTTACTTTGCTGGTTCAGTTACTAGACAAATACAACGCAATAAAACATTTAATAAACGCGATGTCGTTCGCCAGAATATATGACGTTTTCTACTTTTGGTTTGTAACGTGTTACAGTTTGACGTTTGCCATATGATTTGGATTACGACTTTTCCCCTATATTTGATGCACATTTTGATTTAGAAGAAATTGTATATGAGTCAATATTTATTTTTGCAACATTTGAGGTCGAAGATTTTTCCTTAAAAAAGTATTAGATTTAATATGTTTTTCTTGTTTAAATGATGTATTAATGTATAACCTATGCTATAGCACACAAATTCCACATCAAATAATCATTATTTCATAAGGATGCTGTAATTTGTTTGACTTGGTTTGTTGAAATGTCCTTCATGTAACGCCTTTGTATGATGCTACATATTGAACACTTATATACAAAGGTAGAAATGTTCTTGTTATTTGAAAAGAACTCGACTCATATAACATAAAAGTGCATTTGTCTTTAATATACATGAAACGGTTAAAAACATATGGCATTTTTGGAGAAACGTTTTTGAAAATATGCAATTTGACCGTAATTAAGTTATCGTGGTCTTTTTAATTCTAACCCGTTCGTTATAGAAACTTTTGTGTTGTATCTGTTAAGATCTTTTGGTATAAAAGACAACTTTTGTTCTTCAAAATCACTAGTATAGCAACATATAACAACTTTAATACATGGTGTTACAGTAGGGACATGTATGTTACAGGAAGGACATACTATGTGATGGGCAATGAGTATATTAATTTTTTTGTAACTTTTCATTGAATATGAAGCAAAACAATAAAGTGTAAAGCATACACAGTTGTGCTTTCAAACAATGACTATAATAGCCACGTGTATCACCACTGGAAAATAGGCTATTCTTGACATGTAACATGAAAAACTATAAGAGTCAATATATTTTGCATCATTGACATAAACCACTAACACTTGAAGGTTTTTTTTGGTTGATATTTTTGATTTATTTAAATGAAGTGATACTGTATCTTCAAAATACATTTAATATTTCACGCGGAAACCACATCAGTTTTTTTCGCAGCTATGTATGTGTTTTATATGAAAGACACGGTAAAACTGTAATTCGCAACAAGGAATGCAGTTTTAAACAATTTTACTTTTAACATAATTACACTACTGTCATTTATTTAAGTTTTATAGTTTAATGAAGCATTTAAAAGATTAATCAAGGTGTTTACAACCAATTACAACGAAATCCGATGTATTACTATTAGCAAAGGAACTCGTTTCATCATAAATGTTGTGATTTGTTAGAAAAATGAATATTTATAGTTTGACAACAGTGACATTTGCATCCACATTGTCTTGGAAACTTACCGCAATCAGTGAATCAGTACATATCCGCATATCAGTCAGTGTGTCAGTCAGTACCTGGATGTTAATCAGTGTGTTCCTAGCAAACAGGAAATATGTCAGTAGATGTACATTTAGTGTGACAGTTAATAGATCGTCTGAGTGTCAATCAGTGTATTCTAAGTATGCCAGTATGGGGGCAGCAGCATGTACCTCTTTGTTTAAACAGCTTGTTGACATCAGCCATTTTATTGGCTGCATGTCTGCCAGTTGGGTTGATATTATACTGACAGAATCTTAGTAGTGGGTCATTGGCGGACCAGCACTATGTCAGTCGATACTTTGGCAATTGGTCAGACAATGTGCCAAACATACCATAAGTCATCCCGACATAAGACAAGTACAGCTGTCTTGTCAGTTGGGCCAGTCAATATCTAAGTAAGTGTATTGAAAATTTACTAGCAGTAGGTCAGCAGCAGATCACTTGTTATGCAATCAGTAAAATTGTAAACATTGCCGGTTTAGTATTCTCATTAACAGTAATAGCAGTTATTATCGTTTATGTTGAAAAACGTAGAACCGTAGGTAGGCAGTTTCATCAAACAAGTTGCATAGCAAATTGATTATGTATAATCTACAAGAAAGGTTAGGGTGCATTGATAATTTTGAAAATCGTGAAGGTCTTGATGGACACTTGTGCATTCTGCTATATAACATAATAATTCTATATAATGTAGAAGAAAGGTTAGAGTATATAAAAATCGAAAACGCAAAGGTCAAAATGCAAAATTGTGAATTCTGCTCCATATTTGTCGGAGCACATTGACAATTACTCTGACAATGTAGCCTCTGGTTTAACTGGGAGAACCTGTGGTATTCAGAGAATTGTTTAGGATGAAATGCCACTTGTGGCAACAGAAAAGTAAAACACAAATCATCACAGTCTTACCAGTTACATAACATCAAACGAATTAATTGAACGTTCTTATGTGTATGTGATGCATTCTAAATTGGGTTTAGATTTGACTAATAAAGAAAATTCTAACCTATTAACTAAAATATATTATTATCTACCGTTCCACATATAGTACGAGTCAATTTTAAACAAGTAATAGTATTTACTGTAACAAATACGGTCTATTATGTAACAGGCAAAAAAAGTCATCACTAATAACTTGATGTTGACATTTGTTTATATCTTATTTTAAAATTAACACAGACATTTTGCAATATCTGATCGTAACAATACATTTGTCATTAGCATACTATTATATTGTGTAGTTCAATACAAAAATGTCAATCCTGTAACAATTGCTGTCCTTCCTGTAACAAAATAACCCGTTACAGGAAGGACCGTTACATGAAGAAATTATTCCGACTAAATATGTTGGTAATAGATAACATGTGGACCTATGAGGTTGAAATTTATGTCTTGTGCACAGTACAACAGTATGTGTCCAACGTATACCAAGCATTGTATCTAATCCTATTTTAAGAAATGAAACAACCCCGCTACAGTAAAGACATATTCAAATTTACGCCTCTAATAACCAACATTCAAACTCAGTTTTATCAATTTTTTTAAAATATTTACTTAACAACACACATGAAGGCTTATTCTGGAAGGTTTGCTCTTCACAAAGACGGTAAAAGAATTTTCCCAAACCACAGGGAAATGTTATTATTATATATGTGTGTACAAATGCTACATAAAAGACGTAAACGCTGGGTACAATATTCAAATACAATTATTTTGAAGAGCACTATCGTTAAAATACACTTTGGATGTATTATCAGGCAGACGGAATGTGTATTTGATGTATGTATGGTTTTGTTGACATAGTTAGATCTCTATCGTTAGTTACTAGCATATATACACAAGAGTTCTGGTCTGGAGACCGGCAAAAACAGCAAAATTTACTACTTCAATGATGTAGACATGTTGTTTTTGATTGGAATAATGCATACAAATCTATCTGACATTGATAAACAAGTTATGTGCAACCAACCAAAATTGCTTGTTATGACATTTTTGTTACGGTTTAACTAATATTGCAAAAAGACAAGCAATGTTGCAAAAAAAAAATAATGACTCATATGAGTAGGTCAATGAATTCAGGAGAATTATATAATAATACAATTAACTACAACGTACGCTGATGTAATGTTTTAAGTCATTTGTTGTTGCATTTTAATACAATTAATATACATGTATCATTCTTTTCATGAACAAATAAAACCATTGAAAACATTGATGCTTTGACTTACAACGCCGAAGATGACAAAGTGACTATAGTATATTCCATCGGTATATCTTAAATTGCATGAATTGCAAGGTTGGTACAATCTGGGATTAAGGCTTTAAAATATGTGTTTAACAATATTCTACCTACATTGGTTTTCTTCTCACATGTGTAAATTTGTTTTTCTCTCACCCACGACATGAGTCGCAATGAACACTTATGCAAAACCTAAACCCTTGGGTGTAATTTATAATGGTATGCATTTGTAATTCTGCATGTTATACAATAAGATGTTTAGCCAATCAAAAACCGTGTACGGTTTGGAAATGTGTTTGTTTTAAACCTCTTATTCACGGAATAGTATCATATACAGTTCGATTACATATGCATGCATAATTATTATGTGTATCATTGCAAACATTTCATATTCACTTCGACACAATGTCAATTAGCTGTTTTTTGTGCAGACACGCAACACTGGGTGAAACACATGAAGGTCTATCGGTACATGTACAATTTTAAGGAATATTGGTTTGTCAATTTAATAGTCAACGTTTACTATCACGTTTACTATCACTACGTATTGCCCGAAGACGTCACTATGACATCTCGGCTATCGTATGATGACGTAATAGTGGACATTGTGCTTTAAGATCTACGACCAAAACATTTATGTGCTATATGTAATGCAATGTGTTTCTCAAATACCTCATAATAGGTTAATCTATTGAACACTGTATTTTTGTTGAATGCTCTGTCTGGTAATTGTCTTGTCGTGTGTTTTATGTTCTCTCGAAACCAGTTTACAAGACATATAAATAACGGTTACATTTCATAACTATGTCTCTACGTGGCATTATCACATTCAGCATTTTATGGAGCATGAACGCAAAATTGTTCTTTAGTCGCATTTTCCGACGTGTTAACTTAACTGAGAATTGTTATAATTTCGAAATCATTTGCTTGAACTAATGCGGCAATTTGCCACTGATAGAGTAATACTAATAACCACCAGGCAATTAAACTGCCATAAAAGGAAAATTAATTTAATTCCATTGAAATGTAATTTGCTTCGTAAAACCTGACGACATATGAAATTCCAAGACAAAATTAAGCGACGATTTGTTGTGAATATCATATGGATTTTGGTTGTGAACTTGTTATCTCACGTCAATTACTTTAATAACACACTCGTTTAATCACAACCTAACTACGCCCCATACCCTCAAAACTTTGAAATCTAGGAATGAGGTATCAAAGGTGATTTGTATATCAATCTATTAAGTCGGAAAAAGCTTGTTTCACAATCAACATCAATAAATAAATTCGTACTTGATAAACGAACGATAATTAGAAACGTTGTTGTTTGAGAAAAAAGAATTTACATAACATTAAATTATCTAAGTATACTATGTCAGTTCCTGTATACGAGATTTATATGATTTAGAATAATGGCAATTATTATCAATGAAATCCTCACTGACCACGGTGTACCCAATTTTTATTAAGTCTGGACTCTCATTCCGGTAGCAAATAATTCAAAACCTTGGCGCCATCAACAAGCACTGCTAGTAGCTATATACAATTATTGACGTGTTCTTTCTCCCATAAAGTCTAAGGACATAGATTTGACATAGTGGTGCGCGATGGGCTAGTCGTAGAGCATGGCCTGGCATGGAGAGATCCGCTGTGTAATGATAACACACAAAACATTTCTTTACCAAGTGGTATGAATCAATGAGTGAGTGACTGCGGGTCTGTGTGAATAGTTCTTGTGCTGAAACTACTGAACCCGATGTGTCATGTCTACACGTCTAGATTTTGATATGATATTCAATAACTTTTATCTTTTCCCTAATATTATTTCTGGCAGACAAACACATTCACAAAGTGCGTGTTGCTTCCATGAGAAATGGTAAAGGTGGTATGTACCATCATGTACGGCTGTATACATTGCGCCAAAATCGGAAGAAAATACTCTGCAGATAAGTATAGGGAATAAGACATACGACGACATTAACGATAGGAACATTAGACGTATTTATTGATCATCTAATTAGACTCATTACAGCGTCCGCATCAGATATCTACAAGTAAATCATAGACGTTGCTATATTGTATGGCTTTAGTGTTCGCAGATTTCGTAAATACATTACTAGCAATTTAGAGTATGCCTATTTCTTATTCTACAGGATATTAACGTATGATATAAACATAACAGATAAGTCATTTGAAATTAATGAGAAAGATTTCGACTCGTTTGGAAGTTAAATAAGGACATAACAAATTGAAAAGGGTAAGTCATCATTCAACAGAAATTGAAGAATACCGCTTGACAGAAATACACGAGATTACAAAAAATACAATACTTTAGCACAAGTCAAAGCATTAAAATAAACAAGAAAAATATATTCAAATTGCATTTGTGAACCTGACATGTATTGCATACGATATGATCCAATGTTATCTGGGAATCTAATCAAAATCGCTAACAATAATAGATATTACTATTTGTATTAAATTTTGAAAAAATTGAATTTGTTGGCATGAACTTGGAAGCTTTGGTTCAAAGATCTCGGTATAATATACGATGTATCCTTGATTACTACATTTGTGAAGACATCCAACTTTATATACCAGAGGGATTGCCCAGTATAACGTGTATAGTTGATTCACAGATCTCTGTCACAACCGCGTAAACAAACATTCACCCCGGTCGATTATTTAATGTGTGTCAGGATTAAATTTTACAATCAATAATACACTTAAATGATTAACAAGCTAATAGTCCTATAGCGTAGTGGTTATACTTGCTGCAATAAGCTATTCAGAAATGGAACAGTATGGCGGTTTTGACAGACATCTTTGAATCGACAATAATTTGCTTACTGTATAGCGGGTATATTTCGCGGGGGTTTAATTTTCGCTATATTCGCGGTCAACATCGAATGCGCGAAATCTAAACCCCGCGAAATAATCACCAAAAATATACAGATTTTACAAAGGGAGACAATGAATCAAGGAGCTTAAAACAACAAAAAACAACATTACTTTGCAAGACGTACATAACGACACGTTGTATCGCTTCAGTAAAATACGGTTATAATAAATAGACTACGAAATGTAAAAAATATGATTAGAAATTGGATATTTGTAAAGAACGTGTTTAAATCTATATGCATGCATATCAATATGGTTTGAAGGTTTGAATTTGTAAGCCGTTCCATCACACTTGTTCAATTTTCATAACAGTTTTGTTTGCGGAATGTGTAAATGTTTGCCGAAATAATTGTTTGTTTGTAAATAGATCTACATATTTTTCTTACATTAGCAGTCAATGATCAGTATGTTTGGCTTATTGGGTTTCTTTATCCTCGCCACCGGATAATCCTTATGGGCGCGCCCTCCAGAAGACTTTTATTACTTTTAGTTTTTAGGGGAATGTGCATGATACAAAAGATGCTTCAATTCCAGAAGCATCCCTGGTTCTTTTTCCATGCCATATGACGTATGTATATCACCCATACATGGGACCTCGGTTTAAAGTCCCATCCGAAAAAGTATCAGTAATTTTAGTTGGCCATCCCGGAATTCGAACCCACAACCCCGAGATCAGTAGTGACTATTATACTCGTACTCTAACGTTTACCTGCCCTTCCATGTTTACCAACACAGTTTTAATTTCGCGGACAATGTCGTTAGCGCGAAATCAAGACACCGTGAATTCAAAAGGATCCAATTAACGCGAAAATTGGACACCGTGAAATATACCCGCTATACAGTAACTATTTATTTTGGTTTTAAAAACAAAACCAAATTCGAGTGTTATTGTAACAACAAACACAATCTAGGTAAGAGATTTGCTTATTTCTTTCCAACTTCGTGTCGTTGGTACACATTCGGTGTTTGGTAAACAGATCAACATGCGCAATATGGCAGGTACAATGTATCACACATTTTGACAAGGCTTCAAGGAAGTAATTACACTATTGTCGCACTATTTTACAACATAAGTTTGATATAAGTTGAATAGATGTAATACAATGTTATTGATATGGAATAATTAGATTTTTAAAACCATGCAATGGTAATTACCGAACCATTGACTATGATTGCCGAGCATAGCCTTTATGATTGAAAACCATATCGAATTGTAGCAGTGGTAAAGTCAAGCAATAAGAACTTCCAACTGAATGACCCTGATTGAAGAGCATATCAGATTGTGACAGTGGGTGATTAGGTATTGGAAACATGATATTATTTTAAATAGTTCTGTATGGATGTCATGCTAGACTGATAGAGAACATATACCCAATCAAGCTATGGGGTCCCTTGTGAAATTGATAGGCACGTGTTTGCAGCGAACAATATTCTGCTAATTATCTGACTCATTAGAAGGCTATGTCTCGTTTTCTGTTGTCACGCTATGTATATCAATAGCTGCATGCACATCTATATTATGTATACATTACACATGCTATATTATGTTCAATTCGCTCAACCTTAGTATTCGTTGGAAAATTTCTAAAGCGAAATATAGTACATACAAATATGAACACGCTATTTGAATAAGGTGCATAATACAAACTCTTCACGGCTTTTAAGACTTGAGACATCTTTTAGATATACCTCTGTTTACCAACAACCTGTTTAGAATCGATATTTGATGTCTCTAAAATAAATGTTTAGAGTGGTTATGCTGTTGATTCAGAGTAACCATCAAAGAACAATAACCTCTCCTTAACAATATCTTCGAAATTACCCTAATAAAGTGTTTTACATCCCTATAAACAAACAAAAAGTATTGTTCTCACAAAAGTGAAAGAATGTTGCTATACGGAGGTGGTTCTATTTTTAATTCCTCTATTCTACGATATGATTTTTTAACAGAACACCCGGCGGCGGGGAGGTTAGACGTTTCACTCCGTTTATATGTCATCTTTGTATTTAGAGAAGACCGATATTATGACAGACTGTAGCAATCCGATGAAGCCATAGTCCCACATCGTAGAAACCGAAACATTTGTGCCGTCTGTATGAAGTCATTACATCAATATATTTTACTCAAAGAAATCTCGTGTATCGTAATTTTACTGACAGCTATATCAGTAACGCTGTCTTCTAATAGCTAAAAGAGATTGTCATTTTGTCTTAAGTCATCGTCGAATTAATGAATCAACCAAACCACATGTTTATAAACAACATAATTTTCTCTGGACAAAGTACAACGGAAAGAAACTTCTTAAGAAGACAAAAACTAGTATTCATAGTTTCAACTAGTTTCAGCAGTTTGGGACAATTCGGAATTAAGATAACATAGTACACACTGTGTATGTGTCATACGAATAATTTTGACCAGTACAATAACACATTTGACAATTACATACATGTACTGCGTCTCTTGAGAGCTTGAAGACTATAGTGTTAATTAACAGCCTGTGTGCTACTTATAAGAACTATATTAATGTTAATTTGTCGATGGTCGATAATATTGGCACAAATGCTATAATGCAATACATAGTATGTCCTTAAATCGGACTTTTAGCATGATGATAGGTTACCAGAGATGCACTGCAACAATAGCACATAATATTATATTACCCTAGCGACAATCAAATCATGTTAAGATAATCCATATATGTCACAGTGATCATGCCAATAATAAGTAACAGTAAATAATAAATCCAACTGAGTATAAATAGGTATACAGGTATGCAATGGCTAAATAATGCGGACTAAATGTGATACTAGTATCTTCCTATGTCTAACATCGACCACACTGGCAATACGAGGCCTTTTGAGTATGTTTTGTGTTATCCCTGACCTTTAATGTTGATTTGACACGACTATGGGGTTAATGCATGCCAACATTTACTGTAGTTGTATGTTTTATTATTATGATTACAATACAAATTGCTTATTTTATATCGAAATAAGTCCATCTATCTGTACATAATTACGCTTGTTATTATAAAATAATCGTCGTATGCGTTACGAGTGATGCTCTTCTTCCATAATATTTAAGTTGCAATACATACCAATTTCTCCGGATTTAGATATATAGAGTTATAATCACCGTTCAATCGTTTTTAACATGAGTGAAAATTGGTTATAAAATTAAGGCTAACTAATATGTACGAGAGGTGTTCAACTTATTTATGAACAGAAAATAAACATCAATATTTTGTTACTATAACAATGAAACTGAATAAAACCTTTTATATTGTGTAAAGTAGTGTATCAAGAAGTATATATAATAATTGTAAATTGCCAATACGTTACGGTTTAATCATAATCAGCATTAGGGTAGAGGGTGTTGTTTTTTGCGTTTTGAAGGTCCAAAACTCGTTATAATTACGTGTACATTTTCCTTCTTTAACCGTTGTTTTAGTATCAACCAGATAGAAAATTATATTGTTAAAGCATGTGAAGACTTCGTCATCCACTGTTTGGTTATAATATATATCAACGTTCTATTCTTAAGTTTTTTATTTGGCGTTGTATATGGTGACTTGAAGCTGAATCTGGATGAAACTGACTATGTTCTTGGAACAATCACTAGGAACGATACGTAATACTTTTTTGTTAAAAACCTGATTTAAAACGGTTTGTACATAGACCACAGCCTTCAATTTCGTCAATTTGATATTAATTTTGATGTGTGTATTTCCATAATAACAAACCCAATGCCTTTCCATAAAAACGGCCGCGAACACCCAAAGCTGGACAAACATGAACTTCTCCCTATCCTTGTGACCTTTTCTAAAATAGCATTCCATAATCTATCATAACATTCTTTAAGATCCAGCATTGCGTCGCTATAATGAAACAATTTTTCCACACAATGTTGTTTGTTTCGCTATTCTAGATTCCAAGACTTTTGGCTGCGAGGCATGTTTTTCTTGATTTTCAGCGTAGGAACTTCGCCTTTTCCCAGAACTATGCATTCAACTGTTTCGAAATAATGTCACTGATAGTTTCTATGGACACTCCCATCTGTGGTACTATTCCATGTTTTGCTAATGGATTCATCATAGATATCATAAAACCAATTTAACTTTATAGTGTAGATTTTGGCAATGTTGGGCAATTTTCAGTTTTTGGTGACATTTCACAATTATTGGTAACAGAACTTTAATTACACTTCTTACGACAAATAGTACTGATGTTCTAATTAAAAATGCAAAATGAAAATTTATTAACACATTCTTGCTGCTTATAAAAGGGCCATTTGGCCTTAAAAACAGGAAAAACAACATCATCTACTAAATTGTTGTTTTAAGCTTTAACCAAATGAAATGTACAATGTATGATGATCATATGTTCAACTAAAACATTTTCTCACATGATTTAAAAAATATATTTCAATTGTTTTTATTCAATATTACACAATCGGTGTTCATGTTTTGTTCATAAATAAGTTACACCTCTCGTATAATCTTTGATTATGTGACAAAATTGTTCAAGCGTTAGTGGGTATCTTCGTCGAGTGTCGCCATTAAGCATCGTTAATATTAATAAGCGCAAATTAATTTGATGTTAATAATTTCAAAATAAGTTTCTCTTCATTTATTTGAAACATGCATTTTTATCAAGCTTGTCTCATTTACTTTTTGCATATATTCAGGCAATTTTGACGCTTAGTTTATAATAATATATATGACGCTCCCAGACTATATAACTAATAAGCGTTTGTAATAATGTAATCTAAAACGCAAGCAAACAATAGATATGACATAAAAGAACCACCGGAAGCCTCCCATAAAATTGGATATAAGCACATACAATTGATTTACTAATAACTTATACCCAATACGATATACGCATCCACCAACCATCAGATACAAATGCACGTGTGCAGTGCGTAACCGTACACCCCTTTCATCGCATTCTGAGAAATGTTGTTACCAATGTCTCTCAAGAAAACATACTTGCAATAACATGCAGGTTTGATTGTATCCGCGCTTTTACAAAGCGTATTGTTAAATTTCATAAAAAATTATAACCGTTGTCTCATCGTTGTACTTAACGTACACTATTCGCAAGCGATTCCAGCCTTTGTAGTATTTTTTCCCGTGAGAGAAAAAATGACGATTAAGACGCCAAACTCTTGTCAATATTTTTTAACCTTTCCATAAATCAAGTGGACAATCAAATCGGGCCGTTGTCAGTTTGGAGATGAATTCGTTAACTAAAACAAAATTGACGCATTGCACGTTTTTAATTTCATTTTCACGTCTCAAGCATAGCCGTGTAACATTATTTCCTGTGAGATTTGTTTCAATCTAACATGAAAGACGTGCATGGTGATTTGTATTCAATTTAATTTCTAAAGCTATTTTGCCCTCAACCAATGCGCAGTTCGCTGTCAAAAAATCAGCAGTGTTCATGTGGAAATTATATTGAATCACAATCCTGACCGGTCAACTATTACGGAGATCAAATGTTGGAATCAGTGTTTTTTTCCGACAGTGGCAGACAAGAAGTACCTTACTCGAGGATTTCGCGAGAGTTTGCTTCATCATGTATTCAAATTAAAAAGCGCATCGAAATATTTATCATTATTGGTATTCTGACTATTTCGGTCAGTTAGCGGGCATCTAGCCTTTGCATATTCCTTGCAGATCGTTATAATTATCGAGATAATACTCAAATTGTTCAAAAAGCCATGCTTTCTCGTGAATATGGTTGCATAAAATTGAAAGTTAGCTGTTATTCATTGCATTAGCAGTAAATAGTAGTCATACCATGCAATATAAAATTATACATTTTCATTTTGTATCTTTCAGATCAATGAGAGTTATCTGTAGAATACAAAGCAAATTGAATAAAGTGTTCAGCCTGGAAGATTATTGACGTTCATAATGTAAGTTGTTTAAGCATTCTTTATACAGCAATGTATGATATTAAATAAACAATTTTAATGCGACCTGCTGAAATATTCAGATTATATATTTATCGAATATTCAAAGGTTTGCGCTTAAAATGGGGCTCGGACCTGTACTGTACAGTTTAATGGCTTAATGATTCCGATATTGCTGTTTAAACATATTAGAAATTATGTGCCTGGTAGGTATTTGTCCTTGTGAAAGATGACACGTTTATTTAATTAACTTAGAACAAATAGTATACTATGGACGAAAAGATAAATTTATTCACATTATTCCCATGTCATAACAATATACGACACTTTATCAATATGCATGTCATGCATGTATGTAGTTGGTTAGACCTAGTGAATTTGTGCCGAACGTCATAAAACTGAAAAAATATCATCTTATGTGTGGCATATGCGCTTTTTTGGTCAAAATCCTCATAGTACTCATGTATAAACAATAATTCTTCCACCGCCTAACACATAATTCTAGACTTCGATTCATGATACTGTATAAAAGGTATGAGAAAATGCATGATCGCTTGTGTGCAAGCATCAGTGTTCTTTCTAACACATGTATTTTCATTTTTCGTGACAAATATGTTTTGTCACGTACTTCGGCAGTTAATCACGCGCGCTTTTAGTTGAACAGAATGCAAGGTTTATAATGTTGATATGGCGTTGAACACATAGCTAGTGAAATTAAAATGCGCAAAACCATTCAAACACATGCTACAAAATTAATTGTTATAGCGGATCAGATGGGAAATATCTTTTGCCATAGTTCTTTCGGTTCTTTAAAAGTGTAATGATATTTTTGAACCAATGTTTTTATTGTACACAACAAATTGGCCAGGTAGAAATGATGTAATTGTTGAAATAAATGTAAATGAGCAGTTGAATTCCATTACAATTAATCAACGCGATTAAACAGCATGCACTTGGCTGTTGTCATTGTCATGCATCATTCGGTGAAATTATAGGAAACGATTGAATGAATGTTTAGCAATGCAAAATACAAAGTCGACTTCAGACTAGCATTCTCCTTTAACCGCTAACCACAATCACATATTTGTAAACATTTAGCAGTAGTACCTGTATCAATATGCATGTCACTGTTGACCATATCTTCATTTCACAATCAGTGTGAAGCGTGTTGTCAACATCAATATAAAAAAAACTCGGGAGAAAGCACATAACAAAAACATCAGCTACAAAAATAGGAAACCAAACTAAAACGTAAATTTCAAATTCAAATCACGAACAAATGATACTGGGCAGCTACAAAAATCTCCACCGCGCACTTGCACGGTCTGTCAAACATCATCAGATGGCAAAATATCACAAGGACAACAATACTCAGCGGCACCACCAGAAACAATTACATGCATAGATTTGAAACAAACAAAGTAGCCTGATTGATTGTCGTCAAAAGTTCAAAAGAAGACAAACAGGAACAAAGCAAAATGAACTCTCATTCTTAAGAACAGACATATTTGTTAATGTTACACTTGTCGGGTTACGTTAAACAATATCAATACCGCAGTACATCTTACATAACTTATGAGCCTATATATCTGCAATAAAATAATACACAAAAATGTATCATTTAATGCCGTTTGACTCGTGATGTCAGTAGGATTGATATATGAGATAGAACACAGACGTTTTATGAGTTTAAGTGTAGGCACACGCGTATAAACCATTATGGCATATGATTGAAGGGCATATAAATAAATGCATAGAAGGTAAAGAACCACTAAATGCCTCCGCGGACCAAGTGGTGATACACTCAAGTAGTCCTTAAAAAACTTTGGTTTGCCTGTAAATGGAGATATTTCTTGACAAATGTAGATTTGAATGATGAAATTGAGCTTAAATGGTTGGTAAATATGCATGTGATGTAGTAAAACTGTAATATTTGTATTATTCCACTATTTTGGTCTTGATACCAAAGTGAAAGTATACTAGGGTAAAACCCGGAACTTATAAATCCGGACATGTGTGAAAACGGATAAACCATGTTTGAAGGACAAAAACTTTCTTAGATGATACGTGACCTCCCTTTTTTATTGCATTACTTTGAAGCTTAAATGCCCCTCTTTACAATGATATATGTGGTCCAGGTGGCCATAGACTAAAAACAGTTGAAAATTTGGGCCTACTACGGGCACTTTACATTGAGCTATAGAGCAAATTTATTTGGTGGTTTCTAACCTTAAGAAGGGCAAAATTCTATTAAATTCTTGTTTTCATTTTTTGGCATTCAAATGTATGGAAATGCATCCCAGATAGGGTTTTGACCTCTTTTATCTGTTTAAATTGTCTAAAAAAGTGAAAATTTGGATTTTTATCATGAAAATCTAGAAAATGTCAGACTTTTTTCATCTAAAATTGACATTATTATGTCCATATTGACCTTATTTTAGTGTCAGACAGGGGTAATTGTGATTAAATATGAAAAATAGACTTATTATTAGGCATCTAAAGCATAATTTGTGTTCAGTGAAACAGTTTTTCACAAAAACAACCCCATTTAAAATCAATATTCATCATATTTTGCAGGTGCTGGCCAAATTTCTCCTTAAAGGCGCTTATGCGTGTTTGTCATTTTTTCTAGAATTCATGCACAAATCGTCTAGAATTGATTGTTGTGTGCTGCATATACATAGTAGTATTGAAAAAAGTCCAAAACAACACTTAAATAAGTAAAACTAGGCTGTCTTAAGGTAAAGAACCACTAAATGCCTCCGCGGACCAAGTGGTGATACACTCAAGTAGTCCTTAAAAAAACTTTGGTTTGCCTGTAAATGGAGATATTTCTTGACAAATGTAGATTTGAATGATGAAATTGAGCTTAAATGGTTGGTAAATATGCATGTGATGTAGTAAAACTGTAATATTTGTATTATTCCACTATTTTGGTCTTGATACCAAAGTGAAAGTATACTAGGGTAAAACCCGGAACTTATAAATCCGGACATGTGTGAAAACGGATAAACCATGTTTGAAGGACAAAAACTTTCTTAGAAGATACGTGACCCCCCCTTTTTTATTGCATTACTTTGAAGCTTAAATGCCCCTCTTTACAATGATATATGTGGTCCAGGTGGCCATAGACTAAAAACAGTTGAAAATTTGGGCCTACTACGGGCACTTTACATTGAGCTATAGAGCAAATTTATTTGGTGGTTTCTAACCTAGAAGGGATACCAATGTACACATACCCCGATTGTTTTTTTTCCGAACTTTTCTTGACACCTACTTGGCAGTTTGTTTCTTTATTTATATAATATTCGGACTAAGGTGTAATGACACGTTGGCTTGCGTTCGACTGAGACTGTCGTGTTACACGATCACACATACACACACGGACGCATGCCAAACATGTCGTACCACACAATGCTTTTCAGTAATAGTAGGTTGTCTCCTTTACTAGTGCTGACAATACTCTTACAGGTATATTATAGAAGTTTCTAGCTTTTCAGCATTGATCATTTTGTACGTTACTGTACAAGTAATGTATAGCTGGTTTAGAATGAGAAGGTCGTAACTAAAAGATCAATATTTTGAGAAAATAGGATCTGTCTTAAATTACTCTTTACTTATGGTAAAACAAGCTGTTTCAACTCCAGCTTGATCAACATGACAAAATCAGATTATCTTGACAATACGATCCTCAGACGTACCTTATGATGTAGATTTCAAATTGGGATTCGTCTTATAAGTGGCACTTACGACCTTCTTATTCTACTCCAGTGATATGGCAATGGACTTATGCAGATTGCAAAACTGGCTCAGCTGACCATGTGGATCTTCAAAACCTTTAGAGAAAATGCTCAAAATTTAATGATTAAAATGTTTATTTTTACTACTACATTGTGCCCACGCTGATTTCATTTAAGACAATACCTGGTCAACCTACTATTTTCCTTATTTAATTAGATGTTTAAATTGCTTTTATGACATAATCAAACTGCATATCGCGCTTTTATCTCAAGATACTGTCATTTAGCAGTATTTCCAGCGATAAAGCCCTTTTCCGTGAGAATCTAGTTATTTTGTTAACAACTGCACATTGACTTGTATTGCAACTTGTCTTATTGAAATTAAACGTCTCGAAGCTAATTATTTTAGACCACCGTCAAATTCTCTGGTAATGGCAAGTCGACGACCTACTTTAATAGATATGAAGTCAAGGTTGAAGATTATTGTTAAAATAATTTGACTGTGACAAATACAAATTTAAAAAATAAAATCCGATTTCACTAAGTAATGCCAATCGTCGACATTTACACATAAAATGTCATATATTTTCCTACCCACATACTTAGTTCCGCTCTGTTCTGTTATGTTCTGGTCTAGTCTACCTACTTGCCGTGACATTTAGAGCTTATTTGTCTAAAACGATATTTCCATCACATGGGGAATAGTTTACACGTCATTAGCTCATTCATTAACACAATGCAAAGCGATTTACATGAATTATTGTTCTGAACAAAAGATGCTTAAATGTATTGGATGCACATTGACTGTCATAAAAGGGAATATGCTATTAACCAAACCACAATTTCTGAAAACAGCGAGGCATCAATTTTGCTGGTATCTGGAATTGTGCAACTGCTGTTATGTTACGGATGGTGTTTTTATGTTAAACGCATATAAAACACATTAAAGTTATACCCCAATACTTTCAAAAGATGTTTTACATAGAATATCGCGTGTTAAAACACAGGCTCCCTTTTATAAACAAAGACTGGAACAGAAATACATGCGCTTCCTGAAATTCTAAGAAACCTATAATGATAATTGAGAATCTCACTCTTGAAATCTTGAACTTAATACTAACATTAGTCGGCATTTGGGTACATAAGTATTTGGGAGTTTCATTGACATTTATTCATTTAATAAAAAGATCAAGTGCAAGTCAAGTGCGTTCAATTTCTAACATCTCTCGTATAAGGACATTTTCACTGATAAACCCCCTGACTTTTATGTGGCAGTTACAACACCGTTATTATTGTCTAGAATTAATGCCTCATTAATATCTCGTTAACGTGTCGTTTTAGTGAACATCTATAGCGCTAAACTTACCAATAGTTAATGTATACCTCGGTGAAATATTAGTGTTTTGATTTTGTTTAGGGGCCGTATAATCTACCCGAAATGGGTGCATTTGACACTATTGTGTGTGTTTGTGTTCAGCTATATTATTGAAGAACGAAACATATCATTATCACTTTAAAAAAATATGTCATATAGGCTTCGTTAAAATCTCATTACGGCCTCTACAAATAGTTTTTTCATCAAATTGTCATATCCATCAGCTTATTATTTGGCGTATGACTGTTGCACGTAAATATATTACAGATAATATTATTGCATAGTCTACAAATGTATATGTTAATTCGATATAGATCTTGTAGATCTGTTTGGCATAAGTCAGTTATGTGAGGTGGTTAATTGAATAGCTAGACAACTCGTATCAGATTGCTCACTGTTCAATATGACACCATATTGCTGGGGTATTCTGGATAGTATTTCATTTGTCTAATAACATTGTGATACTACACATTAAATCGAGTGTCGCTGATATCCCAGAGCAATTGTTTAAGATGACAAAAAATATAAGAAATAAATCCTGGACAGACGATAATACTTTTTGCAATCGATTTTAATGGTCAGTGGTGTCGTGACTACGAAATAATGCATGATACATTAAGCACAACGCTTGTCTTCACAACTGCATTGACACGTTCAAACGCAAATAACCACACGTGTTTAGACTAATCGTATTTAACGTCAGCATGATAATACAAGAAATTAGGTATAACAGCAAGTAGTCGGGCACCAGATTCAACGCATTTATAAAGACAAAAGCAACATTCACGTTCACTTACACGGGTTATGAAATATATTAATCCTTATACTATTCAAAAGATATAAATTGTACTTTGAAGAACTGGTATGTGTTTGAACTGTACAAACAAAAACCTCAAATCCTTAAATCCTTGAATTACCCATCGCGTGCACTTTTGTAACATTTCTCATGAAGCTAAACATAATCGACTTGTACTTGGGAATAGTTTGTGCTTCCTGGTCATTTGCAGGGTGTTGCCTACACAATCTCTATTGTATATATTAATATATTTCTATATTTCATAGGTGGTGCGTTTTTTAAGCGGTTGAGTGTACATGTACATGTTTCTTTGACGGTGAATACGTTGAATTATGTTCATGCAGGCAGTTCAATGACACTAACACTTCCTTTACACGGGTTATTTTGTATTCCAGCTTAATAGGCTGTACTTAATCAGTCCGAAATCCCACAGGACTTGAAACAAAAATTTAGAACAAACATCGATTGTGCGTGTCCTGGGTTATCTGGATATCGAATAGTCTGCTTAAGTTGTATGGATACATTTTGTAGACACTGGATATATTATGTCTGAGATATTGCTTTATTGAGAAGGGTACTTGTAAATTCATCGTCGTTTCACTGCGCATCAGTTCGAGAAATATACAATGTCTGTTTAAGCGTCGTCATCTAGCAATAAAAATATAATCTTTTTCTAGTAAACGACTACAGAAGTACAGTGCAACCTTTGAGTCTCTTCAAAACAAGCATCTCGACAATAACAAACCTGTATGTCACCAAACGATATGCAAATGATTAAATCAGATAAACGTCTCACTCAAGTACAATCTCGTTACTTTATCATAACAACTAATTCACAGTTCATACATTGTGTAAAACACTAACTTAAAGCAAGTAAAGAATTGTCATAACGAAACAGCAACTGGAAATATGCCTTGACTTGAAGTTATATTCATCAAAATGTATGTCAGAATTACAGAGTATAATAATACGTCACTAGAAGAGATAAATCCACTGGAATATGTATCCTGTATTGTAATATTGCCTTCAAAACCTCCTTATATTGGAAAACCATTACTTTAAACTATATTTAACAAACCTTTTCATACAAGAATTACTTAATCTAACGAACGTCATAATTATGTTTCACAGACAGTTGATTAATAATCATTGGATCAACAAACTATATATTGCTTATTAATTCGATCAAATTGTCATATACAATAATAAGATAGGATTATGAACAAATAATGATGCATTTGTACATGAAATATAATGTTTACTTGGAATATCATACACTGTTATCATTTCAGATCCAGATATGTGCGTAGCTAGCGCTATTTAAGTCTTTTAATGGATATTTATTAAAGATAGATAAATGACAAGCACTTAGAATAAAAAAATTCATAAGGTATTCGTAGGCGTACCGTAGATATTGATTATTGCATAATAAACGCCCAAATTAAGCTACTAACAATATAGATACATTTACCAAAGCGTATGACTTACTTAATTCGTTCGTTATTGTGTTTCTTTCTGAGTATCCTTTTGAAGTTATTGGAAATAATGGTTAAACTCTAGAGACATTACTTGGGTGATATATCAATGGCAACCCTTTTCATGTATTTGCTAACGATAAAAACATGGCCAATAATATATTGTCCTAATAAGTGATAATGCGTTTACTTAATCCATGCCAACGGCTAACATTATCTAATATTTGCATTTTCTAAACATTACGTGTCTCTGTTTTAGAGCATTTAGTCCCTATGAGCATACATATGGTACGACATAGTTTAGTTCAATACAGATATATTGCAAAAATACTTAACTATGTTAAGGAACGTACACTCCCTAGAGTCACTTGATCGTCCTGTTTTTGTTTTACGAATTAGGTCAAAATTGATACTCATTTGTAAAAGGACTGCATACATTTTGCGTCTTGGTGGAAGAAGCTATACAATTCTCATTTACATAGCACGGCTAATGTCTGGACATTTCTTACTTATGTCTCAAACAATAACCTCCGGTATTAGAACATAGTATAACAACATATTTCTACAAGCAAATCAATGACTATTGCACTTAATATACTTTATGTATGCCCATTTATACGGCCACTAATGTTGTCATGATTCGATTTCGCTATCATTTTTACAGACATTGTCGAGTATGGATGTTGCCAACCATGGCAATAAACATGAGAGTTTTCCAAGTGTCTATAAATGTGTTTGTCATTTCTTGCTTCAGTGTCCATCTAATCTACTTAAGATTTGTAATGAGTAACCACTTTACTTGTTTTGTAAATGTCAATTTGATCATACAGTGTACCAAGTCAAATGCATGCTATATGCTTTGAAAATATTATTGAGGAATCATGTGGTAACGAAACGGTCAAACAATCCGTGGAATAAATGTATATTGAATATTCATTAAACCCTTGATTTCTTATTTTACATGTCCAATATCTATGCACATTTGACGTATGTTTATAAACGAATTTCACTAGCTGTCGTTACTACACGTATTTATGTTGCTTTTGTTACCCCACGGACGTGTATTCTTCCAATATGAAGACATAATTGCTATTAATTTGGTTTCGAAAAAACCTGACATTCGATAAATTAATATGCCTACTCACAGTCGAACATCCTTTTTGCTGCAATATTTGTGCAATTACAAATTAAAAATACAATGTGTTTGGAGAACAAGGTAATTAACTAATTTAAACAATGCGAACACTCCTTCAGATATTCTTGTTGTTGGTCTTTTTTAGCCATGGAGAATCCATCTTCATGTTTCGATGCATTTGGATTTTATTATGTATCAGCCTTATTGAAGTGTAACACTATCAGATGATAATTACTATCATGATGTAGCATGCCTTATTTATGTTTTCGTCTTATGGAACTTAGCCATTTGTTACTTCGAGCATGGGTAAAGCAGGATTCTTTGTATTTGATTTGTTTTAACATACTGTATTTGATATATTGTAATATACTAAATACACACACTATACATTGTAATACATAAATGAGATTTGACCGAACGTTTCTTTATATGTATACTTGAGTTCATGCCGGTCACAAACCAACTATACGCGTCCAAATCAACGTAGAAAATGTAGTTAAAGACACGTCACCAATTCAAATCAAATAAACACATTGAACATTGATAACCCTTTGGATTTTACTTACGTTATCTGGTCATGCTTTTTGTCGAATTATATCATCGTGATGTTACAGAATATTGGTCACCCAATGTGTTTCATCGGATGTAAACTGCAAAGGGCCTCATTGAAAGTCTCGTTATAATATAACAAAGACAGATATAGTCCGTGCAGCGTTTTTATTAAAATAACATCCAAATAAGTATGGTCACAAAAACTGATAAACAAGTTAAAAAGTACGTGCCCAGGGAACAGTTTTATCCAAGCATTTACGGAAATCTTTAACTTACGATCAAATTTGCATTCTTTATAATACTGTTATAACTGTAAAATGTGGAAATTCGAGGTGTAATACTAATCAAGAATCAGTAAATAAAGTCTTACAAACAATACATTTGTAGCTGTTCCAAATGTACAGCTGTTCAATAATGATACTGAATTTAAATTCTAACGTAAGTTTATAATTTCCGTAAGTACGTTGATAAATCAGTGCCCTGATGCATAACATATAGTTAATCATGAACTGAATGACAGGATCATAGATTACGGTGCACATATTGTAAAGCATTGTAATTGGTTCATTGAAACGAATGAATATAATCACAGTGCCATACATATGAACCAGTAAAGTATCGTAATCCATTTTCAAGCAATTAATGCATAAAAGTATAAGCTATTTGATGAAAGGGACAACATGTAATTCATATTTGAACAATGGTGATGATCAAGCCTTCAATTACATTGAATTATTACCCTTAATGGATAGTGTACATGTATATTTATATAGTTTGTCTCTTGGGATAAACTGACATAATGAATAATCAGAAATTTCTATCGCAATGCATTTGCCTAACTCTAACAATGCATATGTCATTTTGTTTATTTTCTGCTCCGTAAAATGTAATATCGCTGATTCATGTACAATCAAACATAATCATTCACCGGGGAAATTGAGACTTTTGGGTTGATTGCAATACCATATCTTCATCATGCCCTGATACAGACATCATTCTCAGAAGGGTTCGCACCAGCACCTATTCATGGGAATGGATGAAAACAGTACCAAATTTCAAATAGGTGTCCGACAAAATTTATAACACTGATGATGGTTAAAAAGCTGTAGACGGTCTGACTGCTCAAACATTGACACCTTAATACAAATGTAAATAATAACAACATGTTTTGCCTAGATTTCATTATCATTGATCTTCGCATAGCTATAACATCCTGTAAATGCTACCAAGCGTGATAACATGTTTGATATAAAACTTATCATGACTGGAACATATCTGTATGATTTGTTTACTTTGGGTCAAAACTAGAAAGCAAATCGTTAGATATGAAGAAATGATGAACTATGGTGAACCGTAGACCATACATTGCTTGTGATATACACACTATTATCTGAGCCAAGTAGACCTATCAATTCATCATGTTCGCGTCATAAATAGTCTCGGATTCTGACCACATGAAAGGCATTGAGTATATTTTCCTCATTCTTAGACATTTGTAACAATCACAAAAGCAACACTTACACTGTCTGTATTAATATCCATCTGTCAACATGACCATGTTATTCTTCAAAACATTCCAGGATATCCGGTAACATCTAGCTCATGCGAAAGGTGTAATATAATTGGCTATATCACCTGACTTCCCTTGTGTCTGTGTTAGTATTGCGATTATGTATACTCTTATACCACACATGTTAAGCATAACGTTATACGTGTGTTTTTCAATTGAATGTTGTGTAATTCGCCTTATAAATGACATATAAAGAATCGTTTTCAATTGATATATTTATTTTAAACTCATTCCGTAAATGAACCATAGGTTCGCTAAATAAAAGTTCCAGACCTCGTCTAATATAAGTGTTTACCAATTGGCAACTCGTGATAGATACTCTCTAGTATGTGCCTTCGGGCAGGTTCCATTGCAAACACGATGCTAGACATGATACTCTCGTCTTTGACACTTAATAAAGAAAATGTCCATCTCGTGCGGAACATACGTACTTATAAATAAAAGAAGAATACGGATGCTCTTTTTCAACGGGGGATTTTAATTATTTCGTTGGGTTATGAATGTGCATTGCTCCGTCTAGTCATGTTATGTTGTGTTGTTACTACTTTCTGTGCTCGGCAGGTTACGTTGTGCGCTGCCTTACTTGTCCGATTTCCTCGTATCTTTTTTACTTTTGCGGGATTTATTTCGGCATTTACTGCAGTTCGAGGCCATTTCACTGAAATAGATTCCGCACTATAAAATATCGTATAAAATATAATTGCAAAAACGAACTACTAAACCTTTCATTGATTCGGTCGATCGTAGAGTTGTTTACCAACAGAACAACCCGTTATGGGGTAATTATAGATAACAGTCCATTACATGATGTACTTTATCAAGCCTTGCTCGGGCAGACAACATCATGTCCATAAAAACACATTAAATGGAAATTATGAAAATTCAAAAGGCAAAACATGCACTTCAAAACTATCAACAATGTCCTATTGGAATTCAAACAAATACATTCTGATGATTTCTAACGATTATGTTCCCGATATGAATTGCTATGGATTAGAACCACTCTAATGCGTCAATTTAACAACGTATTAAGCGCAAGTTGACACCAAATGTATTAATGCATTGTTATGTGTTTCTAATGTAGTAAGCAATCATTTACTTGGCTGTAATGGCCTGTTTATAGAGCCGTTGGCGCTTAGAACTGTCGAAACAAATCAACTTAAAACACCAATCATGATATCAGCGGTTTTGGTACATTCTATTATCACTCTCGGGGACCCGAATGGACTGTAAAAGTGATGAAATAAAATCATGAAATGATAAATTATTTATTATTAAACTATTTTATTTCAAGAATCCGTTGTCAAAAGACCCGATCACAACATCATTAACAAGATGCAATTAAATGCATAAACAGGATAGATGCCATGTTTCTATGTTTGAATATGTCTAACTTGCTTAATCTCAATCATACTCACTACGATGCCTCTCAAAATGACAAGTATTCAGGTACAGACAATTGAATTGTAGAGCTTACACACACTTGTGCGCCTAATGTGGTATGATGAAATTACATCAGCAATAGCATTGCAACGTTTCGAAAAAAACATTGGATTATTGTTTTACGTTTTTACAATGTTGTTGCTTAACTGGTTTATATTGCCACGTTGGTGCAATCAATTCTAGTGTGATTCCGATATTTACGAAATAGATAATTTGATCGATATGTTTTAGTTGTTAAAGTTCACCTGACTCTATTGTATGACAGATCAGTTATTTATCCTTTGTAAGAAATTGGAGTTCTGTTTAGTTATCGGACCATAGTCGGTCTGGTAAGAACTCTGTTCCTTTTAAACGGAGCGAGACATGATATATTGAAGATTATGAATGTATGTGTTTGAACTGGCCATGTTAGAAATGATGAAGTCTTACACGAATAATGAGATTGCTCCAGAGGTTATGTCCATTAACACAGCTTCATGAGTTTTGTCTAAATATATTTCATCTAAATGTAAAACAAACATGAGAAAACGCTTGTGGTGTTTGCATTGTCTGTGCATACAACATTCATGAGGCTGCATGCCAGGTAAAGGCGTTAAGCACAACATGGTTAGCATGATAAGCACAGTATAATTTTTGACACTAATGCAGAAAAATGTGTTTCAAATTGTACACATACACGTACGTACAAGAGAACTGAGTCTACAATCAGTCTGACGTTCTAAATAAAACCCATATTGATCGACATAGTTTACGTAATTATGACATTTGATCGCAATCAGATATTAGCACTTTTATTATGTTTTACCATGTAGTATATCAACACTCTCACTTTCGTTACTTCCAGATCAAGGACTGTCAATCTGTAGATTAAATCGCCAATTGAATCAGATATTCAGCCTGGAATATCGTAGACGTTTATAAGGTACGTTGTTTAAGTGAATAGCTTATTATATAAGTAAATAATTTAAGCACAAGTAGACGAAATATATAACACAGGAGCAGCTGAAGAAACGTTATTACTAAATAGCAGCTGTTGTAATGTCGCGTCTGGAAGCTATATTGCTCACTCAGAAATGTGAGATCTTTTAGTAGTATAATGACAAGTCACTATGGGACTGTGTTACTCTCATTGTATTTTGTTCTTCAAAACATCCTTATATTAGAAAACCATTATTTTACCATATATCTTAACAAATCCTTCAATACATTTCTACAAGGTTTATTTGATTTAATGAACATTATGTTTAAGTTTCGCAGAGAGTATTTTCGTTATCATTGAACCACTTTCTACCTTCATAGATGACATTATTAATAATGACAGCATTGCAATAAAAAGCGTGCGTGAGAAATTTCTCATCGCCTACACGTTCCCAAATAAATGTCAAAGGCATCATACATATTCATTTATTGCTAATTGTCATATAATTATCCAACTAATTATCCAGTATTATTATCATCGGAGGATATGTTAAAGAATTAAGAATATGATACCCCGTTATTGCTTCACTTTATAGCATCTAAAAGTAAACTTGTAAACGGTGAATATAAATTATTTAAAATGTGGTTTGTATGGACTTTTAACAAGATCAAAACATACCATAAGGTATTCGTAGCCGTACGGTTTGGCATCTTAGTCCTTACGATAGTAATTATCGACGTAAATTTGTAAATGTCGACATTAAGTTCTTAATAATTCGCACATATTTACCGCGCTGTATTACTTACGGAATATAGTCCATTATAAAGCGTATTGATGTATAACAGTCGAACATACTTCTTATTATGGCATTCGAATTGATAAATATATAGAGCATCTATCACGAGTTGTCAATTGATATAAATTTATATTAAACGAGTTTGGAAATTTTATTAAGCGAGCCTTTGGCGAGCTCAATAATATTTCCTGAACGAGTTTAATATAAATATATCAATTGACAATGAGTGATAGATTCTTTATATCATATGACACTAAAAACGCAAAATACGCATTGATTTTTTGGGAAAATTACTCATGCATTTAAAATTTATACTACCCGTGTTATGTATAACTTTATACGTACTAGCTATACTAACCTGGATACGAGGAAAGTCATGTGACATATATATACATACGTGCTTTTGTATCAAGAAATCGATTTTTCCAAAACCCATTCGATTGACAGAATAAACATCTTCGACGCCATTAAACGAGACAAAGTATATGTCAACAGGCTTGTGATCGATATACACGATTGATAAATTATAATATCGTAGTAAGTTCATTTTATCTATGTCTTCAGTTTCATTTCTAACATGTAATACAGCAACATAAATATTTATAGATGTTTATTATAGATACACTAGATTTACATATTATATGGTATTTCTATATACAAAATAGTCTTTGGAAGTTCTTGGAGATGATTGTTCCACTCCAGAGACATTAATTGGGTGGTACATTGGTGGCAACCTTTATATTTTATAACGTTTGCTAAAGATAAAAACAATCACAGTGTTGTTCTGTAATTATAATGGGGTTATGTGCTTACTTAATTCGGACCAACAGCCAATCAACATTATTCAATATTTGCGTCTATCAAAAACTATGTGTCTCAAGAAGTCACGCAGCGTGTAAGAGCATATAGTCCCTACGGACATACATGCAGTTTGGTTCAATTCAGACTTGTTAAAAAATACATAACTAAGTAAAGACAAAAATACTCCCTTGAGGAATTTGGCTGTACTGTTTTTGTTTTACGAATTAGGTCAGAATTGGTACTCATTTTGTTAATAGACCGCATGCATTTGGTATCTTGGAAGAGTCTATAAAATTCTCCTTTACATAGCACGGCTAATATCTGGACGTTTCTTAATAGTGTCTCACAAAATGTCTTCGGGCATTAGAACATAGTGTTACAAAATATTTCTATAAGAAAATCAATGACTACTGCACTTAAGGAATATACTTTATGTATGCCCATTTATTCGGCCACTAATGTTGTCATGATTCGATCAACTATCCATATTACTGACAGTGTCGAATATGGATGTTTTCACCTAAGGCAATAAACATGAGAGTGTTACAAGTGTCTATAAATATGTTTGTCATTTCTTGCTGCATATTACATCACTACTGAACAGCTCAACACGGCGAACACATGTGTTCGTGCAACTTCTTGACCCCTAAATAATGATCAAATTATGCAAAAGTTAGCGATTTAGATGTGAAACGGCTTAACTTCCACTTGGGCCGACTAACGTTACATGTACTCACTAAAACGCTAAAAAATTGAAAACCCTTTATTGTTCTTAGTTGAAATTTTGTATGTGAATAGAGGAATTATGTGAATGTACTATTGTGCGTTTTCATTAATATCCATTCAAGCCTTTTTCAGCAATATTGATCTTCCGGGTATTAAATGAACAACCCTCGTATATACATAAAACAAATTATAACTGACACCATTACTGTAAGACAAACTGGTCTTTAGTTTGAAGTGTTAAAAGAGCATACAAGATCGTGCTGGAATGATGCGGTTTTTGTCGCTATTAATTCGGTTCTACAAATTATTGTGAAATGTTGTTAATTCCTCTGCCTACCCAGCCAGCAATCCGATATCGGCCTTATATCGGACCGATATACTGTCCACATCGGCCCGATATCGTAACGGATATTGGGCCGATATTGTTTTGCCCATCGGCACTTGATCGGGCCGTTATCGACTGCCGATATCAAACCGATATTGGCATTATTTATCCGGGGATATAAAATACGTTTATTAAATAAATTAAATGTTTACTTATATAAAATTACTACTATTGAAGGATTGCAACAATAAGTTCAGCCCTAGGTCAAAGAGCTTTCTTCCGGTATGAGCTGAGCTACTACAAATCACGTAGGTTTCCAGAAATGGAAGGTTGTTAGACATTTTTTGCTAATAACTAGTTTGAGCTATTTCTTATTCACATTTTTATTAACCGCTAGCAGATTTTATTTAGTACATCGTTCATTTCTTTATACAACAGCCAAATGACGGTGTGGTACTTTAAACATTGGCTAATTGATACTTTTTAAAAGTTTGAAAGGAATAATAGGTGATAAACCCGATTTAATTCATTTATAAAATAAAAGGGAGATAATAGGTATATGTAACATACTACAGCGGGTCGATATAGGTCCGACATCGGCAATCATTGCCAATATTCCGATAGGATGCCAACGTCAGTCCGATATGGGTATACTGGCTGGGATACAGACCAAAGTAGGAGGGATTAGGAATGAAGCATTTACAAATTACAATATTTGTAAACCTCACTATATCGGTCCGATGTCGGTCCAATATAGGAATGCTGACCGCGATATGCCGACATGTAGCCAATATCGGACCGATATGGGTATGTTTGCTGGGAAATAAATATCACCGAGACAAATGAGTTAGACATCTATGTTTGCTTATCTTGACTGACAACCTGCAGTTTATTAATCCTACATAACATGAACTTGTTCGACAACATCGGATAGACGTCGGATAGATATCGTGTGCCGTTGCCGATATGCCGCTATGTTGCCGATATCTATCCGATATGGGCATGCTGGCTGGGTACTTACTGTCGAACAATTTTTGTTCTGAAATAGTTTTTGTTATTACTAATTAATAATACAATGTGTTTGGAGAATAAGGCAATTTACTATCTTTCACAGTGGTACAACGCATTTAGATAGTCGAGTCTAAATGGCCTAGTTTAGCCATGGCGAATCCGTTGTCATGTTATGATGGATTTTGGTATTATAGTGTATTAGACGATAATTACTATCTAGCTGCATTATGCAACATTGATAAGTGCGTCCTCTGGCCATTTCACATTTGTAAATTCGAACATGACGAAGGCTAGATGCTTTGTATTTAATTTGTTTACACATAAAAATCAATAATAATTTATGTATGTATCATTTGGTGTAACTACATACATGTATGACCTCTTAAAAAAGTCTTAATATAATTACTAGTATTCCAGCAACAGAGAAACTTTCAGTAGTAGTTTCGTTACAAAAACACTAATTACGAATTGTTTCACAAACACATGTTAAGAAGTACATGCCCAAATGCATAACATATAAGTAATCATCAACTGAATGAAATAGTTATGTACAACGGTGAACAAACCGTAAAGCATTAAAATTGGTTCATTGGAACGAATGAATATAATCATAATACCATTCAAATTAACCAGCACAGCAAGTTATACTTGTTGCATGTAGCCCGTATTACAAAAATTAATTCATATAATGTGTGGCTATGTGATGATTCGGGCAGAAACCTCCTAAATATTGATTCATTAATGAGCAAGGGTGATGACCAAGCCTTCAAGTATTTATAATTGTTACTCGTAATGGATAATGTAAAAAATATCAAGTATATCTATTTCTACAGTTTGTCTCTTGGGTAATATTGAAATAATGAATTATCAGAAATTTCAATGGGAACGCATTTGCGTACATATAACTCTAAAAATGTATATGGCCTTCTGTTTATCTTATGCTCGGTAAAATGTTATATCGTATAATTGATGTAATCATATATAATCATTCCCCGCCTCCTGAAATGGAGATTGTTAGATTAATCACAATACCAGACGTTGAACAAGCCCAGACTTTATTCTCTGAAGTGGTCCCATCAGCACCTATCCCCAGCTATATTTTTAATACTGAGGGTGATTTAACAACAACGTATTGTTGAATGTTTGCCTGCTCTGACCCATACCATTGACACTACCATATAAATAATAACAACATTTTGTCGAGATTTCTGTTGGATTTACGCATAGCTATTACAAAACCTGTACATGATACCAAGCGCGATGACATATTTAGTGTTAAGCTTATTATGACTAGACGATATATGTATGATTTAGATCATAACTAGAAAGCAAATCGCTAGAAATGATGAAATTGTGGTAAACCTCCGACCGTAAATTGTTTATGATATACACAATATTCACTATGCCAAGCAGACTTACCAATTCATCAAGTACGCCTCATAAATAGTCTCGGGTTCTGACCGCATGAGAGGCATCACGTATATTTGTCTCACTCGTTGACATTTGTAACAATAACTCAAGTAACATTTACACTGTCTGTATTAATAGTCATTTGTCATCATGACCATGCTATTCTTAAAAATATTTCAGGACATCCAGTAACATCTACCTTATCTGGAAAGTGTATTGTACCTGATTCTCTAGTATCATTGTACCATCGGTTTCAGTGCACCGGGATGCTAGACACGTTGTATTCGTCTATGACACTCTATGATAAACCAAATGTCCTTCTCGTGTCATTGACAAAACATACTTATAAATATAAGAAAACATGTACGTATATAAGATCAAATTTGCGCATCCGTGTACCGGTATTTACTTATAGTTGTTTTTTTTGTCCCAAATGTATCCATTATTTACGTTTGGGTGATTGCTCGTAGTTAAATTGTACACTGCATTACGGTACTTGTTATCCCTGGTGTGATGTCAAGGCTTTTTGAATATACAAACCCTTTAGGATCGGGGGCCCAGCTTGACTGTAGAAGTGATAAAATAAATATAGTTTTACATGAATTGCTGAACTATTTATTGTTAAACAATTCCAGTTCAGGTATCCTTTGTCTAAATACCCTATCGAAACAGTATTAACAAGATGCAATTAAATGCATATGCAGGATAGCTGCCATGTTTCAACCTTGAATATGTTAAACTTAATAAATCTCAATCATATTCCCTACAACGCCTCTCAAAATGAAGCGTATTCAAGCAAAGACAATTGAATTGTAAAACTTTTACACACTCGTGTGCACCAAATGTGATCTGATGGAATTACATTAACAATGGCATTGTAACATTACAAACAAAACATAGGATTGTTATGTTAAATTTGTACCAGTCTGTTGCTTTTCAGTTGTGTATTGCAATGATAATGTAATCACTTTCAGTGTGATTCTGATATTTACGAAATAGATACGTTGACCGATCTGTTTTGGTAATTTAATGCCACCTGTCTCTATTTTATGACAGATCAGTGTAAGTACCTTATCAGACGGGTAATGTCACTCAAGTGGACAATGTGGTTGGCAATGTCCGTCACACACATATTATATGCCATTCGATGCCCAAGCGCAATCCGATAGTAGCGGCCCTTATCAAAAAAACAACAATCTGGTGTTACGTTTATTGCATTACACAGAAGAGCATTTCGAAAATATAAATATGGAAAGTTAGAATACACTAATTGTTACTCAAGTTAGTTGTAAATGTGGTATACAAGTCGTTGGAGTGTATAATAGAAGGCATCGTAACAAAGCAAATATAACATTGCAGTTATAAAGCACTTTAGACAACTTCATTTGTACGTGTTTATAACGAAACGTAATACAAATGGTACAACAATTATTTATCCTTTGTAAGACAATTGAGTTATATTTTTAGTTATTAGTATAGTAAGAGCTCTATTCGTTTGGAATGGAGCGAGACAAAATATAATTAAGGTGTTTGAACTGGCCATGTAAGAAATGATGATTATTGGTTCTAATATTTGAGGAAGTAATTTCAAAAATCTGATGATTTCAAATAATCACAATTTAAATTGCGCTTGAAACCTCAAATCTAACACGGATTGTGACACTGTTCGAAAGGTTATGTCCATTAACACAGCTTTAGGAGTTTTTTCTAGATATATCTCATCCCAATGTAAAACAAATATGAGAAAATGCTTATTGTTGTCTAAATTGTCAGTGCAGAGAGCACTCATGACGCTGTTTGCTCTGTAAACGCTTTGAAGACAACATGGTATACATGATAAGTACAGTACATTGTATAGCTATTGACAATATTACCGATGTATGTGTTTAAAATTGCACACGTACACGCAAATACAGAATCTACCGTCAGTCTGACTAAATTAGGTGTCTTTATAATACATAATGATCGACATAGTGTACGTAATAATGACATTTGTCTAATTTCTGTCAAATATAAGCACTATTATGTTTTACTATGTATAATATAAACAGTCTCATTTTTGTTTCTTTCAGACCAAGTACTGTAACAATTGAATAAAGTATTCAGTCTGGAACATTATAACCGTTTATCAGGTACGTTGTTTAAGTGTATAGTCCAGTATATAAGCTATATGGAAGCTATATTTGTCATACAGAAATATGAGATATTTTTGTAGTATGATCACAAGTCACTACAGGACTGTGTTAGTCTTATTGTATTTTGTTCTTCAAAACATTCAAATATTGGAAAACCATTACTTTAAAACCCATTTAACGAACCTGTCGTTACATTTCTACAATGTCTGTTTGATAAGCATATACAACAACATTAAATGGGACAAATTATTTGTTACCAGGCTTGTGTTAGAGATACGCAATGTTCAAAAGATAATATCGTCGTTTGTTCAGTCTATATATTACCTACATGTACGACACAAACATATTCATTTTAAAATGTTTACAAAATGGACTAAAAGAGAATTTTAGAGAATATAATCCCTATGGAATTGCGTACGTTAGCCATGGTTTAGTTCATTTTAGATCTGTTATAAAATTTTAACTATGTTAAGACACACACACACTCCCTTGGGAATCTAGGTCGTACCGTTTTTTTGCTTTACGAATTAGGTCATAATTGATACGCATTTGGTAAATATGATGTATACATGTTGTTTCGTGGAAGAAGCTATAACATTCTCGTTTACATAGCGCGTCTTATATCTGGACATTTCTAAGTAACGTTTCACAAAATGTCCTCCGGCATTAGAACAAAGTGTTACAACATATTTCTGTAAGAAAATCAATGACTGTATTGCACTTAAGGAATATACTTTATGCATGCCTATTTATACGGCCACTAATGTCGTCATGATTCGATCCACTATCCATTTTACAGACAGTGTCGACTATGAATGTTGTCACCTTAGGCAAAAGACATGAGAGTGTTCCCAGTGTCTCTAAATATGTTTGTCATGTCTTGCTTTATTGACCATCTAATCTACTTAACATGTGTCGATACTGTCCACTTCACTTTCTTTGTCAATGTCAATATGTTTGGTACAGTGTCAAACGAAGGAATTTATCGTTTAAATATGCGAGTATGAAAACATTGGTACTCTTGCGTTTTTGGATTATCGTCGAGTTATTGTAAAACTATATTTCTTCATCTGAACCTGTCAATTAAAAGTGTACCCCACAGGTCAAGATCGAACATCATTTTACAAAGACATGTATACTAATATCAATGTATAATAAAGTATACAAGCTACCCGTTAATAATTTTCGTTGAACTTTTATTCTTGCAGTCTTGCAGGATGTTCTGTATTAATCCCAAACCGTTCAGTGGTTTCACATAACGCATAATTGTCTGTAATATCATTCATGTTGCATTGTAAGTATATGCGTAGTACAGCATACAAAATCATTTCCGTCATCAATTGATATTCAATGTCGTGTATACATGTAAAAGTTATCAATGCATGTTCACTTTCAATCTATGAAAGCGGCTTGTCGATTGAGAAGTGTTGACATGTATGAGTGTTTGTAAATAAGGCTGGGGTAATAACTAGTTTTGATACAACTCGCAGTTGCTTATTCAATGAACAACATATGTCGACACAGAAATGCATTTTATTACATGTTTAATATGTGAACACGGCAAGTATTTTTGTCGGCGTACTATTGGGCTATCCTCTGTATACATAACCTTGCGAATGTTAACATTGCAAAAATGTATTTTTGATTTTTCGTATAAAAGTTCAATATATACTCACATGTGAAATACCTTTATAAACGCATTTCTTTTGCATTCATAACTACATGTATTACATGTCGCTTTATTACACCACATGTGTGAATTTCACCATGAAGACATAATTGCTATTATTTTGGGTTTAGAAATGATACTACATTTGCAGAATGCGGTTAACTCATCTGCCTACTCACAGTCGAACTTTATTTTTGCTGAAATATTTCTTGCAATTACAAATTAATAATGCAATGCGTTTGGAGAACATGATAATTAACTAATTTAAACAATGCGACAACAGCATCAGATATTCTAGTGAATGGTCTATTTTAGCAAAGGCGAATCCGCCTTCATGTTTTGATGTATTACTGTGTATTAGCCTTATTGCAGTGAATGTCATTAAAAATAAACTTCTAAAGCCGGTGTAACACTATTACATGATATATACCGCCATGCTATATAATGCATCATTTATGTGTGCGTCTAATGGACCTTTGGCATTTGTAACTTCGAACATGACGAAGGCTGAATGCTTTGTATTTGATTCGTTCAAACATTCTGTATTTCATACAAATTATTAATACATTAAAACACACACAGTAATGCCGATCGGAGATATGATCGAACATTGTCTTGTACGTTTTAGTTTATGAGAGTTCAAACCGCTAGTAAATCAACTATACAACTCAAATAATTAAGTTATAGGCAGGTCACCAATTCAAATCAAAGAAACACATTAAAAATGTTTACCTTTTGGGTATTTTTCGTAATATTGGTATGGTGTGTGTCTGATGTGCTCCTGTGGACTAGATGTTACATACTATTAGACACTCCCACTGCGTCGAATCCTGTGTATGACCTCGTTATAAGTATCGTTATAATATAATATTATATAGGGAGTTTTAGTCTCAGTAGCATTATTATAACAAGGATATCCAAATGAATATGACCCAACAAAAAGGGATTAAACTAATATAAAAATGTATGTCGGTGTGCATAAAACATATTTAATCATGAACTGAATGAAATAATCATATACTGTACGTATTACGGTGAACATTCTGTAAAGCATTATATTTGGATCAATGGAACGAATTAATAATATGAACTAAGGCATTGCCTATATGGGTATTGAATAAATATTAGATAACCGCTAGGCTATGTTTGTAGATATAGACACGGGCCCCAGTTGCTATGCATTATCCAAGGGAGATAACAAATACATGCAATCAGTGTGAATTGTAATCTTAATACAGCACACAAGTCAATAAATCAAAATTGTCATAATTTGATTCCAATTCAATAAAATCAAAGACGTACCTTGTTGTACTGTATTGTAGTATTGTAGGCCTACTTTAAGATGGTTTATTTATATTCCGAATATAGATATATTACAGCCTCCGATGTTTGTCTTTCGTCCTTATCTGCTTGGAAAATCGAAGATGTTATTACATAAGCAACAACATATGGACCCTCCTAGTACACAAGTTTGTCCACCACAAATAATTAATGCACCAGTCAGTTGCATCCCCAGTTCCCCCGACCACAGGGATCCATGGCGGATAGCCAAGGAGACAGCCATGTTTTTACCATCCAGCTTCCCCCGCAAGGCAGGGGAAATTTAGGATTTATTCTGTGAAAACCTATAGCCTAAAGACAATATTTACCGGTAGATGTCAGGGGAAATGCGGGAGATTTTACCATCAGCTTCCCCCGCTGGCTGTAGAAGGGCCGTTGTTTTTGACAACTCAAAATCCCAGAACGCCCTTCCCCCGTGGCTGGGCTGCTGTGGATGAAACTAACTGGTACATAAGTCTTATACACACTGACAGTAAGGAAAAAATCTCATAAACATTGCTTTGACAAGCTATACATTGAGACATAGAATTGTTGATTTGCATTGTTCAGTTGTTGACATTGAACGAATTGTAGCCTACTTACGTTCAAGCATCTGGTATGATCTGAGTGTTGATATCATTGTAAAGCTACGTAAAAATGTCTATTAAAGACCAATTTCCTCGGAGATCGAGTACTGTCATGATAAATCGGCTATTTAAATGAAAAGTTCACCTTTATTTTTGATGTTTCTTAAAACATCTTCCATGTGAAACGGGCGCATGGAAAAAATCTCGCAAACGCTTGCAATGAATTGGCTAGTGACACGGTCCACGGTCATGGGGAGTATAGGTATTTCTTACTCCCCTTTTTTTTTTAAAAATAGTTTGTTTTATTTATTACACATTTTTTAAAAAATAATAATTAATTGAAAGAGACCGATAGGCTCAACCGTTTACAGCTTACTATTTTTTTTATATTCCAAGGACCATTCACCTCGGAAAACTGCCTGAAATTTTTGACCGGAAGTAACTTTTTTTGAAAGCATTAGTACCTGCTGAGACTCAACGAAAATACGTATGTCACCCGTATTACCGGTCTGTGTATTTTCAATAGCCTGCGCTACGCGCAGGCAATTAAATCCCCTATAATCACAAAGCCACACAAATGGACTAGTGATGCAAGTTATAAGTGTCGTAGCCTATATTACAAACAAAGAATTTAAATATGTATTGGCTATTTGATGATTTGGACAGAAAACTCTGAAACATTGATATATTAATAAGTAAGTGTGATGATTTTAAAAGCATTCAATTACATGCATTATTACTCTTAATGCATACTGCAGAATCCATAAAGCTTATGCGAGTACATGTCTACAATTTGTATCCAGGATACGTGTAATAACTCAAAAAAATACATAATTATGTCATTTTGCGTCTTTTCAACTCTTTCAAATTGTAATTTCCTATCATAAATACAAGCACAGACAGTCATTCACCGCTTCGGGAAATGGAAGGGGATAGTTTGATACAATAACAGGAATTTTACATGCAAGGATCCAGTCTTTTTATTAGAAAGTTTCCTATTAGCACCTATTCCCAAGAAGGGCTCCAACCAGCTACATAACAAATACGTTTTAGGGTTATTAAAGAGCAGTGAAATTATTGCCGGCTCAGACTCATAACATTGACAATATAAGATTTATATCAATATAAAGTATAACCACACTTTAACCGAGGTCCCCATCTGACCCCCCTCGCATATATAGTTATTACAACTCCAGTACATGGTACAGAGCGAGTGGACATGTTTGGTATAAAGCTTATAACGACTAGAAACTATCTATCTGATTTGTTTGCTCTGGATCATAACTAGAAAGCAAATCGTTATAAAATAATTATTTATTAACTGTGGTTATCCTCAGACCGTACATCGTTTGTGATATACACCATATTCCCTGTGCCAAGTATTTAGATAAATTAATCAAGTTTGCGTCATAAATAGTCTCCGGTTCTGACCGCATGAAAGCGATCAAGTATTTTTGCCACTTTCTTGGCATTTGTAACAATTACAAAACAACACTCAGTTGTCTGCATTTATAGTCATTTGTCCCCATGACCATTCTATCAAAATGTTTCAAGAAGTCCAGTAACATCTAGCTAATCCGACAAGTGTATTGTACTTGACTCTCCAGTATGATTTTGTCATCGGTCTAGTTTCAGTGCATCGGAGATGTTAGACATATTATATTCGTCTATGATACTTGATAAACAAAACGTCCTTCTCATGTCATTGGCAGAACATACGAACGTACTTATAAATATGAGAAAAACATGAATTTAAGAACAAATTTTTGCATACATGTATTTAGTAAGTATTGTTTTTTTGTCTCAAATGCATCAATTACTTACAGCTGGGTGATTGCTTGTAGTTAAATTGTATACTGCATTATGGCACTTGTTATTCGTGGCGCTATTCGATATACAAAAACATTAGGGTTGCCTTTGGTTAAAACACTTATTATGAAAATTCAAAAGGCTAAACAAGCACTCCAAAACATCAAAAACATCCTATTGGAAGTCATATATCAATTTCAGAAACAAATACACCCTGGAGATTTCTAGTGATCATGTTTCCAATACGAATTGCTATAGACCACTATAATGCGTCAATCGAAACAATGTATTGAATGCCACTTGACACCAGCACCCAATTGTATAAAGCTTGGTTAAATTTTAACCACGGTTAAATTTAACCAAATGGTTAATTTTCTGGTTAAATCGGAAAATCCGATTGTATAAAACATTCTGGTTACATTAACCATGGTTAAAAGTGCGGTTAAAGTTACCCACCTCCCTTACCTGGGTTAACGGTTAACCAAGACTTTAACCAGAATAAATGAAAACAAAATGGCTGCCATCTGCGCCCGCTTAAAATGATTTTTTGTACTTTTCACCTAATAAACGGCGGTTCGAAGAGATTTGGGACGAATTATTACTTTGGGTTACAAAGTATAACGAGTGGAAAACGTTCAAATTGTGTGAAGGTTTATCAAACAGCAAGGAAATCCAATAAAATATCTTCGTGGACCATGATATTTTCACGCAGATAAAGGTTTGTTTTACTCCTTTCCCAAGGATAAATTCTATGTATTTATTGTTCCATTTGATTATTCTATCATCGATTATGTGTTAAAATCTATTATCTGACATTTCAAGGGAGCAAGAGTACTCCAAAAATAAACTATAACAATGCGTCCAGTTTTGCTGATTTATTTCATTGTGGACTGCCAAATACCACTAATTTTTACCTTTAAACATGCATTGTTTTTACTTAATAAGTGATATTTAGGTCATATATAGATTCTACTAAGATGTACTGGGTTTCTTCCTGTTTACATATATATAATAACGCTGCATCATCATCATGAATATTGCAGTACCCCACCCACTTGGGTTTGGTCCTTGTTAGGGGGCACCTGTCATTTATTTATAAGGCATATTTACATAGCCATGTACAATTAATAATATTGATAGGGGCTATAAGAGGGTACCTCCTTACTTTGAAAGATAGGCCAGATGTAGGCTTACATGAATGCATGAGGTAATGTGCTCAAACCAGGGACCCTCCACTTACAGGGCGAATGCTCTACCAACTGAGCTATGCTCTACCAACTGAGCTAACTGGCCGCCTAGGTAAACACACAAGTTTCTCCCCTTCTGTAGCTTAATAATAACAATACAATAAAACATTATGCTAAGATATGTAAAATGTTCATGACCTACCCATTGTAGGCTTGTCATATCTCATTGTGCTCAGTTATAAATGCCATGTTGCTAATTCATGTGGCCATGATGTCCAACATTGTGACATGATACATGTACACAGATTAAATTCTGTGAAGTATAACTCTGACACTATTTTTATTACAGATCTTCATGCAGAAAGAACAAACCAGATTTTAATATAGATCTACAGTATGTATATACTGAGCAGATAGATATGGTAAAATATTGGAAAAGAAGAGAAATTAGGCCTTCTGTATTTCACTGGTAGAATGTGTGTGATAACCATGGAAGAATTAATAAACCTACATCTTTACACTCATGACAAGATTATGGAAAAAAGGGTAATTTGAATGTTTTAAGTACCTGATATACAGTTATTATACACATACATGTTCTATTCTGCATTAACATAATGTATACACTGTACAACTTCTCCAAAGCAACCGTCTGAAGAGCACACTGTACAACTTCTCCAAAGCAACCGTCTGTAGAGCAACCACCTGTCCACCTCTATATAACAGCACTTCATAAAATAAAATTCCCCAAGATGACATTTACTCAAAATTTAAACCTCTGTATAAGAACAACCTCTTTACAACGTCCAATATTTGAGGTTGTAATGTAGTTGAAAATTCATAATTATAAATATACCAATATTTAATAAAATATCCAAAATATAGAAATCTAGTTAAATTGCAATTAACATGTTATAAATAGTTTGCCATTTCTACCTGTGTGATGAGCATTGAATGAATCATTATACATTTATTATTTATATACACAATTCTACTGTTATCTATGTAATTCAAAAATGATGCATTGTTCTGTGTAGGCTACATCATACATGTAAAATTCAGCACTTTTTGTTTTATTAATCAATATGTACAAGTTGTGAATTGTTTTATGCATATATTTCAGGTAGTAGATCTATATGAACTGCAGATGCACTGGAAAGTGGGAAACAGTCAACATTAAATCCACATAAAACTTATAGTCCCCTGAAGAAATAAAATGATCATTTAGAGAACACTGGTGCTACTGTACATTACATTATGATCAGAATAGGAAGTCAGTGATCCAAGAAGATATTCACTATAAATATTGCTGTAAAAAACCAAGCATAAAACATTCATGTACCCCCTTACACAAATATACTGTAAAACATTTGAGAAGTAAAAACTCCCACCAATAAATACTGTCAATTAGAAAACATGTCTTAAAATAAAATATCAACCATTTTCTCTCAAAAGTTGTATAAGACATTGAAATATAGTGAGTTACTTCTAACCAAAGACCAACTTTGATACACCCATGTATGGTGAGGTTTGACTGTTATAAGTAGTTTGTGAATGAAATTCCTAAAACTATCTATCTTTACTGTTTATTTTGTTGATTGTTTATTTAATTTTATATAATTACTTTATAAAAGCCCACCAACTTGGGTACATACATTGCATCACACATGTATTACAGTGTTTTTCTTAATTACCATGTTCACATTAAATGCACAGCATTTGTTATCTCATTTATTCATTTCACTTTGATATTGTCATAAAAATGTTGCTTTGTTTTACTTACAAAGTTAATAGATCTCTTATCTTAGCATATATTATAATCAATATTGAGTCTCAACCCCAATATCAAGACCAACTCAATAATGAGACCTGGTATTAATAAAGCATCTTAGTGGGAAACTTAAATATTTTGACTAAGTTCAAAATTTGTGGTGCATGTATTTCCTGCAAATAAAAAAGGAATCCATGTTTGCTTAGTGATCATGGTAGCTCTCAACAAAATGCTTGAAAATATTGTATACACTCAATAATATGGGTTACATTGTTCAACTGAGACACTTTTAAAAGTAAATTTCAATATTTTAGACAATTTTAAGTTTTCAACTAAGTTGCTTTATAAATACCAGCCCTGATTTTAAGGATAGCATGATTATTCAGTTTCCATAACTTAGTCCTTCATCAAACTATTTTTGTTCTGATTTTTGTTTATAATTGTTTAAAAAAATCTTTATAAAAGGGTGTGGGAATATTTTTTAAGGTTTTCAAATGGACCAATTTCCATGATTGTGTACAAAATAACATGAGCCCGGGGAAAACACCATATAATGGGTGGGAATAGTACATTTATTTCTTTAACTCTTTAACGTGTTAATAAATTTAAATAAATGATGGATGCTATGTTGATTCAATGACCATTAAAAATGATATAACTGATAATGTGTTTCTTCTGTATATATGTATCTATTATCCAATATGAATTTTATTACTAAAGTGAAATCAGATTTACATCACTAGATTGCAGATTCCAGCAAATGACTGGTTAAAACATACATTCAATGTACCGACTGGTTTAATGATGCAATCTGCTGACTCCAGCAACTGACTGGTTGTGTATCATGAACTGACTGGTTAAACCATTCAACATGTCTTCTTTTAGCAACTGACTGGTTGTGTATCATGAACTGACTGGTTTAACCATTCAACATGTCTTCTTTTAGCAACTGACTGGTGTGTATCATGAACTGACTGGTTAAACCATTCAACATGTCTTCTTTTAGCAACTGACTGGTGTGTATCATGAACTGACTGGTTAAACCATTCAACATGTCTTCTTTTAGCAACTGACTGGTGTGTATCATGAACTGACTGGTTAAACCATTCAACATGTCTTCTTTTAGCAACTGACTGGTGTGTATCATGAACTGACTGGTTAAACCATTCAACATGTCTTCTTTTAGCAACTGACTGGTGTGTATCATGAACTGACTGGTTAAACCATTCAACATGTCTTCTTTTAGCAACTGACTGGTGTGTATCATGAACTGACTGGTTAAACCATTCAACATGTCTTCTTTTAGCAACTGACTGGTGTGTATCATGAACTGACTGGTTAAACCATTCAACATGTCTTCTTTTAGCAACTGACTGGTGTGTATCATGAACTGACTGGTAAAACCATTCAACATGTCTTCTTTTAGCAACTGACTGGTTGTGTATCATGAACAGACTGGTTAAACCATTCAACATGTCTTCTTTTAGCAACTGACTGGTTGTGTATCATGAACAGACTGGCTACATTTTTCAATATGCCTACTCCAGCAACTGACTGGTTGTGTATCATGAACCAGCAACTGACTGGTTGTGTATCATTAACTCACTGGTTCCTTATACTGACTCCAGCAACATGTGAGTTATGTATGAAGGCTATATGTAAGAAGAATATACACTCATTGAACTTACTTGATTACTATCATGAGCCGACTGGTTTAATATGCAAACTCAAGCAACCGACTGGCTTATAGTTTGTTACTCAAGCAGCTAATTGGCTTAGCTTTTTCTTGAGCAACTAATTCACTTGGTATGTTGACTCAATTATATGACTGGTTTAGTATGATGAAATGACTGGTTTCATGGGTCAATTGAAGCTACCACATGGTGCCAACTATATACTGACTAAAGTGGTTGACTGGCATAATACAATATTTAAAACACAGCTAAACACAAAACAAATGCAGATCATACTTGAGAGTATTTATTTACACTACAACATGTTTCACTTATATTGGACATTCAGAAAGTTACTTAGCTATGTTTGTGGTAGAATTGGTGCTAGCAACTGAGATAGAATTGGTGCTAGCAACTGAGATGATAAATACCTCATGAATTTACAACAATTCTTCAGGAATACAAGCAATGAAAATTATTCAACACCACTATGACAGCACCTGTCCTAACTTATTCAACATTTATCAGTATCATGTGACTATCCCATCCTCAATGTTCAGAGATTTGGCTATAAGCTTGATCCAAACAGGGTATACCATAAGGATGGATTACATCTCAGAAGTTGAGTGGATCCTTAAATTAGAAAAATACAATAATTTTATATACAGTATATCCATACACATAGTCTTAACACAAATTTTTTTTGATAAACATTGAATCAAGATCAAATGGTCTTGAGCAAGCAAAATACAGCATTATATCAATGTGCATCTGAGTAAAGTTATTATTGAAGTACAAAATATTATTTATCATCTGCAATTATGATTCATCACAAGTGTTGGTACATATAGCCTTGTTCGTTATTATGTGCAAACTATAACACTGCTTCACTAATTACTGTAATAAGGGAAAATACCTATTTATGTTTCTCCATTGACTTGGTGATAGCCATGACTTCATCATCCCTAATGAACACTGCTTCTTCATAATCATAATCAGATAAATGATGTTTTTATGTTAACAAATCTTCCTGAAAAAAAATACAAAATGTTTATCTTTACACCAAGGGAATAACCACAGGTCACAACATGCAATTCTCAATTTATTAGTTAAACTTTATAAGAGAAAAAAGTAAATAATAGAGGAAAAGTACACCCAACATCTGAGAAAGTCAGTGCCTAATGTTTGGGCCACAGGTGGCAGTATCCGTGTTTGGAAAATATAAAAAAATAAAAGAAATTCCGTCACTGAGCTAATAGTACTATCAAAGTGTAAAGCATACTAATGTCTGTACTGTATTTTTTACTGAAACAACGAGATGCAATGTTCCACAATCTTTAGCATACTGATTTATTTTAATCGTTTGCAGACGAAACACTGATACTGCCACCTAGCTGTGGTTCGGTCAGTGCTTCACTTGACTGGTGCATACATTGTACACACTTTTCAGAAGATTTAATAGAAGGTCTACTGGGCCTTGTGATTCAATTAGCATATTTGCAACATTACCTAGAGTCCATGGTCTGTAATTACATACACATTTATTTTAAAAACTTGGCGGTCAACAAGTTTGCATTTGTAACATAAATCACTTCCGTGTTTAACGAGTCGCAAAAATACATTTAGGTCAGTAACCGTGCAAGAAAATGATGATTAAATAAAAGTTAACTTACTTAAAGGTGTGTTGATAGTGACGGAAGCAACCAAATCGCCATTGTACATGTAACACGACAAAAATCTGTTTTTGTTCTGGAAATTTTGTGTCTGACATTGAAATTTATAAGGGGAGATCACTGTAATTAACCATCGGAGCGGTGAAAATATCGTTGTCGTCATACCTCACAAAACGATTTAGCTCCCCTTATAGAAAACGTTCTCAAAATAATTTCACTAAAAGTCAAAAGGTTCTTTTTAGTCATACAATGAATGATTTAATTATTTGTCAATTAACAATTATTGGCGCCATCTTTGTTGACGTGTGTTGCATTATGGGATCGCGGTTACTTTAACCACGGTTAAAAGTCTGGTTAGGTAACCACGCGGTTAAATACGTTTATACAATCCGATTTCCAGCCTGGTTACCTAACCAGAATTTTAACCGTTAACCAGCTTGGTTAGTTTAACCACGGTTAATATTTAACCAGGCTTTATACAATTGGGTGCAGAAGAGAATTAATGTGTTGTTCATCTGCTTCTAATGTAGTAAGCTATCATTTGCTGGGTTGTATCGGACTGTTTATAGAGCCATTGGCACTTAGGACTGTCGAAGCAAATTAACGTAAAACACTTATCACTGATATAAGCGGTTTGGGTCATAGTATATTCTATTACCACTCTCGGGGACCCAGCTTGACTGTAGAAGTGATGAAATATATATCATTTCCATGAACTGCTAAATTATTTATTGTTAAACAGTTCCATTCCAAGTATCCTTTGTCTAAAGACCTGATCAAACAAGTTACGTTAACAAGATGCCATTAAATACATATACAGGATTAATGCCATGTTGCAATATTTGAATATGTAAAACTTGATCAGTCTCAATAACACTACCCACGACACCGCTCAACATGAACCGTATTCAAGCAAAGACAATTGAATTGTAGAGCTTTTACACAGTCGTTTTCGCCTAATGTTGCATAATTGAATTACATTAATAATGGTTTTGTAACGTTACGAACAAAGCATAGGATTATTGTAGGACATTTGTACAATGCTGTTGCTTTTGTGCTCTATGTTGTAATGTTGGTGCAATCAATTCTAGTGTGATTCTGATATTTACGAAATAAATAATTTGATCGATCTGTTTTGGTTGTTTTATGTCACCTGACTTTTGTATGACATATCAATGTAAGTACCTTATCAGACGGGTTATGCCATTCAAGTAGACACTATGATTGACAGACTCCAACAAGCCACTCGATAATAGCGGTTAACATTCTAAAACAACATTCTGATTCGTGTTATATTATAACGGAGAAAAGCATTTCCAAAATATAAAAGTTAATTGTGCATTATCAAGTTCTACATCACTTCTTACCTTCTATCAATATTAATTGACTTCAATAAAAAAACTTGTAGTTCATAAGCTAGCTCGAAACCTCATTGCTTCGAGTAATATAAATAAGTCCACCAGCTGCTGATGTCAAATATTCACTACATGTAGTTATTATAAGTCACTATTAATGTCTCAAATCTAACACGATTAATGAGACTGTTCCAGAGGTTATGTCAATTAGTACAACCTTGACAGTTTTGTCTAGCTACTTCTCCTCTAAATGTAAAACAAATATTAGAAAATGTTTGTGATGTCTGAATTATCTCTGCAGACAAATATTATGACAATTATAGCTCGATAAATGCGTTGTGCACAACAGTGTAAACATATTAAGGACAGTATAATTATTAACAATATTAAGATGGAGGTGTTAAAAATTGCACACAAACACGCAAATACAGGAGAACTGAGTCTACCGTCAGTCTGACTACATTGTGTGTCTATTTAACACATAATAATCGACATGGTGTATGTAATTATGACATTTGCCGGATCGCTATCAGATATTAGCACTTTTATTATGTTTTATCATGTATTATATCAACACTCTCAATTTCATTACTTTCAGATCAAGGACTGTCAATCTGTAGAATAAATCGCCAATTGAATAAGATATTCAGTCTGGAATATTATAGACGTTTATAAAGTACGTTGTTTAAGTGTATAGTTCATTATATAAGTAAATGATTTTAGCACAAGAAGACGAAGTATGTAACACAAGAGCAGCTGAAAAATATCATTACCAAACAGCTGGTGTAGAAATGTCGTGTCTTGAAGCGATATTTGTCATACAGAAATGTGAGATATAATTGTAGTATAATCACAAGTCACTACAGCACTGTGTTAGTCTTATTGTATTTTGTTCTTCAAAACATTGAAATATTGGAAAAAACATTATTTCAAAATACATTTTAACGGACCTTTCGATACATTTCTACAAGGTCTGTTTGATTTAATAAACAGTATAATTGTGTTTCACAGAGAGTGATTTTGATATTACGGAATCACTTTCCTCCTCCATAGATTCCTTTGGTAATGATATCAGCATTAAATGAACAAGCGTTCGTGAGCATATCTCACTACCTACACGTTCTCTACTAAATGTCAAATGACATCATACATATTGATTTATTTCTAATGGTCATTAATATAATCAGATAATGACCCAGTATAATTTTCACCACAGGAGAGGTTCGAATATGAAATATAATATGAATTTGGAATGAAACCTACCGCTGTTGTATTACTTTCTAGCATCCAGGCGAAACTGGCGAATATAAATTATTTTAATGACTGTTTATATGGAGTACTAGACAAGAACAAAACATTTCAAAATGTACTCTATTGCGTAAGTAATGACATCTTGGTCTTAAAATAGTAATATTCGACATATTAATATTAAAGCTCGTCATTAAGTTCCTAAGAATATGCCTTAATTCAACACGGCCCATGACTTACTGAAAACCATAAAGCGTATTGAGGTATAACGGACATACATATGCCATTATGGTATTTAATGGTTAAATGTATATCCATGCCTTAAGGAGGGACGCGCACCTTTTATCTTGAGATCGAATTTTCCCGAAACACATATGAATGACGGAATAAGCATCTTCAACAACTTTAAACGAGATAAATTATTTGTTACACGTATTGAAGTTTGTTCATTTTATATAATTATTGCATATACGATAACGACAATATATTCATTTTAAGGTGTTTATTATATAACACTTGATTTATAATCGATTAAATAAGTAATATTATTGAATGAACTATCCCATTCGAAAGAGTAGCGGGGACTAGGTTCAATGTAAATTACTGTTAATTTCGGTATAAGGCAGTTAAACCTAAATTAATATAATTTACCACACAGAAGACTCGATTTTGACAAACGATTCTCGTTAAATTTAGAAAGATATAAACATATTGATATTATATGGTCTTTGTGTATAAAAAATATCCATTTCTATTTGTTGGAGATGATTGTTCCACTTTAGAGACACTAAATGTGTGGCACATTGGTTGCAACCTTTTTATACTTTATATCGCATGGGGTTGCTAACAATAACAGCGACAATGGTTATGCTTTTACTTAAATCAGATCAACAGCCAATCGACATTATCTAATATTTGCATCTTTCTAAAAGCCGTTTGTCTCAAGACGTCACTCTCTGTTTTAGAGCATATAGTCCTTGGGGAGATACGTACAGTAAAATGATTGAGTTTAAAATACTTAACTATGTTAAGACACATAAACTCCCTAGAGAAGGTTGGTCGTACTGGTTTTGTTTAACGCATTAGGTCATTTTGTAAATATACCGAATACATTTTGCGTCTTGGTTGAGGATATTAAATTCTCATTTACAAAGCATGTATTATATCATGACATTTCTAAATAATTTTTAAGTGTCCTCCGGTATCAAAACATAGTGTTACATCATATTTCTATAAGAAAATCATTGACTGTATTGCACTTAAGGAATATACTTTATGTATGCCCATTTATTCGGCCACTAAAGTTGTCAGGAGTCGATCCACTATCCATTTTATAGACAGTGTCGGGTTGCCACCTTAGGCAATAAACATGAGAATGTTTAAGTATCTATACATATGTTTGTCATTTCTTGCTTTATTGTCCATCTAATCTACTTAACATCTGTCACGAGTGACCACTTTTCTAGATTTGTAAACGTCAATATGTTGGTGCAGTGTACCTTGTCAAACGCATCCTATTATCTTTGAAAACCACCGTCTTGTAATAAATGTTGATTCTTTGACGTTTCCTCAAGGCGTTGCATTGATAACGAAATGGTCTCAAAATCGAGGGCATTGCTTCATATTAAATTTTATTTTATTAGCTCCTAAAACACTTATCGATGGGCTTGATTATTGTCGACTTATTATATTAAGTACATCCAAATAGCATAAGTTAGTTCTGAAAAAAACTATATTTCTTTATCTGAACGAGTGGGATTAATGTGTTCACCAAAGGTCAAGGTCTAACATCATTCTAGAAAGACACATTTAATAACATCATAGACAAAGTATAAAATAGTACATAAACTATCTATTGATAATTTTCGTTGACCATTTATTTTCGAAATCATCACTGTGTTTATTTTAATGCCAAATCTCTTCTGTCGTTTCAAGGTTATAGAAATTATCTTGGGAAGCGGTTAATTGCTCTGCCTACTCACTCTCGAACATCTTTTTTGCAAAACAAATTGTTATTACAAATTAATAATGAAATGTGTTTGGAGAACAAGGCAATTAACTGATTTAAACAATGCGACAAGGCGTTCAGATATTTTAGTGATTGGTCTATTTTAGCAATGGCGATTCCGTCTTCATGTTTTGATGCATTTTTGGTATTATTATGAACATTGTATTAGCCTTATTGCAATGAATACTACAGTATTACGAATTAAATTCTGTAGCTTGTTCGACACAGTCTGATGATAATAACAACACATGTACCATGATGTATTATTTATAATTTGAAAATGCTTCATCTGGTCCTTTGACATTTGTAAACAAATTATGGTCAGATTCTGCGACCTTTTTATTCACTCGCGCACTTTGTAACTTTGTTTTTTATCGTGCTGTCAATAACATATGTTTAGATGTATGATGTTAATCTGTATATGTTGCGGTCCACATGGAAGATTGTGTAACCAAATGTGTAGCCTCGTTAAATAAAGTCTGTACTTACTTACTTACTAACTCTGATTGAACTTTTACTTATACATATACTTCTTTGGACCCAAACTTACTATGCATGTCCAATAAACGCATAAAATTTAGCTACAGTTAAGGTCGCCAATTTAAATCAAAAGAAATCCTTGTGTCTTGTCGGCTCCGTAACATGTAGTTTCCTACAATAAATTCAGGCATGGATCTTCCAAAACCTCCTCTAAAAATGGAGGTTGATTGTTTAACTAAATTACAAGACCGTATTATGCACATGCCGAGATCCAGATTCACTGGAAGAGATCCGATTAATTATAAAACATAGATGATGTGCAAACACAATGTTTTAGAATAGCAGAAGACGTTCTTGCTCAGACTAGTAGCCGCATTGACACTGAAATGAAAAATAGTAAAACCTTGTGTATCCGGTATCATGTTGGCCCGGGAGCCTGTGTCGGATAGAGCAGTGTTTAATAGAATATTAAATGCTTTTTCATAACTAAATTTAAATATTGATGCCAAGTGACTTTAATTGAATTAGCTTTGTTACTTGAGTACTCCCGTCGTTAAATCCTTTGATTCTCTAGATCTATATATTTATAGCTTAAATTGAAGTAGTTACGACCTTATAAGATTGATACATATATATTATCAGCATCAGCTTCTTATGAGTAAATGAACATTGGATCTTGCCATGTTGACCAAACTCAAGTTGGAACAGCTTGTATTACCATATGTAAAGAGTAATTTTCTTGTTATCTCAAACTATCGATTTTTTACTTATGACCTTCTCATCCTAAGCCAGCGATATATGCTTATTTAAAATGAAATCTTATCATGTCATGTGAAACATTGGGACAGGCGATCTATTTCAATGACACTAATTGTTTCAACGTTTGAAAGTAGTAGCACTTATTGTTATCGTCGAGAAAACAATTTAATCGTACACGAGGGAATGTCTAGAACGATATGTTCGTGGAAATGTATTTTAATTTGGTTAATGTGCGTGTACTTATGATATACATGTTAGCTTTATAAAGACATGCAATGCAGCATTAATCAATATCGACTTAATATCAAACCGTATTCCTCGTAGTTTTATTTCAAACGGTTTCATTAGTTCGAACTGTTTAGTTTCAACTATTTTCATGAATACCATGACTGTTTCTATGTATGCTGCAGAAGGAGTACACAGTGTGTGTGTATATAAATGCAATGTATTATGTGATATTCTATGACATTATGAAATGACATTATGTCTTTAGTATCAACAAATGGATGTCTTTCAGCAGATACTACTATGTTTTGAGATTAATATTGTTTATTTAACGATCGTATTTTTGTTTATATATTTTTACGTATTGAGATTTATAACCAGTAATACAAGTACAATATTTGTAGAGGAAATGAAAAATATCTCAAGATAAGGAGCGCCAAGATGTCCTAAAGAACTTACAAATATGTCATTAAATCGATTCGAGTCTAAGAAAACCAAACTTTCGTCATAACTTGTCAGACATCATATCGCAAAATTCATATTCAAACAACGTTAGAACGCAGTTAAACAACGTACGTAGTTATGTTATTTGTTATCATACAGACATGACGGTTGTTATGCAATAAAAATCTTTATTTTTCTGACAAATGTGATCGTCCTTAACGTTTTATTGAAGCTTATTCAGCCTTTATAAAATTATACTTGTCTTTTTTCCCGTCCACTTTAGGGTAATGCTACAGTTTATCTAGCAGTAAATAAAAAATAGTTTGGATTTTAAACGAGGAAGTAAATCACACACATTTGAGTAATGTTAGCGCAAAACTGAACAAAACATCGAATTGCGTAACGTACTCGACAAAAAAATCAGCAACATCCTATTGGAATTCATATCAATTTCAGAAACAAATACACTCTGGTGAGTTCTAGCGGTCATGTTTCCGACATAAAATTCAATTGATAGAGTCCACTCTAATGCCACTCTAATGCATCAATTTAAACTTCACTTGACACCAAAGGTATTAATGGTATTAATATAATGTTATGTTCATGTGTTTCTGATGTTTTAAGCTATCATTTGCTTGGATAAATTGAATGGTACATTATACGTGTCAACACTCTCGGGGAACGAGCTTTACAATAGAAGTGCTCGAATCCATATTATTTGTATGAATTATTTTAACAGTGTAAAGCAATCTCCATTATAGTGTTTCTTGTCAAAATAATCACAACAACATCGACATGATGCTATTAAATTCACATACAATATATACGAACTATTTGACATTTGTACTGTCAAACTTGCTCAATCTGGCGACTCCCTACGACGTCTCTCAAACTAAAGCCTATTCAAGCACAGACAATTAAATTGTAGAGCTTTCATACACTCGTGTGCGCCTAATGTGGTTTGATGGAATTTCATTATCACCGATATTGTTACGTTGAGGAAAAAGCATCCTGTAATCATTTTATATTGTTGTTGCTTGTCTGCTTTGTATTGCAATATTGATGCATGAATTACAGTGTGTTTCTAATATCATCGATAGAGATAATGTTCTAGGCAGCAGCAATGTCTGTAATTACATTATCTTACAAACAAAGTATACTTCCGCTTCAGTTCAATGTATAAAATACCAAGACTTAAGTTACATTGATGCATCGTCAGTTATTTGCGCAACAGCTACAGTATGGTGGTTGTTGTGATAGCCCATTGTTCAGAGGAGTTTCCGAAAACCTGAATTGCAAACCTATACTGACATTTAAAATAACCTGTTACTCGGAGCAAAATAACACTTTAAAAAGAAATGAATACAGATATAATTACCCATATCACAAGTTCACATGTATATTCTGCATTGGTGCTATATCATAGTTAACTGATATTGCTATTAATAAGTTTATACTAATTTATTCATGGTCAATTGTGAAACATGATTTTCGAATGTGTACTAAGCACTCTCAACATATCATCCATCATGCTTTCCATCACAACGAGTATATCAAGCAATTTATCGTACTTTATAACCTAATTTAATTTCATTTGTTCTACTGATTTTTAAGTTTACCAGCTGATTATAGCATGTCAACTATTCACTTTTTATTATGTTCGTTGAAATCCCAAATCGAACACGAATAGTGAACCATTCCAGAAGTTATGTCAATTAGCACAGCTGAAAGAGTTTTGTCTAGACATTTCTCTTCTAAATGTAAAACAAATAAGAGGAATACTTGTCTTTTTGTCTGAATTGTCTGAGTAGACAAATCAACTCATGACGTCGGTTGATGCGGTATCTACACCATGGTAAATATAGTAAACGGTAATACTTACACATGTATATGTTCAACAATACACACATAGAACTGCACATACAGTGAGTATTAGTATGCAGTCAATCTTTGTAGTAGTTTTGTTTCGATTATCCTAATTGATCGGCATAGTGTACACTGTATGTAATTATGACACTTGCCGGATCTCTTTAGATATTTACCTCTGCAAAAATAAAACGTTCAACATTAGGTACCGACTATTCCAACATAGTCGTAGTCATCCGCTGATGGATTGGTCCCAGTAAACAGTTTTTGGCCTCTTAGGTGTATTCCCGATTTAAATAAATGAACATCTGGAGACTTCGCTAACAGATATATTCCACATTTTCTACTGATAACACCGAATCCCATGCACCACGAGGACCCTTTTCCCTTATAGTGCCTTCCAATGTCCATTTATTAAACCGGGAGTATTAGTGAAACCAAATATCGATTGCAACGAAATTCTCAGAGCAACCAGAATAATTTAGGCGCACTGAAATAATAATAAATGCATTTATAAATACACCAGGACATGAAATGTTCATTTTAAAAGAATGTATGTCGTTATACATAACGTATATATGTAACTAGGCAAATTATCAAGCGGACATACCTTGAACGATAATCTAATTTCACTGAGCTATCATTTATAGAATTATCTAAATAAATCAAACTTCTTCTGGAGGAAACGTTACCAGGATATCTACATCAGATGGTGAACTATCAAACGCCTACACTACATTTGTAAATATGATTCATGACTCTCATTTAGAACTACTGTCTTATAGTACTTTTCCTACCATACAGGCATTAGTCGGTCTCGATTAACTTACTCAATTATTTATGAGGATGTTATTAACGACATCTTCTTAAGCTTATTGTGGACAGTACCTATCCACTATATGAACATAAAGCTATATTTAATGCGCACCGTTTATATAACGATCTAACTTTATCCAAAACACTATAACATAACAGGGCAATATTCTTCATGGCAAAAAAGTAACACAATGAAATATTAACAGGCTAGTTGTCGAGATACATCTTTTTAAAATATATCACATTGTAATTTGGTCTTTTTATCTATATCTTGAATATACGACACCAACTCATTCATTTAATGAGTGAATTAATATCGTACCACGTCTAAAGACAGAACAGCTGTCTCGACTGTGACTCAGTGGTACAATATAACATTCGCCAATACATTGGTGATGTGCATAATGCATTACGTATCAGCATGTCTTCTACTTAGAAATATATTGCATGCTCTGTTATGACACACACAGTGCCATTCTGATAAATAATCTTATACAAACATATACCTTTAATTCAAAAACCGAGGTTTGAATAATTGAAACTTAAATATTAATATCAGATGACATGAATCAAATTAACTTTGTTATTGGTGTACTTCCATCTCGTATTCGTCTTGGCTGTCTTATTATACCCTAAATAAAAATTAACTAATATCATATCGTGTGAAACATTTGGTCTTACGATCTTTTTCAATGGTATTGGTTAATTGTTCAAATGTTTCTAAGAGGAAGCACTTCATATTATAACGTCAACAATAAAGTTTTATCATACACAAGAGAATGTATAACACGATATATACGTGGAAGGTCGTGTATACTTTTGATACGTCAACATGTGCGGACTTATAATATGCATATTAGGTTTAACTAAGATCTGAAAATATATCTCGACCGATGACCTGACATTTAAAAATGGCATGTTTAGAATAGTCTTAATAGTCTTTTTCATCGTTATTTAATTAGCTCCCATCCACTTTCAGAAATTGTATAATAGTAGAAACAATACCATCAATTTGATATATGTTATCTATTATTTAGAGAACTGCAGTTATCTTTATAAAAGCGTAAATGTTATTATGTAAATAATTAATTCATTCTTGAAAACGATAAGCTCATGCTGTTCTCATCAAATATACTGACTAATCACAAACGGTAAAACGTATAATAGTTTACCCTACTTCTTTGTCCAATCAAAAGCCAGGGATTTTCAAATTTTGGGACCACTTATTTATTTATTTTTGCAATGGGCATAATAACTATTTAATAAATCTGTTTATTAGGACAATATTGCTGATTTCAAATATGGAAAACTAGACCCGTCTAACCTCATTATTTTACTGTTAATCTATCAGCAATCATAAAAGGAATTTTGTGCTATTTCATTCTCATTATCCCATAAATATGTATGCTATTGTTCGCATACAAAGGGTCACTAAAAGTGGGCGGAAAAACTATAAGCCGGCTATAGATCGCATATTAGAATTATAAACATATTAGTACTGTGGTCGCTAGCGCTCCCTTGCATTTATTTGTTTATAAATCTAATATATGATATACGCTCGTATAACCTATACTAGGCATTCATAGTCGATAATTAATACTAATACTTTGCAATGCAAGACGTTTCATTAGATAGATAGATTTATTTCGGTAAAGGTTGTACATATACATGGTTATAATAAAACAAACATGGATATAATTAAAAATAAATTATAGCATGATTATTAATAACCATGTCATGCACACCAACACCAAGGATTACACAAAAAAGAGAAAACTCTTATTTCCATTGTGGTTCTTAATTTATACATTGTTAATAGCACAGGTTGTTTTGTCATTTTAAATAGAAACGATAATTGTTTCCATTCCAGAGTGCACTCCAGAAATTTGTTCAACGACATGTATACCACCAAGTCGTCTTGAATAACATTTAGGTGTGATTCAACTATGCACATTTCATTTATTGTATCAATTCAAACATTTGTATCAATACTCGAACGCGTAATTTACATGAAAATGGCATTTATCGTTATTCTTGTATAATGTTATAATATATGTTAATAAATGGTGATTTGATATTAGCCCTGTTATTTGTTCGAGGGCAGTCGTATTGGCCCGAGGCCGTAGGCCGAGGGACAATACGTCTGTCCCGAGGAGAAATAACAGGGCTAATATCATATCACCCATTTAATGTCAATTTTATTAAATTACTATTAATTGGCATCAACCAGTCGCTGAAACTGCTTTGATACTGATACATGAGTCCTCATACGTAACGAAAATGTCCTTCGTATGTGAGCTTATGTAATAACAGTTGTCAATGTATATTATCTTTATCGATATTATAAGGAGCGCACTTGAAGTGATTACATCATAATTGTTACATAAAGCAGACAAGAAACAACATAACAATGTAAAATAACAATCGAGTGCTTAGTCCTCACCATAACAATATCGTTGGTAATGTAATCATCACAAACCACATTAAGCGCTCTACAATTCAATTGTCGATGCTTGAATACGCCATACATTGAGAGACGTCATAGGGATCCGCCATATTGAGCAAGTATGACATAATGTGCAGGCAATGTCATCTCTCTTATATTTGAATTTAATTGCATCAATTTTATGTTGTTGCTATCAGGCCTTTTAATAAGGGGCACTTGGTTACGTAATTCATGAAAATTGATTTCAGCACTGGTATGGTACAGCTTGTTCCCCGATAGTGCTGTTAGAATGTACTCTACACGTTGATATAAGCAACTTATGTTTTAAGTTAATTTGTTTCGACAACAATTACTCTTAGTGCTTACAGCTCTATCAACAGTCTATTACAGCCTTGACAATGATAGCTTACTACATTAGAAACACATGAACAACACATGATTCCCTTAAGTATCAAGTGGCGTTTAATACGTTGTTTAGATTGACACATTAGTGTGGACTCAATCTATAGCAATTCATATCGGAAAATTGAATGTTAGAACTCATCAGAGAATATTTGGTTCCTATTTGGCAATATGAATTGCAATAAGGCATTATTGATGTTTAAAGCGTTTGATTTGCTTTTTGAAACGTAATAGTTTTCTTTTGTGTTGATTATTGAAATGTCGTTGTCTTAACAGATTTGACATGATTTATTAACAATATTTGCAATATAGATCGTAGAATGGTATGTGCTCCAAAATTACCGAAACGCCAGTTATATCTGACGGCAAAACATTCTACGATTTGAACTAAAAATGGATAGGTTTTATATCAGTTTTGTGGGGTGACTGTTTCTGAGGGGCGTCTCAAACAAAAGAACACATAGACATACATCACATTACATTAACCCAGTGCACGGTATGTACCTATAACATGTATGGATTCAAATTAAGTGAATATATTTGGTTATTTCGCATAAGTGATGCCAATAACATAATGTACTTCTCGAATGTGTATAACCAACAGGCTACATGCACGTCTCTGCTATCGTCCAAGTAGTAGTATCTTAAAGTAATCTATGAAAACATAATAACTCAATATTCGTGTGACAGTTTTGCGACATTCGGTAACAAAGAAGGTTGTGGATTTATTAATTCGCGGTCGGAACATTGAATGTACCTACGTGAAAAATTAAAACATAGCTAAAAGTATACATTCATTTTCGAATACGAATGTGTTACGGAAGGGTTACTGAAATATGTGTACCAGTATTCGCATCAATTAAAAATATTTTTTCTGTAATCATTAATCTCAAGTGGACGGGGCATATGTCAAATATAATTTTATGAATATAACTTGAAGGACGATTAGATCACATTGTGACATTATATACAATTTTAATAGAGTAAATACAATAAATACAAAAAAATTAAGATATAACAACCAATGATTATGTAAGTTAACAAAGTAATATAATTAAAACATTGGACAATATATATAAATTCGTACAACATCCTTTGGCAATGCAATATGGAATCTGACTTGTTATATGACCATTCAATTTTATGGCATATTTGTAAGTTCTATAGGCTTATTATGACGCTCCTTATCTGTTAGATCATAAGATCATTTTAGATCACAGTACTTAGCTGATTTTACTCTAACACAATAATATTTTGATTTGTTATAAGCTCTGAAATTCATGGTCTACGAATGCTTGCATATATATATTTCGAAATAATCAAATTTAACTTACAAAGTAATAATTTGAAGAAAGTGTATTTATGTTATAAACGCAAAATATAAAGAACACGAGCAAATAAAATCCACCCACTCTACGGTAAATATAGTCATATGTATGCATATCAAGAAGTGGCCGGCAATATCATTTACACAATCGCCACTCGATGAAAACTAAACATCGCAAAACAAACACTTCTAGAATGTCCTATTGGAATACATATCAATTTCGAAAACAAATACACCCGGATGATTTCTAGTGATCTTGTTTCATACATGAGATACAATTGATAGAGTCCACTTTAATGCCATCAAACTTAACAACGTATTAAGCGCCACTTGACACCTACTACTCTCTGATGAGTTCTAACAATCAAATTTCCGATTAGAAATACAAATGATAGAGTCCACTCTTATGCGTCAATCTTACCAACGTATTAAACGACACTTGACACCTCAGGTACTAATGTGTTGTTCATGCGTTTCTGATGTTAAGCTATCATTTGCCTGGATAAATAGAATATTACATTCTACACAACACTCTATGGGAACAAGCTTTACCATGACAGTGCTAGATCCAATGCTATTTGTATGAATTGTTGAAATGTCGTAAACCAATTCCCATTAAAGTGCTTCTTGTCAAAAGGCCTGATCACAACAGCATTCACATGATGCTATTTAATTCACAGAACAGATGTACCAACTATATAACATTTGTACTGTCATACTTGCTCAATCTGACGACTCCCTACGACGTCTTTCAAACTAAAGCCTATTCAAGCACAGGCAATTGAATATTGTAGAGCTTTCATACACTCATGTGCGCCTAATATGATTTGATATAATTTCATTATCAACGATATTGTTACATTGAGAAAAGGCAACCAATTATCATTTTTATATTGTTGTTGCTTGTCTACTTTGTATTGCAATGGAGATGCAATCAATTAAAGTGTGTTCCTGATATTATCGATATTGATAATATTCCTTGGCAGCAGCAATGTCTATAATTATATTAGCTAGCAAACAAAGTATATTTCCGTTTCAGTTAAAGGAAAAAAATAGCAAGCATGAGGTTGCATTGATTCTCCGTCAGTTTTTTGTGCAACAGCTTCGATGGTGGTTGTTGTGATAGCCCAGTGATATGAGAATTGTCTGTACACCTGAATTACTAAACTTTACTGACTCTAATGACGAATATTGACTCGGAACAAAATATCCCACCAAACGATGTTGTGCAAAATACAAAATTAATTCCCCATATCAAAAGTATCGTCCTCATTGTTGCAATATCACATTTAACAGATATTAATACTATTAATTGGCTAGTGTCATTCAATCAATTAATGGTAGCGCATCAGCTAGATGTATTTTATTGGTTCTTGTGAAAGTTCAAGAAGTTTACCAACTGATGGTATAATGTCAACTAATTTCTGTTTAATTTGCTCTCTGGAGTCCCAAAATCTATAACGAGTAGTTAGACAATTCCAGAGGTTAAGTCAATTAGCACAGTTTAAATCGTTTTGTCTAGATACGTCTCGTCTGAATGTAAAACGAATAAGAGAAAATACTTGTTTTGTCTGGGTTTTCTGAGTAGAACAAGACATGTTTTACCAAGTGAACGTGTTATGAATAGCATGATAACATGTACACACACACGTACACATATTTTGTATATTTGTAAACAGTGATAAGTATAATAAAGGAAAACATTGCAGTTGGATGGGTTTAACATTGTTAACATTTGAATATACGTGAACATACCAAGAACTGAGGTTGCTGAGGTTGCAGTCAGTCCGAGTAAGATGCTTGTCTCGATATTCCAATGTGACCGGCATAGTGCACAATGTATGGAATTATGACATTTGCTGGATCTCTGTTAGATATATACCTCTGTAAGATCTAAACGATCAAAGTTAGGTACTGACCGATTTCATTATTCGAACACAGTAGCTGTCATCGGCTGAGTAAAACCAATATTGACTGCAACGAATGTATATGTGCAACCAAAACAATTTAGGCGTTCCGAAATAAAAATAATAATACAAATAAGCCAGTACATATAATGCCCTATTTAAGAGAAAGTTCACCGTCATTCATAACGTAAATAGGCAACGATTCAAGCGAACAGACCTTGAACGATACTTTAATTACGCTGAGCTAACATATATAAGACTATCTAAATAATTCAACTGCTTCGCATGCGTTGCCAGGATATTTACATCAGTTGGTAAACGATTAGACGCCTTCATTAAATATGATTCATGACTCTCATTTAGAACTTCTGTCTTATGCTTATGCTTTGTTTCCTATCGCTCAGACATTAGTCGTTCTTGCTGAACTTATTCAATCATTTATGCAGATGTTGGCAACGACATATTTTTAAGCTTAATGTCGACAGTGTTTATTCAAACATGAAACGAACGAAAAGCTTTATTTTAAGGAAGTACGCCGCTTATCTAACGTTCTTATATTTTACATTGGGTACAGAACAGACAATGATCTTTACGTCATAACAATAGTAAAAGCGATATGTCAACAGGCTATTTGCCGAGATACACGGTTTCGAAGGTCACCATAATGCACTTTTTCATTTTATCTATGTCTTGCATATATGACGCCAACATTTATTTGGAGAGTGTATTTATATCACAACACATTTAAGGACAGAACAATTGCCTCGACTGTGACTCAGCGATACAATATGACATTTGCCAATATTTGCATTTGTGATGTGCATAATGCATTGCGTATCAGCATGTCTTCTACGTACGGAGAAATGTACTGCATGCTCTGTTATGACGCACACAGTGCCAGTCTAATATTTTATTGTTTTATATACATGTACGTTTTGTGCTAGCTTTAAAAGTGTTTTTTAGTAATTAAAACTTAAATATTGATGTTACATGTAGATGACATGAATTAAAGTAGCTTTGCTATTTTTACACTCCCATCTATAATTCACTTGACTGTATATGCACGTATATACCTTTGCTTAACTCTGTTCATATCGTGTTAAACATTTGGTCGTACGATCTTGTTCAATGGCATTAATATTTCAAATATATAAAAGAGGAATCACTTTGTATTAAAACGTCAACAATAAATGTGTGTTGTACACGAGGGTATGTCTTGCACGATGTTTACGTGGCAGGTTGTGTTTATTTTTGTTTCGTTTATGACTGCGTGCTTATAATATACATACTAGTTTTAAGAAAGACATACAATGTCGCATGGAATAAATATCCGATGATAACCGATATGGTCAAATGTACCTTGGCCATCAAGTGGTTTATGTTTGTCTACCGGGCAGTGCCAATCATATTGACCACTTGGGTGGAATTACCTGTCGGGTACGATGCTAACATCTATCGATCGAACAAGACAGTCCGGTGAAATAAATAAGAAAATACAGCACTGATAAATCACTTTTCCGTGCGTTCATACATGCTACATTTTTGATAATGTCGATAGGCGCATCACTATTTGTCATTTTAGGGCTTCATTATATGACCTATTTTGATTGTTTTCATATGTGCAACCCTTATACATGTATGCTAATATTAAGCATCGACAAAATATGTTTATTTCATACTAAAATTGCTGAGTTCTGAATACTTCGAATGTACGCAACCTACTGTTTGTCGTATTGTTTATTATTCATTGTGTATAAATGAGTCGATTTCCGGCAATTGCAATTATGATTGCACGTTGAATCATATAGTACGGCGATAATGCATACAGTGATCAAATTTAACATGTGCTAATAAATGATACAAGTAGAAGTTTATGGTAATGCGATTAGGAGTACAATTATCTGTTTATACACAGTGTGATTGTCTACACCCATAATCTTTTTTTGCGCCCATGTTCTTGTCGCAAATGTACACCTCATACATTTCAAGGTCGAGAGAACCAATTTATTTGCACAACAGCCGAGAAATGCTAAAATGATTTGATATTGAACATGAATCCTCGTATGAAACGGAAATGTCCCTTGTATGTGATCTAATATAGTTATAGACATTACAGTTGTCGATGCAGATTATCTTTATCGAGAATATTAGAAGTGCACTCGAATTGATTGCATCAACATCGCAACATAAAGCAGACGAACAACAACATTGTAACATATTAATCGGATGATGTGTCCTCAACGTAACAATATTGTTGATAATGTAATTCCATCATACCGCATTAGTCGCACTCGAGTGAGTGAAAGCTCTACAACTCAATTGTGTGTGCTGGCATACTCTTCAAATTGAGACACGTACTAGGGATACGTCACCTTCGGCAAGTTTGACATTTTTCACAGGAAATGCCATATGTATTTTATGTGAATTTCATAGCACCAAGTCCATACTGTTGTTATCGAACCTGTTGACAGAAAACACTTCAATGGGTATCGGTTAACAATAGTTCAGTAATTCATGAACATGGTATTGTTTTTAGCGCTGCTATCGTAAGGCTCGGTCTCTTAGAGTGTTGTGCATGTATCCATAGCGTAGATATAAGCAATTTATGTTTTACGTTAACTTGCTTCGACAACTCTAAGTGCTTATGGCTCTAATAACAGAGTCGATTATAACCACGGAAATGATCGATTACTACATTAAAACACATGGACAACACATTAATTCCTTTTGTTTTAAGTGGCGTTTAAACGTTGTTTAGATTGACGCATTTTAGTGGACTCTATCAAATGTATTTTATATCGGAAACGTCATCACTAGAACTCATCAGAGAATATTTGTTCGTTTCTGAAATCGATATGAAAATTTCAATAGACGTTGTTGATGTTTAAAAGCGGTTTGTGTTGTTATTTGAAATTTTATATTTCTCTACATGTGGTCATTATGGAAATGCCGTTGTATTGACGGGCTTGATGTGATATTCACACGTACGAGTACATTACAGCATGGTTTGTGTACCATAATTACCATATGACCGGTTATGTCTGAGGGAAATACATTTAACGGATTGGTTTTAAAATTGTTAGGTTTTATACATGCATTTTTGCGTAGACGTTTTCTGCAAGTCAGTCTCGAACAAAAAAACACTGAAAATCAGTTGCACAGTATGCGCCTATTACATGTTTTGATTGAAAACAATCACTTGTCTCAGTAAATATATTTCAAATTGGTTATTTATATAATATTATTTGGTTATTTTGTATTAGTTATGTCGATAGCATCTTGTGCACCTCTAGGGTGTGTAGAAACAGGCACTCGATAACCTCTGTTTGTTAATCAACGTCATTGCTTTTGTCCAAATGACAGTATCTTATTTTAATGTATGAAAACATTGATATCGTTAATTTGTCAATATTAGTGCTACTTTTTTGCGACGTTCAGTTATCAGCAAGGTTGTTGATTAATGTATTCGGGGTCGGAAACGCCATGGTTCTAGTACTGAACGTCCTTCAATATCACCAAAAGTATTTATTTCTTTTCGGATACGACAGTGTCATGCTAGCATTACTAAACTATGTGCACTTATCCTCGTATAATTCCACAATATTTCTTTCTACCACTAAGTGAACCAGATCACTAAACTTAAGTGGACGAAAAATATGCGCAATATGATTCAAGAAAGACTGAATATAACGTCAAGGACGATCACATTGTGACAGTAAATGCAATATATTTTGTTACATTACATCCTACGATTATGTTAAATAAACAAACCAACATAAATACCTCATTGGAAAATTAATATAAATAATTTCAAACGTACTCTGGCTATGCTATACGGAATCGTTCAATGGCAATTCGGTTTTATGGCATATTTGTAAGTTCTTGGGGACGTTTTGGCGCGTCTTATCTGTGTATATTTTTCATTTTCCACGACAAATATTGTATTACATGACATAAATCTCAATAAGTAGTATATTTTATAGACATAACAATATTCTCGTTTAATAGAGCAATTTGGATCTCCAAAAGATCTACTAGAATACAAAAATGTACATACAATTCCCTGCTATAAAATCATAATTTCATTTTATTTACTCATAGAATATATTCCCAACAATATGTTTGTGTTACAACTGGTGATTTATATAATGTCAGAGACATTGTTAAATATCGATAGTTGTATGGCTGTATTGTTTGTATTGTGATTGAGGTGTGTACTCTTCCGCTTATTGCGGATCTTGGTATTATTTCCACCCCATTCCCATCTTGCTCATTATTTTAACTAGTTGAAGTCGAAGTTGTGCCTCTTCAGGTCGCATAACGTTTGGTCATTGTCTTTAGTTTTTTAAACACCGGGGTTGTTGTGCTTCATTTGGTAGCCGTTTTAGCATGGATTTCTGTGGACATTCCTCAGGGAAGTTGTGTCGTGGTGTTTTTGATTTCTCTGCTCAACTGGTTAGGTTGAGTGCTACCTTCCCTGTCGGATTTTCTCATATCTTTAATGTTCGATCACATTTGACTGATTCACAAAAAGTCGCAACATGAAATCACACATATTTATCATGGTGCATGTGATATCTCTAATGTTTATGTCGCTGACTTAAACGTAATTCATTCGCACTTTTGAGGTTCCTGTAAAATAAAACTGTTTTGTGATTTCGGAGTGATGTTAACTCACAACGAACAACACATATTTAAGTAAACAACATAATTAAAAGTATTCAACCAACTGTAAATGACACCGTATTATCATTGTCTGGTATTAATAACATAGTTTTCTATCAACCAAATATAACTTATACCACGCTACATAACACATTTATTATCAATGCCACTCAGCTATCTATCTAACACGGTCAAATAGTTATGGAATTGACATGACTTAATGGTGACGTTAGGACAAAATCAACTATCGTGCGAAATAAGTGTGTTTGTCTGAGTTCATTGGATTTACAGCTCTGTGTGTCTAAATGGATAATAGCTATATATAGAAGTTGAACCCTGAGCTTTGACCTTAGGTAATTCACTATAATTAAGCATACTACATGTACGTAAAGTGCAGTCAGGGCTCAATGCTCTCTACTAGATCTCTAAGTCCAGATTAACATTTGAATTTTATTTTAGCCTTGTTAATTTGTATTTCCATCTTTATAAATTAAGTTCATTGACTGAAGCGTCTGCACTTGACTTGAAGGCACAGCAGAACATAATCATGTATCAACTGGACATTAATACTACGGACATTATTATTGATGCTTTTGGGATTGTAACAAAATAAGATACTGTGGCAAATATACTTGTCTCTCATACATATTCCATGCGGTCAGAACCAGAGACTATTTATGAAGCGGAACTGATGAACTGGCATTTTTATTTGGCACGGACAGTATGGTGTATATCATAAACAGTACACGATCGGGGGGTTTGCAAAAGTTCACAATTTCTGATTATGATCGAGGATTAACAAAGTAAACCGATACTGAAGTACTTTCCAATCATATAAGCGTTTCACAAATGATTTTATAAGCCTTGGTGGGATATTGACTGTGCGCATTTGTTTGCATGTGTGAATATGGTATTAGCTACCACACCATTCCGGGGGATTTAAAGTACATGGTCTAAGAATTACTGAAATATGTATAATCCGGAAACGTCAAATTTTAAATAACTCACTAGTAAAGTGTAGAAAGTGTATTGATGCTATAAGCCTAAAATGTATAGAACCTGCACAAATAAAACATACAAATATTGGGTCTAAACAATTAACCCACTATAGAGTAATTATTGTTAACATACATGTATCATGTTATAACGGACTCGTAAATGTGTATATCGATGGCTTAGAATTAGAAGGTTGTAAGTGCCACTTACGACCTTTTAAGCTTCATACATATTTAGAATAAACATCACAAAATGCTTCTTATGAGCCTTTTTTCATGAAAATCAGAAAATGTCATGTTGACCAAATTGAAGTTTTAAAAACGTGTTTTCCCATAGGTAAATACTAAATTACAGACAGTTTTCTCTTGTTTTCTCAATATATAGATTTGGTAGTTACGACCTTCTTGTTCTAAGTCATCGGTATGTATGTACATCACGCCTGGACCTGGAGCATCATTATCACATTCATAACTTAAAAAGCATGATGAATACTCAAAACAGATAAACAAATGCTTCAAAACCTTATGAATGTCCTACTGGAATTCATATCAATCAAAATACACCATGAAGAGTTCTAGCGGTCTCGTTTCCGATATGAAATACACTAGATTGAGTCCGCTCTAAACGATGTATTTAACGCCACTTGACACCACAAGCAGTGATGTGTTGTTCATGTGTTTCTAACGTAGTAAGCTATCATTTGCTTGGTTATAATGGACTTTTGATAGAGATGTAAGCACTTAGAGTTGTCGAAGCCAATTAATTTCAAACATAAATCTCTGTTTTACACGCGTTTGGTTATTCTAACACCACTCTGGGGGATCTAGCTTTACAATGACAATGATGAAATCAATATCATTTCATGAATGACTATTGTTTACCAATTTCCATTGAAGTGATTCTTGTCAATAGGTATCATCACAACATCATTAACATGATGGTTTGAAATCCACATAAATGATGGGAGTCCTTTCTATTATCATTAATGTCACACTTGCTCTATAGGTCGATTCCCTAGTACGCCTCTCAAACTGAAGCGAATTCAAGCACAGATAATTGAGTTATAGTATTTTCACACACTCGTGTGCGCCTAATATGTTTTAATGGAATTACATTATCAAACGTTGAGGACAAAACATCATGTTATTATGTTAAAATGCGGTTGCTTGTCTGCTTTATATTGTAATGTTGGTGCAATCAATTCTAGTGTGATTCCAATACTCTCGATAGAAAATACTTATTGACATGTCTATTCCTATAATTACATTAGCTTACAAACAAAGGTTACGTGTATTCGGGGATCCTGGTTCAGTATCAAATCAGTTTAAACATGTCTCAGCTATTTTACAACTAATATAGTTAACTCATTCTTGAACAGGGACAAGCGTACAGATAATGCTAAACACAACGATACCAATTGCCTACCTTACGTTCGAACTATTGAGAACAGAAAAGCAAAGCTCGAATGGCACACAATGGTACAAACAAAATAGAAAATACAAAAACCAAGGACCACATCCACATGTCATAATGAATAATCAAATGACACTGAACAGCGACAGAACTTACTTTTATGTGCTAATTCGTTTCAATATAAGATGTTTCTGACTATCTTCTTGTTTGTGACGTCATCGAAACGCAACAAATATGCCATTTACGTTGTTTATTGTTGTTTAGTTATATTATAGGCCAGTTAGAATATGGTGACAGTGGTTCCATTATTTATGTGTACCTAAAATATTAAATCCATTACTTAAATAGGTAGAGTTTAGTTTGGTATTGAACTGTTGGTATGAGTATTAAAATGTTATACTTGTTTTTACACCGTAATAGTGGATTGTTCCACCGCGTCACTGTATTCTTACCCTAACTGGACTGTACTTGAACATTATCGGAATAAAATACAAACCGTCAGGTTACATTGATACTCCGCACTCGACTAATTTTGAGATGGAATCGTGATAAGACAACCACCAGACTAAATAATGTCAAATATTCACTATTTAATTTGTTCTCTGAATTTCCAAATTTAACATGATTAGTAAGTCTGTTCCAGAGGTTATGTCAATTAACACAACTTAAAGATGTTTGTCTAGATAGTTCTCCTTTTTTTTAAACACATAAAGGAAAATCGTTGGCGTTGTAGTCGCATTAAGTTGTCTGGATATTCACATATCATGACGTGTTTTATTGAGTGAACGCGCTGTGTACAACATGATAAGCATAATATAGGAACTGTAGATGTGGGTGTGTTTAAAATTGTGCGACACGCAGAAATGCGAGAACTTAGACTGTCATGTTTAAAAACTAGAAAAATACTGTCGTAAAATTACTCTTTACTTTTGGTAAAATTCAGTTTGGTCAACAGTTCCGATTTTCATGAAAATACGCTCATAAGAAGTGCCTTATAGTGCGCACATTTAAAAAATGTATGAGTCTTATAAGTCATTCTAAGCCAGTGATATATATATATATATATTACCCCATTTTATGAGAAGATGCGTCGAAATACGTAATGTAATCCAGCCGACAGGCCTTGAACGATAATCTAATTTCGCTGAGCTGACATTTATAGAACTATGTGAATAAATCAAACTTCTTCTGGAGGAAACGTTACCAGGACATTTACATCAGTTCGTGAATTATAAAACGCCTACATTAAATATGATTCATGACTCTCATTTAGAACTTCTGTCTTATGCTACACTCCCTACCGTACAGACATTAGTCGTTGTCGATTAACTCGCTCAATCATTTGTGAAGATGTTAAAGGAGTTGCTTCAACATCGTTCCAAACTTAGGATTGAAAGGACAACATAAGATACCTTAACAATAAGTGCAGGCTATTCCATTTGAGGAATAACATTTTTTCTTATCTTGATGTTTGTATAGTTACAGTGTAGATATATATATGATATCTAACATAACAAAACCTTTGTGAAAAGAAATGTACTTTCAGTAATACTATGCATGTTTGGTATATGCGAAATAAGTAAAAAACGTGCAAAAAGTTGCACTTGCCCAGGTCTTCAACTTCAAAACTCCAAAAGTCAATGGATTCGGGGGGTTTATTAAAAGAACCTGTTCTTTTAGGCATTTCTGATTGAACAATTATTAAAAGTAAGTTTGAAAATATGTGAAATCCTCTTTAAATATTACATTACACTACATGTATATACATGAATAATTTTGCCTGATTAAAACTTAATTTATGAGGATAGTATTTTGTTTTACCAGAATTTACACCATGGGAAAAAGTGAAGTCTTATCACATCTTGGGTAACATTAGATCACATGATCTGTTTCAATGACAATAGTTTTTTCAGCTTTTGAAAGTTGAAGCCCATGTTATTATAACGTCAACAAAACAGTTTGATCGTACAACAGGGAATGTCTAGCACGCTATGTAAGTGGACGGTCACGTGTACTTTTCTTTGGTCAATGAAAAGACAAGAAATGCAGCATGAAATAACTATCAAACAAAAATATAACATAACAATATACAAATGACATGTTTAAAAGTCTTTTTCATCACTTTTACCTACCATGTCTGGTATTTATCTTACAGCTTGGTAGAAAATTTATAATGCTCCTAAGATACATATGTATACCAAATCAGTACCGCTAGCAACTGAATACTCAGGAGAAAAACAAATACATTTAAAACTAAGATTAATACAATATAGTTTGATATGTCAAAATAATTATGACATTAACCACATACTTTCAGAATACAATTACAATGCTGATACCGTACACATAATCTTGCACCACACGTTAGATAATATCCCACATTAGGATTTTAACAGAAACTTTAAGTGAAGTAAAGGAGACTTACTGGTGCTTTAATTTGAATATAGATTAGAATATTGGGTTAAGGTTGTTTCGGATGTTATCATCAAAATGATTAATGGAAGTACGTCTATTTAGATGTTATTAACAGAGCCATCATAGCTCACATTAATGGCTTGCTGTTGGGTGCTTTTTTTATTACACACAATCGTTTTGTGAAAACAGTTCTTATATAATTCAGAAACATGTCGGGAATCGTCATCACCAAGTTGGTATTGTACGGTATAAGTCACTCGTATATGCTGCTCAAATATGGTTATTCTGTATTAGGTGCTTTCGTCAAGTGCTAGTTCTAAAGTCTTATTGTGGTTCGAATCTCGGTTAGAACAGTTTGATTTGTTTTATATAATTCAGTGACAATTGTTGTTAGTATGCCTACCAAATTTTCAATCGTTAATATAAGATAGAGAGGAAAAATATTAGTCACCATCATCAAAAGCATAGTTGTTATTCAGTTTTAGAAACATTACTAAAACTGATAATGTTAATAAAAGTGTTTCAATTGTAACAGATAATTAGGTGCATAATTAATGGGATATTTGTGTTTAAGCAACATAAGAAAGATCTAGTAACCTTGGAAATGGTATTATATTTATTTAGCAAACTAAGAAAAAACAATAGCGAAGCCTTTAAAAGCAACATATCAGTTTGCATAATAACTGACATAAAGAAAATCCAACGGGAAATGTACGACAATACTCTGCACATACAGTCGTGTTCGAGAGGCATCAGCATTACAACCCACCCTCACGGGTATACAAAATAAAACTGCAGCAACCCTAGTACATTCACTATTATTGTAACGTCAGAATTCATGTCGGGAACACTTTATTTCAAACAGACCATGACATATCATCAATATCGTGTGCAGGCAAATGTGTTTATGATACTGATTCTTGCAATGTAACAGCTCATATATTTGTCTATAATAAACTATAACAGAGTAATGAAATGTCCTTTTTCTCATGATTCAATATGATTTACCGGCAACCGAAGAACGCCAAAGAACTCCAATCTTTCTGAGATGATAGTTTTTGCAAATAGATGTGGTTAAAAAAGAACATTGAATTATATATATAGATACATCTACTTTCTTGGCTCAAATGATATACACATGATTGCATAACCCAACAAATTAATCACTAACTCAATTCCACTTATTATACTTAAATATTAGTTTTATTCGGAGAGAAAGGATTTCTCCATCATTTCTCCATACGCGAGGGGGATTTATTTATACTCTTTTGGGGCATTTTATGAAACGAATGTCGTATCTGATTTGGATTAATAGTGCAATAAATGTGTTCATTATCGGTTATTATTTGTTGATAATTACATTTTTGAAAATCAAGTATGTCTAACTTTATCCATTTTCGTTTATATCTCGCCCCGATTTCACGACAAGACATAGCTTATTGCCCTGCCGAGTCCGATTGAAACCAATTTGAATCAAGTTAAACATTAAAGTCTATAAATCTGTAAATGTTATTATTATGCACACGCCATTGGTGTTAAGTAGTTGATTTTTGAAGCACAATTTAAATATGAACTGAACCCTGGCATTTTCTACAGACTATTTTTTTTTGTCGCTGGCACGAACACATAACCCGTACAGATGTTTTAAGGTACTTGGCTACGTTCGTCTGCAAATTTCTCACGTCGCCCGATTTTCCTGAAAATTGATGTGTAATAAGATTGGCCATTCTAGATTTTAAAAATGTAATAATTTTGCACACTTTGGCTGACGTCGTCATGGTAACGTCTTTCGTTCGCAGCACGTATAATTAGGTGCTCAACGTGTAAAAAGACGTATAATTGTGTCAAAAATGCATATAAATTATTTATTTTGTCTCAAAAGTATGTGCGAATAGTTGTGCTTGTGTCTCAGCATGTGTTTTATTTGTCATGTTAATCCTATAAAGCATGGAGTGGAGAAAACGACGTTGCCAAGTATATTTTGACGCTTGGCGTAAGTCGTACTCGACGTCGCTTTATGCCTGATATCTCGAAAACGAAGTAACCAACTACTATTTTTTATTTCTTTATTCCATTCTCTATACATTTTGCAATACAACGGTATAAAAAAATCGATATGTCAATTGTGACCAAATTAGTATAAAAACCGTATGAAAATAAAATTACAAAAATAGTAGTTGGTTACTTCGTTTTCGAGATATCAGGCATAAAGCAACGTCGAGTACAACTTACGTCAAGCGTCAAAATATACTTGGCAACGTCGTTTTCTCCACTCAATGCTGCAAAGGATCAACATGACAAATAAAACACGTGCTGAGACACAAGCACAACTATTCGCACATACTTTTGATACAAAATAAATAATTAATATGCATTTTTGACACAATTATGCGTCTTTTTTCACGTCGCGCACCTAATTACACGTGCTGCGAACGAAAGACGTTACCATGACGACGTCAGTCAAAGTGTGCAGAATTATTACATTTTTAAAATCTAGAATGGTCAATCTTATTACACACAAATTTTCAGGAAAATCGGGCGACGTGAGAATTTTGCAGACGAACGTAGCCAAGTACCAGTGTAATATTTGACGACAATTAATGGAAAATATCAAATAATGCTGGCTTAGAATGAAAAGATTATAAGTACAAAATATATATTTTGAGAAAAGCAGTCTAAAATGTACTCTTTATTTATGGAAAATAAGCGTTACAACTTCATTTTGGTCAACATGACAAGGCTCATAATACGCGGTCAATGAAGCAGATTTCAATTATGTATCATACTTACAAGGTCGTAAGTAGTAATCTAATCCAATAAAACTTTGTAAAGTTTGACTGACCCTCAAGCTACTTTAAATAACATCACTACGAATACATAATTTGGTCTTCAATTGCTGGAAATATCAGCGGTACATCTTCTGTCACAAAATTCAAGATGTCCGCTAAGATGCTTAAGTTATTGATTTTGTTTAAGAATAACATTATTTCGGTTAATGTGTACACATGTCTTGTATAAAAAGAGAAAACAACGACTGTGATGCATTACCCTTCTACGCTCTTTTGCATCCCAGTAAAAGTCAAATTGCGGCAATAATGTCAGGAAAAATGTATTTGACAGCCACTTAAGTTCTCTTCCGCGTATATGAGGTAATCACTATCTAATACCTTGTTAAAATGACGACTTTCTCCACACGTATTACCATAAGTGGTACCTTCCAACGACTCGCCAGGAAGATTCTCTTCCAAACCGGTATTTTAGCTCGACATTGGAATTCTGAATTTAATGGATTTATTGTCGACAAGTGGTCGTTATGTCACATTAAATGGTGAACCTAGCATCTCATTATTGAACGACGTGAGACTGTCTTAGAAGAAAATAATCGACAAATTAGAAACGTTTTTGATGATTTCTTGCAAGTCGATAACATCATTTGATGCACATTCGGGCGAAACATACTCGCTTGATCTCCCTGAAAGTCTTCATTTCAGTTAAAAACACCCCTAATGCATTTTACGATCACTGCAACAACTAAATATGCAATTAAGACGAAGCGTTAGATGAATTAATTTGTTGAAAATAACTCTCATAGGAACATTGAGATTGTTAAATGTCAGCAAACTGCGCCACATTGTCACTGATAGGTGTTATGTTGTCACCATTTACCGGTATATCACATTCCCATATAGAGTGTTATCACATGTACGATGTTATTTCATACATATCGCTGAATTAGAATGAGAAGGTCGTAAGTGTTTATAAGACTGATACATATTGAATATCAGCATCACAAGGCGCTTCTAATGAGCCTTATTTCATAAAGTTGAAACAACCTATTTTACCATAAGAGTAATTGTCTGACACTTTTGTCTTGGTTTCTAAAGATATCGATATTGAACTTACGACCTTCTCATTCTAGGTCAGTGAAATACACGTATCCTAACGTGCAATTGTCAAGTATCCCGGGAGGTCACGAGATTACAACTTTATTCCGTTACCATAAACTATACAACCTTAAATAACGTAATCAGCTGTTACGATAATTCAAAAATAATGTCTTTAGTCATATAAAGTGGTCTAAATTAGGGTGCCCCAATAACACGCCACGTAAACTAAAACGATATCAAGTTAAAACAACAGGACCTAAATAATGCAGCCACCTTGCTAATTACTAATGATGGTAACGTTAAATTAAATGAAGACGGTACCTAGGCTAAACAGAAATATAGTGATTCAATTTAAGTAGTATCAACCGACGTGTTTATGTGATACTTGTTACTCATATAGGGTTTATTTTATGCAAATACTGTATACTCGAATGTAAAATTGTTTAATGTCTATATTTTCAGATTATGAAATCTTGATTCAGTGACAGACATTACTATGGCTGACTACGTTGCACCGTTATGGAACACGACCTTAGAGCGCTTAAGCGAAATGGGATCCTCAACTCCGAACCAAGAGGTTTCAAAAGGTCCAGAAACGGAAGGTCATGAAACTAATCCACACGAACAGCGAGCTGCTATGGTCATACTTTGTATATTCAGCGTCGTTGGTACACTTGGAAATGGTTTAGTGTTCTACGTCTTCACAAGATCGCCAGTAAAGTTAACGTCAACCATATTCATTTTAGCTCTAGCCTTAACTGACTTTGTTACATGCCTCGTTGTTATACCTTACACGGTCGTTGCAATTCAAATAGGGTATGTATTTTACTATGATGCAGCATGCAAGATCTACTGGTTCCTGGCAACCTGTATTGTACCATTATCAGCTTTTATTATGGTAGCAATTGCAGTTGATCGATACATTTGTATATGCCACCCGTTCGCACACATCCTGACGGTTAAACGAGCAAAAGTAATCGTTGGCTTTCTGGTAACATTCGCCTGTATGTTTGGCCTGATACCAGCACTTGGCTACAGTGTCTACGTTGAGAAGCCAATAGCTTCAAATCAAGTTGTTCCGCTTGTTACTCTCGGCGGGAGTAATTACAGTGTCACGGCTAACTTATCTGAGGACATAAAAAGTCCGTACAATATACAAAATACCGAGTTGGTCTTCGTGGGACATTGTGTGCAATCCACACTCCTCGTCTCCAAGGATGTAGTTGATGTTTATCAGAAAATTTACTCAGCTAGTTACTTGTGTTCGTTGCTCATAGTTCTGATTCTATATGGCCTTATATACAGCTCGGTAACGAAACAGAGGGCCAAACGACGAGCACAGAAAAGTACGGGCCGCGTCAAGCAAGTAAAACAAGTTAATACACACTGCCAAACAGATGAATCGACAATACCTTTAAAGGAGGCCAATGGGAAACAACTAGTACCCAACAACGCTAATCACCTGACCGTAGAAATGGATGGTGAAACAGCTCTCACTAAACTTACCGATTCGACAGAAACCCATGAAAACGGCACTAAGAAACCAGAATCGAAATCATCGTTTCGGAAGCAAGCACAACACGAACCAAATAAGGAACGAAAGGACCACAATAGAATGGCAAACATTAAAACTGCGGTGATGCTTTTTATTGTAACAATCGTGTTTCTAATTGCATTCCTGCCGGCTTGGTTAATGGCATTGAATTGGCTGCCATTCAGTGTTTTCATATTCTACATGTATTTCGCATACAATGTTGCTAACCCAGTAATTTATGCGTTTATGAATCAAATGTTCCGGGAAAACATGTGTAAACTGTTTAGCGGCTGTCATAATTGTTGTGGAATGAGATAAACGAGTTAAGGTTTAGTCTAGACGTTGATGCACATTTATTAAGTTATATTAAGGCTATGAATGGTACTAGAGAGTGAAACTGCTGTCGGACTATAACCACATTTTGTCAACTGACTAAGAATGACACATGTAGTAAGCAAATTGAGAAACTGCTGTATATATGAAATCGATTGATTGGATATACGCCTCTCTCGGAGAACAGACTCTTGAATGATTTTGAAAAGTTGATTAGAAGTACAATCACCTGGATGCAATATTTGTGGACGATTATGTAGGGACTACTGGAATAGCTGTGATAGGGTTTCTAAAAAGAATTGAATTCGGTAAAACAAGATGTTAAGACGTTACACTTAGTGACGAAGTGTGTTTATTAAAGGTATCGTTTATACTGCAACATAATACGTAACAGAAATGATATTATTGCAAATAGAACTCTACACCATAGTCAACATGAGGTATCGTTTTTGTGCATATGTTGTATATAGTATAGAATATAGTAATGACTTGCATACAAACATACTGTATATACTAAACTCCTTATTTGGTGAATACAATCGCCGTTCTGATATGTATATCGTTGTGAAACAAGACCGACGGGGTAACTTGAACTGTTACAAGCACCATGACGGTGATATAAATACCTACTTATACTTAATGTTTCTAATTTGACGCATGTCAACGTTTGCCGAGCGTATGGAAGTGTTTATCTAAACGCTGACTTGCAACAATATGTTTGTTTAATATATGCTTAAGGTATGATCAATCAACACTTAACTTGTCCGTAGCGTATGTACAACTGTTTTATAGTACTTTCCAAAGTGTATATCCACGTGAACAAAGCCATATGATTAATATATATTTAGCATTATGCGTAACATTATCGGCAATCATATTCAAAATATGATAGTGATTATTATGACGAGCATGTCGTTTCATGTAAATAGTCGTCTGACTATACTACTGTATAAGTATATAACATTCATAGTTGGTTTTAGACTTGTTCCCATTCACACATTTCCGGAATGTTAAACACGTAAGCGGATGACGGGTCACGGACATCAGACAGAAATATTTTTTTGGCCGGTATCGGCGTCCTAGTTTCAGCCTTTTTCAGTGTACATTATGTAAATCAGCGTTCTCTTAACAATCTATACAACTGTTGATGTACACACAAATTTGCCAAAATGATCTAACCTGTAATGAACATTGCTTTGTTCTAATACTATAGGATTAAATGACCAAACTGAAGGTTGTTCGTGGAATTCTATTCCCGAGTTTCTCAATATTGAACAATTTGATTACCTGAGTAGCGATCATGTAATGTTTAGCGCTGTTGAACTATAACCTAACATCTATGTTAAAAAGTACAAATATGGACTGAAATGATTGTATCGGTCTTGTTTGTGGTGGTTTAATGTAAATACATGCGTGTATGGTACTGTATATTAGTATATTGATATAATACATGTGTGAATGGGTATGGTAGATATATAGATATGTATACATTGTAATTATATTCATTGAGTTTATTCAAAACGCTATAGTGCGCACAGGATAATGTGATATTTCAAAATGTTCTACTGTTTCAAAATTTGTTTCTTCAATGCACACATACGATCCTATGTATACTAAAATAACAACGGTAAATCGTGCTGGCTTGTATATTGCATCTATGAGGCTTATTCCAAATGCTTCCGCGTTTCCCGTTATTCTGGGCGCACTATACTGAAATGCATTTTGTGTACAATGCAGTGGCTGCTCGCTGCTGTCATCGATTATCTCATATTTGATGTTATGGCTGTAAGAGTTGTTTCCCATTAGCCAGAACACCAGAATCACGTAACATTGTGTGAAATGTTGAGCAAATTCGTTACAAATTGTTTACATTCGAGTCTGATTATGTTTGGAATATATAAATTACTATACCATTTATTCGTACAACAATTCAGAATGTTTATATCGTATATCAACATTCAATTCATGATTTGAATAACTACAAACGTTTTATATATGAATTTTCAATATTAACACAATGTACCGCACCAATATTGTAGAAAATTGTTCTGTTCAACTGGAAAACGATACTTCGCTAGATTGTAATGAGAAGGTCGTACGAAAAAGGACACTATTTCGAGAAAACAAGACTACTCTTTATTTATGTGAAAATCATCTTTGTGGACTTAAGTTTGGTCAACATGACAGTTCTGATTTCCATGACAATGGACTTATAAAAGGCGCCCTGTTATGTATATTTCAAATACATGTACGAGGGCCGTTCAATAATTTCGTGAACTAATTTTATGTTGCGAGTATAAATAACCTTACACACTTTTAGCCTCTAGTCCTTATTAAAGTAACATCCCGTGCACAGTTTGCATTTATTCCATTGCTCGACCCATTACCGGAGCACGTGTTACAGGCCGTCACGTGACATCTCCCGCAATGTTTTGTTAATGACGCACCCGACTTCTTTCGGGGCTTGTATCTCTAATCATGCAGGCTATTTTTGAGTTTTGGAAATGGCCAGAGATAGCCTATAGTCTATTCTGGGTTATAGGATGGGTGCTGTAACAGTTGTATATTCAGGTCCTAGATTGTGTCCGAAACAACGCTGCGGCTAATGATTGGCGATTTGTCACGGTATATCAGAATTCCATACATTTGAAGTTTCATGAGCTTTCTTTTAATAGCCGATAACAACTGAGATTTAACTATTGCTACAATAGTTTCTAATAACAGTAGCTTTCGGAGAAACACAGTAATTACAATTTATTCTTTGTATGTCACAAAATATTATGGTCAATACACTTTACCGACCGCCAATTTTAACAAGCAATGGTCGGGGAATATGCTTATCGTCTTTGTTTGCTCCTCTATTGCCCTTTAAGTACTTCTTCGACAATGAAAATGCACTATTCGATTACCAAGAGTCCATTTAAACTGCATGCAAAATTTTCTGAATGTAGAAGACATATTGCGTGAGTAATGTATAAATCTTTAATACAAAACGTTACTCGATCATCCATGGCGACGCCATTTTTGATAACGAACGCCGATGACATGACGTTAGATTATTGCTATGACGTCGTAAATAGTGACGTCATCAATCACTTTTTATGCTTAATTAATTGGACACTAAATTATCTTTGACCATGCAAAATTTCAATAAGCTATGTCAAAGCGTTATGAAACAGTAGAATTAGTTCACGAAATTATTGATTGGCCCACGTATATATTAATTTTTTAAGCTCGTAAGTAGTACTGACCTTCTCATTATAAACCAGCCACTTGTTGACATAATTATATACGTAGCTTGAATTTGTGTGACACATATATAATATCGCATTGTTAAAAGTATTGATCACTGCTACATGTTTAGTGTGTCAGTGTTTAAATTATGATAATTGTGAGGCAAGTTGTCTACTATAAATCGGTAATTTGGTCAGTCACTTTATTACATAAAATTGCAGTTTCTTTTTGTGATTTACTTTTTATTTCAAATATACACGTAGTTGCAATATATGTACATACATATTAAAGATAAAGTTTATACATGATAACAATGTAGATACTTTATTATTAAACAACATTATTATAGTCGTCAATATACAATAATTGCATTTAATATGAGATGGAGTTTTTGTTTTTGAAAAAACAAAATCCAAATTATGACTGAAAAAATAGCAAATTATACAAAGAGGCCCACATTGAAATTTCTTTTAGCAATTTCTTATTGTAACATTTTAACAGATAACATGATTGTCATATAAATTATGTACATTAATGAATATGGTATTTATTTAAACTGCCATTTTCTCTAATTAAGAAACGAATTAAAGCAAAAATAGAATCTTATAATATTGCAATGATTGTACATTAGTGACAGACCTAAATAAACCGAGTTATACAATGTCATCTAAGTGACAAAGTACATCGTTATTGTTTCATTTTAAATTCAGTTTCCTGATCATTTTATTGAGATATGTACATATATGTATACCAATAAAATGTATGTAATCTGTCTATTATGCAGCAACATTTGAGAGTCATTCATGAATGTCGGTTTTAATGTTCAAAATTATTTATTTTAAGCACATGCATTTGGTTTCAATTTGCCGTACACTATAAATGCTTTTCCCAAGTCAAAGATATGCCACGGTGATTCTTCCCAGTTCCCTGGGCTATCATTGAATAGTGTAAAACATATCTTTACCGCAATGAGAAATCAAATGCCTATGAATTGAAGCAGTCTTAACATTTTAAAACAAGTATTCCCTAATACAATGTTTATACTTTATATACAAGGGTATAGGTCAAGCCTTTGTCACACGGAGCATTTTCGATTTGGTGATGCTCTGCCGTTTTTAATACATGAGCATCGGAAGGCATCGGAAAAGGGTCCTCTTGGCAAGGGAAAGTCGTCGAGGAAGTTGTTAGAAAAATTGTAAAATTCATGAATTCACAGAAACGATGTAGTTGTATGTCATTAGAACAAGAAGGGGTTAAACATGGTACAATGGTCTCATATATTGAAACGTGTTGTTGTTCTTATATTAATAAAATAATACAATTGTATCGCTTTATCACGAGATATGTCAGTCAACATCCGAAATATTGTATTGTTTGAATATCAATAAACTAAAATTCTCAGACTTAAAACAATACATTTTAAAAGATTTTATGGACATCTGGCTGAAATATTGTTCATTCTGAAAGTGTTTAATTTTAAAACAATCAGACAAAGTAATGTAAATATATCACTCGGTTGTCAGAACATTCAGAATGCACTTTGTACAATCCTACATTTTATTAGAACATCCATTATAAACGTATTGTTCAAATCACCAAGTGGAAATTATTAGTCTGTCACTAGAACATGTGTACTCATCATGAGTGTTACTGCACTGTATTTGTAATTTAATTATGATATCATTATTTTGTCTGTATATTACGTTTTTAAGTTTGCAATGCTAAAAGTAGCACGATACTTATTTGTGAAGTTAATAAAATGTATATTAGATAAAATTGGTGTTCGTTATTTTTAGCTCACCTTTCATGATTAGTTATGGTCTATTGTAGAAATCCATCCGTCGTCCTTCCATCGTTCCACTGTCAACAAGTTCTTCAAATGACTTATTCTCTTAAACCGCTTTGCCATGCTTGAGTGAAGTTTGCAGAAACGGTCGCAGGACGGTCCACTACCACAGTTGCCAACATGGTTCCGGTCTGTTGATTAAGTACGTCATGAGGCCCATAAATGTAACATTTGCGTATACGAAGGTAATTTCAAGAACCAAGAACAAAATGGGGAACACTCATCATAACGACTACCTAAAAGCCAAACGCTCGAGACAAACAGAATACATGACCAAAGAAACGACGAAGCAAGATTGCATAATAATGAAACGTTGCATAATGTTGTTTTTGTAAAACAGGTCGCTATTATACGCAACATTATTCATATCTTAGACAGATACTTCTGAATAATTATTATTAAGCCTGCAACATGCATATCAAGTACACGTTTAGTTTTGATTACGATGGACATTTAAACCTCTAGCGTGCACGTGATTATGAGTTTTGACAAATAGAACCAAACCTTGCACGCAAGTAACCGCAAGAAACCGTCTTCCATGAGATAGAAAGCAAAGTGCATTGTTTTGGAAGTGTTAAATCTGTTGATGATATAAATTGCAGTTCTTGTTAATATTGGGTTTACCATTTATAGTATCGCTACTTTGCGATAGAAAAATCGTGTTTTCTAACATTTCTGAAAATCATCAGATTTTGGTTAAGAATTACACAAAATTACAATAAATTCCTACCTACTCCAATTTTGAATTTCATATTGTTTAGTCACCTATTAAAATACATTTATTCTTTACGTATATTGAAATTACATGCGTTTGGACGGGTTAACACAGGGAGGTAATCTGGTATTCCATGATGATTTACTATCAATTATTTAACCGTTACAATCCGTGATCGACGGGATTGGCTTTGCTGTTTAAAAGGCCCGTATGATTCGGTTTATTTAGGTGTGTCGCTTGAAAACAGTATACATGTACAACAAAACTATGTACTTTGTCAGATTCACTGTGTGTTACATTAAGTAGGTTGCAAATAAGTAATATACTGTTACACGTATCGCGCGACAGTTAAATTGGCAGTTGCAAGTATCAAGTCTAACTTGATATTTCATACAAAACAACAAATATGTTACATAAAACTTATGAAAAAAACTTTTTTTAACTCATTTCCGATGTTGCTGAAATTTCAATGTGTATTAGATAGATATATTTCGTTTATTCGTCCAAATTGTCATACGTGTAGGTATAGTAATTACAGAGAAATTTGCAAAAAACACACCATTTGTTCTATCGCGAACTAGCTATAATATACTGAGTTCCAAAAGTTCTGCATCTTAATTAAAAATTCATTTTTTTTGGAATAGTTAACTTAAAATAACTTTTTAGCAACACCGTCCATTTGCGTACCCTTAGTGTTTATGTTGAACCTATTTCCGTTGAATTTCGTCACGCTTGAATGATCACATCGTCGCAAATGGTAAAAACGTCTATTCAAACCCGCATAATTTGGGTTCTTCATTTCCGGCTTTATTTTTACTTCCAATTTACTTGCATCGTGTCTGTGTTACGAAAAACCAAAATAAGTCAGTCAAATAAGTTAAGAAATGTACGCTTAATCTACTTGCAAAAATGGATTATGTTGAACGACTCGTGTATATAAGACGCTAGAGACTTGTGTTTCACTAAAAATACATTGTGTCGAATTAAATTGACATGTCTCTATTATAATAAGACTGTTGTCTCATCTCCATCCGAAAAAAACTGTATATGACGTGCCACGTGACAACAGGTCGAGGGTCAAGGGTCAATGCCGCTTACCTAGACAGGTATTGCTGCTATATTTTTGCACCAAGAACAACGGCATTGTTGTAGCTTAATTGTAGTCCACCCAACATTAAAATTATGGGAAACTTGCTTTAATGTTGCGTCTTTTATGTCAAAAAGGTTGTTTCTTAAAATCTGGCCTGTTGTACAGACTCTATTGCAACATCAATAATTGTCTATGGTCAAAGAGAGATCATTTTTCGTAATTATTTACGATTATTACCTCCCTTCCACTACAAAATAGCAGTTTATCGTTGTGTGTATTTTGGAATCGTGGGGTGGTGTCACATGTGGTGTTATTATAGATCGATATATATCTTCAAATCGATAACTGTCCTGGATTTATATCAAGTACACATCGCTCTAAACATGCGCATTTGAATTATCATAAATAAGTTGGATATTCTAGTAAAAAAGCCACACCGAATTTTGGATGCGGAACTTTTGGAACTCAGTATAGGGTGAATTAATGTTTGCACTTTACCTTGACCCCCACCGGCCCCACTCTCAAACAAACGAAATGTTTACCTAATTATGAGCTGTCATCAAGTGAACAAATGTCATCATGGTATCTTATTTCTAACTAATGTTATCAATTGGAACCAGTTACGGACGCTCTCCCAGTTTTGTCGTTGATAAATATGGTTAAAAATGTTAATAACATAGTTATAAGCATTTCGTTGCCCATCACTCCAGCATAGACGGATGGCAAAATTTTTAAATTACACTCATAACACAACATCTTTATTTATTCATCCACTGTTTGTTAATAAATATGGTTATAAGTGCTGTATGCTTAGCAATTGCGTTTTCTATTATTTGATATCAAACACTCGGATCAATTGGAACATGAAACTAATTGCAAAAATTAACACTCACTATTAATCGATAGCTACAAAAACACACAATGAAAAATATGTATATATTAATAAGAAATCACGATGCATTATGCATATTTTGGACGTTAACAACAATTATTTGTAAAATACAACGGAGACAAAAACTCTGCGATGACACGATTGATAACTATAACCAACGTTATGAGACCCATAACAGTTCTAAAATCTACCAACTATGTAATTACCCTTTGGGGTGCAATATGTCCATTCATTGTCGTTATTCATTAAATTGGAAGGCACCCAAGAATGACGAATTCGCCTTAATAGTTATAACGGTGACACTCATGAACAATTGACGACTGTTATTATTTCTTACAAATTTACGGTTAATACAAACTGTGGGTTATTTTTTCTTCATATGCCCCCAGGTAATGTAAATGCTGACTGAAATACAAATATAATTGAAGCAATATAATGATAAGGTTGTTTGTAAAACAATCAATCGACAGCGAGACAGTGATTAAAAAATATTACTGATACCATTGGGGTACATTTTCTATCATAGTCATCTATTTTAGACTCAATTAATTGCCGGATTGGTTATTACACGTTTCAATGACAAAATAATTTCACTTTCGTCTGAAGCGATAAACATTCTGATTCTTCGATGGTTTCAGGCCATTAGTTATATGATAGAGGTATTGTAAGGTATTGTAATACTTTCATATTCAAGAAACAGAAGAAATAAAGTATCAGCAATATCGTTTGTTTTAATATGATAACATACGTCTGTCTTTGTTACGAGATGTGACGGAAAATCCCAATAATGTAAGAATTTGTACCTGCCACCCGAGGGTCCCATATAACATACTCGCACTTCTTATAATATTTCTGGTAATTATCAGAAAGTTTAAGGAAGGATCACCATTTACACGTGCAAATTTCATTTTCACCGAATACCATAGGCGGATAAATATTAAAAACGCTGTGTTATGTGTTGTGGTATGAGGTATGTGAGTAGAAATGTTACGTGGTCATAACAATACAATGTCCATCCACTCATATCATGTCAATTAAGAACACTATAAAGTATTCCTTCATTCAACGGAAAGTAACAATGTCGAGGAAAATAATTTAATAAGACTTGAAATTTCTTCACAAGTGTGTTATTCAAACACCTTTCCAAATTAAATCTGAACAGCGTATTCTCAACGCGTATGAAATTAAATAATAGAAGACTCAATGTAGAGGATGATGACATTCATCTACAGTACTCAATCAACAACTAAAACTAAAAGTGAAAATATGGTTTAAGTATTGAAACGACAAATAAAAGTAAAAACCAAATAACACGTTATTTTAGATGTTGTAAACCGATTTGAAATTAGATATATGGTATGCAGTAAGGAATAGAAGTCCGACAGATTGAATAACGTCTTCGATGTAAGATGGAACGCTAACGGGCGACGTGTTCCAAATAAAACATGTATCGTCAGTTTAGTTTTTCAGACATACACGCAGCTCATAAATATCACCACAATTTAATGTATTGGAATCTAACTGACATAATACCTGTTTATGATAATTCAAAGAAATGTAAACAATTGGCAAGTTATAATCAGACACACAAAATCGCAATCAAAGACAAATCCATGCAGCTATGAATAAAAGCCGATCCACCAGGCAGATATTTTAAAACAGACTTGAAATATTTATTTACAATGAAACCTTAATAACTAGCACAATTTCCTCTACATAACGACGAAGAACTTCATTATAAGACTTCTGTCTCGAAAATTATCTTGTATATGTCGATGGCTTAGAATGAGAAGGTCGTATAAAGTTGATATTTTGAGAAAACAAGAACAAACTGTCTGAAACTGTCTCTTTACTTATGCAAAAACTATGTTTTACAAGTTCATTTGGGTAAACATGACAAGTTCTGATTTTCATGAACTAGGCCCATGAGAAGCGCCGTGTGAAGCAGATTTTTAATGTGTATCATTCTTATAACGTCGTAAGTATTAGTAACGGACTTTTCATTCTAAGCCAGCGATATGTACACACTAGTATGTATATTAGTTTTGTTGTTGTTTTTTTGTATATATTGCGTTAGCATCATTGCCATAATCAGTCTTACGTTTAGACCTTTCCAGTAGTCCATTGCTATTTATTCTTCTGGAACAAATTAACCACTTTATAAATACATGTCCATTTATTTGGTTTATAATTGCTCATTTTCAAGAAGTGTATGTAAATATCTTTCAAATAGCACATACGTCAGTTTCTTTCTAGAATTCTTGTATGAAAAAAAGCTATGATTTATAACAAACTTTCGAAACACTTCGTTAACAATCAAAACAAATCAAGCTCATTTTCTGCATGACTTTCGAAGAAGGTGTTTATGTCAACAAACACCTATATGGAGAAAATTTTACATGTAAGTTTTCATGTACTCGATGTTTTACATTATTAAGGTCTGGAATAATAAAATCTAGTGTACAAGTCCGTTGGTCTGTCTTTCAGCTACAGTATACTCTGCGTGCATGTCGACTCTCGCAAAAGTTCATGTATTAACTATCACAACCGAAGCCATGACCTCAGCGCTCTTTGGTATTGTGTCCGCTGTTTTTGTTGTGTCCTTGGCTGGTTCATCTGATACACATAGTGCGATTGATAACATGGTTAAGCAGTAAGAAGACTATGTCAAACTTCATGGCGAATCCATCGACAACTTAGACACAAACTTAGTTGTCTTAGAAAGATTCCTTTCACATTTATTGGGAGTCAACAGGTCAGATGCTCAATTTTACAATGACACAGTCTTGGACAAAACTTATTACGGAAATTATCAAAAACGCATCAGCCAATACCTTTCTCCGCTGACATACAGTACGGCTCGCGAATAAGTTCCGTGTAAAATTATTTTCGTTCGATCGTTAAACGAAAATGCGTTACCGTTAAAGCGTTAAGCGTTTGCTACAACTGCGCATGCGCATCGTGTATAATCGTGTTAAACCGTGAACCGATTCATCCGTCTGCGCATGCGTACCGTGAAACGAGAATTTGAAATTCTAAACGTGAACTTACTGCGCATGCGCAGCGTGTATAGCCGTGTACTTTATAATTTATAATTTAAAACGAGTACATACAGTAAAGGACTTTACAAAGAGTAAATAGTCAAGTAGGGCGTACACTTAGATATAATATTGATATCACCAAACTTTATATATATCATAAGTATAGTCCGTACATGTATAAGCGAATCAAGATAGATCTTATCCGTATATGTTAAATTTCATACTAACATTAGTTTCTATCATGGAGAGTCTATACTATATAGATCTACTATGAATTCAAATTGATATAAAAGCTAGATCTATTCACTCATACATAAACACGAAAATAAAGGCTTATAAACGAAAAATCTCGCCTATACAGACGAATTAACGGATATGCACGAAAATTATCGGTAATAAACGAAAAATAACGGTTCTAAACGATAAAAAACGGTCTACACGGAAAATAACGGTTCTGCACGAAATATCACGGTTCTACACGGTTTCTCGAATACACGTTCCTGAGTAACGAAAATGCGCCGATTTGATTGGTCAATCGCTTTGACGTTTATCGGTTCTTGATTAACGTTTTAACGGGCGTTATGCGTTAATCGTTAGTGGTTTTTCTCGAATACATGGAACTTATTCGCGAGCCGTACTGTATGTTACAATTCCTTTCGTATACGGACACCACGCATCTCGTAAGTAATTGTTGACTCTCTCAAAAGTTTATGCCAATCGAACTCCAAAAAGCCCTTCACATTGACCATAAAACAACAGAACCATTTAATTGATAGATAATTTGTGAACTCCTCCACAACAATCCTAAAGTACGTTTAATGTACTCTTTTTGTCACAAACCTTTGTTAAAATCAACAAAAGACGATACTAAAATGCTCAAAAGCAGTAACGGTACAAAGCAATTCCTGAAGTTTGACAAATAACTGGGCAAATCTTGATACGTATAAAATACGTAAATGATACTTGATCGAATGTTTTTTATACGAGAAGGCTAAGAATATAAGTCACGAAACCATGGAACTATGTGTACTCGTCGTCTCTTCACTAGTCTTGGCTACGACTGTTAATGTGACACATTATATTTGATTGACCGATTCTGGCACAAGTAGGTCATAAAGTCATTCTGGTCGAGTACAATATTTGTGGACGTCTATTACACCGAGTAAATCATACCTCTGTGACGCCCATACATCAAGGCATCGTTAGCTAAATATTATATATGGCATGTTTAAAATTCCACAAGGGGTGTCTGGCGTTGTTTATAGAACGACTGAATAAATAGAAATGAAATTCCCAATGCATTTACGTAAATTTGGTGGAATACATGATGCTTCATTGACATACATGAACACCATAAAATATACATTACCACTACATAGCATATTTCTCCATTTAACAATACTACTAAACCATGAGAACACTCACTACATTTTGTACTAAGAATTGTTTATTGAAACAGTATTTTCGTTGGAAAGAAAAAATATACGAAGATCTTGGTTTGTTTTAGGTAGCATGTGATCAGTTATCGGACTAGCCAGTGATGCATTTTGATTTATAAGAGCAGAACATACCATATGATATCATGAAACCTCATTAGTCATGTTCGTATGCATAAATTATCTTATTGGTAAAACAATAAATTAATAGTATGTCTTTCTTATGGTTGCCAGTCAATACTGACATACTAATCTGCAGCACCCAGCAAATGTCTAACTAAGCTGTTGAGTCGCGCTCGTGTACAAACGTTGTCCTCGGTCATAACAATATTACGTTGGGTATAAAGAAGGCTCGTTCCGGTAAGAAAGTATGACATATATTTGAGCCGCGATCTGAGAAAAGGGCCCTTAATGAAAAATTTTCGATTTTCATTTTTTTGCATTTTCCGAAGAATCTATCTTTCCTGTGTACAAGAAAGAAAAGTTTTTGTCAAAATTTCAAATATTAATGATTTTATGACTTTTTAAAGGAACCAATGACATGAACATTTTTGGTACTAAACGGGTATCTCAACATGGACATATTTTTTTACCGTTTGGTGTTTAAGTTGCATTTTCACACTGCTGTTAATCTGCTTGGACTGAGTTTATCATTTGAATAATGATACGCATTTGTGAGGAGTAACATGTGTGTGTATAAATATGTCTTTATCTTATTTTTGTTTCCATAGCAACCATTTATACAATTACTAAAATATGAAAAATTCTCTGGTTTACTACGAATGATCAGGAAAATATTACAACTGCAATATATGGGCTTTGTATTAAATAAATGCAGTCTATGTTTGGAGAAGAACAGTAATACTGAATACAAAAGTTATTTTATTTCAGGGTATGTATGTAAAATAAGTCCACAACCGGTTTTCAAACGGGGCCTATCGGTTTGCCCTCCGTCGGTCAGTCAGTTCGTTAGTCAGTTAGTTCGTCAAAAATCTGGATCCTGACATAAGTAAAATATCATTCAAGTTATGTTTAGCAAATTTAATATGTAGATAAGGGGCAATAAAAAGAATTATGCACGTCTATTTTTATTGTTTCTGAAATTGTGGTTGCTATGGAGACTGAAATAGTAAAAATATGTAAACAAAGACTGCACCCTGAAATTACTCATTCAGTTTCCAAGCTCGATTTATGAAACCTAGTATGTAGGTAGGTGACAATAAGAAGAGTATGAACATCTGAATATAAATTTATTTTAACAAAGAATGTGGTTGCTATGGATACCGCAATATTACTCAAAATATTTCCAATGTATGTATATGAAATTTTGTATATGGAACTTGAAGGGAAAAACATATAATGATAACATTTTCGCTTGACTATAGTTTTATTCTGACAAATATAGTGGTTGTCATGGCAACATAGATTAAAAATATAATACAAAGGGTCGTAGATTCAAACATGTACGCCTCTGTCTTGCTTGCATTTTTTAGTGGCGTTCTCTTATATAAACCAATTCCGGCATACGATGATATATGATGGCAAATTGATTCCGAAATTATTGATATTTATTTCATAACATCATAAAGGCAGCACAGTTCCAAAAATATATTACGTTAGGATTAACATCAAAATATAGACTTTTCAAAACTACATTTCCATGAAATGAGGATATTTGATGTTTTGATATGTTTTTCAAAAATGTACTACAAGAGACTGCTATTCATTACAGTGCTATTAACCACACATAAAAATTTGTGGTCTATCAAATCCAAAATTCCTCATTTTTTTGTTTATATCTGACTTAGTTTAACATCCAAAAGTCGTATTGTCTTGACTATCTGTCACTAAAGTTCGGATGCTGTAAATGCCAATCAGTATGTGCATATTTCAGGCTTTATATCGAAAATAAATTATTAACAACATTGTAGTTAGCAGATTCCAATAAACAGGTTTTTCGTTTACATTTTCGTGTTTTATCCCAAAATATCGCATTTCACACATGTTACTCACTTTATACTGAAATATTTTTATGTATTAAGCAAATTGTTACCACCAACCTAACACAGTAAGTTATTATTAAATGCCATGATTAATAATTACGTGGTCTTCTGATTCGAAATTACTAAACTTAATACCCCAAAAATATCACACAATGAGCAACTTTTTAGAATATATTATTTATGTTTGTGCAGAATGACAACATGTGCCTATTCGTATTGTTTAATTTCCAACTAGAACAGTATATGGTGCAATGTTTAAACCGATTCCAGAAATCATGAATTAAGTTTATAGTTTGTAACATTTTACCCCAAAACATGGTATCGTCATCAAAAGCTTTAGATTATCAATTTCTTACTACATATATTATACTACAAGTTATTACAAACCAATTTCGAGTATTTTGTTTTATTTATAAATAAAATCTATTAATTATGGAAGTAACAGCCCTTTTGATTGGTTTAAATTTTGTTTCGTCAGAAATGTTTGTATTCATGCGCAGTACAAAATAAGAGCTTCGGTTTCGCGCTATTTGTCACAGTTTTGTCCGACACTTAGAAGAACAGACGTTGTTTTGAATTTGATCTGTTATTGGTTTACGCTGTGGCCACTTTGAAAAAGTTTCTTATGAAGAATTGCGATAAAAAATTGAATCTATTCACGATTGAAAATATTGAAGATTGAATACGAATTGCGTGGAATTGGAGTTTTATATATTGGACTTATGAACAAATGAGTGGTTCGAGAAATTCAGATAGAAAATCCAGGAAAATTAATTATAAAATCATGGATGAAGCGGGATTGAGTCCTGTTATGGATGCTAGACTTTCGTCTAGTAAAAAGAAACCCGTGAAGGACCTCGATAGGCGGACATATTGAAAGAGGACCCGATTACGTCAACGCCGGTTAAAAAAGCCGCGGAAATGGAAAAGAACGAGAAAGATAAACTTCTCGCAAGAATAAACGAGTTAGACGAAAGAAAAAGACACCTTGAGGATATGAAAGAGTTAGAAAGGCTGCGGAGGGAAGTAGAAAAAAGAGAACGAACAGTGCATGAACTTGAAAATTCATTGGTGAAAGAGCACAAACCAGAGAGTGAGCCGGCAGTAGCAAAACCGAAAATGAAGAAAAACAGAATGGCAGCCAGTTTCGCCGGAACGATCCCTCAGGACAGCGAAACTACGTCAGGTACCAATTTATTAAACATTGAAACTTTGAGGCAAATGACTAATCTAAAAAAGCTTGCCAAAAAAGAGCTGGCTAAGTTAAAGATAATCAAGTCTGATTCCTCATCATGTTCGGACAGTACCAGTAGTTCGGACACAAGTTCCGACTCAGAAGGAAGTGAAAGTGAGCCTGTTAAAAAATCCAAAAAACACAAAAAGAGTAAAAAACATAAGACAAAATCAGGCATTACGTCTAAATCGTCGGACTCGGTGAGAAATCAACAAAGATACCCTCATTCAAATTTACGTTTTGATTTTGTTAGCAAAAACATTTCATTTGAAAAACTAGAATTCAATTTATTTATAGCAGGGGAACAAGAAATCATTGGGGCAGTTAAGACAGGAAAAACGGAAAAAGAAGGTCGTTTAAAATTTTTGAAAAAACTGATGTACTTGAACAGTTCTTACGACTTTTTAGTCATAAAATCGTTGTATGCAGCAGTTTAACGAGAAATAGAGTTAGGTCAAAGTACTTGGGGTGATGATTTTCAGTATGTAGAATCTACTGTTTTAGCCAGACATACAGTTAAGACAAAAAGTAAGTTTTTCGAACCGAGTCAGACACAATTTAGACCAAAGCCAAGTTACGAGCTTCCCCAGGAAAATGACAGTACTGGTATGGAAGACACTAGAATTTGGTTCTGTTCAAAATACCAGAGAAATAAATGTACATTTAAAGGGGCACACATGGTAAATATCAAGGAAGGTAAAACACGTTATGCTAAGCATGTTTGTGCTACCTGTTAGAACACAGATAAGAAAGAGTTGGCTCATCCAGAGTGTTCAAACATCTGTCCTCATACAGCCGTTTGACTAACTCACACCTGGTCAAATATTATAAGGGATGATAGTGCATTAGTAGATATTTTCTTGCCTTCGTTTTACAAAAAACAAATGAATGGGAAAAGTTCTAAAGAAAAAATTAAAGATAGCTTTTGTATACATAACAAAAATTGTTAAGTTTGTTTGGATCTGAAAGGACCGTTGAGTACATGCTCTTATAATAAGATTAAAATAGCACAAGAGGTCAAAGAGTCGGGTAGATATAATTTTGAAGGTTGCAAAATTCCAGTTAATGAAAAAATAGACACTGAATTTATGAAGAAAATGTTGGTAGGATATGCAGATATACAAGTGTGTGAATTGATGAAATTTGGGTTTCCCATTGACTTAGAAATAGAAGACAAAAATGTCTTGTTGTCTCATAGGATAAATAAAAAGAATCATCAGGGTGCGTCCTCATTTCCAGATCATATGGTTGAGTATTTAAAAAAAGAAGCTTCATATGAAGCAATCATTGGTCCGTTTGAAAAATGCCCATTTAAAGAAGGTATGGTTATCTCACCCCTTAATACGGTACCCAAATCAAACCCAAATGAACGTAGGATTATATTGGATCTAAGTTTTCCCAAGGATGGGACAGGGGTCAATGATTACGTACCGAAAGATAGTTATCTAGGACATGTGATTGACTTGAATTTTCCAAAAATTGATGATTTTATTGCATTGATTAAGACTAAGGGCCAAGGCTGTCTAATGTACAAGTTAGATTTACGAAGGGCTTACAGACAAATAAGTATTTGTCCTTCAAGTTATAATCTGGTCGGATTTTCATGGAAAAAACATATTTTCTTTGATACAGTTTTAGCAATGGGTTTAAGGTCGTCAGCTTATATTTGTCAAAGGGTTACCAATGCATTTGCCTTTATGATGTGGAAAATAGGGTTGGCTTGTTTGAATTATTTAGATGATTTCGCAGGCGTTGAAAATAAGTTGAAAGCTAAGTTTGCATTTAATTTGTTAAGGGAGTTATTCATTAGGAGTGGTATAGAGGAGGCGATTGATAAAGCATGTTCACCTTCAGAAGAAATGATATTTTTAGGGGTTTTGTTCAATATTCGTACAATGATTATGAGCGTTACAGAGGAGAGACTTGTAGAAATTAGAAACTTAGTGTCATCTTGGTTAACCAAAGACCAAGTATCATTAAAAGATATTCAAAAATTGGTGGGGAAGTTAAACTTTGTAGGGTCGTGTGTCAGGTCCAGCAGAATATTCGTAAATCGGATCTTGAACTGGTTAAGGGAGTGTTATACCAACGCGACTAGTAAATTTGAAATCCCTGTAGAAGTTAAGAAGGACTTGCGATGGTGGAATACATTTTTACCACTGTATAACGGTATCTCCTTGATTGATTATGGAGAATGGTCTTTAGTGGATAAGGTGTTCAGTTCAGATAGTTGTTTAACAGGGTGTGGGAGTATCTGTGGGGAAAAATATTTTCACAGCATCTTCCCCAGTTTCATTGAAAGTCAGAAATTGAGTATAACAAGTTTAGAGATGTTGACAGTTATGATATCCTTAAAAATGTGGCAAGAGGAATTACACAGAAAAAAGGTGGTTATATTCTGTGACAATTTAGCCGTTTGTATAGTGATAAACTCAGGGAAAGCCAAAAATGCATTTTTACAGCAGTGTTTACGTGAAATATGCTTTATTGCTTCCATTAATGAAACGCAAATAAGAGCAGTACATCTCAGTAGTGGTGAAAATCGTTTGTCAGATTGTTTAAGCAGATGGCATTTGGACACAAAGTATAGTAGAGAGTTCTATGGTCAATTTTCTCAGGTCTCTTCTCTGGTAGACGTTCCGGTTACGGAAGATAAGTTTAGGTTTTTACATAAATGGTAAACATTTTGTGTTGCAGGACAAGAATTTAAGTTACTGAAACAGGAACTTAGAACAGCCACTTCCTCAGCCTTTGCAGAAGGGACTAATAAGAATTTAAAGATTCAGTGGGAGAGTTTTATTTTATTTTGTATATATTTTAAACTAAAGTTTTTACCAGCGTCCACGTCAACTATACAGTTATATGCACCATTTCTCAGTAGATCATTTAAATCAGTGGATAGTATCAGAAATTACATTAGTGGGGTTAAAACTTTGCACTTGGGAGTAGGATATAGTATAGATCATATTAACTCTTATTTAGTATATTTGTCACTTAATGGTATTCAGAGGTTAAAGCCAAGGGAGGTTAAACGAGCTGAACCGATAACATTAGAAATCTTATTACATATTTATGATTACTTAGACTTTTCGGTACAGGACAACATAGTTTATTGGTGTTTATTTTTATTTGCCTTTTTTCTAGTAGCTAGGAAGTCTAATTTAGTACCAACATACACATCAGATATTGCAAAGGGAAATTTTTTAAGTACTGACAGTGTGAAACAATGTGGAAATTATATTTTGGTTCATTTTAATAAATCTAAAACTATTCAGTTCGGTGAAAGGGCAGTTATAACACCATTATTGAAACTTAAAGATTAAAGATTATGTCCAGTACAAGCTTATGAAAAAATGGTTGGGTTAAAAATAAAGAAACATAGGAAAGTAATTTTTACGCTCACAAACGGCTCTTATATTTCATACTATTTATTTCAGAAAAAGTTAAGGGAATGTATTGATGCTATTGGGTTATCACCAGAACAATTTTCAAGTCATTCATTTCGAAGAGGTTTCACAACGTTAGCACATAGGTCTAATATTTCTCCAGAACAAATTCAGCTTTTAGGAGACTCGAAGTCAGATGCATATAAGTTGTATTTAGAATTAAATTGGTCCGATAAAGCAGCAATTTTATCAAGAATGTTCGAAACAGCAGATTAGTAAGACATTTTTGTATTTCCAGATATTCGAGTACATATCTTATCAGACTCGATCGCCAAACATGTTCATGGGATATGGTACACTGAAGTCAAGGCCTTTCCCGGAATAAATCTGGTCAGACTAACCACAAAAATCCAGAATCAAGTTGCATTGGTTCAGAAGCCATTTACCATTATTAGGAAGCCGCGATTAGCGGCTTCCTTCTTGGAATGCAATGTGAAATTCTCACATGTAGATGCCGATCAATTTGGGGAGAAGTAATTTTGAAGAAAATATGAAGAAAATTTCACTAAAATGCACAAAAATGATACAAAAACATGTAATCAAAAATATTACTAATATCATTTTTTGCACGAATCCATATTTTGATCAATATTCACTAATCAAAATTTATAATAACCACTCCTAAAAAATTCTAAATTACTCGTCCCAATGTGAAGGGGTAAAGCTAAATACCGAACAGAAATTCTGCTGAACATAAATCAATTACCGAACATAAGCAATAAAACTTATTTAAAACACAGACAGTCAGTAAAACTAATGTAAACTACAATTATGTCAAAAAATGATGGACAGAATTACGGATTTTGACTTAATTAATTACGTTTTCACTATAACCGACGTACGAACAGAATCTCTGTTCGGTAATTGGTTTCTGTTTACCTGTTCGGTATTTAGCTATACCGCATGAATCGGGTATCATGAGACTGGTACCACGTGTCTCATTTTCCGACTATTTCTACACTATTTTGATACGTGGTACCAGTCTAGGCGGCGGCACGAAATACCCAAATATACCCAAATCTTACCCAAATATACCCAAATGTTTTAACGTTTTTTACCCAAATACTTGTATTTAACTAACAATATGGGGTTGATAAACTATATTACGCATTTTAATGACCAGTGATGACTAAATACACGTAAGCTAGCCAGTTTTTTTTCGGCAAGACTCGGCCCAGTATGCTTTCAAACCGGCGTGTCCATAATATTTGCACGTCGTGAGAATCGCTTTATTTTACTTTTTGACGCTAGGCGGTATTACTGAACAACCGAAAACAAATCAGAATTGCCGAAAACAAATGGTATTTTCATTTATGTTGCGGTTTTTGTTCTTATTTTAAACTTTTATAGATAAAGTATTATAAATATAAGACCTGTGTGCAAAATGTTGGTAATCGTTCAATTAATACTCGTTTAATTTGAGTTTTTCTGTAATACCGCCACGATCAACATTAAAAGTTACTCTGCTTCTCCCGAACGTCGTCGATCAACGTTAAAAATGTAACCGTTCATGCTTTCATAGAATTTTTTATTTGATTATTTTATTTTTAACGTTTGGTTCAGAGTTTGCTATTTTAAGGTCGTAGTTAAAGGATAGTAAAGCAAAACTCTTGGTTTAAAAGGATATGGGCTCATATATGCACAAAGTGAAAACGGTCCTTCCAGTAAAACGTTAAGGTCAGTTTGTCTTTTCTTGTTAAATAGGTGTATGCTAATATACGACTGTCGTATGTGAATTTTTGACTTCACAAGTCTAATAATTAATGTGCAATTCATTTTTGTTACACGTGTATAAATCAATGACAGTATAATCATAAATTAGCCCTATTGCCGGTGAACCAGCATGATACCAGCAAGAGGCCACCAAGACATCAGCAGGAGATCATTTTCAGTGTGTGTTTATAGACTCATAAAACACCCTAACAGTTGACTGTCATAAAACGAGCGGTTGGAATCAAATATACATGTACAATGCCGAAAACAAACGATTTCTCGTATTATATTGTAAGCTCAGTTCATTTTAATATTTGACCGTATGACAATGACTTGTCTTTAGTGACAAAACAAAAGCATGGCTATCCGTGTTGTTCAGACACATCTACAGTTTTGGTTTGGAGCAACACTCCTTGAGGTTTTTCCTGTCATATTGTACATTACGGCTTCCGTTTGATGCCTTGCATCAAATATTTTTCTTGTTCATATTGGAACCAATGACATAAACTCTAATGATAAATTATCAGTGGACGCTATTATGAGTTATTTTAACAATCTGATTACTGTTATACGAGATGTTTCATCAACGCATATTATATTGTCTAGTATATTACCGCGTCCAGTAGATTATACCAGTACAAACGGAAAAGTTAAAGAGGTTAACGCCAGATTGAAAGTCTTGTGTAAGACACGACATTGTCAGTTTGTTCAGTCTTTTAAGTCATTTTTTAAGGGAGGAAAGCCAATAAGAGAGTTATTTTCAGTAAAGGACGGGGGGTTACATCTAAACTTAGAAGGGATTAGACAGTTAAAGAAGGTTTTTATTAAGGTGGTAGCTCATGTGGTCAAGGGAAAAATTGCTACGTAAGGGGATCCAACAGGTGGCACAAAGTTGCTAAATTTGGATTGTTTAGGAATTAAATAAGGGTTAACAATGGAAACTTTTAATGGAAAGCAGTATTAAGTAAATTACTTAAAACTGAGTAGAAGAATATGGAATAAGTTTCATATATGTGGTAGTTGACTGGTGAATATCTGTTGGGGTGTTAATTTGGAGGTGAAAGTTCGAAGTGTGGTTAGGTCTTGAAGAAAGTATGTTATTTCTTCGACCTTTGTAACTCATATGATGATAGTAACTTTATGTCATTTATGAGTCATCCCCCTTTTAAAGGAAGTATCATTATTCCTTTGAGGGTTAAGGACATGTGGTAATGATAACTTGACGTTACCCTTGTCCTTGTTGAGGTACACATTCAGTAAATATCTCTACAGATAATCAAATCGTTGCTTGAAATTGTATATATGCTGTGTATATTATCATAGTCAGACATAATGTTAACATATGTAATCAAATTTGTATTTTGTTTGACAGTGTTTTGACAGTGCTCCTGATAATGTAAGTGTTATAGCTTCGCTTATTTGTGTGCCCTTTCAGTTTGTATGTAGTTTGCTTTGCTTAAATTTGTGTTGTTTGTTAAAGCTGAGCTTTAGTTGTGCCTTTATGTTTATTTTTATTTTGCTTATTTTATTTGGCCGGGAGTTGGCAGAATTTGTTTATTATCTTATATAACTAGTAAAAGACAATTTAGATCACATCAGTGGTTTGTTAAGATGTGATATATTTGAATTAATGAGTGTCTTGTTGAAAATACTAGTCAGACTCTGTAAGATTGAATAGATAAATGAATAATTTATACGAAAAATTATTGGAGAATTGTGTCGGTACGTGCAAATAAATACATATTTATATTGGTTAAAATTGTCCTCTTTTGTTTCTGGATATATGACATAATTTCGAGTATTTTGTTTTATTTATAAATAAAATCTATTAATTATGGAAGTAACAGCCCTTTTGATTGGTTTAAATTTTGTTTCGTCAGAAATGTTTGTATTCATGCGCAGTATAAAAATAAGAGCTTCGGTTTCGCACTATTTGTCACAGTTTTGTCCGACACTTAGAAGAACAGACGTTGTTTTGAATTTGCCACTCCCAACCACCCTTGTTTTAATTTTGAATTGTCTTGTTATTGTTGAAACATGTTCAATTTTTGAAATGTATTGCATGTTTTATGTGATTGTTATTATATATAGTGTTATATCATCTTGTACATAAGTGATTATACCGGACTGATATAGTGAGTCAGGCAGAATTTGTTTATTATCTTATATAACTAGTAAAAGACAATTTAGATCACATCAGTGGTTTGTTAAGATGTGATCTATTTGAATTAATAAGTGGCTTGTTGAAAATACTAGTCAGACTCTGTAAGATTGAATAGATAAATGAATAATTTATACGAAAAATTATTGGAGAATTGTGTCGGTACGTGCAAATAAATACATATTTATATTGGTTAAAATTGTCCTCTTTTGTTTCTGGATATATGACATAATTGCTGTTATTTTGGATAAAATATGATTATGAACAACATTGTGATCAATTGATTCCAAAAATCCTGAGTTTTGTTAATATATTGGACTGTTTAAGTAGCTCAAGACACGTATCAATTTGAAACTAATTTATAAATATCTTCAGCGGAAAGACATCATGTGACTATCTTAGTGCTTTATTACTAAAAATATGATTAATGGCATTGTACTAAACCGATTCCAAAAATCACCATTTTAATTTATAATTTGTATGATTTTACCCCAAAAGATCATATAGTGATTCAAATGGATAATGTATTATTTGATATATTAAACTTTAACTTACTAAAAACTAATTACAGTTATTTTAGGTATAATACGATTATAAATGTCAATGTGGTCAATCGATTCCAAAAATCCTCACTTTTGTTTAATTTTGTAATGTTATTGCCACAAAATGTCTGAGAATGGACAACATTTAAGAAATCAGATTAGCAATACCTTATGCAGGCAGACAACATGTGTCCATCATACTGATTTATAATCAAATAACACAATAAATGGCATTACAGTAAACCGATTCCAAAAATTACCTTTCGTGTTTATATTTTGAAGGATTTTACCCCAAAACATCGTATCTTGACCAATAACTGATAATTTCAAATGCTATATAACACTACAAGATACTACACTCATATTGCAGTGGTGTTCAATAAAATACGACTATAAATGACCATGTGGTCAATCGATTCCAAAAATCCTCACTTTTGTTTAATTTTCGATGTTTTTGCCCCAAAAATGTCTAGAAATGGAAAACAATTGAGCCATCAGATTAGCAATATCTTATGCAGACAGACAGCATGTGTCCATCATACTAATTTATAATCAAATAACATAACAAATGTCATTACAGTAAACCGATTCCAAAAATCACCATTTGTGTTTATATTTTGAAGGATTTTACCCTAAAAATCCTATCTTGATCAATAACTGATAATTTCATAAGCTATATATTACTACAAGATACTTTACTCATATTGAGGTGGAATACGACTATTAATGACCATGTGGTCTGCCGATTCCAAAAATCCTCACTTTTGTTTGTAATTTGTCATGTTTTAACCCAAACATATAGGCGTCATGTGTCAGTAAAGAACTCCATATTAAGTATGTTACAAGGAAACAATTATGTGGCAGGATACAACATAAAACATTTTTGTGCATTTTTTGCCTCATTCTGAAATTCGCAGAAAATGATGTCGTAACTTTAAACTCAATTTTCTCAAATTGATGTCAATGTCATTAAGGGCCCTTTTCTCAGATCGCGGCTCATTTAGTTTGTGATATATGAACGTTTTTGACAGGATTCCAATCACACGAGCTCCTTTGCCGTGATTCGTTTAGAACCCGAGAGTACGATTACGTTGACGTAACGTCGGCTTTCATTTTTTACAGGGTACGTAGTCACACAAGCACATCATGTACACATATAGCAAGACGGAGATCCGGTTCATATAAAGCCACGACACAACTACCCTGAGCAATGCCTATCAATATATTATTTATATGCCGTTTTCGCTACACTGTGCCAAAACATGGACGCAGAGAAATAAGTACAGGTCATAAACTATGTCTGGGTCTAAGCAAACCACATATCCAACAGAAAAGGATGAGGACTTGTAGGTACATGCCACATTGAGGATTACGACAACATGCAACAAATGATGAATATGATCAAGAAAACATCAAGACAAAAGCACCCAATCCAGCTTACTAGCAAGCAAACAACACGCAAATAATTAGGTAACGAAGTAGGAAATATCGTGATACATAATAATATAATGTGAACAAGCATACATTTGTATACTAAGTATTGTAAATACATATATTAGTAAGATCTACTATCCGACGTTAATGGCGTCACACACAGCTATACCAGGGCGAAAAGGATGTTTTGTTTGTCATGTTAGTATATGAGTTTGAACTGTTTTATGGATTGTTATTGATATCTGTGGAGAAGATATGTCATTATGAAAGGATGTCAATAAACGGTAATGAGAAATACGTTGCTGGACAAATGTAATCTATCACAATATCACAGGAAACAAAGAGGTATATTGATTAGAATTCATAAACCAGCATTTGTGATAATGACATCTAATTAAAATGTGTCATCATGTGGATGTCTATAAATGGCATTAACCAGAGAAAACCTATACATTCGTAATCATGAAACAATCAACAAGATACATGTACTAATCAATCGAGCAGTTAACATCACACCGCAAACACAACAGAGCAAAATCAATCACAAAATGAGTAGGTCACATGAATAGAGTAATTTAATACAATTTGACATTTTGTTTTAACTGGCAGGTAAATAGAAACGTTTTGTATTGCAAGCGAACTTAAATTGAAACGTGTGTGTATATGAAAGAGTCGAGATTGCATAATAAAAAAAACATTGCATAATGTTGTTTTTGTGAAACTTATTGCACGCAACATTATTCATATTTAAGACCAATATTTCTAAATAATTATTATTCAGGCTGCAACATGCAAATCAAATACACGTTCAGATATTATTAGGATGGACATTTAAATCCCTATCGTGCACGCGATGATGAGTTTTGACATATAGAACTAAACCTTCCACGCAAGAAACCGTCTTCGATGAGATAGAAACCAATGTACATTATATTGCAAGATGTAATAATAGGGGAGGATAGAAATCTTAAAACTTAGGGTTACCTTTTTATGGTAATGGGTTGAATTAATGTGAGCACTAAACATGTATATGACATCAATTCAGAAATGCCATTGACGCATTCAAATCAGACCCTAACGAGCAATAAATGCCATCCACCTACTGTATTTCTAAGTATTATGTCACAAAATGTGTTCGATACCGTGTTGTCTGTGATCTTAACCATTAATTAAAAAGTTACGAACCCATACAATGAAAAATATGCACAATTATATCAATATAACTTCAGTTGTATTATGCATACGTTGGACCTTAACAACAATTGTGAATTGATAAAACAACACAGACAATAACTCCGCGATGACGCGATAGATAACTATAACCAACGTAATGAGACCCTATGTAATGACCGCTGTGGGTACAATATTTCTATTCATTGTCAATGTTAATTAAATTGAAAGCCACTCATGAATGACGAATTCCCCTAAAGTATTATACCAATGACACACAAGAACAATAGTTTGTTATTATTTCTTACAATTTTACGGTTCATATAAACTGTGCGATATTATATCTTCATATCCCCCGAAGTAGTGTAAATGATAACTGAATTACAAATAAAGTAAGCAATATAATGTTACGGTTGTGAGTAAAACAATCAATCGACATGGAGAGAGAGTGGATAAAAGAATATTACAGACACTATTGGGGTATGTTTTAATACTATATACATCTATTTTAGACTCAATTAAGTGCCAGATTAGTTATAACACGTTTCGATGACTAAATCATTTCGGTTTCGTCTAAACCGATGGATATTATGATTATTTGGTGGTTTCCGGCCAATCGTTACATGAAAAATGTATTGTAATAATTTCATATTCAAGAAATAAAAGCGATACAGTGTCAGCAATATCGTTTGTTGTAATGAAATAACCTGAAACTCTCTTTGCTACGAGATATGACAGTGTTATTATTGTTAGAATGTACACCTGCTGGAGGGTTTCATATCATACAAGCACTTTTCTTATAATTCGTAATTATCTGAAAGTTTGAGGAAGGCTTAACATTGACGCGTGCAAATTTGTTTTTCACCAAATGCCATAGGCGGATAAATAGTAATAAAGCTGTGTTCTTTCTTATGTTATAAGGCACGTGAGTAGAAATGTTACGTGGCCATAACAATACGATGTCCATCCATTCATACCATGTCAATTATGTGCAAAATAAAGACGTCTGTCATTCAACATAACGTTACTGGAACGAAGACAATAATTGAATAAGATATGCAATCTTCTTCACAACAATCTAAATTGTTATATTCATACATCATGTCAAATTCAATCTGAATTTGTTCTCAGCGCCAATAAACTTAAATAATAGAGGACGTATTGTTGGAGATGATGACATTTGTGTTTGGTACTTTATCGACAACTAATTATAAAATTGTTTTGAAGTATTCAATCGACAAATAAAAGTACACAAAACAAGTAACACGTTCTTTTGGAAATTCTTAACAGACATACAAAAAAGGTTTTGTGCAGCCACTAATACAATCCGTTCCATAATACAGAATTGAAATATTTCATGTGCAACGAAACCTTAATAACCACCACAATTTCCTCTACAGAACTGCGAAGAACTTATTATAAGACTTCTGTCTCGATGATTATATTGTATGCAAGTGTATATATTAGTTGTGTGATTTTAGTATGGTTTGTATACAAGGTATACAATACGACAGCGACACTGCCATTAGCAGTCTTATGTTTTATAGCTTACCAACGGTCTATAGTAATTATTCTACCTGAACAAAATGACCACTTTATACATTTTAGCCTTTTGTTACATAATGTTTTATGATGCTCATTTTCAATAAAGCGTATGGGTTATATATAATATTCAAATAATACATTCGTCAATTTCTTCCTAGAATTCTTGGATGAATAGGCGACTACATACTGTATTCTAAACAGACTATCGAAACACTTTTTTAACAATCAAAACACACCGAACTCATCTTCTGCATGACCTTCGAAAAAAGTAATACGTTAACAAGTAACATTACGGCAAAAATGTTTCATGTGCGTTTTATGTATTTACTGTAAGACTTTACTATGATATTATATAAGAACTAGCATACAAGTGTGTTGGTCTATCTTTCAGCTACAGTATACTCCGCGCGCGTGTCGACTCTCCCAATAGTTCGTGTCAATCACACTCCTTGGAGTCCTTCCCAATTCACCATAAAACAACAGTAATATGTAATTGAATTAGATAGATAATTTGTAAACTTCTCTTTAACAATCCTAAAGTACGTTTTATGTGCTCCGTTTGTCACAAACTGTGTTAAAATCAATCAGTGTCGACACTAAAATGTGTATAAACATTGGTAGCATTTATGGTAAGAAACAATTCCTTCAGTTTGTTAAGTAACTTGACACGTTAATTTTGTATATAAGTGTATTTAATGGTACTTGAACGACTGTTTGTTATTCGAGAAAGCAAGAATGAATGTAAATGGGAAGTCATGAAACTTGGTACTGTATGTCAGTAAATGTAACATATTTTCATCTCATTGTTTTTGTATTTAGATACAAAAATTTTTTGACGCACCTTTGCCATTTTTCTTGCTTAGAATGGAGTACCGACTTTTTGAAAAATAGGTTGGTCAAAAAAATTGATATAAAACTATATTTGAGGTGAAAAACATTACAAATGCCGGACGAATAAAACTTCATATCATCACGTAGCAATTTTGTCATATTCAGATACAATTGATGTTTATTTAGCTAATACACATGTTTATATATTTAGTATAATTTAGTATGTATGTGTGGTATTTTTGGTTCAGATGCACCTTTTCTATACTGATATTGTTTAATAGTTATTTAATAGTTTCCAACTTACGGAATGCAATTCAAGAGTACTACAATGCTAATTGTATCAATATTATTTCGATCAGTCTGACAGAGATGTGAAAAAAGCGCTCAGAAATCTAATGAGCTAATATGACACAATTTTCTTACGTATTTCATGAGAAATGTTTACCCAGTGTATGTAATGGAAATAATTTCATTTAAATGATGAAAATACTACAATTGTCTAGCTGAAAGATAGATCTATAAGCAAATCGACCAGGGAATGCAGAATTCAAAAGAAACAGGAGGACATGAGAGCTATACAACGGATTTAACTTTGCAGGTAAGTGTTCACAGTCAATATGACGAAGTAAGTTACACATGGTCGTCTTGTTTGTTCTGTACGTCATTGGCCAGTATTTCCCGCGCCCAACATACTGACCATTCGCAATATGTACAACAACTTGTGTAGTCGTCACCGTCTTGGTCTAAGTTATGGCTGGAGATGAGACAGATTCTATTTTATTAATCATTTGTTAAACAAGTAGGTCATAAAGTTATTCTGGTAAAGTACATCATATCTGGACGTCTATTCCATCGAGTAAATCATACTTCTGTGGCACCCATACATCATGATGTCGTTAGTTAAATGTGATACATGTTATGTTGAAATGCCACAAAGGTGCCTGACGACACTAAAGTTGTCTATATAACGATTGAGTAAACAGAAATGAAATTCCCAATACGTACATGTGTTGGAATACATGATGCCTCATTGACACATATAAACACAATAAAATATACATTACCATCACTTAGCATAGTTTGATCCATTTAACATACTCCTGAATAATGGGAACAATCGCTACCTAAGATTGTTTATTTAAACAGTACTCTCGTTGGGAAAAATAAACAAAGATCTTGGTTTGCTATATCAGGAAACGTCATTATGTACGTTTGTATGCATGAAGTATGTTATAAGCACGTGTAGACAAAAACGTATATTCATATAATATTTTTACAATGGTGACAGTCAATATTGACATACTAGTCTGCAGCGCCCGATACAGTAGTGGACATGGCGGTAATCTTACAATTTGTGCCCAAACTTGACTGTCTGTCTAGATTAGCAGTAGAGCTGTGCTCCAGTACAAACTGTGAACCTAGTCATAACAATATTATATTTGCGTCTGCATAAATGAAGGGTAAAGATTAAGGAAGGTTCGTTCCGGTCAGTACGTATGGCATATTTTTAAATCCCGTCATTTAGAAAAAATAAAGTATATGAGAAAACCAGAAACATGTATTGGCAAAACTTGAACTCTTACAGACTCATTATTTGGATGATCTTTTGTACTTAGACAAGACAAAACATTAAACAGTAGATTATTTCATTACACAATCTACATGAATCTGTAGCAATTGTTTCATTTAAATATCACGTCGCTTAATGCATAGACTACCATTGTCAAACAAATACCAACATCGCCATAACTGCAAGTATTTATACGACAATTTAATGGCGATATCTAAACATCGTACTCTATTTCACTCAACAGTTTATTTTGTGCTGTCGTAGCGATATTGGTCGAGTATTGATGGACATGCCCTTAAAGTGACATACTAACTTGTACTTAGTAATAAAGCAGGTATTTGTTTATTACACATGAAGTATACAAAATTAAACTGGCCAGTTAAACAACAGCAACCCACACGAAAGATAACCATAGTGCATTGTCACAAAAACACGCAAAGCATAATGAAACATTTTGTAATCATTCAACTATAATCGAAGTATAAGGCAGCATATTGCATCTCAATTGTAACAATGACAACCGCACATTATATTTACAATGACATGTCTGATATATGCACGTACGCATTTAACCATAAAACGAACCAAACATACATATCGAGGGGTGCCTGCAAGACTGTAGTAACTACATATAATTAAAGAAGGACTAACTACAGAATTGCGGGCACCCCTCGATAGATATTATTTTCAAAATGAAAGATTAAGACCGTTGGTGATACGAATAAGGCATATAAAGTCGGCAACAGTTCCCATGTTGGCACGGTAAAAACGGTATGAGGTAATTAGACTGGGAGGCATGTTACCCTGTTAATATGGAAGTAGATATATACCCGTGTGGCTGCTATAAAGAGAAGAATTGTTTTAATATAGATTTAATAATTTATTACGTAATACAAAACAGACTATGACCTTCAAGTTAACTTTATGCTTAGGACAGAGGGACACTAATCCGAGTTAAAGTGATAACAGACGATGGCTTGATGGCCTAGGTGAATACTCAAAACATATTTCCAAAAAGGAAGTGACATACACATGCCCCGGTATCCGGACAAATATTGAACGCGGAAAGAGATGTGTATGAGTATTTGCCATGTGCAGTAACAACCCACTTTAGGAGGATAAAGTAATTTCCTTGACTTCTTTTTGGTCAGTAGGACAGGTTTCATGACATAAACATATTGGATATAATTAAGCGCAAATAGCACTTTAATTGCATAAATACTTCCTCAATTGCGCGTATAAAACCTCGGTATGGAGTTACAACTTACATAGCTTGCAACGTTTGGCATTTACTATCCTACAACTGAAATCATGATTTCAACGCTCTTTAGTATTGAGTTCGCCGTTCTTGTTGTAGCCTTAGCAGATTCACATGTGAGACAAGATACGGCTGATGATATGATTAAGCAGTTAGAAGACTCTGCTAAGCTTCATCGTAAGGTCATCGACAACTTTGACACACGGCTAGCTGTCATAGAAAAATTCGTTTCACATTTATTGGGAGCCAATGAGTCGGTTGATCAGCTTCATAATGACAGAGCCGTGGACAACACATATTATGGAGATCTTCAAGGAAATATCAGCCAGTTACTATCTCCGCTGACACCTGGCCCCAATCTCCCGAAGCATCTCAAGCAGAAATCTCATCTCAAATTGAGATTTCGCCAAAATCAGAGTCTGAATTTCTAATAAATCTGAAGTTCAAACTCATTAAATACCACTGGAATAAACAAAGAATAGCATTTGCTGTTTTGAAGCTAATTTGGAGTACATCCTCCCTTGGAAATTATCCAAACATAAATGGCAATATTTGAGATGAGATTTATCTCAAAATTGAGATATTTCGGGAGATTGGGACCTGGCATCTCGTAAGTCAATTTATTTTAAATATGTTACTTCATTCAATATTACTATTGTCTGTATCGTACTTATATTGAACTTGAATAACTTGAACCACAAACTATGAATTTAAATACATACATAATAGTTAATTCCAATACCGGGTATTAGAGATAGTAATACACTGGAATGTGTTTGACTTGCAACATAGCATTGCGCTCCTGGACGTACCACGACTTACAAAGCACAATCCTATTAGTATTGTTTACACACCGTACACATCAATGTCTATTAGTATATTGAATTTTTTCATTTGATAACAGTGTTTCATTTTAGTAAGGTTATTTGGTCCGCATTTTTGCGGAGTATTTGCATATTATGATGTTTATGTTGTATGTAATATGCTGGATAAGTTGATTGTTGCCTTTCCTGTCTGCTTTCCTCATATATACTGTACATATATTTTGGTGCTGCTCCTGAAAACTACGCTGCTTTTCACGTTAATTCAAGCACCTGCAGAGAGTTTTCATCTAATGAAGTGATCGTGTTCGACACAACTCAAGTAAATGTCGGTTATGGCTATACTGCAAGCGACGGGATATTTGATCCTCCAGTAAGCGATGTTTATGTCTTCATATGAACAATTTCAAACAATCAGCACAATACGTCTCCATTCACAACTAACCTAGTTGTTAATGGAGACACGAGCGGTGTTCTCAAACCTGATGCCGATTACCGCGGCGGTCCCGCTGTAGGTTCTGGTGCCAGTGTGCATCCGACAACTGATGTAGTTGTGATGTATGTACATGCTGGCGAACATGCCTTTATCCGTATGGTCAATCGTGGTGGACAAACCTCAACGCTCGACAGTGATAGTTTATCTTGGCCAACATTCTCCGGATGACTTTTGTTCTGAACTTTTCGTATACTAGTATTAAGGCAAACTAGCTAAACAGTCGATACACGAAGTGGACATTTATCGTACATATTGAACAGACAGAGCGGGGATTTTCATTCTGATATAGTTTATGTTTCTCATCATTGGTGTGATTGACCCCCCCCCCTCCTTGTGAAGTCCTTCAAACCACAAGCGAGTAAGAATCTGTCAGGCTACATGCTAAATCTTGGATGGAATTGTAATTTGTATTCAGTAATATGTTATGCCGTATCAGTTCAAATCAAATTATTTGCATTCGAGATAAATACAAATATAATAACATTACTCGTAAGGACGCTATTTTGCAAAATATATTAACCCATGTTTCCAATTTCAATATAATTAACATACAGGGTCTGGAGATATGATACTGTATAAAGGATATAATCACTACATCGGGGTCCCATCGTTTTATAATATTATATTACCTGGGCGATACGGGATGAAAACAAAGTGTTTGTTGTTCAATTATGGTACTCATGGGAAAGTATGTTAACGTGGTATATACCATGCATGGCCTCAAACGATAGTATAATTATAAAATAAATGTGTTCTATCCAAAAACAGGCGCTTTGAGCTGTCACAGATGCCGAGTCAAATTCGTTTATGAGTTCCGAGTGAATTATTACTAAATTAGTATTTATGGTTGATGATTTTCTGCCGTACGCTCATGAATCACAATTTACGAGAGGGGGGCGTTATTGTCAAAATCGCCCCCAGTAGGTATGATATCAATGGAAGTAATACAATTTCCAATAAAGCTTATATGTCCCAGTCGAACCATTAGATATGACTACATATTGTATTATCACTAGGTTGTTTATTTGAGTATTAAGTGTATCATTGATTACAGTAACCCATGAAATATAACATGTACCGTTCGAATATGAAGTTGAGTTGTTGGACGGAAACCATTTGTACTACCCAAAGACACACCGACTGACATTCGCAAAGCAGTATACAACCTCATAAACAATTTGATGGGCATAATTACACGTCATACGTGTCTGTATGAATAATGATATTTTGTTTCAACTTTTATATTTGATGCTGCACAAAAACATTGTAGGGACCATACATTACTAGACAATCAGATTTGGACTAAAATATAATAAAACATCCGACAGGCAACACTCAACAACAATGATAACAGAGCACGAAAATGCAAAGAAAGGTAAAATAAAGGAACTGTGCACAAATTGCAAATTACTCGACACGAAAGTGATCCTTCTCAATTCATACGGAACACCCATTCTTCTTTACGACAACCAATTTGTTTTATAATGCTACATTTTCAATAAATCAATCATATTTTCCAAATGAGTGTCTACTTTTCAAGTTTCCTTGAAATAAATTGTGTGATTGAAGGTTGTGCCGTTCATGTTTATATTATATCTCACATTATTCATTATTCAGCAAAATTATATACTATAAACTCTTCAATAATAAAATAACTTTTGACATTTATATACGACATTTGTGTTTTCAAACTATAAATACTTATAGACAACTCTTATCTATTTGGCAGATTTGAAACATAAGGCGCACTTATTTATCCGCTTTAGCAATTTTTTCGTAGTTTCTCAAACCGCAGTGTCCAAACATCTAGAGAGGAATTGCTTACATTTTTAATTAAGTCGGTTTTTAGCAATATTTAGGTACCAAATGCTTATTTTCAGAATATAAGTGGTCTGCCATTTAGACCAATAATTTTACTTTTTTTTATCCACTATTAAATAAATTACACCTAATTCATGGTCATACGAGTATACACCAGATGGTGAATAAACTATCTAGAAATGTATAACATAGAGAATGGAATATTGTTCTTGTTAGCGTAATATTACAGAACATAAATAAATTATCTGTCTTACGATTAATTTTCGAATAAAGAGGCCCGCCATTAAGACAAACCAATTGTCTTAAAGCCCACTTGTAAATATGTGTAGACACCTAATTCACCGCACCATGTGCCAGTACGAGTATACAGCAGACGGTGTCTGTACTAGACACGACGAACAGGAAGAAATACTGGTCTTGTTAGCGGAATTTAACTGTACAACAAAGCACAAAACCTAATCTTTTTCTCTGATTTATATTATTGCGAACGTGTCTATGGTTTATGTGTTCGAAAATATGGTGTTTACTCTAAAATTAGATTCTGTCAATTCAAAGGAACTCTTTATTTTAAACATGAAGCAACGGTGACTATGCAATTAATTGAATTAGATTCGTGAATTTCCCAACACGTTTGTGATCCGTTTATTGACTCTATTTGTCACAGGTTTGTGTTTAAATCAATCAGAGACGATCCTAAAATGTAGATTGTCATTGGCAGTGTGTAGGCAACACGTAAATCTAAGAGTGACTGTTAAGAATTCAAGAACGCTGCTTCAATGTGCATTTTATTCTGTAGGAAATGTTTTATTGGCATTTATGAATATAATGAAATACTAGTAAGGGATAAGAAGGTTTGCATGTACAACTCATTAATATACATAGTACTGGAATAGTTATGCTAATTTACTAAGTACATACGTATTATTGTTGTTTTTGTCACCCTTCGTGAAATGTTGTTAGATGATAGGTTGATATCTGCGTGCATAAATGGCTCATAATCAACTATCCAAGCGTGGCATTTATTACACAAAGCGAAAATGGTAATATTAGAGCTAATCATTAATTACAAAATTATATTTATGTAGTATAAACGCAACACTTATACATTTTAATACAACATGTACACTATGTACATAATAATAGACACTAATTAATACAAGTACATATTAATTAATTACAAAATGTTAAACATATACATGTACGATTACCGCAACGATTACATAAATTACAACATCGTCAAAAATGGGTTACATTTTTGTATTACTAATTGTTTTACCAAGAATTAAATTATACGGTGCAAGTCCAATATCTGATCAGCTTCGTTCCAATAGGAGATGTTTCCCTGCATTATTATTATTTATAAGGTACTGTGTATCGTGGACAAATTGAATTATTAGTTTGTATGTCATAGGTTCTCGAAACAGTGTATTGTGACGTGACCAAGTTGTTGTATGTGGACTTATTATTATACAATACCAACGTATAATGTGAGTTGTGTGCTATGAAATCCAGACATGGTTAATTTGATTTAGAGATTACTAGATGGTTTTTTTTCATTCTTATTTAAATAGACAGACGACAAACAAATACCGACGATCGTGATTATGATTAGCAGTTCTTTGCTTAATTTTACTCTGCCAATGTTTAAATTTACAAGTATAAACATTAAGGAACAAGGAAATGGTGACATATTAACCTGAGTCTATTAAAGAAGTAGTTTGACAATCCATGGCATAGATTGTCTGCAAAGGCATTGCTAGTGGAATTTAGTAATTGGGCATGGCGTGGTCAACACCATCATATATGTTATAGGATTATAAATATCCGGTGGTGCTCTGTCAATCTGAGAGAATACTGTAAACGACAATAGGGTAGTCAGGCAATGGGAAATGTGCCAATCATATGGTGTCACTAGTTTGATACATTTCCGCAACAATATTCGTTAGGTGTGACTCACATGCACGTACGTAGGTACTACTGGTAACTAGATTACCTTATCGGTTTTTTATGACGTATTGCTTAACATAATTCTGTTTTAGTGATAAGCTTATAAAATTAGGTACCCATGAGAGGTCTGTCGACCATACACAGTTGATAAAAAGAGTCTTTCTGAAACAGTATGACCTTATAGATAATGTAATTAATTAGATTGTGGTATCGTAGGTTTCAATCAATGCTGAGCACGTACATTATTAATCCCATCTCTAACAGACAATAATACTCGTTGTTATCAACATAATTTGATATTAATTTTATCGAGCAACCAGAGAAGTGTTTCATATTGGTGCTGTAGGGAAAAAGTATTCTATCACAATGGTACCCGATGGAGTGATAAGTTGCTCCCAAATACAGTTGGTCACGCAATATCATATTCCATTTTTCAGTAATAATTATGAAAGTAATAAAACAGAAGTTACTCTGTATAGGTAAATTAATTATTGGTCGATGGCGTTTCTATCATTCGTACACATATAACTCTATAACAGCTTATAACTAAATCGTAACAAATGCAAAATTTTGTGAATTTCATTCCAACTTATGATGCACTTTTGCTCAAATGTAAGTTGCTAAATATTATGACTCTGGCATCTCCGTATCGAGTACTAGACGACTTCACAATCACCTCTGTGACAGTTACATGGTAAACGTTGTACATATATGAAGTTTTTTACTTACAGTTGTTTGGAACCACATATCGCTAGCTAAGAATGAGAAGGTAGTTGGTAAGAACCAAATCGATATTTTCAGAAAACAAGAAAGCAACTGTCTACAAATACTTTTTACTAATAGGAAAACATCTTGTTTCAACTATTGTTTGTTCAACATGAAACGTTCCAATTGTCATACGACCATCTCTTTCTCAGCCAGCGATATATTCAGCATGTACTTTACTTCGTCATTTCACAATTACCGATAGACATGGGAATGTATAAGAAGTGTAATCTCTCTACATAATTTCATTTCTTTTATACAATGTATCTAGTACTTAGCAAGTTCCTGATTCAATCTAGCTTCAGTAAATACTTAACTGTGACAGTTGGTAAACCTCTGATAATTGTTTGATGTTACTATCAGAACTATTCCTAATAAATTACATGTCTGGGGTAATTCCACACTTCGGTATATATCACAAATCATACTGAAGACGTCTTAGAAGACACCCAGACATATGTTTATTGCTTTATCATCAGGTTTATGTTGATAATGCTTCACTGGAGTAGGTCAATCATAAACTGGATCTGTGTTTATCTCCACTGTCTGGTTACTTTATTAATGTTATGCATATGTTATATTACAATGCCAGACACCATGATGGTGGACTGGTCTACTGCCCGTGACTTCACACTCAACTGTATTGTATTAAGGGGACAGGGGATATATTATTGGCCAATTTTGTGGTTCCGACAGGCCACAAACAGTCAAGCGGATTTCTTGAAAACAGCAAATTAGACAAGAAAGTATTTATGTGTCAATCTCAGGGCCTATGCAACATAAATAGAAAATAACATCAAATTGCAAGGCTAACCCCTAGGGTTGTGGAGTTATGGCCCTTTATTTTGCCCCTACCCCTCCAAATTCTAGTAAAAAAACTACAAAAGTGACCGATTTCACCCCAAACACAGTATTTTTAAACCCAATGCAATCCTATTTTTGGTCCCATTTTACATAAATAACATGTCTGAGCTGGTTAAATCAGCAAGAAAAGTGTTTCCCATACCTGCCGATTTTTTGCTATTTGCTGTCAAAGTTTTTCGCGGTTTCTAACGACGCTAAATTTGAACTTCCGCCAGTGGTGGTAACCTCCATTTTGAAGAGCTACAAATCATTCAGAGCCAACTGATATTTAGCTTCTATGATTTTTCAAAATATTGAACACCTTCTTTGTACAAAATAAATACAGAATTGGGTCTTTAAAATACCAATTTAATTTTTGGTGCCCATTAATAAGCCCTACACTAAAGATTTGATATTTTGAGGGACCCCCATCACCCCAATATATCCCCTGCCACCTAAGTACGCAAAGACGTGTAGTGGCAGGTCTGTTCTTGAATAATACATCTTCTAGTTAAACCCTGCAAGAGAACATGGTCACAATAGTCGCTCTCTGATTTTACGAGCGTAGATAAGTAGGTAATTGGGAGACACGTTATGATATACACATACGAGATTATACAGACGCAAAACATGGTACTCAAGGGAAAGTATATCTACTACATAATGCACGCGCATATGATATTATTTTATGTGTGTATCGCTGAAAGTGAAATAAATGGTGATAGTAATTAGGTTATCATGTCGTTAACCAGACGTACAGTACTTACAAATCAACGCCGAGTGATGAACAATTAACACTGCGTGGGGAGTTAGTGAAAAGTGTTTTACCGCATGATGTACATAATTATTATAATATTGTTCTGAAACACTATGTCCCAAACAGATGAATACAGATGAAGTTGATATGATAATCAGGTATTTGAAACATTGCTAAGCACATGATTGTATTCATCACTGCAGCTTGGGTGGTAAGAGCAGATTACCGCGGCGGTCCCGCTGTGGGTTCTGGTATCGGTTAACATCCGGTAACTGGTGTAGTTGTTTCATACGTACATGCTGACGAGCATGTCTTTATTCGTATGATCAATCGTGGTGGACATACGTCAACGCTCGACAGTGATGGTTTATCTTGTCCAACATTTTCCGGATGACTTTTGTTCTAAACTTGTAATATACTAGTATTAAGGCAAACAAGCTAAACAGTCGATACACGAAGTGGACATTTATCGTACATATTGAACAGACAGAGCGGGGATTTTCAGTCTGATATAGTTTATGTTTCTCATCATTGGTGTGATTGACCCCCCCCCCCTCCTTGTGAAGTCCTTCAAACCACTAACGAGCAAGAATCTAACAGGCAACATGCTTAATCTTTGATGGAATCGTAATTTGTATTCAGTAATATGTTATACAGTATCAGTTCAAACTAAATTATTTGCATTCGAGATAAATACAAAAATAATGATATTACTCGTAAGGATGCTATTTTGCCAAATATATTAACCCATGTTTCCAATTTCAATATAATTAACATACAAGGCCTGGAGATATTATGATCAATGATGTTATCACTACATCGGGGTCCCATCGTTTTATAATATTATATTACCTGGGCGATACGGGATGAAAACAAAGTGTTTGTTGTACAATTATGGTACTCATGGGAAAGTATGTTAACATGGTATATACCATGCATGGCCTCAAACGATAGTATAATTATAAAATAAATGTGTTTTATCCAAAAACAGGCGCTTTGAGCTGTCACAGAAACCGAGTCAAATTCGTTTATGAGTTCCGAGTGAATTATTACTAAATTAGTATTTATGGTTGATGATTTTCTGGCGTACGCTCATGAATCACAATTTACGAGAGGGGGCCATTTTTGTCAAGATCGCCCCCAGTAGGTATGATATCAATGGTAGAAATACAATTTCCAATAAAGCTTATATGTCCCATATGACTACATATTGTATTATAACTAGGTTGTTTATTTGAGTATTAAGTGTATCATTGATTACAGTGACCCATGAAATATAACATGTACCGTTCGAATATGAAGTTAAGTTGTTGAACGGAAACCATTTGTACTACCCAAAGACACACCGACTGACATTCCCAAAGCAGTATACAACCTCGTAAACAATTTGGTGGGCATAATTACACGTCATACGTATCTGTATGAATAATGATATTTTGTTTCAACTTTTATATTCGATGCTGCACAAAAACATTGTAGGGACCATACATTACTAGACAATCAGATTTGGACTAAAATATAATAACACATCCGACAGGCAACACTCCACAGCAATGACAACAGAGCACGAAAATGCAACGAAAGGTAAAATAAAGGAACCGTGCACAAATTGCAAATTACTCGACATTAAAGCGATCGTTCTCAATTCATAAGGAACACCCATTCTTCTTTACGACAACCAATTTGTTTTATAATGCTACATTTTCAATAAATCAATCAAATTTTCCAAATAAGTGTCTACTTTTCAGTTTCCTTGAAATGAATTTTGTGATTGAAGGTTGTGCCGTTCATGTTTATATAATATCTCACATTATTCATTATTTAGCAAAATTATATACTATAAACTCTTCAATAATGAAATAACTTTTGACATCTACACACTTGTTAAATGTTATAAGTACACCAACATGTAATACGTATATCTTTTTTATTATGCATGATTTCATGTTAATTTTTGGCATGTATTCATGCGAGTAGTATATCATCAATATCCGATAAATCGATGATTATAATTCGCACACTGTGAGCAGTGAATCGTGAATTTCAAATTATGCAAAATGCACGTGCACAACAAATGATTTTCGCAAGAACTCTAAAAATGTTGCATACAAATTGTCCATCAATATCCACACCAGGAAAACACAAAACCGGAAGAATTACGATAACAGACCGTACAAGAGAGGTTTGTGAAACATACACGTCTCATGACTGTAGTTAGCCTAGTGTAGCTAAGGTCACCACGACCTTGACCTTTGACCAATCGACCTCAAAATAAATAGAAGCATACATCTGATGATTGGGAACCTCTCTGTAAAGTTTTACGATCTAAGGTCCTATATTTCTTATTGTGTGGACCAGTGATTTTTGTGTGTTCAAAGGTCGTGGTGAGTTTGACCTTTGATCCAAATGACCTTGAAATTGAGTCGGGCCGTCTGCGGAGGATGAATAATATCCACTTAAAATTTAAGAACCCTAGGTCCATCCATTTTGCAGTTATTGTTGAAAAACATTCGGCAGGTCGACCGACCGACTATTTGCACTGTACCGCTATGTACTGTATTGGTGTACTTATAACATTTAATGAGTGTATACGACATTTGCGTTTTCAAACTATAAATACTTATAGACAACTCTTATTAATTTGGCAGATTTGAAACATAAGGCGCACTTATTTAAGTGCTTACATAAGAAAGTATTCATATGCTATACAAATGCATGCAAGTTGAACTGCATCTCATATCTATTGTATTTAATTTTAAATTAAGTCGGTTTAAGCAATATTTAAGTACCAAATGCTTAATTTCAGAATATAAATGGTCTGCCATTTAGGCCAATAATTTTACTTTTTTGATCCATAAGTAAATAAATTACACCTAATTCATGACCATACGAGTATACACCAGATGGTGAATAAACTATCTAGAAATGTATAACATAGAGAATGGAATACTGATCTTGTTAGCGTAATATTACAGAACATATGAATAAATTATCTGTCTTACGATTAATTTTCGAATAAAGAGGTCCGCCATTAAGACAAACCAATTGTCTTATAGCCCACTAGCAAATATGTGTAGACACCTAATTCACCGCACCATGTGCCAATATGAGTATACACCAGACGGTGTCTGTACTAGACACGAAGAAGAGGAAGAAATACTGGTCTTGTTAGCGGAATTTAACTGTTCAACTAAGCACAAAACCTAATCTTTTTCTCTGATTTATATTATTGCGAACGTGTCTAGGGTTTATGTGTTCTAAAATACGGTGTTTACTCTCAAATTAGATTCTGTCAATCCAAAGGAACTCTTCCTTTTAAACATTTGGCAACTGTGACAATGCAATTAATTAAATTAGATTCGTGAGCTTCTCAACAAGTTTCTGATCCGTTTTATTGACTCTAGTTATCACAGGTTTGTGTTTTAATCAAACAGAGACGATCCTAAAATGTAGATTGTCATTGGCAGTGTGTAGGCAACACAAAGGCAATGATGTCAGTAGACTACAAATATGGCGGGTAAACCTTGCTACGTAAATCTTCGAGTGACAGTTAAGAATTCAAGTACGCTGCTTCAATGTGTATTTTATTCTGTAGGAAATGTTGTATTGGCATATATGAATATAATGAAATACTAGTAAGGGATAAGAAGGTTTGCATGTACAACTCATTTACAAAGTACTGGAATATTTATGCTAATTTACTAAGTACATACATGTTATTGTGGTTTTTGTCAACCTTCGGGAAATGTTGTTAGATGATAGGTTGATATCTGCGTGCATAAATGTCTCATAATCAACTATCCAAGCGTGGCATTTATTACACAAAACTAAAATGGTAATAAAATTAGAGCTAATCATTAATTACATAATTATATTTATGTAGTATAAACGCAACACTTATACATTTTAATACAACATGTACACTATGTACACAATAATACACACTAATTAAAACAAGTACATATTAATTAATTACAAAATGTTAAACATATACAAGTACGATTACCGCAACGATTACATAAATTACAAAATGCTCATAAATGGGTAACAGTTTTGTATTACTAATTGTTTTACCAAGAATTAAACTATACGAAGCAAGTTCAATATCTGATTAGCTTCGTTCCAATAGGAGATGTTACGCTGTATTTTTATGATTTATAAGGTACCGTGTATCGTGGACAAATTAAATAATTAGTTTGTATGTCATATGTTCTCGAAACAGTATATTGTGACGTGACCAAGTTGTATGTGGACTTATTATTATACGATACCAACGTATAATGTGAGTTGTGTGCTAAGAAATCCAGACAAGGTTAATTTGATTTAGAGATTACTAGATGTTTTTTTTATTCTTATTTAAATAGACAGACGACAAACAAATACCGACGATCGTGATTATGATTTGCAGTTCTTTGCTTAATTATACTCTGCCTATGTTTAAATTTACAAGTATTAACATTAAGGAACAAGGAAATGGTGACATATTAACCTGAGTCTATTAAAGAAGTAGTTTGACAATCCATGGCATAGATTGTCTGCAAAGGCATTGCTAGTGGAATTTAGTAATTGGGCATGGCGTGGTCAACACCATCATATATGTTGTAGGATTATAAATATCCAGTGGTGCTCTGTCAATCTGAGAGAATACTGTAAATGACAATAGGGTAGTCAGGCAATGGGAAATGTGCCAATCATATGGTGTCACTAGTTTGATACATTTCCGCAACAATATTCGTTAGGTGTGACTCACATGCACGTACGTAGGTACTACTGGTAACTAGATTACCTTATCGTTTTTTATGAAGTATTGCTTAACATAATTCTGTTTTAGTGATAAGCTTATAAAATTTGGTACCCATGAGAGGTCTGTCGACCATACACAGTTGATAAAAAGAGTCTTTCTGAAACAGTATGACCTTATAGATAATGTAATTAATTAGATTGTGGTATCGTAGGTTTCAATCAATGCTGAGCACGTACATTATTAATCCCATCTCTAACAGACAATAAGACTCGTTGTTACCAACATAATTTGATATTAATTTTATCGAGCAACCAGAGTAGTGTTTCATATTGGTGCTGTAGGGAAAAAGTATTCTATCACAATGGTACCCGATGGAGTGATAAGTTGCTCCCAAATACAGTTGGTCACGCAATATCATATTACATTTTTCAGTAATAATTATGCAAGTAATAAAACAGAAGTTACTCTGTATAGGTAAATTAATTATTGGTCGATGGCGTTTCTATCATTCGTACACATATGACTCTATAACAGCTTATAACTAAATCGTAACAAATGCAAAATTTTGTGAATTTCATTCCAATTTATGAAGCACTTTTGCTCAAATGTAAGTTGCTGAATATTATGACTCTGGCATCTCCGTATCGAGTACCAGACGACTTCACAATCACCTCTGTGACAGTTACATGGTAAATGTTGTACATATATGAAGTTTTTTACTAACAGTTGTTTGGAACCACATATCGCTAGCTAAGAATGAGAAGGTAATTGGTAAGAACCAAATCGATATTTTCAGAAAACAAGAAAGCAATTGTCTACAAATACTTTTTACTAATAGGAAAACATCTTGTTTCAACTATTGTTTGTTCAACATGAAACGTTCTAATTGTCATACGACCATCTCTTTCTCAGCCAGCGATATATTCAGCATGTCCTTTACTCCGTCATTTCACAATTACCGATAGATATGGGAATGTATAAGAAGTGTAATCTGTCTACATAATTTCATTTCTTTTATACAATGTATCTAGTACTTAGCAAGTTCCTGATTCAATCTAGCTTCAGTAAATACTTAACTGTGACAGTTGGTAAACCTCTGATGATTGTTTGATGTTACTATCAGAACTATTCCTAATAAATTACATGTCTGGGGTAAGTCCACACTTCGGTATATATCACAAATCATACTGAAGACGTCTTAGAAGACACCCAGACATATGTTTATTGCTTTATCATCAGGTTTATGTTGATAATGCTTCACTGGAGTAGGTCAATCATAAACTGGATCTGTTTTTATCGTCCACTGTCTGGTTACTTTATTAATGTTATGCATATGTTATATTACAATGCCAGACACCATGATGGTGGACTGGTCTACTGCCCGTGACTTCACACTCAACTGTATTTATTAAGGGGACAGGGGATATATTATTGGCCAATTTTGAGGTTCCGACAGGCCGCAAACAGTCAAGCGGATTTCTTGAAAACAGCAAATAAGACAAGAAAGTATTTATGTGTCAGTCTCAGGGCCTATGCAACATAACTAGAAAATAACATCAAATTGCAAGGCTAACCCCTAGGGTTGTGGAGATATGGCCCTTTATTTTGCCCCTACCCCTCCAAAATTTAGTCAAAAAACTACAAAAGTGACCAATTTCACCCCAAACACAGTATTTTTAAACCCAATGCAATCCTATTTTTGGTCCCATTTTACATAAATAACATGTCTGAGCTAGGTTAAATCAGCAAGAAAAGTGTTTCCCATACCTGCCGATTTTTTGCTATTTGCTGTCAAAGTTTTTCGCGGTTTCTAACGACGCTAAATTTGAACTTCCGTCAGTGGTGGTAACCTCCATTTTGACGAGCTACAAATCATTCAGAGCCAACTGATATTTAGCTTCTATGATTTTTCAAAATATTAAACACCTTCTTTGTACAAAATAAATACAGAATTGGGTCTTTAAAATACCAATTTAATTTTTGGTGCCCATAAATAAGCCCTACACTAAAGATTTGATATTTTGAGGGACCCCCATCACCCCAATATATCCCCTGCCACCTATGTACGCAAAGACGTGTAGTGGCAGGTCTGTTCTTGAATAAAACATCTTCTAGTTAAACCCTGCAAGAGAACGTGGTCACAATAGTCGCTCTCTGATTTTACGAGCGTAGATAAGAAGGTAATTGGGAGACACGTTATGATATACACATACGAGATTATACAGACGCAAAACATGGTACTCAAGGGAAAGTATATCTACTACATAAGGCACGCGCATATGATATTATTTTATGTGTGTATCGCTGAAAGTGAAATAAATGGTGATAGTAATTAGGTTATCATGTCGTTAACCAGACGTACAGTACTTACAAATCAACGCCGAGTGATGAACAATTAACACTGCGTGGGGAGTTAGTGAAAAGTGTTTTACCGCATGATGTACATATTATAATATTGTTCTGAAACACTATGTCCCAAACAGATGAATACAGATGAAGTTGATATGATAATCTGGTATTTGAAACATTGCTAAGCACATGATTGTATTCATCACTGCAGCTTGGGTGGTAAGAGCAGATTACCGTGGCGGTCCCGCTGTGGGTTCTGGTATCGGTTCACATACGGCACCTAGTGTAGTTGTTACATACGTACATGCTGGCGAACATGTCTTTACTCGTATGATCAATCGTGGTGGACATACGTCATTTATCGTACATATTGAGCAGACAGGTTGTCGTCATTTAAAAATACTAAGCAAGGATTATCATTTTAATATATTTCATGGTTCTCATTATTATTTTACATCTGCACACGCCCTCCCTGTGAAGTTTTTCAAACTACTAGCGAGCATAAATCGTAATTTGTATTCAGTAATATGTTCTGCCATATCAGTTCAAATTAAATTATTTGTATTCGAGATAAATACAAATATAGCTACATTACTCGTAAGGACGCTATGTAGCCAAATATATTAAACCCATGTTTCCGATTTCAATGTAATTAACAAGGCCCGGAAATATGATTACAAATGATGTTATCACTACATCGGGGTCTCATCGCTTATGAATATTATAAATTGTATTACCCTGGCGATACGGGATGAAAACAAAGCGTTAATTGTTCAATTAAAGTCCTCTTGGGAAAGTATGCTAACGTGGTATATGGCATTCATGACCTAAAAGATAGTATAATTATAAAATAAATGTGTTGTTTCCAAAACAGGCGCTTTGAGCTGTCACAGATGCTGAGTCAAAGTCACTTACGAGTTTCCAGTGAATTATTACTAAATTAGACTTTATGATTGATAATATGTACGTATTGAGTATACACATGAATCACTGTTTACGAGAGGGGACATTATTGTCAAAATAACCCCCAAGAGATATGCTATCAATGGAAATAAGACAATTTCCAACATGACTGATATGGTTTCCTGTCCCAGTCGAACCGTTAAATATGAATACATATTGTATTATACACGTATCTAGGTTTTTTTTAAATATTAATTGTATATTCAGAACTTACTGTGACCCATGAAATATAACATACATATTTTGGATATTAATTGATATACAAACAAATGCACGTGATTGTTCGTGTAAATGGAAATATGCAACTATGATAAACCTGTAACGGACATCTACAAAATAGAAATGAGCCGTTCCGATGAATTATATAAAATGGTATTCGAGATGAATTCTTCGATAGTTTGTAATACTGGTCTTTATAGAGGAATGTTACTGTACGCCTGGGCACAGATTGCAATCGAAAGCACTGTCTTATATAATTGCGAACGTGTCTAGTGTTTATGTGTTCGACAATGCAGTGTTTACTCTCAAATTAGATTCTGTCAATCTAAAGGAACTTTTCCGTTTAAACATTAGGCAACTGTGACAATGCAATTAATTGAACTTCTCAACAATTTTCGGATCCGTTTTATTGACTCTTTGTCACATGCGTGTGTTTAAATCAATCGGAGACGATCCTAAAATGTAGATTGTCATTGGTAGTTTATGGAAGGCAATGGTGCCAGTAGTTTACAAATATGGCGGTAAACCTTGCTACGTAAATTTCTAGTTACTGTTAAGAATTCAAGATACACAAAACATGTACCTGCTTAAATGTGTATTTTATCCGTAGCAAAAGTTATATTGGCATCTATGAATGCAATGCAAATAGGGACAAGAAGGTTAGCAAGTACAACTCATTTACTTAGTTCTTGAATAATAATGCTAATTTACTAAGTACATATTTATTTTGTAATTGTTGTTTTTGTCACCCTTTGTGGAATTTTATTAGGTGATAGGTTGATATCAGCGGGCATAAATGTCTCATGATTAACGACCTAATGATAGCGTGGCAAGAGGTATGCTTTCAATGGAAAATATACAATTTCAAATATAGCTTATACGACTTCCTGTCCCAGTCGAACCATTACATATGAATAGATATTGTATTATATCTAGGTTGTTTATTTGAGTATTAATTGTGTCAGTACTTACTGTGAACCTTCAAATATAACGTGCACTACCCTCGTATACAGATTGAATATATAATTATATATGTGATCGTTCATGTAAATAAATATGTAAAAATATAATAAACCTGCAATGGAATTCTGCGAAATAGAAATGAGCCGTCCAAATGCATCGGAAAAAAATGGCATAAGCGATGAGTGTTTCCATAGTGGAAAGATTATCCGTAATGAAACCAAACTCATGAACAAAAATGTGTGGGTGTGAATATTCTGACTTATAGACAGACACTGTTATTATAGTGCGCCCAGGATAATGTGATGTTTATATACATTGGCCGGATTAGTCTACTGTAACAAACTTTGTTGCTTAAATAAACACGTATGGTCGATTGTAAACTAAAATAACACTTATAAACCGTGTACGCATACTTTTTCCACCTATACGGACGATACCACTATTTACTGCCTTTCTCGTTATTCTGGGCGTACTATATTAATGACGCATTACACAGTTGATTAAAGTAAAGCCGAAAAAGATACAACTTGAAATCCTTACTGCTAATAACCTTATTGCAGAAAAAGAAGAAGAAATACTGGTTTTGTTAGCGGAATGTGACTACAACTAAACATAAAACCTCATCGTATTCTCTATCATATTATTGCGTTCGTGTCGAGGGTTTATGTGTTCGACAATACGGTGTTTACTCTCAAATTAGATGCTGTCAATCTAAAGGAACTTATCCGTTGTTCATTGACTCTGTTTGTCACAGGAGTATGATAAAACAATCAGAGACGATCCTTAAATGTAGATTGTAAATAGTTATACGTAGATAAGGCAATTTCGTCAGTATTACATGTATACACATATAGCGGTTTAACCTCGCTACGTAAATTTAGATCGACTGTTAAGAATACAAGACAACTGTGTCAATGTGTTTTGCATTCTGTAGGAATAAGTATACCGTAGTATGAATGTAATTAGGGACAAAAAGGATAACAAGTTAAAACATGTACAATTAATTTACATATTACTAAAATGGTTACTCATTTGTTGGTATTAGATGATAGGTTGATATATGCGGGCAACGATCTTATGCTAGCGTGACATATACATTTGTATTACACAAAGCTAAATAGGTAATAGTAGAGCTAATCATTTATTGCAAACTGCTAATTATGTAGTATAAACGCAGCGCTTATACATTATGATACAAAATGTAAACTACCAATAATACACACTTATATGAGAACACATATTTCAAAATGTTAAACATAATACAAAATGTTAAAATGTTAAACATGTAATATTACTGCAACAATTACATTATTTACAAACTGCTAAAAAAATGGGTCATTACTAATTGTTGTACTAAGAATAAAACTAGACGAATAACTTGTACGTTCAATATCTGATTAGCTTAGTTCAAACGAGATGTTGCACTGCATTATTATAATTTATAAGGTATATTGTATTGTGGACAAATTGTTTATTAGTTTGTATGTTATATGTTCTCGGAACGATATTCTGTGACGTGACCATGTACTATATGTGGACTAATTATTATACAGTCGAATTTATTATGTGATGTGTGTACTTAGCAATCCAGACAATGTTAATTTGATTTAGAAACTACTAGTTAGTTTCACATCGTTACTTCAGTAGACATACTATACATTTTATACAACTGATGAAAAACAAACACCGACGATCATGATAATAAAAAGCAATACTTCAACTACATGTACTTGCATAATTATACTCTTTCAATGTATTAATTTACAAGTATAAGCACAAAAGACAAGGAAATGGTGAACTATGGGCAATAATAAAAAACGTACTTGTATATCTATTAAATTCCGTAATGTAAATATGGCACTCCACTCCCGGCCCATTTGTCAACATCAAGGTTATATATACAAGGACAGGGGACTTGATAAGTCACATAATACGGAATGACACCAACATTTGTATTAAAGAAGTAGTTTGACAATCCATGGTAAAGATTGTCTGCACACGCTTGACTAGGGGATTTAGTTATGGGACATGGCCTGGCAAGCAAGCGTGTATGTGTTATAACGTAGTGTACACCCAGTGGTGCTATGTCAATCTGAGAGAACACTGTGTTACGACAGGATAGTCGGGCATGGGAAAATGTGCCAATCATAGGGTGTCACTTGCTTGGTACGTTTCTGTAACAGTATTGTTTAACAACTGTGATTCAAGTGCACGTATGTACTACAGGGTACTGTTTTATCAAGGCATTTACGGAAATCTTAAACTTACGCTCAAATTTAAATTCTTTATAAGACATTTACAATTATTAAATGTGGTAAATTCGGCTGTAATACTAATCAAGATACAGTTGATGAACTTCTACAAACAATATCTGTCCCCAATTTGCAGTTGTTAAAGAAGTATACAGAATTTAAATTTGGTCGTAAGTTTACGATATCCGTAAATGCTTTGATAAAACAGTACTAGATTATCCACACGTACACTTTGCGTCGTTTTTTTCTAAATCTTAGCTACATAGATGTCATAAGTGTTCCATTCCATAGTGTCTTATTCTACAAATGAAGTCTACATGCCAGTATATTACGCAGTATACAAAGCTTAATTTATTTAATGCGCATATCACCAGGAGGTGTCAGGAGTTATACTACATTAACCAATAGTATTAAATGCATAAAATCTAAGGTAATTGTATACAACCAGAAAATCATGGGCAACTACGTCTACCAGAATGATATATTGCACCTCTTTATTATATCATATTTCTCATAAATGACTTAAATGGATTATGCCCCGAAGACTCTTGACTATAGTATCGTACCTATAATAAACCAGACATTGTTCATAAGGTAGAATAACTGTATTGCAAATGGGTCCCTGGCGAAGTGATTAGAATAGCACAATTGACATATTACTAGTATGTTAGTGGCTAAATACTATGAAAGTTACAAAACATAATTAAGTTTTTGTTCCGAGGACTAGACTGCTTTACTATCAACTCGACGAAAGTTTTATGGTCGGTTATACTTTTTTTAATACATTCTACTTGACTAACAGTTATTTGGAACCACATAACTATATATTGTGTAATTGGTCATATTGTATCATTCGTTGTTTTCTCAAAAAGGTAAAGTACAAATATCATGAAAACTGACTATACAATTCACATCATGGCTACAACTAGGTAATTTTAAAAAAGTAACTCGCTTCTATGAAATATTCAAGTTTAAGTCTTAAAACTTGTACCAGAAAACACTTATATGCTTCGTCCATATATGTGTATGTTTCATTGTGATGGCAAAACGTATATATTTGATACATAGACACTGAAATTGTATACTTGCTTTTTGTAAACCCTGTATTAACTGTCTGGTACGTTTGTCATCTCTTTCAAAGTAATTGCTTTATCAATCATAACGTAGGAAACTCCACCCTTTCGATATTTAGCAATATTGTATACGACACAGTGACCATATTTGTATTACATTCGAGAGTTTCTCAACCATTGCTGAATTTATTTCTGAATTTGTTTTATGAGCTTTCTTTACCACAAAAAGATAATAAAGTCAGCATTGTATTGCACGTGCAATTTAACAAATGATCGCCCAAAATGCATATTAAATATCAAACTGAAAATCACCAATGTCCATTATGCTTTGCTTATTTTGGTAGTAATTCGAGGCTATCTGATTGTATGTTGTCTCATTAAAAACCATGCATAGTAAACAAGTAATTTATTAAGATAAGATAAGATAAGATAAACTTTATTTAACGTCGATTATAGTTAACATAATAAACATAAGCTACAAGCTTGTATTCGACATAACAAAGAAATCATATATTTAAGTATATGCAAATAACATTTATATGAGACATGTAATAATATATACAAACAATGTTGCAAGAGAATTAATTAACAAATGAAACTACAAATAAACAAGTATAACAGTGTTTTCAATTATATACAACATGTACATATGTCAGTATAAGATAATTGAAGTGGGACTAAGCAAATACATTCATAATTATTACAAGATTGTTACATATCAATTTATCCTAAGATAGACTCAGATAAAATGCCAGATAACACCAAAGCTATTGTTTGGATTAAAGATGTTTAACTGCTTTGTAAAATTGTTATCTAAAGTGTCCGATTATTACTATTTTATTAGCTTATATGATACACTGACTGGTATTTAAAAGCATTTATATTTAGGATTAATTATTAAAGCTTAGCAACGGACAGAAAAATATGCTACATCAAATAGGATGTTGCTGGTTCTGTAACAATTGAGAAGTTTATAAGGTTAATTGAATCATGGTGATTGAAATGGTGATTGAAATTTGGTTACCATTCTATGCTTGTTCAAGTCTATGGCGTCATTATTATATGAAGTGTTTATATTAAAGTATTTAAGTGATACCCTGTAAAATGAATGTCTTTTCAGTCCTACTTAATATATCACAACATGATAAGACTAATAATCTACTATTAAGGCACGGGACTCCTGGCCAATTTCGCCGGAAATCGTTCAGATTTTGCATAAAATACGCACATTCAAAGAACGCATCTTTCACACTCGACGAAGTTAAAACTAATTTCAAACAATGCATTCGTCGTTTATGACAGTATTCTTTTCGCTTTTTATTCGACTTTTCGTGATTTAAAGTTTACGACAGCCACAGAGTTACCTCCCGTAGAACATTGCCGGTTTGCGTTATACAACAAACACACGACAAATTTCAACCTTTTTTGCGCGTAATTATGACAATTTGTTACAATCTGGTGCTGTAAGAATGTTATTCGAAAGAATATAGATGTCTCGAAAGCGGAACAAAATTAGACAGTGTCGATTCCACCGGTGGCATGCGTAAGACGACCACAAACAAGTAATTATTGTAATTTCTATTGTTTTTTTCCCAGAATTTTGGCAATATTATTGCAAGAATTTATGCTCAAGTCAGTTGCTTCCACGGCACCCAACCCCCGGGGATAAGCGGTGGATAGGCAGGCAATCAGCCATGTTTTTACCTTCCAGCTTTCACCGCACAGCCGGGGAAATGTTTTGATGTTTTTTATTCAAACAAGTACCCCGGGGATATTATTTAGTTGTCAGCTAGGGGCTGGGGAAATACCAGAGATTTGACCATCAGCTGTCCCCGCAAGGTGGTGGAAGGGCCAGTGTTCTGACAATCCAAAAGTAAAAATCCTGGACGATCCCTGGCGGTGGAGCGCCGTGAATACAACCGACTGGTGCATTATTAATCATGATAATTTTACGCACAAAATATGTTGCATATTTAATGAAATTAATCCAAAAGATGAGCGTTAATTCATATCATTTATGATTATTCAATTTATTGTCCATTATGATTATACACTCAGTGAAGTTAGTCAATCGTAACCAATGCCGCCTGGCCCTAGTGTGCTGTCTTCTAGGATCTCCTTTTAAATTCAAAGTTTCACAGTCTATGATATCGAGTCGAGGTTTGACTACCCTGTCCCTAGAGCTAGGGCGCATGGCGGTGGAAAGCCGCTGAGGGACAATCATTTTTTTGGGAACAAACTCACTTTGCCGGGACAATGTTAAGGTAACACCACCGATATTTTCCCAAACTTACAACTGGAATTACACTGCAAATACAATACAATAAGAATATAGGCCAACTATGTATACAGCTCTTGGTCGTGGAATTGACAGGAAACTTTAAAATAAAGCATTTATTAATGTTGAATGAGTTCTGTTGTTTGTAATACTTAAACATGTATATAAATTACAATAAATTATAATGTTTACAGGTGTGAGGAGTCATGGGTCATGGTTTAACTTATAGACTGTATGTCAACAGACAAGATCACTTGGCAACACCACTTGGCTGCTCCCTAGATTTGTAATGAAGTGATATCCTCCAACTAATCATTCAGAGGAACATTCATAACAAAAAGAGAAAGATAAAGGTAAGATATGTTGAAAATGTTGATTAACTGACCCAAACTTGTGGCTCAGTATATACAGGATGGTGCTGACTTCATTCACTGTACTGCATGACTATTGCTATAATTATGCTGTGTTCTTTTATGGCATACTTTATAGCCAGAAGTGTTGACTATTGGGGTCAATTTTGACTATTGCTATACTTTTTGCTTTTGCGATACTATTGCTTTATTGCAAATTACTATTGTTTTACTATTGCAATGATTATTGCTAAGTTTTGACTATCAATGCAGTACATGTTAATGATTCTTGAATACTCAATCAAAGACATATAATTGCACATTGTTACCATTCCATTCAAGTTCAACCTTGAACAAAAACTAAAAAATTGTGAAAATTTATATTTAATTGAAAGTCCTTGAATTTAGTCACACAGCCTTGGATATACATGATTATGTATGAATAAGAATGTTGTTAAAATAACACATTATCTGCATAAAATATGATGAAGAAAAACTCTTTGTCTTACCTATTAAAAAGTGATGTTACTGCATTGTTGCGAGTGTTAGCAGTAGTCGTGATGACCATAAATTTCTTATTAGAGCCCTGCAAATTTTTTTCAGGTGCCCTATAATAATCACCCTGTCTGTCCGTCCGTCCGTCCGTCCGTCCACATTTTTCATGTTTTTTTTTAATAACTTGCAAACTGTTAAAGGTATCAACTTCAAACTTTACACATAAGTTCACAGCAACAATACACTATTGTATGCCAAGTTATGTTACTCCAGCTACAATATTGTAAGAATTATTGCCCTTTGTAAAATGACAAAATGAAACTTGCTATACATATTGACAGTGACAATACGCACATGTGTAGCAAAGGGCAACAACTCTAGCTTTAATAAATTTTGGCTTGTGCCCCTTTTTCGACTTCAAAACTTCAACATTGGCCATAGTTCAAATTTTTTCAAGAAATTCAAATGAAACTTGCCATACTTATTGACAATAATAACGACAGGACCCTGATCACGACAGTGATTGTTCTAGTTTATCCTGCACAAAGAATCTTAATTCTATAATTTTGCTTTGTAAATGTTTTGAAATGGCCTTGAAAATTCACATTTTACCTTGAAAAGTCCTTGAATTTAGGTGAGATTTGTGCATGAACTATGGGCAGCAAAAGTAATAGCAAATATATTGTACTGGTTTTCAATTTGTTATATGCAACCACCCCTCAAAGAGCACCTTTGTACAATGTCACACAATGAATTTGATAATAATATCTGGTTTGGCCTATTATGTTGATAGGAGAATTAGGTATTTCAAGTGCAAACTTATGGGGGGGGGGTCTTTAATTTAAAATTAAACTGATAATAATACATTTTCAATATTTATTTCATTTTCTGATTGCAGTTTGTTGTTCTGAGGCTTGGAAATGTCATCCTAAAATGATTGGTGAACTGTTTACACCTGGCAACATATGCATGTTCTCTCTTCTCTGTGAAATGTGAATCAAATAGATACAAAAGTGTGATCAAGACATCCTGCTGCAGAAAAAAGTCAAAGAACAGCTACAATTGGTAATTTGCAGTTTTATTTATAATATGTTTTTTATTTAAATTTAAATTGCACATAAGTTGTATCCATTAAATCTTGTTTCCTTGCTTGAACATCCCATAATTGCTAACAGCTTACATAGTAATAGCTCTGTAAAGGGTAATAAAGATTTTATTAGCTTGACTTTTTTAAGAGTTATTCCCCTTTTCTGAAAATATGTCAATTTGTGATTGAAAGACTATGGAAGATACTTGAAATCCAACATAGTAATTCACAATGATCAAGATGGGCATCCATACTGATGAAGCTGGTAATAATCAGTGTCCTTCCATCAGTCCCATATTTTTGTCTAAAAATATTGAAGATATTGACTTAAAACTTAATATGTCAATGATGGCAAATAGGGCAAAGGCAGTAACCAAAAACCATAACTATGTAGTCCAGTTTGAAATTATCTCCCCTTATTGAATTTTATAATATATTTAGTATAACTCTAAAAATATTTGAGGTTTTGATTTGAAATTTGATATTTGAATTAAAGTATTGTTTGTCTGGAGCATAAGTTAAATGGTATTCAGTTGATTGATTTGGAACTTCACAAATATGTAGATGACATCTATGAGAAGTGCATGAATACTTAATTTAAGTCCTGCTTTGAGAAAACACTTATGATCTTACAACAAACACCTGGTCCTGTTACTTGCAAATAAACATATACCCCAGGGATGGTCATGTGATTATGGCTTTTGTTAAACTTTTTATTTTTTATAATGTTTTTTATGTTTGCATATTATATCATTACAGATGAGATGTCAAGCAAACCTGCCTGTGGAAGTGGAGAAATGCTGCTGAAGATCATAAAGGATTCGCGAGAAACTATGTGTTGATAGAAACAATGTAAACTGTTTTACATCACAAATATTAATGAACATACTCTACCTGCTTGATTGTTGTTGTTATATTCTATTGCTATTTTAACCCTCAGCATGCACTGTAAATCAATTTAAATTCCTACATTTGTTTGAAAATAAATGTTGATCAATTCATAATTATTTTTATATCTTTAAGGGGCAAAAAAAATGCCCCGCTATCTTTGATGATGGGGTAAGGACCATAAGGTTTATATTGCTTTGCACATGTGGGTCAGTAGATCAAATGGTTTCCGCTCGTTGACTCGGAATTTTTCTAACCAGCCACAGGTGTTTTTTTATAAACTGTGATCTTTGACCTTTCAATGTGACCTTGAACTTAACTATATGACACCATTTATGATTTTGTATTGAATACTTCTAATAAATTATATTGTACAAAACAATTTAATACTTTTTCAATAAATGATCAAACTGAATAAAGTTCAAGATTTTCTATGTTATAAAAAGTGGGTGGGGTAATGTGTTCACCTTGTTTGATTCCCCATTATAATATATATGACTATTCTATGTGAGTTTTAAAAATAACTGAAATGCATCATATAAATTATTAAACAAGCATATTTAATATTTGTATCAATCTATTACAAGTAAAAGTACCTGTATGACCAAACCTCTTAAAATTGTTCATTCATATAGAATCTACCAATGATTGTTTTACCTTGGCATTTGACCTTGGATGTTCGAGTTACACATGGCTTTACGGAATATTGCTCTCTTGCTAATGAGTTTTTATGTTGGTGTGTATTTAATTATTTATGTATCAACACTTCTCAAAATCAGGGCTGTGTATAGGAAAAAACAGTCATTTTTGACAAAAAAAACTGACTTTTGACCTTTCTTTGTGACCTTGACATTTAGGTAAATAACAACATTACTATGTTTATATTAAATTCTTATCATAAGTTACATTTTATGCCAAGTTATTACATGATCAAACAATAAATGAACAAACTATTCAATTTTAAAGATTTTTAATGTTAAAAAAATGGGTGGGGTAAGATTTTAACATTGTTTATTTCTTTTTTGTATTGTTTAAGTCTTTTTGAAATAAGATAAATACAGTATGTCTATTTTATTTTGCATAAATTACATTTTATATGGATTTTTATCATTTCTTGGGTAATTATTTTCATTAATTGACTAATTGCATATTTTATGTGTTTCGGCCTTATTTAGAAAATTTCAAATTCAAATAACTTTTTTTTAAGCGCATAGACATATTGTTTTTAATGCATTTCTAAAATGACCGTAGATGTTTGCACATCATGGCAAAGACTTGGAAAATCCTTGTTATATTAAAGATATTTTTACAAGGTATTTGTTTTCAGAAAAATGTCTATTTTTCATGATTTTTGGTACTTTATTCATTACATGTTGAAAATGTGCTAATTTTGGAAGAAAATACGAAAACTCCAAGAAATTGATTTTTTTCGGTGTGGTACTTATATGACTAAAGGTTACATTACTTTTCGTTATACACATAGCCATATTTTAGGCAACATTAATCAATATTCTACCCCTACCCCATTTTTTAAATGACATAAAACGACTCCCCTGTATTTTACACAGTGTCACTTCAAGTGCAATTTGCCAAAAAATTAATTCATAGACCCCCCATTTTTTTTACTTTAATCAACGTATATAAGGTTACTCCGCATGAAAAATGTATTTTCGAACAATCCTTGTTATAGGAAAATTTCTCGAAATGATGAGTCCCATACCTTAAATACATTCACAAGGCATAATAGTCAAATAAATTGAATAATATACAAACTGAACTAAAAAGGAGAAAAGAAAAGTGAGACTAAGCCACTCTTGCACACACATACACGCACTACTAAATCATTCCACGAACGAGACATGCACTCTCACACAGACATGATTACATGTATATAAAATTACGAAATTCAAAACGTGTGTTCAAATACACCAAAAATGTACATGGGCTGATACAGACACAATCATTACATTAGACGACTACACCGATGCATAGTAGTCCAGTACCTTCCTTAAGACATATGTAAGGACAGGATGGACGCATTCATACCGCATGGAAAAATTTTAGTACAATACTTCAGGAGCTTAGTTTCTACGAAAAGTCGAAACAGAAACGAAGCATCTGAGTAGACATTGTAAATTATCAACATGAGGGAAAATAAAGCGCCTTCTTTAATGAAATCACATGTAGTTAGTGTATTCGACCGATGTTCATTGGTATATATGTATGCTTGGTACGTGAACCTAAATAGTACAGAGCTTTAATGAATTTTGGGGCCGCAAATTAAAAATTTGGGTACATTTTGACATCATCTAAAGTTTCGCACAGTTGTGAGTCTATCGTACCAAGAATTTATTTGATGCAATGGGGTCTGTCTGCACTAATTAACATGTCGCATACGCTATCATTGAATTCATTTGATAATTTTGTTAGAAACATTCACAAGGCATAGTAGATTATATACAAACTGCAATAGAGAGAAAAAGTCAGTCTAAGCAAAAGCATTTGTAATCAGTGCAAAGCAGATTATGTACACACACATAGTCACAATCATACAGCTTAAGATAGTAGAAGTAGAAGAATGATGTTTAGTAGAAATAAAGTAAAGATATTTAATTTATCTATGTGATACTTAGAGTTTTCAAATTAACATTACTGTTATATGTCATTTAAAATGTTATGTGTACATATTTTGACTATGTTGTCTATTTGAAAACAATATACATGTACAGCATTTCAATATCAACATGGGATCATAAAATATACATGAAAAACAAATACATGAAAAAACAAATAACAAGCATTCATTGGGTTCCATAATAAATGTATATACACATGCAAAAGACAATTTTAATACTGACACATAGAACAGGTACAGTGCTCATTACTCCAAATTTTTATAAGCTGTTTAAATTCAGTAAACTTAGATGCGCATCTGATATGATTAGGGAGGTTGTTCCAAACTTTAGCTGCTTCAAAGCGGAAGCTCTTTTTTCCATACTTTGTAGTACGTTCTTTAGGTAAGTCCAGAGTATTGCTATGTCTAAATTGGTAATTTGAGGAGCGAACACTTACAAGTTCCTGAACATAATCAGGAGAGATGTTGTTAAGGCATTTGAAAACTTCTATTGCGAGTTGTTTTATTCGAGAAATGTGAAGTGTTGGCAAGTTGATTCGCTTTATCAAATCTTCATATGAAGAAGAGTAATCATTGTAAACAACTTTCAGAGCCCTAAATTGTAATCTTTCAAGTTTTTCAGTATTTTTCTTACTACAAAAATGCCAAACAATTGGACAATAGTTGAAATTCGATCTGATAAAACATTTGTAAATAGTGATCCTTGTTTCTATATTAATGAGCGGACATAATCGAGTCAACACGTTAATTTGTCTAGCTGACTTTCTACATATATTAGATACATGGATGTCAAAATTCAATAGTGAATCTATTTCAATGCCAAGTTGTTTAACATGAGTTTCACAGGGGATCTCAATGTCTGAGATTTGAAAGCTTTTTACCTTGTTCCTTGTTTCTTTTCCAATACAAATTGCTTGAAATTTGTCTGGGTTTGCTTGCATAAGATTATCTGCGAACCATTTAATCATTACACTGCTTTCATCTTGTATTGTGTTTTTTAATGTTGTAAGATTTTTGTGGTGAAACGATAACGTATTGTCATCAGCATAGTTATAGTTTGACGCCATTTCTATGAAATAAAATATATCATTCAGGAAAATATTAAATATTAGGGGACCTAGAATTGAACCCTGTGGGACTCCTTTAGTAATGTTACTCCATTCACTGTATGTATTGCCTAGTTTGACTTGCTGCTTTCTGTTTGACAAATAATCTAGCATTAGATTTGCCGATGCCTCAGAAAGGCCGTATGCTTTAAGTTTAAGAAAGATTAAATTGTGTGGGAGACAGTCGAATGCCTTAGATAGGTCCATCAATATAGCAGCAACATACTCTTGTCTGTCTAAGGCACTCTTCCAGTCTTCAATAAGACGCAACAAAGTGGTCTGGCAACCATAACTTCTTCTGAAGGCGGATAAAAATTTGTGAAAAATATTTTCAAAATGTGAGTTAAGCTGTATGTTGATAGATTGCTCAAACAATTTTGATATAGTCGGCAAGATACTGACAGGTCTGTAATTTTTCTTTTGAAAAGGATCATCTTTCTTAAACAGGGGTTTGACTTGAGCCAGTTTCAATGCCTGTGGAAATTTGGAAGTTTCGAAAGATTTATTTATTAGTGAAGTAAGAGGCAATGCCAGTGCATCCGCACCTGCCTTTATAACCTTCGGTGGTAGATTATCTATACCTATGGCTTTTTTGGTATTAACATTTTGTAATAATTTGCGAGTTTGGTGTGTGCTCACAGGTGTGAAGTTAAAGCTACACACAGACGGGTGTAATTGTGATATGCGTGTTAGACTAGAGTGCGTTTCGTCTATTACATCATCATTGTTGATACCAATATCCCGAGCTATATTGACATAAAAGTCATTTAAAATATTACTAACTTCTTTTTGGTCAGACACTAACATATCATTTTCATTAAGAATAATATCACTTTCAGAGTTTGATGTGCTTTTAGATGATAAGAACGGTTTTATTGTTGGCCAAAAAATATTTGCCTTTGGGCCGTCATTTCACCGTTCAGCGAAATAAGTTTGCATTGACTCTCTTTTTAATTTTGTGACAAAATTTCTTTGTTTACGATATTTTTCCCAATCACTACTATTGCGGAAGGAGAAAAACTTATTTCGAAGTTGCTGTTTCTTATAAATAGCTTTTCGTAGTTTTCCATTCATAAATGGTACTTTTTGTGACCGTATTTTACGTTCTTTTAAAGGGGCATGTTCATCAACTACTTCCTTGAACAGTGTCTCGTATGTCCAATATTGATCATCAACATCTTCAAAAACGTTTGCAACATGAAAAGGTACTTTACTAAGATCGTTATTAAAGTCAGACTCATTAAAATTTTTGTATGATCTTGATTTGATATATTTAGGCTTATTTGATGGACAATGTTCTTTGATTGTAGTAGCAATTAAGTGGTGACAATCACTAATTCCAATATCAAAGTTTACTGTATTACATATTAAATTGGAATTATTCGTTAATATGACATCAATTGCTGAGGGAACGCTGTTTTTCATAAAGCAAGTATTTCCTTTTACTACATTTTCTAAATTATATGTATCGCATATGCTTTGAAGTGTGGATGATTTTTCTGGTTTATTTAAATCAAAGTTTAGATCCCCTATGACTAAGAAATGTTCATATTTGAGAAATCATTATTTTTATATTTTGGTGGTTTATATAGAGCGAGAATGCACCATTTCCTTTTATTTAATGATAGTTCAAAACACATGTTTTCAATGTTTGTAGATTCTAAATCTTTCTTTCTTCGTATCGGTAAATTATCGCGGTAGTAAACTAATATTCCTCCTCCATGTTTGTTCCTATCTTGACGTTCTATTTTGTAACCATCACAATTAAAGATATTATTACTATAGCTATCATCTTATTTTGTTTCAGATAAAATAAAAATGTCAATTAATTTGCATGTCAGAATTTCCTGTATTTCTATATACTTTACTTTAAAACTGTTTATATTTAAATGAGCAACCAATGGGCGTTTTGGGTTCTTTAAACGTAACTCACGTAGTTCATTGAGGAAATCACACATTGAATATTCTGATACATCATTGTCACAATGAATCTGAATCATTGCTAAACATAATTATGTATAAGTGAAAAGCTTATAAAGTTAGGTACCCATGGGAAGGTCAGAGAGTTTCTGAAACTGTATGACCGAAATAGATAATGCAATTAATTAGATTATGGTATCGTAGGTTTGAATCAATGCTGACCACGTACATTATTAATCCTATCTGTAACAGACCATAAGACTCGTTGCTCACAACATAATTTGATATTATTTTCATTGAGCAACAAGTGTTGAATATTGATACGTCAGGGAAACACCATTCTAACACAATGGCACCCAATCGAGTGATTGCTGCCAAACACAGTTGGTCACGCAATATAATATTTCCATATTGAGTTATATTTTGACAGTACTAAAACAGAAGTTTCTCTGTATAGGTAAACTAATTCGGCTTTATCATTTGTACTCATATAACTCCTGCTTCATACCAAATCGTATTGTATGCAATGACGAGTTCCATAGTCATTGATTATGCATTTGTGCTCAAATATACATGCCTACTAAAATGTACGCGTATACTTCATCATTCATCACACAAAACCAGAATTTTGAAATATTAATAATTACAATGGTACAGCAGCTTAAAAAATGTGACCACGAGACTGAAACACGTGTTTTACATTTATGACGTCACATCATCGAAATATTACGTCGCAAAACAAAAATGTTCAGAATTATTTGAAATTTCAAATTTTACGATAAATATATTCATAACGTCCCCAGAATGAAAATGCACATTCAAATCAAGACTATTTGACCTGTTTCGTGTAGATGACAGATTATATAGTTCAGAAATACTTCTGTTTATATCACAAATCATACTGAATACGTCGTTTAAAAAAACACTCAGACATACGTTTATTGCTTTATCATCGAGTCTATGTTGGTAATGCTTCACTGGAATAGGTCAATCATCAATTGGATCTGAGTTTATCGTCCACAGTCTGGTTGCTTTATTAATGTTATACATATGTTATTTTATAATATCGGACAACATGAGAAATGGTGATATAAATACGGACTACTGGGTTGGTTAATACATTGTATTTATAAGTACTCACACATGCATTATATTTCGTCAATGCACATAAACATCAAATGCACACTATATGTCCGGCTCAAATGTGTATTCATGTGTGACACATTATTCTAAATTGGACTACCTTCCTAGTATTATCTCTGCAGCTCAGCTAATAAATAAATAGATTGCAACAAAATGCCTAGGTAGCAATTAAAGCCGGTTTCGGGTAAAATCTGTAAACTTTCCCACAAAAAGTGTACAGTATGTGACATTGGCAGTAGTCGCATAATTGCAAGAGTATTGCCAGGTATTATATAGATCAGTAGATAAATTGGGAGACACGTTAATATATGAGATACTACAGCTGCAAAATAAAGTACTCATGGGAAAGTATATCTACTACATAATGCACGCTCGTATGATATAATTATATTTATGACTGAAGAGCCAAATAAATGATGATAGTTATTAGATTATCTTGCCGTTCACAAGAGGTAAATTTATACCAACATTGTGTGATAAACTGTTTATAATGCACTGGTACTCATGGGAAAGTGTTATACAATATGACGTATAGCATGGTTCTGTTATTGTAAACAAATTCTAAGTTCACAGCCTGTCATAATTCTCCGTCAAACCTAGACTATAAATATGAATGTAAGATTTGTTACATCTACAGGCCAAGTTGAATTTAAACTTTTATTAGCTATGTTTGGTGTAATGTTTGCTAAATGGATATGTTTATTATACGTACCAGGTTCGGAGACTGTCATAGTTGATGCTCTCCAAAGGCCTTAGGTCACAATAATCCATTACCAGCAAGAGTCAGGATTCCACAATGCCAATAAATTACGTAGCAGTATACCCCGACACATCAAATATTAGAATTAGCCATGGTCAAAATTGTAAATGTTGGTCAAATGATGTTTTCTGTGCTAGATCATCATAAATTAGATTAATACAGATCAGAACATTAAACATCCTGGTTTTATTGAATATCCGTGCTTATCCGTGATACAATCAGTGTTAGTTGTTTCTTCCTATAAACATTCCATGGCAAAAACACGCGAGGGTTATATTAACACAAGGTCTATATAGCTCTCGATTTACGAGAAAAATCAAACACGCGTTACAAATATTATAATTAGTCATGGTCAAAATTGTAATTTGTAAGACATAATGTTTTCTGAGCTACACGAATATTATCATAAGCATTCAAGTATTGGTAAGCAAAATTAATTACCTGCGGGTACATACTTTAATACAAAAATGTTACGGCGAAATATGTAAGGTGGGGTGTCGGAATGTTTGGGTAGTGTACATCTAGATGCACAAGGAAAAACAAACACACACTACAGTGATAGATACTGTTTGATACGAATCAATATTCATAACGATTTTGATAAAATCAATTTGATTAACAGTGTAATCTGAGAAAACAAAACATATTTCGCACCTACTAATTAGCTCGGATTACACATAATAGGTTCGGTGTTGCCAGACAAATAAGATTTAAGTTTGTCGATCGTATATGTGTCGTATCAGTTGCTTTGATAGTTTAGCAGGTTCAAAATTGTGCATTGTACGTATCATGATATTTACTTGTAGCTGGATATGTTAAGAACTTTTTAAAAAACAATAACTCAACAAATTAGATGACGCTTACTTTGCCTATTTAAAACACAAGAAAATGAAAATTAAATATTGATTTAGACTGTATATTGTCAGATATCCTTATTAGACCAGGACTATATGTTTTAATAAATGTCAATCAAATACAGCATCAATAATTTTTCTATGAATTAGTTTTACTATATTTTGAAAATGAGACAACATATAATTAGAAAGCTTGGATTTACTTCCATAATAAGCAGTGCATAATGGACATTAGTGAATTTTAGTTACATATTTCATATGTATCTTTATAATTACTTGTTCAATTGCATGTGTAATAAAATGTAGGTTTAAATAATATTCTGTGACAAAGAAAGACTATAAAACAAATTCAGTGGCGAAACTCTCTCGAGAATGTAATTCAAATATCTGCACTATGTCGCATAAAAGTTTGCTTTATGCCTAAAGGGAGGAGTTTCCTTTGATATGATTGATAGAGCAATTTATAAGAAAGACTGTACTGTTGAAGTGACAAATGTACAAGAAAGTATATATATCATAAAGATACCAGTGGTAAAATGGAATTAAAACATATCCTGTGGTTTGATGCACACAAAATCACCCGACTTCATTGTTTAACCTTGTATCTAAGAAATGTGAATTTAACATATAATGGGCCCAATCCTTAAACATGTTTATATAATCTTACGAGTGAAATTATAGTATCAAATTGGACAGGGTATACAACCCAAAAAACACAAGGACCAGCAACATGGCCAATCATGAAATATTGCACAAGAAGAAATAAAAACAACCGTTACGAAACATGACTACCTTCCGCGACGACATGCTCCATCAGTAAGTCAACGCAGACATATCAATATCCAGCAGACAGGAATAAGTACACATCCCAAGCACACCACACAAAGCAACATAGAAATGAAATTGCTTTACGATGGACAGCAAATGTTCAAAAAGGTACATATAAATCAACACAGGTCGAGCCACCGTACAACTATTTTGTAATTTTGTTATCCCTTTTTGCATGAAACGTTCAAAGGAAATGAGGAAATCGGACAGAGAAGGTAGCACTCAACTTAACCAGCCGAGCACTGAAAAATGTAACAACATAGCATAGCATATGCCTTAAACTATTAAGTGCTGAATCGACTAATTGTCATTTTTATATGAACTTGAGAATTAAGCTGAGCAAACGTAGATTTTATTGAATGTTTGAGATGAGTGATTTGGTACATGTATATAATCCCTCTGTCTATCTCCAGTGTCCTCATCTTTCAGAAATTATAACTGATAGATTAAAACAAACATTAAGTGTAAAACATTATTATCTACGATAGAATGATTGCATACGATGATACATGTAGGTCGGTAAATGCAACATGCATTTTTTTTAAAAAAAATTTGTCGATCAGTTGTAATATTGAGACGAACTTGCATTTTAAATGGCAATTATTACTTTTTACTGTTTTACTGGGTAAAGCAGGATATATATATTTCACAAAATGCAACAAAGCAAAAACGTGTAGATTTTTTTAACCGAATGACGATTTCTGTAGTACTTTTGTCTTTACAGTTTAGGGAAAACAACGTATACTACAAACTTACCAAATACACATTGCATATGTGTTTCCAAATAACAGTTAGTCAAATAGAATGTATTAATATAGGATAGCCGTTATCAATAGCTTCATACGTGCCCAATTATTACCATATAACAGTTGATTGTAAAGCAGTCAAGTACAGATGTACTCGATACAATAACTTAATTATCGAAATTGTCTGTGTCATAATATTCAGCAACTTACATAAACTAGTAATATGGCAATTGTGCAGGTTTTATCGCTGAGCAAGGACCTATTTGTAATATAGTAAATCTACCTTATGAACAATGTCTTGGTTATAACGATAATATAATCAAGAGTCTTCGGAGCATTCTCCGTTTGGGTCATTTATGAGGAGTAAGATATAATAGAGAGGTACAATACAGATATCATTTTGGTAGGCACACTTCCCCATGATTATCAGGTTGTATAACATTATCTTATATTTAAGATATTTACTTATATTGGTAAATATATAGTTCATAATGTCTTGATAATCTTGGTGGTATGCGCATTAAATCATTTAGGCACAATTGCGTTATATACTGTTATGTAGATCTCAATTGAAAAATAAAACTTTATTGAATGGTACTATATTACGGCATCTACGTTTATATATAAGAAGCGTGCCTAAATGTTATTTGAGTACATCATTCCCATGTATATATCCTATCGTAAGGCGTCGAACTTTGACCATGATTATAGAATTACGAATAAAAACAATTCCCTCGTCGAAACACATTGCTAACTTGTCTATCCCCATCCCGGTATTTGATGAAATACACGTGTAAACTTTAGTAGGCATGGCCATTTGATAACAAAAGGTATCACTTATGGTTATGAAACTCGCCATTGCATTTGATAAGATTTGGTAAAAAAGAGTTATAAAGTTATATGAGTACAAATGTACTGGTGATAAAAGACTAAATTAACTAACCTATACAGAGAAGCTACTGTTTTATAACTCACAATTATTTATTACTCAATATGGAAATATGATATTGCGTGACCAACTTTATTTGGCAGCAACTCCACCGGATGTCATTGTGTTAGAATACTGTCTCCCTGAAGCACCAGTATGAAACACAACTCGATAAAATGAATATCAAATTTTGTTGGTAACAACGAGTCGTGTTGTCTGTCGTAGATGGGCTTAAAAATGTACGTGCTCAGCATTGATTAAAAAACGACGATACCATAATCTAATTAATTATATATTTGGGTTATACTGTTTCAGAAACACTCTATTTACCATACATGTATGTTCGACATACCTTCCCATAGGTGCCTAATTTTATAAGCTTATCACTTATACTTTATTATGTTCGGCAATGTTTCAGAAAAAAGACGCAGGTTAACGATGAAATAATGTAGTTACCAGTACACTTGAGTCAAACGTAAAGTACTTGCAGAAACGTATCAAACAAGTGAAACGATATGATTGGCACATTTTCCCTTGCCCGACTATCCTATTGTAACTCAGTATTGTCTCAGATTGACATAGCACCACTGGATGTACAAAATTTTATAGAATACGTGATGTTGTTGGCCACGTCATGCCCAATTACGATATTCCACTAGCAAAGCGTTTGCAGAAAATCGTCGCCATGGATTGTCAAACTATTTTAACAAAAATGTTGATGTCTTTTTCTTAGTGCGCGGCGTATCCATTCCAATGTCCGTGCTTATATAACCATAATGTTGACAAAATGAGCAGGGAATGCAGTGCCATTCTTAAATAACGGAGTTGAATCGATTTACTCAAATTTTGTCTATATTTCCACAATGTCATTGTCTTTAGCGTTTATACTTGTAAATTAATACATTGACAGAGTATACTAGTAATTATGCAAGAAGTTGAAGTAACTACGATTCATAACCACTATCATCGGGGTTTATTTTTCATCTGTTGTATCGTATGTCTACTAAAATAACAATAGAAAAACATCTAGTATTTTCTAAATCAAATTAACAGTGTCTTGATTGCTAAGCACAAAAATCAAATTATACAGGGTGATCATTAATATATGGTAACATGAATAATTTTAATAACTTTGTCAGATTCAATGATAGAGAAGTGGTTTGATCCTTATTTCAAAGCTAGGGTGCCCAAGTTTGGTTTAAATGTGAATAATAAATACATGCTGTGTGAACTTGATGTTAAAAACATTATCGACGAAGCCCTACATTTCCCGTGATTCCAGGAAATTCTGCTACAGAATCTGTTTGCTGAAGATCATATTTAAATTTGCTACCTACACTCACGGGACATAAACTTTTTGTATTTCTGATCATGGGAATGCCTGCAGGAAGATGTGTATGCTACTAAACCAGTCGATTTAATTGATTTGAAAACTAAAACACAATGTGAAATTGGAAGCATCAATGTGTAAAATTCAAGGAATTATTAGTAATTTACGACGTCATTTGCTGCTGATTTTGGCAGTTTTGAAGAACAGCATTGTTGCGTAGATATCGATTGCTTAGAACCAGAAGGTCGTAACTCCTACTTACGACCTTATAAGACTCATACTTATTAGAAATCTGCCTCACAAGGAAATTGTCATGTTGAGCAAAATGAAGTTTTAAAAACGTGTTTTCCCATAGCTAAAGAGTAAATTACAGACAGTTTTCTCTTGTTCTCTCAATATATCGATTTGGTAGTTACGACCTTCTGGTTCTAAGCCAGCGATATACAGTCGAAACGCGGTAGTTCGAAATGCCTCGGGAACGTCCGAAAATTTCGAACTATCGCACTTTTCGTACTATCGTATCTTCTTGTTTATCTTACTGTTTTAGTCCAGAAGGTAACAATCTGATATGACACCGTCCGGTTTAGCGTGATTTCTGCACGTTTGTGATGTTTATTTAATAATACGAATGTATACTTGTCATACTAATTGAAATAAAACTACTCATGTTTGTTTTTTTGTTTTTTATTGATATATATAATAATGCAGTTAACAATGATAATATGATACAAAAGTACACACATGATATATTTGCAACAAGCAGAACAATATTGAAGTTAATCATATACAAATATAAACACACAATTTATGTAGACATACACGTGTATACACAAGCACTATTCACATAGTGCTGCCTTCCCTGTCCGATTTCCTCATAGCACCTGTACATTAACTAAATAGTTCTTTATTACAATGATCATACCTATTCACGGATCATACTAAGGAAGAAATTCATCACTGAACGTTGTTTGTAATTGTTCATATTTTGTAGTCTGTCACGGGTAGCATGTATTATAAATGAATACAAAGCATTCATTTCGTTGTCAGTATCTTCTTTTGATTGGAAATACACCATAGCGTTGTTAAGATAGTCAATTGTCTGGTCGATGGTTGGGACTGGAACAATCTCCGCATTCAAACATTTATCATCATCTTCGTCGTCAGCAGTACCGACTTCAGAAGCTTTTTCTTTAACTTCTGTAATAATGTCATCATCAGTCATTGCTGTTGATGTTTGTATGGATTCATTATTCATTATTTAGCTAAATGTAAATTACCTGTAGTAGGTCCCAATATTCCATTAGTCTATGGCCACAGGGACCACATGATATCATTTTACAGAGGGACTTTTAAGCTTCAAAATAATACAATGAAAAGGGGGGTCAGGTATCTTCTAAGAAAGGTTTTGTCCGTCAAACATGGTCTATCCGTTTTCACACATGTCCGGGCAAATCAGTTCTGTGTTTTACCCTAGTCTACTTTCACTTTGGTATCAAGAACAAAATAGCGCAAAATATAAATCTTACATTTTCAATACTTCACATGCATACTACCAACTATTTAAACTTAATTTCATCATTCAAGTCCACATTTGTCAAGAAATATTTCCATTGACGGGCAAACCAACGTTTTTAAGGACTACTTGAGTGTATCATTACTTGGCCTGCGGAGGCATTTTGTGGTTCTTTACCTTTAAGCCGGGCGCATAGTGTGCATTTTATGTTAATTTGCATTGACGAAATATAATTCTTTTGTACTTTTAAATACAGTGGATTGTCAAAGTTACGGGCAACAGAGCTCTCGTTTATATCACCATTACGCATGGTGTCAGATTTTGTAATATAACATATGTATGACATAAATAAAGCATCCAGACTGTGGACGATAAACTCAGATCCAATTTATGATTGACCAACTCCAGTGACGCATTATCAACATTAAGTTGACGATAAAGCAATAAAGAAATGTGAGTACGTCTTCTAAGACGTATTCAGTATGATTTGTGATATATACCGACGTGTGGGCTTACCCAAGACATGTTATTTATTGGGAATAGTTCTGGTAGTGACATCAAACAATCATTTAAGGATAACCGAGTGTCACAAGTAAGTATTTACTGAAGCTAGACGGAAACAGACAATTGATACTAGATATAACACAAATGTTATTCCGAAGACAAATTACCCACCTTATACATTTTCCTATCGGTAAGTCTAAAATGACGTATTAAAGATAATGCTGATCATTAATACATTTTAAAGCTCCAATATCTTTTTATATGATGCATATTTGACGAGAATTTGGAATTTTAATCGTTTTTGGGTTTTTGGCTTATGTGTGGCCATTGCTCAGTGTAGTTGTGTTATGGTTTTACTGATGCCTGTGTTCGGCTGGTTAGGTTGAGTGCTGCCTTCCCTGTCCGATTTCCTCATACCGTTTTTAACGACTAACACTCTATGATAGCAACAGTGTACTAATGGAAACGTGTCTGCCGTATTACCTACTAAAGTATCTGTTTATAGTTGATACTATTTGAATGTACTACCGTACAAAGATCCTCAAAAGGCCCCGAAAACTCATGATTATGTTATTGTACCATATACCAGACATGGTTCATAAGGTCATTTACTTCATAGCCCAATTGAGTCCCTGATGTAGTTACATTAACAACACAATGGACATAGTGTATGTGAATTGCTGAATAAAATGACAGGAGTATTTTCCGTTTAATTATTTACTTATTGTATGTAACAGCATTCACATGTTCTACAACCAATTATTCGCAACCGGACCCTGAATGAAACGACACCTAAACAATGTTACATGAATGGAGATATTAATAACCAGGATATTCGTACCGTGCTACATTTAATTGATAATGATAATTGAAAATATTTATAGAGCGCTATATATAACAAGTCTCTTAAGCACTTAACGCGCGAACGTCAGCTACTTGATATTTCATTAAAAGTCTGACAAAAGCTTCACTAATATGTTTTTTGAACAGAAGTGTATTCAAAGTCTTTGTGAAGACTATCAGATAGTCATTTGAGTTTTAATTACGAAATGAAAATTAATGCATTCAAAACAAATGGAAGATTTAATAATATGTACAATAGTTGCACCGGAAGTTTAATGCATTTACCGAGTCAAAACGGTAATAGTAAATCGGACTAAGAGGGCTGCACTCAACCAGCCACGCACAGAAACAGTAACGACATAACTCAACTACACGGGTCAATACCCACAAATAATTTAACGAAATAATTAAACCCAAGCCCCCACTGTAAAAGGGCAGTATAACTTAGTTTCACAAAGAAATAACTAAAAACGGTGACATCAAGTGACCAAATGAGGCGTTTGCTGCGACTTAAACTTGTAACAAAACTCAATGCCCAAAACCGCGTAGTTGTACTTGTTCATATTTGAAGTCATTCTTTTTGCCAGAACGGATCGATATCACAATGTCAATCATTTTCATTTGTTCTGATAGCTCTTCATAATGAACATGTTTTGTCCAATGCATGAATAAAACATGTTCCTTTCATTATGTTGATACAAGACAATGATTGAAAACATCAATGCAAGAGTCGGTTACATAAAGGAATGAATATCATATAGAAATAAAATTAGCGGAAGTAATCATACACTTGTGCTGTGTGACATGTTGCACAAAGTTTGACGTATCCACTAGAACACGTACTTTCTGACTAATAGATAAGAGTATAATAAATGACATGTGATATGGGAATAAAATAACATTAAAACATAAAAGCATGACATGTCCCAATCACAAATGAATCCCAATTAATTACTGCTATGAAACAAACCAATACTTAAATTGCCCATAGCCTTCACTTCACAACAAGTGTGATACATTTTTTGTAAATTATTTAGTACTTACGATCGAACAACGCATAATATTCCCGCCATCCTTTAACGAAACGGTAAGTACCAGTTAGGTCATCTGAAACCCCAAGCTGACGTTAAATGCTGCTTAATTAACTTAAAGGGATCATAAATTACTTGACTATTATATTTGAAACAGTAGAGCATGAAATACAATGCAAAATAAAAAAGAACCGTGCACAATTTGCAAACTACTTTAAACGAACGTGGTACATTATCTGTCCCTTAGATATAGTTTTTGTATATTCAAACGGAGCCCATAAAGAGCTCTCTTCTCTACGACAATCAATGCGATTTTGATGCAGCATTTTCAATAAATCAATCGTACGTTATAATGGTATACTTGTGATTTTTCTTTACATAACGTATGTGATTGAATAGTGTGCCGTGCAGGTTTATTGTAAATCATTATGTTTGAAATTTGAAGTCATTATGTTAAGGAGAAAGTCCAAGTAACTGTCCATTCCTGAGAAATAATGGAGACGAGGCCCCAAAGGGGCCGAGTTTTCATTATTTCTCAGGAATGGACAGATACGCGGATTTTCTCCGACTTAAAATACACCAATACTGTCAAATGTAAATTTGATTTTCTGAAAAGATGCTGTAAATGTCAAAATTAAAAGAAAATGCATTTTTCCCAAAAAGTCTCCCCTGATGTACCTCTTATAAATAGAAGATTTAAAATATGAACATGACTGAGCAAGAAGGTCATGCTTTTTTCATGAAACCAGTGAACTAATACAATAACTCTCCATTACTTTAATAATGGTGTGTAGTCCATGCAACACATGTTGTGAGTTATGTGTTACACGATCAAGCAATGGTCATTTACCCAGTGTCACTTGATGTTTTAACACGGTGGACATTATAAAGAATTTGTTTCAGTTAGAGGATATATTTCCGTGCATAAACTATACATGGATATTTATAATTGATATGCAATTTGATGGACATAACTTCAATGTTTCAATATGTTGTTATTAACACTAGCTCTGTAGTTGCACAGTCATTTTAATGAAAGTATTAATTAATGTACTCAAAAATTGGTATATATTCTTGTGAGGGCAGTGTCTATTCCTAGACGCCGCAGTTCGATGTTGGCTGACACGCCCACAAAAGAGAAAAAGTCTCCTCGTGAGACCCGAATGTTTCATTAGGTAGCCCAATGATCAGGGGAAGTTAATGTCAAAATAGTGATTTAGCGGCTGAACAGCTGAAAGCAGCCCTCGTAAATTGGGAACGTAACTTTTTTTCTTACCCTCCAAAATTTATACAAACTTTGCCTGTTCTTTAATTCAAATTAAGGAGTCCAATCGGCACATGTCTTCCCTGATCATGAGCCTTGCACGACCAAAAACAATTAGAAATTAGCTTTGTACGTACTATTATACTCAAACAGTTTTCATCTGATCATCTTAAAACCTAAGTTGCAATGTTTATGGACATTTTATTTCATTTTCAATATCATGCTGAAGACGGGTGTCATGATTAAGTGATAATGTTGGCCCTTGTATGAATTTATAAAAGCTGTCATTGGAACTTAGTGAATGGTCATGATCTCGCGAAAGTGCAATTGCAAATTAACGGTATTTAAAATCATATCACAATAGCATCATCTTGATTTCTTTATTTCTTGCGCGCGTACCACCTTAATAGCTGAAATTATATTAATGATAAAAGCTATTTAGTAACAGCGGGTTAATTTCATTTTCTAGTTTCGTTGTGGTTTGAGCATTGTTATCCGTCTTTTGTTTTCTTTTTTCTGTGTTCGGCTCTTTCAGTTGAGTGCCGCTTTTCCTGCAAATTGTATTGCCCTTTTTGTGAACACGTATATTTTGTAATGCATCAGTCAGTTGCATCCACGGCCCCAACCCCCGCGTATGGCTGTGGTGTTTTACCCTCCAGCTTCCCCCGCACTGCCGGGGAAATGTTGGGATTTTTTTCACCACACTAATACATTTGGGACAATGTTTAACTGTAAGATACCGCCCCGCATGGGTTGTGGAAGGGATGGGGGTTTGAAAACCCAAAAGTAAATTTCTCGACCCATCTATTTGAGATGACGGGAAATCAATGCAACTCACTGGTGTATAATTATACATTGTTTACAATAATTCTCCATTACCTGTTAACACATTTAATAAAAATAACTCTCCATTTTTGTTAACACTACATATCGATGGCTTAGAATGAGAAGGTCGTAACTACTACTTACGACCTTATAAGACTGTTACATATATGAAATCTGCATCTTTAGGCGCTTCTTATGAGTCTATTTTCATAAAAATAAGGACTTGTCATGTTGACCAAACTGATGTGTAAACAGTTTGTTTTACTATAGGGAAAGAATAATTTTCAGACAGTTTTCTCGTGTTTTCTCAATATATCGATTTTGTACTTACAACCTTTTCATTCTAAGCCAGCGATATGTGTGTTATGTTTTTCATGCATGTAGAGTTTTCTTAACAATAACTCTCCATTATTTCGTATACACTTTTAATGTAATGTGTATACGAAATAATGGAGAGTTATTGTTAAGACAACTCTCCATTCCCGAAAAATAATGGAGAGTTTATGAATGGGTTAATCCCCTGGGTGTATTTTAATCATCGAGAATACGTGTTTTAAACTATGCATGACTAGAGTGAGTCAAAACGTATGTACACTAAACAAATATTATAAGTGTACATGTGTTTTACCTTAAAACTTTTGTATTTATTAACATATATCCATGAAATTTTGTGTATATGCTATTGACTACCACAAGATTGAATCATTAAAATTGTTTCTTCGAAATTAAAATATGCGGTTCATTGAACCATGAAAATTAAAACTTTTTAAAATTATTGGAAAGTTTACACATATGTGCAAGTTATGTTTAAGTATGGTTCATTTGAATTTAAGTTGTATCACCAAATTAAAAAAAAATATATAAAAAAATTTAATCATGGTATTTAGCAACTTTTAAAAAAACATTTTTATGGTGATGGTCAAAGATAGATAACTCTGTCAAAACTTTCCTCTTTCGCATGAAAGTGGGTATTTCTAATCCTCAATTGTACTTTATTCGAATCATGGTTAATTTTGTTTATAAACAAATGATAAGCACATATGCTTGAAAAAAGCAAAGCGGTCAAATAGCTGCGTCAAGACCAAGACAAACGACCGATGAATTCGCTGCAAAAATTGGTGAAACTAGTAGAAACTTGATGATGTCATCAGTTGCTTATTCTGACTGTAATTGCTTTAATCAGATGGTACTTAAATCAATTCAATTGTGATTTCAAATGCCCAAGCTACAAATGTTGAAAATGTCAGCACAATCCATCAGGTATTGACTAAGCTATCCTTAATATAAGCATGCACACTTATAAGATTTGTTAGGAGTAATTATTTGTGCATTAAGAAGTTCCACGAAAACTCTCAATTACGGTGCCCAAACATGTAGAGAGCGAGTGCTTACAATAGATAGATTACACAAATAGATATGTTATTCAATAGCCAGCAATTTGAAATTTATCTGATATACCTTGGTTATGTTTATTCTTTTCAAATCAAGCAGGTTTTATTTTCAATATTTAGGTTCCAAAGGTTTAAGTCCAGAATAAAAGAGCGATTAATACGAATCATTTGAATTTTGAACCACTAGTAAATAAATGTAGACACATAATACATTGCCATACGAGTATACACCAGGTGTTGTATCAATAAGAAATGTATAATATGAAAAAGAAATACATTGTACTAATCTTGATAGCGAAAGATTGTTGCACATCTTAGTACCAACAGAGCACGAAAAACAAAACATAGCAAACAAAACCTTGCACAAATTGGAAACTGTTCGGCACAAAGTGGTACAATGTCTGTGTTCCTTTAGAGGTTGTTATTGATCTTTCTTCATACGAAACTTCAACGAGCATTCGTCTTTACGACTATTAATTTGTTTATAATGCCACATTGACAATAAATCAATCATACGTTATAATTGAATGCTTGTCGTTTTCTACATAAATTCTGTGATGGAATGATGTGTCGTGCGTGTTCATTATTTTTGGAAATCGAAGTCATTATTCATCGAAAGTACATGCTTAAAACTGTTCATCACTAGATTAAGTCAAACCGTTTGTAATTGATATATATTATTGTGCTTTTAACTATGAATACTTTAATACAACTCTAATGTATTTGGCAGATTTGAAACATAAGACACATTAATTTAGCCGCTTCAGTATCTTTTTTGCGTTACGAAAGTCCAAGAAAAGTCTCAAATTACAGTGCCCGAACATGGAGGAAGCGCTTACATTAGATAGTTTACACATGTTATTAAACAGCATGCAATTTGAAAGGCATCACATTTATATTTTTTATTGTTTTTTATTCTTTTCCAATCCAGCAGATTTTGTTTCAGTTTTTGCGTATACAGACACATACGTCATCTCCATGTGGTATTTAGAGTATATGTCAAATGCTTGTTTTAGACAGGAATAAGATAAGAAAGAAGTACAGGTCTTGTTAGCAAAATATCACTGACATCTGAATACATGCCATAAGCTAATTCTCTGTCTTAATACTAATTTTAGGACAAACAGCTCCGGCATTAAGACAAAACGTTTTGAATTTAAAATATATAAGTTAATAAATATATTCACCTTATTCAACGCATCAGTACGAGTATACGCCATATAGTGGTGTCTTCATTTCCCATACCATTCCTGTCGTGTCCATTATTTTAAACTAGGTCAAGTCGTTGTTGTGTCTCTTGAGGTCGCATAACGTAAGTTCACTGTCCTTAGTTTTTTAAACTAGGTCACGTCCCGGGTTTGTTGTTCCTCGTTTGGTCGCCGTTTTGGCATGGATTTGTGTGGACATTGCTCAGGGTAGTTGTGTTGTGGTGTTTCTGATTTCTGTACTTGGCTGGTTAGGTTGAGTGCTACCTTCCCTGTCGGATTTTCTTATACCTTTTTTACTTGAAATGGGGAAGGAGAGGAAATGTTTGTCTTGCTGGTTGAATTTGAATGTACAGCTAAGCAAAAAACCTAATCTTATTCTCAATACTCTCAAATTAGATTCTGTCAATCCAATCGAAACTTCCTGTTAAATATATAGCAATTGTGACAATGGATTTGAATAAGTTTCGTGAACTTCACAACCTTTTGCTGAGTTGTTTTATTGACTCTATTCGTCACAGCATCAATCATTGCATGTATAACAAATGCTCACAAAATGGGTTATTACTAATTGTTGTACCAAGAATTAAACTATACGGTGCTAGTCAATATCTGATCAACTTGGTTCAAATAGGAGATGTTTCACTGCATCATTGTAATTTATAAGGTGCCGTGTATCGTGGATGAATCGGAGAATTGGTTTGTATGTCATATGTTCTCAGAACGGTATACTGTGACGTGACCATGTTGTATTTGGACTAATTGGTATACAGTACTAACGTATAATGTGATGTGTGTACTTAGCAATCCAGACATTGTTAATTTCATTTGGAAACCACTAGATGTTCCTCCAATGTTATTTTAGTAGACTGAAGATATAACTGATGAAAATCAAACATTGACGATCGTGATTATAAATAGAAGTAACTTCAAATACTTGCATAATTATACTTTGTCATGTATCAAATTACAAGTTTAAGCACTAGAGACAAGGAAATGGTTGAATATGGAATCAAACAACGTATTCAATTCCGGTATGAAAATATGGCACCGCACTTCCTGCTCATTTGTCAACAGTAAGGTTATATAAACAAGGTCATGGGAATGAATAAATCTAGCACTTAGGAAAGACACCAACACTTCTGTCAAAAAAGTAGTTTGACGATTTTCTGCAAACGCTTTGCTACAAATGTAGTGGAATTTTGTTATTGGGTATGGCCTGGCAAACAACATCATGGATGCTATGAAATAGTGTGACCAAGTTAAGTCAATCTGAGAGAATGCTGTGTTACAATAGGGTAGTCGGACATTGGGAAATGTCTCAATCATAATTATAGTATTCCTTGTGCGATTCGTTTGTGCATATGTATGCTTCAAATATGATTCAAGTACATGTATACACTACTAGTAACAAGCTAATATTATAACATCGTAAACTTTGCGACGTTTTTTTCTGAATATATGCTGAACATAATTATGTATTACTGATCAACTTATAAAATTATTTACCCAATGGAAGGTCTGTCGCCCATACATGTATGATAAATAGAGTGTTTCTGAAACAGTATGACCCTAATAGATGATGTAATTAATTAGATTATAGTATCGTAGGTTTGAATCAATGCTGAACACGTACATTATTAATCCCATCTCTAACAGACAATAAGACTCGTTGTTACCAACATAATTTGATATATATTTTAATCGAGCAACTAGAGCAGTATTGCACAGTGGTGCTTCATGGAGACAATATTCTAACACAATTGCACCCGATGTAGTGATAAAGTGCTGCCAAATACGGTTGGTCACGCAATATCATATTCCAATACTGAGTACTTATTAGGACAGTAATAAAACAGAAGTTCCTCTGAATTGGTAAATTAATTTGATCAACGGCTTTTATCATTGGTACTCATAAAGTCATATAACTGCCTAGTACCAAATCATAGTGTATGCAATGCCGAGTTTCATATTCCTTAGTTATTTCAACAACATGGTGTTTCTAATTAAATTGCTTTCAATCATATCAAAGGAAATTCTTCCATTTCGCCATAACACAAATCTATTTGCGACACAGTGTAAGTAATTGAATTACATTCGATAGTTTCTCCACAATTTCTGAATTTGTTTATGAGCTATCTTTGTCACAGAAAATAATTTGAGGCATTTGAGCCGGTATCAGACAAAATTGTGACATTTTGTTGGAAACTGTTTATTTATTAACTGCGAGTATAACACTAGGTAGGTATTGAACCAATGTAGAATGTATCAAACATGGATACACATTTACATCTAACACATAGTGTGCATTTGATGTTAACTTGGATTTGGACGAAATATAATTCATGTACGTGGGTTGTCCCAGAATACCGTATAATCCTGTTATATCTTAAAAACTATCAAGTACTGTATGCCCAAATTATAATCGTCTTTTAGAGAAATTATTTCTTGACATCCTAGCCAAGTTTCATGATATATCGTCCAAAAACATTCAAAGTGTGTGCATTTGACGAGTACCAGGTGACGCTTTACGGCCCACCGAACGTCAACGTTAACACTCGCCAACGACGTCACGTTACCTCAGTTTTCCAAAGAACTCTCATTCGTGGGCTTCACTTATTAAAAATTATACGCCGAAATTGTTATCAACTCTTTGCAAATATATTTCTTTACATACTGTCAAAAATTCATTAAATGTTTTACAAAATGTACAGCTTGAGCTGACATTCTGTGCGGATAGTGTAGGAAACGATCTGACGTAAGTTTTTGTTTTGATCGGTCCGTCTGATCACTTTTGTTCCGCTTCCTTTCTGCGCCAAACAAAACATCAGGAATCTTAAAAACAACTGCCGAATCACCCTGATGTATTGTGCTGTTGAATTTACATAATCTATCGTTCCGCCGGATACTATTCTATGTTATATACGGTATAACACAATGCTTAGGAAATGGCAGTCACTCCGTAACGTCGTCTGACGTCGTGATTTTTTTATATTGTAACGCTAACAATGTTGCTATATTACTTCATTAACCCATCAAATATGACATTATCACTATAAATCGTTGTATAAAAACTCACCAAAAGATGACAATTATTCTTATATATATTATGGCGCGATGCGGCTAAAACTGCTTAAGTATTATTGTTCTTAATAATTAAATTCATTTTTGTTATGCATACTATTTTAGTGCTGGCCGTACACCGTTACCATAGGTTACAAATACATCCATTTATCGAATACGACGCATACTGATATATAATAATTACGTCAAATACACGTGCTATGGTTGTAGAAATGTCCATGCAAAATTATAAAACTATATCCTTATGTTTGAGTAAATAAATCAAGAATTATACGCTATTCTGGGACAACCCTCGTAAGTGTACTTTTAATTTTTTTAATACAATGTATTGGCCAAGTTACGGTCAACAGACCAGTCCGTGTTTATATCACCATTACTCATGGTGTCTGACATTGTAATACAACATATGTATAACATTTATAGAGCAACCAGACTGTGGACGATAAACACAGATCCAATTTATGATTGACCTACTCCAGCGAAGCATTATCAACATAAAGTTGACGATAAAGAAATAAACATATGTCTAGGTGTCTTCTAAGACGTATTCAGTATGATTTGTGATAAATACCGACGAGTGGGCTTACCCCAGACAAGTTATTTATTAGCAATAGTTCTGATAGCGACATCAAACAATCATTTAAGGTTAAACAAGTGTCACAGTTAAGTATTTACCACAGCTAGATGGAATCAGAAACATGATATTACATACGAGGGTCTTTCAATATATAATGCGAACTAACAAATATTTGTTTATATATTCTATTAATCAGTAAAACATATACATGATTATCTAAAGTAACATTTAGTATGGTCAATGACTGACTTTGATCATTTCGACAGGCATCTATCCCCGTTGCTAGGCAACTTCGCACATACACTTGACTTGGCCACAGATTATTAATTGCTATGTATTCATTCCTATGTAAATTAGCAAGTCGAATTCGTAGGTAATTGTTGTCTCGCTTCCAGCTGATAAGCACATAGCTACGTCTCGTCTATGGGTCACAAAATGGATAGCATGTTTTCTTCGTTCAACAATGAAGCGCCAAAGCATGCCTGTATTGAGTTTGAAGTGTCGTTCCGTCAGTTCGTACGTCAAAAGATGGGGCATCTTCCGAGCGAACCCCTTGTCAATTTTAATCTGTTCGGCAAATTCAAATGAAAATAGCCAAAACTACTCTTCGATTACTGGGCTATTTCTTCGCATATAAATATTGTGTCTGTTTTTAAAACAACACGTCATGTTATCTATTATGCATGGCTCCGTTACGCCGATATTCCGTCCAGTACGGTGCTATTCTTTATTTGTAATTTTGCAGGTCGTATTTTCATTTAATTGCCTCGTCCCTTTGGAATATAAAACAGGACATTTGACACCAGTCTCTAAATAGGCAAGACCAAATCGAATCACATATGTTTCGGCGGTGCTCGATTTTTATGTTTTAAGTTTTTCTTGTGACGTTACCGCGTCCACGTTGCGTTAAGTAACGTTGACGAAAGGCATGCGCTTATATTTCATTGACGTAAAGACCCTTATGTTTTTCTGACCAAACCTAAAATGTTATTAATGTTCAGTATGCGAAATTTCATTCAATTCTCTTGATGCGTTTGAGAGATAATAGGCAGTTCGCATCATATAATGAATGACCCTCGTATAAAGCGACTGTTATTCCGTAGACAAATTACACACCTAACACATTCCCCTATCGGTAATTGAGAAATGACGTAGTAAAGTGCATGCTGAACATAAATACATTTTAAAGGTCCCATATCGTTTTTATATGATGTTTTTTTCGGCCGGAATTTTAGTTCTTTTGATTTTTTGGCTTATGACTGGGCATTGCTCAGTGTCGTTATATTGTGGTGTTACATATTTCTGTGTTCGGCTGGTTAGGTTGAGTGCTGCCTTCACTGTCCGATTTCCTCATACCTTTTTATCACTACATGTAACACTCTATGATAGCAACAGTGTACTAATGGAAAAGTGCCTGCCATATTACCTACTAAAGTATCTGTATATAGTTTATAATATTTCAATGTACTACTATACAAAGATCCTGATAAGGCCCCGAAAACGCATGATTATGTTATTGTACCATATACCAGACATGGTTCATAAGGTCATTTACATCATATTCCAAATGACACCCTGATGTAGTTACATGAACAACACAATGGACGTAGTGTATATGAATTGCTGAACAAAATGACAGGAGTATGTTCCATTTAATAATTAACTTATTGTATGGAACATCATTCACATGTTTTACAACCAATTACTCACAACCGGACCCTGAATGAAACGATACCTAAACAATAGTACATGAGTGGAGATAATAATGACCAGGATATTCGTACCGTGCTACATTTAATTGATAATATTAATAGAAAATATTTATAGAGCGCTATATATAACAAGTCTCTACAGCGCTTAACACGCGAAAGTCAGCGTGTTGACAGTTCATTAAAAGTCGGAAAAAACTTATTTGGTTCACTGATATGTAATTTTAAACAGATGTGTTTTCAAAGTCTTTTTGAAGACTGCCTGAGAGAGGGTCATTTGAGTTTTAATTACGAAATGAAAATAAATGCATTCAAAGCAAATGGATGATGTAATAATATGTACAATAGTTGCACCGGAAGTGTAATATATATTTACCGAGTCAAAAAAGGTATGAGGAAATCGGACAAATAGGCAGCACTCAACCAGTCTCGCACAGAAAACAGCATAACTCAACTACACGGGACAATGTCCATACATAACTTAACGAAACAATTAAACCCCAAGTCCCTACTGTAAAAGAGCAGTATGACCTAGTTTTACAAAGAAATACCAAAGTGTGGTGACTCGCAAGTGACAAAATGAGAGTTGCTGCGACTTGACCTAGTTACCGACGTCCATGCCAAAAAACGACGGAGTGTAACTTGTGCATATTAAAAGGCATTTAATCCTTGTCACCTGGAAGTACATTATCAATCAGTTTTATTTGTTCGGATAGTTCTTTATAAAGAGAGTTTATCCAATGCATACATAAAACATGTTTCTTTCTGTATGTTGATAAAAGTCGATGATAGAACACGTCAATACAAGAGTTGGTAACATAAAGGGGTGAATGTCATATAGAAATACAACAAGCTAACGTCATTACAGCATGTATGACATATTGCACAAAGGTTGACGTATCCACTAGAACACACACTTTCTGACTAATACATAATAGTATTATAAATCAAATATGATATGGAAATAAAATAACATTAAAACATAAAAGCATGACATGTCCCAATCACAAATGAGTCCCAATTAAAAACTACTATGAAACTAACCAATACGTACATTGCTAATAGCCTGCACTACATAACAAGTGTGAGACGTCTTTTTCAAATGATTTAGTACTTATTAGGGATCGAACAACGTCATCCTTTTACGAAATGGTAAGTTCCATTTAGGTCATCTGATACCCCAACTTGACGTTAAATGCAGCATAATTAACGGATATGGATAATAAGTTATCTGACTATCATATTTGAAACAGTTCAGCATGAAATACGATGCAAAGTAAAAGATCATCGTGTACAATTTGTAAACTACTTCACACGAACGTGGTACATTATCTGTCTTCATTTAGATATAGTTATTTTATTCAAACGGAGCCCACAATGAGCACTCTTCTCTATGACATCCAATCTTTTTATTAAGCTACATGTTATGTCACTGTCCTTTGTGTTTTAAACTAGGTCAGGGGGTGGTTGTGCCTCAAATGTTCGTCGTTTTGGCACGGGTTTGTGCGGTTGGTTCGCCGTGCAGTGGGGCCTTGGGGAACTTGGTCGAGTATTGGCTGCTTTTAATTCGGCATTAACCGCTATTATATAATTTCTTTGTGAAAGGGGGTCATCCTGCATTTTATCGGCTGGGACTTGGATTTTTAATTGTTTTTTCGGCTTATGTGTAGGCATTGCTCAGTGTAGTTGCTAGGAATATGTAATATCATTTCCCACCCCATTCCTATCTCGGCTATTATTTTATATAGGTCAAGTCGTAGCTGTGCCTCTTTAGGTCGCATGACGTTAGGTCACTGCCCTTAGTGTTTTAAACTAGGTCACGCCCCGGGGTTGTTGTGCCTCATTTAGTCGCCGTTTTGGCATGGGTTTGTGTGGGCATTGTTCGGGGTAGTTATGTCGTGGTGTTTCTGACTTGATTTCTGTGCTCGTCTGGTTATGTTGAGTGCTACCTTTCCTGTCGGATTTTCTCATACCTTTTTGGAAGGTACGTAACAAGTTTTACCCGACATATTTGTAAAATACTGAAATCATTGCCTTCAATATAGACTACCAATGACAATCCACATTGTAGGATCGTCTCTGATTGATTTAAACACACGCCTGTGACAAATAGAGTAAAAAAACGTATCAGAAAAGTGTTGAGAAGTTCACGAATTTAATTCAATTAATTGCATTGTCACAATCGCCAAATGTTTAAAAGGAAGAATTCCTATGAATTGACGGAATCTAATTTTAGAGTAAACACCGTATTGTCGAACACATAAACCCTAGACACGTTTGCAATAATATAAGACAGTGAATTAGATTATACTATCTGCCCAGATGTACAGTATCATTCCGCAAACAAGACCAGTGTTACAAACTGTCGACGAATTCATTTTCATGAACAGCCACGTACATTGTTGTGTATATCAATGTATAGTCAAAAGGTTTATGTTATATTTCATTGGTCACAGTAAGTACTGACACAATTAATACTCAAATAAACAACCTAGATGTAATACAATATGTATTCATATCTAATGGCTCGACTGGGACAGGCAACAATATAAGCTATATTGGGAAGTGTATAATTTGTATAAATAGCATACCTCCTGGGGGCTATTTCGGCCATTATGTCTCCCTCGTAAATTGTGATTTATATGTTTACTCAATACGCACAAAGTATCAATAATAAAGTCTGATTTAGTAATAATTCACTGAGAATTCATAAACGAATTTGACTCGGTATCTGTGACATCGCAAAGCGCCTGTTTTGGGAAAACACTTTTATGTTATAATTTTACTATCTTTTTAAGTCATGTATGCCATAAAATTATACCACGTTAATATACTTTCCCAAGAGTACTTTAATTAAACAACAAACGCTTTGTTTTCATCCTGTATCGCCCGGGTAATATAATAATTATTATAAAGCGATGGGACCCCGATGTAGTGATAACATCAATTTTAATCATATCTCAAGACATTGAAATTTGAAACATGGTTTGTATATTTGGTGATATGGTGTTCTGACGAGTAATGTTAATCTCTCTTTTCAGGTTTAGGTATCGTTTCATGCAGGGTTCGTTTGTGATTAATTGGTGGTAGAAAACGTGAACGCTGTTCCTTTCAATAAGTAAATTATCAAATGGAAACCATGTGTCATTTTATTCAGCAATTCACATACTTGTATATTACGTCCATAGTGTTGTTTTTGTTACTACATCAGTGGTAAAAACACCCCCAAAATTGCATTATCATAAATGATGACAATGGTAATCCAGTAACTGACTCTGTAAAAATTGCGGAAATGTTCAATACGTTCTTTACAAATGTTTTTTAAAAAGCGCCATTAAGCATCACTGAATTAAATCCAGAAAACAAATCCTTACTGAAGGACTTTGTTGACGTCAGGACACATACCTATACAGAATTTAAAATCCCTGAAGTTACTGAAGAATATGTTAGAAAAGAATTGCGCACGTTAGATTGCAGCAAATCTACAGGTCTTGATGGCTTAGGAGCACACTTTCTAAAAAAAGTCATGATAAAATAGCTAAACCTCTCACAAATATTTTTAACCTTAGTATTTCCAGTATCATTCTTGTGAAACCGCACTGACAGGTATAGTCGATGATTTGATAACTGCAATAAATGACGATGCTCTTGTTGGAACGATTTTTCTTGATCTTACAAAAGCCTTTGATCTCATAAACCACATGTTACTCATTGAGAAGTTAGCATGGTACAAGTTCAATAATATTGCAATAGAGTGGTTAAATTCATATCTTACGAATAGATCTCAACAAGACAATGTTTCAGGAAAATTAGCTGAAGCCCAAGAGATTGTAGCTGGTGATCCACAAGGCTCTGTCTTAGGCCCAACACTTTTCATCATTTTTATAAATGATCTAAGTTTGAACATTGATAACTCACAACTTAAAATGTTTGCAGATGATACAACCATATCAGCTTCTAGTGAATCCATTGATACTATTAACCTAAGCTAACAAAATTACATTGACCGTATAGAAAACAGGAGCAATAATAATGCTATGGTTCCAAATGCAAATAAGACGAAAGCTATGATTATTTCTGCATGAACAAAACTTTCTCAAGAAATGGAGAACAAAAGGAATACCATAGAACTAAAGATATGTAATCAGCCTCTCGAAATTGTCAAAAATGATAAGCTCCTTGGAGTACAAGTCGATCAAAACCTAACATGGAAAAGTCAAGTTGGAAATACAATAAAAAAATGCACCTCCCTACTCTATTTTCTGGTAAGAATAAAGCCCTTCATTGACTTGAATGCTCGCAAACTGTTTTATAATGCATGTATTTTACCTCACTTAGATTACTGTAACACAATATGGGGCAACTGTTGCACCAAATTGCAAGATGATTTGATAAAATTTCAAAAGAGGGCAGTTAGAATAATTTTAGACAACCCATATGATACACCTTCCTATGATCTCTTCAAGCAACTTAAATGGATGGTATATCCAGAACGTGTTGATTACAAAAAAGTTATGACACTTTACAAATCTCTAGATTTTAACAAGCAAAAATGTCCCAAATATATCTCGAATAAATATAAATATGTTAAAGATTCATGCCTTAGGTCTTCTAGTAAAAAATTACTACAAAAACCAAAACCAAAAAAGGAATTCTTTCGAAAGTTATTAAATTATTCTGGACCAAGACTCTGGGAAACATACCTTTCAATATAAGAACTGCAAACACTCTAGAGCAATTCAAAAGAATGTACACAAGATGGACGTTTCCAGATTGGAACTACCAATAGAATCTTTTAGAATCATTGTAAATATTATACTTAATATCAAGTAACCTGTATACTGTATATATATAAATTATGTATTTTGTCTTGTTACCATAGCGTTTATTTTAATAATTAAGCTATGGATTTATACAACATTATCTTTTTTCATCTCTCATGTCTAATAATTATGTTTTATTTACTGCATTTCATTTGTTAAGTTAAATGTGTATGTTTGTTTTATATTTATGTTGAAGTCCGCATGGAAGATTGTGTTTTTATGCAAATGTGTTAATCTCGTAAAATAAAGTCATTATTATTATTATTATTATAGTCATTTGAAATATGATGTCAATAACCTTATAAACCATGTCTGGTATATAGTACGATTACATAAAATCACGTATTCAGATCCTTATCTATTTGGATACGACCACTTCAACCATTTGGTTGTTTGGGTATACTGCTACCATTATACATCGTAATTTATTGGCATGGTATAGACATTAAGTTCCGTCTGGACTCTTGCTGGTTATGGATTATTATGACCATCGGACTTTCGAGAGTGGCAGCTACGACAGTCCCCGCCCCTGGTATATAAACACATCCATTTAGCAAACATAACTACATCATAGCTCATAAAAATACAGATTCAATTTGTCCAGTCATCAATCTTACATTCATATTTACAGACTAGGTTTGGTGCAAATTCTGACAGACTGTGAACTTTGTATTCTTATCCGACCAGTTTATTACCCTGCAAGCTGCCTTAGAGGCCATAGTTCCATATGGTTAGCATTTTAAAATTCCGATAACCATATCAACGGCATCACCTATTTGGATCATGTTTTAGAACCATACTATACATCATAATTATTAATAGTGATAAAACGCTTTCCCGTGAGTATCCAGCATTTACGGTTTATCACTCGGCGTTGATTCTGGTGAACGACAAGATAATTTAATAACCATTCAGCCATAAATATAATTATATCATATGAGCGTGCATTATGTAGTAGACATACTTTCCCATGAGTACCTTGTTTTGCAGTTGTAGTATATTGTATGTATATATCATACCGTGACTCCCAATCTATCTACATATCTACAATCTGGCAACCAATTCACAATAAGGCGACTATTGACAATGCCACATTCACTTTTTGTGCGAAAACTTTCAAATTTTGCCCAAAACCGGTTTAATTGCTATCCATGCGTTTGAGCCGGTATCTGACAAAAGTGTGATCTTTTGTTGGAAACTGTTTATTTATTAGCTTCGGGAATTATACTAGGTAGGTATGTAGCCAATTATAAACATGTCACACATGGATATTTAAGCCGGACACATAATGTACATTCCATGTTAATTTGCATTGACGACATATAATGCGTGTATGTGCACTTATAAATACAATGGATTGCCAGAGTAACGGGCAACAGACCAGTCCGTATTTATATCACCATTACTCATGGTGTCTGATATTGTAATATATCATATGTATAACATAAATAAAGCAACCAGACTGTGGACGATAAACTCAGATCCAATTTATGATTGACGTACTCCAGTGAAGCGTTATCAACATTTAGTTGACGATAAAGCAATAAAGAAATGTGAGTGTGTCTTCTAAGACGTATTCAGTATGATTTGTGATACACCGAAGTGTGAACTTACCCCAGACATGTTATCTATTAGGAATAGTTCTGAAAGTAACATCAAGCAATCATTTAAGGTTTACCAAGTGTCACGGTTAAGTATTTACCGAAGCTAGATGGAATCAGGAACTTGATATTAGATATAACACAAATGTTATTCCGAAGACAAATTATAAACCTGATACCTTCCCCTATCGGTAATTGTAAAATGACGTAAAGTGCATGCTGAACATAAATTAATTTTAAAGGTCCCATGTCGTGTGTATATGATGCAGTTGTCGGCGGAAATTCGGATTTTTAATTTTTGGGGGTTCTTTTGGCTTATGTGTGGGCATAGCTCAGTGTAGTTGGTGTTACTGATTTCTGTGTTGGGCTGGTTAGGTTCAGTGCTGCCTTCCCTGTCCGATTTCCTCATACCATTTTTATGACTAACACTCTGTGATAGCAACAGTGTACTAATGGAAAAGTGTCTGCCGTCTTACCTACTAAAGTATCTGTTTATAGTTTATAATATTTGAATGTACTACTATACAAAGATCCTCATAAGCCCGCAAAAACTCATAATTATGGTATTGTACCATATACCAGACATGGTTCATAAGGTCATTTACTTCACATTCCAACTTGGTCCCTGGTGTAGTTACATTAACAACACAATGATCGTAGTGTATGTGAATGGCTGAATAAAATGACAGGTGTTTTTTTCCGTTTAATAATTAACTTATTGTATGTAACAGCATTCACATGTTTTACAACCAATTATTCACAACCGGACCCTGAATGAAACGACACCTAAACAATGTTACATGAATGGAGATATTAATAACCAGGATATTAGTACCGTGCTACATTTAATTGATAGTAATAATTGAAGATATTTATAAAGCGCTATGCGAAAGTCAGCTAGTTGACAGTTCATTAAAGGTCTATATAAAAGCTAATGTGATTCATTGATATGTAATTTTAAACAGATGTGTATTCGAAGTCTTTTTGAAGACCATCAGATAGTCATTTGAGTTTTAATTACGAAATGAAAATTAATGCATTCAAAACAAACTGATGATTTAATAACATGTACAATAGTTGCACCAGAAGTTCAATACATTTACCGAGTCAAAAAGGTATGAGGAAATCGGACAGGGAGGACGACATAACTCAACTACATGGGTCAATGCCCACAAATAATTTAACGAAACACAAAGAAATAACAAAAAACGGTGACATCAAGTTACCAAATGAGGCGTTTGCAGCGACTTGAACTTGTTACAAAACTCACTGCACAAAACCGCGTAATGTACTTGTTCATATTTGAAGTCATTCTTTTTGCCAGAGCGGATCGATATCACAATGTCAATCATTTTCATTTGTTCTGATAGTTCTTCATAATAAACATGTTTTGACAAATGCATGAATAAAACATGTTCCTTTCATTTTGTTGATACAAGGCAATGATTGAAAACGTCAATACTAGAGTTGGTTACATAAAGGAATGAATATCATATAGAAATAAAATTAGCGGAAGTAATCATACAAGTGTGCTGTGTGACATGTTACACAAAGGTTAACGTATCCATTAGAACACATACTTTCTGACTAATAGATAATATTATGACATCTTGAATATTATATGGGAATAAAACAACATTAAAACTTAAAAGCATGACATGTCGCAATCACAAATGAGTCCGAATTAAAGACTGAGGTGAAACAAACAACTACTTACATCGCCCATAGCCTGCACTACACAACAAGACTAGGGATCGAACAACGAAGAATATTCCCGTCATCCTTTTACGAAATGTAAGTACCACTTTGGTTATATGATACCCAAAATTTACGTTAAATGCTTCTTAATTAGCTAATAGGGATCACCAATTACTTGACTATCAGATTTAAAACAGTAGAGCATGAAATACAATGCAAAGTAAAAAAGAACCGTGCACAATTATGGCGTGTCAGACGTTGCAAAATTCAATAACTGTCTATGTTTGTGGTATATTCGTATATATATGTTATATAAACTCATATATACATTGTAAAATGTTATATATATATGGTATTTTATCATATATATGTTCCATAAAGTTATATATATTTGGCAAAAACCATATGTATGTGGTATATTTCTATATATATGTTGTATAAAGTTATTTATATTGTAAATTAGCGTATGTATATTCTATAAAGGCGTATTTATTGTAAAAGTTTTCATATATATATTTTTATTCATATATATATATAAAAATTGTTCATATATAATTTTTTTGGTCGTATATATATGTTCTATAATTGCATATATAATTTTTTTTGATCGTATATGTATGTTCTATAATTGCATCTTGGGAAGTGTTTACATAATGATTTGAAACGAAGGATTTCATTGGACAGCGGTAGATTAAATGTGCACATAAATCAAACCTAGAGCAATCGCTGAGTTGTGAGAGAAAAACTCCCAAATACATGTACCACCTATAAGCAGTGTGTTTTGGAGCAAATTCCGATGCTCCATAAGAGCCAGTACATGCTCCCTATGAATGCGAAGCACGAATGGAAAATGATAAGATTGTAAAGTGCAACAGTAGCGATAAAACGACTGGGACGGCAAAACTCATCACAACTAGACCTCATACTAACCGCTGTCCAATGAAATCCTTCGTTTCAAATCATTATGTAAATACTTCCCAAGATGCAATTATAGAACATATATATACGATCAAAAAAAATTATATATGCAATTATAGAACATCTATATACGACCAAAAAAATTATATATGAACAATTTTTATATATATATATGAATAAAAATATATATATGAAAACTTTTACAATAAATACGCCTTTATAGAATATACATACGCTAATTTACAATATAAATAACTTTATACAACATATATATAGAAATATACCACATACATATGGTTTTTGCCAAATATATATAACTTTATGGAACATATATATGATAAAATACCATATATATATAACATTTTACAATGTATATATGAGTTTATATAACATATATATACGAATATACCACAAACATAGACAGTTATTGAATTTTGCAACGTCTGACACGCCATACACAATTAGCAAACTACTTCATACGAACGTGGTACATTATCTGTCTTCATTTTGATATATTTTTATTCAAGCGGAGCCCACAACGAGCAATCTTCTCTACGACAACCAATTTGTTTTATAAAGCTACATGTTATGTCACTGTCCTTGGTGTTTTAAACTAGGTCAGGGGGTGGTTGTGCCTCAAATGGTCATCGTTTTGGCACGGGTTTGTGCGGTTTGGTTCGCCGTGCAGTGGGGCCTTGGGGAACTTGGTCGAATATTGGCTGCTTTTAATTCGGCAATAACCGCTATTATATAATTTCTTTGTGAAAGTGGGTCATCCTGCATTTTATCGGCGGGGACTTTTTAATTGTTTCTTCGGCTTATGTGTGGGCATTGCTCAGTGTAGTTGCTAGGAATATGTAATATCATTTCCCACCCCATTCCTATCTCGGCTATTATTTTATATAGGTCAAGTCGTAGCTGTGCCTCTTTAGGTCGCATGACGTTAGGTCACTGCCCTTAGTGTTTTAAACTAGGTCACGCCCCAGGGTTGTTGTGCCTCATTTGGTCGCCGTTGTGGCATCAGTTTGTGTGGGCATTGCTCAGGGTAGTTGTGTCGTGGTGTTTCTGATTTCTGTGCTCGTCTGGTTAGGTTGAGTGATACCTTCCCTATCGGATTTTCTCATACCTTTTCGGAAGGTACGTAACAAGTTTTACCCAATATATTTGTAAAATACTGACATCATTGCCTTCAATATAGACTACCAATGACAATCCACATTTTAGGATCGTCTCTGATTGATTTAAACAAACGCCTGTGACAAATAGAGTCGATAAATAGACACGTTCGCAATAATATAAGACAGTGAATTAGATATTACTATCTGCCCAGCTGTACAGTAACATTCCGCTAACAAGACCCGCGTTACAAACTGTCGACGAATTCATTTTCATGAACAGCCACGTACATTGTTTCGTATATCAATGTATATTCAAAAGGTTTATGTTATATTTCATGGGTCACAGTAAGTACTGACACAATTAAAACTCAAATAAACAACATAGATGTAATACAATATGTATTCATATCTAATGGCTCGACTGGGACAGGCAAAAATATAAGCTATTTAGGAAAGTGTATAATTTGCAGTGATAGCATACCTGTTGGGGGCTATAATATTTCGGCCATTATGCCCCCCTCGTAAATTGCGGTGTATATGTTTACTCAATACGCACAATTTATCAATAATAAAGATTTAGTAATAATTCACTGAGAATTTATAAACGAATTTGACTCGGTATCTGTGACATCGCAAAGCTTTTATGTTATAATTATACTTTCTTTTTAAGTCATGTATGCCATATACTACGTTAACATACTTTCCGAAGAGTACTTTAATTAAACAACAAACGCTTTGTTTTCATCCCGTATCGCCCGGGTAATATAATAATTATTATAAAGCGATGGGACCCCGATGTAGTGATAACATCAATTTTAATCATATCTCAAGACATTGAAATTTGAAACATGGTTTGTATATATGGTGATATGGTGTCCTGACGTGTAATGTTAATCTCTCTTTTCAGGTTTAGGTATCGTTTCATGCAGGGTTCGTTTGTGATTAATTGGTTGTAGAAAACGTGAACGCTGTTTCATTCAATAAGTAAATTATCAAATGGAAATCATGTGTTATTTTTTTCTCAGCAATTCACATACTAGTATACTACGTCCATAGTGATGTTCATGTTACTACATCAGTGAGTCATTTGAAATATGATGTCAATAACCTTATAAACCATGTCTGGTATATAGTACGATTACATAAAATCACGTATTCAGATACTTATCTATTTGGATACGACCACTTCAACTATTTGGTTGTTTGGGTATACTGCTACCTTTATACATCGTAATTTATTGGCATGGTATAGACATTAAGTTCCCTCTGGACTCTTGCTGGTTATGGATTATTATGACCTTCGGACTTTCGAGAGTGGCACCTATGACATTCCCCGCACCTGGTATATAAACACATCCATTTAGCAAACATAACTACATCATAGCTCATAAAAATACAGATTCAATTTGTCCAGTAGATGTAATCAATCTTACATTCATATTTACATACTAGGTTTGGTGCAAATTCTGATAGACTGTGAACTTTGGATTCTTATCTGACCAGTTTATTACCGCGCAAGCTGCCTTAGAGGCAATAGTTTCATATGGTAAGCATTTTAAAATCCCGATAATCATATCAACGGCATCACCTATTTGGATCATGTTTTAGAACCATACTATACATCATAATTATTAATTATGATAAAACGCTTTCCCATGAGTATCCCGCATTTACGGTTTATCACTCGGCGTTGATTCTGGTGAATGACAAGAAAATTGAATAACCATTCAGCCATAAATATAATTATATCATATGAGCGTGCATTATGTAGTAGACATACTTTCTCATGAGTACCTTGTTTTGCAGTTGTAGTATGTTGTATGTATATATCATACTGTGTCTCCCAATCTATCTACATATCTACAATCTGGCAACCAATTCACAATAAGGGCCAATGCCACATTCACTTTTTGTGTGAAAACTTTCAGATTTTGCCCACAACCAGTTTAATTGCTATCCATGCGTTTGAGCCGGTATCCGACAAAAGTGGAAACTGTTTATTTATTTCTGCGGGAATAATACAAGGTATGTATGTAGCCAATTATGAACATGTCACACATGGATATTTATGCCGGACACATAATGTTCATTCGATGTTAATTTGCATTGACGAAATATAATGCGTGTATGTGTACTTATAAATACAATGGATTGCCAGAGGTACAGGCAACAGACCAGTTCGTATTTATATCACCATTACTCATGGTGTCTGATATTGTAATATAACATATGTATAACATAAATAAAGCAACCAGACTGTGGACGATAAACTCAGATCCAATTTATGATTGACCTACTCCAGTGAAGCATTATCAACATAAACTAGACGATAAAGCAATAAACACATGTCTGTGTGTATGTCAAGACGTCTCTAGTATGAATTATGATATGTACGTGCGTATACATAACAAAGTGTGGACTTATCACAGACATGTTTTTTATTAAGAATAGTTCTGATAGCGACATCAAACAATCATTTAAGGTTTACAAACTGTCACAGTTACATATTTACCGAAGCTAGATGGAATCAGGAACTTGTTACTAGATATACCAGAAATGTTATTCCGTAGACAAATTACACACCTTATACATTCCCCTATTGGTAATTATGAAATGACGTAGTAAAATGCATGCTGAACATAAATACATTTAAAAGGTCCCATGCCGTTCTTATAATATCATGATGCATTATTTCGACGGGAACTTTTAGTTGCCTTTTTTTACTTATGTGTGGGCATTGTTCAGTGAAGTTGTGTTGTGGTGTTTCTGATTTCTTTGTTCGGCTCGTTAGGTTGAGTGCTGCCTTCCCTGTCAAATTTGCTACTTTTGTATGACTAACACGATGTGACAGCAACAGTGTACTAATGGAAAAGTGTCTGCCATATAACCTACTAAAGTATCTGTTCATAGTTTAAAACATTGGAATGTACTACAATACAAAGATCCTATAAGGCACCGAAAGCACATGATTATGTTTTTGTACCATATACCAGACATGGTTCATCAGGTCATTGACTTCAAATATCAACTGGGTCCCTAATTAAGTGACTTGAACATAACAATGAGGCCCACATGGAAGATTGGGTAGCCAAATGTATAGCCTCGTTAAATAAAGTCTTTACAATGGACAAGTGTATGTAAATTGCTGAAATATATGACACGAGTATTATCCATTTAATAATTAACTTATTGTATGGACGAGCACTCAAATGTTTTACAACCAATTACTCACAACCAGACCCTGAATTAAACGATACCTAAACAATATTACATGAATGGAGAGATTAATAACCACGATAGTCGGGCTGTGTTATATTTAATTGATAATAATAATTGAAAATGAAAATATTTATATAGCGCTTTAAATAACAAGTTTCTAAAGCGATTAACACGCGAAAGTCAGCTAATTCACAGTTGACAGTTCATTAAAAGTCTAAAAAACTAATTTGTTTCACGATATGCAATTTCAAACAGATGTGTTTTCAAAGTCTTTTTGAAGACTGTCAGAGAGAGAGAGAGAGCTTTAATTACGAAAATACAAAAATAAATACATTCAAAGCAAATAGATGATGTGTTCATATGTACGCTAGTTGCACCGTAGTTTAATATATCTATCGAGTGAAAAAGGTATGAGGAAATCGAACAGGGAGGGCAGCACTCAACCAGCTACGCACAGAAACAGTAACAAAATATCACAACTACACGGAGCAATGCCAATACATAACTTAACGAAACAAATAAACCCCAAGACCTCACTGTAAAAGAACAGTATAACTTAGTTTCACAAAGAAATAACAAAACAACGGTGACCAAATGAGGCGTTTGCTGTGACTTGACATTGTAACAAAACTCAGTGCCCAAAACCGCGTAGTCATACTTGTTCATATTTTAAAACATTCTTTTTGCCAGAACGGATCGATATACCAATATCACCTTGTAGTAGCAATCGTTTTTATTCGTTCAGACAGTTCTTTATAATAAAATAAATGTCCAATGTACGCATAAAACATGTTCCTTTCATTATGATGATGCAAGACAATAATTGAACACGACAATACAAGAGTAGGTAACATAAAGGAATGAATAGCATACAGAAATACAACAAGCTAACGTCATTACAACATTATGATGTATGGCATATTGCACAAAGGTTGACGTATCCACTAAAACACATACTTTCTGACTAATAGATAATATTATGACAAATTGAATATTGTATGGGAATACAAACATAAAAGACATGAAATGTCGCAATCAAAAATGAGTCCCAATTAAAGACTGCGATGAAACAAACTAATATTAAAATTGCCCATAGCCTGCACGACACAACAAGTGTTATAAATGATTTAGTTCTTACTAGGGATCGAACAACGAAGAATATTCCCGCCATCCTTTTAAGAAATGGTAAGTACCATTTAGTTAATCTGATACGGACGTTAAATGCTGCATAATTAACTGATAGGGATCTTAAATTACTAATTTGAAAGAGTAGAGCATGAAATACAATGCAAAATAAAAACGAACCGTGTACAATTTGCAAACTTCATTACATGAACGTGATACATTTTCTGGCTTCATTTAGATATGGTTTATGATTCAAACAGAGCCTACAACGAGCACTCTTCTCTAGGACAACCAATGTGTTTTATAATATTACATTTTCAATAAATCAATCGTACATTATAAGTGCATATTTGTCAATGTTACTTTACATAACGTATGTGATTAATAGTTTGCAGTGCACGTTTATTGTAAATCATTATGTTTGACATTTAAGTCATTATTCATCGAGAATACGTGTTTAAACTATGCATTACTAGATTGAGTCAAAACGTATGTACACTTAACAAATATTATAAGTGTGCATGTGTTTTACCTTCAAACTTATGTATTTATTGACATATATGCATGAAATTTTATGTATATGCTATTGACTAGCTCAACATTGAATCATTAAAATTGTTTCTTCGAAATTAAAATATGCGGTTCATTGAACCGTGAAAAATTAAAACAAGGCAAATTACCGGGAAGTTTACACATACGTGCAAGTTATGTTTAAGTATGGTTCATTTGAATTTAAGTTAAATCATCAAATTAAAAAAATATAGAAAAAATTTAATCATGGTATTTATCCACTTTAAAAAAATAATTTTATGTTGATGGTCAAAGGTAGATAACTGTGTCAAAACTTTCCTCTTTCGCATGAAAGTGGGTATTTCTAATCCTCAATTGTACTTTATTCGAATCATGGTTAACTTTGTTTATAACCAAGTGATAAGCACAAAGCTGTCAAATAGCTGCGTCAAGACCCAGACAAACGACCGATGAATTCGCTGCAAAAAATGGTGAAACTAGTTTTTGCTGATGTCATCATTTGCTTATTCTGACTGTAATTGTTTTAATCAGATGGTACTTAAATCAATTAAATTGTAAAAAGTTCCACGAAAACTCTCAACTGCGGTGTCCACACATGTAGAGAGGAAGTGCTTACAAAAGGAAGAAGGTTTTGTTTTCAATATTTAGGTCCCAAAGGTTTAAGTCCAGAATAAAAGATCCATTAAGACAAATCATTTGAATTTCAATCCACTAGTAAATAAATGTAGACACATACTACAATGCCATACGAGTATACACCAGGTGTTGTATCAATAAGAAATGTATAATATGAAAAAGAAATACATTGTACTGTTCTTGATAGCGAAAGATTGTTCCACATCTTAATACCAACAGAGCACGAAATACAAAACATAGCAAACAAAACCTTGCACAAATTGGAAACTGTTCGGCACGAAGTGGTACAATGTCCGTGTTCCTTTAGAGGTTGTTATTGATCTTTCTTCACACGGAACCTTCAACGAGCACTCGTCTTGACGACTATCAATTTGTTTGTAATGCCACATTGTCAATAAATCAATCGTACGTAATAATTGAATGCTTGTCGTTTTTTACATAAATTCTGTGATGGAATTGATGTGTCGTGCATGTTCATTAGTTATGGAATTTGAAGTCATTACACATCAAAATTACATGCTTAAAACTGTTCATTACTAGCTTCTCTCAAATGTATTTGGCATATTTGAAACATAAGAAACACTAATTTATCCACTTCAGTATCATTTTTGGCGTTACGAAAGTCCATGAAAAGTCTCAAATTACAGTACCCAAACATTGAGGAAGCGCTTACATTAGATAGTTTACACATGTTATTAAACAGAATGCGATTTGAAAGGCATCTCATGCATATTAATGGTGTTTTTATTCTTTTCAAATCCAGCAGATTTTATTTCAATATTTACGTCCCAAAGGCTTAATCCCAGAATAAATGAGGTTCACCATTAAAACAAATGTACTACTTTTTAATTCACTAGTAAGTATACGTGTGTATACAGACACATACTTCATCGCGGTAGTAAGAGTATATGCCAGATAATTGTTTTAGAAAGGAATAAGATAAGGAAACAATACAGGTCTTAATTGGTAGCGAAATATCACTGTTATCTGAATACATGCCATAAGCTAATTCTCTGTCTTAATATTAATTATAGGATACACAGCTCCGGAATTAAGACAAACTTTTTGAATTTAAAATATATAATTTAATATCTATATACACCTAATTCACCGCGCTAGTACGAGTATACGCCATATAGTAGTGTCTTTATTTCCCACCCATTTTCTGCCTTGCCCATTATTTTAAACATAGTTGTGCTTCATAAGGTCGCATAACATTAGGTCAATGTCCTTAGTTTTTAAACTGGGTCACGCCCCGGGGTTGTTGTGTCTCGTTTGATCGCCGTTTTGGCATGGATTTGTGTGGACATTGCTCAGGGTAGTTGTGTTGTGGTGTTTCTGATTTCTGTGCTCGGCTGGTTAGGTTGAGTGCTACCTTACCTGTCGGAATTCTTATATCTTTTTTACTTGAAATGAAGAAGAAGAAGAAGAATAAGAAGAAGAAGAAGAAGAAGAAGAAGAAGAAATGCTTGTCTTGTTAGCGGAAGTTGAATGTACAGCTAAGCAAAAAAACCTAATCTTATTCTCGATAATCTCAAATCAGATTATGTCACTCCAAACGAAACTTCCTGTGAAATATATAACAATTGTGGGTGACAATGTAATAGAATTAGATTCGTGAACTTCACAGCATTTTCTTTATCTGTTTTATTGACTCCTATATCTATTTGTCACAGCATCGATCATTACATGTATAACAAATGCTCATAAAATGGGTTATTACTAATTGTTGTACCGAGATTAAAACAATACAGTGCTAGTCAATACCTGATCAGCTTGGTTCAAATAGGAGATGTTCCACTGCATCATTGTAATTTATAAGGTGCCGTGTATCGTGGATGAATTGGAGAATTGGTTTGTATGTCATATGTTCTCACAACGGTATACTGTGACGTGACCATGTTGTTTGTGGACTAATTGGTATACAGTAGTAACATATAATGTGCTGTGTGTATGTAGCAATCCAGACATTGTTAATTTCATTTGGAAACCACTAGATGTTTCTCCAATGATCTTTTAGTAGACAGTCGATATAACTGGTGGAATCAAACATTGATGATCGTGATAATGAATAGCAGTAATTTCAAATACTTGCATAATTATACTTTGTCATGTCTCAAATTACATGTTTAAGCACTAGAGACAAGGAAATGGTTGAATATGGAATCAAACAACGTATTCAACTCCGGTATGTAAATATGGCACTGCACTCTCTGCTTATTTTGTCAACAGTAAGATGATATAAACAAGGTCATGGGAATGAATAAATCTAGCACTAAGGAAAACTCGTAATTGGGTATGGCCTGGCAAACAACATCATGGATGCAATGAAATAGTGTGACCAAGTTATGTCAATCTGAGAGAATACTGTGTTACAATAGGGTAGTCGGACATGGGAAATGTCTCAATCATATAGTATTCCTTGTGCGATTCGTTTGTGCATATGTATGCTTCAAATATGATTCATGTGCATGTATACACTACTAGTAACTAGCTTATATTATACCATCGTAAACTTTGCGCCGTTTTTTCTGAATATTTGCTGAACATAATTATGTATTAGCGATAAATTGATAAAATTCTTTGCCCAAGGGAAGGTCGGTCGTCAATGCATGTATGATAAATTGAGTGTTTCTGAAACAGTATGACCCAATTAGATAATGCAATTAATTAGGTTTTGGTATCGTAGGTTTGAATCAATGCTGAGCACGTACATTATTAATCCTATCTCTAACAGACAATAAGACTCGTTGTTACCAACATAATTTGATATTTATTTTATCGAGCAACCAGAGCTGTATTTCATAGTGGTGCTTCATGGAGACAGTATTCTAACACAATTGCACCCGATGGAGTGATAAAGTGCTGTCAAATGCAGTTGGTCACGCAATAACATATTCCAATACTGAGTACTTATTATGACAGTAATAAAACAGAAGTTCCTCTAAACAAGTTAATTAATTTGATCAACGGCTTTTATCATTGCTACTCATATAGTCATATAACTACCTTGTACCAAATCGTAGTGTATGCAATGGCGAGTTTCATATTCATTAGTTATTTCAACAACATGGTGTTTCTAATTAAATTGCTTTCAAGTTTCAGTCATATCAAAGGAAACTCTTCCATTTCGCCATAAAACAAATCTATTTGCGGCACAGTGTAAATAATTGAATTACATTTGATAGTTTCTCCACATTTTCTAGATTTGTTTATGAGATATCTTTGTCACAGAAAATAATTTAAGGCATTTGGGTATCAGACAAAATTGTGGCATTTTGTTGGAAACTGTTTATTTATTAGCTGTGGGTATAATACTAGGTAGGTATTGAACCAAAATAGAATGTATCAAACATAGATACACATTTACATCGAACACATAGTGTGCATTTGATGTTAATTTGGATTTGGACGAAATATAATTCATGTATGTGTACTTATAATTTTTTAATACAAAAGATTGGCCAAGTTACGGTCAACAGACCAGTTCTTGTTTATATCACCACTACTCATGGTGTCTCACATTGTAATATAACATATGTATAACATAAATAAAGCAACCAGACTGTGGACGATAAACTCAGATCCAATTGATGATTGACCTACTCCAGCGAAGCATTATCAACATAAAGTTGACGATAAAGAAATAAACATATGCCTGGGTTTCGTCTAAGACGTATTCAGTATGATTTGTGATAAATACCGACGTGTGGACTAACCCCAGACTTGTTATTTATTAGCGATAGTTCTGATAACGACATCAAACAATCATTTAAGGTTTACCAACTGTCACAATTAACTGCATTCAGTCATATCAAAGGAAACTTTTCCATTTCGCCATAAAACAAAACTGTTTGCAACACAGTGTAAGTAATTGAATTATATTCGATAGTTTCTCTAAAATTTCTGAATTTGTTATGAGCTATCTTTGTCACAGAAAATAATATAAGGCATTTGAGCCGGTATCAGACAAAATTGTGACATTTTGTTGGAAACTGTTTATTTATTAGCTGCGGGTATAATACTAGGTATGTATTGAACCAATGTAGAATGTGTCAAACATGGATACACATTTACATCGAACACATAGTGTGCATTTGATGTTAATTTAGATTTGGACGAAATATAATTCATGTATGTGTACTTATAATTTTTTAATACAATGGATTGCTAAAGTTACGGTCAACAGACCAGTTTGTGTTTATATCACCATTACTCATGGTGTCTGACATTGTAATATAACATATGTATAACATAAATAAAGCAACCAGACTGTGGACGATGAACTCAGATCCAATTTATGATTGACCTACTCCAGCGAAGCATTATCAACATAAAGTTGACGATAAAGAAATAAACATATGTCTGGGTGTCTTCTTAGACGTATTCAGTATGATTTGTGATATATACCGACGTGTGGACTAACCCAAGACAGATTATTTATTAAGAATAGTTCTGATAGCGACATCCAACAATCATTTAAGGTTTACCAACTGTCACAGTTAAGTGTTGACAGCAGCTAGATGGAATCAGAACATTGATACTAGATATAACACAAATGTTATTCCGTAGACAAATTACACACTTTATACATTCCCCTATCGGTAATTGTAAAATGACGTAGTAAAGTGCATGCTGAACACAAATAAATTTTAAAGGCCTCTTGTCGTTTTTATATGATGCATTTTTCGGCGGGAATTCGGACTTTTAATTTTGGGGGTTGGGCTTATGTGTGGGCATAGCTCAGTGTAGTTGGTGTTACTGATTTCTGTGTTCGGCTGGTTAAGTTGATTGCTGCCTTCCGTGTCCGATTTCCTCATACCATTTTTATGACTAACACTCTGTGATAGCAACAGTGTAGTAATGGAAAAGTGTCTGCCGCCTTACCTACCATGGGGAGCGGTGGCCTAGAGGTAGGGCGCGCGCTTCGGGATCGAGAGGTCCTGGGTTCGATCCCCCTGGTTAATTTCTCTGAGCAAGACCCACAGCTCCACTCCACCATGGTGTAAAATGGTACCTGTGAGGGCAGTGTCTTTTCCTGGGCGCCACAAATCGATGTTGGCTGCAACACCACAGGAGAGAAATAGTATCCACAGGGAGACACGAGTGTAGGTTTCCATATGTAGCCCAATGACCAGGGGAAGTTGAAATGTCAAAGGATGCTTGAGCGGCCTAACAGCTAAAAAGAGCCCTAGAAAATTGGTAACTTAGTATCTGTTTATATTTTATAATATTTGAATGCACTACTATACAAAGATCCTCACAATCCCGCAAAAACTCATGATTATGTTATTGTACCGTATACCAGACATGGTTCATAAGGTCATTTACTTCATATTCCAAATGGCTCCCTGGTGTAGTTACATTAACAACACAATGAACATATTGTATATTGCTCGATAAACTGACACGAGTATTTCCATTTAATAATTAACTTATTGTACGGAACAGCATTCGGGTGTTTTACAACCAAACAATTAATCCCAACCGGACCCTGTATAAAACGATACCTAAACAAAATCACATGCATGAAGATATAAATAACCATACTTTTAATGCATTACATTTCGCTACACGGGATTATGAAAAATGAGTCGAATAAGATATTCGTTCTCTGCTACATTTGGTTTTAATTACGAATTGAAAACAAATGCATCCAAAGCACATAATGCTGAAATAATAGGTACAATAGTTGTACTTGAACGTATATATGTTTACTGAGTCAAGCAAGATATGGGGAAATTTGACAGGGAATGGAGCACTCAACCTAACCAGCCGAGCGCAGAAAAAAGTAACTACACGACATTTCACATTTACACGGAGCAATTCCGCACATAACTTAACGAAACAATTAAAAGCACAAATCACCGCTATAAAAGAGTAGCATGACCTAGTTTCACAAAGTAATACGAGACAACGCATGGTGACCCACAAGAGACCAAATGAAGCTGCAACTTGACCTAGTTACAAAAGTATACCAAACCCTATGCCCAAAACCAGCGTAGTTCTACTTGTTCATATCAAAAGGCATTCGTTTTTGCTTTGCAAGAACGGACTATATCCCTATTCACCTTGAAGTACAACAACAATCATTTTCATTCGTTCCGATAGTTCTTTATAATAAACATATTTGTCGAATGCGTGCATAAAACATGTTCCTTGCAGTATGTTGATAAAAGACAATGATTGAGCAACCCAATACAAGAGTGGGTAACAAAAAGACATAGATATAAAACTAGCTGAATTCATCACACCATTGTGTTTTATGACACATTGACATATTGCACAAAGCTTGACGTATCCACTAGAACTCATACTTTCTGACAAATAGAATATTATATGTGAACAAAATAACAATAAAACATGAAGCAAGGTAGGTCTCAATAACATACGAGACCCAATGTGAGGCTGTGGAGAAACAAATACATACTCGACATCGAAAAACTGTATTACACTGTGTATAATAAAACGTATATTTTGTATTACAATGTACCATTTCCTCCATTCTCCTAATTTGATTAATATTTGTTGGGGGTTGGGGGTTTTTCGGGTTTGTCATGTTGCCCATTTATTAGTACCCGACATTGGTGGGAGAGGGTGGGGGAACCATCCCTCTACCACCTTACAAATATGCATAGATTATACATGTATATAATAAACAGTTAAAACATACATATATTCGAAAATAGCTTATAGTTTTCACCAATATAGTTGTAAACAGATATTATGTTGTTTTATGACGATGTGTTAAAAAATCAATATAGAATAATAACAACAATGCAACACTAGTGTTTCAATGAAATGAAATAAAATATTCACTGCATGCTTGTTATGTGATCTAGGAAGTGTCTAATTAATGTGACAATGTGTATGTATGTGATATATTTGTACCGTTTATCTCAATCAGATTCGCACTATCATAACGAATTGAAATATAAACACATCATTTGCGGCCATATATCCATTGTTCAAAATTGTTCGGGTTAATATTCGGTGTTCATTCCATTGGTGTCTTGCACCATCCTGGCGACCAAGCATAACCGAAATATTTAGGATTGGCGTCAGGGCTGTTTGCTGGATATTTTGGCGGCACTAATTGCTCATGGTACTCTGAGAGTCTTTTCAGTAATGCTTCAACCACATCTGGCATATCATCTGCTAAATTGTAGTACTCGTTAGGGTCGTCTGCAAAATAAATAAATTCAATTACATTTTGAATATTTTAAGAAATGTCTTTGTTTTGTTATAAAACATAATGAGGAAATTGGACAGGTGAGGCAGCACTCAATTTTACTAGCCCAGTACAAAAACAGTTACATCACAACACAACTACACGGAACAATGTCCGCACCCAACCCAAAGAAAAGATTAAAAGCCCAAGTCCTCGCCGCAAAAATGATCCCAAGTGACCAAATGGTGTTTTGTATATATCATAATATCATCCCAGAACTTTGTTTAAGGATTAACTGTATACTGTTGTTGGTACGCATCTTATGAATGTTATTATCGATTTAACAACAGTTGACAAGCGAATGCAGCCACAATGCATAACGATACTGTTGTTTTGCAATAGTTGTGATAGCCGTGTTATCAAATACATCATTTCGATAAACTGTTTCGCTTTTCAAGATTCTAGTTCAACCACTGGTGCACACAATAAACCTATAATAAAGATACCAACAAAATGACCAGGTAAGGAATCACTGATCAGAAACAGTCGACACACACAAACAGGAACACCCGTGTAAATAAAATAACGCAAAGAGCACAAACAGTTTGTACAATTACAATTAATACCAAACACAAAACCGAACGAGACAATGAAACTAAACAAATGAAAGACATTGTCTAAAAAGTCCTACAATTAAGTAACACTGCAACAGTTACTGCTTCGCAAGCTGTTTGGATCACTTCACATACATATAAGTTGCAGATGATCCATATAAGATCAATAAAGACAATAGCCATAAAGTCTTGTTGACACAATCCCTAGACGTCATTAATCAATGGTATATGGCGAGTTGTTGTAATACTAAATATTGCACATATTTCAACATTATTTAATTACATGATGCGACTTTAAATGGAAGAACAAATAAACAAGGCATGTACCTGCTGGTAACTAAAATTAAAGTAAAAGCAATATGAGTAAATCGGACAGGGATGACAGCAATCAACTTAACCAGCAGAGCACAGAAACCAGTAGCATCACAATACAAATACACGAAGCAATATCCACACACAATCCAAACAAATGATTAAAAGCCGCAAAAATGCCCCACTTTCACAAAGAAATATGCTGTATATTGTACCGGCCGTTCTAAGAAAATATATATAAAAAGGGATATTAATTTAAACTTAGTACGAGGGTCATTCAATAAATTCGTGGACTGGACTCGTCATTTAATACACATTGACACAGAGAGTAAATAATTACATCATACTAAACTACAGCCTTTCTGACACAAGTGCAGAACATTTTGCACGAAACGACGCATTTTTAAAGAAAATATGGCTAAAAAAATATCACCTTTCCGCAACCACCACACAATGTAAATATATTCTGTCGTCAGCGGCGTTATTGACGTTTTGTTATTTCTCAAATGGTAAACCCGAAATTGAAGTATGCCATTAATATCGAATTAAACACAAATGTTTAAGTTGTATATTATTAAATAGATCTACCATAACATTTTATGTATTCAAAGTTAAGAATAAGCTGGACTTAATGGTTCTAGATAAATTGAAACGCATCGCACATTTTGACTGGCGTTCCCTCAAACGTCCTTATATCTTTAAATTTCGTTCGAACCCTGTATCAATTTTAATACCATGCTGCTCCTAAGAAATTTGATTTTGTCACTAAAACACAGGGACACTGAATACTGCATGCTTTCCGTTTGCTCTCATTCGCGGCTTATTTGTGTTTGTTGTGTATTTCCCAGACAAGTGCACAATTTGATAGTTGCGTGAATTTCCTGGCGTATATTCATCGGTATTTTGACATAACTGAAAACGTGATAGGCATAGATCAAATACTTCTCAATTCCAACTCTAACGTCCAAACAATTTAATAATTTCACAAAATATTATGATAATATCTTGCAATAATCTGGCAAACATATGGAAATGTAAATTAAATTATTCGGAATTTATAACTAGTTGAACGAGTAAAAAGGGTACGTAACGTCTGTCGGGGGTGGTAGCGCGTTACTATGGTAATACAACGGCTCATGACATGTTACTGTGTTGCATAATCAAAGAAAAATTTGTATCTACGGTAGGTTATAGATAAATGTTTATAATTATATGAGAAATTATTATTTAAATATGAATATGATAAAATGAGAACGATTGTCTACGAATATATTGAATGACCCTCGTATGTGTATGGAAAGCGTACCTCTAATGTTAAACAGTTTATAATATGACTCGTTCCCGGCTTTCATTCTGTCTTCCAGTGTTGATGTATCCAGTGTATGTTCCTCGTGGTATTCCTGGTAAGGTGGGTACCAACCATTAAATATACCGACATCTCCAATAAGTAGCTTGAAGTCACCAACCCTGGAGAAAATTATTTTAAATTGAAGTTGAAACAATTGTTCAATATTAAAGGAATTATTGTGATTTAAGTATTTTGGGTGTAACATAGGATGCACACCGTTTGTTATTATGTTTATTGCATGATTTGTGTCAGTGAGCGTTTCATTTACTAGATTACTGCATTTACTGATTACACATGTTGATGATTTATACCACAGGATCTTGCAAGTCAATAACTTAATAAGTAAATAAATTACACCACACTCACACACTACACTCAGGGACAAAAGAAACGCAAAACTTTTTCGGGGGTCATAATTTGTAAAATGATACATGGGTTTCAACCTTAACATCTCAGCACTTTTCTACATAAGTAAATGGGTTTTTACCGGATTTTACCAGTTTATGGTTAAACCCATGTTTTGCTCATGGAGCACGTGCGAAATTGCAAAGCGGAACATTTTTATTGCCGAATGACAGTATATCCATAACACTTATAAAAACTCATCAAATAAAAATATATAAAATAAGTTAAACATGCCATGTTTGCCTGCACACACAAGGTCTGAAGCAGTCGGACTGCTCCAAATGGGTTCGAGTCCTTCTGGTGTTGTCGGCAAATTTCATAACCGTCCTTCAACCATAACATGGCTACATGAACGATACCAGGCATTTGGAACGATTTAGGGCCGCAAACACACAGAGAAACCAAGGAAAACCACTCGACGACAAGACGGGACCATACGCATGCTATATCACAGGAACCGCTTCCGACAAGCCAGAATTACACCTATGATACATAGGAGCCCATGGGTAGGCAAAAAGACAACTTGTTTGAAAAAATAAAGTTCCTTTTTAAAATTATCGCACGTTCATTTTGATTCATTTTCTTTACATTTTACATTCAAGACGACAACGATACACTTCGAAGTCGTCTATGTTTAGCCAATAAACGTCACACCTCTTAAAACAGTATCATAAACACTAACTAAATTCATCTATCATTAACTGTAACATATGTAAAAAAACCTGTTTCCTAGTGCATTTTTCCAACACCATACATGTACAGTTTCGTAGTTCGCAATTATAAGGTAATAAACAATAATTCATCATAACAATGATCTGAAACTTCGTCTATGTTTTTCTTGGCGTTACAGCACGTGAGATGCCTTAATTCGTGAGTGAAACATTATCCCACAACTATGCATCACACATATTGTATAGTGTATATTTAAAGTGCATTTGTGTTGGTGGTGCTTACACAAAATAATGAATGTGACAAATATGTGAATTTGCAATGTTGGAATGTTAGATTAAAACCAACGTAAAAATATTTTTTAATTACAGAAATGAATGAAATTTTGCAGTATGCCTCATTGATATTGCACAAATGATTGTGTAAAATTTCAGTGAATTTGAAAAAAATAATAACTTTGAAAAATACCATTATATGTGTTTTGCGTTTCTTTTGTCCCTGAGTGTATGTATGGGTCCAGTGGGGACAATTTATTTACAGATTTATTTATTGAATTGCATGTTCCTGTAGTTATACACGCAAGCAATTTATGACAATGGTGTAGTGATATTGCAAGCAACGTATTTAAAATATTTTTTTTTGCAGATGCGATATGTTTTGTTTTATCTGCTTGCAACCACGGTTGCATAATGTACACTACACGAAGGGGGACAACTCCGTTAGAATTACTAGTAATTTGTTTTTTAGTTTCCGCTCATGCATTGCTTTCATTCTTATTCACGAAAGTAAGAATGGGACAAAGGACTCATTTATTCTATTAATATTAGTTGGTTAACTGTAAACCACCTTCAACTGTGGTATAGCCAGGATCGAAACTTGGTCGTGTCTTAAAACAGAATTATCTAATAAATGCACCAGTCAGTCAATTGACACCCCGACACAAAGTCATGGGAAGGTGGGATTGCGGAAGAATAATTACGACGGTTTACCTTTCGGATGTCTGTTGCTCCACACCCCAAAATACTGTGATATACAGCTAAGATTATATTTAACTAGTTTATGACTTGGGCAATTGGTGCGGACCGTTTTCTTCTGTTAGGCCAAGTGGAGTGAGATTTATCAAGAGGTTTGATAAAAGAAAAAGTCAAAATTCCTGTATTTCCATAGATGGGGACGGGCTTCAATAATATTTGATAAGGTGTGAATCTAATTGGTACATTGTACGACGTACTAGTACCTGATTCCCGCGTGACCAGTTGTTCCATCTGTTACATCATCATCGAGGTTATAGATAAATTCTGTCCTTCCACTTTCTCCATCTGTACTGATTGCATCCCATAATGATATACCATCTAAAGTTGGATCTGCTGAATAAAGTACATTAGAAAATTAATTAGTCGCTCCTAACACATAGGTCTACTGGCGATGTACGCCTGATCCCATGATTATAAACATTTCTCGTTTTCATGCTCAAACTCCATACTCGATGCTCCAACTTAAAAAACAGTTTTTTATAGAATTTTGCATCAAAACCAACACCAACTTGTAATAAATGATCTTATTAAGAAAATGAACCCCCATTTCATATGTTTCCATTTTATAATAAAGAGTTTACAGCAGTTATTGTATATAAGAAGTACTCAAATTGGAGTAGCAAGTATGAGTTGGAGCATGGAGTACATACTCCAATGCTTATAATCACCGGGCCTGATTTTATCAATGGGCATCGGGAAAAGGATCATCGTTGTCTATGTAAGCTTCTCGGAGATCATTAGAAATTTTGTGAAATCCCTTTTCCGGATACCTCCCAAAGAGCATTTATTTTAATCGGGAGGACATCGCTGAGGCAAAAGTTCTGAGTGGTACTTAGGCTTTAGGTACTTTGATATAACCACGCCTTTATACACTACACTGGCTGTAAATATGCCTTTCTTTAGGTATTTTGATATAACCACGCCTTTATACACTACACTGGCTGTAAATATGCCTTTCTTTAGGTATTTTGATATAACCACGCCTTTATACACTACACTGGCTGTAAATATGCCTTTCTTTAGGCATTTTGATATAACCACGCCTTTATACACAACACTGGCTGTAAATATGCCGCACTGGACTTATCACAAAAGGCGTATTCGACTGGAAAACCTGGGCTTTTGATCAACAACTAAGTTACCTTCAACCAACCATTAAATTAATTTGACCATTCCGCTAACCACAAAAAAGGCTGGTAGAAAAGCATTATGTCTGTTCATCTTGAAAAAGTTGTTGATTATATTATTTCAAATAGACATTTAGTTTAAAGTCAACAAATCAAGTTTTAGTTGGTATATATTATTTGTATTCCATTGCAAAAGAAAATTAACGGATCGTATTCTATGTCCGGAACGTTGGTTTACTCTCTTTTTTCACTACGAGATGCAAAGGTATTTAAGGGATGTAATTGTTTCTATACCTAGCCACAACAAGACATCGGCTTGATATTGATTGATAAAGACAATTGAGGTTATTAAGTTTCGGTAGCCAGGTGTGTTGTCATACCTGAATCTAATCCAGCAGCAGATAATATCGTAGGAGACCAATCGACAGCGTGCACCAGACTGAAACAATAGTTTAAAGATGTTTCTCGGGTAAATATTATCGCATAATGATACTATGAAACCTAAACAATTATATCACAACAAAGCAAAGTTCAACATCCCCAAATTTTCACTCATTCATGAGATAAAAGAACAGGTTTTGAAACTTCTCTGTTAGCCCCTACATGAATATATCATTGAACGCGTAAATTTGGCCAGAAAATGGTTATAATATCACGTAAAAACTGTAGTTTGTGATACAACTTTCTAGGCTTGTAAAATACACAAAATTGATATAAAAAATGTATTTATTAAGGGTCCATTGGCCATTTGTAACACCACTTTTCAAGAAAATGCCAAATATGTGAACATACATTGTATTAACTTAAACACAGAAATACTAGGACATGGTTTATTTTCAAACGTTCACAACAATGTTAATTAATGTAGTTCATTAACTTAAGGTAATGGGTTATGTCATAATATAGTTTAAGGATCTGAGTATTATGATATAACTTAACAATGACATTAATGCATGTTTTCAAGTAAGTTAATATGAAATTATCATAATTATAAACCGTTCTTCATTGTCATGTCTCTTGCATCTGACAAAAGCTATTTGCTACAAAATATTATTGGGGAACTTTTGGAATGCAGTGCAAAGTTTTTTTAAGGCGGGAAAAAATAATTGTTGAACGGGAGAAATATAGTAAGGTTTTTGTATTTGGTAATCAATTGATGCAGCCTTGGAGCTAACAATTAGCAATGTAACTGAGCTAGGGAGTTGGTAACAAAACTAATTAAATATATCGTGGGAAAATTAATTACTAGTGGGGAGCGGTGGCCTAGAGGTAGGGCGCGCGCTTCGGGATCGAGAGGTCCCGGGTTCGATCCCCCTCTGGACCACTGGTCAAAATCTCTGAGCAAGACCCACAGCTCCACTCTACCATGGTGTAAAATGGTACCTGTGAGGGCAGTGTCTATTCCTGGGCGCCGCAGATCGATGTTGGCTGCCACACCACAGGAGAGAAATAGTCTCCCCAGGGAGACACGAGTGTAGGTTTCAATATGTAGCCCAATGACCAGGGGAGTTAAAATGTCAAAGGGTGCTTGAGCGGCCTAACAGCTGAAAAGAGCCCTAGAAAATTGGTAACTTAACTTAACTTAACTATGATTCACTCGGTACGGATATATTCAATTTTAATATTAACAATATTCACTGACATTTGATATTAAAAGTATGAGTTGTCTGATGATGAAGCATGTATGTTAGAAATCTACATACCCATCAAATGTATATCCAACCTTCTCAAGACGGGAACCAGACACAAATGCGACTCCTCTGGTTCCTCCCTCCCAGATGGTATGCTTTGAACCACGCAAAGGCCAGTTGTTACCACCCTGCACCACCATTCCACCATTCTGAAATAATATATAGTGTTATAGCTTGGCCAATTCGACATGAGTCTGACCTTTTGCTTAGCATAATTTAACAGTTGATATATTGTCTACGTTTATAACACCGATTGTATGTTTTCATAATCGGGGAGTATCACGAAGACGCTCGAGATGTAATACAAACACAAATTTGAAATACCGATATCGCACGATTTGCTTGCGGAAATTGATATATTCACAGCAAGAACCTTGTAATATATTCTTGCATAAAGGTCAGGCTCAGGTCAATATAGCCAAACTATAGTATTGCCACATATTCCCCGTGTATTATTTTTATTATACATGCATGGGAAAATATCATAAATATCGGACAAGGAAGGAATCACTCGACTAAAAAAATCTGCCCGCAGAAATCAGAAACGGCAAAATTACAGGACACAGTGTGCAACTCATAACTGAGTGAGACAATAAACTTATTAGCACTGCATTAACACCATTGTAGTACATAAAACATTTACAATTTGAGGTATTCTATATGGTTTAATATTATATCGTGATCTTGTAGCAAAGAAGATATTTAACTTGCGTTTCCATTAGAAGGATTCTTAATCCGAACATTTTAGTCAATGTCATCACAAAAAACAATGGATTTCAGAAATGCACATAAAAAATGTTCTAATATGCGTGTATACCTTTGAATTCAGGCAACAATTTGATATAATATGCAAAGAACATCATGTACGATTAGGGTGTTAGCAAACAAGGTAAAGTTTACTCACATCTGGCGTGAAGAAAAATACAGTGTTCTCATACAGGCCCTTTTGTTTCAATGCTTCCACTACACGTCCGATGGAGGAATCCATTGCCGTAACCATACCTAAGAAGTTCCAGTAAAGAGCTATAACATGCTCCAGAATAACGCCCAAATATACTACATTTGTAGTTAACATGGGCATTAGGCAACAATACTCGCGACATGATAAGAGAACAATTCAAGTACAAAGCATCCAAATGGGTAAAATGATATTAAGAACAAGTATACTTCTATCGACAGTTCATTGTGTAAATAGTATGAAATAAAATTGTCATTTCAAATTAGTAAATCAATCTATAACCAAATGATCAGACGCTACATGTAGCTCGAGACCTTGAAGATTGCTGGTTCCATCCATTCCAGACCGTGCCATACCAAACTCTTGAAGGTGGTTCACATACTCAGTTATAGACCGATGTCCCAGTGACATAGGTCATGGGAATGTGGCTACACAATCTGCTTCTTCACACAACTAACAACTGACATTAGGCCAGTTGTTAAGCAATATCCTTTAAATCAATTTAAACTGATAATTATAATCACATTGCCCAATGGATTAATTTGTAAACCTTCGTCAAGCAACCTTCGGGTTGATCGCAGCTGTCGGGTAATGTCAATTATATTCAACGAGCCTATAAACTAGGGGCCTGTTTCACACAACCTTGTAAGTTAAAATTAAGACTTAGACTTTATATTGCAAAATCTTCTATTCGCTCTCAACTTTTTATTAACATTTCAATTTTGATAAAAAAAATAGGTATACATGTGCAGTGGGTAACAACAAATAGACAGATTAAATTTCACATGATTAAAACTAATTTCAAAGAAATGCCAGTGATTATTAATAATGACATTTAAGTCTAAGTCTGAGTTTTAGACTTACAACGTTGGTGAATAAGGCCTCTGAGCATAAATGAACACACCTACCACAAAAGGTTTTCCTAGAGGGAGTGTCGACGTCCGGATATAGTGCTTCATATTGCGGTGGAACCTTTTGAAGAAACAAAATGCGATATATTAGTGAAGTGTTTTGCAATGGTTACATGTAATACAATGTAATTACTCATTCATTGGTATAAATTTAACACATGTATTGGGTAAGAATGCGTTTATTTGCCAAAGAATATGGAAACTTTTAAACGATATTTGGAAGAACGTTGTACTAAATATACGAGTAAATCTAAGATCAATGTGCAGTGCTTTACTATTTAGTAACATTTTATGTATTGTTAGATAGTCCATTTCTCTTTTTCCGGCAGTTGTGTAAGTGTTTCCATAAGTCTATGATGCCTTACCTGCACATCCAAGTAGGTAAAAACTATAAAGCACGAATGAGTTTCGATCTACAACAATCTTCGAGGCGTGACTAGTAAAGACTTATAGTATTCTATCTCTATAGAGGTCACGCCTCGATGATTGTTGTAAATCTATACTTACTATAATAATAAAATCCATACATTATACATACCATGAGTGGTTCGTGTACACTTTGGTACGGTAGGTAAAGAAACAATGGCTGACTATTGTTGTGATTGTCAATGATACGTTCTACTCTGTCGCTGTACAAATCCTGCAACACACAGGAGACTGATATATAGTTAAATTAGATACTGCACATGCAGAGACGGGATATGAGGAGACCAGACAGAGAAGGCAACACTCAACCTAGCCAACCGAGCACAGAAAACAGTAAAATCACAACACAAAGTCATACAGAAACCTGCAGCGGTGTCTAGCCACATGTACCCCCACATGATATAGTCTGAGAAAGTACCAAAAGTACCTCTAGAAAGGATAATTCAAGTCATGTGGGCATTGCGCAGTGTAGTTGTGATACGCTGATATTGATTTCTGCGCTCGGGTGGTTGGGTGAATGAGTTGAGTGCTGCCTTCCCTGTCCGATTGCCTCATACCTTTTTTAAGAAAGAATGTTCTTAAAATGAATTTGATAGTCCATGGGAATCTTTTTAAAGAAGACTCGATACGATAGAAATCAAAGCGCTGTAAGCGCTGAAGGTCTGGGGCTAAACTTTGTAAGCTTGGGAAGAAGTTTAGTGACTAAACTGAAGTATATGTAAACGGATCCACGCTCTTTTTCTTCCAGCTGCAGTGTACAGTTATGTTGACCGTACAAAGTTGAAGATTTAATCTATTGGCCATTCTTAACTTGCCTATCTAGTTTAAGTACTAGTAAACAAGAGATGTCAGAATGACATTTATGCCTCCCACTACCCACATACATGCACAGTAACATATAATGTGACAATGGAACAACATGTAGTATTACCTTGCTAATGTTTTGGCAAACAATTTCTTAAAGATTTTGAAACTTATGGCCGAAAACGACTTTATAATACTGAAGTATGTTAAATTAAAGAGATTTTAAAAAAATGATGGGTGCGACTTATACAGAGTATCAACTCATGTATGGGCAATCGCGGTATTTTGGTAATTTGTTTCAAGAAGTGCGACTTATGTATGGGGCATTACGGTATCAAAAAAAATAACGCAAAATGAAATAACAATATTTAAAATATGTTTATATAAATACCAAATATAATGTCTTCAAAAAATGTCTCAGAAAAAAGTTTCTTCTTACTGTCTCCGTAAACATTCGTATCTTTTCGGCATAAGACCGTCAAGTGAGGAACTTATTCTCGCATGAATATGTAAACAATAGAATCTATGTCCTAGTCAATGTTTAGCAATTTTGCTTCAGTAATATTTCTTTTACACTTTTTTATGAAACTGTAATGTTAAATAGTGATGTTCTGCATTTTTAAAGGCGTGTTAGTGAGATCCGCGAAAAACTACTTTTATATTGCGCATGAAAGTGGTAATTGGGAGTTTTGGGATTTTGGAAGGTCAATTCTAGTAGGCTGAGAAATTGGTATCATAACTATGGCCTTGGGGCTTCGCCCCAGGCCAACAAGCTGTTTCAACTTCAGTTTAGTCAGCATGACAAATTTTGATTTTCTTGAAAAATGCGCATAAAAAGTGCTTCGGCTGCATATTTCAAATATTTCAAGCCTTATATGTATGTACACGTACATGTACTTACAACCTTCGCGCTCTTAGCCAGCGAATTGCCATTGTATTTAAACAAACACCGTCAGTTAATATCAAAGTAAACCGTCGTAACAAAACAAAACTTTAATCAATTTGCATCACTACAACACGTATAAGACAACTTACTGTTGAATACTTGCCAGTCTCATCCCTAACAACTGTATAGTCATCGTGGAAATCAAGATAACCATCTGCAAATAAATAGACCATGCATATAGGTATAGCTTGGCTATATTGACCTGATTCTGACCTTTAGGCAAGAATATATCACAAAGTTCTTGTTTTGAATATATCAATTTCCGCAAGCAAATCGTGCAATATCGGTATTTCAAATTTGTGTTTGTATTACCTTTCGAGCGTCTTCGTGATACTCCCCGATTATGAAAGCATACAATCGGTGTTGCAAACGTAGGCAATATATCAACTGTTAAATTATGTTAATCAAAAGGTCAGGCTCGTGACAAATTGGCCAAGCTATAAAATGTACAAGATCAAACCAACTAAAACTGGTATTTGTAACATTTCCTGATGCATGTTTCATTTTTTACGTCAAGTACTTTAAATTAGATGTAAACATTTATCTCAGTAATTGTACCTCTGCTTTAACATACAATCAGTGTCTTGTTTGCTAACCTTACAATGACTAAACATAACCCATTGGGGACGACTACACCAGGAATTCAGACTGTGCTTTAAATTTATTGGTCCTCAGTCAGAACAGAATGATAACACACACACAGCCCCAGTGTAATAAATGACAGTAGACAAAAGAACCACGTCGCACATAGTCTCGCAGAAACGGTGGCATGGCCTAGTCATCCATACAAGAGTCAGACACAGAACGCAAGTTATGGACTACACTTGATCTAATGAAGAATATTTACGACGCATATTCTAGTCAACTTACCGTTTTCATGCGTGAAATAATCAGATCTACTATTGTAGTACCCATAGAACGAGTCAAACCCTCGATACGTTGGTGAACATTCCCAACTACAAAATCCTAGATGCCATCTGAAATATAGTTTAAAGATAGATTGTTATTACTCAAAAGAGTTAAAGAGTAAAAGAGGTTAGTTCCCAATCTGGTACTGTATTAGGCTTGATGGGGTGAGTCATGCTAAAAGGTGAAAATGCACCTACTTTATAAAAAGGACTACATAAAGTAGGCCTTTTAATCTTAATTTCTGACAGTAATAAAATTGAATTATTCGTTTTTTTAAGAATTACTTTATTCAATTCCAATTTCGGTCAAACAGTCTTGGTCAAATGTTCCCGATTTTTTCTTTTCCTGTGCCGTTTCATTTCCCATTCAAGTAAACACATTTGTACAAACGCTTTGCTAAAGTATACGTACTTTCCCACAATGTGTGTGGCATATCCTGCTGCCTTTAGATGCTGAGGCAGAAATGTCAGGTTTAGGGGTGAGCAAACATCTTGTGAATTATTGATCGTCCTGTGCTGAAAGAAGAAGATACCTCAGCGGAATATATACAGTAACTGTTCTTATTAGCCAAATTAGATGGTGCTAAGTGCCACTTGGCGTTCGATATATGCAAACCATATAATACTGTAGCGCGAAGACAATCAAAAGTCAAACAAAAACATAAAAGATAGCCAGACAAAGAACGAACCTTCCATTCATGTATCCCAAAAAATTATATTTTAAACAAAAATGTAATGAAGAGTTCGGACAGGGAAGACAGCAAACACCTTAAGCAGCCGAGCACAGAAAACAGTACCATCACAAAACAACCATCCACTCAACCCAAAAATGATTAAACGCCCAAATCCACGCCACACAAACGTAGGATGACCAAATTCCACAAGAAAATAACAAAAGCTTTTATACTAACCCCGCACTGAATGATGCACTGTGGACTTTGAATCTCGTGCGTAATTAGTCATATATTAATTGTAGAAATATGTAATTATGAATGTATAGGACGTGTCCGTTGACCTTACGATTTATATCGAATTACTTACCTGTAATCCGACTTTAAAGGGGTACACTCCTGTCATAAATGCGTGTCTTGATCTGTCGATGTAGAAAGAGCATTTGAGCATTACAAGAATTGTAATTTACGAACGAAAGATGAAACGCATGTAAAAACTGAAGTTGATGATGAAACATTGCCATTCTTGACTCACGAATTTAAATTCCATAGAACCATTAACAATGTTCAAGCCGCTCTGTACAACAAGGCGCAACTGCAAAAGAACTACACGGATGTGATTTTGGTAGCAAAACACTTAAGCTATGTACAGCTTCGGCAAATGATCTCGGCAGAATTTAAAGTTGATTATTGATAGCCCAATGACCAGGGGAAGTTAAAATGTCAAACGGTGCTGGAGCGGCCTAACCGCTGAAAAGAGACCTAGAAAATTGGTAATTTAACTTAACCTTGAAATAAACACTTACGGTGAACATACTGGCTGTACGTAGGAATGATTCAGGAAGACACCTTGATATAAACACTTACGGTGAACATACTGGCTGAACGTAGGAATGATTCAGAATGACACCTTGATATAAACACTTACGGTGAACATACTGGTTGAACGTAGGAATGATTCAGAATGACACCTTGATATAAACACTTACGGTGAGCATACTGGTTGTACGTAGGAATGATTGAGGATGACACCTTGATATAAACACTTACGGTGAGCATACTGGCTGTACGTAGGAATGATTCAGGATGACACCTTGGTATAAACACTTACGGTGAACATACTGGCTGTACGTAGGAATGGTTCAGGACGACACCTTGGTATAAACACTTACGGTGAACATACTGGCTGCACCTAAGAATGATTCAGGATGACACCTTGATATAAACACTTACGGTGAACATACTGGTTGTACGTAGGAATGATTCAGGATGACTCCTTGATATAAACACTTACGGTGAACATACTGGCTGTACGTAGGAATGATTCAGGATGACACCTTGATATAAACACTTACGGTGAACATACTGGTTGTACGTAGGAATGATTCAGGATGACACCTTGATATAAACACTTACGGTGAGCATACTGGTTGTACGTAGGAATGATTCAGGATGACTCCTTGATATAAACACTTACGGTGAACATACTGGCTGTACGCAGGAATGATTCAGGATGACACCTTTATATAAACACTTACGATGAACATACTGGTTGTACGTAGGAATGATTCAGGATGACACCTTGATATAAACACTTACGATGAACATACTGGTTGTACGTAGGAATGATTCAGGATGACTTTTTGGTATAAACACTTACGGTGAACATACTGGTTGTACGCAGGAATGATTCAGGATGACACCTTTATATAAACACTTACGATGAACATACTGGTTGTACGCAGGAATGATTCAGGATGACACCTTTATATAAACACTTACGATGAACATACTGGTTGTACGCAGGAATGATTCAGGATGACACCTTTATATAAACACTTACGATGAACATACTGGTTGTACGTAGGAATGATTCAGGATGACACCTTTATATAAACACTTACGATGAACATACTGGTTGTACGTAGGAATGATTCAGGATGACTTTTTGGTATAAACACTTACGGTGAACATACTGGTTGTACGTAGGAATGATTCAGGATGACACCTTTATATAAACACTTACGATGAACATACTGGTTGTACGTAGGAATGATTCAGGATGACACCTTGATATAAACACTTACGGTGAACATACTGGTTGTACGCAGGAATGATTCAGGATGACACCTTTATATAAACACTTACGATGAACATACTGGTTGTACGTAGGAATGATTCAGGATGACACCTTGATATAAACACTTACGATGAACATACTGGTTGTACGCAGGAATGATTCAGGATGACACCTTTATATAAACACTTACGATGAACATACTGGTTGTACGTAGGAATGATTCAGGATGACACCTTGATATAAACACTTACGATGAACATACTGGTTGTACGTAGGAATGATTCAGGATGACTTTTTGGTATAAACACTTACGGTGAACATACTGGTTGTACGTAGGAATGATTCAGGATGACACCTTGATATAAACACTTACGGTGAACATACTGGTTGTACGTAGGAATGATTCAGGATGACACCTTGATATAAACACTTACGGTGAACATACTGGTTGTACGTAGGAATGATTCAGAATAACTCCCTGATATGCCAGCTTGTCAATATTTGGTGTTATCATAGATGGGTTGTGAAATCCAACATCGCTCCAGCCTGAAATTAGAAAAAAAAATGTATTAACTGTCAATTGGAATACAAGTTGCAAAAATCATTAAGTTGCGTTTTAGCCCGTTTCGTTTCTTTTCGACGGAATCAAACAACAAAGGTATTATTAATACTGTAGTACCAACACAGCCAATACCACATGGAAACGGTACAAACGGTTTCCGAATATTGATATTCTAAGCAAGCCTATATATAATAACTCACAATGAATGACAAACTGTGGACTATGATTAACTTTAAATGTTCCGCCTTACGCATTTCAAAGTCAGGAATGTTTGTCCACGCGTAATTGTTTTGTAAATGTTTGTACCAATAAACACTGACATGATTCTTCGCGAAAAAAAACAATTTTATTGTGCAAAAGTTACTACTTAAATTGACATTAAGCAGGAACGATAAATGTCAGACATATCAATATAGCTGTCCGTTTTCGGTTGGTATACATCTAATACCAGTGTGTAGAACCACGTGATCAAATTATTTGAAATGAATACCGTTTTACACTCAAAACATTTGCGATATCGTCCGCTTACGGTGAGTTTTTTTCTTGATTATAGCGATCGTGCACTTTAAATGAACATATTAAACAGCCTAAAGTACATCTCATTTATGTAGGAACACTCTAGACAATTACCAAGTTTGCTCTGTCTTTAGCTGTTGTTAACTGATGCTCGACCAAATTATTACACTCGGTTGAAAAGTGCATTTGGTCGAGCAGCGATTTAAAAACGGCAAAAGATAGAGCAAACTCGGTACTTGCCGGGTATTCTTACATATACGGGATGTACTTTAGGCTATATAATATAACCATATTAAATGCACGATCGTTATAATCAAGAAAAAAACTCACCGTTAGCAGACGAAATCGCAATAGTTTTTAGTGTAAAACGGTATTCATTTGATCACGTGATTCTACACACTGAGTACTAGTATTTCAAAAAGCGCGGGAATAACAAATACGACTTTTGTACAGAATTAGAACACAGACCATGAAAAATATGTTTGGGTGGTCAACGATTGATAACATACACGTAAGACAACTATACAAAATGTACTTGATATTGTTAAATGTTGCTAGTGTTCAATAATCCTGAAACTGTCCGTATTTGTATATACATCATTTTTAGACTTGCATTGTTTGGATGCACTTAGCGCTACATAGTATTTTAATCATGTCTAAATCGTGATTGTACAGTACTTGTGAACGTGTAATTTACATGAAAATGGGCTAAATAAATAGTGTATACTAAAACGACGTGAAAGTAATTATTTATCACCGCACCACGAGTACTAGTACGTGACATGATGTGAATCCACGAAACTACCGAAAACAGAAACAAATAAACAAGTGAATGACAAGAATTAGTATCGTGCTAGAAAATACATTGTAAAACACAACATTTCTCCAGTGCACATAATGCATTTAAATGGTGTGTTGCATCAACTTCAATAGCTCATATACTTATTTAATGACACAATAAACATTCAGACATCTTGAAAGGTTACTTTGTAAGAGATGGCCTATAAATTGAAGATATGCATAATTCTAAGCTAGTAAATAAACATGAACATGAAAGAATACAAGTGTTGACATTAAGATTGGATAGATAAATAAATAATAACAACAATTTATAAATAACACGTTATAATATGTTTTGTCTACAATATAGGAACGTAATCTATTTGATTGATACGTATTTCTGGCACTTCAGGTCAAGACATTATGGTATCATGAAGGTATATGGTGTACCACGGTGACATGATGTCATTAGTCAGGTTAGATTAATGTAGTGTGATAAATGGTATTCACTAGTCTTATATTCACTGGAAACATATTTCATTTGAAGGCATTATACACCGGATCAGACTAGCTCATAACATAAAGATAGATGGAAACCGGACAGGGAAGGCAGCAAGCCTTGCTTAAACATCATTACAAAATAAAGTAGGATTTAAAAATGCGTCCGATCGCCCGATTGTATTTTAACAGTAAAAGTACGCTTAGTACATTTGGTCGAAGGAATTAGATTTTTAACTGCGCGTAAATCTATTTTTCCGAGTCATCGATAATCCCGTTATAGTGTACCCTTAAGAGAAGACATAATTGATAATTATTTTTATCAAACTCGTTCAGGAAATATTATTAAGCTCGTCAGAGGCTCGCTTATTAAAATTTCCAAAACTCGTTTAATATAAATTTATATCAATTGACAACTCGTGATAGATCCTCTATATACCTTGTCACAAAATAGTACGACAAAGATATTTGCACAGCGTGTTTTCTCTCTCTTATCATTTCGGAATCCATCTTTAAGATAATGCAGTTCAAAAAAGGATTAAATAAAAGTCACAAAACACGATGGGTCTAATACACCTTTAGGTACAAAATCGTTTGAAATTACGTTGTAGCTAGTCTAGATAATAAATGATGGCTTACCGGTTGCATAAACAACAATGAAGCTTGTTACGAAATATCGCTTAAATACTTATCAAGGTCGTAGATTTATTGTTTATTTCAGAATCTTGTCATAATAAATATATGCATATTATTATCGTGTTGTTTCATTAATCGCGCCCATGCTTTGTTATTTTACTTGCATAATCATATAATTATCATTATACTGTAAACAGGACCAATAGTAGCAGGTAAAGAATTTCTTTCTTTTTTTCTTAAGAAGAGTAAAAAAAATTTTGTGGTTTTTTTCATTTGGTTTAATAATAAGGAAATTTTTATATTATTATATACTTTAAGTACATTGGTCATTGTTTTCTCTTGATTTTTGAACTATAATTGAACTTTAACATTAAAACGCTTCTTGAATAGATTGTAAAAAAGCTTGCCACTAGAAGAAACGTATTGTACATATATTCGTATAATCGTATTATGGTGCTTTATATTTTGATTTCTGCTTTGCTTGTAAATTAATGGTTTTGTATTTGAATCATTTATATATCGCTGGCTTAGAACCAGAAGGTCGTAACTGCTACTTACGACCTTATAATACTCATAAATATTTTAAATTTGCGTCACAAGGCGCTTCTTATGAGCCTATTTTCATGAAAATCGGAAAGTGTCATGCTGACCAAAATGAAGTTTTAAAAACTTGTTTTTTCATAGGTAAAGACTAAATTTCTCTTGTTTTCTCATTATATCGATTTTGTAGTTACGACCTTTTCATTCTAAGCCAGCGATATATATGTCGTTACTGTCTTTATGTATGTGCACTTGTGATTGCAATGTGCGTGTCTGTTATCTGTGCTCGGCTGTGTAAGTTGAGTGCTGCTTCATCATATTGTAGAACTGACTCGAACCTGCTTGCTTTTTTTAAATGCCGAGCATAGCATTTATCTGCCAGTCAGCTTTCTGTTGAATTATGGTAGGCATGGCATTTATGTACGAGGGGTGATCAATATATTCGAGGACTTTCCTTCTCAATTTTGAATTATAGGAACTAGAGTAATGAAATAACACACTGATGTAGATCAATCAATTATCTCGAGATTTGTCTAATTTTATTTATAATAACGTCACAATTACTTTATGACGTCACTTTTTGTAACCGTGGTGACGCGCGCACCGTCGAGCATTTCGGGCGTAACGTTATTTCTGAGAAACGACACGCTATGAAAATTAACGCGAAACTTATAAATTCCTCGCGATACCTCCAAAATGACTTGACTAAATTGTGCATGGATTCTGTGCGCTCCCAATTAGCCATTTTCATATGATTCCGTTGTTTATGTGAATGTAGGGTCTCTGCCAAACGGTTGAATCGATAAAATAAGGATAAACAGCAAAAATAACACCACGTTAGGGACATTTTCCGTTAAATTCTGCGAAATAAGACGTACAGATCTCAATCAAATGTAACTGGCAAAAACGAAGACTAGTATAGGCTACAACGCATAAAATCGTTGACTCCAAATCAAAAAGGATTATTTCGATATTGCGTCCTAAACCTGAAAGGTCATTTTTCAGTCTTAATTGAAATAATCTAATTTTGTAAAGCCAACCGCCCTTTTCCGAGTTTTGTTTCCAATAACGCATAGATAGTCTTTTTATTCCACCTCACATTCCAGAATCGGCTATTAACTGCTTATTTCAGTAATAAAAGACAACCAGTCTCATACATGGAACCGGGTATCAGTCCAGAAAAGAGCTATGTGCTGCTCCGACGGTGACGCTTGGAATGACGTCGCGTGACGTCCAACGTCACGCGCCATTTGTATGAATCAAATAATTTTATTAGTGCATTCGGTCGGAGACATCTTACTCCAAATGATGTTAAATGGCTTTGAGCCTTGTTGCCAATATGAAATTGCTAGATGAAAAGTCCTCGAATATATTGATCACCCCTCGTATGTGCCTCCACCCGGATTTGAACCCGGGTCGCCAGATTAGACGACAAACGCACTAACCACTGAGCTACGGAGACTGTGTTTAGGTAATATGTCATGCCAAACAAACTTATGTTATTTATATCAGATGAGACATGTCTACTGTTTGAAATACACACTAGCCAAGTAAACAATAAACCAACTAATACAACTTGTTTACAGACATACAATGTCATACAATGCATATGTTTACAACATTTATTTATTCTAAATGCAAATGGAATCATCTAGCGTATGCCATTTTGCCGAACATTCATATTAATTATGTAACGTTACTAAACTTAAATTAAGGTTTGAAAGATGCTTAACACAGGAAGTGTTATCCTGACATTAATTAATACTGTAATTTTATAATCTAATACATCGTTTACATAGACGTCGCGTCACAAGTTGGAGCTATTTTGCGTAACGTCAAAAACGCCGTTATTTTAGCTAAATATGACGGACATAAGGCGTACAATTGACAGAATAACTTAATCATTGGCGTACAACAACCATAAACACATAAATTGTGTAACTATGTGTAAAGGGGGTATATTCAGCAACCTTAGGAATTACAGAACTTATATTTAGGCAAAATAACTTGTAATTAACGATATTGCTGTAATGTGTTCATTTATCCATTTGCTCTTTGTACAGTTTAGACCTGCTTGGTGGAACCCCAATGAACACAAAATGCAAAATAAAAATCCCTTTATGAATAAAGTACTGTATACATTTCCGAGTATATAAAAAACATTTTAAAACCATTTTTTAAAATTTCAATTTCAATTTTGCATTGAATTATCGAAGCTACAACATAAACACTAAGATATTTTGACGTTACTTAGTACGTAATTTTGCTGATGGGACATTTTGTGTCGACATTGAAAAATACTAATAACTTCGCCGTATATTGAACGATTTTGATAAACAATATATTATTCAACAGCGTGGAAAAAACGTATTTAATCATTTCAGTGACGAATAATGTTTTACAGAAATTTTCACGTTCGATCAAATCGAATTTCATGTTCAATTCAATTTTTAGTTTTAAGCACAGGGTGGGACATTTTAGGTAGACAAAGAAAATTTGAAATAATTTTTGATCTCTTGAATCAAAATCTAAAATGAATACCGTATTTAATAATATATAAAAAAACGTATTTTTTATAGGAAATTTCAAAGAGAAATTATTAAAAATAAATCTTGCAGAACAATTTTATCAGTGTAATAACAACTTATTTTCCCGTAATTTTGAAATCTCTACACAACTGTTCCCGCAACACAGAATTAAACTATTTGACTTTATGATGATGTCACTTTCTTTTACGTTAATGACATCAACTTTTTACGTTTAAGAATCATTTTTCCGCAAAAAATATAGAAATTTTGCGTATGGTTTTTGCTCTCCACACATTTTTCTCAAGCCCCACGAGATTGGATGTTACATCTCTACAGTGATATTTCACCGTGTTCTGGTTATTTCGAACCCTGAAAGTGTGAGATTTAGTAATAAAACTCAAAACATATACATTCAGGTCGATTGTGCTGATTTTCTTCGTTCGATTGATATATAACATATGATATTTATTGAAACAAACATAATTACATTTGCACCATTTGGCAAATAAATTACGCGAAATTGAAAATAGCTCCAACTTGTGACGCGACGTCATAACAACAATCTCATGATAAAGTTAAAATATATATATGAGTCGTTCTCCAGGAATACCTGCTATTTCGACATTATATAATCAAAATGTAAAACAAGGTTTTGAAACAACACCAAAATAAAAAGAATTACAAGTCAACCCTCACCCGGTTGGGTGGAATTCGAACCCACGATCCCAACGGCGACTCCCACCCAACCGGGTGAGGGTTGATATGCGATTTTTAAAACTTTGATAGATAGCTTCTGTTCCAGGCATTCTCAAACGCGAAATGCAGTGTCTGTCTGCGGGCAATATAGAAGTCATAATTATCAGAGATAAAAAGGATTAGTTATTGAATGATTCAACATTGATATTTTGTCAAAATAGCAGGTTTTCCCGGAGACTGCCTCGTATACATTTAACCGTTCAAGATTGCCATATGACATTTGTAGGGCCAATAGAAAACGATATTCACAAAACAACGTCCTCAACGTAATACAATCTCCAGCCGCACGCAAATAACCATATAGAGACAAATTCGATCAATAGTTCGATGTTATCCTATCGGTTAAGCAATTTCTGAGAAAAGTGTATAGAGCTATATCGGAAGATATTTTTTCTAAAGTTTCAAAAACAGAAAAACAATTATGCTTTCATATCCATTAGATCATTTTTCGCTTCAGTTTTTACAGAAACTTTCTCTGTGATTTATTGGACATACAAACTTTCCATTTTCATACGAAAGTGTTCTAGAACACCCTATGAAACTATAAGAATCGTCTATTTTTCGACGATTGGTTCAAAGTACACGGGACCCATCCAAAGTTTTAATTTGCAATCAAGGTAGTCAAGTATCATACTAAAAACGATGCAAGTAATTATTTTGACATCAAATGACCGTTAGAATATAGCTGTATACACATAAAATGTTTTTTAATCTGATTATTATAAAAACGAGTAAACATGCTGTATTTTATTTTCAGGGTGAAGCAAACACAATATGAAATACGTCACCACATCATTAGTGCTGTTGTGCGCATGCGCATTGATGTCGGTCCAATGTCAGATTTTGGCGAGAAGTGTGATACCAACACAATACTCATTTCACTACCAGCAGTGGCCGTATGGTAGCCTGTATGGGCCGTACAGTACGACCAGGACACCGTTATTTAGATGGCAACAATTAATGATGTCGTGGTACCGTGAGAGATTCGTCGACCTGATGGATCTAATGAATATCATGTAACCAAACTGTCCAACAAGCATGATATATTGTCATGTGTGTGTGCCTATATAAATATGTGGTCCGGACGTTGCAACGATATTCGTATAACAACCCATATGTCGCATGTATGGCGACATCCAATCGTCATAGAATTTGTATAAACTATAAATAATATTATAATGTTTCAATAGTTATGTTATAACTGCATGGTTAATAATACAAAACAGAATCAGACAGGTCTGCAACTGGGATAATGTTCTTGTTCACCAAAGCATACCACCTCCATGAATGGACGGCTGAATTAGAAATAATTATGGCGACTTTGTCGACATACATGTAAAGTTATTTGACAAAACGACGAAAAAAAACATAGTGTCGTTGTATCGAGGGTATAACGAAATTCAGTAACACGGTACTTTGAACCATTGTCCGTTAGGGCTGTAACGGTACGTTCACCTCATGATATGATACGTACCGTCAATTTTTCTAACGGTTCGGTATATTTCGGTATGGTAAAAAAGTCTCTAACAGCAGCTTAAATACTACCATTTTTAAGTAACAATGAATTTGTTGATTCTATCACGGCAATTACATTTTGTATCATGTGGCTATCAACCATTTTAAATGAATTTCGACAATATGAGGCATATCTTGAAACGAGTGATGCATGCTAATTATACATAATCAGACGGCTTTCAGACGTTTTTGTTCTCTGAATAGTATTTTACTCATAAAAAGCTTTTACCGAACCGTACCGAAATTTGCAACTCTTGTACCGTGAACCGTGTGGGACTGAAGTCCGCGGTCTTTCGTGTACAGCGGTAAACCGTTACAGCCCTATTGTCCGTATACCGAATATAAACACATATAGTGTACGTTTGTACTTATATACGTTTTCAATATGCATAATTGTAATTCATTTTAATAACATTATGATTATAAGTTATATTGGTTCACAATAACATGCTGTTCTGTTTTAATATATTATAATTTCTCTTTGATACAGCGTCCCATCTTTATAGCATCCTGAAAGTCAAGTGATAATCAAGTGATAGAGAATCCCGTGTTGACCATGTGGGTCGATGGTTCGTACCCGTGCGTCATCACAAGCATGACTGTTCATAGTTTGGCGCTTAATATTATGAATAAAATATATAAAGCGATTATCGTACGTTATTTTTGTGGAAATTGTTACACAATGCATATAATATATTTATAAGCAGATTATTACAGACTGAATAGAGTCACTCGTATACTCGCTTCATTTAAACCAAGGTAACGAACTCCTGTCTGACTAAAAGAGTAAACGTATTGTACGAGTTTTCTCCCGTGAGTTATTTCATTTCACGCCGTATGTCCAACCGTTTTGCTCTTTTACGAACTTATTTGAGGCAAAGTGGTCCAACGACCTTGGACTTCTTTGTTTGAGGTCAATTACGTTGTAGAAAAGAATCCGCGAACCCGGCTCGGTCGATCTATAGTACATGCATCTTACAACGGTGTCAGTTGTGTGAAACTCTACGCATACTAGCAAGTACTATATTCAACTTAAAGCTAATGGCAAGACTAGTGCAATGTACTTAAATGTTATATTAAATAAACGCCCTACTAACAATAGCATTAATAGTCTACATGTATAGAGCATTGCAGAATGTAAACAATGCTTTATTATATACGGATTAAAACCAGTATACTAGTATTCGAAATAACTATTTACAAACATAATCTAGACTCAAAATAACGAGTAGGTTTATATCATTGCAAAGTAATATTAAATGTGGTACAGTTTGTGCTAAAATATCAAATACCCAGAGCTTTTACGCTTATTGTTATTCGAAAACTTTCAAGACTTTTTGACAGCCGAAATAGTGTTTAAAATACATAAACAGCTACATACCTAAATCATCAGCTACAATAAACACTATATTGGGTCTTGTATTCCGACCATCCACTGTATGTAATAGAACCAGGAGCATCACCAGAAGTACTTTAAACAACACGTCCATGTTACAGACACGAGTATTCCACTTAGTATCATAGACTTAGTACCAATATTCTATATGTGTCGATCCGGTAGGTAGTCACACGATTAAACATGTATTATAGCTTGGCTTTTTTTACCTGAACCTGACCTTTATATGCAAGAATATATTACAAGGTTCTTGCTTTGAATATATCAACTTCCGCAAGCAAATTGTGCGATATCGGTATTTATTTCAAATTTGTATTTGTATTACATCTTGAGCGTCTACTCCCCGATTATGAAAACATACAATCGGTGTTGTACCGAAGGTAATACATCGACTGTTAAATTATGCTAATCAAAATGTCAGACTCGAGTCAAATTAGCCAAGCTATATCACAGTGTAAAAACCAAATACATGTACATGACTTATTCTTGTGTAAACGAATCGATTTCCGGCAATTGTAATTATATAGTGTGACAATAAGTCGTACAGTGATTAGATTTATTTTACATGTGCTTTCAATTGCAATAAGTCATACGGTGATTTTGTCTATATAAAGCTATACTGAAGTATTGGGAAACTATAAAGTTCAACTTGTACAGTATATCCCTTCTGACATCGAAGTACATGTACCTTTCGATCACTGTATGACTTTTTGCGATACTATGCAATTCAACGTGGACACCTCATTGCAGTAACTGTATTTCAACGCGTTTATACACGGTGGTAATTAATCCACTGCATGCATACAAGGTGATAAGTCATTTCATTCCAAAAAAAGCTGACGAGATTTTCCATTTTCCTCCACTTGTTGAGCGTTTGGAATAGTAATTAAGTTGATATTGATAAGTTAGGTCCTTGTTACAGTGCAAGCGGGTGGTGGTTCGATGAATCGGCTACCATTTGCTAAAGCAATGCTTGTACCGTAACCCTTATTTAGCGAAAACTACTTGCGTTTTATAGTTTGCTTTCACGATAATGGAAGCCTGAATGCTACTAAAGTTCCATGAAGATATGATTAAAATCAGCAAATTTATGATTTTGTACATAAAATTTCGTTGCTTATACCAAAAGTGTGAGGGTATAGCAACTAGTTTTACATCAAACTACTTTGAGAGACACGTTTTCCTATAAATATAATTGGTGGACATCGAGTTTCCGATCATTTGTATTCTTGTACAAACTTGTTTTCGTGATCACGACCAGACTGTTCCCCTACCTTTTAATTGTACCTTGTTATGGTAACGTGTCCTGTGTATGGCACTGGTACGGGCGAGACTGAGTAAACAACCAACACATATGTAGTTGGATGGAAAACAATCAACGTTATATATTCCACAAACAGCCATGTACCTTAATTGAGAATAGAACCGTGGTATATTCGAATGCTTTCAGACATTGACACTATGGTCAGTATTTGGATGTTTAAGGCCGAGTCTTGCACCCATTATACAAGCCGCTGGCTTAGAACAAGACGGTCGTAACTACCAAATCGATATATTGAGAAAACAAGATAAAACTGTCTGTAATTTACTCTTTACCTATGGGAAAACACGTTTTTAAAACTTCATTTTGGTCAACATGACAATTTCAGATTTTCATGAAAATATGCTCCTAAGGAGAGCATTGTGAAGCAGATTTCTAATATGTATGAGTCTTATAAGGTCGCAAGAGGTAGTTGCGACTTTCTGTTCTAAGCCATCGAAGCAATGTTGTGCTTGATTTTAAAAACAAACATTCCTGCTGTACACTATATACGAGTATAATATTTTCATACTGATATCGTCTATAAAATGATAATCTAGTCAATGTGCGGTGTCTGTAATTATTTATTCAACAACATCCTTACAAGTTGTATATTGGCATAATAAATCCTTACAATTTGTACATGCTCATCATACATCCTTACAATTTGTACATGTTCATAATGAATACTAACAAGTTGTACATGTTCATGAATAAATCCTAACAAGTTGTACATGTTCATAAATAAAACCTTACAAGTGGTACATGTTCGTAATAAATCCTAACAAGTTGAACATGTTCATAAATAAATCAAAACAAGATGAGCATGTTCATAAATAAATCCTAACAAGTTGTACATGTTCATAAATAAAACCTAACAAGTGGTACATGTTCATAAATAAAACCTAACAAGTGGTACATGTCCATAAATAAAACCTAACAAGTTGTACATGTTCGTGGTAAATTCTAACAAGAAGAACATGTTCATAAATAAATCCTAACAAGTTGTACATGTTCATGAATGAATCCTAACAAGTTGTACATGTTCATAAATAAATCCTAACAGATGAACATGACCATAATGAATCCTAATACGTTTTGCAGTACATGTAAAATATTGTGTTGAAATTTTTTATTACCAGTACAGAACTTCTTATATGTTGAAATGTGGTCTCATTTACGTTTTGTTGAATGATTGTCACAACGGCATACGGTTTCATCAATTTAATAAACTTGCATGAAAAAAAAATATTTTCCTTTTAGAACTTAAAATAACCGTGTCCCTATGACTGACTGTCACCGTGAAAACACAAATAGAATAGTTAAATAATACAGTATAATAAAGGCGAAATAACAGTGGATTATTCTCCGATAATTTCACTGGCGATAATTTCACTGGTGATAATTTCACTCAAACTGACACATTATAGAGTATAATAATCCGATTATGCACACAAGAGTCCTTTATTCCAATGGTTCAATAATACAACAAACTAATCGACTTCCGGCATTTCCGGTAGCAACACTGCCTTGATTACCACCGCGACCCATGTCATCACGACCTTCATGTAACTGAAATCATGAAAATACACATCATTGTAGTATTAATTAAAACAATACTTGTAATAAAATTTGACCGGATATGCTAACTGACCTTTATACATGACTATAATATGCTCTATTACAAGGTCCGTGAGTTGCCCACGAGTAAACAAATACCAAGCATTAGCCTACAGCTCCCAAACATGGCTTTGTCTTCAAACAAAATCAGTGCCACAGATTAACAGGCTGCACGTGATCTGTTCCTTTTTTGTGAAAGCAATAAGGTCTCAATCAGGTGTTCGAACCTATTAGACTACGATTAGAGTAAACGTCAACCTGACATGTGTTACAAGACGATCCTTGATTCATTAAATATACTAACTGTTACATAGTTTACATGGTACATTACGTTACTAATCCAGATACACAGGTTTTCAGTTCCGTCCCCTATTTACATAATTATGGCTTTGCCTACCTTTCTGACAGAAATGAAAACCAGGATGTTATACGAGGGTCAGTCAAGAAAAACTGAGAGTTGTTAAATTAAGCCTTCAAAATGTATTTATAATTATATTTTCTACCAATTATCGACAACTATTATCCATTGCGAATATTCTGATGAATTCCGTGATCGGATATAGGCTTCAAAATAAAGTTGCCAAGCAACCAAAGAACATCACTAATGGGTATGCGTTCGCGCCAGCGACTGGGAGACTGATTTAGTTTTCAATTCGAAAGTTTATTTCAACTTTATATAGCGTAATTTAGTACAATCAACATGTGTATCTTGTAGAATCGTATATATCAAACAATAATGGGCGTTTGTTACAGAATGGTCACTAATGCTGTATTGTTTAGTTGCCTAGCAACAATTTTACCCGTATTTTATCGATTTTCTCGGCATGTGTTCTTTGCGTTGCCATGGTATTCTAAAACTAATCACTAAATTCACAATTTCTGCTCAGGAGAATTATGAATGTATCTAATGGAGTCCAGTGACCGTATAAGAAATACAAGTTATAACTTGGCTTTAGAAAAACATCAGGCGTTCTTTTGGGTGGGGTAAAATTGAGGTCTCAATATAGTGCGTTAGCGACTAAGCTGGACCCCCATAAACCTTAAATATCTTTAAAAATAATTATGCAATTTTATTGAAATTTGGCATAGTTCATTAAATTACCTTTACCAACTCTGTGTTTAAATTGCAGATTTTTTTACTATCTAATTAATGTTTTGCCCATTGGCTATAATGTATTATTTTTGTTATTTTTATCAACAAAAAGCTAGGGAGTAAAATAAGCTATTACGATCAGCTAGTTAGAATAAAGCTATTGTATTGTGTAACAACTATAACGGGATTATTGTATAACTTCGACCAAAATTTGTCTGGTCATCAATGTGTATATAGTTGAGGCCCATTTTCTGATTGTAATGATCATTTGTACAAACATGATATACGATGTTTTTATTGCAAATACAGGCGCGTCGCGAGGTACCGAACAATGGGGCGGCGGGGTGGGTTAAGGGAGGGTGTCCCCTTCCTTTGAATAAGAAAAAAATATAAAACCAAATCGTAAATGGTGCTATTTCCGATACCTTTATTGTATATTCTTCTGGGTAAGTTTTTATTGTTATACAGGATGTTAGTCATTATTCTAACTCACTATGGCAGAAAGTGTTCATTTATATTTGCCGATGTTGCAGTATTTTGCGGTTGCTATTCGTTTGAGAGATAATGTAAGCTTAATTATTTAAATGCACGTGAGTTGCGGGTAAGGTGTGGAAAGTTTGACTAGCGTTACCATCAAATGCGCCTGAAACCCGCTTTCCTACGTAGAACAAGCGATCATTCGCCTACGCTAGTCATTGCCTTTTAATCGCGTTCATTGCGTCGGATACCGGTTGGCCTCTTTTGGAAAAAATCGTGCACAAAATCCACCTAAACCATCAGCGTCTTGGAAGACGTTTGACAGCCGAACTAACTTAAGCAAACTCAGAACAACTTAATCCTGTGTTTAGGAACGTTTACAAACGGCAAACAACGCACCAATCTACGTAACGTTATTTCAAATATCGACAAAGTTTTTGCATGTTAAAAAATAACGAACTCAAACGTTTTCAGCGTAACTTTTTCTTGCGGAATTGGACGTTTCCCTAAACGACAGTAAACGTTGAACCAACATCGTGGAGCGAAGTTTAACCAATCTTTAATAATAATCAGTTACTACATACAGTCTTGAGGAGTATACCGTTGATGTATTAATATCCAGGACTAAAATATTTAAAACGCATTTTATTTTGAGGTGATCGAAACATGAGTACTTTTTCTTTATCAATTCAATATTTATAAAATAAACCATACCCTTTAGATACAAAGGATATACAGCTGACTTTTGACCACATGAACTGTAATTTACAATTGGCAGGGTCAGTTAGTTATTCAGCTAACAAGTGTCAAGTGTCAATTTGATAATATATGACATATTTTCACACTTCAAGACTTGACTTATATAACTTTAACAAGGTGTTATCAGTCGCCGTTTTTTGCCTCCCCAATGCATAGCTGTTAAATGAAATATTAATATAGAAAATTATTTTGTTACATATTTTCAAAAAATCATGCCTTTCCTCGCCGAAATATTGGGGCGGCGACCGCCGCTCCTGCCGCCCCACTCGCGACGCCTCTGAAATATTTGTACAAAGTTGCTCCAGTTGTACAGGCTAAGATAAACGTTCATGTATGGGCCTCATTATATATTTTCAACAGTCACTGGTGTGTGACTTAATGTACAGTTATACTGGACCAAATTGTTGATCTTTGCTGTTCCGGTCACTTCTATCACCCATACGTATTTCCCCTGTTTTAGACTTAACATTTTGCATTAGGCGTCTATGCAAAGTACACTTTTCTGTGGACTGAAAATTCTGTTTTATTTTATGAGAGTTGGTAGGGGTGTTTTACGAAGATATACCAATTTTTGTTCTCATCAGCATTGTACTTTTTAAGATATTTAAGGTTTATGGGGGTCCAGCTTAGTCGCTAACGCACTATACCAACAAATAAATGTTCAATTAATAGTTCCATCAAGTATATTTTCCGTATTGGAGGAACAAATCAACCATTATTAAGTATATCTGATAGATGAATGTATTACAAAATAAAAAATAAGTTTGAACATGTTCGATATAACTCTATGCTTCCATAGCAACGTACAAATGTGTTCTACAGACAGCGCGAACGCATGCCTATGAGTTGTTTTCTTTGGTTGCCTGGCAACAATAATAAAATTTTCATACCCAATATTGGTATACACAATAACATTGATGAGATTCCATATTTCACGATAATGTATCGACAATATACAAACACGTATTTTCCTGATCATTATTCACCAACTCTCAGTTTTTCTTGACTGACCCTCGTATAAAATAGTATATCTTTGACTAAGTACTTATGAAAAGCGATGTGTTATATAAAATAGTATATCTTCGACTAAGTATTTATGAAAAGCGATGTGTTATATAAAATAGTATATCTTCGACTAAGTATTTATGAAAAGCAATGTGTTACATAAAATAGTATATCTTCGACTTAGTATTTATGAACAGTAATGTTTATATAAAATAGTATATCTTCGACTTAGTATTTATAAACTTATCGTAGTATTGTCGCAAAATGCCATGCAGTGATCTTCCTTGTTTTACATTGGGTCTTAAAGTAGTCGTGAATATTTAAAGGTTGTGACATGGTAGATGTAATGATGTTGCCAAAAATTGGACGCATAAACATGTAACCAAACACGTACCACAATACCACGCCCAATAATGGTTCGTTCACCTCTTAGAGTGACTGGTGCTGGCGCGTAGTAATCCATCCTAACATTACCCGTGACGTCACTGATGACGTTACCTAGATCTCCAACATGGCGTCGGCTGAAATTATATATGATGCAGGACACATTTATTCACAGAATAAAGCATTTATAAACTTGGTATAAGAAATTATATCACAAAAAACAGAGTTTAATATCCCGACTCATTTCACTCAGTCATTAGATAAAATTACAGGTTTGAAACGCCTCAGTCCACCCCTACATGATTATACCATTTAATGCATAAACGGACTAGAAAATGTTTTAGGCTGGATCTAAGTATGTTTCTACTACACAAAAAATATCAAAATATATACCTTTAGTCGTATTTAAGTTATTATATCAGGTACATTAGGCGATGTGCCGTTTCGGGTTGGAAGCCATTGTCACTTTGTTTTGATATTGACAATGGCACCCAACCCGAAACGTTGCATACCTGTCGGATATAAGTTACATTTTGTATAATGAATGGATGAAAAATTGGGGAAGTTAAAACTGTCGTTTAGATACAATTTCTTTGGCCTGTGGTTAGAACATAGGAAATCAAACTAAACCACTACAATTTAAAAGTCTTACAAGATATAGCTTACAGAAATTACAATAAATGTTATAACCATGGCATGCAGCTGTATACATTGATTGTCATGTAGACTCCTACTGTAAAATCATTTATTTACTTGGGGATTAAATTTCGTGGTTCGAATCACCTTCAACAACGAAATCAAATCCCATAGAACAATAATGTTGCCCATTTCATTTAATTCCTCGTCAAAGCTACGAATTCGCGTCCCATTGAACTGATCTTTTGTATCAAAACAGCTGAATTTTGTCCCATCGAAATTAAATGATTTTACAGTATATCGTACCTTGCCGGATCAGTTGGTGATCCATGTGGTGCAGCAAACGGGTTGTAATGTCCACCCATTGACCGACATCCATTGGTCAGACTTCCAAATTGGTGGATATGGAAACCATGACGACGGAACATTCCATTGGTAACAGGAGGTAGGCCAGTTATATTCACATGTACTTGTACAAAAGTGGTGTCATAACATTGCTGGAGATAAACATACAATCCGTTCAAAGTTAAATGATAACGGTTATAACCATTACCTCGTTCGTCAGGTAAACTATGTTTATTATAGGATTAAACGAACTTTTGTTGACGTTCACTGATGTGTAAACATCGGATCTTCAGGTATAGATCTACAACGACCTTCGAAATATGACCCCTGGACGAGTCCACATGCCAAGGTTGAAACGATATTAACCGTTATTTTATGAAAAAATATGGATACGGTTGAAAAAAAAACTCACTTTACTTCTAGTTGGCAACGTGGCTTAGTGGATAAACTGCTCTCTTGTCAGAAACATACTTTTTATATGGGCAGCGGGTTCGAGTCCGCTGCTATACTCTTTTTCAATAATTGAATTTCTATAGTGTATATTTTAATTCTTAATTTTTGATAAATTCACGTTTAATAACTAATAAAAAAATATTTGTTTCCTTTACATTGATTTAGTCTGGATATTGTATTCATTGCTCACTTTCATCTTCATGTTCTGGTGATATATAATTGGATTCAATTACAAATAACTCGAGTCATTGGCTTCGCTGCAATCAACATTTTAAGAATGTTCTGTAGAAACGTCAGAATAAGCTAATTGTTTATCTTGTCAGTGGTTTGTGTGGTGTACATCGCTTTCAAGTGCTTATTTTTTTCTTTCCAGTGCGAGTTCGGACCCACTAACGAACAATTTTTTTATATTTAATAAACTTATGCTTAAATGTAATGCTAAATGAATTCATATCAATTATACAATGTGTCAAAACCAGTGTGAGTATCAATTGAGTTACAAGTTACGACGCTGAGACAACCTTATGTGCTTATATGCTAGCTCTTGTCAGTCGGGCAACCCTCCCACACACTGACAAGCGAAAACAGTCCAATTTCCTTCTCATTCATACAAAACCTAAGAACTTTCTCGATGAGATTTTTCGCGTGGATGCTAAATATGTGTACCAACTATGACATATATCTTATGTGTTTTTTACACACTGAAACTTTTATAATTATGCATCTCTGTATAATTAGACAAGCACGACATATTTGCTGAGCAAAATTAAAAAATATATATATAGCAGAATGCGATTCGAACTCATTCATTCAGCTTTGAAGTACATGTACTCGTATTCATAGTAGCTTAGCCGACTGCGCTATGCGCACTACTTGAATAGACCATTTTTAATGCATGCTTTATGGGTAAATACACCCCTATAACCTGGTTAACTCCAATGTTAAAAGTACAGTTACGCCCGAGTGCTTGTTGTAGATCTATATACATTATATAAAGCCCCGAATCGGAAAATATCAAGGTTAAACCGGGTGTAACTGATTTAACTGCAATTCCTGCTATTATTTCGAATGGGATAGTTCCATCATTAGTATCATTGCTTGTTGAATAGTCAGTAATTGCTTGCATGATAGGTCAGGTATAGGGATCTAGTATTTTGGTACAAGTGTGCCTAACAAATGATGACAAGTCAGTGGTGCCTAAAAGTAAATGTATCATTGATAAAGAATATTATCTAATTTTGATCTAAAATATAAACCAGTTTCAGAAATATCATAAAGTAGATGTATTATTTTTCTTTTATTTATGATGCATTTATCTTTGGAGGTGGTCTTGAACATAGTTACAGTTACCAGTCTATGCGTGACGCTGTTCAAATGTTCAACTAGTCGGTGACATAGTAATGACTATTTATAGAAGGAGGCGGAATTAAAGAAACACTGATTCAAACGTGTTTTATTCTCATTGCAAAGTTGTTTCAACTTGGCAAACCAGATTTGTTTAATAAATACATACATTGCACCCTTCCAAATAGAATGATTCGTATTTCAGAACAAAAAAACTTACAAAACAAAACTCATGAAGATTAACAAAACAGTTAAATTGGTACACTCAAATTTGCTCAATATTATATAAAATTATTTTTACTATGAAGACCAACTTCGCACATCTTTCATGTTCTAAATAGTTCTAAATTAAGACTATAAATCAGTGCATATACACCACATACTCAGTACAGAGATTATTGTGGCGTTCCATTGTATGTGGCGTTCATAGTATATGGCGTTCCATAGTTGTAATATAAAACATAGATCTCACCTTTGCTTGCGTGAAGCGTATAGTGCCTTCTATCCCTCCTACAGGAGAGCTCGGGTCTGAACGGAGATGACAAATGGCATTATCTGTGCATAAAAAAAACAATTACATCTGTAATATTTATAATGTATTTATATATAGTCATTAATGCAAAAACACAGAAAAAAACTATGGCTATAATGTTCGAATTTTAGGATTATTTAATACTTGTCAAAAAACAAAATTAATAGTCGCGAATATTGATTTCAACGTCATGATTGTATTTAACGGATTTTATTAACCATATTCGATAATTAAAGCCGCAGTATAATCAATTATTGATAACGACTGTTTTAACACTTTTAAAAAGTTTCGGTACTATCATATGTAACTGTATCATTGATAAGGTCAATTTGAAAGCGAAAACAATTTGTTTTTGCAAAGTTTATACAAACATATAAATTTTACAAAAAAAATATGTTTTTCGTTTTTTCTTTCGTTTTCAACCATACAGTGGCCTATGAGTACATCAACCTTAATTTTGGTACAACCTGCCAACTAAGAGCAGTAATTTGTAAATTGTCGGAATTACAACCATTACGTATACAAGTGTACTCAGCACTCAACTGTTTAGTTGAACATGATATACAATGAGCTGTTATTTGTCATAAATTGAAAATCTACAAAAAAAGGTATTTATATAAACGTGTAATTTATAAAATTAAATGCTCGAAATAGCTTTTGATACTATTAGCTTTGCCATTTATATGTACTCTTTATGAGGTATTAAGTAATAATTGTATCTAAGTACCACACTCAACACGCAGACTGATAAATTACAATTATAGCTAACAAATACACTAAACTTCTTTATAAAGAAGTAAGCCTAAATAATATTAAATACCAATTTAACATTATTACAACTTCTTGCGCTCAAGAAATGTCGCTTAGAACCACAATAGAGAGAATTTCAATATTTAAGTGATGAGTGAGTGCTAATAGTCAGTATTGGTTGTAATTCAGGGCCCTTTTTCTCCTGGAATCATTTCAAATCATTTGCGGTATTAGAAAAATTACGCTCAAAATTGAATTCTTTATCATTCTTTAACTGCTTTAATTTCTGGTAAAGCGATATGTAATACAAAAAGTTACATTAATTCAGTTAACTGTAGTTAAATAGTCCCCCCCCATTTGTAGATGCAAAGGAATTTTAAATATGTGCGTAAATTTAAGGTTTACATTACATTATGTAGTTTGATAAAACAGTACCCTGGGTACTGCATTTAAACAGATTCAGCGGTGAGATACCATCGAAACGTTCGAGTACAGTACATTGCCAAATAAAATATTATCTAAAATAGACAATAACCCAAGCAAGTGCGTGAGTATAAGAAGATGCAACTTACCAGGTGCGCCGTCACACCACCGGGAGCCTACAGCATTTCCGTCCGTCCCCGCAATAATTCCCGCCACAATAACAAGTACCAAACAATACATTATCAGCTTATACCTTAGTTATAGAACACTGCAGCACTGCGTATAACATAGTGCACACGACGAGCGGTATTTTTATACAGAATTCAAACAATGTTTTGTAAACAGTGTCGGGTGTTTATGACAATAGCACCAGCAATCATAATCGCGTATGAAAGGTTAGATGGTGTACCAGTAAATGAGAACAATCTGAGATTATGTGATACAGTACTACTCCAGTGTTTATATCCACACCCGTATTTTATTCTACATATCACTTAGAATGAGAAGGTCGTAAGTGCGACCTATGCCCTTATAAGACTAATGCATGTTTGAAATCTACATCCTAAGGCGCTTTTAATGAGTCTATTTACGTGAAAATCGGAACGTGTCATGTTGACCAAACAGAACTTGAAAAAGCTTGTTTTACCATGTGTAAAGAATGATCGTCAGACAGTATTTCTTGTAATCTCAAGATATTGTTGTGACGACCTTTTCATATAAGCCAGATATATATAAATCCCTAACAAAATGACGCCTTGATAACGTAATGGTATCTAGCGTCCGCTACGAGTGCTGGAGGGTCAGTCCCGATCTTCCAAAAGTAACTCAAGAAGAAATCTCGGCTCAAATTTTGATAATTGTGCTAAAACCAGAGTCTGAATTTTAGGTAAAATTTTCAATATGAAGTTCGAGTTCTTTCAATGTTACTGCAATAAACTCAAGATAATGACTCTTGTTATGTGAAGCCAGTTACGAGTCAAGCCGAGATCATTGTGTTACCTCAAACACAAGCAACAATAATAGATATGATATTTAGCTCACACTGAGATGTTCGGGAGACCGGGACCTGGTATAGTGTTATACATTAGCGTAATAAAAATGGTACCATGGCAGTAATGATCTTGCATGACGCTCAGCATATTTTTTTACATGCAATGTTTATGTATATACATGTATGTAAGACAAAAGCTATGTATGTTATCATGACGAGCAATTGTATGTATTTAACTTCATCCAATGACTTGATGCACTGTTCATTAAGGGGAATTTATACTTAAATGTCTTGAATAAACTTTCTGTTCTGTTCATAACAGGGAACGGGCTTCTCTCTCACTTGTTGGTGGTGGTGAAGAACATCCGGAATAAGGTGTTGAGAGTAATTAACGTGCATGCATTTGAAAAACCTTTGTTCTACAATCAATCGACCGAAAGCATAACCTAAATAATAATCCAACACGAAACGATTTCTACCACCTGCGAACAAAGAACATTAAATTTATTAAAAAACATGTCATCAAAGACCAACGATTAAATATCCCTTCATTAAGCAATTTGCATTGATCAGTAATTAACTTGTTATAACATGCAACCGGTCCTGTAAACTACGACAAGCTTTTATTGTGGGGAGCGGTGGCCTAGAGGTAGGGAGCGCGCTTCGGGATCGAGAGGTCCCGGGTTCGATCCCCCTCTGAGCAAGACCCACAGTTCCACTCCACCATGGTGTAAAGTGGTACCTGTGAGGGCAGTGTCTATTCCTGGGCGCCGAAGATCGATGTTGGCTGCCACACCACAAGAGAGAAATAGTCTCCCTAGGGAGACACGAGTGTAGGTTTCCATATGTAGCCCAATGACCAGGAAAAGTTGAAATGTCAAAGGGTGCTTGAGCGGCCTAATAGCTGAAAAGAGCCCTAGAAAATTGGTTTATTTTTTTAACTGCGTCCACGGTTGGTCTTTACATACATTCTCATTCTCAAATTCCATACGTCATGCTCAAACTTGAAAACCAGCTTTTCTGTATTTTGCACCAATGCCAGTACCAACTTGTAGCAAATTGTCTAATTCAGACATTGAAACCCAATATGATGCGTTTCTACTCCGTCGTTTCTATTCCGTAATAACCGTTCTTGTAACCAAGAACATGCTCCAATTTGAGCATAGAGTATGAGTTTGAGCATAGAGTACATACTCCGAGGTTATAATCACCAGGCTTGACTGTATTCATGATCAATATAATTATGTAAATGCTCTAATTGGAGCACGGAGTATGAGTTTGAGCATGGAGAATGTACCCCGAATGTTAATAATCACCAGGCCTGACTGTATTCATCATCAATATATTGCCTACTAAAACACATTTCACGTGGATACCAAAGTTGGATGTCAGCCAATTTTCTTGATTTCTAAGAATTGCAAATGTTGATAGTTTAAAGTAAGTGTTGATAGGTATTTAAATAAATGATAACATTGGTAACATTCTTCACACACAAACATGGCGACTGTTTTTAAAACACATAACTAAAAATAGTTTATTCTTGGAAATAGGAAATGTCTTCGAGGTTTCGTGGAAACTATGTGTGTCATTAGGTTAGTTGAATTACTCGCCAACTTTGGTATAAACAAGATCTGCCGCAGCTTGTTCGAGAACTTGTTCGTGAGAGAATTGAATATTTATTAATGCAACGTCAAATATACTTAGCAACTTTTCTAAGTCCGCACTTATATTTTTGAAGATAACTTTGTCAAACGTGTATGTAGCTCAATGAAATTTGGCTAGAACTTTCTTGGGTTATAGGTTTGCAGAATTGTAAAACAAAAAGTTGAGTTTGATTGAATTTCATTGAGTTGTCACACGTATAACATAAGACCGCTAGAAAGTAAAAGTCGCAAATACACATTTTGATATCTAGGATGACCACCATTTAGTCTTATATTTCTATTGACAGTCAAAGACGCGAGTGGGAAGCATTGTTGAATGAAGATACTCATTAAAATCTGACCATCTGAACAAAAAGTTGCCTGGTGTCTTCGACGTAGATCGAATTTACATCATGACGTCACAATAAAAATGCTAAATGCTCTTGCAATCAATATAACACGAGCAAACAAAACGCTTGCCGTGAATTAAACTCTCAAATAGGCATGTATACGTTGAAAAGATATCAGACGTGGATGTTATGGTAATAAGTCATGATTATCGAAACTAAATGCTACTCTGTACCGTACTGACGTCACTTCATATTTTTCTGATATCATTCAACGCATAACTGTGATATTAAAAAAAAAATATAAACTGTTTTCCATACGAGGTGAGTCATTGGTCATACAATGAAGGCATTTGGAATACACTCAAGGTATATGTAAACACGTGGCGTCAAAAAAGCTCGAAACGCACGTCAATCTTGTGACGAACAAACCACGTGATGTACGACCAGTGCGATACGCGAATTATTATTACTTTGTTGTACAAACTTTACGTGTGGAATTTTGTCATTTCATTGTATATAATAAAAAATATATGGATAACTAAAAATGAGGACTTAGAAAAGTTGTTAAGTATAGTTCCATGGTAAATCGATAACGATATACCTAATATATGATGGTTTAGGGTCACCGTACTGCCCTTATTATTGTTTGTCCCTACCTTGTCTTTATGCAATTTCACTTCCTTATTCCATAATTTACGTAACAAATTTACCCAATTATTCACAGTTTTACATAACTAATTCACAAGTTTACTTTAAAAAAAATTATACCCCTCAACGTTATTTAGTGGGGAAAACATTTCAGCATTTGCAATCATGAAACTTTAAAAGGCCATCGCAGGTCATTCGCACATTTTGTAAACATGGCTTTCTTGTCACTTCGAATGATACTGTTAATCACTAATTTTTGTGGGAGATTAAATTTCATAGATTTCGAGATTCACCTCAACCACGAAATTAAATCCGATTGAATAATAATAATGACCTCTGTATTTAAAACCTGAAATTCAAAATCTACGAATTAACGTCCAATTGAAATGGTACCAAATTCACGAAATTCGTCCCATCGAAATTAAATGATTTTACAGTACATGTATAAGCAGTGTTGCAACATATAAACATTCCTTTAAAACCGTATGAACAAGGACGAGTGTTCGTGATCTCAGTCGTTCAGATCTCTGGTCATTAAATAAAATGTTGGTCCATCCGAATAATAGAAATACAGACTAGCAATGATTTTATCAACGCTCCGTCTCATCGATAGCCTAGTGATAGAGCACCCGCTTCGATCGTGGTTCAACCCCGTGTCGCATTTCCAAAAGCCGACAACAACATGACTAGAAATTCACTTGTTAGATGTCCAGCATAAAAGTAAATTGGTTTCTGTTCTCTCATATCCTCGTGCAATGGATAACATCAGGGATGAGGTATCGAGAGGGATAAATAAAAGTTTTAAAAAACTTAAATCAGTAAACGCTACGCTACGTTTAATAACTGCTTATTTAATTAGACTTAAAATAAAAGTGTAATTGCGGCTCGATACTAGTTTTGTATTCAGTTAACTAGTTGTACAGTCCTACCAGATTAAACTGTGACTCCTTGCATAATTCGTAAAAGTCCGGAGATAACGGTATATAGCAAATTAACATGCAAATCGAACACAACCGAGCACAGCCGGACCATAAGGACGAACTTCACGGAGTTTATTGAGTGTCAGTTTAATCTCGTCAAGCTTTATACATGAATAATTATTTACATGCAAAACTAAACATTTGGTCTACCATGGCGGACACAATATTCTGTGATGGGTGGTTGGGGCGATTATTCCCTGCAAGTGTCGCATCTCGGTTATTCAGCAGTACGACTCTATCATGTAATCCTTTAAATGTGTCATAGAGTATTTTCGCGTATAGTCCAGATTGACAGTCATTATAGCGACTACCCGATGGTTCCGAAAAAGTGTGTGGTCCTTTTATTAACACGACCGATCTTTTATTTCTTTTAAGAAAGTTTTCTACAGTTTTTCTAATAAGTACAAGCCTTTTTTGAGCCACTGTGTGGTGAAATGCTAAGAAATGCATGTAGAGTTGAAATACAACAATCGCACGTTCCTCATTCGGAATGCTTTCAATACGACGAACTATTGAGACACTAGCGTAACGCGCATTCTCATAATTAGGACCATTATTGAAAGGCTGGCTGTGAATGTACCAGCCGGCTTTGAATCCTATATGTTTAATCAAACATTCAGCAGGTTTGTGCCAAGCATGAACGGTCCATTTCTCGGTTATTTGTGTACAATTTTTCCTTTCTATAATGTTCGAGTACCATTGGCGCAGTGTAGAATCACCGATCAAATATAATCTCTTGTTTTTCATACATTTGTCTATCCCATCTTGACTGAGTCCTGAAGTTAATAAGGTAACATTTAATTATTTAATGACATGAGAAAAATGAATGAGGAAATAGGACATGGAAGACTGCACTCAACTTAACAAGCCAAGCACAGAAAGTAGTAAAACAAAAACACAGCTGCACGGACCAATGCCCAAACATAACCCAATGAAATTATTGACTTATCCTTGATCAATTGATCCGTCATAATTGCCTTAATTTTATTACTAACATGAAAATACGAGGATAAAACATAATGACATGATGCGCACGCAGACAACGGTATCACTGATAACATGATGCGAACGCAGGCAACTGTATCACTGATCTATAACGAAAAATAACCACACATTTTTGCAAAATTTATACAGGATATTTGTATTTTACGAAGTATGATCGGCTGGTCATTCACCTAGTGAGCAGCTAAAGTTATATTGAGAATTGAAACCGATTATACACCGTAATTTTCTAATAGTCTATTTATTTCATGCTTTAAATTGACTAAATTAGTTATATGCCCCCCCCCATTTAAATTGAAATTTCCACTATATGCACCAAATGTTTTGCGTGACGTCTTTTCTCGCCATGCACGCGCATCGTTGCCATCAAGTAGTTCTTCTGCGATGGCTTCAGTTTCGTCCATGTTTTGACACTTGTGTACATTTAGTGTTCTGTTACTTGTTACAGACTAAGCAAATAAATGAAACTTCGTTATTATTTTATTTTTGATGACCGGGAATGTTTTCTAAATAAAGTAGTCTGTTTGAGTGAAATTATCGCCAGTGAAATTATCGCCAGTGAAATTATCGAAAGTGAAATAACTACATTATTAAGATTCAAGCAATGTGAATTTTGTCCATTCCCCTGAAAACTTACCGTGGCATTGAACATTATTCCATTTCTTGTCAGTAAAATATCCCGTTGGTTGTCTGGAAGTCCACGTGTTCGTGACGTCATACTTGGAACATGGTTGTTCTGGTAGTATCCTACACATTGTATCTTCACTTATATTTACTATCAGACGTTGTCTTAGTTCTTTGTGGGTTCTGTATAAAAAATACACTGGTATTTAGCACATCCGTTGTTTTGTTTACCATTGTGGTTATTATTCTGAAGAAGGCTTCGGCGGAAATGTTAGTATATTAATACAATAAAAACAATATGTGTACGCGTTGTTGCTGAAGGTGCATCATTATTTTGTTCTGTATAGACAGGTATTATGTATAGTTCGCTGGTTGAGAAGGTTAGTAGTTACGACCTTATTACACTGGTGCATATTTGAAATCAGCATCACAAGGCGCTTCTTATGAACCTACTCTCACGAAAATAGGAACGTGTCCTGTTGACCAAAATGAAGTAAATACAGATATTACACGATTTGCATGCGGAAGTTGACATAAATTGAAAGCCATAACCTTATAATATAATCAGCATAAAGGTCAAGATCAGGTGACATTCTCGAAGCTATATATAACAGTCTTACATAGTTAACATAGGAACTAATTGTATTACCTTTTAAACAATGTATTTTCGCAACTGGTCAGTGGCAACACAGGGTCTGGTTTTTTACCACCAGAATACATCCAGTCCAGGCACAGTAGGTGAATATTCTTTGGCTTCAGGCAGTAAAAAGACATCCCCGAGTTTGCCATTGTCAGATCACAAAGTTCCGAGTTATTTGTTGCGGCCAATAAACGTGTGTGATTTGGATGACACGGTACCTCCTCCGCGTATTTGCCACTTGTGAATTTGGCATATACAATGTACATTTCTTGTTGAAAGCACCTAAACATTAAGATATAAGCATATTAAAATGGTTATATAACTCGTTGGCATAGAATGGAGAGGTCGTTAGTAGACTTACGACCTAATAAGACTCATACACTTTTGATTTCTGCTTCTAAAGGTGCTTCTGATTGGCCCATTTTCATGACAGTCGGAACAGGTCATGTTGGTCAACCTGAAAACCGTGTTATAAAAATATAGACAGTATACATGTAGCATTAGTTAATTATATTAATATGCTAATAGAAGGTCGATTGACGTGTCAATTCTCTGCACCATTTTATCCACGTGCTTCAATACACTGATGACGCTCCATTGTAGTTTAGAATATTACGAATAAAAAAAATCAATCTCATTTAAATCAGACCTACGAGTATAACACACTCCACTACTCTACACTGATACAGGATCCGATGACACTCCGTAAGAGTTCATGTCAATGTGAACTTTACATCATCCAATCAAATCGCTACATTCACAAATCAGAAAGTGCTGATAATCTCTGCTGAGCAGTGCAAGAGATATTTAAACCATGTATTTATTGATATACATAGAGAGCAAATTAAGGACGGCTGACTTCACAGTACACTCTCTATACATGCAGGCACATGCCTAAGAAATTATATCATAAAGATAACAGTTTTAGTATCCCTTTTCACTTCCTTTTATCTAACGAATGACTCCAATGAGTGAAAATTTGGGGATGCTTAAACTGTTATTTTTTATATATAATTTCTTAGGCCTGTGATACAGGTGAATAGCCATAATAAAACATGCACCAGAGAGGACCTCTAACACAATTTGTCAGATCTATAACAGCGTACAGGAATGGAGCACATGTTAAGATCTGCTTTGAATGAGATCGAACAAATGTACAACAAACTACGGTGTTCCGTTTGGACAAACGTATTCTTTTTGTTTCTCCCTGAACCGCGATGCACGATGGTACGATGGTGAAAATACGATGGTACGATGGTACGATGATGAAAACACGATGGTACGATGACGAAAACGCGATGTTATTATCGCGTTTTCACCATCGTGTAATCGTACCATCGTACTTTCACCATCGTACCATTGCGTTTTCACCATCGTACTATCGCGTTTTCACCATCGTACCATCCCGTTTTCATCATCGTACCATCGTATTTTCACCATCGTACCATCGTGCATCGCGGTTCAGGGAGACACAAAAAAGACGTTTGTCCAAACGGAACACCGTACAAACCTGTGTCCTCAGACGATATATCGCTGAAACAACTTCTCTGGTATAGGCTAGCGTGACCTTTATTACGGACTGACCACTCCAAAATGCTTTAACTTCTACTGTATATGATCCATCAAGGTTGTCTGTAACCACACCTGGTGCGTGATGATAATTCTGCATGTCATGAATGGTTGCTCGGATCATATCTCCACCTGAATGCTTCTTGTTTCCATAACCATCCAACAAGTCCACCCGTGCTCGGATTGTCTCCCCTATCCCGTACGAAGTCCGGGTATTATCTGAATATAATCAGGATCTTGTTTAAATATATAGGATCTCTGATATAATATACAAATATAATTATACAGCCCTTTCACAATTAAATGAGAACGGTTTGAAAACATCGAGTCGTCCTTCATGTAAGCTATGTTAATCTAGGTTCAACTGTGTATACATGAGTTAACGGTAATCCCCGCTATTCTTTGAATGGGGTAGTTCCCTCATTGGTATTACTTATTGAATCTCGGCTATTCAGTTTAAACCCTTCCATAGAAAGTTGACAACAATGTCGAGACATCGTCTGGAGTTCCTTCCCCTACCACTTTGCTTTGTAATCAGCAAAATCGGGAATCAGACTATACTTTGTTTTCAGCAAATCGGGAAACAGACTATGCTTTGTTTTCAGCAAATCGGGAAACAGAATATGCTGTGTTTTCAGCAAATCGGGAAACAGACTATGCTTTGTTTTCAGCAAATCGGGAAACAGAATATGCTGTGTTTTCAGCAAATCGGGAAACAGACTATGCTTTGTTTTCAGCAAAATCGGGAACCAGACTATGCTTTGTTTTCAGCAAAATCGGGAAACAGACTACGCTTTGTTTTCAGCAAATCGGGAAACAGAATATGCTTTGTTTTCAGCAAAATCTGGAACCAGACTATGCTTTGTTTTCAGCAAAATCGGGAACCAGACTATGCTTTGTTTTCAGCAAAATCCAGAAACAGAGTATGCTTTGTTTTCAGCAAAATCCAGAAACAGACTATGCTTTGTTTTCAGCAAAATCCAGAAACAGACTATGCTTTGTTTTCAGCAAAATCCAGAAACAGACTATGCTTTGTTTTCAGCAAAATCCGGAAACAGACTATGCTTTGTTTTCAGCAAAATCCAGAAACAGACTATGCTTTGTTTTCAGCAAAATCCAGAAACAGAGTATGCTTTGTTTTCAGCGAAATCGGAAAACAGACTATGCTTTGTTTTCAGCAAAATCCAGAAACAGAGTATGCTTTGTTTTCAGCAAAATCCAGAAACAGAGTATGCTTTGTTTTCAGCAAAATCCAGAAACAGAGTATGCTAAATGTTTTCAGCGAAATCGGAAAACAGACTATGCTTTGTTTTCAGCAAAATCCAGAAACAGACTATGCTTTGTTTTCAGAAAAAATCCAGAAACAGACTATGCTTTGTTTTCAGCAAAATCCGGAAACAGACTATGTCGAGACATTGCAGCATCCTTTTAGGAGAGAATGTCAGTATTGGATAGAAAACTTTCAGGAAATAGTTTAGGTGAATCAATTGTCGTAAATAACTGAAAAAATTCCAGGAAAGTCGTTGAGTGTTGGAAACTGCATTGGTAGACATGTAGGCATTTGTTTTTACAAAAAATAGACCTAATATTGAAAGACAATATTTTATAGATCCCGATTATAGAGCTATTTCTCAAAAGAAAATTGAGTAGAGGCGATATTGTTGGGTTGGTACCGGACTGGTGGAAGAGGGGAAAACAAGCAATAGTTTATTTCAAGCCTTACCATTTATTACAACTGTTGAATATTCGGGAGATGCGGACAACTTGTCATCGTTACAGTGTTCATATTTTAGAGCTTCCTCTTCCAACATGATATTGTAGAATCTTGGATCTTCCGGATTATCCATGACACTCATATCACATCTGGACCTGGTGCTAGCATCCTCATTATATCCTCTAGCTAGTCCTTTAATAATCATGTCACTACTGCAAGAAAATATTCAGGGGTGGTATTCACAAAGCACCTTAAGTGAAAACTTTTCCTTAAGTGTTTCGGCCAAACAGGATAATCAAGATCAACATTTATTAACACTGTATAGAAGAATTATGTAAAAGCTACAGTAATCATATAGAAAACATGGGTTATTCTTCGTTTCTCGAGAAATATGTGCAGCTCAATATTTTAAATTAAGTCAAAATATTTGAGTTTTCACTTTAGATGCTTTGTGTATACCACCACAGGTAACTGTATCGTTGAAAACGAAAAAAAACGAAAATATTTTTTTGGGACAGAAATCCACGAGCCGGTTCAAGAGGTGCACTCTGTTTTCGATAGAAACACTGCATTATGCATATACCAATTATCAATAAAATGCCGTGTATTTACACAAACAATGTTATGGGATGAATGTAAGTCTAAAAATAACTTCACATTATAAAAGCCATTGCTTAAAGGTTTACTTTAAACTGTCGCTGGTGTAACACATTGTATGGGACGGCCATACAAATTTGTGTTGATTGCACCAAAAGAATCGGCTGTGAACAGTGTATACCATTTATAATATAACTTTTTAACTATTGGATCAATTTTGATGAGATCTTGCATGTAAGTAGTTTAAGCATTGCTGTAAATGGATATACTCGTTTTGAAAAATTTCCCATGAGAGCACGCCTCCCCGGACCCCCTACGTTACCAAAAAGATTTAACATATCATTAATTTTGTAAAGGGAGAGTTTTTGTAAAACTCTGATTCAGTGCAGATAACTTACGTCAACTTTTTTACTGATTTTTTTACCCGCTTCGCTCGCAAAGTCACTTCAATCTATGAAAATATATGTGAACACACATTGTTTGCGAAAACATTCTCCAACCCTTAATACAAACGTCTTCACTGATGCTGTTTGCACATTTCCCCTAGTTTATATGTGGTCTCCAGCGACTACCAGGTAACAACAGCGTGCCACCGGGACACAACCGTGGTATAACGGGGTAACACCGACGATCACCGGGCCACCACCATCTGTCACTTCAAACACCACCGGCATCAACCGGGATCAAACCGTAACTACACCGTACTGAAACCGGGGATAACCGTAGCAACCCCGGCCTCAAACTGAATGAATATCCTTTCACACCGGTGGTACACCGGGAAACATCGGGTATGTGAGAATGTAATTGATTTTTGTTAATAAAACCGTCCCGGATCATCCCGGTATACCGGCTTTCCTCAACCGGGATGTTCCGGCACCTGAACCGGGACAGTGAGAACGGGGCTTAAGCTCGGAGTCTCAGTTTAATGCAGTTATAATAGAGTATTCGTGGTAGATCTATGCTAACAATGTTGTATTCTTCAATCTATGCAACAAATATGGAACAAGTTTCTGGCATAATTAAATGTACCCTCGTATGTTGAAAAAAAAGACCAAAGGTACTCAGTATCGAATTACGGTCAGGGAGTCTCGTATTGTTTCAACCCAGACATAGATTAACTTGTTGCTGACCCAGAAAGGTCTTGTTTGTATCTGTGCTATACGTAAACTAACTGATACGGATAACCCATAGTATACATGGTCAGAATGTGATCAAATGCCAGCAGGACCCGTAGTCTACTAGCAGTTTATGATTTTCGAATTGCGACGTTGCATTTTGAAAACCAAAAACAACACATGAACGTTGCAAGAGGAAGTTTATTTATTGAAATACAATATATAAATATCGCGTATACCTAGGTCACGACTCCTATCTGTATATATGATCTATAGTAGTTCGCATGATGGTCAACATGATTGTTAGATAGAAGCGAGGGATGTGTCTGTGATAATTAGATAACGGAATAATATCTAATTTGCCTGAAGGCGGCAACAGTTTTTCCATTAAATGAAATACTAGTATGAGTTTAGATCTACATCTAGAAACATGGTTCTAATAGTATGTATATAAGGATGCCCTAGGACACTTTTCACGGCCCTGTGTTAGCGCCATATATCTATAGCCGACATTGATAGTAATATTATCATAAATCATTTTCAATAAAATTTTGAAATGTCAACTATAAGTTGATATATGAACGTTTTAGATGATGCAGAACATTTTGTTATGACATTCTGTTGTAATCACCGGGGGGGGGGGATATTATGAAACATCCTATATATAGGTGTCACACCGGTGAATTTTCTGCCATTGAAATTAATGCAAAATGACCCAAATTCGCATCTCTCCCTCCGTTTCACTGACATTCCGGGTGATTTTCTGTGTCCGTTTCCATAATAAGCAATCCCTGTTATCCAAAATATGCTGGAGAAAATGGCATGTCGATAGTTTCGTTTTCGAGCTACTGCAGGGATTCTGGAAGGACAACGCTATTTTCCATGCCTCAAAAGCTGACTTGACCGAAGCACACATACATTGTCAGTCTTCAGCCAGGGAAAGATAATTCAGAAAAATATCAATTAAACACTCTTAAAAGTTAGCATGCAGATCATATTTGATCTACATTCATGTAATTTGGTCACCAATCAGCATTTTCCACATTAAAACAGTGCTTCAACAGACATATATCAAATTTTTGAAAGGGACTATTTTAGCATACTACGACCCGGAAGTACTTTCCACCGGTGTGAAACCAATATACCTCAAATGTTTGAAATTTGCTAACCCGAATACTTTTATTCTGGTTATTTTAAGTATTGCCGCATATGTTGTCCAACCGGTTTTCACCTTGAGCCCCTTACAAGTTGGTGTGACCGGTTAAAACCTGGTCCTCCCCCTCCGAGAAATTGGCGCGGACTGGAAATTTCCTCGAAAGGTTATTTTTGTTCTATTATTGCATTAATTTGGCAATTATGGAAAGGATCTCAGTAAACTAGATATTTTATTCAGTCCAGACACAGCAAAATAAGACCATAATAAGATGAATCAACAACAACTATTTTCAATCATGGACCGGAATCATGAGACGCGGCGAAATCATACTAATCATAAATAGAGTGTTTCATAAGCAATAAATCGATTCCGCGACAGCAAAAAAAAATCCACCTCAATAATAAGACCACCTCAATAAAATGACCACCTCAACATAAAGACCACCTCCATTACAATTCTACCCCACAATTGTGACCACTTCACTACTTAGGCGACTTCAAAGTTTAGACCGGTCACAATTTCAAGGTCCAATTTCCGCGGTTTTGTCCTATATCGAACCTCTATATAAAGACCAACTTAGCGATAAAATCAGTTTTCAGGGTCCAATTAGTGGTGTAACCATGGAGGTACAATTTATATTATTAAAAAAACACTCACCAACATACAAGAAATTAAGAGTTTGTCCACCAAATTGACCTGACAAAATTCCAAGGCCAAGGGCAACAACTCAGACATACCATTTGAAGAGGAATTGGACATATTTTTCATTTTTTTGAATAACATCCAAATTTCACAAACCTGAGCAATTTCCTCTTGGCTACAATTTTTTATGGTCCAGGGGTGCTTGCATGCCAAATCTCATTGGTTTATATCAAATATTTGAAAAAATATTGAACTTCAAAAATCCTGATATAGGTGTCACACCGGTGAATTTTCTGCCATTGAAATTAATGCAAAATGACCCAAATTCGCATCTCTCCCTCCGTTTCACTGACATTCCGGGTGATTTTCTGTGTCCGTTTCCATAATAAGCAATCCCTGTTATCCAAAATATGCTGGAGAAAATGGCATGTCGATAGTTTCGTTTTCGAGCTACTGCAGGGATTCTGGAAGGACAACGCTATTTTCCATGCCTCAAAAGCTGACTTGACCGAAGCACACATACATTGTCAGTCTTCAGCCAGGGAAAGATAATTCAGAAAAATATCAATTAAACACTCTTAAAAGTTAGCATGCAGATCATATTTGATCTACATTCATGTAATTTGGTCACCAATCAGCATTTTCCACATTAAAACAGTGCTTCAACAGACATATATCAAATTTTTGAAAGGGACTATTTTAGCATACTACGACCCGGAAGTACTTTCCACCGGTGTGACACCAATATACCTCAAATGTTTGAAACTTGCTAACCCGAATACTTTTATTCTGGTTATTTTAAGTATTGCCGCATATGTTGTCCAACCGGTTTTCACCTTGAGCCCCTTACAAGTTGGTGTGACCGGTTAAAACCTGGTCCTCCCCCTCCGAGAAATTGGCGCGGACTGGAAATTTCCTCGAAAGGTTATTTTTGTTCTATTATTGCATTAATTTGGCAATTATGGAAAGGATCTCAGTAAACTAGATATTTTATTCAGTCCAGACACAGCAAAATAAGACCATAATAAGATGAATCAACAACAACTATTTTCAATCATGGACCGGAATCATGAGACGCGGCGAAATCATACTAATCATAAATAGAGTGTTTCATAAGCAATAAATCGATTCCGCGACACCAAAAAAAAATCCACCTCAATAATAAGACCACCTCAATAAAATGACCACCTCAACATAAAGACCACCTCCATTACAATTCTACCCCACAATTGTGACCACTTCACTACTTAGGCGACTTCAAAGTTTAGACCGGTCACAATTTCAAGGTCCAATTTCCGCGGTTTTGTCCTATATCGAACCTCTATATAAAGACCAACTTAGCGATAAAATCAGTTTTCAGGGTCCAATTAGTGGTGTAACCATGGAGGTACAATTTATATTATTAAAAAAACACTCACCAACATACAAGAAATTAAGAGTTTGTCCACCAAATTGACCTGACAAAATTCCAAGGCCAAGGGCAACAACTCAGACATACCATTTGAAGAGGAATTGGACATATTTTTCATTTTTTTGAATAACATCCAAATTTCACAAACCTGAGCAATTTCCTCTTGGCTACAATTTTTTATGGTCCAGGGGTGCTTGCATGCCAAATCTCATTGGTTTATATCAAATATTTGAAAAAATATTGAACTTCAAAAATCCTGATATAGGTGTCACACCGGTGAATTTTCTGCCATTGAAATTAATGCAAAATGACCCAAATTCGCATCTCTCCCTCCGTTTCACTGACATTCCGGGTGATTTTCTGTGTCCGTTTCCATAATAAGCAATCCCTGTTATCCAAAATATGCTGGAGAAAATGGCATGTCGATAGTTTCGTTTTCGAGCTACTGCAGGGATTCTGGAAGGACAACGCTATTTTCCATGCCTCAAAAGCTGACTTGACCGAAGCACACATACATTGTCAGTCTTCAGCCAGGGAAAGATAATTCAGAAAAATATCAATTAAACACTCTTAAAAGTTAGCATGCAGATCATATTTGATCTACATTCATGTAATTTGGTCACCAATCAGCATTTTCCACATTAAAACAGTGCTTCAACAGACATATATCAAATTTTTGAAAGGGACTATTTTAGCATACTACGACCCGGAAGTACTTTCCACCGGTGTGACACCAATATACCTCAAATGTTTGAAATTTGCTAACCCGAATACTTTTATTCTGGTTATTTTAAGTATTGCCGCATATGTTGTCCAACCGGTTTTCACCTTGAGCCCCTTACAAGTTGGTGTGACCGGTTAAAACCTGGTCCTCCCCCTCCCAGAAATTGGCGCGGACTGGAAATTTCCTCGAAAGGTTATTTTTGTTCTATTATTGCATTAATTTGGCAATTATGGAAAGGATCTCAGTAAACTAGATATTTTATTCAGTCCAGACACAGCAAAATAAGACCATAATAAGATGAATCAACAACAACTATTTTCAATCATGGACCGGAATCATGAGACGCGGCGAAATCATACTAATCATAAATAGAGTGTTTCATAAGCAATAAATCGATTCCGCGACACCAAAAAAAAGTCCACCTCAATAATAAGACCACCTCAATAAAATGACCACCTCAACATAAAGACCACCTCCATTACAATTCTACCCCACAATTGTGACCACTTCACTACTTAGGCGACTTCAAAGTTTAGACCGGTCACAATTTCAAGGTCCAATTTCCGCGGTTTTGTCCTATATCGAACCTCTATATAAAGACCAACTTAGCGATAAAATCAGTTTTCAGGGTCCAATTAGTGGTGTAACCATGGAGGTACAATTTATATTATTAAAAAAACACTCACCAACATACAAGAAATTAAGAGTTTGTCCACCAAATTGACCTGACAAAATTCCAAGGCCAAGGGCAACAACTCAGACATACCATTTGAAGAGGAATTGGACATATTTTTCATTTTTTTGAATAACATCCAAATTTCACAAACCTGAGCAATTTCCTCTTGGCTACAATTTTTTATGGTCCAGGGGTGCTTGCATGCCAAATCTCATTGGTTTATATCAAATATTTGAAAAAATATTGAACTTCAAAAATCCTGATATAGGTGTCACACCGGTGAATTTTCTGCCATTGAAATTAATGCAAAATGACCCAAATTCGCATCTCTCCCTCCGTTTCACTGACATTCCGGGTGATTTTCTGTGTCCGTTTCCATAATAAGCAATCCCTGTTATCCAAAATATGCTGGAGAAAATGGCATGTCGATAGTTTCGTTTTCGAGCTACTGCAGGGATTCTGGAAGGACAACGCTATTTTCCATGCCTCAAAAGCTGACTTGACCGAAGCACACATACATTGTCAGTCTTCAGCCAGGGAAAGATAATTCAGAAAAATATCAATTAAACACTCTTAAAAGTTAGCATGCAGATCATATTTGATCTACATTCATGTAATTTGGTCACCAATCAGCATTTTCCACATTAAAACAGTGCTTCAACAGACATATATCAAATTTTTGAAAGGGACTACTTTAGCATACTACGACCCGGAAGTACTTTCCACCGGTGTGACACCAATATACCTCAAATGTTTGAAATTTGCTAACCCGAATACTTTTATTCTGGTTATTTTAAGTATTGCCGCATATGTTGTCCAACCGGTTTTCACCTTGAGCCCCTTACAAGTTGGTGTGACCGGTTAAAACCTGGTCCTCCCCCTCCGAGAAATTGGCGCGGACTGGAAATTTCCTCGAAAGGTTATTTTTGTTCTATTATTGCATTAATTTGGCAATTATGGAAAGGATCTCAGTAAACTAGATATTTTATTCAGTCCAGACACAGCAAAATAAGACCATAATAAGATGAATCAACAACAACTATTTTCAATCATGGACCGGAATCATGAGACGCGGCGAAATCATACTAATCATAAATAGAGTGTTTCATAAGCAATAAATCGATTCCGCGACACCAAAAAAAAATCCACCTCAATAATAAGACCACCTCAATAAAATGACCACCTCAACATAAAGACCACCTCCATTACAATTCTACCCCACAATTGTGACCACTTCAGTACTTAGGCGACTTCAAAGTTTAGACCGGTCACAATTTCAAGGTCCAATTTCCGCGGTTTTGTCCTATATCGAACCTCTATATAAAGACCAACTTAGCGATAAAATCAGTTTTCAGGGTCCAATTAGTGGTGTAACCATGGAGGTACAATTTATATTATTAAAAAAACACTCACCAACATACAAGAAATTAAGAGTTTGTCCACCAAATTGACCTGACAAAATTCCAAGGCCAAGGGCAACAACTCAGACATACCATTTGAAGAGGAATTGGACATATTTTTCATTTTTTTGAATAACATCCAAATTTCACAAACCTGAGCAATTTCCTCTTGGCTACAATTTTTTATGGTCCAGGGGTGCTTGCATGCCAAATCTCATTGGTTTATATCAAATATTTGAAAAAATATTGAACTTCAAAAATCCTGATATAGGTGTCACACCGGTGAATTTTCTGCCATTGAAATTAATGCAAAATGACCCAAATTCGCATCTCTCCCTCCGTTTCACTGACATTCCGGGTGATTTTCTGTGTCCGTTTCCATAATAAGCAATCCCTGTTATCCAAAATATGCTGGAGAAAATGGCATGTCGATAGTTTCGTTTTCGAGCTACTGCAGGGATTCTGGAAGGACAACGCTATTTTCCATGCCTCAAAAGCTGACTTGACCGAAGCACACATACATTGTCAGTCTTCAGCCAGGGAAAGATAATTCAGAAAAATATCAATTAAACACTCTTAAAAGTTAGCATGCAGATCATATTTGATCTACATTCATGTAATTTGGTCACCAATCAGCATTTTCCACATTAAAACAGTGCTTCAACAGACATATATCAAATTTTTGAAAGGGACTATTTTAGCATACTACGACCCGGAAGTACTTTCCACCGGTGTGACACCAATATACCTCAAATGTTTGAAATTTGCTAACCCGAATACTTTTATTCTGGTTATTTTAAGTATTGCCGCATATGTTGTCCAACCGGTTTTCACCTTGAGCCCCTTACAAGTTGGTGTGACCGGTTAAAACCTGGTCCTCCCCCTCCCAGAAATTGGCGCGGACTGGAAATTTCCTCGAAAGGTTATTTTTGTTCTATTATTGCATTAATTTGGCAATTATGGAAAGGATCTCAGTAAACTAGATATTTTATTCAGTCCAGACACAGCAAAATAAGACCATAATAAGATGAATCAACAACAACTATTTTCAATCATGGACCGGAATCATGAGACGCGGCGAAATCATACTAATCATAAATAGAGTGTTTCATAAGCAATAAATCGATTCCGCGACACCAAAAAAAAGTCCACCTCAATAATAAGACCACCTCAATAAAATGACCACCTCAACATAAAGACCACCTCCATTACAATTCTACCCCACAATTGTGACCACTTCACTACTTAGGCGACTTCAAAGTTTAGACCGGTCACAATTTCAAGGTCCAATTTCCGCGGTTTTGTCCTATATCGAACCTCTATATAAAGACCAACTTAGCGATAAAATCAGTTTTCAGGGTCCAATTAGTGGTGTAACCATGGAGGTACAATTTATATTATTAAAAAAACACTCACCAACATACAAGAAATTAAGAGTTTGTCCACCAAATTGACCTGACAAAATTCCAAGGCCAAGGGCAACAACTCAGACATACCATTTGAAGAGGAATTGGACATATTTTTCATTTTTTTGAATAACATCCAAATTTCACAAACCTGAGCAATTTCCTCTTGGCTACAATTTTTTATGGTCCAGGGGTGCTTGCATGCCAAATCTCATTGGTTTATATCAAATATTTGAAAAAATATTGAACTTCAAAAATCCTGATATAGGTGTCACACCGGTGAATTTTCTGCCATTGAAATTAATGCAAAATGACCCAAATTCGCATCTCTCCCTCCGTTTCACTGACATTCCGGGTGATTTTCTGTGTCCGTTTCCATAATAAGCAATCCCTGTTATCCAAAATATGCTGGAGAAAATGGCATGTCGATAGTTTCGTTTTCGAGCTACTGCAGGGATTCTGGAAGGACAACGCTATTTTCCATGCCTCAAAAGCTGACTTGACCGAAGCACACATACATTGTCAGTCTTCAGCCAGGGAAAGATAATTCAGAAAAATATCAATTAAACACTCTTAAAAGTTAGCATGCAGATCATATTTGATCTACATTCATGTAATTTGGTCACCAATCAGCATTTTCCACATTAAAACAGTGCTTCAACAGACATATATCAAATTTTTGAAAGGGACTATTTTAGCATACTACGACCCGGAAGTACTTTCCACCGGTGTGACACCAATATACCTCAAATGTTTGAAATTTGCTAACCCGAATACTTTTATTCTGGTTATTTTAAGTATTGCCGCATATGTTGTCCAACCGGTTTTCACCTTGAGCCCCTTACAAGTTGGTGTGACCGGTTAAAACCTGGTCCTCCCCCTCCGAGAAATTGGCGCGGACTGGAAATTTCCTCGAAAGGTTATTTTTGTTCTATTATTGCATTAATTTGGCAATTATGGAAAGGATCTCAGTAAACTAGATATTTTATTCAGTCCAGACACAGCAAAATAAGACCATAATAAGATGAATCAACAACAACTATTTTCAATCATGGACCGGAATCATGAGACGCGGCGAAATCATACTAATCATAAATAGAGTGTTTCATAAGCAATAAATCGATTCCGCGACACCAAAAAAAAATCCACCTCAATAATAAGACCACCTCAATAAAATGACCACCTCAACATAAAGACCACCTCCATTACAATTCTACCCCACAATTGTGACCACTTCACTACTTAGGCGACTTCAAAGTTTAGACCGGTCACAATTTCAAGGTCCAATTTCCGCGGTTTTGTCCTATATCGAACCTCTATATAAAGACCAACTTAGCGATAAAATCAGTTTTCAGGGTCCAATTAGTGGTGTAACCATGGAGGTACAATTTATATTATTAAAAAAACACTCACCAACATACAAGAAATTAAGAGTTTGTCCACCAAATTGACCTGACAAAATTCCAAGGCCAAGGGCAACAACTCAGACATACCATTTGAAGAGGAATTGGACATATTTTTCATTTTTTTGAATAACATCCAAATTTCACAAACCTGAGCAATTTCCTCTTGGCTACAATTTTTTATGGTCCAGGGGTGCTTGCATGCCAAATCTCATTGGTTTATATCAAATATTTGAAAAAATATTGAACTTCAAAAATCCTGAATATACCTCAAATGTTTGAAATTTGCTAACCCGAATACTTTTATTCTGGTTATTTTAAGTATTGCCGCATATGTTGTCCAACCGGTTTTCACCTTGAGCCCCTTACAAGTTGGTGTGACCGGTTAAAACCTGGTCCTCCCCCTCCGAGAAATTGGCGCGGACTGGAAATTTCCTCGAAAGGTTATTTTTGTTCTATTATTGCATTAATTTGGCAATTATGGAAAGGATCTCAGTAAACTAGATATTTTATTCAGTCCAGACACAGCAAAATAAGACCATAATAAGATGAATCAACAACAACTATTTTCAATCATGGACCGGAATCATGAGACGCGGCGAAATCATACTAATCATAAATAGAGTGTTTCATAAGCAATAAATCGATTCCGCGCCACCAAAAAAAAATCCACCTCAATAATAAGACCACCTCAATAAAATGACCACCTCAACATAAAGACCACCTCCATTACAATTCTACCCCACAATTGTGACCACTTCACTACTTAGGCGACTTCAAAGTTTAGACCGGTCACAATTTCAAGGTCCAATTTCCGCGGTTTTGTCCTATATCGAACCTCTATATAAAGACCAACTTAGCGATAAAATCAGTTTTCAGGGTCCAATTAGTGGTGTAACCATGGAGGTACAATTTATATTATTAAAAAAACACTCACCAACATACAAGAAATTAAGAGTTTGTCCACCAAATTGACCTGACAAAATTCCAAGGCCAAGGGCAACAACTCGGACATACCATTTGAAGAGGAATTGGACATATTTTTCATTTTTTTGAATAACATCCAAATTTCACAAACCTGAGCAATTTCCTCTTGGCTACAATTTTTTATGGTCCAGGGGTGCTTGCATGCCAAATCTCATTGGTTTATATCAAATATTTGAAAAAATATTGAACTTCAAAAATCCTGATATAGGTGTCACACCGGTGAATTTTCTGCCATTGAAATTAATGCAAAATGACCCAAATTCGCATCTCTCCCTCCGTTTCACTGACATTCCGGGTGATTTTCTGTGTCCGTTTCCATAATAAGCAATCCCTGTTATCTAAAATATGCTGGAGAAAATGGCATGTCGATAGTTTCGTTTTCGAGCTACTGCAGGGATTCTGGAAGGACAACGCTATTTTCCATGCCTCAAAAGCTGACTTGACCGAAGCACACATACATTGTCAGTCTTCAGCCAGGGAAAGATAATTCAGAAAAATATCAATTAAACACTCTTAAAAGTTAGCATGCAGATCATATTTGATCTACATTCATGTAATTTGGTCACCAATCAGCATTTTCCACATTAAAACAGTGCTTCAACAGACATATATCAAATTTTTGAAAGGGACTATTTTAGCATACTACGACCCGGAAGTACTTTCCACCGGTGTGACACCAATATACCTCAAATGTTTGAAATTTGCTAACCCGAATACTTTTATTCTGGTTATTTTAAGTATTGCCGCATATGTTGTCCAACCGGTTTTCACCTTGAGCCCCTTACAAGTTGGTGTGACCGGTTAAAACCTGGTCCTCCCCCTCCGAGAAATTGGCGCGGACTGGAAATTTCCTCGAAAGGTTATTTTTGTTCTATTATTGCATTAATTTGGCAATTATGGAAAGGATCTCAGTAAACTAGATATTTTATTCAGTCCAGACACAGCAAAATAAGACCATAATAAGATGAATCAACAACAACTATTTTCAATCATGGACCGGAATCATGAGACGCGGCGAAATCATACTAATCATAAATAGAGTGTTTCATAAGCAATAAATCGATTCCGCGACACCAAAAAAAAATCCACCTCAATAATAAGACCACCTCAATAAAATGACCACCTCAACATAAAGACCACCTCCATTACAATTCTACCCCACAATTGTGACCACTTCACTACTTAGGCGACTTCAAAGTTTAGACCGGTCACAATTTCAAGGTCCAATTTCCGCGGTTTTGTCCTATATCGAACCTCTATATAAAGACCAACTTAGCGATAAAATCAGTTTTCAGGGTCCAATTAGTGGTGTAACCATGGAGGTACAATTTATATTATTAAAAAAACACTCACCAACATACAAGAAATTAAGAGTTTGTCCACCAAATTGACCTGACAAAATTCCAAGGCCAAGGGCAACAACTCAGACATACCATTTGAAGAGGAATTGGACATATTTTTCATTTTTTTGAATAACATCCAAATTTCACAAACCTGAGCAATTTCCTCTTGGCTACAATTTTTTATGGTCCAGGGGTGCTTGCATGCCAAATCTCATTGGTTTATATCAAATATTTGAAAAAATATTGAACTTCAAAAATCCTGATATAGGTGTCACACCGGTGAATTTTCTGCCATTGAAATTAATGCAAAATGACCCAAATTCGCATCTCTCCCTCCGTTTCACTGACATTCCGGGTGATTTTCTGTGTCCGTTTCCATAATAAGCAATCCCTGTTATCCAAAATATGCTGGAGAAAATGGCATGTCGATAGTTTCGTTTTCGAGCTACTGCAGGGATTCTGGAAGGACAACGCTATTTTCCATGCCTCAAAAGCTGACTTGACCGAAGCACACATACATTGTCAGTCTTCAGCCAGGGAAAGATAATTCAAAAAAATATCAATTAAACACTCTTAAAAGTTAGCATGCAGATCATATTTGATCTACATTCATGTAATTTGGTCACCAATCAGCATTTTCCACATTAAAACAGTGCTTCAACAGACATATATCAAATTTTTGAAAGGGACTATTTTAGCATACTACGACCCGGAAGTACTTTCCACCGGTGTGACACCAATATACCTCAAATGTTTGAAATTTGCTAACCCGAATACTTTTATTCTGGTTATTTTAAGTATTGCCGCATATGTTGTCCAACCGGTTTTCACCTTGAGCCCCTTACAAGTTGGTGTGACCGGTTAAAACCTGGTCCTCCCCCTCCGAGAAATTGGCGCGGACTGGAAATTTCCTCGAAAGGTTATTTTTGTTCTATTATTGCATTAATTTGGCAATTATGGAAAGGATCTCAGTAAACTAGATATTTTATTCAGTCCAGACACAGCAAAATAAGACCATAATAAGATGAATCAACAACAACTATTTTCAATCATGGACCGGAATCATGAGACGCGGCGAAATCATACTAATCATAAATAGAGTGTTTCATAAGCAATAAATCGATTCCGCGACACCAAAAAAAAATCCACCTCAATAATAAGACCACCTCAATAAAATGACCACCTCAACATAAAGACCACCTCCATTACAATTCTACCCCACAATTGTGACCACTTCACTACTTAGGCGACTTCAAAGTTTAGACCGGTCACAATTTCAAGGTCCAATTTCCGCGGTTTTGTCCTATATCGAACCTCTATATAAAGACCAACTTAGCGATAAAATCAGTTTTCAGGGTCCAATTAGTGGTGTAACCATGGAGGTACAATTTATATTATTAAAAAAACACTCACCAACATACAAGAAATTAAGAGTTTGTCCACCAAATTGACCTGACAAAATTCCAAGGCCAAGGGCGACAACTCAGACATACCATTTGAAGAGGAATTGGACATATTTTTCATTTTTTTTAATAACATCCAAATTTCACAAACCTGAGCAATTTCCTCTTGGCTACAATTTTTTATGGTCCAGGGGTGCTTGCATGCCAAATCTCATTGGTTTATATTGTTGTGGAACGTACTTTTGTGCCGCCTTTTGTGCGGTTACGTAATGTTCTATAGTTGGCTTAGTAGAACTGCGTACAAAAAACGCTTGATTTACAGTCAGAGTTGCTGACTCGTCAGGATGACACCACTCTGTTTAATCAAAACAGAGAAAATATAACAAAAATGTATTTAAGTTTAAATACCAACCAAATTTTTAATAGTTCTAAGTATTTTACAAAGTTCCAAAAGCAGTTTAAAAGTAACAAAGTTCTTAAATAATTCCTAAAGTAAACAAGTTTAAAATACTAATATCTAATCTAACTTAGCAAAATATTTGTTAAATCTATCTTATTGGATAAATAACCTAAAACAATTTTACTGTGATTCTGTCCTTAAATTACCTAATTTTAGTAAATCTAACAAAATAATAGAGTCCTAAAGTACTAAAAAATCTAACAGTTTTAATCCTAATTAATTAGATCAAAATATTAACAATAATTTACTAAAGTATTAATGAAATAATTTACTTAAATCTCCAAGTTAAATGCCTAAAATAAAGTATTAATTACTGTTAATTAATTAATTAAATAAATAAGATTATACCCTGGAGAAGTTTCTTTAGATGTTGTCAGTTCAGCTGCTACTTACAGAATGACCAGACTCTCTGAAATTTCCACAGAAGTGGCAATTTCTCTACTAGATGGCAGCACTAGTTTTGAGTCTTCTGATTGGTCAATTACAAAATAAAGGGATCATGTGACTAATGGTTAAAAATAGACATTACTAATAAGATCTAAAAATAGAACATGATAAGCCCCTGGCTGCATAATTAAAATTAGCAAGGGAGATAAGCTTGTAAAACAAAGAAGAATCTAAAAATAGAATACATAAATATTGACTTAAAAACAACAGTAAACTATCATAACTAAATCATTTCAAAGTATTACAAACATACAAACAAAAAGAATAAAATATGCATATGTTTACAAAAAGGTTTAAATACATGCTGATAAATAATATGAGTAATACACAGGTGATTTAAATCTATGACCTTATATGATTTCTAATACACTTATAGACTAGCTAAATATAGACATAATGACTTAAAATAGACTAGCTAAATTCCTAACATAATACAGTATATCAGACTCTAGAATTTTAAATGAAGGTAATTATCATAACTAAGTGATGTAATCATGGTAATATTATGTAACATGCAGGAGTAAAGATCTGACTTTACAACAATACACTGGTTTTCGGGAAGAAAAATTTATTACTTTAAGAAAAGTAATAAATTTTTCAAGATTAAGACTTAAAATATCATGTTACCAATATTACAGAACATATGTAACTAACACTCATAAAATCAAACATAATACAAAAGCTTATCTCAAAAAATGTCAAACATAAAAATAAAAACAAACAAAAACAAATATTTACTAACATATAAAGTCATAAAGCTAAACTTAACTTATCTAAGACTGAACAGTTTTAAGCTAAGATTACATAAAATATGTACATTATGTAAAACAATAAAATAAAGAAAGGACCAAAAACATGCTCAAGGGCCACATAAGGGAGCGACAATATTTGGTCTTCTCTTTTTCTTGTGGTCATCTGAGAGCGCGATTTAAATATAATTAAGAGTCAATTTTCTCTCGCGTAATATGGGTACAAATATCATGTAATAATGTTCATTGCCCATGTTTAATATTGAAAAGCGCATTACTTATTATATATTGAAGTTCATCTTCACAATCAGTTGCGCGTTACAGTTGGGTAATACAATTAAATTGTTTAAGAAGTCGCGTTTAATTTCACTTTTAACACTTGAATCACTTTTTCACTTTTTCGCGTATCGCTTAGTATTAAGATAATATCACCTCATATCTACAGTAAGCAATTGCTTTCTTAGGAATTTTCAAGTAAATTCTCATTAAAAACTGAGTGATTGAGTTACGCTACCATGTTATAACATTCAACAAAGTTTACAAATTTAAATTAATGTTCATCATGATCTCACAAACAAGTTCTCAAAAACTTAACTATAAACCATACTAATACTCATTATATGCAAACTTAAGTATCAACTCATCAACAAAACAAAGTATCTCTCACAAAATCAATCATTTGATTCCTAGGACGCAATAGTAACAAAAAATATGATATCTTAAATACTATGCCCATAGACCTTAAATTCTATGCAAACAAAATATCAGACGCATAAATTGAACCTATAGATATTAAACCTATAGCCTATAGATATTAGAACCTATAGAGAATACTCTAAAGTTAGTCTGGAATAAACTGACACCTATAGATATTGGAATCTAAATACAAAATGCCTAGGATACACAACAGAGACATATAAGATATTATAATCTATGCAAAACAATAGACTCCTGTAGAGGTTAGACTCTATCTGTAGAGGTTAGACTCTACGAAATGGCACCTGTAGAGATTAGACTCTACGCCAAACACACGGACGTTAACTTTAGGAAAGAACAAAGACATCTATAGAGATTGTACTCTATATCGATAGAGATTAACTCTAAAGAACAACACTGTGATATCCTTTATATCAATCCCATAGAACTTAAATTCTATTCAACAATCTCTCAAAAATTTACTATGCAAACCTAGGAAACTATCCTTAAACTCAAACAAATAACTTCACTTAATCAAAAAATTAACATATAACCTTACATACAATATACATCAAAAATTTGTTACAAAAATACAATGCTCAAAATATTTTAGGTAAAAGCAACATGGTATGGTAGTGTAACTTATACTCATTAAAAATATTTAAGTCAGACTTGTGTGCCACAACATTAAATATAAAACAAATGTTTAAATACTAGGTGATATTATGCCTAATAAACACAAAGTTTTCTTACATAGTCGTCTGGTTTATCGAAAGGTCTCTCGCATTATCGCGTAACATCTCGGCACGGTTTATCGTCTTTGGACATCTGGGTACATCTTGGACTGACATCTCGGCACGGTTTATCATCTCGGGACATCTGGGTACTTCGAGAACGGACATCTCGGCACAGTTTATCGTCTTGGGACATCCGGGTACTTCGAGAACAGACATCTTGGCACGGGTTATCGTCTTTGGACATCTGGGTACTTCTAGGACCAACTTCTTGGAATTCGGTTTCTTCGTTAGCTTCTTTCCTGTGCATTTAATGCACCTACGTACATGGTTTCGGACATCTTCATCCATCTTGTACCAATGGTATTGCGTTCTTAGATTCTTGGACGTCTTGTTGACACCAAAGTGTTGACCTTTGAGTGTGTTGTGGTGGTCTTTGACAATCTGGGATCTCAGTACCTTGGGTATTAGTAGTTGCATGTAGTGCTGTCGTTGAGATCTACACGACCAAGCCTTCCGGTATAGTAAGCCTTGTCTTTTTACTATGTTGTTGGGTTTCTGCCAATACAATCGGACTGCTGCACTTAGACTTGCAACTTTCTCTTGTGTTGGCAATTTTCCTTCATCCATCCACTTGTGTAGGTAGCACAGATCTGGATCTTGTCGCTGTAGTCTTTCTAAGTTCTTGGAACTGTATTGAGGGAGGTATGATGTTTTCTCATTCTCCTTGTTAGGTGTCACAGATTTGTTTACGTATCTGTACTTCAGTTTTGGGATCTTTTTCGTCTCTGTACATGTGGCGTTAGTGACTCGAATGCGGAAGTCCTGCTTTGCCACACGGTGGTTTTCATTCTTGAAGTTTTCTTCATTATTTTCTGGTATGAGTTTGGTAGCTATGGGTACTTTTATTGTTACCAATGGTGATTTCACTCTGTTAATCATGATTTGTATATCGTTCACTGCATTGTCTGCGTGGTACACCCTTGAAGCTGGAGATTTTGTTTCTGGACTCCCATCTCTTGATTGGTGTGGTAGGTTCTGTGTACATTCATCGTTGGCCATTTCGTTTAGGTTTTCTCGCATTTGTTTTACTGGTTGGACTGACTCTCGGCCTGTAGAGACAGCCCTTTGTAGTTTAACGACTTGTTGGTAGGAACTTCATCAACATCGTACTTGGTATTCGTTGAATTGTCTGGGTTATATTCGTTGTCGGGACAATACCGAGATATATGACCTTCCCTCTGGCAGTTGTAACAGACTACTGAATTTGACCGGTAGTCTTTCTTTGGTTCTGTACCTCTTTCGTCATGGTTCTCGTTGATGGTTTGTTGTTGTCTGAGGAGTGAACGCTTGAGATCTCTTCCAAACTGAAACAGTTGTTCCTCTGTGATGAACTTCTTGTTGTTTATTCTTCGTAGTTCTGGGGTTTCCTCATCTTCGGTATCTTCGCTTTCTTCTTCTTCAACATAAGATGTGGATACATGTCTTATGTCATTTCTCTTTCGGGTACTTTGCTTGCATGCTTCATGAAGGATCATCATGTCTACCGCTTCTGATATACTCTTGGGTGTTCTGATGGCTATTTCATAGGCCGTCTGGGAATCTGGTAGACCTCTCAGCATGTGTTGGATTGCTATGTCTGCATAAGTTGATGTTCCCTCTATGTCTCCGTACGCTCTTGACATCAGGAGTTGTATTCTTGAAGCATACTCTTGAATGGACTCTTTGGAGGACTTCTGAGCATTCTCTAACTTAGCTCGATGTGTTCTTGCTGGCGTTTTGTGACCAAAGCGTTCTTTCAGTGCAGCAATGAAACGTGGAGTGTCTTCTCTTATGTTTGTATTCAAACTAGTTATGTAGGCTGCTGCATCGTCTCTCATACTTAATACCAGGTTGTCTCTTTGTTTCTCTTCATCCCAGTGGTATTTACGTGACAGGATCTCGAATTTCATCCAGAAGTTTTCCCATTCATGTGTCTTTCCATAGAAGTATGGCATAGACTGTCGTGGTTCATTTGTACTTCTTGAGCCTCTGTCTGGTGAGTAGGGTGTTCTCCATGGCAGCGGGCTAGTGTGAGCTTCTCGTTGCCTAGGTCTGTTCTGTAGGAGGGGTTGCTCTGTGAAGTAGTTGTCGGTAGCGCTCGCATCTAGGTTATTGTTTCTGAATCTTCTGTACGAAGGGACCCTTTCATTGGAGTAGCTGCTGCCGTTCCTTGTGTCTCTCGTTTCATCCTGAGCGTCCCTATATTGTGGTCGTTGGCGCTGGTGATGTGCTTCGGCCCTGTTGTAATCTGGACGTCTGAAGTGGTCTTGACATGTTAGCGGATTTCCGTATGTTGGAGTTCTGCGTTGGACATATGGCTCTGTCTCAAATGCGTTTGAACTGGGGTATTCTTGTTTCACATATGCTTCTCTTCTCTGGCGAGGATATGACTCCGTATGGGTGACGCTGTGTAGGATATGTCTAGGAGAGGAGTCGTGCCTTCTTTTTCTGTCTGGCAGATGCTGCTGTTGATTTCTGCCTCTGACGTAGCTGTCTTCTTGGTTGTTGCTGACGTCTTCTGTGGTTCTTCGTTTCTGCTGTCTTAACTTGTTTTCTAATTCTTGTACTCTTTGAAGTAGCATGTCCATCTTGTTTTCAGTAGGGGGTTCACTTCTCATGGGTTGTCGTCTGTTCCACGATGGAGGAGGTAGCCTTGATCTCACATCATTGTTTTCTGGGTTGGTTGTCATATACCATGGCGTAGGAGGTTGCCTTGACCTAACCTCACTGTGGTCTGCGTTGATTGCCGTGTTCCATAGCGTAGGAAGTTGCCTTGACCTAACCTCATTGTGGTCTGCGTTGGTAGTCGTGTTCCATAGCGTAGGAGGTTGCCTTGACATAACCTCATTGTGGTCTGCGTTGGTAGTCGTGTTCCATAGCGTAGGAGGTTGCCTTGACATAACCTCATTGTGGTCTGCGTTGATAGTCGTTGGAAGGACCTGTTGATTTACTTGTGTGAGCTGCTGTCTTGGTGTGGTGTTCAGCGATGAGTCTCGAGCCAGTATCTCTGTCATGTCTGCGCCGAATAGACTGTCGCTGACATGGGAGATGGAGTCATCGAAGTCTTGAAGCAAACTGGTAGCAGTTGGCAAGTTGGTTGTCTGGTTGTCTGGTGTGACGTAGGCCTCTTCTTCAGCAATGTCGTTGGTACTCATGGATTGGCTTTTCTTTTTGTTCGCCCTAGCTGGTGTGTTGATAGCTGGTAGCTGTCTGGATCGCAGTTCCATTTAGGGTTTACGTGTTCTTTACTGGCAATCTTTCTGGTTTGACGTTCTTCAGGTTCTTCTTTCTTATGAAGAATATGGTTGGAGCCAATACAGACGATTTCGGAGCAAGTTACGGACAATATCGGAGCAAATTACAGACGATATCGGAGCCCTTCGGACAATATTGGAGCCTTTCGGACAATTTGGATGCTATCGGACAAGACTGTTAAGTCTGACAATGTTCAAGAGAGTAGATATTCTTTCATTCAAAGAATATGTGTGAGCCAATCGGACAAGACTGTTAAGTCTGACAATATTCAAGAGAGTAGATATTCTTTCATTCAAAGAATATGTGTGGAAGCCAATCGGACAATCTGGAGCCAAACAGACGCTGAAATAAATTATTATTAGTTGGGCCTGGATTATCACGTCATAGACCTGTGGACTGGGGTTGTCACAGACCTCCGTGTATGTATTGATTGATCTGTGGTAAACAAAAGTGTGATAAGTCGCCTATGGGTGGGCCTCTGGGGGTATTGGTCTTTATAAACACTTATTTAACTAACAGACTGATCCCTCTACGACATCGACTTTGATGTAGACTGCCTACCGCTAGTTTAGCTACACGGAGCCGGTTTATGCCGCAAAGTTTTCAGATCTATTTTATACTTAGAAAGATATAAACATTTAAGAGAGATCAAATAGGCCTGAACAGAGAGAATAAGTACAGTTTGTTTAACTAACAGACTGATCCCTTTACGACATCGACTTTGGTGAAGACTGCCTATCGCTAGTTTAGCTACACGAGCCGGTTTATGCCGCAAAGTTTTCAGATCTATTTTATATTTAAAGTGACCGAAGTTGAACTTTCGAGTTAAAAATGCAAAAGTCCTAAAAGAACGGGGCTGTCCTCACTGACATCGACTTTGGTACAGACTGCCTAGCGCTAGTTTAGCTGCACGAGCCGGTTTATGTCTCAGACTTTTCCGTTTTACACTATAACTAATTTTTTTAAGATCAAATCTTAAAATAAAGTTCAAATAACTCGAAAATTCAGCGCAGTCGAATGATAGACAAGAAAGGTCAAGAATAGACTATGTCTAGGCAGTTCACACTTTCTATACCTTAGTTGAGTTTCCCTTAATAGTAAAATTATTTTAAGAAAACAAAAATTTACTTAATAGTGATTTCCTACTCTGGTAATGCAAAGCTATCACTAGTAAAATTCTGCAGTAACTTTACTAGATCAAGATGTAGAAAAATTTACTAATAAAACTAAAAATCCTATCTTGTTAAATAGCAAAAAATGCAAAATTTCTGTCCTACTAAGTTAAAAACTAACCCGATTCTGACACCATTGTTGTGGAACGTACTTTTGTGCCGCCTTTTGTGCGGTTACGTAATGTTCTATAGTTGGCTTAGTAGAACTGCGTACAAAAAACGCTTGATTTACAGTCAGAGTTGCTGACTCGTCAGGATGACACCACTCTGTTTAATCAAAACAGAGAAAATATAACAAAAATGTATTTAAGTTTAAATACCAACCAAATTTTTAATAGTTCTAAGTATTTTACAAAGTTCCAAAAGCAGTTTAAAAGTAACAAAGTTCTTAAATAATTCCTAAAGTAAACAAGTTTAAAATACTAATATCTAATCTAACTTAGCAAAATATTTGTTAAATCTATCTTATTGGATAAATAACCTAAAACAATTTTACTGTGATTCTGTCCTTAAATTACCTAATTTTAGTAAATCTAACAAAATAATAGAGTCCTAAAGTACTAAAAAATCTAACAGTTTTAATCCTAATTAATTAGATCAAAATATTAACAATAATTTACTAAAGTATTAATGAAATAATTTACTTAAATCTCCAAGTTAAATGCCTAAAATAAAGTATTAATTACTGTTAATTAATTAATTAAATAAATAAGATTATACCCTGGAGAAGTTTCTTTAGATGTTGTCAGTTCAGCTGCTACTTACAGAATGACCAGACTCTCTGAAATTTCCACAGAAGTGGCAATTTCTCTACTAGATGGCAGCACTAGTTTTGAGTCTTCTGATTGGTCAATTACAAAATAAAGGGATCATGTGACTAATGGTTAAAAATAGACATTACTAATAAGATCTAAAAATAGAACATGATAAGCCCCTGGCTGCATAATTAAAATTAGCAAGGGAGATAAGCTTGTAAAACAAAGAAGAATCTAAAAATAGAATACATAAATATTGACTTAAAAACAACAGTAAACTATCATAACTAAATCATTTCAAAGTATTACAAACATACAAACAAAAAGAATAAAATATGCATATGTTTACAAAAAGGTTTAAATACATGCTGATAAATAATATGAGTAATACACAGGTGATTTAAATCTATGACCTTATATGATTTCTAATACACTTATAGACTAGCTAAATATAGACATAATGACTTAAAATAGACTAGCTAAATTCCTAACATAATACAGTATATCAGACTCTAGAATTTTAAATGAAGGTAATTATCATAACTAAGTGATGTAATCATGGTAATATTATGTAACATGCAGGAGTAAAGATCTGACTTTACAACAATATCAAATATTTGAAAAAATATTGAACTTCAAAAATCCTGAATATACCTCAAATGTTTGAAATTTGCTAACCCGAATACTTTTATTCTGGTTATTTTAAGTATTGCCGCATATGTTGTCCAACCGGTTTTCACCTTGAGCCCCTTACAAGTTGGTGTGACCGGTTAAAACCTGGTCCTCCCCCTCCGAGAAATTGGCGCGGACTGGAAATTTCCTCGAAAGGTTATTTTTGTTCTATTATTGCATTAATTTGGCAATTATGGAAAGGATCTCAGTAAACTAGATATTTTATTCAGTCCAGACACAGCAAAATAAGACCATAATAAGATGAATCAACAACAACTATTTTCAATCATGGACCGGAATCATGAGACGCGGCGAAATCATACTAATCATAAATAGAGTGTTTCATAAGCAATAAATCGATTCCGCGACACCAAAAAAAAATCCACCTCAATAATAAGACCACCTCAATAAAATGACCACCTCAACATAAAGACCACCTCCATTACAATTCTACCCCACAATTGTGACCACTTCACTACTTAGGCGACTTCAAAGTTTAGACCGGTCACAATTTCAAGGTCCAATTTCCGCGGTTTTGTCCTATATCGAACCTCTATATAAAGACCAACTTAGCGATAAAATCAGTTTTCAGGGTCCAATTAGTGGTGTAACCATGGAGGTACAATTTATATTATTAAAAAAACACTCACCAACATACAAGAAATTAAGAGTTTGTCCACCAAATTGACCTGACAAAATTCCAAGGCCAAGGGCAACAACTCAGACATACCATTTGAAGAGGAATTGGACATATTTTTCATTTTTTTGAATAACATCCAAATTTCACAAACCTGAGCAATTTCCTCTTGGCTACAATTTTTTATGGTCCAGGGGTGCTTGCATGCCAAATCTCATTGGTTTATATCAAATATTTGAAAAAATATTGAACTTCAAAAATCCTGATATAGGTGTCACACCGGTGAATTTTCTGCCATTGAAATTAATGCAAAATGACCCAAATTCGCATCTCTCCCTCCGTTTCACTGACATTCCGGGTGATTTTCTGTGTCCGTTTCCATAATAAGCAATCCCTGTTATCCAAAATATGCTGGAGAAAATGGCATGTCGATAGTTTCGTTTTCGAGCTACTGCAGGGATTCTGGAAGGACAACGCTATTTTCCATGCCTCAAAAGCTGACTTGACCGAAGCACACATACATTGTCAGTCTTCAGCCAGGGAAAGATAATTCAGAAAAATATCAATTAAACACTCTTAAAAGTTAGCATGCAGATCATATTTGATCTACATTCATGTAATTTGGTCACCAATCAGCATTTTCCACATTAAAACAGTGCTTCAACAGACATATATCAAATTTTTGAAAGGGACTATTTTAGCATACTACGACCCGGAAGTACTTTCCACCGGTGTGACACCAATATACCTCAAATGTTTGAAATTTGCTAACCCGAATACTTTTATTCTGGTTATTTTAAGTATTGCCGCATATGTTGTCCAACCGGTTTTCACCTTGAGCCCCTTACAAGTTGGTGTGACCGGTTAAAACCTGGTCCTCCCCCTCCGAGAAATTGGCGCGGACTGGAAATTTCCTCGAAAGGTTATTTTTGTTCTATTATTGCATTAATTTGGCAATTATGGAAAGGATCTCAGTAAACTAGATATTTTATTCAGTCCAGACACAGCAAAATAAGACCATAATAAGATGAATCAACAACAACTATTTTCAATCATGGACCGGAATCATGAGACGCGGCGAAATCATACTAATCATAAATAGAGTGTTTCATAAGCAATAAATCGATTCCGCGACACCAAAAAAAAATCCACCTCAATAATAAGACCACCTCAATAAAATGACCACCTCAACATAAAGACCACCTCCATTACAATTCTACCCCACAATTGTGACCACTTCACTACTTAGGCGACTTCAAAGTTTAGACCGGTCACAATTTCAAGGTCCAATTTCCGCGGTTTTGTCCTATATCGAACCTCTATATAAAGACCAACTTAGCGATAAAATCAGTTTTCAGGGTCCAATTAGTGGTGTAACCATGGAGGTACAATTTATATTATTAAAAAAACACTCACCAACATACAAGAAATTAAGAGTTTGTCCACCAAATTGACCTGACAAAATTCCAAGGCCAAGGGCAACAACTCAGACATACCATTTGAAGAGGAATTGGACATATTTTTCATTTTTTTGAATAACATCCAAATTTCACAAACCTGAGCAATTTCCTCTTGGCTACAATTTTTTATGGTCCAGGGGTGCTTGCATGCCAAATCTCATTGGTTTATATCAAATATTTGAAAAAATATTGAACTTCAAAAATCCTGATATAGGTGTCACACCGGTGAATTTTCTGCCATTGAAATTAATGCAAAATGACCCAAATTCGCATCTCTCCCTCCGTTTCACTGACATTCCGGGTGATTTTCTGTGTCCGTTTCCATAATAAGCAATCCCTGTTATCCAAAATATGCTGGAGAAAATGGCATGTCGATAGTTTCGTTTTCGAGCTACTGCAGGGATTCTGGAAGGACAACGCTATTTTCCATGCCTCAAAAGCTGACTTGACCGAAGCACACATACATTGTCAGTCTTCAGCCAGGGAAAGATAATTCAGAAAAATATCAATTAAACACTCTTAAAAGTTAGCATGCAGATCATATTTGATCTAAATTCATGTAATTTGGTCACCAATCAGCATTTTCCACATTAAAACAGTGCTTCAACAGACATATATCAAATTTTTGAAAGGGACTACTTTAGCATACTACGACCCGGAAGTACTTTCCACCGGTGTGACACCAATATACCTCAAATGTTTGAAATTTGCTAACCCGAATACTTTTATTCTGGTTATTTTAAGTATTGCCGCATATGTTGTCCAACCGGTTTTCACCTTGAGCCCCTTACAAGTTGGTGTGACCGGTTAAAACCTGGTCCTCCCCCTCCGAGAAATTGGCGCGGACTGGAAATTTCCTCGAAAGGTTATTTTTGTTCTATTATTGCATTAATTTGGCAATTATGGAAAGGATCTCAGTAAACTAGATATTTTATTCAGTCCAGACACAGCAAAATAAGACCATAATAAGATGAATCAACAACAACTATTTTCAATCATGGACCGGAATCATGAGACGCGGCGAAATCATACTAATCATAAATAGAGTGTTTCATAAGCAATAAATCGATTCCGCGACACCAAAAAAAAATCCACCTCAATAATAAGACCACCTCAATAAAATGACCACCTCAACATAAAGACCACCTCCATTACAATTCTACCCCACAATTGTGACCACTTCACTACTTAGGCGACTTCAAAGTTTAGACCGGTCACAATTTCAAGGTCCAATTTCCGCGGTTTTGTCCTATATCGAACCTCTATATAAAGACCAACTTAGCGATAAAATCAGTTTTCAGGGTCCAATTAGTGGTGTAACCATGGAGGTACAATTTATATTATTAAAAAAACACTCACCAACATACAAGAAATTAAGAGTTTGTCCACCAAATTGACCTGACAAAATTCCAAGGCCAAGGGCAACAACTCAGACATACCATTTGAAGAGGAATTGGACATATTTTTCATTTTTTTGAATAACATCCAAATTTCACAAACCTGAGCAATTTCCTCTTGGCTACAATTTTTTATGGTCCAGGGGTGCTTGCATGCCAAATCTCATTGGTTTATATCAAATATTTGAAAAAATATTGAACTTCAAAAATCCTGATATAGGTGTCACACCGGTGAATTTTCTGCCATTGAAATTAATGCAAAATGACCCAAATTCGCATCTCTCCCTCCGTTTCACTGACATTCCGGGTGATTTTCTGTGTCCGTTTCCATAATAAGCAATCCCTGTTATCCAAAATATGCTGGAGAAAATGGCATGTCGATAGTTTCGTTTTCGAGCTACTGCAGGGATTCTGGAAGGACAACGCTATTTTCCATGCCTCAAAAGCTGACTTGACCGAAGCACACATACATTGTCAGTCTTCAGCCAGGGAAAGATAATTCAGAAAAATATCAATTAAACACTCTTAAAAGTTAGCATGCAGATCATATTTGATCTACATTCATGTAATTTGGTCACCAATCAGCATTTTCCACATTAAAACAGTGCTTCAACAGACATATATCAAATTTTTGAAAGGGACTATTTTAGCAAACTACGACCCGGAAGTACTTTCCACCGGTGTGACACCAATATACCTCAAATGTTTGAAATTTGCTAACCCGAATACTTTTATTCTGGTTATTTTAAGTATTGCCGCATATGTTGTCCAACCGGTTTTCACCTTGAGCCCCTTACAAGTTGGTGTGACCGGTTAAAACCTGGTCCTCCCCCTCCGAGAAATTGGCGCGGACTGGAAATTTCCTCGAAAGGTTATTTTTGTTCTATTATTGCATTAATTTGGCAATTATGGAAAGGATCTCAGTAAACTAGATATTTTATTCAGTCCAGACACAGCAAAATAAGACCATAATAAGATGAATCAACAACAACTATTTTCAATCATGGACCGGAATCATGAGACGCGGCGAAATCATACTAATCATAAATAGAGTGTTTCATAAGCAATAAATCGATTCCGCGACACCAAAAAAAAATCCACCTCAATAATAAGACCACCTCAATAAAATGACCACCTCAACATAAAGACCACCTCCATTACAATTCTACCCCACAATTGTGACCACTTCACTACTTAGGCGACTTCAAAGTTTAGACCGGTCACAATTTCAAGGTCCAATTTCCGCGGTTTTGTCCTATATCGAACCTCTATATAAAGACCAACTTAGCGATAAAATCAGTTTTCAGGGTCCAATTAGTGGTGTAACCATGGAGGTACAATTTATATTATTAAAAAAACACTCACCAACATACAAGAAATTAAGAGTTTGTCCACCAAATTGACCTGACAAAATTCCAAGGCCAAGGGCAACAACTCAGACATACCATTTGAAGAGGAATTGGACATATTTTTCATTTTTTTGAATAACATCCAAATTTCACAAACCTGAGCAATTTCCTCTTGGCTACAATTTTTTATGGTCCAGGGGTGCTTGCATGCCAAATCTCATTGGTTTATATCAAATATTTGAAAAAATATTGAACTTCAAAAATCCTGATATAGGTGTCACACCGGTGAATTTTCTGCCATTGAAATTAATGCAAAATGACCCAAATTCGCATCTCTCCCTCCGTTTCACTGACATTCCGGGTGATTTTCTGTGTCCGTTTCCATAATAAGCAATCCCTGTTATCCAAAATATGCTGGAGAAAATGGCATGTCGATAGTTTCGTTTTCGAGCTACTGCAGGGATTCTGGAAGGACAACGCTATTTTCCATGCCTCAAAAGCTGACTTGACCGAAGCACACATACATTGTCAGTCTTCAGCCAGGGAAAGATAATTCAGAAAAATATCAATTAAACACTCTTAAAAGTTAGCATGCAGATCATATTTGATCTACATTCATGTAATTTGGTCACCAATCAGCATTTTCCACATTAAAACAGTGCTTCAACAGACATATATCAAATTTTTGAAAGGGACTACTTTAGCATACTACGACCCGGAAGTACTTTCCACCGGTGTGACACCAATATACCTCAAATGTTTGAAATTTGCTAACCCGAATACTTTTATTCTGGTTATTTTAAGTATTGCCGCATATGTTGTCCAACCGGTTTTCACCTTGAGCCCCTTACAAGTTGGTGTGACCGGTTAAAACCTGGTCCTCCCCCTCCGAGAAATTGGCGCGGACTGGAAATTTCCTCGAAAGGTTATTTTTGTTCTATTATTGCATTAATTTGGCAATTATGGAAAGGATCTCAGTAAACTAGATATTTTATTCAGTCCAGACACAGCAAAATAAGACCATAGTAAGATGAATCAACAACAACTATTTTCAATCATGGACCGGAATCATGAGACGCGGCGAAATCATACTAATCATAAATAGAGTGTTTCATAAGCAATAAATCGATTCCGCGACACCAAAAAAAAATCCACCTCAATAATAAGACCACCTCAATAAAATGACCACCTCAACATAAAGACCACCTCCATTACAATTCTACCCCACAATTGTGACCACTTCACTACTTAGGCGACTTCAAAGTTTAGACCGGTCACAATTTCAAGGTCCAATTTCCGCGGTTTTGTCCTATATCGAACCTCTATATAAAGACCAACTTAGCGATAAAATCAGTTTTCAGGGTCCAATTAGTGGTGTAACCATGGAGGTACAATTTATATTATTAAAAAAACACTCACCAACATACAAGAAATTAAGAGTTTGTCCACCAAATTGACCTGACAAAATTCCAAGGCCAAGGGCAACAACTCAGACATACCATTTGAAGAGGAATTGGACATATTTTTCATTTTTTTGAATAACATCCAAATTTCACAAACCTGAGCAATTTCCTCTTGGCTACAATTTTTTATGGTCCAGGGGTGCTTGCATGCCAAATCTCATTGGTTTATATCAAATATTTGAAAAAATATTGAACTTCAAAAATCCTGATAATATACCTCAAATGTTTGAAATTTGCTAACCCGAATACTTTTATTCTGGTTATTTTAAGTATTGCCGCATATGTTGTCCAACCGGTTTTCACCTTGAGCCCCTTACAAGTTGGTGTGACCGGTTAAAACCTGGTCCTCCCCCTCCGAGAAATTGGCGCGGACTGGAAATTTCCTCGAAAGGTTATTTTTGTTCTATTATTGCATTAATTTGGCAATTATGGAAAGGATCTCAGTAAACTAGATATTTTATTCAGTCCAGACACAGCAAAATAAGACCATAATAAGATGAATCAACAACAACTATTTTCAATCATGGACCGGAATCATGAGACGCGGCGAAATCATACTAATCATAAATAGAGTGTTTCATAAGCAATAAATCGATTCCGCGACACCAAAAAAAAATCCACCTCAATAATAAGACCACCTCAATAAAATGACCACCTCAACATAAAGACCACCTCCATTACAATTCTACCCCACAATTGTGACCACTTCACTACTTAGGCGACTTCAAAGTTTAGACCGGTCACAATTTCAAGGTCCAATTTCCGCGGTTTTGTCCTATATCGAACCTCTATATAAAGACCAACTTAGCGATAAAATCAGTTTTCAGGGTCCAATTAGTGGTGTAACCATGGAGGTACAATTTATATTATTAAAAAAACACTCACCAACATACAAGAAATTAAGAGTTTGTCCACCAAATTGACCTGACAAAATTCCAAGGCCAAGGGCAACAACTCAGACATACCATTTGAAGAGGAATTGGACATATTTTTCATTTTTTTGAATAACATCCAAATTTCACAAACCTGAGCAATTTCCTCTTGGCTACAATTTTTTATGGTCCAGGGGTGCTTGCATGCCAAATCTCATTGGTTTATATCAAATATTTGAAAAAATATTGAACTTCAAAAATCCTGATAATATACCTCAAATGTTTGAAATTTGCTAACCCGAATACTTTTATTCTGGTTATTTTAAGTATTGCCGCATATGTTGTCCAACCGGTTTTCACCTTGAGCCCCTTACAAGTTGGTGTGACCGGTTAAAACCTGGTCCTCCCCCTCCGAGAAATTGGCGCGGACTGGAAATTTCCTCGAAAGGTTATTTTTGTTCTATTATTGCATTAATTTGGCAATTATGGAAAGGATCTCAGTAAACTAGATATTTTATTCAGTCCAGACACAGCAAAATAAGACCATAATAAGATGAATCAACAACAACTATTTTCAATCATGGACCGGAATCATGAGACGCGGCGAAATCATACTAATCATAAATAGAGTGTTTCATAAGCAATAAATCGATTCCGCGACACCAAAAAAAAATCCACCTCAATAATAAGACCACCTCAATAAAATGACCACCTCAACATAAAGACCACCTCCATTACAATTCTACCCCACAATTGTGACCACTTCACTACTTAGGCGACTTCAAAGTTTAGACCGGTCACAATTTCAAGGTCCAATTTCCGCGGTTTTGTCCTATATCGAACCTCTATATAAAGACCAACTTAGCGATAAAATCAGTTTTCAGGGTCCAATTAGTGGTGTAACCATGGAGGTACAATTTATATTATTAAAAAAACACTCACCAACATACAAGAAATTAAGAGTTTGTCCACCAAATTGACCTGACAAAATTCCAAGGCCAAGGGCAACAACTCAGACATACCATTTGAAGAGGAATTGGACATATTTTTCATTTTTTTGAATAACATCCAAATTTCACAAACCTGAGCAATTTCCTCTTGGCTACAATTTTTTATGGTCCAGGGGTGCTTGCATGCCAAATCTCATTGGTTTATATCAAATATTTGAAAAAATATTGAACTTCAAAAATCCTGATATAGGTGTCACACCGGTGAATTTTCTGCCATTGAAATTAATGCAAAATGACCCAAATTCGCATCTCTCCCTCCGTTTCACTGACATTCCGGGTGATTTTCTGTGTCCGTTTCCATAATAAGCAATCCCTGTTATCCAAAATATGCTGGAGAAAATGGCATGTCGATAGTTTCGTTTTCGAGCTACTGCAGGGATTCTGGAAGGACAACGCTATTTTCCATGCCTCAAAAGCTGACTTGACCGAAGCACACATACATTGTCAGTCTTCAGCCAGGGAAAGATAATTCAGAAAAATATCAATTAAACACTCTTAAAAGTTAGCATGCAGATCATATTTGATCTACATTCATGTAATTTGGTCACCAATCAGCATTTTCCACATTAAAACAGTGCTTCAACAGACATATATCAAATTTTTGAAAGGGACTACTTTAGCATACTACGACCCGGAAGTACTTTCCACCGGTGTGACACCAATATACCTCAAATGTTTGAAATTTGCTAACCCGAATACTTTTATTCTGGTTATTTTAAGTATTGCCGCATATGTTGTCCAACCGGTTTTCACCTTGAGCCCCTTACAAGTTGGTGTGACCGGTTAAAACCTGGTCCTCCCCCTCCGAGAAATTGGCGCGGACTGGAAATTTCCTCGAAAGGTTATTTTTGTTCTATTATTGCATTAATTTGGCAATTATGGAAAGGATCTCAGTAAACTAGATATTTTATTCAGTCCAGACACAGCAAAATAAGACCATAGTAAGATGAATCAACAACAACTATTTTCAATCATGGACCGGAATCATGAGACGCGGCGAAATCATACTAATCATAAATAGAGTGTTTCATAAGCAATAAATCGATTCCGCGACACCAAAAAAAAATCCACCTCAATAATAAGACCACCTCAATAAAATGACCACCTCAACATAAAGACCACCTCCATTACAATTCTACCCCACAATTGTGACCACTTCACTACTTAGGCGACTTCAAAGTTTAGACCGGTCACAATTTCAAGGTCCAATTTCCGCGGTTTTGTCCTATATCGAACCTCTATATAAAGACCAACTTAGCGATAAAATCAGTTTTCAGGGTCCAATTAGTGGTGTAACCATGGAGGTACAATTTATATTATTAAAAAAACACTCACCAACATACAAGAAATTAAGAGTTTGTCCACCAAATTGACCTGACAAAATTCCAAGGCCAAGGGCAACAACTCAGACATACCATTTGAAGAGGAATTGGACATATTTTTCATTTTTTTGAATAACATCCAAATTTCACAAACCTGAGCAATTTCCTCTTGGCTACAATTTTTTATGGTCCAGGGGTGCTTGCATGCCAAATCTCATTGGTTTATATCAAATATTTGAAAAAATATTGAACTTCAAAAATCCTGATAATATACCTCAAATGTTTGAAATTTGCTAACCCGAATACTTTTATTCTGGTTATTTTAAGTATTGCCGCATATGTTGTCCAACCGGTTTTCACCTTGAGCCCCTTACAAGTTGGTGTGACCGGTTAAAACCTGGTCCTCCCCCTCCGAGAAATTGGCGCGGACTGGAAATTTCCTCGAAAGGTTATTTTTGTTCTATTATTGCATTAATTTGGCAATTATGGAAAGGATCTCAGTAAACTAGATATTTTATTCAGTCCAGACACAGCAAAATAAGACCATAATAAGATGAATCAACAACAACTATTTTCAATCATGGACCGGAATCATGAGACGCGGCGAAATCATACTAATCATAAATAGAGTGTTTCATAAGCAATAAATCGATTCCGCGACACCAAAAAAAAATCCACCTCAATAATAAGACCACCTCAATAAAATGACCACCTCAACATAAAGACCACCTCCATTACAATTCTACCCCACAATTGTGACCACTTCACTACTTAGGCGACTTCAAAGTTTAGACCGGTCACAATTTCAAGGTCCAATTTCCGCGGTTTTGTCCTATATCGAACCTCTATATAAAGACCAACTTAGCGATAAAATCAGTTTTCAGGGTCCAATTAGTGGTGTAACCATGGAGGTACAATTTATATTATTAAAAAAACACTCACCAACATACAAGAAATTAAGAGTTTGTCCACCAAATTGACCTGACAAAATTCCAAGGCCAAGGGCAACAACTCAGACATACCATTTGAAGAGGAATTGGACATATTTTTCATTTTTTTGAATAACATCCAAATTTCACAAACCTGAGCAATTTCCTCTTGGCTACAATTTTTTATGGTCCAGGGGTGCTTGCATGCCAAATCTCATTGGTTTATATCAAATATTTGAAAAAATATTGAACTTCAAAAATCCTGAATATACCTCAAATGTTTGAAATTTGCTAACCCGAATACTTTTATTCTGGTTATTTTAAGTATTGCCGCATATGTTGTCCAACCGGTTTTCACCTTGAGCCCCTTACAAGTTGGTGTGACCGGTTAAAACCTGGTCCTCCCCCTCCGAGAAATTGGCGCGGACTGGAAATTTCCTCGAAAGGTTATTTTTGTTCTATTATTGCATTAATTTGGCAATTATGGAAAGGATCTCAGTAAACTAGATATTTTATTCAGTCCAGACACAGCAAAATAAGACCATAATAAGATGAATCAACAACAACTATTTTCAATCATGGACCGGAATCATGAGACGCGGCGAAATCATACTAATCATAAATAGAGTGTTTCATAAGCAATAAATCGATTCCGCGACACCAAAAAAAAATCCACCTCAATAATAAGACCACCTCAATAAAATGACCACCTCAACATAAAGACCACCTCCATTACAATTCTACCCCACAATTGTGACCACTTCACTACTTAGGCGACTTCAAAGTTTAGACCGGTCACAATTTCAAGGTCCAATTTCCGCGGTTTTGTCCTATATCGAACCTCTATATAAAGACCAACTTAGCGATAAAATCAGTTTTCAGGGTCCAATTAGTGGTGTAACCATGGAGGTACAATTTATATTATTAAAAAAACACTCACCAACATACAAGAAATTAAGAGTTTGTCCACCAAATTGACCTGACAAAATTCCAAGGCCAAGGGCAACAACTCAGACATACCATTTGAAGAGGAATTGGACATATTTTTCATTTTTTTGAATAACATCCAAATTTCACAAACCTGAGCAATTTCCTCTTGGCTACAATTTTTTATGGTCCAGGGGTGCTTGCATGCCAAATCTCATTGGTTTATATCAAATATTTGAAAAAATATTGAACTTCAAAAATCCTGATATAGGTGTCACACCGGTGAATTTTCTGCCATTGAAATTAATGCAAAATGACCCAAATTCGCATCTCTCCCTCCGTTTCACTGACATTCCGGGTGATTTTCTGTGTCCGTTTCCATAATAAGCAATCCCTGTTATCCAAAATATGCTGGAGAAAATGGCATGTCGATAGTTTCGTTTTCGAGCTACTGCAGGGATTCTGGAAGGACAACGCTATTTTCCATGCCTCAAAAGCTGACTTGACCGAAGCACACATACATTGTCAGTCTTCAGCCAGGGAAAGATAATTCAGAAAAATATCAATTAAACACTCTTAAAAGTTAGCATGCAGATCATATTTGATCTACATTCATGTAATTTGGTCACCAATCAGCATTTTCCACATTAAAACAGTGCTTCAACAGCCATATATCAAATTTTTGAAAGGGACTACTTTAGCATACTACGACCCGGAAGTACTTTCCACCGGTGTGACACCAATATACCTCAAATGTTTGAAATTTGCTAACCCGAATACTTTTATTCTGGTTATTTTAAGTATTGCCGCATATGTTGTCCAACCGGTTTTCACCTTGAGCCCCTTACAAGTTGGTGTGACCGGTTAAAACCTGGTCCTCCCCCTCCGAGAAATTGGCGCGGACTGGAAATTTCCTCGAAAGGTTATTTTTGTTCTATTATTGCATTAATTTGGCAATTATGGAAAGGATCTCAGTAAACTAGATATTTTATTCAGTCCAGACACAGCAAAATAAGACCATAATAAGATGAATCAACAACAACTATTTTCAATCATGGACCGGAATCATGAGACGCGGCGAAATCATACTAATCATAAATAGAGTGTTTCATAAGCAATAAATCGATTCCGCGACACCAAAAAAAAATCCACCTCAATAATAAGACCACCTCAATAAAATGACCACCTCAACATAAAGACCACCTCCATTACAATTCTACCCCACAATTGTGACCACTTCACTACTTAGGCGACTTCAAAGTTTAGACCGGTCACAATTTCAAGGTCCAATTTCCGCGGTTTTGTCCTATATCGAACCTCTATATAAAGACCAACTTAGCGATAAAATCAGTTTTCAGGGTCCAATTAGTGGTGTAACCATGGAGGTACAATTTATATTATTAAAAAAACACTCACCAACATACAAGAAATTAAGAGTTTGTCCACCAAATTGACCTGACAAAATTCCAAGGCCAAGGGCAACAACTCAGACATACCATTTGAAGAGGAATTGGACATATTTTTCATTTTTTTGAATAACATCCAAATTTCACAAACCTGAGCAATTTCCTCTTGGCTACAATTTTTTATGGTCCAGGGGTGCTTGCATGCCAAATCTCATTGGTTTATATCAAATATTTGAAAAAATATTGAACTTCAAAAATCCTGATATAGGTGTCACACCGGTGAATTTTCTGCCATTGAAATTAATGCAAAATGACCCAAATTCGCATCTCTCCCTCCGTTTCACTGACATTCCGGGTGATTTTCTGTGTCCGTTTCCATAATAAGCAATCCCTGTTATCCAAAATATGCTGGAGAAAATGGCATGTCGATAGTTTCGTTTTCGAGCTACTGCAGGGATTCTGGAAGGACAACGCTATTTTCCATGCCTCAAAAGCTGACTTGACCGAAGCACACATACATTGTCAGTCTTCAGCCAGGGAAAGATAATTCAGAAAAATATCAATTAAACACTCTTAAAAGTTAGCATGCAGATCATATTTGATCTACATTCATGTAATTTGGTCACCAATCAGCATTTTCCACATTAAAACAGTGCTTCAACAGACATATATCAAATTTTTGAAAGGGACTACTTTAGCATACTACGACCCGGAAGTACTTTCCACCGGTGTGACACCAATATACCTCAAATGTTTGAAATTTGCTAACCCGAATACTTTTATTCTGGTTATTTTAAGTATTGCCGCATATGTTGTCCAACCGGTTTTCACCTTGAGCCCCTTACAAGTTGGTGTGACCGGTTAAAACCTGGTCCTCCCCCTCCGAGAAATTGGCGCGGACTGGAAATTTCCTCGAAAGGTTATTTTTGTTCTATTATTGCATTAATTTGGCAATTATGGAAAGGATCTCAGTAAACTAGATATTTTATTCAGTCCAGACACAGCAAAATAAGACCATAATAAGATGAATCAACAACAACTATTTTCAATCATGGACCGGAATCATGAGACGCGGCGAAATCATACTAATCATAAATAGAGTGTTTCATAAGCAATAAATCGATTCCGCGACACCAAAAAAAAATCCACCTCAATAATAAGACCACCTCAATAAAATGACCACCTCAACATAAAGACCACCTCCATTACAATTCTACCCCACAATTGTGACCACTTCACTACTTAGGCGACTTCAAAGTTTAGACCGGTCACAATTTCAAGGTCCAATTTCCGCGGTTTTGTCCTATATCGAACCTCTATATAAAGACCAACTTAGCGATAAAATCAGTTTTCAGGGTCCAATTAGTGGTGTAACCATGGAGGTACAATTTATATTATTAAAAAAACACTCACCAACATACAAGAAATTAAGAGTTTGTCCACCAAATTGACCTGACAAAATTCCAAGGCCAAGGGCAACAACTCAGACATACCATTTGAAGAGGAATTGGACATATTTTTCATTTTTTTGAATAACATCCAAATTTCACAAACCTGAGCAATTTCCTCTTGGCTACAATTTTTTATGGTCCAGGGGTGCTTGCATGCCAAATCTCATTGGTTTATATCAAATATTTGAAAAAATATTGAACTTCAAAAATCCTGATATAGGTGTCACACCGGTGAATTTTCTGCCATTGAAATTAATGCAAAATGACCCAAATTCGCATCTCTCCCTCCGTTTCACTGACATTCCGGGTGATTTTCTGTGTCCGTTTCCATAATAAGCAATCCCTGTTATCCAAAATATGCTGGAGAAAATGGCATGTCGATAGTTTCGTTTTCGAGCTACTGCAGGGATTCTGGAAGGACAACGCTATTTTCCATGCCTCAAAAGCTGACTTGACCGAAGCACACATACATTGTCAGTCTTCAGCCAGGGAAAGATAATTCAGAAAAATATCAATTAAACACTCTTAAAAGTTAGCATGCAGATCATATTTGATCTACATTCATGTAATTTGGTCACCAATCAGCATTTTCCACATTAAAACAGTGCTTCAACAGACATATATCAAATTTTTGAAAGGGACTACTTTAGCATACTACGACCCGGAAGTACTTTCCACCGGTGTGACACCAATATACCTCAAATGTTTGAAATTTGCTAACCCGAATACTTTTATTCTGGTTATTTTAAGTATTGCCGCATATGTTGTCCAACCGGTTTTCACCTTGAGCCCCTTACAAGTTGGTGTGACCGGTTAAAACCTGGTCCTCCCCCTCCGAGAAATTGGCGCGGACTGGAAATTTCCTCGAAAGGTTATTTTTGTTCTATTATTGCATTAATTTGGCAATTATGGAAAGGATCTCAGTAAACTAGATATTTTATTCAGTCCAGACACAGCAAAATAAGACCATAATAAGATGAATCAACAACAACTATTTTCAATCATGGACCGGAATCATGAGACGCGGCGAAATCATACTAATCATAAATAGAGTGTTTCATAAGCAATAAATCGATTCCGCGACACCAAAAAAAAATCCACCTCAATAATAAGACCACCTCAATAAAATGACCACCTCAACATAAAGACCACCTCCATTACAATTCTACCCCACAATTGTGACCACTTCACTACTTAGGCGACTTCAAAGTTTAGACCAGTCACAATTTCAAGGTCCAATTTCCGCGGTTTTGTCCTATATCGAACCTCTATATAAAGACCAACTTAGCGATAAAATCAGTTTTCAGGGTCCAATTAGTGGTGTAACCATGGAGGTACAATTTATATTATTAAAAAAACACTCACCAACATACAAGAAATTAAGAGTTTGTCCACCAAATTGACCTGACAAAATTCCAAGGCCAAGGGCAACAACTCAGACATACCATTTGAAGAGGAATTGGACATATTTTTCATTTTTTTGAATAACATCCAAATTTCACAAACCTGAGCAATTTCCTCTTGGCTACAATTTTTTATGGTCCAGGGGTGCTTGCATGCCAAATCTCATTGGTTTATATCAAATATTTGAAAAAATATTGAACTTCAAAAATCCTGATATAGGTGTCACACCGGTGAATTTTCTGCCATTGAAATTAATGCAAAATGACCCAAATTCGCATCTCTCCCTCCGTTTCACTGACATTCCGGGTGATTTTCTGTGTCCGTTTCCATAATAAGCAATCCCTGTTATCCAAAATATGCTGGAGAAAATGGCATGTCGATAGTTTCGTTTTCGAGCTACTGCAGGGATTCTGGAAGGACAACGCTATTTTCCATGCCTCAAAAGCTGACTTGACCGAAGCACACATACATTGTCAGTCTTCAGCCAGGGAAAGATAATTCAGAAAAATATCAATTAAACACTCTTAAAAGTTAGCATGCAGATCATATTTGATCTACATTCATGTAATTTGGTCACCAATCAGCATTTTCCACATTAAAACAGTGCTTCAACAGACATATATCAAATTTTTGAAAGGGACTATTTTAGCAAACTACGACCCGGAAGTACTTTCCACCGGTGTGACACCAATATACCTCAAATGTTTGAAATTTGCTAACCCGAATACTTTTATTCTGGTTATTTTAAGTATTGCCGCATATGTTGTCCAACCGGTTTTCACCTTGAGCCCCTTACAAGTTGGTGTGACCGGTTAAAACCTGGTCCTCCCCCTCCGAGAAATTGGCGCGGACTGGAAATTTCCTCGAAAGGTTATTTTTGTTCTATTATTGCATTAATTTGGCAATTATGGAAAGGATCTCAGTAAACTAGATATTTTATTCAGTCCAGACACAGCAAAATAAGACCATAATAAGATGAATCAACAACAACTATTTTCAATCATGGACCGGAATCATGAGACGCGGCGAAATCATACTAATCATAAATAGAGTGTTTCATAAGCAATAAATCGATTCCGCGACACCAAAAAAAAATCCACCTCAATAATAAGACCACCTCAATAAAATGACCACCTCAACATAAAGACCACCTCCATTACAATTCTACCCCACAATTGTGACCACTTCACTACTTAGGCGACTTCAAAGTTTAGACCGGTCACAATTTCAAGGTCCAATTTCCGCGGTTTTGTCCTATATCGAACCTCTATATAAAGACCAACTTAGCGATAAAATCAGTTTTCAGGGTCCAATTAGTGGTGTAACCATGGAGGTACAATTTATATTATTAAAAAAACACTCACCAACATACAAGAAATTAAGAGTTTGTCCACCAAATTGACCTGACAAAATTCCAAGGCCAAGGGCAACAACTCAGACATACCATTTGAAGAGGAATTGGACATATTTTTCATTTTTTTGAATAACATCCAAATTTCACAAACCTGAGCAATTTCCTCTTGGCTACAATTTTTTATGGTCCAGGGGTGCTTGCATGCCAAATCTCATTGGTTTATATCAAATATTTGAAAAAATATTGAACTTCAAAAATCCTGATATAGGTGTCACACCGGTGAATTTTCTGCCATTGAAATTAATGCAAAATGACCCAAATTCGCATCTCTCCCTCCGTTTCACTGACATTCCGGGTGATTTTCTGTGTCCGTTTCCATAATAAGCAATCCCTGTTATCCAAAATATGCTGGAGAAAATGGCATGTCGATAGTTTCGTTTTCGAGCTACTGCAGGGATTCTGGAAGGACAACGCTATTTTCCATGCCTCAAAAGCTGACTTGACCGAAGCACACATACATTGTCAGTCTTCAGCCAGGGAAAGATAATTCAGAAAAATATCAATTAAACACTCTTAAAAGTTAGCATGCAGATCATATTTGATCTACATTCATGTAATTTGGTCACCAATCAGCATTTTCCACATTAAAACAGTGCTTCAACAGACATATATCAAATTTTTGAAAGGGACTACTTTAGCATACTACGACCCGGAAGTACTTTCCACCGGTGTGACACCAATATACCTCAAATGTTTGAAATTTGCTAACCCGAATACTTTTATTCTGGTTATTTTAAGTATTGCCGCATATGTTGTCCAACCGGTTTTCACCTTGAGCCCCTTACAAGTTGGTGTGACCGGTTAAAACCTGGTCCTCCCCCTCCGAGAAATTGGCGCGGACTGGAAATTTCCTCGAAAGGTTATTTTTGTTCTATTATTGCATTAATTTGGCAATTATGGAAAGGATCTCAGTAAACTAGATATTTTATTCAGTCCAGACACAGCAAAATAAGACCATAGTAAGATGAATCAACAACAACTATTTTCAATCATGGACCGGAATCATGAGACGCGGCGAAATCATACTAATCATAAATAGAGTGTTTCATAAGCAATAAATCGATTCCGCGACACCAAAAAAAAATCCACCTCAATAATAAGACCACCTCAATAAAATGACCACCTCAACATAAAGACCACCTCCATTACAATTCTACCCCACAATTGTGACCACTTCACTACTTAGGCGACTTCAAAGTTTAGACCGGTCACAATTTCAAGGTCCAATTTCCGCGGTTTTGTCCTATATCGAACCTCTATATAAAGACCAACTTAGCGATAAAATCAGTTTTCAGGGTCCAATTAGTGGTGTAACCATGGAGGTACAATTTATATTATTAAAAAAACACTCACCAACATACAAGAAATTAAGAGTTTGTCCACCAAATTGACCTGACAAAATTCCAAGGCCAAGGGCAACAACTCAGACATACCATTTGAAGAGGAATTGGAAATATTTTTCATTTTTTTTAATAACATCCAAATTTCACAAACCTGAGCAATTTCCTCTTGGCTACAATTTTTTATGGTCCAGGGGTGCTTGCATGCCAAATCTCATTGGTTTATATCAAATATTTGAAAAAATATTGAACTTCAAAAATCCTGATATAGGTGTCACACCGGTGAATTTTCTGCCATTGAAATTAATGCAAAATGACCCAAATTCGCATCTCTCCCTCCGTTTCACTGACATTCCGGGTGATTTTCTGTGTCCGTTTCCATAATAAGCAATCCCTGTTATCCAAAATATGCTGGAGAAAATGGCATGTCGATAGTTTCGTTTTCGAGCTACTGCAGGGATTCTGGAAGGACAACGCTATTTTCCATGCCTCAAAAGCTGACTTGACCGAAGCACACATACATTGTCAGTCTTCAGCCAGGGAAAGATAATTCAGAAAAATATCAATTAAACACTCTTAAAAGTTAGCATGCAGATCATATTTGATCTACATTCATGTAATTTTGTCACCAATCAGCATTTTCCACATTAAAACAGTGCTTCAACAGACATATATCAAATTTTTGAAAGGGACTATTTTAGCATACTACGACCCGGAAGTACTTTCCACCGGTGTGACACCAATATACCTCAAATGTTTGAAATTTGCTAACCCGAATACTTTTATTCTGGTTATTTTAAGTATTGCCGCATATGTTGTCCAACCGGTTTTCACCTTGAGCCCCTTACAAGTTGGTGTGACCGGTTAAAACCTGGTCCTCCCCCTCCGAGAAATTGGCGCGGACTGGAAATTTCCTCGAAAGGTTATTTTTGTTCTATTATTGCATTAATTTGGCAATTATGGAAAGGATCTCAGTAAACTAGATATTTTATTCAGTCCAGACACAGCAAAATAAGACCATAATAAGATGAATCAACAACAACTATTTTCAATCATGGACCGGAATCATGAGACGCGGCGAAATCATACTAATCATAAATAGAGTGTTTCATAAGCAATAAATCGATTCCGCGACACCAAAAAAAAATCCACCTCAATAATAAGACCACCTCAATAAAATGACCACCTCAACATAAAGACCACCTCCATTACAATTCTACCCCACAATTGTGACCACTTCACTACTTAGGCGACTTCAAAGTTTAGACCGGTCACAATTTCAAGGTCCAATTTCCGCGGTTTTGTCCTATATCGAACCTCTATATAAAGACCAACTTAGCGATAAAATCAGTTTTCAGGGTCCAATTAGTGGTGTAACCATGGAGGTACAATTTATATTATTAAAAAAACACTCACCAACATACAAGAAATTAAGAGTTTGTCCACCAAATTGACCTGACAAAATTCCAAGGCCAAGGGCAACAACTCAGACATACCATTTGAAGAGGAATTGGACATATTTTTCATTTTTTTGAATAACATCCAAATTTCACAAACCTGAGCAATTTCCTCTTGGCTACAATTTTTTATGGTCCAGGGGTGCTTGCATGCCAAATCTCATTGGTTTATATCAAATATTTGAAAAAATATTGAACTTCAAAAATCCTGATATAGGTGTCACACCGGTGAATTTTCTGCCATTGAAATTAATGCAAAATGACCCAAATTCGCATCTCTCCCTCCGTTTCACTGACATTCCGGGTGATTTTCTGTGTCCGTTTCCATAATAAGCAATCCCTGTTATCCAAAATATGCTGGAGAAAATGGCATGTCGATAGTTTCGTTTTCGAGCTACTGCAGGGATTCTGGAAGGACAACGCTATTTTCCATGCCTCAAAAGCTGACTTGACCGAAGCACACATACATTGTCAGTCTTCAGCCAGGGAAAGATAATTCAGAAAAATATCAATTAAACACTCTTAAAAGTTAGCATGCAGATCATATTTGATCTACATTCATGTAATTTGGTCACCAATCAGCATTTTCCACATTAAAACAGTGCTTCAACAGACATATATCAAATTTTTGAAAGGGACTATTTTAGCATACTACGACCCGGAAGTACTTTCCACCGGTGTGACACCAATATACCTCAAATGTTTGAAATTTGCTAACCCGAATACTTTTATTCTGGTTATTTTAAGTATTGCCGCATATGTTGTCCAACCGGTTTTCACCTTGAGCCCCTTACAAGTTGGTGTGACCGGTTAAAACCTGGTCCTCCCCCTCCGAGAAATTGGCGCGGACTGGAAATTTCCTCGAAAGGTTATTTTTGTTCTATTATTGCATTAATTTGGCAATTATGGAAAGGATCTCAGTAAACTAGATATTTTATTCAGTCCAGACACAGCAAAATAAGACCATAATAAGATGAATCAACAACAACTATTTTCAATCATGGACCGGAATCATGAGACGCGGCGAAATCATACTAATCATAAATAGAGTGTTTCATAAGCAATAAATCGATTCCGCGACACCAAAAAAAAATCCACCTCAATAATAAGACCACCTCAATAAAATGACCACCTCAACATAAAGACCACCTCCATTACAATTCTACCCCACAATTGTGACCACTTCACTACTTAGGCGACTTCAAAGTTTAGACCGGTCACAATTTCAAGGTCCAATTTCCGCGGTTTTGTCCTATATCGAACCTCTATATAAAGACCAACTTAGCGATAAAATCAGTTTTCAGGGTCCAATTAGTGGTGTAACCATGGAGGTACAATTTATATTATTAAAAAAACACTCACCAACATACAAGAAATTAAGAGTTTGTCCACCAAATTGACCTGACAAAATTCCAAGGCCAAGGGCAACAACTCAGACATACCATTTGAAGAGGAATTGGACATATTTTTCATTTTTTTGAATAACATCCAAATTTCACAAACCTGAGCAATTTCCTCTTGGCTACAATTTTTTATGGTCCAGGGGTGCTTGCATGCCAAATCTCATTGGTTTATATCAAATATTTGAAAAAATATTGAACTTCAAAAATCCTGATAATATACCTCAAATGTTTGAAATTTGCTAACCCGAATACTTTTATTCTGGTTATTTTAAGTATTGCCGCATATGTTGTCCAACCGGTTTTCACCTTGAGCCCCTTACAAGTTGGTGTGACCGGTTAAAACCTGGTCCTCCCCCTCCGAGAAATTGGCGCGGACTGGAAATTTCCTCGAAAGGTTATTTTTGTTCTATTATTGCATTAATTTGGCAATTATGGAAAGGATCTCAGTAAACTAGATATTTTATTCAGTCCAGACACAGCAAAATAAGACCATAATAAGATGAATCAACAACAACTATTTTCAATCATGGACCGGAATCATGAGACGCGGCGAAATCATACTAATCATAAATAGAGTGTTTCATAAGCAATAAATCGATTCCGCGACACCAAAAAAAAATCCACCTCAATAATAAGACCACCTCAATAAAATGACCACCTCAACATAAAGACCACCTCCATTACAATTCTACCCCACAATTGTGACCACTTCACTACTTAGGCGACTTCAAAGTTTAGACCGGTCACAATTTCAAGGTCCAATTTCCGCGGTTTTGTCCTATATCGAACCTCTATATAAAGACCAACTTAGCGATAAAATCAGTTTTCAGGGTCCAATTAGTGGTGTAACCATGGAGGTACAATTTATATTATTAAAAAAACACTCACCAACATACAAGAAATTAAGAGTTTGTCCACCAAATTGACCTGACAAAATTCCAAGGCCAAGGGCAACAACTCAGACATACCATTTGAAGAGGAATTGGACATATTTTTCATTTTTTTGAATAACATCCAAATTTCACAAACCTGAGCAATTTCCTCTTGGCTACAATTTTTTATGGTCCAGGGGTGCTTGCATGCCAAATCTCATTGGTTTATATCAAATATTTGAAAAAATATTGAACTTCAAAAATCCTGAATATACCTCAAATGTTTGAAATTTGCTAACCCGAATACTTTTATTCTGGTTATTTTAAGTATTGCCGCATATGTTGTCCAACCGGTTTTCACCTTGAGCCCCTTACAAGTTGGTGTGACCGGTTAAAACCTGGTCCTCCCCCTCCGAGAAATTGGCGCGGACTGGAAATTTCCTCGAAAGGTTATTTTTGTTCTATTATTGCATTAATTTGGCAATTATGGAAAGGATCTCAGTAAACTAGATATTTTATTCAGTCCAGACACAGCAAAATAAGACCATAATAAGATGAATCAACAACAACTATTTTCAATCATGGACCGGAATCATGAGACGCGGCGAAATCATACTAATCATAAATAGAGTGTTTCATAAGCAATAAATCGATTCCGCGACACCAAAAAAAAATCCACCTCAATAATAAGACCACCTCAATAAAATGACCACCTCAACATAAAGACCACCTCCATTACAATTCTACCCCACAATTGTGACCACTTCACTACTTAGGCGACTTCAAAGTTTAGACCGGTCACAATTTCAAGGTCCAATTTCCGCGGTTTTGTCCTATATCGAACCTCTATATAAAGACCAACTTAGCGATAAAATCAGTTTTCAGGGTCCAATTAGTGGTGTAACCATGGAGGTACAATTTATATTATTAAAAAAACACTCACCAACATACAAGAAATTAAGAGTTTGTCCACCAAATTGACCTGACAAAATTCCAAGGCCAAGGGCAACAACTCAGACATACCATTTGAAGAGGAATTGGACATATTTTTCATTTTTTTGAATAACATCCAAATTTCACAAACCTGAGCAATTTCCTCTTGGCTACAATTTTTTATGGTCCAGGGGTGCTTGCATGCCAAATCTCATTGGTTTATATCAAATATTTGAAAAAATATTGAACTTCAAAAATCCTGATATAGGTGTCACACCGGTGAATTTTCTGCCATTGAAATTAATGCAAAATGACCCAAATTCGCATCTCTCCCTCCGTTTCACTGACATTCCGGGTGATTTTCTGTGTCCGTTTCCATAATAAGCAATCCCTGTTATCCAAAATATGCTGGAGAAAATGGCATGTCGATAGTTTCGTTTTCGAGCTACTGCAGGGATTCTGGAAGGACAACGCTATTTTCCATGCCTCAAAAGCTGACTTGACCGAAGCACACATACATTGTCAGTCTTCAGCCAGGGAAAGATAATTCAGAAAAATATCAATTAAACACTCTTAAAAGTTAGCATGCAGATCATATTTGATCTACATTCATGTAATTTGGTCACCAATCAGCATTTTCCACATTAAAACAGTGCTTCAACAGCCATATATCAAATTTTTGAAAGGGACTACTTTAGCATACTACGACCCGGAAGTACTTTCCACCGGTGTGACACCAATATACCTCAAATGTTTGAAATTTGCTAACCCGAATACTTTTATTCTGGTTATTTTAAGTATTGCCGCATATGTTGTCCAACCGGTTTTCACCTTGAGCCCCTTACAAGTTGGTGTGACCGGTTAAAACCTGGTCCTCCCCCTCCGAGAAATTGGCGCGGACTGGAAATTTCCTCGAAAGGTTATTTTTGTTCTATTATTGCATTAATTTGGCAATTATGGAAAGGATCTCAGTAAACTAGATATTTTATTCAGTCCAGACACAGCAAAATAAGACCATAATAAGATGAATCAACAACAACTATTTTCAATCATGGACCGGAATCATGAGACGCGGCGAAATCATACTAATCATAAATAGAGTGTTTCATAAGCAATAAATCGATTCCGCGACACCAAAAAAAAATCCACCTCAATAATAAGACCACCTCAATAAAATGACCACCTCAACATAAAGACCACCTCCATTACAATTCTACCCCACAATTGTGACCACTTCACTACTTAGGCGACTTCAAAGTTTAGACCGGTCACAATTTCAAGGTCCAATTTCCGCGGTTTTGTCCTATATCGAACCTCTATATAAAGACCAACTTAGCGATAAAATCAGTTTTCAGGGTCCAATTAGTGGTGTAACCATGGAGGTACAATTTATATTATTAAAAAAACACTCACCAACATACAAGAAATTAAGAGTTTGTCCACCAAATTGACCTGACAAAATTCCAAGGCCAAGGGCAACAACTCAGACATACCATTTGAAGAGGAATTGGACATATTTTTCATTTTTTTGAATAACATCCAAATTTCACAAACCTGAGCAATTTCCTCTTGGCTACAATTTTTTATGGTCCAGGGGTGCTTGCATGCCAAATCTCATTGGTTTATATCAAATATTTGAAAAAATATTGAACTTCAAAAATCCTGATATAGGTGTCACACCGGTGAATTTTCTGCCATTGAAATTAATGCAAAATGACCCAAATTCGCATCTCTCCCTCCGTTTCACTGACATTCCGGGTGATTTTCTGTGTCCGTTTCCATAATAAGCAATCCCTGTTATCCAAAATATGCTGGAGAAAATGGCATGTCGATAGTTTCGTTTTCGAGCTACTGCAGGGATTCTGGAAGGACAACGCTATTTTCCATGCCTCAAAAGCTGACTTGACCGAAGCACACATACATTGTCAGTCTTCAGCCAGGGAAAGATAATTCAGAAAAATATCAATTAAACACTCTTAAAAGTTAGCATGCAGATCATATTTGATCTACATTCATGTAATTTGGTCACCAATCAGCATTTTCCACATTAAAACAGTGCTTCAACAGACATATATCAAATTTTTGAAAGGGACTACTTTAGCATACTACGACCCGGAAGTACTTTCCACCGGTGTGACACCAATATACCTCAAATGTTTGAAATTTGCTAACCCGAATACTTTTATTCTGGTTATTTTAAGTATTGCCGCATATGTTGTCCAACCGGTTTTCACCTTGAGCCCCTTACAAGTTGGTGTGACCGGTTAAAACCTGGTCCTCCCCCTCCGAGAAATTGGCGCGGACTGGAAATTTCCTCGAAAGGTTATTTTTGTTCTATTATTGCATTAATTTGGCAATTATGGAAAGGATCTCAGTAAACTAGATATTTTATTCAGTCCAGACACAGCAAAATAAGACCATAATAAGATGAATCAACAACAACTATTTTCAATCATGGACCGGAATCATGAGACGCGGCGAAATCATACTAATCATAAATAGAGTGTTTCATAAGCAATAAATCGATTCCGCGACACCAAAAAAAAATCCACCTCAATAATAAGACCACCTCAATAAAATGACCACCTCAACATAAAGACCACCTCCATTACAATTCTACCCCACAATTGTGACCACTTCACTACTAAGGCGACTTCAAAGTTTAGACCGGTCACAATTTCAAGGTCCAATTTCCGCGGTTTTGTCCTATATCGAACCTCTATATAAAGACCAACTTAGCGATAAAATCAGTTTTCAGGGTCCAATTAGTGGTGTAACCATGGAGGTACAATTTATATTATTAAAAAAACACTCACCAACATACAAGAAATTAAGAGTTTGTCCACCAAATTGACCTGACAAAATTCCAAGGCCAAGGGCAACAACTCAGACATACCATTTGAAGAGGAATTGGACATATTTTTCATTTTTTTGAATAACATCCAAATTTCACAAACCTGAGCAATTTCCTCTTGGCTACAATTTTTTATGGTCCAGGGGTGCTTGCATGCCAAATCTCATTGGTTTATATCAAATATTTGAAAAAATATTGAACTTCAAAAATCCTGATATAGGTGTCACACCGGTGAATTTTCTGCCATTGAAATTAATGCAAAATGACCCAAATTCGCATCTCTCCCTCCGTTTCACTGACATTCCGGGTGATTTTCTGTGTCCGTTTCCATAATAAGCAATCCCTGTTATCCAAAATATGCTGGAGAAAATGGCATGTCGATAGTTTCGTTTTCGAGCTACTGCAGGGATTCTGGAAGGACAACGCTATTTTCCATGCCTCAAAAGCTGACTTGACCGAAGCACACATACATTGTCAGTCTTCAGCCAGGGAAAGATAATTCAGAAAAATATCAATTAAACACTCTTAAAAGTTAGCATGCAGATCATATTTGATCTACATTCATGTAATTTGGTCACCAATCAGCATTTTCCACATTAAAACAGTGCTTCAACAGACATATATCAAATTTTTGAAAGGGACTATTTTAGCATACTACGACCCGGAAGTACTTTCCACCGGTGTGACACCAATATACCTCAAATGTTTGAAATTTGCTAACCCGAATACTTTTATTCTGGTTATTTTAAGTATTGCCGCATATGTTGTCCAACCGGTTTTCACCTTGAGCCCCTTACAAGTTGGTGTGACCGGTTAAAACCTGGTCCTCCCCCTCCGAGAAATTGGCGCGGACTGGAAATTTCCTCGAAAGGTTATTTTTGTTCTATTATTGCATTAATTTGGCAATTATGGAAAGGATCTCAGTAAACTAGATATTTTATTCAGTCCAGACACAGCAAAATAAGACCATAATAAGATGAATCAACAACAACTATTTTCAATCATGGACCGGAATCATGAGACGCGGCGAAATCATACTAATCATAAATAGAGTGTTTCATAAGCAATAAATCGATTCCGCGACACCAAAAAAAAATCCACCTCAATAATAAGACCACCTCAATAAAATGACCACCTCAACATAAAGACCACCTCCATTACAATTCTACCCCACAATTGTGACCACTTCACTACTTAGGCGACTTCAAAGTTTAGACCGGTCACAATTTCAAGGTCCAATTTCCGCGGTTTTGTCCTATATCGAACCTCTATATAAAGACCAACTTAGCGATAAAATCAGTTTTCAGGGTCCAATTAGTGGTGTAACCATGGAGGTACAATTTATATTATTAAAAAAACACTCACCAACATACAAGAAATTAAGAGTTTGTCCACCAAATTGACCTGACAAAATTCCAAGGCCAAGGGCAACAACTCAGACATACCATTTGAAGAGGAATTGGACATATTTTTCATTTTTTTGAATAACATCCAAATTTCACAAACCTGAGCAATTTCCTCTTGGCTACAATTTTTTATGGTCCAGGGGTGCTTGCATGCCAAATCTCATTGGTTTATATCAAATATTTGAAAAAATATTGAACTTCAAAAATCCTGAAATATACCTCAAATGTTTGAAATTTGCTAACCCGAATACTTTTATTCTGGTTATTTTAAGTATTGCCGCATATGTTGTCCAACCGGTTTTCACCTTGAGCCCCTTACAAGTTGGTGTGACCGGTTAAAACCTGGTCCTCCCCCTCCGAGAAATTGGCGCGGACTGGAAATTTCCTCGAAAGGTTATTTTTGTTCTATTATTGCATTAATTTGGCAATTATGGAAAGGATCTCAGTAAACTAGATATTTTATTCAGTCCAGACACAGCAAAATAAGACCATAATAAGATGAATCAACAACAACTATTTTCAATCATGGACCGGAATCATGAGACGCGGCGAAATCATACTAATCATAAATAGAGTGTTTCATAAGCAATAAATCGATTCCGCGACACCAAAAAAAAATCCACCTCAATAATAAGACCACCTCAATAAAATGACCACCTCAACATAAAGACCACCTCCATTACAATTCTACCCCACAATTGTGACCACTTCACTACTTAGGCGACTTCAAAGTTTAGACCGGTCACAATTTCAAGGTCCAATTTCCGCGGTTTTGTCCTATATCGAACCTCTATATAAAGACCAACTTAGCGATAAAATCAGTTTTCAGGGTCCAATTAGTGGTGTAACCATGGAGGTACAATTTATATTATTAAAAAAACACTCACCAACATACAAGAAATTAAGAGTTTGTCCACCAAATTGACCTGACAAAATTCCAAGGCCAAGGGCAACAACTCAGACATACCATTTGAAGAGGAATTGGACATATTTTTCATTTTTTTGAATAACATCCAAATTTCACAAACCTGAGCAATTTCCTCTTGGCTACAATTTTTTATGGTCCAGGGGTGCTTGCATGCCAAATCTCATTGGTTTATATCAAATATTTGAAAAAATATTGAACTTCAAAAATCCTGAATATACCTCAAATGTTTGAAATTTGCTAACCCGAATACTTTTATTCTGGTTATTTTAAGTATTGCCGCATATGTTGTCCAACCGGTTTTCACCTTGAGCCCCTTACAAGTTGGTGTGACCGGTTAAAACCTGGTCCTCCCCCTCCGAGAAATTGGCGCGGACTGGAAATTTCCTCGAAAGGTTATTTTTGTTCTATTATTGCATTAATTTGGCAATTATGGAAAGGATCTCAGTAAACTAGATATTTTATTCAGTCCAGACACAGCAAAATAAGACCATAATAAGATGAATCAACAACAACTATTTTCAATCATGGACCGGAATCATGAGACGCGGCGAAATCATACTAATCATAAATAGAGTGTTTCATAAGCAATAAATCGATTCCGCGACACCAAAAAAAAATCCACCTCAATAATAAGACCACCTCAATAAAATGACCACCTCAACATAAAGACCACCTCCATTACAATTCTACCCCACAATTGTGACCACTTCACTACTTAGGCGACTTCAAAGTTTAGACCGGTCACAATTTCAAGGTCCAATTTCCGCGGTTTTGTCCTATATCGAACCTCTATATAAAGACCAACTTAGCGATAAAATCAGTTTTCAGGGTCCAATTAGTGGTGTAACCATGGAGGTACAATTTATATTATTAAAAAAACACTCACCAACATACAAGAAATTAAGAGTTTGTCCACCAAATTGACCTGACAAAATTCCAAGGCCAAGGGCAACAACTCAGACATACCATTTGAAGAGGAATTGGACATATTTTTCATTTTTTTGAATAACATCCAAATTTCACAAACCTGAGCAATTTCCTCTTGGCTACAATTTTTTATGGTCCAGGGGTGCTTGCATGCCAAATCTCATTGGTTTATATCAAATATTTGAAAAAATATTGAACTTCAAAAATCCTGATATAGGTGTCACACCGGTGAATTTTCTGCCATTGAAATTAATGCAAAATGACCCAAATTCGCATCTCTCCCTCCGTTTCACTGACATTCCGGGTGATTTTCTGTGTCCGTTTCCATAATAAGCAATCCCTGTTATCCAAAATATGCTGGAGAAAATGGCATGTCGATAGTTTCGTTTTCGAGCTACTGCAGGGATTCTGGAAGGACAACGCTATTTTCCATGCCTCAAAAGCTGACTTGACCGAAGCACACATACATTGTCAGTCTTCAGCCAGGGAAAGATAATTCAGAAAAATATCAATTAAACACTCTTAAAAGTTAGCATGCAGATCATATTTGATCTACATTCATGTAATTTGGTCACCAATCAGCATTTTCCACATTAAAACAGTGCTTCAACAGACATATATCAAATTTTTGAAAGGGACTATTTTAGCATACTACGACCCGGAAGTACTTTCCACCGGTGTGACACCAATATACCTCAAATGTTTGAAATTTGCTAACCCGAATACTTTTATTCTGGTTATTTTAAGTATTGCCGCATATGTTGTCCAACCGGTTTTCACCTTGAGCCCCTTACAAGTTGGTGTGACCGGTTAAAACCTGGTCCTCCCCCTCCGAGAAATTGGCGCGGACTGGAAATTTCCTCGAAAGGTTATTTTTGTTCTATTATTGCATTAATTTGGCAATTATGGAAAGGATCTCAGTAAACTAGATATTTTATTCAGTCCAGACACAGCAAAATAAGACCATAATAAGATGAATCAACAACAACTATTTTCAATCATGGACCGGAATCATGAGACGCGGCGAAATCATACTAATCATAAATAGAGTGTTTCATAAGCAATAAATCGATTCCGCGACACCAAAAAAAAATCCACCTCAATAATAAGACCACCTCAATAAAATGACCACCTCAACATAAAGACCACCTCCATTACAATTCTACCCCACAATTGTGACCACTTCACTACTTAGGCGACTTCAAAGTTTAGACCGGTCACAATTTCAAGGTCCAATTTCCGCGGTTTTGTCCTATATCGAACCTCTATATAAAGACCAACTTAGCGATAAAATCAGTTTTCAGGGTCCAATTAGTGGTGTAACCATGGAGGTACAATTTATATTATTAAAAAAACACTCACCAACATACAAGAAATTAAGAGTTTGTCCACCAAATTGACCTGACAAAATTCCAAGGCCAAGGGCAACAACTCAGACATACCATTTGAAGAGGAATTGGACATATTTTTCATTTTTTTGAATAACATCCAAATTTCACAAACCTGAGCAATTTCCTCTTGGCTACAATTTTTTATGGTCCAGGGGTGCTTGCATGCCAAATCTCATTGGTTTATATCAAATATTTGAAAAAATATTGAACTTCAAAAATCCTGATATAGGTGTCACACCGGTGAATTTTCTGCCATTGAAATTAATGCAAAATGACCCAAATTCGCATCTCTCCCTCCGTTTCACTGACATTCCGGGTGATTTTCTGTGTCCGTTTCCATAATAAGCAATCCCTGTTATCCAAAATATGCTGGAGAAAATGGCATGTCGATAGTTTCGTTTTCGAGCTACTGCAGGGATTCTGGAAGGACAACGCTATTTTCCATGCCTCAAAAGCTGACTTGACCGAAGCACACATACATTGTCAGTCTTCAGCCAGGGAAAGATAATTCAGAAAAATATCAATTAAACACTCTTAAAAGTTAGCATGCAGATCATATTTGATCTACATTCATGTAATTTGGTCACCAATCAGCATTTTCCACATTAAAACAGTGCTTCAACAGACATATATCAAATTTTTGAAAGGGACTATTTTAGCATACTACGACCCGGAAGTACTTTCCACCGGTGTGACACCAATATACCTCAAATGTTTGAAATTTGCTAACCCGAATACTTTTATTCTGGTTATTTTAAGTATTGCCGCATATGTTGTCCAACCGGTTTTCACCTTGAGCCCCTTACAAGTTGGTGTGACCGGTTAAAACCTGGTCCTCCCCCTCCGAGAAATTGGCGCGGACTGGAAATTTCCTCGAAAGGTTATTTTTGTTCTATTATTGCATTAATTTGGCAATTATGGAAAGGATCTCAGTAAACTAGATATTTTATTCAGTCCAGACACAGCAAAATAAGACCATAATAAGATGAATCAACAACAACTATTTTCAATCATGGACCGGAATCATGAGACGCGGCGAAATCATACTAATCATAAATAGAGTGTTTCATAAGCAATAAATCGATTCCGCGACACCAAAAAAAAATCCACCTCAATAATAAGACCACCTCAATAAAATGACCACCTCAACATAAAGACCACCTCCATTACAATTCTACCCCACAATTGTGACCACTTCACTACTTAGGCGACTTCAAAGTTTAGACCGGTCACAATTTCAAGGTCCAATTTCCGCGGTTTTGTCCTATATCGAACCTCTATATAAAGACCAACTTAGCGATAAAATCAGTTTTCAGGGTCCAATTAGTGGTGTAACCATGGAGGTACAATTTATATTATTAAAAAAACACTCACCAACATACAAGAAATTAAGAGTTTGTCCACCAAATTGACCTGACAAAATTCCAAGGCCAAGGGCAACAACTCAGACATACCATTTGAAGAGGAATTGGACATATTTTTCATTTTTTTGAATAACATCCAAATTTCACAAACCTGAGCAATTTCCTCTTGGCTACAATTTTTTATGGTCCAGGGGTGCTTGCATGCCAAATCTCATTGGTTTATATCAAATATTTGAAAAAATATTGAACTTCAAAAATCCTGATATAGGTGTCACACCGGTGAATTTTCTGCCATTGAAATTAATGCAAAATGACCCAAATTCGCATCTCTCCCTCCGTTTCACTGACATTCCGGGTGATTTTCTGTGTCCGTTTCCATAATAAGCAATCCCTGTTATCCAAAATATGCTGGAGAAAATGGCATGTCGATAGTTTCGTTTTCGAGCTACTGCAGGGATTCTGGAAGGACAACGCTATTTTCCATGCCTCAAAAGCTGACTTGACCGAAGCACACATACATTGTCAGTCTTCAGCCAGGGAAAGATAATTCAGAAAAATATCAATTAAACACTCTTAAAAGTTAGCATGCAGATCATATTTGATCTACATTCATGTAATTTGGTCACCAATCAGCATTTTCCACATTAAAACAGTGCTTCAACAGACATATATCAAATTTTTGAAAGGGACTATTTTAGCATACTACGACCCGGAAGTACTTTCCACCGGTGTGACACCAATATACCTCAAATGTTTGAAATTTGCTAACCCGAATACTTTTATTCTGGTTATTTTAAGTATTGCCGCATATGTTGTCCAACCGGTTTTCACCTTGAGCCCCTTACAAGTTGGTGTGACCGGTTAAAACCTGGTCCTCCCCCTCCGAGAAATTGGCGCGGACTGGAAATTTCCTCGAAAGGTTATTTTTGTTCTATTATTGCATTAATTTGGCAATTATGGAAAGGATCTCAGTAAACTAGATATTTTATTCAGTCCAGACACAGCAAAATAAGACCATAATAAGATGAATCAACAACAACTATTTTCAATCATGGACCGGAATCATGAGACGCGGCGAAATCATACTAATCATAAATAGAGTGTTTCATAAGCAATAAATCGATTCCGCGACACCAAAAAAAAATCCACCTCAATAATAAGACCACCTCAATAAAATGACCACCTCAACATAAAGACCACCTCCATTACAATTCTACCCCACAATTGTGACCACTTCACTACTTAGGCGACTTCAAAGTTTAGACCGGTCACAATTTCAAGGTCCAATTTCCGCGGTTTTGTCCTATATCGAACCTCTATATAAAGACCAACTTAGCGATAAAATCAGTTTTCAGGGTCCAATTAGTGGTGTAACCATGGAGGTACAATTTATATTATTAAAAAAACACTCACCAACATACAAGAAATTAAGAGTTTGTCCACCAAATTGACCTGACAAAATTCCAAGGCCAAGGGCAACAACTCAGACATACCATTTGAAGAGGAATTGGACATATTTTTCATTTTTTTGAATAACATCCAAATTTCACAAACCTGAGCAATTTCCTCTTGGCTACAATTTTTTATGGTCCAGGGGTGCTTGCATGCCAAATCTCATTGGTTTATATCAAATATTTGAAAAAATATTGAACTTCAAAAATCCTGATATAGGTGTCACACCGGTGAATTTTCTGCCATTGAAATTAATGCAAAATGACCCAAATTCGCATCTCTCCCTCCGTTTCACTGACATTCCGGGTGATTTTCTGTGTCCGTTTCCATAATAAGCAATCCCTGTTATCCAAAATATGCTGGAGAAAATGGCATGTCGATAGTTTCGTTTTCGAGCTACTGCAGGGATTCTGGAAGGACAACGCTATTTTCCATGCCTCAAAAGCTGACTTGACCGAAGCACACATACATTGTCAGTCTTCAGCCAGGGAAAGATAATTCAGAAAAATATCAATTAAACACTCTTAAAAGTTAGCATGCAGATCATATTTGATCTACATTCATGTAATTTGGTCACCAATCAGCATTTTCCACATTAAAACAGTGCTTCAACAGACATATATCAAATTTTTGAAAGGGACTATTTTAGCATACTACGACCCGGAAGTACTTTCCACCGGTGTGACACCAATATACCTCAAATGTTTGAAATTTGCTAACCCGAATACTTTTATTCTGGTTATTTTAAGTATTGCCGCATATGTTGTCCAACCGGTTTTCACCTTGAGCCCCTTACAAGTTGGTGTGACCGGTTAAAACCTGGTCCTCCCCCTCCGAGAAATTGGCGCGGACTGGAAATTTCCTCGAAAGGTTATTTTTGTTCTATTATTGCATTAATTTGGCAATTATGGAAAGGATCTCAGTAAACTAGATATTTTATTCAGTCCAGACACAGCAAAATAAGACCATAATAAGATGAATCAACAACAACTATTTTCAATCATGGACCGGAATCATGAGACGCGGCGAAATCATACTAATCATAAATAGAGTGTTTCATAAGCAATAAATCGATTCCGCGACACCAAAAAAAAATCCACCTCAATAATAAGACCACCTCAATAAAATGACCACCTCAACATAAAGACCACCTCCATTACAATTCTACCCCACAATTGTGACCACTTCACTACTTAGGCGACTTCAAAGTTTAGACCGGTCACAATTTCAAGGTCCAATTTCCGCGGTTTTGTCCTATATCGAACCTCTATATAAAGACCAACTTAGCGATAAAATCAGTTTTCAGGGTCCAATTAGTGGTGTAACCATGGAGGTACAATTTATATTATTAAAAAAACACTCACCAACATACAAGAAATTAAGAGTTTGTCCACCAAATTGACCTGACAAAATTCCAAGGCCAAGGGCAACAACTCAGACATACCATTTGAAGAGGAATTGGACATATTTTTCATTTTTTTGAATAACATCCAAATTTCACAAACCTGAGCAATTTCCTCTTGGCTACAATTTTTTATGGTCCAGGGGTGCTTGCATGCCAAATCTCATTGGTTTATATCAAATATTTGAAAAAATATTGAACTTCAAAAATCCTGATATAGGTGTCACACCGGTGAATTTTCTGCCATTGAAATTAATGCAAAATGACCCAAATTCGCATCTCTCCCTCCGTTTCACTGACATTCCGGGTGATTTTCTGTGTCCGTTTCCATAATAAGCAATCCCTGTTATCCAAAATATGCTGGAGAAAATGGCATGTCGATAGTTTCGTTTTCGAGCTACTGCAGGGATTCTGGAAGGACAACGCTATTTTCCATGCCTCAAAAGCTGACTTGACCGAAGCACACATACATTGTCAGTCTTCAGCCAGGGAAAGATAATTCAGAAAAATATCAATTAAACACTCTTAAAAGTTAGCATGCAGATCATATTTGATCTACATTCATGTAATTTGGTCACCAATCAGCATTTTCCACATTAAAACAGTGCTTCAACAGACATATATCAAATTTTTGAAAGGGACTATTTTAGCATACTACGACCCGGAAGTACTTTCCACCGGTGTGACACCAATATACCTCAAATGTTTGAAATTTGCTAACCCGAATACTTTTATTCTGGTTATTTTAAGTATTGCCGCATATGTTGTCCAACCGGTTTTCACCTTGAGCCCCTTACAAGTTGGTGTGACCGGTTAAAACCTGGTCCTCCCCCTCCGAGAAATTGGCGCGGACTGGAAATTTCCTCGAAAGGTTATTTTTGTTCTATTATTGCATTAATTTGGCAATTATGGAAAGGATCTCAGTAAACTAGATATTTTATTCAGTCCAGACACAGCAAAATAAGACCATAATAAGATGAATCAACAACAACTATTTTCAATCATGGACCGGAATCATGAGACGCGGCGAAATCATACTAATCATAAATAGAGTGTTTCATAAGCAATAAATCGATTCCGCGACACCAAAAAAAAATCCACCTCAATAATAAGACCACCTCAATAAAATGACCACCTCAACATAAAGACCACCTCCATTACAATTCTACCCCACAATTGTGACCACTTCACTACTTAGGCGACTTCAAAGTTTAGACCGGTCACAATTTCAAGGTCCAATTTCCGCGGTTTTGTCCTATATCGAACCTCTATATAAAGACCAACTTAGCGATAAAATCAGTTTTCAGGGTCCAATTAGTGGTGTAACCATGGAGGTACAATTTATATTATTAAAAAAACACTCACCAACATACAAGAAATTAAGAGTTTGTCCACCAAATTGACCTGACAAAATTCCAAGGCCAAGGGCAACAACTCAGACATACCATTTGAAGAGGAATTGGACATATTTTTCATTTTTTTGAATAACATCCAAATTTCACAAACCTGAGCAATTTCCTCTTGGCTACAATTTTTTATGGTCCAGGGGTGCTTGCATGCCAAATCTCATTGGTTTATATCAAATATTTGAAAAAATATTGAACTTCAAAAATCCTGATATAGGTGTCACACCGGTGAATTTTCTGCCATTGAAATTAATGCAAAATGACCCAAATTCGCATCTCTCCCTCCGTTTCACTGACATTCCGGGTGATTTTCTGTGTCCGTTTCCATAATAAGCAATCCCTGTTATCCAAAATATGCTGGAGAAAATGGCATGTCGATAGTTTCGTTTTCGAGCTACTGCAGGGATTCTGGAAGGACAACGCTATTTTCCATGCCTCAAAAGCTGACTTGACCGAAGCACACATACATTGTCAGTCTTCAGCCAGGGAAAGATAATTCAGAAAAATATCAATTAAACACTCTTAAAAGTTAGCATGCAGATCATATTTGATCTACATTCATGTAATTTGGTCACCAATCAGCATTTTCCACATTAAAACAGTGCTTCAACAGACATATATCAAATTTTTGAAAGGGACTATTTTAGCATACTACGACCCGGAAGTACTTTCCACCGGTGTGACACCAATATACCTCAAATGTTTGAAATTTGCTAACCCGAATACTTTTATTCTGGTTATTTTAAGTATTGCCGCATATGTTGTCCAACCGGTTTTCACCTTGAGCCCCTTACAAGTTGGTGTGACCGGTTAAAACCTGGTCCTCCCCCTCCGAGAAATTGGCGCGGACTGGAAATTTCCTCGAAAGGTTATTTTTGTTCTATTATTGCATTAATTTGGCAATTATGGAAAGGATCTCAGTAAACTAGATATTTTATTCAGTCCAGACACAGCAAAATAAGACCATAATAAGATGAATCAACAACAACTATTTTCAATCATGGACCGGAATCATGAGACGCGGCGAAATCATACTAATCATAAATAGAGTGTTTCATAAGCAATAAATCGATTCCGCGACACCAAAAAAAAATCCACCTCAATAATAAGACCACCTCAATAAAATGACCACCTCAACATAAAGACCACCTCCATTACAATTCTACCCCACAATTGTGACCACTTCACTACTTAGGCGACTTCAAAGTTTAGACCGGTCACAATTTCAAGGTCCAATTTCCGCGGTTTTGTCCTATATCGAACCTCTATATAAAGACCAACTTAGCGATAAAATCAGTTTTCAGGGTCCAATTAGTGGTGTAACCATGGAGGTACAATTTATATTATTAAAAAAACACTCACCAACATACAAGAAATTAAGAGTTTGTCCACCAAATTGACCTGACAAAATTCCAAGGCCAAGGGCAACAACTCAGACATACCATTTGAAGAGGAATTGGACATATTTTTCATTTTTTTGAATAACATCCAAATTTCACAAACCTGAGCAATTTCCTCTTGGCTACAATTTTTTATGGTCCAGGGGTGCTTGCATGCCAAATCTCATTGGTTTATATCAAATATTTGAAAAAATATTGAACTTCAAAAATCCTGATATAGGTGTCACACCGGTGAATTTTCTGCCATTGAAATTAATGCAAAATGACCCAAATTCGCATCTCTCCCTCCGTTTCACTGACATTCCGGGTGATTTTCTGTGTCCGTTTCCATAATAAGCAATCCCTGTTATCCAAAATATGCTGGAGAAAATGGCATGTCGATAGTTTCGTTTTCGAGCTACTGCAGGGATTCTGGAAGGACAACGCTATTTTCCATGCCTCAAAAGCTGACTTGACCGAAGCACACATACATTGTCAGTCTTCAGCCAGGGAAAGATAATTCAGAAAAATATCAATTAAACACTCTTAAAAGTTAGCATGCAGATCATATTTGATCTACATTCATGTAATTTGGTCACCAATCAGCATTTTCCACATTAAAACAGTGCTTCAACAGACATATATCAAATTTTTGAAAGGGACTATTTTAGCATACTACGACCCGGAAGTACTTTCCACCGGTGTGACACCAATATACCTCAAATGTTTGAAATTTGCTAACCCGAATACTTTTATTCTGGTTATTTTAAGTATTGCCGCATATGTTGTCCAACCGGTTTTCACCTTGAGCCCCTTACAAGTTGGTGTGACCGGTTAAAACCTGGTCCTCCCCCTCCGAGAAATTGGCGCGGACTGGAAATTTCCTCGAAAGGTTATTTTTGTTCTATTATTGCATTAATTTGGCAATTATGGAAAGGATCTCAGTAAACTAGATATTTTATTCAGTCCAGACACAGCAAAATAAGACCATAATAAGATGAATCAACAACAACTATTTTCAATCATGGACCGGAATCATGAGACGCGGCGAAATCATACTAATCATAAATAGAGTGTTTCATAAGCAATAAATCGATTCCGCGACACCAAAAAAAAATCCACCTCAATAATAAGACCACCTCAATAAAATGACCACCTCAACATAAAGACCACCTCCATTACAATTCTACCCCACAATTGTGACCACTTCACTACTTAGGCGACTTCAAAGTTTAGACCGGTCACAATTTCAAGGTCCAATTTCCGCGGTTTTGTCCTATATCGAACCTCTATATAAAGACCAACTTAGCGATAAAATCAGTTTTCAGGGTCCAATTAGTGGTGTAACCATGGAGGTACAATTTATATTATTAAAAAAACACTCACCAACATACAAGAAATTAAGAGTTTGTCCACCAAATTGACCTGACAAAATTCCAAGGCCAAGGGCAACAACTCAGACATACCATTTGAAGAGGAATTGGACATATTTTTCATTTTTTTGAATAACATCCAAATTTCACAAACCTGAGCAATTTCCTCTTGGCTACAATTTTTTATGGTCCAGGGGTGCTTGCATGCCAAATCTCATTGGTTTATATCAAATATTTGAAAAAATATTGAACTTCAAAAATCCTGATATAGGTGTCACACCGGTGAATTTTCTGCCATTGAAATTAATGCAAAATGACCCAAATTCGCATCTCTCCCTCCGTTTCACTGACATTCCGGGTGATTTTCTGTGTCCGTTTCCATAATAAGCAATCCCTGTTATCCAAAATATGCTGGAGAAAATGGCATGTCGATAGTTTCGTTTTCGAGCTACTGCAGGGATTCTGGAAGGACAACGCTATTTTCCATGCCTCAAAAGCTGACTTGACCGAAGCACACATACATTGTCAGTCTTCAGCCAGGGAAAGATAATTCAGAAAAATATCAATTAAACACTCTTAAAAGTTAGCATGCAGATCATATTTGATCTACATTCATGTAATTTGGTCACCAATCAGCATTTTCCACATTAAAACAGTGCTTCAACAGACATATATCAAATTTTTGAAAGGGACTATTTTAGCATACTACGACCCGGAAGTACTTTCCACCGGTGTGACACCAATATACCTCAAATGTTTGAAATTTGCTAACCCGAATACTTTTATTCTGGTTATTTTAAGTATTGCCGCATATGTTGTCCAACCGGTTTTCACCTTGAGCCCCTTACAAGTTGGTGTGACCGGTTAAAACCTGGTCCTCCCCCTCCGAGAAATTGGCGCGGACTGGAAATTTCCTCGAAAGGTTATTTTTGTTCTATTATTGCATTAATTTGGCAATTATGGAAAGGATCTCAGTAAACTAGATATTTTATTCAGTCCAGACACAGCAAAATAAGACCATAATAAGATGAATCAACAACAACTATTTTCAATCATGGACCGGAATCATGAGACGCGGCGAAATCATACTAATCATAAATAGAGTGTTTCATAAGCAATAAATCGATTCCGCGACACCAAAAAAAAATCCACCTCAATAATAAGACCACCTCAATAAAATGACCACCTCAACATAAAGACCACCTCCATTACAATTCTACCCCACAATTGTGACCACTTCACTACTTAGGCGACTTCAAAGTTTAGACCGGTCACAATTTCAAGGTCCAATTTCCGCGGTTTTGTCCTATATCGAACCTCTATATAAAGACCAACTTAGCGATAAAATCAGTTTTCAGGGTCCAATTAGTGGTGTAACCATGGAGGTACAATTTATATTATTAAAAAAACACTCACCAACATACAAGAAATTAAGAGTTTGTCCACCAAATTGACCTGACAAAATTCCAAGGCCAAGGGCAACAACTCAGACATACCATTTGAAGAGGAATTGGACATATTTTTCATTTTTTTGAATAACATCCAAATTTCACAAACCTGAGCAATTTCCTCTTGGCTACAATTTTTTATGGTCCAGGGGTGCTTGCATGCCAAATCTCATTGGTTTATATCAAATATTTGAAAAAATATTGAACTTCAAAAATCCTAATATAACCTCAAATGTTTGAAATTTGCTAACCCGAATACTTTTATTCTGGTTATTTTAAGTATTGCCGCATATGTTGTCCAACCGGTTTTCACCTTGAGCCCCTTACAAGTTGGTGTGACCGGTTAAAACCTGGTCCTCCCCCTCCGAGAAATTGGCGCGGACTGGAAATTTCCTCGAAAGGTTATTTTTGTTCTATTATTGCATTAATTTGGCAATTATGGAAAGGATCTCAGTAAACTAGATATTTTATTCAGTCCAGACACAGCAAAATAAGACCATAATAAGATGAATCAACAACAACTATTTTCAATCATGGACCGGAATCATGAGACGCGGCGAAATCATACTAATCATAAATAGAGTGTTTCATAAGCAATAAATCGATTCCGCGACACCAAAAAAAAATCCACCTCAATAATAAGACCACCTCAATAAAATGACCACCTCAACATAAAGACCACCTCCATTACAATTCTACCCCACAATTGTGACCACTTCACTACTTAGGCGACTTCAAAGTTTAGACCGGTCACAATTTCAAGGTCCAATTTCCGCGGTTTTGTCCTATATCGAGTCCTCTATATAAAGACCAACTTAGCGATAAAATCAGTTTTCAGGGTCCAATTAGTGGTGTAACCATGGAGGTACAATTTATATTATTAAAAAAACACTCACCAACATACAAGAAATTAAGAGTTTGTCCACCAAATTGACCTGACAAAATTCCAAGGCCAAGGGCAACAACTCAGACATACCATTTGAAGAGGAATTGGACATATTTTTCATTTTTTTGAATAACATCCAAATTTCACAAACCTGAGCAATTTCCTCTTGGCTACAATTTTTTATGGTCCAGGGGTGCTTGCATGCCAAATCTCATTGGTTTATATCAAATATTTGAAAAAATATTGAACTTCAAAAATCCTGATATAGGTGTCACACCGGTGAATTTTCTGCCATTGAAATTAATGCAAAATGACCCAAATTCGCATCTCTCCCTCCGTTTCACTGACATTCCGGGTGATTTTCTGTGTCCGTTTCCATAATAAGCAATCCCTGTTATCCAAAATATGCTGGAGAAAATGGCATGTCGATAGTTTCGTTTTCGAGCTACTGCAGGGATTCTGGAAGGACAACGCTATTTTCCATGCCTCAAAAGCTGACTTGACCGAAGCACACATACATTGTCAGTCTTCAGCCAGGGAAAGATAATTCAGAAAAATATCAATTAAACACTCTTAAAAGTTAGCATGCAGATCATATTTGATCTACATTCATGTAATTTGGTCACCAATCAGCATTTTCCACATTAAAACAGTGCTTCAACAGACATATATCAAATTTTTGAAAGGGACTATTTTAGCATACTACGACCCGGAAGTACTTTCCACCGGTGTGACACCAATATACCTCAAATGTTTGAAATTTGCTAACCCGAATACTTTTATTCTGGTTATTTTAAGTATTGCCGCATATGTTGTCCAACCGGTTTTCACCTTGAGCCCCTTACAAGTTGGTGTGACCGGTTAAAACCTGGTCCTCCCCCTCCGAGAAATTGGCGCGGACTGGAAATTTCCTCGAAAGGTTATTTTTGTTCTATTATTGCATTAATTTGGCAATTATGGAAAGGATCTCAGTAAACTAGATATTTTATTCAGTCCAGACACAGCAAAATAAGACCATAATAAGATGAATCAACAACAACTATTTTCAATCATGGACCGGAATCATGAGACGCGGCGAAATCATACTAATCATAAATAGAGTGTTTCATAAGCAATAAATCGATTCCGCGACACCAAAAAAAAATCCACCTCAATAATAAGACCACCTCAATAAAATGACCACCTCAACATAAAGACCACCTCCATTACAATTCTACCCCACAATTGTGACCACTTCACTACTTAGGCGACTTCAAAGTTTAGACCGGTCACAATTTCAAGGTCCAATTTCCGCGGTTTTGTCCTATATCGAACCTCTATATAAAGACCAACTTAGCGATAAAATCAGTTTTCAGGGTCCAATTAGTGGTGTAACCATGGAGGTACAATTTATATTATTAAAAAAACACTCACCAACATACAAGAAATTAAGAGTTTGTCCACCAAATTGACCTGACAAAATTCCAAGGCCAAGGGCAACAACTCAGACATACCATTTGAAGAGGAATTGGACATATTTTTCATTTTTTTGAATAACATCCAAATTTCACAAACCTGAGCAATTTCCTCTTGGCTACAATTTTTTATGGTCCAGGGGTGCTTGCATGCCAAATCTCATTGGTTTATATCAAATATTTGAAAAAATATTGAACTTCAAAAATCCTAATATAACCTCAAATGTTTGAAATTTGCTAACCCGAATACTTTTATTCTGGTTATTTTAAGTATTGCCGCATATGTTGTCCAACCGGTTTTCACCTTGAGCCCCTTACAAGTTGGTGTGACCGGTTAAAACCTGGTCCTCCCCCTCCGAGAAATTGGCGCGGACTGGAAATTTCCTCGAAAGGTTATTTTTGTTCTATTATTGCATTAATTTGGCAATTATGGAAAGGATCTCAGTAAACTAGATATTTTATTCAGTCCAGACACAGCAAAATAAGACCATAATAAGATGAATCAACAACAACTATTTTCAATCATGGACCGGAATCATGAGACGCGGCGAAATCATACTAATCATAAATAGAGTGTTTCATAAGCAATAAATCGATTCCGCGACACCAAAAAAAAATCCACCTCAATAATAAGACCACCTCAATAAAATGACCACCTCAACATAAAGACCACCTCCATTACAATTCTACCCCACAATTGTGACCACTTCACTACTTAGGCGACTTCAAAGTTTAGACCGGTCACAATTTCAAGGTCCAATTTCCGCGGTTTTGTCCTATATCGAACCTCTATATAAAGACCAACTTAGCGATAAAATCAGTTTTCAGGGTCCAATTAGTGGTGTAACCATGGAGGTACAATTTATATTATTAAAAAAACACTCACCAACATACAAGAAATTAAGAGTTTGTCCACCAAATTGACCTGACAAAATTCCAAGGCCAAGGGCAACAACTCAGACATACCATTTGAAGAGGAATTGGACATATTTTTCATTTTTTTGAATAACATCCAAATTTCACAAACCTGAGCAATTTCCTCTTGGCTACAATTTTTTATGGTCCAGGGGTGCTTGCATGCCAAATCTCATTGGTTTATATCAAATATTTGAAAAAATATTGAACTTCAAAAATCCTGATATAGGTGTCACACCGGTGAATTTTCTGCCATTGAAATTAATGCAAAATGACCCAAATTCGCATCTCTCCCTCCGTTTCACTGACATTCCGGGTGATTTTCTGTGTCCGTTTCCATAATAAGCAATCCCTGTTATCCAAAATATGCTGGAGAAAATGGCATGTCGATAGTTTCGTTTTCGAGCTACTGCAGGGATTCTGGAAGGACAACGCTATTTTCCATGCCTCAAAAGCTGACTTGACCGAAGCACACATACATTGTCAGTCTTCAGCCAGGGAAAGATAATTCAGAAAAATATCAATTAAACACTCTTAAAAGTTAGCATGCAGATCATATTTGATCTACATTCATGTAATTTGGTCACCAATCAGCATTTTCCACATTAAAACAGTGCTTCAACAGACATATATCAAATTTTTGAAAGGGACTATTTTAGCATACTACGACCCGGAAGTACTTTCCACCGGTGTGACACCAATATACCTCAAATGTTTGAAATTTGCTAACCCGAATACTTTTATTCTGGTTATTTTAAGTATTGCCGCATATGTTGTCCAACCGGTTTTCACCTTGAGCCCCTTACAAGTTGGTGTGACCGGTTAAAACCTGGTCCTCCCCCTCCGAGAAATTGGCGCGGACTGGAAATTTCCTCGAAAGGTTATTTTTGTTCTATTATTGCATTAATTTGGCAATTATGGAAAGGATCTCAGTAAACTAGATATTTTATTCAGTCCAGACACAGCAAAATAAGACCATAATAAGATGAATCAACAACAACTATTTTCAATCATGGACCGGAATCATGAGACGCGGCGAAATCATACTAATCATAAATAGAGTGTTTCATAAGCAATAAATCGATTCCGCGACACCAAAAAAAAATCCACCTCAATAATAAGACCACCTCAATAAAATGACCACCTCAACATAAAGACCACCTCCATTACAATTCTACCCCACAATTGTGACCACTTCACTACTTAGGCGACTTCAAAGTTTAGACCGGTCACAATTTCAAGGTCCAATTTCCGCGGTTTTGTCCTATATCGAACCTCTATATAAAGACCAACTTAGCGATAAAATCAGTTTTCAGGGTCCAATTAGTGGTGTAACCATGGAGGTACAATTTATATTATTAAAAAAACACTCACCAACATACAAGAAATTAAGAGTTTGTCCACCAAATTGACCTGACAAAATTCCAAGGCCAAGGGCAACAACTCAGACATACCATTTGAAGAGGAATTGGACATATTTTTCATTTTTTTGAATAACATCCAAATTTCACAAACCTGAGCAATTTCCTCTTGGCTACAATTTTTTATGGTCCAGGGGTGCTTGCATGCCAAATCTCATTGGTTTATATCAAATATTTGAAAAAATATTGAACTTCAAAAATCCTAATATAACCTCAAATGTTTGAAATTTGCTAACCCGAATACTTTTATTCTGGTTATTTTAAGTATTGCCGCATATGTTGTCCAACCGGTTTTCACCTTGAGCCCCTTACAAGTTGGTGTGACCGGTTAAAACCTGGTCCTCCCCCTCCGAGAAATTGGCGCGGACTGGAAATTTCCTCGAAAGGTTATTTTTGTTCTATTATTGCATTAATTTGGCAATTATGGAAAGGATCTCAGTAAACTAGATATTTTATTCAGTCCAGACACAGCAAAATAAGACCATAATAAGATGAATCAACAACAACTATTTTCAATCATGGACCGGAATCATGAGACGCGGCGAAATCATACTAATCATAAATAGAGTGTTTCATAAGCAATAAATCGATTCCGCGACACCAAAAAAAAATCCACCTCAATAATAAGACCACCTCAATAAAATGACCACCTCAACATAAAGACCACCTCCATTACAATTCTACCCCACAATTGTGACCACTTCACTACTTAGGCGACTTCAAAGTTTAGACCGGTCACAATTTCAAGGTCCAATTTCCGCGGTTTTGTCCTATATCGAACCTCTATATAAAGACCAACTTAGCGATAAAATCAGTTTTCAGGGTCCAATTAGTGGTGTAACCATGGAGGTACAATTTATATTATTAAAAAAACACTCACCAACATACAAGAAATTAAGAGTTTGTCCACCAAATTGACCTGACAAAATTCCAAGGCCAAGGGCAACAACTCAGACATACCATTTGAAGAGGAATTGGACATATTTTTCATTTTTTTGAATAACATCCAAATTTCACAAACCTGAGCAATTTCCTCTTGGCTACAATTTTTTATGGTCCAGGGGTGCTTGCATGCCAAATCTCATTGGTTTATATCAAATATTTGAAAAAATATTGAACTTCAAAAATCCTGATATAGGTGTCACACCGGTGAATTTTCTGCCATTGAAATTAATGCAAAATGACCCAAATTCGCATCTCTCCCTCCGTTTCACTGACATTCCGGGTGATTTTCTGTGTCCGTTTCCATAATAAGCAATCCCTGTTATCCAAAATATGCTGGAGAAAATGGCATGTCGATAGTTTCGTTTTCGAGCTACTGCAGGGATTCTGGAAGGACAACGCTATTTTCCATGCCTCAAAAGCTGACTTGACCGAAGCACACATACATTGTCAGTCTTCAGCCAGGGAAAGATAATTCAGAAAAATATCAATTAAACACTCTTAAAAGTTAGCATGCAGATCATATTTGATCTACATTCATGTAATTTGGTCACCAATCAGCATTTTCCACATTAAAACAGTGCTTCAACAGACATATATCAAATTTTTGAAAGGGACTATTTTAGCATACTACGACCCGGAAGTACTTTCCACCGGTGTGACACCAATATACCTCAAATGTTTGAAATTTGCTAACCCGAATACTTTTATTCTGGTTATTTTAAGTATTGCCGCATATGTTGTCCAACCGGTTTTCACCTTGAGCCCCTTACAAGTTGGTGTGACCGGTTAAAACCTGGTCCTCCCCCTCCGAGAAATTGGCGCGGACTGGAAATTTCCTCGAAAGGTTATTTTTGTTCTATTATTGCATTAATTTGGCAATTATGGAAAGGATCTCAGTAAACTAGATATTTTATTCAGTCCAGACACAGCAAAATAAGACCATAATAAGATGAATCAACAACAACTATTTTCAATCATGGACCGGAATCATGAGACGCGGCGAAATCATACTAATCATAAATAGAGTGTTTCATAAGCAATAAATCGATTCCGCGACACCAAAAAAAAATCCACCTCAATAATAAGACCACCTCAATAAAATGACCACCTCAACATAAAGACCACCTCCATTACAATTCTACCCCACAATTGTGACCACTTCACTACTTAGGCGACTTCAAAGTTTAGACCGGTCACAATTTCAAGGTCCAATTTCCGCGGTTTTGTCCTATATCGAACCTCTATATAAAGACCAACTTAGCGATAAAATCAGTTTTCAGGGTCCAATTAGTGGTGTAACCATGGAGGTACAATTTATATTATTAAAAAAACACTCACCAACATACAAGAAATTAAGAGTTTGTCCACCAAATTGACCTGACAAAATTCCAAGGCCAAGGGCAACAACTCAGACATACCATTTGAAGAGGAATTGGACATATTTTTCATTTTTTTGAATAACATCCAAATTTCACAAACCTGAGCAATTTCCTCTTGGCTACAATTTTTTATGGTCCAGGGGTGCTTGCATGCCAAATCTCATTGGTTTATATCAAATATTTGAAAAAATATTGAACTTCAAAAATCCTGATATAGGTGTCACACCGGTGAATTTTCTGCCATTGAAATTAATGCAAAATGACCCAAATTCGCATCTCTCCCTCCGTTTCACTGACATTCCGGGTGATTTTCTGTGTCCGTTTCCATAATAAGCAATCCCTGTTATCCAAAATATGCTGGAGAAAATGGCATGTCGATAGTTTCGTTTTCGAGCTACTGCAGGGATTCTGGAAGGACAACGCTATTTTCCATGCCTCAAAAGCTGACTTGACCGAAGCACACATACATTGTCAGTCTTCAGCCAGGGAAAGATAATTCAGAAAAATATCAATTAAACACTCTTAAAAGTTAGCATGCAGATCATATTTGATCTACATTCATGTAATTTGGTCACCAATCAGCATTTTCCACATTAAAACAGTGCTTCAACAGACATATATCAAATTTTTGAAAGGGACTATTTTAGCATACTACGACCCGGAAGTACTTTCCACCGGTGTGACACCAATATACCTCAAATGTTTGAAATTTGCTAACCCGAATACTTTTATTCTGGTTATTTTAAGTATTGCCGCATATGTTGTCCAACCGGTTTTCACCTTGAGCCCCTTACAAGTTGGTGTGACCGGTTAAAACCTGGTCCTCCCCCTCCGAGAAATTGGCGCGGACTGGAAATTTCCTCGAAAGGTTATTTTTGTTCTATTATTGCATTAATTTGGCAATTATGGAAAGGATCTCAGTAAACTAGATATTTTATTCAGTCCAGACACAGCAAAATAAGACCATAATAAGATGAATCAACAACAACTATTTTCAATCATGGACCGGAATCATGAGACGCGGCGAAATCATACTAATCATAAATAGAGTGTTTCATAAGCAATAAATCGATTCCGCGACACCAAAAAAAAATCCACCTCAATAATAAGACCACCTCAATAAAATGACCACCTCAACATAAAGACCACCTCCATTACAATTCTACCCCACAATTGTGACCACTTCACTACTTAGGCGACTTCAAAGTTTAGACCGGTCACAATTTCAAGGTCCAATTTCCGCGGTTTTGTCCTATATCGAACCTCTATATAAAGACCAACTTAGCGATAAAATCAGTTTTCAGGGTCCAATTAGTGGTGTAACCATGGAGGTACAATTTATATTATTAAAAAAACACTCACCAACATACAAGAAATTAAGAGTTTGTCCACCAAATTGACCTGACAAAATTCCAAGGCCAAGGGCAACAACTCAGACATACCATTTGAAGAGGAATTGGACATATTTTTCATTTTTTTGAATAACATCCAAATTTCACAAACCTGAGCAATTTCCTCTTGGCTACAATTTTTTATGGTCCAGGGGTGCTTGCATGCCAAATCTCATTGGTTTATATCAAATATTTGAAAAAATATTGAACTTCAAAAATCCTGATATAGGTGTCACACCGGTGAATTTTCTGCCATTGAAATTAATGCAAAATGACCCAAATTCGCATCTCTCCCTCCGTTTCACTGACATTCCGGGTGATTTTCTGTGTCCGTTTCCATAATAAGCAATCCCTGTTATCCAAAATATGCTGGAGAAAATGGCATGTCGATAGTTTCGTTTTCGAGCTACTGCAGGGATTCTGGAAGGACAACGCTATTTTCCATGCCTCAAAAGCTGACTTGACCGAAGCACACATACATTGTCAGTCTTCAGCCAGGGAAAGATAATTCAGAAAAATATCAATTAAACACTCTTAAAAGTTAGCATGCAGATCATATTTGATCTACATTCATGTAATTTGGTCACCAATCAGCATTTTCCACATTAAAACAGTGCTTCAACAGACATATATCAAATTTTTGAAAGGGACTATTTTAGCATACTACGACCCGGAAGTACTTTCCACCGGTGTGACACCAATATACCTCAAATGTTTGAAATTTGCTAACCCGAATACTTTTATTCTGGTTATTTTAAGTATTGCCGCATATGTTGTCCAACCGGTTTTCACCTTGAGCCCCTTACAAGTTGGTGTGACCGGTTAAAACCTGGTCCTCCCCCTCCGAGAAATTGGCGCGGACTGGAAATTTCCTCGAAAGGTTATTTTTGTTCTATTATTGCATTAATTTGGCAATTATGGAAAGGATCTCAGTAAACTAGATATTTTATTCAGTCCAGACACAGCAAAATAAGACCATAATAAGATGAATCAACAACAACTATTTTCAATCATGGACCGGAATCATGAGACGCGGCGAAATCATACTAATCATAAATAGAGTGTTTCATAAGCAATAAATCGATTCCGCGACACCAAAAAAAAATCCACCTCAATAATAAGACCACCTCAATAAAATGACCACCTCAACATAAAGACCACCTCCATTACAATTCTACCCCACAATTGTGACCACTTCACTACTTAGGCGACTTCAAAGTTTAGACCGGTCACAATTTCAAGGTCCAATTTCCGCGGTTTTGTCCTATATCGAACCTCTATATAAAGACCAACTTAGCGATAAAATCAGTTTTCAGGGTCCAATTAGTGGTGTAACCATGGAGGTACAATTTATATTATTAAAAAAACACTCACCAACATACAAGAAATTAAGAGTTTGTCCACCAAATTGACCTGACAAAATTCCAAGGCCAAGGGCAACAACTCAGACATACCATTTGAAGAGGAATTGGACATATTTTTCATTTTTTTGAATAACATCCAAATTTCACAAACCTGAGCAATTTCCTCTTGGCTACAATTTTTTATGGTCCAGGGGTGCTTGCATGCCAAATCTCATTGGTTTATATCAAATATTTGAAAAAATATTGAACTTCAAAAATCCTGATATAGGTGTCACACCGGTGAATTTTCTGCCATTGAAATTAATGCAAAATGACCCAAATTCGCATCTCTCCCTCCGTTTCACTGACATTCCGGGTGATTTTCTGTGTCCGTTTCCATAATAAGCAATCCCTGTTATCCAAAATATGCTGGAGAAAATGGCATGTCGATAGTTTCGTTTTCGAGCTACTGCAGGGATTCTGGAAGGACAACGCTATTTTCCATGCCTCAAAAGCTGACTTGACCGAAGCACACATACATTGTCAGTCTTCAGCCAGGGAAAGATAATTCAGAAAAATATCAATTAAACACTCTTAAAAGTTAGCATGCAGATCATATTTGATCTACATTCATGTAATTTGGTCACCAATCAGCATTTTCCACATTAAAACAGTGCTTCAACAGACATATATCAAATTTTTGAAAGGGACTATTTTAGCATACTACGACCCGGAAGTACTTTCCACCGGTGTGACACCAATATACCTCAAATGTTTGAAATTTGCTAACCCGAATACTTTTATTCTGGTTATTTTAAGTATTGCCGCATATGTTGTCCAACCGGTTTTCACCTTGAGCCCCTTACAAGTTGGTGTGACCGGTTAAAACCTGGTCCTCCCCCTCCGAGAAATTGGCGCGGACTGGAAATTTCCTCGAAAGGTTATTTTTGTTCTATTATTGCATTAATTTGGCAATTATGGAAAGGATCTCAGTAAACTAGATATTTTATTCAGTCCAGACACAGCAAAATAAGACCATAATAAGATGAATCAACAACAACTATTTTCAATCATGGACCGGAATCATGAGACGCGGCGAAATCATACTAATCATAAATAGAGTGTTTCATAAGCAATAAATCGATTCCGCGACACCAAAAAAAAATCCACCTCAATAATAAGACCACCTCAATAAAATGACCACCTCAACATAAAGACCACCTCCATTACAATTCTACCCCACAATTGTGACCACTTCACTACTTAGGCGACTTCAAAGTTTAGACCGGTCACAATTTCAAGGTCCAATTTCCGCGGTTTTGTCCTATATCGAACCTCTATATAAAGACCAACTTAGCGATAAAATCAGTTTTCAGGGTCCAATTAGTGGTGTAACCATGGAGGTACAATTTATATTATTAAAAAAACACTCACCAACATACAAGAAATTAAGAGTTTGTCCACCAAATTGACCTGACAAAATTCCAAGGCCAAGGGCAACAACTCAGACATACCATTTGAAGAGGAATTGGACATATTTTTCATTTTTTTGAATAACATCCAAATTTCACAAACCTGAGCAATTTCCTCTTGGCTACAATTTTTTATGGTCCAGGGGTGCTTGCATGCCAAATCTCATTGGTTTATATCAAATATTTGAAAAAATATTGAACTTCAAAAATCCTGATATAGGTGTCACACCGGTGAATTTTCTGCCATTGAAATTAATGCAAAATGACCCAAATTCGCATCTCTCCCTCCGTTTCACTGACATTCCGGGTGATTTTCTGTGTCCGTTTCCATAATAAGCAATCCCTGTTATCCAAAATATGCTGGAGAAAATGGCATGTCGATAGTTTCGTTTTCGAGCTACTGCAGGGATTCTGGAAGGACAACGCTATTTTCCATGCCTCAAAAGCTGACTTGACCGAAGCACACATACATTGTCAGTCTTCAGCCAGGGAAAGATAATTCAAAAAAATATCAATTAAACACTCTTAAAAGTTAGCATGCAGATCATATTTGATCTACATTCATGTAATTTGGTCACCAATCAGCATTTTCCACATTAAAACAGTGCTTCAACAGACATATATCAAATTTTTGAAAGGGACTATTTTAGCATACTACGACCCGGAAGTACTTTCCACCGGTGTGACACCAATATACCTCAAATGTTTGAAATTTGCTAACCCGAATACTTTTATTCTGGTTATTTTAAGTATTGCCGCATATGTTGTCCAACCGGTTTTCACCTTGAGCCCCTTACAAGTTGGTGTGACCGGTTAAAACCTGGTCCTCCCCCTCCGAGAAATTGGCGCGGACTGGAAATTTCCTCGAAAGGTTATTTTTGTTCTATTATTGCATTAATTTGGCAATTATGGAAAGGATCTCAGTAAACTAGATATTTTATTCAGTCCAGACACAGCAAAATAAGACCATAATAAGATGAATCAACAACAACTATTTTCAATCATGGACCGGAATCATGAGACGCGGCGAAATCATACTAATCATAAATAGAGTGTTTCATAAGCAATAAATCGATTCCGCGACACCAAAAAAAAATCCACCTCAATAATAAGACCACCTCAATAAAATGACCACCTCAACATAAAGACCACCTCCATTACAATTCTACCCCACAATTGTGACCACTTCACTACTTAGGCGACTTCAAAGTTTAGACCGGTCACAATTTCAAGGTCCAATTTCCGCGGTTTTGTCCTATATCGAACCTCTATATAAAGACCAACTTAGCGATAAAATCAGTTTTCAGGGTCCAATTAGTGGTGTAACCATGGAGGTACAATTTATATTATTAAAAAAACACTCACCAACATACAAGAAATTAAGAGTTTGTCCACCAAATTGACCTGACAAAATTCCAAGGCCAAGGGCAACAACTCAGACATACCATTTGAAGAGGAATTGGACATATTTTTCATTTTTTTGAATAACATCCAAATTTCACAAACCTGAGCAATTTCCTCTTGGCTACAATTTTTTATGGTCCAGGGGTGCTTGCATGCCAAATCTCATTGGTTTATATCAAATATTTGAAAAAATATTGAACTTCAAAAATCCTGATATAGGTGTCACACCGGTGAATTTTCTGCCATTGAAATTAATGCAAAATGACCCAAATTCGCATCTCTCCCTCCGTTTCACTGACATTCCGGGTGATTTTCTGTGTCCGTTTCCATAATAAGCAATCCCTGTTATCCAAAATATGCTGGAGAAAATGGCATGTCGATAGTTTCGTTTTCGAGCTACTGCAGGGATTCTGGAAGGACAACGCTATTTTCCATGCCTCAAAAGCTGACTTGACCGAAGCACACATACATTGTCAGTCTTCAGCCAGGGAAAGATAATTCAGAAAAATATCAATTAAACACTCTTAAAAGTTAGCATGCAGATCATATTTGATCTACATTCATGTAATTTGGTCACCAATCAGCATTTTCCACATTAAAACAGTGCTTCAACAGACATATATCAAATTTTTGAAAGGGACTATTTTAGCATACTACGACCCGGAAGTACTTTCCACCGGTGTGACACCAATATACCTCAAATGTTTGAAATTTGCTAACCCGAATACTTTTATTCTGGTTATTTTAAGTATTGCCGCATATGTTGTCCAACCGGTTTTCACCTTGAGCCCCTTACAAGTTGGTGTGACCGGTTAAAACCTGGTCCTCCCCCTCCGAGAAATTGGCGCGGACTGGAAATTTCCTCGAAAGGTTATTTTTGTTCTATTATTGCATTAATTTGGCAATTATGGAAAGGATCTCAGTAAACTAGATATTTTATTCAGTCCAGACACAGCAAAATAAGACCATAATAAGATGAATCAACAACAACTATTTTCAATCATGGACCGGAATCATGAGACGCGGCGAAATCATACTAATCATAAATAGAGTGTTTCATAAGCAATAAATCGATTCCGCGACACCAAAAAAAAATCCACCTCAATAATAAGACCACCTCAATAAAATGACCACCTCAACATAAAGACCACCTCCATTACAATTCTACCCCACAATTGTGACCACTTCACTACTTAGGCGACTTCAAAGTTTAGACCGGTCACAATTTCAAGGTCCAATTTCCGCGGTTTTGTCCTATATCGAACCTCTATATAAAGACCAACTTAGCGATAAAATCAGTTTTCAGGGTCCAATTAGTGGTGTAACCATGGAGGTACAATTTATATTATTAAAAAAACACTCACCAACATACAAGAAATTAAGAGTTTGTCCACCAAATTGACCTGACAAAATTCCAAGGCCAAGGGCAACAACTCAGACATACCATTTGAAGAGGAATTGGACATATTTTTCATTTTTTTGAATAACATCCAAATTTCACAAACCTGAGCAATTTCCTCTTGGCTACAATTTTTTATGGTCCAGGGGTGCTTGCATGCCAAATCTCATTGGTTTATATCAAATATTTGAAAAAATATTGAACTTCAAAAATCCTGATATAGGTGTCACACCGGTGAATTTTCTGCCATTGAAATTAATGCAAAATGACCCAAATTCGCATCTCTCCCTCCGTTTCACTGACATTCCGGGTGATTTTCTGTGTCCGTTTCCATAATAAGCAATCCCTGTTATCCAAAATATGCTGGAGAAAATGGCATGTCGATAGTTTCGTTTTCGAGCTACTGCAGGGATTCTGGCAGGACAACGCTATTTTCCATGCCTCAAAAGCTGACTTGACCGAAGCACACATACATTGTCAGTCTTCAGCCAGGGAAAGATAATTCAGAAAAATATCAATTAAACACTCTTAAAAGTTAGCATGCAGATCATATTTGATCTACATTCATGTAATTTGGTCACCAATCAGCATTTTCCACATTAAAACAGTGCTTCAACAGACATATATCAAATTTTTGAAAGGGACTATTTTAGCATACTACGACCCGGAAGTACTTTCCACCGGTGTGACACCAATATACCTCAAATGTTTGAAATTTGCTAACCCGAATACTTTTATTCTGGTTATTTTAAGTATTGCCGCATATGTTGTCCAACCGGTTTTCACCTTGAGCCCCTTACAAGTTGGTGTGACCGGTTAAAACCTGGTCCTCCCCCTCCGAGAAATTGGCGCGGACTGGAAATTTCCTCGAAAGGTTATTTTTGTTCTATTATTGCATTAATTTGGCAATTATGGAAAGGATCTCAGTAAACTAGATATTTTATTCAGTCCAGACACAGCAAAATAAGACCATAATAAGATGAATCAACAACAACTATTTTCAATCATGGACCGGAATCATGAGACGCGGCGAAATCATACTAATCATAAATAGAGTGTTTCATAAGCAATAAATCGATTCCGCGACACCAAAAAAAAATCCACCTCAATAATAAGACCACCTCAATAAAATGACCACCTCAACATAAAGACCACCTCCATTACAATTCTACCCCACAATTGTGACCACTTCACTACTTAGGCGACTTCAAAGTTTAGACCGGTCACAATTTCAAGGTCCAATTTCCGCGGTTTTGTCCTATATCGAACCTCTATATAAAGACCAACTTAGCGATAAAATCAGTTTTCAGGGTCCAATTAGTGGTGTAACCATGGAGGTACAATTTATATTATTAAAAAAACACTCACCAACATACAAGAAATTAAGAGTTTGTCCACCAAATTGACCTGACAAAATTCCAAGGCCAAGGGCAACAACTCAGACATACCATTTGAAGAGGAATTGGACATATTTTTCATTTTTTTGAATAACATCCAAATTTCACAAACCTGAGCAATTTCCTCTTGGCTACAATTTTTTATGGTCCAGGGGTGCTTGCATGCCAAATCTCATTGGTTTATATCAAATATTTGAAAAAATATTGAACTTCAAAAATCCTGATATAGGTGTCACACCGGTGAATTTTCTGCCATTGAAATTAATGCAAAATGACCCAAATTCGCATCTCTCCCTCCGTTTCACTGACATTCCGGGTGATTTTCTGTGTCCGTTTCCATAATAAGCAATCCCTGTTATCCAAAATATGCTGGAGAAAATGGCATGTCGATAGTTTCGTTTTCGAGCTACTGCAGGGATTCTGGAAGGACAACGCTATTTTCCATGCCTCAAAAGCTGACTTGACCGAAGCACACATACATTGTCAGTCTTCAGCCAGGGAAAGATAATTCAGAAAAATATCAATTAAACACTCTTAAAAGTTAGCATGCAGATCATATTTGATCTACATTCATGTAATTTGGTCACCAATCAGCATTTTCCACATTAAAACAGTGCTTCAACAGACATATATCAAATTTTTGAAAGGGACTATTTTAGCATACTACGACCCGGAAGTACTTTCCACCGGTGTGACACCAATATACCTCAAATGTTTGAAATTTGCTAACCCGAATACTTTTATTCTGGTTATTTTAAGTATTGCCGCATATGTTGTCCAACCGGTTTTCACCTTGAGCCCCTTACAAGTTGGTGTGACCGGTTAAAACCTGGTCCTCCCCCTCCGAGAAATTGGCGCGGACTGGAAATTTCCTCGAAAGGTTATTTTTGTTCTATTATTGCATTAATTTGGCAATTATGGAAAGGATCTCAGTAAACTAGATATTTTATTCAGTCCAGACACAGCAAAATAAGACCATAATAAGATGAATCAACAACAACTATTTTCAATCATGGACCGGAATCATGAGACGCGGCGAAATCATACTAATCATAAATAGAGTGTTTCATAAGCAATAAATCGATTCCGCGACACCAAAAAAAAATCCACCTCAATAATAAGACCACCTCAATAAAATGACCACCTCAACATAAAGACCACCTCCATTACAATTCTACCCCACAATTGTGACCACTTCACTACTTAGGCGACTTCAAAGTTTAGACCGGTCACAATTTCAAGGTCCAATTTCCGCGGTTTTGTCCTATATCGAACCTCTATATAAAGACCAACTTAGCGATAAAATCAGTTTTCAGGGTCCAATTAGTGGTGTAACCATGGAGGTACAATTTATATTATTAAAAAAACACTCACCAACATACAAGAAATTAAGAGTTTGTCCACCAAATTGACCTGACAAAATTCCAAGGCCAAGGGCAACAACTCAGACATACCATTTGAAGAGGAATTGGACATATTTTTCATTTTTTTGAATAACATCCAAATTTCACAAACCTGAGCAATTTCCTCTTGGCTACAATTTTTTATGGTCCAGGGGTGCTTGCATGCCAAATCTCATTGGTTTATATCAAATATTTGAAAAAATATTGAACTTCAAAAATCCTGATATAGGTGTCACACCGGTGAATTTTCTGCCATTGAAATTAATGCAAAATGACCCAAATTCGCATCTCTCCCTCCGTTTCACTGACATTCCGGGTGATTTTCTGTGTCCGTTTCCATAATAAGCAATCCCTGTTATCCAAAATATGCTGGAGAAAATGGCATGTCGATAGTTTCGTTTTCGAGCTACTGCAGGGATTCTGGAAGGACAACGCTATTTTCCATGCCTCAAAAGCTGACTTGACCGAAGCACACATACATTGTCAGTCTTCAGCCAGGGAAAGATAATTCAGAAAAATATCAATTAAACACTCTTAAAAGTTAGCATGCAGATCATATTTGATCTACATTCATGTAATTTGGTCACCAATCAGCATTTTCCACATTAAAACAGTGCTTCAACAGACATATATCAAATTTTTGAAAGGGACTATTTTAGCATACTACGACCCGGAAGTACTTTCCACCGGTGTGACACCAATATACCTCAAATGTTTGAAATTTGCTAACCCGAATACTTTTATTCTGGTTATTTTAAGTATTGCCGCATATGTTGTCCAACCGGTTTTCACCTTGAGCCCCTTACAAGTTGGTGTGACCGGTTAAAACCTGGTCCTCCCCCTCCGAGAAATTGGCGCGGACTGGAAATTTCCTCGAAAGGTTATTTTTGTTCTATTATTGCATTAATTTGGCAATTATGGAAAGGATCTCAGTAAACTAGATATTTTATTCAGTCCAGACACAGCAAAATAAGACCATAATAAGATGAATCAACAACAACTATTTTCAATCATGGACCGGAATCATGAGACGCGGCGAAATCATACTAATCATAAATAGAGTGTTTCATAAGCAATAAATCGATTCCGCGACACCAAAAAAAAATCCACCTCAATAATAAGACCACCTCAATAAAATGACCACCTCAACATAAAGACCACCTCCATTACAATTCTACCCCACAATTGTGACCACTTCACTACTTAGGCGACTTCAAAGTTTAGACCGGTCACAATTTCAAGGTCCAATTTCCGCGGTTTTGTCCTATATCGAACCTCTATATAAAGACCAACTTAGCGATAAAATCAGTTTTCAGGGTCCAATTAGTGGTGTAACCATGGAGGTACAATTTATATTATTAAAAAAACACTCACCAACATACAAGAAATTAAGAGTTTGTCCACCAAATTGACCTGACAAAATTCCAAGGCCAAGGGCAACAACTCAGACATACCATTTGAAGAGGAATTGGACATATTTTTCATTTTTTTGAATAACATCCAAATTTCACAAACCTGAGCAATTTCCTCTTGGCTACAATTTTTTATGGTCCAGGGGTGCTTGCATGCCAAATCTCATTGGTTTATATCAAATATTTGAAAAAATATTGAACTTCAAAAATCCTGATATAGGTGTCACACCGGTGAATTTTCTGCCATTGAAATTAATGCAAAATGACCCAAATTCGCATCTCTCCCTCCGTTTCACTGACATTCCGGGTGATTTTCTGTGTCCGTTTCCATAATAAGCAATCCCTGTTATCCAAAATATGCTGGAGAAAATGGCATGTCGATAGTTTCGTTTTCGAGCTACTGCAGGGATTCTGGAAGGACAACGCTATTTTCCATGCCTCAAAAGCTGACTTGACCGAAGCACACATACATTGTCAGTCTTCAGCCAGGGAAAGATAATTCAGAAAAATATCAATTAAACACTCTTAAAAGTTAGCATGCAGATCATATTTGATCTACATTCATGTAATTTGGTCACCAATCAGCATTTTCCACATTAAAACAGTGCTTCAACAGACATATATCAAATTTTTGAAAGGGACTATTTTAGCATACTACGACCCGGAAGTACTTTCCACCGGTGTGACACCAATATACCTCAAATGTTTGAAATTTGCTAACCCGAATACTTTTATTCTGGTTATTTTAAGTATTGCCGCATATGTTGTCCAACCGGTTTTCACCTTGAGCCCCTTACAAGTTGGTGTGACCGGTTAAAACCTGGTCCTCCCCCTCCGAGAAATTGGCGCGGACTGGAAATTTCCTCGAAAGGTTATTTTTGTTCTATTATTGCATTAATTTGGCAATTATGGAAAGGATCTCAGTAAACTAGATATTTTATTCAGTCCAGACACAGCAAAATAAGACCATAATAAGATGAATCAACAACAACTATTTTCAATCATGGACCGGAATCATGAGACGCGGCGAAATCATACTAATCATAAATAGAGTGTTTCATAAGCAATAAATCGATTCCGCGACACCAAAAAAAAATCCACCTCAATAATAAGACCACCTCAATAAAATGACCACCTCAACATAAAGACCACCTCCATTACAATTCTACCCCACAATTGTGACCACTTCACTACTTAGGCGACTTCAAAGTTTAGACCGGTCACAATTTCAAGGTCCAATTTCCGCGGTTTTGTCCTATATCGAACCTCTATATAAAGACCAACTTAGCGATAAAATCAGTTTTCAGGGTCCAATTAGTGGTGTAACCATGGAGGTACAATTTATATTATTAAAAAAACACTCACCAACATACAAGAAATTAAGAGTTTGTCCACCAAATTGACCTGACAAAATTCCAAGGCCAAGGGCAACAACTCAGACATACCATTTGAAGAGGAATTGGACATATTTTTCATTTTTTTGAATAACATCCAAATTTCACAAACCTGAGCAATTTCCTCTTGGCTACAATTTTTTATGGTCCAGGGGTGCTTGCATGCCAAATCTCATTGGTTTATATCAAATATTTGAAAAAATATTGAACTTCAAAAATCCTGATATAGGTGTCACACCGGTGAATTTTCTGCCATTGAAATTAATGCAAAATGACCCAAATTCGCATCTCTCCCTCCGTTTCACTGACATTCCGGGTGATTTTCTGTGTCCGTTTCCATAATAAGCAATCCCTGTTATCCAAAATATGCTGGAGAAAATGGCATGTCGATAGTTTCGTTTTCGAGCTACTGCAGGGATTCTGGAAGGACAACGCTATTTTCCATGCCTCAAAAGCTGACTTGACCGAAGCACACATACATTGTCAGTCTTCAGCCAGGGAAAGATAATTCAGAAAAATATCAATTAAACACTCTTAAAAGTTAGCATGCAGATCATATTTGATCTACATTCATGTAATTTGGTCACCAATCAGCATTTTCCACATTAAAACAGTGCTTCAACAGACATATATCAAATTTTTGAAAGGGACTATTTTAGCATACTACGACCCGGAAGTACTTTCCACCGGTGTGACACCAATATACCTCAAATGTTTGAAATTTGCTAACCCGAATACTTTTATTCTGGTTATTTTAAGTATTGCCGCATATGTTGTCCAACCGGTTTTCACCTTGAGCCCCTTACAAGTTGGTGTGACCGGTTAAAACCTGGTCCTCCCCCTCCGAGAAATTGGCGCGGACTGGAAATTTCCTCGAAAGGTTATTTTTGTTCTATTATTGCATTAATTTGGCAATTATGGAAAGGATCTCAGTAAACTAGATATTTTATTCAGTCCAGACACAGCAAAATAAGACCATAATAAGATGAATCAACAACAACTATTTTCAATCATGGACCGGAATCATGAGACGCGGCGAAATCATACTAATCATAAATAGAGTGTTTCATAAGCAATAAATCGATTCCGCGACACCAAAAAAAAATCCACCTCAATAATAAGACCACCTCAATAAAATGACCACCTCAACATAAAGACCACCTCCATTACAATTCTACCCCACAATTGTGACCACTTCACTACTTAGGCGACTTCAAAGTTTAGACCGGTCACAATTTCAAGGTCCAATTTCCGCGGTTTTGTCCTATATCGAACCTCTATATAAAGACCAACTTAGCGATAAAATCAGTTTTCAGGGTCCAATTAGTGGTGTAACCATGGAGGTACAATTTATATTATTAAAAAAACACTCACCAACATACAAGAAATTAAGAGTTTGTCCACCAAATTGACCTGACAAAATTCCAAGGCCAAGGGCAACAACTCAGACATACCATTTGAAGAGGAATTGGACATATTTTTCATTTTTTTGAATAACATCCAAATTTCACAAACCTGAGCAATTTCCTCTTGGCTACAATTTTTTATGGTCCAGGGGTGCTTGCATGCCAAATCTCATTGGTTTATATCAAATATTTGAAAAAATATTGAACTTCAAAAATCCTGATATAGGTGTCACACCGGTGAATTTTCTGCCATTGAAATTAATGCAAAATGACCCAAATTCGCATCTCTCCCTCCGTTTCACTGACATTCCGGGTGATTTTCTGTGTCCGTTTCCATAATAAGCAATCCCTGTTATCCAAAATATGCTGGAGAAAATGGCATGTCGATAGTTTCGTTTTCGAGCTACTGCAGGGATTCTGGAAGGACAACGCTATTTTCCATGCCTCAAAAGCTGACTTGACCGAAGCACACATACATTGTCAGTCTTCAGCCAGGGAAAGATAATTCAGAAAAATATCAATTAAACACTCTTAAAAGTTAGCATGCAGATCATATTTGATCTACATTCATGTAATTTGGTCACCAATCAGCATTTTCCACATTAAAACAGTGCTTCAACAGACATATATCAAATTTTTGAAAGGGACTATTTTAGCATACTACGACCCGGAAGTACTTTCCACCGGTGTGACACCATATGTGATGATTTCTATGTTTTCTCTGCTCGGTAGTTTAACTTGAGCGCTGCCTTTCCTGTCCGATTTGCTTTAAGCATTTGGTTTATGACGGATTCCAAGATCGAAACCAGAACGTCCAACACTTTAAGCTTTACCAAAGGGCTATCGAATGTTGATGAATTTTATCCTATGTATCGGTTGATAGCAATGTTACTTTGGTGGTTCTAGAAATAGCTAAAACAAACTAAATCCGTTGAAAGCTTTGGTTACCATGGGTCATGGTCAATGGCAACCGATGAGAAAAACCATAAAAGTCAACCTGGCCCGGCTACACGAAAACTGAATTTTTCAATTAAGGTTGTGTGATAAGGGTATTCATTCGTTGAAAAAACTTGATTTAGTTTGTAAACCTCTAGTAAATAAGTCAAACACGGATGCACCATTTGAGACGTATAAACCGAAGTTAAACGATGAGGTCTCATGTAAACGACATGACTATTATACGCTTTTTAACATTTATCACAAAAACAAATATAATATAAACAGAGGAAATATGATATCAGCCCGCACTTCTTACATAAATAGTATAAAACAATGTAACTTCCGAGATGCACAGTCCAGAACAAACAAGCTATAACAAGAAAAAAACAAAAAATGCTAAACTTTATTGGAAACTTCTCCGAGACGGTTCCGGTCCAGCATGCAGAAGTAAAACTAAAGGCTGCAATATATCAATTGACTCATTTACAGAATATTTCAAGGCAATAAATAATCCGGCTGATAGATTTTTTCAAGCGGACGAGGATGTTATTCAATTTCAATTTAATGAAACCTTTCTATCATCTGAAGCAAAAATTATGTTCGCAGAATTAGACGTACCAATAACAAATGCTGAATTGATTAAGGCAATAAAAGAATTATCGAATGGTAAAAGCGCTGGTCCTGATCGGATATTAAACGAATTTTTTTATCTACGGACAGGATAGTTTACCTCCATATCTATTAAAACTATTTAATACAATATTGAAACTGGGTTATTTCCCAGATGCATGGAGCGAAAGATATGTTATACCGTTACATAAGGAACGTGACTATCTAGGTATCACATTGTTAAGCACTATGGGTAAATTGTTAACACTCATTATTAATAGTCGTTTGTCATTCTGGGCTGAAAACTACTATGTTTATATTGAAGCCCAAGCAGGCTTTCGCAGTAAAATGGGAACAACCGATAATATATACGTTTTACATGGGCTTATAAATCGTCACATAAATAATAATTTTAAAATGTACCTTGCTTTCATAGATTTTTCAAAAGCTTCCGATTATCTTGTTCATCAAAATATCTGGTATAAAATGATACAACTAGGACTTCGAGGTTAAGTTTTTAATATCATTAAATCAATGTATGAGAACGTTAAATCAAAGATCAAAGTAAGTGATCACGTTGGCGAATCATTTGATGGTTTTTTTTGGGGTACGCCAGGGAGAATGTTTAAGTCCGTTCTTATTCTCACTATATATAAATGACCTTGAAGACGAGTTATTAAAAAAGGGATTTAAAGATGTAGACCTTGACTTTGTAAAGTTATACCTGTAAATGTATGCAGACGACATAGTAATCATGGCCCAATCACCTAGTGATCTCCAAAAGGGACTCGATATTCTATACGAATACTGCAGTAAATGGAAACTTAAAGTTAACATTGCCAAAACTTAAATAATGGTGTTTCGAAGAGTGGGTCAGTTACCCAGAAACTTAAAATTACTTTATGATGGAATTGAACTTGATATTGTTAGTAAGTTCACTTACCTAGGCATTGTATTTACAAGTGGAGGAAGCTTTAACGATACACAGATCAATTTGGCCGGACAAGCAAACAAAGCAATGTTTAAATTAAAACGTTACATGTTAAATTTTACAACGTTTGGTATAAAACATTCTCTTGAATTATTTGTTAAACTAATCACACCCATCTTAAATTACGGAAGCCCAGTTTGCGGTTTTCACGCAGCAAATCATGTCGAAAGAATACAGTTACAACTTTGCAAATCCTTACTTGGAGTCAAGTCTAAAGAATGACTTTATATATGGTGAATTGGGAAGAACGAACTTGCAAAACAAAAGAATGTTTTTTCTTATAAGTGTTGGTTTAAAATCTTAGAAGTAAATGAACGTAAATTAATCAAAGTCATATACAATGTCCTATTAAATGATATCGAGCAGGCGCCAAACACAGTTAACTGTGTTTCGTTATTGCGAAACTTGCTCAATTCACTTGGTTTTCATGACGTATGGCTATCACAGGGTGTAGGTAATGTTAATATATTTCTAAATTTAGCCAAACAAAGACTGACAGACAATTTTATACAAAACTGGAACAGCAGAATATTGGATTCCACAAGTAGCTTTTATAGAAACTTTACCACCTTTGATTTAAAGCCATATTTGAGCAAAATTAATAAAAAAAAAATCAGAATTGCTTTAACACAATTAAGGGTATCATCACATAGACTAACTATTGAAACAGGGAGGTGGAAACAACCAGCTGTGCCTTTAAACGAAAGAATTTGTACAATATGTAACACGCTAGAAGACGAGCAACACTTCCTTTTCGAATGTACATTGTACATTTGTATTTTGTATAAAGATTTAAGAAAAAAATATTTTGCATCGTATTTTCACAGAAATCCTAGTGTTTACAAAACAATAGAACTATTTAACACTGAACGTGTAAGTACCCAAAGAAATCTTGCAATGTCTGTCTACCATTCCTTTAATCTAAGAGACAGCTTGTTACACATCAACTAAGATAATACTCAATATGGACCTTTATTTTTTTATTGTTACTCACTAAACGGGGACATAATTGAAACGTTGTCTTTGAAGTATTTGAACTTTTTGAATTATAAAAAGGGAGGTAACTAGTACTCCTACGCTGAATTTTGAATTAGAAAATTAGAAAACACATGCAACATACTTGCTTTATACAGTTTTATTCATGATTAATGAAGGAATTTATTATTTACCTGCATACTATCTGCCATCCTTTATTATTTTAAATAGACATGGAAAATGCACTGTGACATAGTTAAAATATTACAAATTTATATGCTTCTTTTCTGTCACATATGATACATAACAATTATTGTACACATTGAACCATTACACCACTTAGTATTATGTTTTGTTCATGGGTCATTTATGACCTAAACAATCTTATAGTAACACATGTAAAACTTATTTTGAATAAACTTGTAAACTTACCTGCACATCAAAGATTGAGTCATAGTTGTCCAATTAAATGTATTGTTAACATTTGGAACTTTTCTATGTATATTATGAACCTTTTTTCGTATTGCACAGTTTAAATATTTCATATCAAACTAAAACGAAGTTTACTATATTGCAGAATTAGACACAAGACAAACCATTGACGTGAAATATCGAATAGTGCGGCCGCGAAATTGGAACATACTAATGACTTGTTTGAATGTTGTTTAGACATTTCATTTGTCATTACGTAGCAAATAATGTGACGTCACTCATGCGACAACAACGTCAGTTACAGAGCAGAGAAGATTAATTGTACATAATATGATCAATATACAAATAAATCAGTCGTTATATAAAAAAAATATTGTATAGAAAGTACAAGTTACATTACCTTAATATTTGCAGTTTTGGCCCGGGTATTTCAGGATTTATTTCTCGCTCATACTGCCTTCCAAAATAAGAGAGAAGAGCAAAGGCTATTAATCCAACCACTACACAAATTTTCATAAAATGTAGTCTTAACGACGACCACCTCATATCTTCGAGTTTATTAACATCTTTTTGAAAACTCCAATGCCTGAATGTATCCATGTTATTTAACTAATTTTAATTAACTTGCATTAATATTACGAACAAATATTTTAATACTTATTTTTAGTATTTTTTGTATACTAAGTTTAACTTTTCAAACACAAATTTGGAACTATACATATACGCACTCGTAAAGATACATGCGGAGGGATAAAATGTGATCATGCTGTGTTTGTGAAACGTAGACGCCCGATATTGTTGAACTGATGCGTATCATGCGTATCATGTGGGACCTGTGGGTATCAAGTTACCGTATGAGCGTGTGAGAGCATTCTGTTTAAGGACATTAGTACGTTCCTTTTCAGTTGAGCGGAAGTGTAAAAATCGCAGTCCCTTAGACGTATCTCAAGCATCTAACTACCATGATTAAAGCGTATGCAAAAGTTTAAAATCGATTTGGTAGTACATTTTCATGTCTTAACTTCGAGATAATTCTGAATATTAAATACTAATTTACATTATTGATATACATATCGAAGAAGCTACTGATGAAGCCTTACGAATGATTTATTACAAATGATTATAAACACTAAATCTCACGAATGGTTACAACGTTTGTAAAGACGCCTATAAATGAACTTTGTCCTTTTTTAAAGGTTGTTTGCCACGGGATTCTTCCGTTAAATGGAAAATCCTTCTCGAATTTCAGTACAAATCGATAAATTTTATGTCATGCCCGACAAAACTGTTGGAAATAATCCTGGGGGAAAAACTCGCATAAGTAAAAAAATGTCAATCTGCAATTCCAAAATCTCGTATGAGAAATTCACCAAAAACTAGACACTTTGCTCTTATATCTAGACATGTTCATTCCATAAAGGTACTAAAAAGGAAACTTTTTGCAAAAATCCCAATATATTCGTCGTATGCATTTTTATAAAAACAGTTTTTTGTCTCTCCTGAAACCCTGCAAATATATTATACGAGTAATTCGACGTCGGCCGGCGATATTTGATGAAAATCATTTATGAAACACGTATTATCGCGAAAACTATAGACAACGGACGCAAAACGTTGATTGTTTTTGTAACCTTCCCTGATTTCAGCATTTCTGAAATCAATATACGTTCAATTAAAAAAATCTAGCCGAGTAATCGTCATGAAATTTGCTATGAAACTTGAATAATTGTTACTGGACTTGTTGCATATGAGAAAACCGTATGGTGTTCAACAATTTTTCACTTTAAACATTTTTTTAAATACATATTTTAAAACAAGTATATAATCAAGTTCACTGTTTGATCCTTACATGTGTAATTTCATGTTTGCCCTTTGTTATGCTTTTTTAACAAACACTTTTTCGGTAAAATACATTTTTCAGTTATAAGAATATCTTAAAAACTAGCCGAGCACAACTGTTGGGAATTTTCCAAATGATTGGCATTAATCTGATCTTCATAAAAATAACAGGTTTTATATACCTTGTACAGAAAAATTCAAAAGGAACGAATGTCCTTAAAGTGTATAGAGATATATATATAACTCTCCTATCAATAGGACGATATATTGTAAAACAACTTCAAAAACTGAAAAACAATTATGCTTTCATATCAATTAGATCTTTTTTCGCTTCAGCACACGGTATAAACGGATGCGTGCTCGGCCGAGTGATGCGTTACGGCCGAGTGATACGTTACGGCCGGATAAGTAGTGGGGTTATATTTCTTACCAGAAATATTAATATCGATTTCGATATTTCTTTTGGATCTAGCGATTTGTGAAGGACCACGAAGGTTTAAATGTACTAATAACACAGCCTCGCATACTAGCTTTGTTGAATATGATAGCATTTCAGATATCTCATGCTCGACTAGAGGAAGTGTAAGCTCCGCACACGATGCAACTTTCAACTCAATCAGCTCATGTACACCACCTCGGACTTCATCCCCTCTACTTAACAGCAAGAATAAAACCTTTAGAAAAGTTACATCTCTTCGGATCCTCAACATAAACTTCCAAAGCATCCGCAAGAAAGGAAACCTGCTAGAAAGTATTATTGAAGACTGCAACCCCGATATCATCATCGGCACAGAAACATGGCTGGACTCCGGTATAAAGTCATCAGAGATCCTCCCAACCCAGCTTGGATACGACATACTCCGAAGGGACAGACCTAACGACGCTCACGGTGGTGTCCTCATAGCCATCAAGTCGTTCCTTCAACCAGGTGAAGTTACAGTGAGCTCCAACATAGAACTGATCTCTACTGTATTCAAGGTTGGTAAGAAAGCAATCTCCATCTCCGCCTTCTACCGCCCCCCTAACAAGATAGACGAATCATATCTATCAACTGTCAAAGATGAATTCTCCAGCATCAAAGCCAAGCATAAGAACGACATCATAATCATTGGCGGAGATTTCAATCTACCAGACATCAACTGGGGCAACCAATCAGTCACCGGAAACCAGTATCCCAACAGAGTGAACAAAGTCTTCCTCGACTTTATAGCTGACACCAGTTTTGAACAAGTAGTGGACTTCCCCACCAGACAGTCAAACACCCTGGACCTCATCCTGACGTCCCACCCATCATTCAAGGCTAGGTGCAAGCCAATGCCTTCCATAGGTTCTAGTGACCATGATATTGTGCTCCTAGACACCACAATCATACCTCGTCGACCCAAACCAGTGAAAAGGAAGATCCATCTCTGGAAAAAGGCCGACATAGCTGGTATGAAGGACGACCTCGCCAATCTGACAAATTCACTGGACGAATGCGATCAGGACGTGGATACAGTATGGACCACCCTCAAGAATGCCATCTTGGATGTGATACAACAAAGGGTTCCTACCAAAATGACCACCACGAGACACACAAACCCTTGGATGAACACAGGAATTAAACGGACGATCCGAAGAAAGCAAAGGGCCTTCAGGAAAGCCAGAACAACCAACCTGAAGCGGGACAGAGACCGATACAAGCGTCTTCAGAAAGAGGTCCAACAACTTGTGCGGCGGGCGAACAAGACATACCTGAAGGAAACAATAAGTGGAGACTACAAGGACAACCTCAAGCGTTTCTGGTCCTATGTGAAGAACAAAGGGCAGGAATCGATTGGTGTTGCTCCACTCAAGAACACCAACGGTTTCATCCAGAGCGACCCAGTTGCACAAGCAAACATCTTGAACAACCAGTAACGGCGTCTATTTTAAAAAGGGATTGTCTCCATAGTCCCTTTTATAGGCCCGTTTTTGCCCTTTTTCAAGGTAAAAAAGTCACTGATTTTTCAAAAACTACCAGGAAGAAACTAGAAAATACCATGTTTTTAGTTCATATAAAGTTTATTTTATTCAATTTTCATGAAAATATGGGTTGAAAATGTTATGCCGGCATAACATTTGCATTCTAAATAGCATTTCAAAGAATAATATTTCGGTAAATTTGATAAAAAAAATTCCTTTTTTTCAGATTTGTTATGCCGGCATAACATTTTGGATCAAAAGTCATTTTTTTCAGTACATTTTTAAGGAAATTTTCTATTTCAGATTTGTTATGCCGGCATAACATTTTGGGTCAAAAGTGATTTCTTTCAGTAAATTTTTAAGAAAATTTTCTGTTTCTGATTTGTTATGCCGGCATAACATTTTGGGTCAAATGTTGTTTTTTTTTCAGTAAATATATAAGAAAATTTTCTATTTCAGATTTGTTATGCCGGCATAACATTTTGTGTCAAAAGTAATTTCATTCAGTAAATTTGATAGAAAATTTTCTTTTTCAGATTTGTTATGCCGGCATAACATTTTGGGTCAAAAGTCTTTTTTTTCAGTAAATTAGAAAGAAAATTGTCTATTTCAGATTTGTTATGCCGGCATAACATTTTGGGTCAAATTCATTTCTTGCAGTAAATTTTTAAGAAAATTTTCTGTTTCTGATTTGTTATGCCGGCATAACATTTTGGATCAAAATGCATTCCTTTCAGTAAATTTGAAAGAAAATTTTCTATTTCAGATTTGTTATGCCGGCATAACATTTTGGTTGAAAAGTCATTTTTTTCAGTAAATTTGATAGCAATTTTCTGTTTCTGATTTGTTATGCCGGCATAACATTTTGGGTCAAAATGCATTCCTTTCAGTAAATTTGAAAGAAAATTTTCTATTTCAGATTTGTTATGCCGGCATAACATTTTGGTTGAAAAGTCATTTTTTTCAGTAATTTGATAGCAATTTTCTGTTTCTGATTTGTTATGCCGGCATAACATTTTGGGTCAAAATGCATTCCTTTCAGTAAATTTGAAAGAAAATTTTCTATTTCAGATTTGTTATGCCGGCATAACATTTTGGTTGAAAAGTCATTTTTTTCAGTAAATTTGATAGCAATTTTCTGTTTCTGATTTGTTATGCCGGCATAACATTTTGGGTCAAAATGCATTCCTTTCAGTAAATTTGAAAGAAATTTTTTTATTTCAGCTTTGTTATGCCGGCATAACATTTCGGGTTCAAACTTTATTTCTTTAAAAAAAATTAAAAATTCTATCATATTTTCTGTTTCAGTTTATTCAATATTGGATTTTGGGTCAAAAGTCAATTCTTTCAGTAAATTTGAAAGAAAATTTTCTATTTCAGATTTGTTATGCCGGCATAACATTTTGGTTGAAAAGTCATTTCTTTCACTAAATTTGATAGAAATTTTCTGTTTCTGATTTGTTATGCCGGCATAACATTTTGGGTCAAAAGTAATTTGTTTTCATAATTTTTTAAGTGCATTTTCTGTTCAAGTTAATGCAATTTTGCATCCATAGAAAAAATCATTGGATAATGTTACACGGGCATGACGTTTTGAACTAAAAATATTTTTTTCAATGAATAAGCTTAAGTTTTGATATGTTATGCCGGCAAAACAATTTAAGGTGATTTTTTTTTCAGTAAGCACCGAAAGATAGCATGAATTTTCAAGTAGATCTAAGAATTTTTTAGACTGTCATTACTATATATTTGAGGGGTGATCAATATGTTTGAGAATTTTCATTGAGCAATTTCATATTGGCAGCAAGGCTTAAAAGCGAATTAGGATCATTAGAATTAAGTTAGCACTAATAAAATTGTTTTATTCATACAAGGCCTGTAACAATGGGCGTCACATGAGATCATTCGAAGTATCATCATTTGAGCGAGATAATTAATTGATCTACCAGGGGTGATCAATATATTCGAGGACTTTTCATCTAGCAATTTCATTTTAGCAGCAAGGCTCCAAACCATTTAACATCATTCGGAATATGATGTGTCTGACTAATAAAATCATTTGATCCATGCAAGGGGCGCGTGACATTGGATGCCACCCGACGTCATTCCAAGCGTCACCGTTGGAGCAGCACATAGCTCCTTTCTGCAATGGTACCCGGTCCCATGTATGAGACTGATTTTCTTTTACTACTGAAATTAATAGCCAATTCTTGAATGCGAGACGGAATAAAAAGAGTATATATGCGTTATGGGAAACAAAACAGGGAAAAGGGCGGTTGGCTTTACAAAATTAGATTATTCAAATTAAGAATGAAGCACAACCTATCAGGTTTAGGACGCTATGTTGAAATAAACCTTTTGATTTGGAGTCAACGATTTAACGGTTTATTGCCTATACTAGTCTTCGTTTTCGCAAGTTACATTTGGTTGGGATCTGTGCGTCTTATTTCGCAGCATTTAATGGAAAGTGTCCCTAACGCGGTGTTATTTTTGCTGTTTATCCTTATTTTATCGACTCAGCTTTTTGGCAGAGACCCATCAACCACTTAAACAACGGAATCATATGAAAATGGCCAATTGGGAGCGCACATAGTCCATGCACAAGTTAGTCAAGTCATTTTGGAGATATCGCGAGGATTTTACAAGCTTTACATTAATATTCATAGCATGTCGTTTCTCAGAAATAACGTCCGAGATGCTTGACGGTGCGTGCTTCACCATGGTTACAAAAAGTGACGTCATCAAGTAAATTATAAAGTAAAGTAAACAAATCGCGCCATAATTGATTGATCTACATCAGCTTGTAATTTCATCACTGTAGTTCCAATATTTCAAAATTAAGAAAGTCCTCGAATATATTGATCACCCCTCGTACATTAGCTGGTACTCTAGACCCAATATTTCAATATTTAGAAGGAAAGTTGCCGAATATATTAATCACCCGACTATAGAATATATTAATCACCGCTCTATAGTCGTACATTCAGTCTTATATTACTTATTATTATATGCACAAAACAATTGGATCATTTTATGTTATGCTGGCATAATAATGTGTCAATAATGTTGAGTATTTATCAATAACATGCACAGAAAAATTGGATATGTTAAGCTGGCATAAAAATAATACACTTGCCAATAATGTGGAGTATAACATTTGACAAAGTTATCACAAAAGCTGACCTGTACATTTGTAACAGTGACAATAAACGTGTTCATCAGTTTTGCCTGATCATTATTAATATCAACACTCAACTCCCTGATGTCAAAATTGACCTTCATTAAATCAGTAAAAAGAATGTAGCTGTCCATAAACTAGGGCTCTTAAGGAAGACTAAATGTATTTTAGGCCCAGTAAATTTCAGTTTGATCCATTTAAGTAAGGTCTTCTTTGGTTGGCAAAATATCCAGTTCCTCAATCGCTTTGCCATAAAGACCAACAATGAAAACGAATCTATAGATCTTCCAAATAAAGTAAACACACTTTCTAAGATATACAAATATGTTATGCAAAATACAATCCCTATAACTGGTGTTTAGTAGGTACCTAGTACAATTGATTAATTTTGCCTGTTTCTGTTCCACACAAAATACTGGCAACAGTCACAAGTCTCAGAGTTACTTTTTTTGCTAAAGATGTTGAATCAAATGCTAGCTTTGATTTTCTTCTGCTCATGATTACGCCATTTGATGTTGATTGCAACAATGCCTCCATTTTACAAACACATCCTCTTACAATGATTAGTGGTTGATCAAGTTCCAATACATCCATGATTCAGGCGAAGCACATACAAGTCATTCAACAAAATGTGCACACACAAGTCAAACGTTGGGTCATGGTCACAACAACAGGTTACAACTCTCAGGTCACAGGTTCTGTGTGATAAGCAGGAGAATGTGCTAGCATATTGAAGAGGACATTTAAATGCAGAATGAATCAACCACATGTCTTCAGGACGGATATATTTGTCTTCTCTATTCCTCTTAGTAAATGCATTCAGAAGAATAGTTTGCCTTGTTCAGTGATGCGAATCCAATGATGATGTGCACCAACTGCATCTATAGTCTGAAATATAAATTATTCCAAGGTTGAACTTAAATATTGCAAAAAAAATGGGATTTTTGTTTTGAAATTTAAGTACATTTTAATAGGTGCATTTCAAAGGAAATTGAAAAACGCAAAGGTGCAACTTATATTCATAGATTACGGCATCAACATGTGTTGGTCATACATGTACATAAAGGCTGTGGGGGGCAAAAACAACGCAATGCATTGCAAACATCTGAAATCATGCTTACATTTAACTCCAAACGATCAAATTCATTGTTTAAACATTGATTTTAACTCTTGATAGCGTAAAACGCTGTAAGTACGACCAATGAGGTTTTTAAGAGTGTCCGAAAGGATTTTTATAACAGTCGTTTTCATTGGCTAAGCGTTGTACAATGCATCATTCGGACAAACATGGTGCACAAGACACAAACATGAGCCGTCACAGACGGGTGATGCTCCCCGTGGGGTGTTAAGTCACCAAACAAAATAAGGGGAATAACTAAAAAAATATGAAATGAAGAGTTATGGTTCTTGTGCACTGCACTTCCCCTCAATACGATCTAGTCTCCTATGAAGTTTCAAATTGATACCTGTTATACTGTTTGAGTTATGGCCCGGACAAAAATTAAGTATGAAAAATACAAAGGGGAATAACTCCAAAAATGAAGAGTCATGGTTCTTGTACACAGCACTTCCTCTTAATGAGATGTATCCACATACGAAGTTTCAAATTGATATGTCATGTACTATTCAAGTTATGGCCCGGACAAAAGTGGGACAGACAGACAGACAGACGGACAGAAGGACGTGCAAAGCGGCTACTATATATGCTCTCTCTTCGGGGAGCATAAAAAAATATGCAGACGTTTCGTTTCACGGCAAATACGTATTAATTTACGGAAGCTCGCATATTTCACCAAGTTAAATGTGTTCAATCTATTGCGTTCTTCAATTCTACCGCATTATTATAAATGTTTATTTATGTGGGTAAATACAAAATATGAGGGTTTTTATCCTCGAAAATAGGATTTTTGGTTTTACTGAAGACCACCATTCCAATGGACTGGACACAAGAATCTAATCTTTATGGCATAACTTTTAAATGGGTTGATAAATTTCGATCAAATTTTGCATAGGAGTAGTTTAAATAATGTTGCGTAAGAATATAATTAGTTCTTGAATATATATCAAAAGGTAATTTTTGTTTTTGATACCTTGAAAACCTGTGTTTTTCTTTGAAATGCACCTTTAAAACAAGACTGCGTTCAATAAACGCTTATGCCCCTGTGGTAGCCATTTCAATAAGTCTAAGTCCAAAATAAGGTCAAAATGGAGTCAGGTAATACAGGCGTGTGGAGAGTGGTCATATACAACATCCATGCAAGTTTGAAAGCTTTGTAGCAAGCTATATTAATGCTAGAAGAAACGGTCAATTTGGGTTAACCAGGCCGGACGGACAGACAGGTGAATCACTATTTGCCTCCCGATTTATTGATACGGGGGCATAAAAACAACTAAATTTCGAGAAAAAAAGATTCCAGAATTTTTTTTTAATTTAATTTTTTTAAATTTCTTATACCATGACACTGTTACCTGTGATTTAAGTTACCTTGTCCACCCAACTCATGATACAATATACCTTAGACACAGCAAGACTAGCATCATCAAGATAATCTCACTTCAGCAAATGTGTTAAAACTTCATGTTTTGTAACACATGTTTTGTAACAATAACTCTGAGCTTCATGTATATACAGGGTGTCCCAAAAAAACAGGGACCTAGGATAAACACTTGTAACTTTTTTCTCAATTATATACATCACACTATTAATATGTCAAAACAATAAGTAAAGAACACTGTTCAGAATACTAGCATCACTGTCGTGAATATTTAGTTCAATACTTAGAGTTACCTCCCATGTTTACAACCGCATGTTTCAGTAAAATACCATTAACTGAAGCAGGGATTTCAGAATTCAATGAGATATATTTCTATACTGACCTCAAACATCTCCTCATGTGTTCCAAATCATTGTTTATGGTTCCTGATCCATAAGTTCATTATGTATAGCAATCAAGTTCACTTTTGGGATCAAGTTTGGGTAATTTAAGGGCATTAAAATTAAAGGCCTGTGATATAAGGAAAGGTGTCAGTACTATTTAGCAAACATATCCTGATTTTGCTGCTGATTTATTGCAAGAAGAGTTTTCTGCTAGCATATGGTACCATTTTATAATTTCTGACATTCACAATTACTCCAAAATATATCTATGAACTGTTTGTTTGGATAAAACATTACTTTTTGCCCCTTTCTAAAGTCTAAGCTTTTTTGGTTATAGTCCGTGACAATATTTATGTTTTTAATCATTGAATGATTATTGGTGTTATTTAGGAAGGTTTTCCACGTCCCCTTTGGTCAGTCAACTCTCTACATTTTCCTCTGTTTTGCTATTTCTTGTCATATTTGTTATATATTTACAAGATTTTGATCACCCCTTTGACTTTAAATGTTGTTTTCTAACTTATTATGCTCTGACACAAATAGCATTTCCTTATAATGTCCCTTTTCAGGTGATTAAGCAAAAGTAACGTGAATTGTTGCCATAGTGAAAATGATGACGTCACTTCCTGTTTTGAAGCCCCATATTTAAACAAGTACCATATTTAGAAGTGGGGATCCCTTACATACACTTTCATAAAATATCAGCATTATTCACCAAAATATGAATGAGTAATAAGGGTTTAAGGTAGGTCCCCGTTTTTTTGGGACACCCTGTATATAGCCAGCCATACAGAAGTACCAGAAAATAAAAATAAGGCCAAACAAGAGGGCCATGATGGCCCTATATCGCTCACCTGATTATAAATGAAGCCCTGCACAATTTAGACTAACAAAGGTAGAGCGTAAATATAGAAACTGGTGACCCCCGGGGCGGGGTCAATTTTGACCTCAGGGGCATAATTTGAACAATCTTGGTAGGGGACCACTAGATGATGCTACATACCATATATCAAAGCTCTAGGCATTGTAGTTATAGAGAAGAAGATTTTTATATGTTTTCCCTATATAAGTCTATGTAAGACGGTGACCCCCGGGGCGGGGCCAATTTTGACCTCAGGGGCATAATATGAACAATCTTTGTAGGGGACCACTAGATGATGCTACATACCAAATATCAAAGCTCTAGGCATTGTAGTTTTAGAGTAGAAGATTTTTATATGTTTTCCCTATATAAGTCTATGTAAAACGGTGACCCCCGGGGCGGGGCCAATTTTGACCCCAGGGGCATAATATGAACAATCTTGGTAGGGGACCACTAGATGATGCTACATATCAAATATCAAAGCTCTAGGCATTGTAGTTTTAGAGAAGTAGATTTTTATATGTTTTCCCTATATAAGTCTATGTAAGACGCTGACCCCCGGGGCGGGGCCAATTTTGACCCCAGAGCCATAATTTGAACAATCTTGGTAGGGGACCACTAGATGATGCTTCATACCAAATATCAAAGCTCTAGGCATTGTAGTTTTAGAGAAGAAGATTTCTATATGTTTTCCCTATATAAGTCTATGTAAAACGATTAGTAAGGTTGCATAAGACTATAATTACAGCTTAATAATTGTTTAATAGTTTGTAAACATACAATCACTGTAAACGATGATAACCCTAATATCCACATTCTGCATTTAATTTAAATTAAAGCCTCAAAGCTGCTAACAAGTACACAACTAAAATATAGTAAGAGAGACAACTCTTACATGATCACAACCAGTAATAATTACAGAGTACACTCCCTTTGACAAAATGAAAAACAAGGTTTTTCTATAACTTGACCTAGTAGCCTAATTTTTGACCTCAGATGACCCAATATCGAACTTGACCTAGATTTTGTTAAGATGATCATTGTGACCAAGTTTCATAAAGATTAGGCCAAAATTGTGACCGCTAGAGAGGACACAACCCAATTGTTGACAGACGGACGGACGGACGGACGGACGACGGACGAAGAGTGATCACAAAAGCTCACTCTGTCACTTTGTGACAGGTGAGCTAAAAATGGACAATTGCCATTCAAACTTGAAAAACTAGACTGCATTCAATGAACGGTTATGTCACTCTGGACGCATTATTCAAAAACAGTCAGTTATATTAAAACTTGAAACTATTTGTCGGAATCAGCTAATTTTAATGCTTTACCTTTAGACTCCATGCATAGTTCCCACAAAAGGAACTTGCCCAACTGCGAAAGTAACTTTATGAAGTACCTTCTTATTTGTAATTAGTTTAAAGAAAATATATAAGATTAAGTACACTTACCCAGAAGGCCTATAAAAGACAGTTATTTCTTCATTGAAACAGAATTTGGGAGAATTATATACAGTTCTCACTTTCACGCAAGCCATTGAAGAGCATGATCTGAAATGAAAAACCATAAATGTAATGTTCAGCAAAGTCAAAATGATAAAACTGGAGGTCCAAGATGGCCCTATATCGCTCACCTGATTATAAATGAAGCCCTAATTTTCAACCCAGGGCCATAATTTGAACAATCTTGGTAGAAAACTACTAAATGATGCTATATATACACATGACCCCGTTTCGAAATTGGTCTAGATTTTATAGAGAACAGCATTTTGACCAAGTTTCATGAAGATTGGATCAAAACAGTGACCTCTGGAGTGAACACAAGGTTTTCTAAGATTTGACCTAGTGACCTAGTTTTTGAACCCACATGATCCAGTTTCAAACTTGGCCTAGATTTTATAGAGAACAACATTCATGAAGACTGGATCAAAATAGTGACCTCTGGAGTGAACACAAGGTTTTTCTAAGATTTGACCTAGTTCTTTACCCCACATGACCTAGTTTCAAACTCCTCCTAGATGTTATAGGGAACAACATTCTGACCAAATTTAATGAAGATTGGATCAAAACTGTTGCTTCTAGAGTGAACACAAGCGAATTGTTGACGGACGGACGCCGGACGAAGAGTGATCACAAAAGCTCAAGTGGGGGGGGGGCATTTTTACCCAAGGGGCATAAATATAGCAATCTTGGTAGGGGACCACTAGATGATGCTATATACCAAATATCATAGCTCTGGGCATTGTAGTTTTTAACAAGAAGATTTTTTAAAATGTTTTCCCTATAAAATAAAAATTATAGAATAGTAGTTCATACTGGCACACATGACATAGTCAACATTATTGAAACAGTTCATAGTGTCATTAATGATACACATTGTACAGTACATTCATAGTAGAAGTTTAACATAGTTGTTAAATCAGCTGAATCAATTGATTGTACTATACTCTAAAATTATTTTCAAAAATTCAGTTTTTTTATCTAACCAGCTCTTCCAATACTGTACTGAGCAATAATGCATGACAAATAAGCTCCTCCCACAATTCACACTGTGCAATAATATCTTTGCAGTTTTCATCTAAGCTCCTCCCTTTTATGTAATATCAGGGGTGTAGCTAGGACCTTAGCAATGTGATGGCCCGTAGGTAAAGATGAAAGAAGTAGCTAGGGGTCCGTGTACATGCTCCCCGGAAATTTTTTTATTCCTTAAAAGCTACTGTTGCATTTTGACGTATATTTAGGGGATCAAATTTCAAGTTAAAAAATATATTATTTTTTCTCGAAATGATGTGTAGGCCCGGGCCTAATGGCCTAGCGGCAGCTACGCTACTGAATATTACATAATCCTAAAGGGGAGATGTAGGTTCTGACTAGACATTGATTATGACTTATGAAAGCTCCAGGAGACAGGAAATAAGACCATCAAACTCCTTAGACTAAATCATAGAAAATGAAAGGCTTGTTTATTTGTACATTGTTTATTTATTACATGTTTTGGGGACAGTAGTTGTATAAACTAGCAGGGGCATATTTAGGTGGGGGGCTAGGGGGCTTGAGCCCCCCCCCCAGCTGGTTGGCCAGATACCATTTTATAAAAAAATGAGCCCCCTAAAATTTCAAACTTATCCACTATAGGTACATTTCCTTTTAACCAGTCCCCCAATAAACAGTTAGATCCATGACCAGTGTGATGTAGCCCCCAGGCATAAACCCCTGACAGGATATACTAGTCTAGGTAAACTACATGCTTCATTGATTGCTGGTGATTAACCACACTCTCTGATTGGCTAAAGGGGAAACATTGGACCAATGAAATTCCCTGAAACATTTAGCCACAGGCATAAGAAATTATAATCTTATATTCTAACACGATCTGCGGATTAATCGTTTAAATATAGAGCGGACCTAACCATGTTTTATTACCCCCATAAAACATACCTATCAAATTGGCTGTTTCTATTTACGCCCAGTATCACGTGACATATTTATGAATGAATTAACGTTAACTTTATAGTAAAATTTACTACGAGTCACGATGACAAGGCGAGTTGCACGAGAATCCAGTGTTACATCTATGACGCATCTATTTTTAGAAACTCCAATATACTCTAGAAACCAAGTTTCATTAAAGCTTCTGATAATCAATCCATTTATATTTTTCATTTTATGAAAAAGATAATATACTCGTGTTATTAAAATTGTTTCAATGTTTAAATTGTGGTATTTCCCTCAGAAAATTACGAAGGTCGTTTTCATTAACGAGGGAGGTAATTGTACCAGCTAATAAGCCAGTCAATTTCATCGTGGAATTATGTTCAATGTCAAATGGGTGAAAATGGAATGCGCCCAGTTAAATAGTGCGGGATATTATCGTATTTTCAATCGCATATAAACTCTTTTTCTCTCAAGATATTACTGTTTCCTTTCGGAAATGACGGTTATAGAAAGTGGATTCCGGTTATGTTAATTCTCATTCAAATCGCGCGTTCAAAGCAGAAAACGAACGATTTTAAAACTCGTATTATATCACTTTTACACAACATATTAAATTTTCATTTTGAATATGATTTACTTATATGATTGATTTAGATCAAAGACAATACATTTCTGCTGTTTATTAACGAAATATAGGTCTATTCCGGTTATAGAAAGTGGATTCCGGTTACGTTAAGTCTCTGTCAAATCGCGCGTTCAAAGCAGAAAACGAACGATTATAAAACTCGTATTATATCACTTTTACACAACCTTTTAACTTTTCCTTTTGTATATGAGTTACTTATGGTATATATAATTGATTTAAACCAAAAATAATACAATTCTACTGTTTATTTACGAAATATAGGCCTATTCCGGTTATAGTAAGTGGATTCCGGTTATGTTATTTCTCTGTCAATACGCGCGGTCAGAGCGAAAAATGACCGTTTTAAAACTCATGTAAAATCAGTTTTCATTTAAATATTTTAATTTCTTTTGAAAAAAACAACTTATTTTTCGTATCCATGATTGAATTATACCAGAAACTTAACAAAATTATGTTTTATTAACGAGATACATGTCTATTTCGGTCAAGTAAATTCTGCATAGATGGCGTAATGACGAACGGACGACGGCCAATTTTAAAATTTCAATAACTTTTTTTTTTCATAACATATTTTATTTTAGTTTTGCATATATGTTGCTTATGTTAAATAAGATTGATTTAAACCAAAAACTATGTAAAACTACTGTTTATTAACGAAATATATGCCTATTCCGGTAATTTATCTGGATTCCGGTAATTTACGTGGATTCCGGTAAAACGGGTGACCGCAGAAATTTGGCATCCACGATTTTTTATTAACAAATACATGGCTTTAGATCTGAATGGTATGTCTGAGACAAAAAGTCCCAGACCAATTGTGTGAGAGTGACAGAGAATCAGGCCTCGGTCGCTCTAAAAAAAAATTGCACATGACTCAAATTGTGGAAGTTTGTGCGTTGAAACACTGCCAATAACTTTGATGTTATTCATGTTTGTACTGCATGTACAATGGTTATAACATAGCAGGAAACTTCACCTATTCAATTTGCAAGTTAATTTTTTTTCTACCACGGGAGCCCTCCCGAACCCCCCGCAGGTTAAGCCCCCTCCCTTGAAGACAGATTTTTTTAAAATCTGTTGGCAGATATTTAAGTCTGTTCGCACAAGGCAGACTGACTAAGAAAAGGGTAAATAGATATTAAGTTTTCCACAACAAGAGGAGTGCAACCCTATATTTAGGTCCACAACCAAATAAAAATTATCTACATTAAATATGTAATCAATGTCTAACTTCTTGAATTTTATACATTTAAACATTTTTCAATGAATTGGTTGTTTTTAATGTTCAAGTATTGTATGTTCATTTGTCAAGCATTATGGTGATTAGATAGCAGGAAATTGCACCAATTCAGTGGGCCTTTTAAAAATATCGACCGCGGGAGGGGACACCCCTCCCTAGGTGGAGCATCCCCTCTGAAAAATTTCTGCATACGCCCCTGACTAGGGGTCATGTTTTTACAAAAAATTGGGTATAAATCAATTATTAAAGCTGCATGAACTAGACCATAAAACTAGAATTTAAGATTTTTGGGAATGTACCCGTCCCTAGATTTGCCACTTATTGCCACCCTCAGAGTAGGTGGAGTATTTAGACAACTTTCCACCTAAATTTCCACCAAAATGCCACCTTTATAAAGTCCATGAAAAAAAATGGAAGGGTGGCAAGTAGTGGAATATTTAGATAATTTTCCACCTAATTCCACCTATTTCCACCAAAAGGGTGGAAATTTTATTTTCCGCTAGATGCCATCTATTTCCACCAATTGCCACCTAAAGGGTGGACAGTAGGTGGAGTATTTAGACAATTTTCCACCTAATGCCACCCTTAGGTGGAAAAATCATTTTCCACCAGTTGCCACCTATTTCCACCTATTGCCACCAAAAGGATGGACAGTAGGTGGAGTATTTAGACAATTTTCCACTTAATGCCACCTTTTAGGTGGAAAGTTGGTTTTCCACTAGTTGCCACCTATTGCCACCTAATGGTGGAAAGTAGTGGCATATTACGACATGTTTCCACCTAATAGGTGGCAATAGCTGGCATCAAGTGGAAATTGGTGGAATCTGCAAGAAAGTCCTGGTGTACCTTAAAAGGCAAAAAAACATATATTCATTTAATAAGGTCCGTTTATTTTAATAAAAATGTCAAACAAGTTGTATCAAAATTTCAAATGTTAGTTCCTTGAGCTTCTTGACGGCTTCAGCAGGCGCCTTAAAACTCCAAATTTCGGTTTGCTTGTGGCTGGCCACTTCTCTACTAGCAAGCAATCTGCAAAATCAATGTAATATTTTATACAAATATGAAATTGTCAAAAAACAAGATGTTTTTTAAACATGTATGTTCCCTAGATGTTCAATAGTCAAAATAGGTAAAAAGATGTCTTTTAAACATGTGTGCCCCATGGATGTTCAATAGTCAAAATGGGTAAAGGTCACCATTACCACGACCTTAGCTGACCTCAAAATCAATGGGGACATTTGCTGTTGCTGGAAAACCTGTATGTAAAGTTTGAAGATCCTAACGTTTGTTGGACATGGAACAGAAAACATACATTCGGTCTAGCGAATGACCAACAGACATAATGCTATATTAAAGTAAATAAATTTAAAGCCATTGTGGTGACAACTCCAAACTAATGGATATTTCTGCAGCACAAAAACGTCATTCCAATAATATTTTGTTTCAATTGAAAAACTAGATGCTAGAAGCTCTTACCTTCAATACATTTCTCGTCCATCAATCCTGGTCTTGCATCCACTTCAGCCGCCCCTTTCCTTAAGCCAATCAAGGAGTGGCCTTCTGTTGCCCCCTTTTTGGGCAGTTTTAATAAATTGCAGCTCTGCCATTACTTGAGTCTAAAAAGTCAATATTCACATTATATAAAAGACTTTCCAAAATGTTACACTACTATAATAAAGTGTTTCTATTAAGGACATAAGGGTCTTAAGATGGCCCTTTTGTGATTGCTTCTTTGATCTACATTTGCAGTGAACTACAATGATTAAACCATCAATGGAAGAGCATCCCCTAAGAATCATTTATCAGTAATAAGGTCAAAATCAACTCACTTATGTAGGGCCATCACATTAGCATTATGCTATCCTCGCCCCTATGTATAATGATATATTCATTAGTTCTCACTTTGGAGTTAAAACCATTATTCTAAAATTTATATGACTTGAATTACCTTGGTAAAACCAGTGTACTGTACACCAGCCATTGGTCAATCACACCAGCCAGATTCAAATTTCTCCATAATAAAAGTGCTGTAATATTTCTCCCATCAAATCATTGGACTCTCTTTGTTACCTGCAATTTATAACAAGTGTCATGTATATAAAAGAAATTTAAAACCACAGAAGTAAATTTAAGTTAATTATAAATTAGGATTTTAATTATGTAACAGTTACAAAGAAATATTAATAACAATTTTATTTTATGACATGTTTTCATTATTAATATACATCATAGATCATTGAAACAGATAGTTTAACATGTTGATGAATTACATTACAAGTAATATAATCAAGAGGGGGCTAAAAGCAAATAAATTTACTTACCATACACTGAAGTTTGTTCCATATTGTATTGTTTACACTCTCCTTAACAAAATTGTTTGTTTAATCCTCCAAGTTTCTCAAATTATGTCATTTGTAATTAACAACACTGAAACTCCTGTCATTAGTTAAAAGTGCAATCATTTTAAACAATTAAATTTATAAGCAAACACTGAAAAACAATCAATGAGACCAGTTAAAACCCTGATCTTCTTGAAAATATTTGAATATGTAGGTCAAGCATTGACTGTATGCTCTGACTGGAAGAGTCCATTTTTGAAATGAGTCTTATGACTGGGTGTTTTCAAATTGTGAATGATAAAATATATTACCTCTATATCAATATATCACATACATATTCTAAGAAAGTGAGATTTGTTATTATATTTATCACTTAAAAAAAGATGTATGTACTTATCATTGTTATCATGTAAATTGTATGGCTAAATGTGTGGGTAATTATTTACACTCGGTCATACTCCCCCTTGTAGATAGACCCTACCTTTGTGTAATTCAAACTGTTTATCAGCTACTCTGAACCACTATCAGGTCAGTTAATTCAGAGAAAGGCAAGTCTGTTTGTTTACATGCTGCTCTTCTGATAAATGCTTGGATGTGTATTTCAATAGAGTTTTCACAGAGAGGTCTACAGCTTTTCATTGTTAATCAGATAGCGCTGTAATAAATGGGGTTAATCATAGCCATCAAAATTCTTGTAAATCCTTTGTTATCATAGGAAAGATTCATGAGAGCTAGCAATTATAGAAAAACAACATATTTCAATCCATGTTTGTAAGTTGATTACTAACTATTGTTTGCTTTCACCAGATGAAATTAAACCTGAAGTAAATTATTTAACTTAATAAATAACTTAAAACTAATCCAAATAACTAAATTATTAAATTTAGATAAGAACCAGCAAAATTCAGAAATGGACTAACCTGAAGTTCAAACATTTAAGTCTTATTTATTATAAAAGAAGATTTGAATGCTGGGTATACAGTTTAACTTCTCCTGAGTGGCCCTCTTATTTTGTTCAAAAAGTAATCATATACTATACATTGATGATTGTACGTCTCCAGAGCACCAACCTCTGTACAACAATCAAATTTTGTGTTTATGGTCCCTTATTTACTAAGCTAGTTATTATGGACATTTATTTAGGATTCTTTCGGGGCATAAACGTTAACCTTTAGGTAGTCTTGTTTTGTAAAGAAACCAAAGTTATACTGTATAATACAGTATCAATCATATTATCTTTTACTGATATAAGTCAATCCACATAAAGTTACAGCAGTAAGTTTGCTAAAATTGTCTAAGTTTTTGTGCCATTCTTTTGCCACCCATTTTCCATCATGAAAATAAACTAAGTCCCCCATCCTTCACTGCCTAAAATTGGCAGAGTTTTTTTCCACCTATTTGCCACTCAGAAAATAGTCTAAGTTCCTCTTTCCACCATTTTTCCACCAAAAGCTACACATTTTCCACCATAAAAATTAACTGAGTTCATTTTTCCACCAGATTCCACTTATTTTCCACCATTAAGAAAATCTATGTTCAAATTTCCACCTATTGCCACCTAAATGCCAGTCAAATAGGTGGCATTAAGTGGCATATTTTCCACTCTAGTGGGAAAAAAATATAAAAAGAGTGGAATTTCTTCATTTTCCAGCTAATGCCACTTATTTCCACCTAATGCCACCATTTTTGGTGGAAATAAGTGGCAATAGGTGGCATTAAGTGGCAAATCTAGGGACGGGTACTGGTATGAAAACTTGCACAAAACAAAATAAAAACAAAACATTCTTTTTGCTATGGATGTAGTATGCTATTATAATGCCACAATATGAAATAATGTATACATTTACAAAATAAACTAAAAATGGGCAAAATAATAATGATGTTAAATTACATTAATTGATCTTTAATTTTGATTAATGTTAAATTATGAGGACTAAAATCATACAAATAACTGACAATGCCCAAGTCCCTTGAACTGTAACATCCGTCACATCAATAAATTAATGCTTTTAAAAAAATCTATAGAATTTAATCATTTTAAAGTTTTGAATTTACTTTTGTCTAGGTACATTTATAAACAGTATAATATTAGAAGATTAAAGAATATAAACATGTTTTTACTTTTATATAAACTTCTTTTTTTTTTGTTAAAGCAAAATAGCGCAATAGAAACAGTGAAAAGAAGGAGATTGTTGGCTTTATATGAAAACAAAATAGTTTTAGGTTTTTTAGGGATGTTGACTCCCATAGAGCAATCATAATTTAGAATTATCCAGACCAATCATAGCGAGCGAGGAATTTTTTTAGTTTTTGTTATTTTCTTCATAGAAAATTTATATGTATGACATAAAAATAATTTATTAACATCATTAATGAAGAATTCCCTGACTTTTGCTCAATTTCCAAATTTCCCCGACTAATTTCCAAATTCCCTACCATTTCCCTGATCGTGGGAACCCTGTTTAAGGAAACTGAACCTTTAATATATTATGATTGTACATTAAATTCCAATTTAAACGGACAATTAATCATAATTTAGTAATTTTAAGTGACCATGTCCAATAGAGGATGGACGTTACAGGGACGGATACTAGTACTACATGAATTATTCCTTTATGAAAAAGTTATCAATCCATACTATTATATCACTTTGCTGATTGTATAATAAGACTAATACTATGTTCATTTAGACCATAGTCTAGATACCAGTAGCAAGCCAATCTGCATGGAAAAAGTGTTTGAAAAATCTCATATACAACACTATAGTATATAAAACTCTTGACTTAAATATATACCACAGCAGGCCAAGCAAAATAATTTTACATCTATATATGAGGGTTGACCCAGAATAGCGTATAATTCTTGATTTACTTTCTCTTAAATTTCTCCAAAAGTCGGATTATAATTTGGGCATACAGTACTTGATAGTTTTTATTAAGATATAACAGGATTATACGGTATTCTGGGCCAACCTATGAATGCCAAGAATGCATGCATTAAGGTAGAAAAATGTTGATGTCAAAAATATGTCAAGAAAGTTTGATTGATATAATCAGTACTTAAAAATAATTTGCTGGTCATATTGAAATAAGGTACAACCTCTCTATAACAACACATCTAGTTTCCCATGAGCTGATATTTAGTATAAAAAATGTATGCAGAGAAATAACCTTTGTACAACGGCCAATATTGGCAGCTACCAAAAGTTGTACATCTACAAGGTAGTATTGTACAGTGTAATTATGTCAACCTTTTTCTACATTTTCATAATCAGAGGCATCCAGTTTAATGGGGTTTTAACCTACTCATGCCTTGATAACGCTGTCATCTAACTTCAAAGTATGGACAAGAGTTCCTTTGCTACGGATAAGAATATTTTTGGTCCGAACTTGTCCATGGACAAGTGGACTCTATTTATGATACTTCAGGACCCCTGAATTATTCTAAAACTAGAAATGTGTTCACATGACACAGAGGTTGTCTGCAGGAGTCTGGAGATCACTATCCCTGTTTATCTAGGGTCATAAAACACAGTCAGTGAGAAGTCTCAATATCTATTAAATATCAGTAATGTGCTACTGTATACAACATGTATTATGTTACTGTATAGCCCATAATAAGCTCAGCAAATTTGACACGATCCTGGCCCTTTAAATAATTAGGAATTAATGAAATTCAACGATCTCATCTTTACTAACCATTCAAACATTTCATATTATTGCAATTCTAAATAATCACATCAACAGATTTGAAAAAAATCACACCATTTTTTCTACAATATAACATGCATTAACTGTCAAATTTTAAATCAATTCTAATTAAATGGAGTTTTGACACCATGATAATTGAATAATTTACATTAACCATGTTTAATCAACCTACTTTCTTTTATTTTTTCAGAGCTACAGATAAGGTTTTAGTCCATTGGGTATTTTACCCCCCCCCCCAGTTTCAATTTTGATTTGGTTTTGACAAATTTTATTTGGGTATTTAATAAAACTCATATGGTAAATGATATTTTATGTACTGGTTTTCACTATATCATCCTTTTCTATTTGGGTATTTCAGATTGTAATTGCTTTTTCTTACTCCCTCCTCTCAAAATCTATTGGGTTTTAAGAAAATTAATTGGGTAATTACCCCAATATGCAGCTTATCTGTAGCTCTGTTATTTTACGCTTATTTAAGGGCAAGGCCCTCAGAAGAGTCTATTAGTCATTTAAGTTTTAATGAGATAGTTACAGACAGTCAGACACACACTTACTAGTTCTTTTACATGCCAGGTGTATAGCAATGCTAAATATACATTGGATCTAGGTTTAAAGTCTCACCAGTAAATTTAGTAGGTCAGCATAGGGATTCGAACCCACAACCCTGAGATCAGAAGACTCATGCTCAGCAGTCTGACTAGGGATATGGACAAACACATAGGCCCGTATTCACATGTCGTTCCTCCACTCCAACTCGACTCACCCTAACCTAAGGGAGCCTCGAGTGTAGCTGGAGTGACGGTCGAGTTAGTGAAGCTCGAGTGGAGATTTGGTATTCACATACATTTATCGACCTCCACTCTCTCGAGTGAGTGACCGTTATAATACATGGTAGGATAGTAAACTGTGTAAACAATCCATGATAAATTATTGAATAGGGTTTTTTTAGTTTCGGTGCATTTTCATGATATAAACAAAGTCAAATTCTAATTTGATGACGTTTATGTTATTTGAGATGAATACTTATTTGAACTCACAAAAATAAGACCTTAGTTTGAATACACAATAATAATAATGATAATAAGATTATAAAAAAAGTTGGACCCATTTACATTAAACTTAGTTGTAATTACATGTAGCGTTAATCAAACGCATACTTATTAATATGTTTTCAATAATAAAATAAACATCAAATTAAATGTAAGACACTGTACACCAGTTTTAAACGATACCGTGTCATAATCCAGCATTGTTGTGGAAGCAGGCCCAATAATATCATATCAATATGAATTTCCTCAGACCGATGGGCAGGAAGTTTCAGATTAATAATTAAGAAATCATATGAAATAAAATCGGTTACTCTTTTTATCAGTAGCTCACTCTCCTGTGCCATTTGTTGGGCAACTTACTACAGATACAACGCAGCCAAGCCAGGTCACTTGAACGCCAATACTTCCTAGAATGTCATTTTGAGAGCGACCATGGTGTATAAAGATAATTAAATACGTATTTTAAAAGTGTACATCTAGCTTATGCATGTACTAATATATTTAAAGTTAATTGCGAAACTTTTTTACAATTAATTTCAATCAATCTCGACACAAATTCTCAATTATATTCATCGTCTAAATTGTATCAATAAACAAAAAGAGAAGAGCTCCAAGTTTTTGCCTATTATACAGAACGTCATATTTGCATGTTTGTGTGCATTGAGAAAGACTAAAAGAGATGTTCTGTCCGGCAAAATTTATGTTTAATCTTCGGTGTGGCGTGATATGGGATCGAACCCGTATCCCAACACTCGACACGGGCACTCTACACAATATCCTGGCGAAATTCTTGCACATTAGTGATTGCAACAGAAACAACATGCATGTTTGTGTGACAAGTGGCCACGTTTTTATTTTAATGAAAATATTTTAGTTATCTTCACGGGATTAAAAGCAATAAAAAGCAATTATTAAATATATCAATCATTATATAAATGTACTTGTTTGCATTTTTGTATTCATGTTCCTTATATTATACACATGAATACAATACACCATGTTATTCATTAACTTCGCACTAAAAGTTCTAAATTTAAATTCCACATATTTCAGACATGTTCCGCAACTTAACTTTAAACAAATTCTGTAGGTTCACACAATATTACAAAATTAATATTACAAAATGTGTATTTAAGGTTCGTTGGTTTATTTATCTTGAAAATACAATAACTTTATTAGTCAAACATTCGTGTGCTAAATCGGTATTCACATAACCCTACTTGAGTGTAGCTGGAGTCACTGTCAAGTGACCCTTTTGCCCACTCGAGAAATCCCCACTCAGTCGAGTGAACTCCAGTGTCACTTACCGTTGTGAATACCAATTTCTAGTTAGGTCGGATGCCCACTCAAACGCACGGACGAAACGATCATTAAAATCGGATTATCTTAGTGAGTGAGAGTGGAGGGACGGTCGAGTGGAGGATGTGAATATGGCCCTTAGTCACTTATTTTTATCAGTTGCAAATCACACCTTCACCAAGAGTAGTCCTGTACAATTCTCAATTAGACATGCCTGGTGGCTAGATATAATACAGGATGCCATTATAGAATGTCCAATATACAGGTCACTATAATACACTATTAATATGCTAGATCTATATGTCAAAAGATCTAGTCAGCCCCCAAATGCATTCAATATTAACCAGCCTCCTCCAGCAGGGGGGGGGCTTAATTTTAGCCATAAAGTCGGGTTAAAAGCCCCTAACTGGATGTAGCCCTGTATATACAGTATACATGAATAAATTCACTGTATAGATAAAGTTTTAACAGTCCTGAATATAAATTTAGGTCTTTGATATAATGATTGATTCAGTCAAGGAGGATGAATCAACCAAAAATATAGCAACGTCCTTAAAATGTTATGGAAGTTCAAACTAAGAATCTTCATGGCTTTCATTATTTTCAAAAAAAAGCCAATACTTTTTTAGTTTGGCTACTTAATGATGTATTGAATTTAAGAAATTCTCAGTTAGCTATTTATAAGCTCAAATTGATACCATATTCTATTCATTACATATATGTATATATGCCAGTTGGATTATTGGTTGACACTGATCACATCCTTCACTGATCAACATGAAAACGTAGGCCTAACGTATAATAAACCCCATAATGCAATTACCCATCTAAATTTAATTATTCTTTAGTCGTAACAGGAACCTGATATTCTATATAAACGGCACACTGGATACCGTTACTGACAATCGCCCTTATACCAGGTTCTCGTGATTTAATCAACAAATACATGTATTTCTGAATATCATAAAACAATCAAGTTATTATAATTCAAATAAACAGATACAAAACGAAACATTAAATATACAACTTACCTCAACCAAAGACGTTCATAAACTCTTTGCCTCAGCCCAATTTTCTTTTTCAATCATCACCCGTGTGTAAAGATGCAGTCACGCGGCTTCACAGTATACTATGTACATAGCGCGTGTGTACACAGTGTCGCAGTAGGGTGTCTGGACGATTCCATTATATATGTGTAGGTACTGTCCCTAATTAGTGCGATGTAATTTTTGATTTTAACTAGTTCAGTGTCGTTTTATTTGGCATTATCGTTTACATACTTTCTTATTTTAGTTGAATAATTCATAAGAATGAATTAACAGTTTGGTGTGGTGATTTAAAACAACATTTCTCAATAAAGATTCAGACACGTGTTCATCATTAATGAATTCGTCCAGCGAGTTAAATCGATGTATACATACGCGTGTCATTTTTGCGGAAAGATCTTAGACTGAGCTTGGGGTCGTACCAGTTTCATATTCAACATCCAGAATATGGAGGATGACGATTCTATTTGTACCTGGACAAGTTCATTGAGGTAGGTAATTAATCGGATTATTAAACTTATTTAATTGATACAGAACATGTTCTTATTGTAGGTTAGACACGAGTTTTGTCTCCTGTGCTGTGGACTTATACACGAACTATTGTGTCACTTTTCTATGTAGAATTTGCAATTTGCGTGATTTATACCTGGTTTTTAATACACATTAGATCTAATAATATTTGAATAATTCGAGTAATTGTTGGTCTATCCCGAGAAATCATGTATGTGATCAAAGACGTGTATGAACGTCTTTGATGTGATCAGGGGCATAACAAGGATTTTGACAGTTTTACGCAGATCTCGACACGAAGTGCCGATGGGGGAGGATATGGGAGGGGCCGGGGTGTCCACGTCCTATGGTGTGGAAAATTTGGAAAAAAAGACATGAAAGGACGCGTTATGGTGCATTTTAAGACACGCATATAGTGAGATATGTTACAAAAAATGGAAATTAATCAGTACTCAGAGTACAATTGTAGGAATAAAACGTTTCGACCTCTCCTATAGCCGTGAATAGGTCTCGCTAGTCTACCCATTACTCTGGTATTATTGTAGAAAACTACACATGTAGTAAAAAAATACATTGGATTTGAACTTGATTTTAAAAAAGAGAATGCTCTTCAATATTTCATATACTTTCAAAAAGTCAAGTCATCCAAAAAAGTATTACACCAGGGGCGTAGCTAGGGCCTTAGCAATGTATAGGCCTATAGGTAAAGATGAAAGAAGTAGGGGGTCCGGGGGCATGTTTTTTTTATTCCTTGTAAGGTACTGGTGCGTTTTGAAGTATATTCAGGAGATCAATTTCATGTTAAACTTAAAAAAATAATTTTTTTCTGGAAATGATGTGTAGGCCCGGGCCTAATGGCCTAGCGGCAGCTACGCTACTGTACATGTAAACTGTGTAATGGGCTCTACGCCCTTGGTGATGAAGTTAAATTCTAAAGATCTATCTGTCCAGTGTTAATGCACCAGTCAGTACTCAGTTGCAACCATGGCTGTGACTATGGCAAGCAGCTAATGGTAAAATCTCTGGTATGTCCCCAGCCCCTCACAACTAAAAATTGTCTCCGAGGTATTGGTTGGGAAAAATAAATCAACCAGGTCCCCCCCCCCGGGCAGTTTGGTGGAAGCTGTAAGGCAAAAACAGGTCCCTCCCAGGGATGGAGGGACTTGGTTTACTAACTGTTTTTAACCTATTTTTAACCCTTCTTCTTTCTCACATCTTTTATACTTTTATTTCTTATCCTTATCAACATTCTTTGTCAGTTTGACGTGTCAAAGCCTAAGTCCCCAGCAGGGGTTTGGCTATCAGGAAGATAGATAGAATTGACATAAGTTTGTTTAAAATTGCGCGACCGACTCCTAAAACTGGTGATTGCGGGTGAACTGTATCATATTCTTACACATTTTTATGTGCCTTCACTGTCATTTGAGTGCAGGGAGATGTAATATAACTGTGACTATACTGTACGCATGATTTTTCTGTACTTTGCATGAGTATTAGCTGGTCAAAGCGTCAGCCACTTGGGTTTTAGGGTGGGAGTGGGGGGATGGGTGTGATTGGATTCAAACAGGAGAACGTTGTCCCATTTACTACTAGTAGCAATTTAATTAGTTCTGGTTCTTCTGCATTTACTGGTGTACATTCTTAAGAAATACATATTCCCTTTAGCATCGTCATGGGACTATGTTTCATAGAAGTTATTATAGAAAAGAAATACTTGGCTATAAAAAAGCCTATTTTTGTTTTCAAAGTGAAACCAATTAGGTCTTGGCACTGTAGCCTAATGCCATGTGGTATATTGGTACACTATCACCAAGGGATTTTCAATATGATTTGAGTAAAGTAGATAGGTAGATGAACTTTATTTAACATCGATTATGGAAACAAACCACAAGCTTGTATTAAATGGCTATTCATAGTTCGTAGTTTGGTCATCAGGGCTGGCAAAAACCCAGGTTTTAAGCGTAAAACCCAGTGTTGCAGGAAATCCTGGGAAAACCAGGGGTTTTTGTAACTGTGTATTAAGCATATAACAGCCTTTATTTAACATATACTTTTGACTTTTAAGTATATAATTTTTTATGATAGGTTGTCATTGTTTAAATTTAATGACTCCTAAATTGTTCAAACTTTAACACCTTCTATTCGAACTATGCTATTATTAAACATTCCTTGAATAAGAACCAAGAATGCATATATAAAGTGAATTTAATTTAGCTTATTCACTGGGTACACCCTCTATTTTTAGAACTGGAAAACCCGTTACTTGGGACGGGTGACTTTCGGTTTGGCGAGGTAAATATTTGATTTTCTGTCTAATAACTTATGATCCATTAAACTCAACTAGCGCACCGTATGCCTTAAGAGTTGCCGCGTACAGGTTGTCATCATTTTCTTTGAAATGAGTCTCAAGTTAAACAAAATAGCCGGTACCACATTTTTATTTGAAAATTAAAAATTTGTACCTGCTATTTTATTTAATTTGGGAGTCTTTTCACATACTTATAGTAAAAACAGCTTCTCCTGGATGTATAACATAATTGGCAGTGGCTAGGATTACGGTACCGTAATCCTAGACCAACAGGCTAGGATTACGGAAGTTCCGTAATTCTAGCGAGTCCTAGCTAGGGCTGTCTAGAATTACGGAAGTTTTTATATCGAGTTCAATTTAGCGTGCAGGTCGCCTTATATTGCATGTTGACATTTATATTTCATGAATTTATACAATATTGGTATACATGTATTTATACCATCGAGTTATCAGTTTTTAATAATGGTAAAGATATCAAAAAGACGGAAAATATCCAAATGCAAATATTTTTGATACTGTATTATAAAACCTACATGTACTTTTATCTACACATTTATCAAGTTTTTAAAATATGGAAACTCTGTTGAGAGAAGAGATAATAACAGTGTGAGCAAGAATACTTCAACCTATATCGCAAATGCCGCGCTCGTGTGATCAGCGCAAACACGAACGTATAAACACGAAGGTATATATATGTATACGTTCGTGGAGCCAAAAAACTTAGCTTTTGATAGTTTTATCATAAACGCACACAGGACCTTACAACTTACATAATTTAATTTTAAAAAGATTCCTAATGTCCAAATGACATGCAAAGCTTAATCAGTTACAAATTAAAGCAAAGAATTAAGAAACTAAATATGACCATATATGGCATTCGTATCACTACGCGCTGTCACAACGTAGATCCAGCAGTAGGCTGTAATTTGGGAATCAGCAAACGATTTAGCTACTTAATATTTATTTTTAGGACCGAATGACGAACAAAACATATCATATCTACTACCAAAATTAGTAACACGTACAATTTGTTTCGATCATGCCAATCAATTTCAATGGAACTACATTTGTGTATTCGACCAGCTACTTAAATTAATTTATCATAAAATTTCGGAATGCCTCTATTTTCTTCCCAAGGAAAGACAAAATGTTAGCGAAGTAAAATTCGAAGCATGCTATACTGATATTTCTATTAATTTGTCAATAAATACACCAATATTTGTATAAATTCATGGAATAATGATGACATCATGCAATATAAGGCGACCTGCACGCTTAATTGCACTCGGTATAAAAACTTCCGTAATTCTAGACAGCCCTAGCTAGGACCAATTTAGGTCTTTGCTAGGACTCGCTAGGATTACGGAACTTCCGTAATTCTAGCCTGTGGGTCTAGGATTACGGTACCGTAATCCTAGCCACTGCCAACATAATTACAGGGAGATAGATGCAGGTTTGTGCAATAATTTTGCCAATAATATTAATTTGGACATACTACTTTTCCTGTGATGATAACATACATGTTACATTCAAAAACCAATTTGCTATAAAGTCAAATTTTGCTTTCTCATCATGCTCTTATCTAATGGGATTAAATTGTGATAGCATCATTATAATCTCTGACCATCTTTATTGCAAGCTTATTTTTTATCATTTGCACAAATCACACCTTCACCAGCAGTATGCCTGATTAGTCATGCCTGGGGGTAATGCAGTGTATGTTAGATGTCATATATTGATTATGAATGTCCAATATACAGGTCAACATAGGGGTCCAACATGATCATAACCCAATAATGTGGCCAGGGGGGGGGGGGGGGGGCTTCTGCCTCACCTCCTACCAAATACATTACTGGCTTATACTATAGAGTATAAAATTAAACATAATGTGAGCTTTATTTCTAACCAAATGGATGCTTTGTTCATAACATTGTAATAATAACATTACAGGATTTTGATCATTAAACTATTATTGCATTTTAAAACCACCTTGTAAGAATAATAATTATTATTACATAATGGAATTATGATAACAAATTAGAAAAGATTATGATATCTTATCTCCTGATCAACTCGCCTTAAGATAATTCATGATTGAAATGAATGGTTGTGTACTGATATTTTAATTGCGGTGTAAATGTGTTGTTACAGTACAATGTACATAAATGAGACAGAAATTTAAATAAATAAACAATCTATCAAGATATCTTGTATTAAAGTTATAACTTATTTAATCAAAGTTAACACCCCTGTGGTGCTAATTAAGCTTATCAGATAAAATCTACAAATTGGAGGTCACCCATATGTTAGCTTAAAATCTTACTTTCCCTTCCTAGACTGCCCACTGATTACCACAGTGCATATAATTAATAGTTATATTGATGTACTGAAAGAAACAATTAGTAATATATAGAATAAAATCCCTACTGGACATTTTTGCCTTCGTGGATAGAATCCCCACCATGCAATTTTCACATGGACAAACTCCCCAGTGTTGGGTGGACAAAATCCCTGCTATGTATTATGTAAAATTCTTCAATTTTTGTTACACTATTAGTTAGGGCTCACGTCAGGATCACAGGTGGCAGTATCAGTGTTTGCTCCACAAACAATTTAAAAAATTAAAATAAATACTGTAAAATCATTTAATTTCGTTGGGACGAAATTTCATGGTTTTGGTAAAAAAGACAATTTCGTTGGGACTTGAATTCGTGGATTTTGCATTTCAGGTAATAAAACAATGGTCAAAATCTATGTTCGTTGGGATTAAAGTTCGTGGTTTAGGTGAACCACGAAATCCACGAAATTTAATCCCCCACGAAAATTAATGATTTTACAGTATATAAAAAAAATCTGTCTCTGAGCTAATAAAAAAAAAATTACTATCAAGTATAAAGCGTACTATATGTCTATATGCCAAAGATTGTGGAACATCGCATCTTGTTGTTTCAGCATAAAATACAGGCGCTGAAGGAAAATCGCTTCACAAGTCATTCAAATATACTATAAGATATTCATTCTTAAACGAAAATCTCGTTCAATTGCATGTTATAACTGTGAAACGGCAAAACAGTGTTCCTTTCGTTATTTAACTTCGCTCAAGGTCATTTTATTTACACGCTGGATACCCGCTCCACTCACAGTATCGTAGTTATGGGTAGGAACCAAGTCTATTTTTAGATGCGATGTTGCGCAATCTTTGGACATATAATTTTAGTGCGCTTTATACCTTGATAGTTTATTAGTTTAGTGACAGATTTTTTATGCCTCGTATCGATAGATTGGGAGGCATATAGTGATCCGTTTGTCCGTCCGTTCGTCTAGCCGTTTGTTCGTCCGGCCTGGTTAACCCAAATTGACCGTTTCTTCTAGCATTAATATGGCTTGCTACGAAGCTTTCAAACTTCCATGGATGTTGTATATGACCACTTTCCACACGCCTGTATAACCTGACTCCATTTTGACCTTCACCTTGACCTAATTTTGGACTTAGACTTACTGAAAGGCCAAATTCTTGGTTAACCCAAATTGACTGTTTCTTCTAGCATTAATATGGCTTGCTTCAAAGCTTTCAAACTTGCATGGATGTTGTATATGAACACTCTCCACACGCCTGCATCACCTGACTCCATTTTGACCTTCACCTTGCCCTAATTTTTGACTTAGACTTATTGAAATGGCTTCCACCGGGGCATAAGCGTTTATTGAACGCAGTCTTGTTTTTCTTTTTTTTTCTTTTTTTTTCCCAAACACTGATACTGCCACCTGTGCTCAGGATCATTATAACAGGGTTCCCACAGTCAGGGAAAAGTCAGTAGTTTTTTTAAGGTCAGGGAAAAGAATTTTGTATTAAGTCATGGAAATTTGAGCAAAAGTCAGGGAATCTTGATAAGTATCATTTCCTATGAAAAAAATACCAAAAAAACTGAAAAAAATCCTCATCCAACGTCACCCGCTCCTTGTATGAATCAAATAATTTTATTAGTGTATTCTGTCGGAGACATCTTACTCCGAATAATTTTAAATGGCTTTAAGCCTTGCTGCCAATATGAAATTGCTAGATAAAAAGTCCTCGGAATATATTGATCACCCCTCGTACATAACCAGTAGGCTGTCAGATGTTTTCATTGTTTGAATATTATTTTGGTCATAAAAAGCTTTTTAATACCGAACCATACCGAAGATTAGAAGTCTTGTGCAGTAAACCATGTAGGACTGAAGTCTGTGGTGTTTCGAATACCGCGGTATACTGTTACAACTTACAGATGAAATACTAGTTCACAGGGTCATTTAGTGCATTTTGAGCATTTAACATTGTTTAGAATTTAGATATTCAGTTGTTTTTTTCCTAATCTTATAGTCAAACATTGATATTTTATGCTTGGCTGTGTAGTTACTAGTAAAAATGATGTCACAGATCACTAAGTATGGCCACGCTTCAATCAGAGTGTCCCAAACTTTATTACAGCATATATGTGACAGTTGGCACTCTTGTTTGATGATGAAAATGACAATGCATTAATCTGTTTCAGAATTGGTAAAAATGAGGATGGTAAAGAAGTCAGAAACGTGGTTAAATGAGGTTGTGAAATTATCTACTCAGACTGAAGGTAAGAATACGATTTGCTTGATTGCTCTTATTGGATATTGTCCTTTTCATCTTAACCGTTTGAGGAAAAAATTAAGTTATCATCATGACAGAATCCTAGCTGTGTGTCAGCGTCTGCATTGGTTAACACTTTTGTCATGGGTTATTTTCTCTGACTCAAATCAGAGCTACAGGTAAGGTTTTGGTATAAGTGGGTATTTACTCCCAACATTTTAAATATATTCAGGGTTCCCTCGGTCAGGGAAAAGTCAGGAAAAAACATAATTTTTTCAAGGTCAGGGAAAAGTCAGGGAATTTTAGAATTAGTCAGGGAAATCCAGAAATTTACCAAAAGTCAGGGAAAAGTCAGGGAATTTTTTACTGAAGCTGTCGATAAGTGTCATTTCCTATGAAGTAATATCCAAGACTGAAAATAAAATCCTCCCTCGCTATGCTCGCTCGGACTCATTCTACATTATAATAACTTTATGTCAATCAACAGCCTTAAAATCTGCTACCTTAAACTTTTTTGTTCCATATAAAGCAAACATCCCCATTTTCTCTATTTTATTGCCATATTTTGCTTATGCAAAAAACTGCTCTGTGGTCAGGGAAAAATCAGGGAAAAGTCAGGGAATTTTGTCTTGGAAAAAAGTGGCAAATTTTACTCATTTTAAGCCAAAATGCTATCATTGGGGTTTCAATTTTAAGTCAACACACTTAGAAATGAGATGGCCTATATCTACTGACAAGAGGAAGCAAATCTATTGAACATTTTATAAGAAATGTGAAACGTTAAATAAATAGACTCTAGAGTATGAACCACACTAGCATTTTATAAGAGTTATTCCCCTTTTCTAACATAGTTCAAGGGTAGAATGTTACATTCACAATTCATTGCCTGTTCATCAGGGTTGGGAAAATGCCGGCATTTATGAGTAAAGTCCACGCCACTGGCATTTACTGGCATTTTCCGGAATTAACCGGCATTTACTGGCATTTATTGGCATTTTCCAAAATATACTTTTTTAAGTTAATACAAACTTCAATTATGATTTGACCTGCTTATAAATACTCAATACACAAATTTGTAAATACATATACAGTAAAAACTCCCTAATCCAAAACCTCTCCAATCCGAACTAATATCAGTCCGTAATTGATAGTTTGTTCATAAATTGAACTCTATAATCTGAAATTCAAAAATATGTTTTTGACTGTATATTAAATTGTCAAATATTTCAACAGAGTGCACCATAATTGACTGGTGACAATACACTCCATTGTTACGGTTTGTATCATAAAAGGTGACACTTTGTAAACAACCTATTGTCTATTGATATAGAATGACCCCTTATTATCTAGCAATATAATTGAAAAGTATGGTGCATGACTTTTAACACCTTTACACAACAAACATGTCATTTTCTATACATAGACTCATCTTGTATTGTAAGTGGTCGTGATTTAACAGTGAGTTTACAGTTAATAAATTTGAGAATTAAAAAGTACTGTAGTCAATATTTAAGTTGATGTAACAATAGTATGCCATACAAGAGTTTTTCATTATGAGTGGTGCTACTGATATATAAGAATTAGTAACTGTTCAACGTATAATGCAAATTGAATGTAATTGGGAAAACGCAATTAGTTTTGAAAGTTTAATGATTTGATTACAAACTTACTTTTGTATAATATTATTCTTATTAATTATGGCCAGAGAAATACAGCTCAATGATATATAGGATTACATGTATACTACAGCTCCTGTGTTTTCAATACATATACTGGTAGATTATTTTGGTAACAGAGACTGAAATAATAAAAAACCTCCCGAATCCGAAATCCTCTCTAATCCAAACGTTTTGGCCGGTCTGGAGGGTGTTCGGATTAGGGAGTTTCTACTGTACTTGTATATCATGCATCAAAGCAGAAACTGTATAATACCACTGTTATGCAAGTGTAAATATTTATCAGTAACTGAATGATTCATTCCAGTGTCACTTTCATCAAAATAAATAGGTATTATTTTTATTTTGTGTGTTTTTTACATTATTTTATTCATAAATGCCAGTATTTGCCACTTTTGCGATTTTGGGGGTATTTGCCATGCCGGTATTTACCGGCATTTACCACTGGAATTTACCGGCCGGACAATACTTGTCCCAACCCTGCTGTTCATGAACACCCAGATTATAAATAGTTTATATGTACTCTATATAATGGAAGGTTAAATTAGTGGGTATTGGTATGGGGATTTGATCACTTGATAATTGGATGTTTTTGGTTATTACAGTTAACTGTGTGTGATAAATAGACTGATCCCAATGTAAATATGTGAGAATTGCATTAAAAAAATTCTGTCAGAATCATTGTGGGGTGCTCTGAATTTTATATTGGGTGCTCCATGTCATATAACAAAAAGGGTCTGCGGATAGCCCTGCCTGTAATTGTAATCATGATCATAAAATTGTGAAATAATGTTTTGCTTTCTTTATTTTCAGTTTAAACATCTACCTCAACAAAAGTTAATGTGTACATTATCCAAGCCTGGGACAGTGGTATGGGACCATTGGTTTTAATCAACTTAGCCTTAGGGCACATTGTGTCAAGACAATTACATAATTAAGTTGTGGATATAATTTTGATTTGGACCTCTGATGTTTGTGTAGCTCAGGGGATGACAACTCCAGATTAATTCATCAGAGTTGCTGCACTAACAACGACTGAACATATTTCTGCGGAACATGCAAGTTATTTGGTGAAAGTATTCAAGGAAAGTTCTCATTTGAAAGTTCATTGGCTGAATTTCAGCAAAAAAGTGATGTTTGAACTTAGTTATGGTGTGGGAGTCTGCTTATGACACTAACACCATACTTGTGACTCTTTTTCAGCCAGTGCTGGAGAAACTTAAGTTGATTGAATATCACCGCAAAAGGCTGTTTGGCCTCATTTGCGAATGCTACAAGGCAATTTGGCCACTGTAACCCGTTGAAACTGAAAACTTGCGTTCTTAACCCGCAAAATATCTTAGTAGTAGTTTATGCAAAAGTGTTGAAGTGCTGCAACAATCGCAAAATCAACGAGGATCTACCTACGGACACGGTTAATAAAGACTACGAAACCAGAATTGTCATTATGCCTCAGTCGAACAGTGTTATCTGTGTCAAACAATATCGGGGATAATCTCAACATTCAGTGATATTTTTGTTCCATATTCCCCAAACTATAACAATCATTATGAATTTTTGTATTAATATAAAATATTGACCTTGAGATAAATGGAAAGTGTCAATACCACAAGGTCAAAATAACATTTCCTGTATAGGCTACTAGCTTATTGTTATAACATACTATGTTGGATTTACCTAAAGTTATGTTTGTGATATATTTAATACTTTGATGTTATTAATATAATATATGAGCCGTTCTCCAGGAAAACCGGGCTTTATGACATTGCATTGTAATTATGCAATGAGACTTACAAAAATGTCTAAAATGAGAAAAAAATTGTGTATTTTGTTTTCATATTTAAGTAATTGAATATAATAGTACTATCCATTAGCTTCAAGTTTTCTTTAAAATTGTGTTAAAATAAAGTCTGTTGTTGCTATGGTGATCGATTTCTAAAAAGAACTCATATCAAGAAATTCAAGGATAAGTGGCTAAAAACACTTGCTATTTTCCTCTGGAAGTAAATACTCACAAACTGAACACGTTTTATTAAAATAAGAATATGATTATAAAATTTGCCACAATTTTAAAAGTTTACGTAAAAAATGTATCAGATACTGGATCATTGAAATGCCATGTAACGTTACGTCAAAAACGTAGATTATTACGTTCGCGACGTCACCCAGAAAGTAGGCGGTAGTGGTTGGTTTAAAAAGTCTTTAACTTTGTAAGTTTATGGAATAATGTGTTCAAATTTTCAGAAATTGTTCACAAGAGTCTCTTCTGTCTAACCATATAGTTATCAACATTTTCACAATTTTGTCAATAAACCCGGTTTTCCTGGAGAACGGCTCATATTTAAAATTAATTCTTGGTTATACATGTATTATTTATTTTAGCTCACCTGTCACAAAATGACAAGGTGAGTTTTTGTGATCACTCTTTGCCAATTATGTCTGTCATCTCCTCATCAATATCTAGGGCAAGTTTCATATATTTTGGGTCATACAGGGTAAAAACTAGTTAAATGTTAGAAAACCCTTGTGTAGTTACAAGTGTAGTTAATATGGGTAGGATTTAGGTTACAATTTTGGTATTATTTTTAAGAAATGTAGCCACAATAGTTAACTCAACACAAAGAAGGTCAAGTTTGACATTTGGTCATCTGGGGTTAAAAACTAGGTCAGGAAATCAAATCTTAGAAAAGCCTTGCGTAGTCGCTAGAGGTCCTTATTTTGTCCAAATCTTTATGGAACTTGAGCTTAATCATCATCTTAACTCAGCAAATCTAGGTCAATACAATTTAGATTTTTAGAACTACATATTTATACCCCTGCAAACAAAGTTTGAAGGGGGTATACTGGAGTCACCATGTTGGTCTGTCGGTATGTTAGCATCGTGTCCGCTCTGTAACTTTGTCATTTCTTACTGGATTTTAAAATTGCTTGGTACAAATGTTCACCACATCAAGACGGTGTGTCATGAGCAAGACCCAGGTCCCTACCTCAAAGGTCAGGGTCACACTTACAGGTTAAAGGTTATAAAGTCATACAAACCGTGTCCCCTCTGTAACTTTGTCATTTCTTACTGGATTTTAAAATTGCTTGGTACAAATGTTCACCACATCAAGACGGTGTGTCACGCGCAAGACCCAGGGCACTGTTTTATCAAAGCATTTACGCTAGCGTAAACCTAAGATTTCCTAAAATATTGCGTACGTCGATAATATTTGCGTAAATGCGTTTTACAAAGATATTTTAGTTCACATTCTGTCGTAAGTTTTAGCTTATTTCTACGCCAAGGCTGGGCAACCCTTAATTGCAAATTTGAACGTAAGTGAAGAGTTTTTAACACACACTGATGATTTTTGACCGTCACATGTTATTTTAGACCATCATTTGTTGTTTTAGACCGTCACTTGTTGTTTTAGGCTGTGATTAATCATCAAATCTTGACGTATATTTATTCATTCTGGTACCCGTTATATTTGTTATATTGTGTCCCGTGTTACGTTTAATCTTCAATATTTTTGCGTAAATGTGTGCTAGTACTTGCGATCGTTTAGTAAAACACACTTACGAGTTTGCGTAAGGTAGATATATACGCGTAAATTTACCCGACATTATGCATTGTTAGTAAAACAGTGCCCAGGTCTCTACCTGAAAGGTCAAGGTCACACAGGTCAAAGGTTATATAGTCATGCAAATCGTGTCCGCTCTGTAAGTTTGTCATTTCTTACTGGATTTTAAAATTGCTTGGTACAAATGTTCACCACATCAAGACGGTGTGTCATGCGCAAGACTCAGGTCCCTATCTCAAAGGTCAAGGTCACACTTAGAGGTCAAAGGTTATATAGTCATGCAAATCGTGTCCGCTCTGTAACTATGTCATTTCTTACTGGATTTTAAAATTGCTTGGTACAAATGTTCACCACATCAAGACAGTGTGTCATGCGCAAGACCCAGGTCCCTGGATTTTAAAATTGCTTGGTACAAAGTCATGAAGACTATAATTTTAAATAATATTCCTGTGTCAAGGTGGTGCGGCGGGGGTATGATTCATCACCTGTGATAGCTCTAGTTTATAGCTAAAATATGTTATATTATTCTACTTTTTAGCTCACCTGAGCACAAAGTGCTCAAGGTGAGCTTTTGTCATACCGAGTTGTCCCTCGTCAACAATTTCTTCAAACGACATCTCCTAATCCGCTTGGCCAATTTCAACCAAACTTCACAGTAATCATAATTGCGTGACCCTCATTAAAAATAGCTAAAATCTGTCCGCTCCGATAAACAAGGTGGCCGCCAGAGCTATAAATAGAAAAATCTTTTAACGTCTTCTATTCCTGAACCAATTAGCCGATTTCAATAAAACTTTACAGGAATGATCTTTGGGTGACCCTTAACCAAAATCGTTCCGCCCCGCTAAACAAGATGGCCGCCAGAGCTAAAAATAGAAATATCCTTTAAACAACTTCTTCTCCTTAACCGCTGGACAGTTTTTGATAAAACTTTACACTAATAATCGTTGGTTGACACCTAACCAAAATAGCTTAAAATGTTCCGGTCGCTTAAACAAAATGGCTGGCAGAGCTAAAAATAGAAATATCATTTAATATCGTTTCTTCTCCTTAATTGCTTGACCGATTTTGATAAAACTTTGCAGGAATGATCTTCGGTTTACCCATAATCATAATAGCTAAAATCAGTCCGCTGCACAAGATGGCCGCCAAAGCTAAAAATAGAAATATACTTTAAACGTCTATTTTCCTGAACTGCTTGATGAATTTTGATAAAAATTTGCAAGATGGCCGCCAGAGCTTTAAATATTAATATCCTTTTCTTCTCATTTACAGTTAGACAGATTTTGATAAAACTTTACAGGAATTATCTTTGGTTGACCTGTTACCCAAATAGCTTAAATGTTTCCGGTTCACTGAACAAGATGGCTGCCAGAGCTAAAAATAGTAATTCCTTTGAACAGGTTCTTCTCCACAACTGCTTGACGGATTTTGATAAAACTTAACAGGAATGACCTTTGGTTGACTCTTAACCAAAATTGCTAAAATCGTTCATGTTCGCTAAACAAGATGGCCACCAGATCTAAAAAAACATTTAGTTGGTAGTATCATATCAAATACTTGAGGCAAAACTGTAATTTCCACACATGACTCAGGTGGGCGTAACTGGCCCCTCAAGGGCCTCTTGTTACTGTTGTAGCTTGCCCAGAGTACTGGGGGAGAAACTATTATTTTTATGTCACTGTGCATGGTGTTTGTTAGCTAGGTCAAGTAGCAGTTATACCTCGATTGGTCACTTGGATCAATGTTTTGGCATATATTTGTGAAACTAGGCTATCCTGCAGCAGGGATTTTGGGAACTAGGTCGTGCTTTAGCTTCGTTCCATTTCGTCACTTTGGATCTTCGTTTTCTTTTTTATTTCTTAGTGAGATTGGGTCATCTTGCATTTTTTGGTGATGGCTTGGGCTTTTTAGCTCACCTGTCACAAAGTGACAAGGTGAGCGTTTGTGATCACTCTTCGTCCGTCGTCCGTCCGTCAACAATTTGCTTGTGTTCACTCTAGAGGCAACAGTTTCGATCCAATCCTCATGGAACTTGGTAAAAATGTTATTCTCTATGAAATCTAGACAAAGTTAGAAACTGGGTCATGTGGGGTCAAAATCTAGGTCACTAGGTCAAATCTTAGAACAATCTTGTGTTTACTCCAGAGGCAACAGTTTTAATCCAATCTTCATGAAACTTTGTCAGAATGTTATTCTCGATAAAATCTAGGCCAAGTTCGAAACTGGGTCATATGGGTCAAAAACTATGTCACTAGGTAAAATTTTAGTAAAACCTAGTGTTCACTCGAGAGGTCACCATTTTGATCCAATCTTCATGAAACTTGGTCAGAATATTGTTCTTTATAAAATGTAGACCAAGTTTGAAACTGGGTTATGTGGGGTCAAAAACTAGGTCACTAGGTCAAATCTTAGAAAAAACATTGTGTTCACTCCAGGGGTCACTGTTTTGATCCAATCTTGATGAAATATGGTCAGAATGTAGGTTGTACTGATACCTAGACCAATGTGCAACAGGTGAGCGACCTAGGGCCTTTCAGGCCCTCTTATTAATATTAATAGTATGCCCCAATCTTTGATAAAGGGGTATATTGGTTTGCTCTAGAATGTTGGTGGGTAGACTAATTGGTTTCCGTAAAGGTGTTCAATAACTAAAGAAAGCTTGTCCTTGAATCTTAAACTTTACATGGAGGTTGTCCATCAACAGTAGATACCCCCCTATTGGTTTTTAGGTCAGGAGGTCAAAGGTCAAGGTCACTATTATTTTGAGACCAAATGGTTTCCGTTCAATAACTATAGATCGCTTTGCTCTAGGATTGTCAAAATTTACATGGAGGTTGGTCAGCAACAGTAGATAATCCCTATTAATTTGGGGCCAGTAGGCCAAATGTCACTGTGCATGTGATCTTTACCATTTTCGACTATTTGACTGCCATGGGGGCATATGTTTATGCTTTGTAAACATATCTCATGTTTCATTTGTTTGTGTGGGCATTGTTCCGTGTAGTTGTGTTGTGTTGTTACTGTTTTCTGTACTGGGCTGGTTAAGTTCGAGTGCTACCTTCCATGTCTGATTTCCTTTCTTATATCTTACATGGTCAAAAATAGGTCACTAGTTTATATGGTAGACAAAAATAGTGCAGGATGCTTCAGGGTTTATTCATTATGAAAACCTTGTTCATGAAAATAAAGGCTGTATAAATAATTTCCATTGACACCATAGGTGCTTACTACAATGTACTATGTAAAGGTGAGCGATCTAGGGCCATTGGGGCTGTTGTATAATTTGACATATTCTTATAATTCTTTATTATCACTTAAAAATGTTATGCAGACATTTTACACAGAAAAATATTTTTGATTCAAAATGTTACGGTGGCATAACATATACAGAACAGAAAACTTTCTACCTTAATTGATTGAGAATTATTTTTTAACTATAATGTTATGCCGGCATAACATCTTCCAAGCTTTCCGTCCATGAAATACTGAAAACCGAAAGACCTATAAAAATGCATCATTTTTACTCAAAAACAATTTTTGACACAAAATGTTATGCCGGCATAACAAATCTGAAACAGAAAATTTCTATCAAATTTACTGAAAAAAGTCATTTTTAGCTATAAATGTTACTCCAGCATAACAGTTTGGAAATAGTAAATTTTCAATCAATTTACTGAAAGAAATGCATTTTGACACAAAATATTATGCCAGCATAACAAATCAGAAACAGAACATATACTATCAAATTTATTGAAAAACAAACATTTGAAATTTTCTAACTGGAAATGTTTTGTAGGCATTCCAATTTTGAATATATTGTAACAGAAAATGTGAAATAAGTTTTCAAATTTACTGAAAAAAATGATTTGACTCAAAATGTTATGCCGGCATAACAAATCTGAAATATATTTTTTTTTTTTCAAATTTTCTGAAAGGAATGCATTTTGACTCAAAATGTTATGCCGGCATAACAAATCAGAAACAGAAAATTTTCTATCAAATTTATGAAAGAAATAACTTTTGACCCAAAATGTTATGCCGGCATAACAAATCTGAAATAGAAAATTTTCTTTCAAATTTACTGAAAGGAATGCATTTTGACCCAAACTGTTATGCCGGCATAACAAATCAGAAACAGAAAATTTCTATCATATTTACAGAAAAAAATGACTTTTCAGCCAAAATGTTATGCCGGCATAACAAATCTGAAATAGAAAATTTTCTTTCAAATTTACTGAAAGGAATGCATTTCGACCCAAAATGTTATGCCGGCATAACAAATCAGAAACCGAAAATTTCTATCAAATTTACTGAAAGAAATGACTTTTCAACCAAAATGTTATGCCGGCATAACAAATCTGAAAATTATAGAAAATTTTCTTTCAAATTTACTGAAAGGAATGCATTTTGATCCAAAATGTTATGCCCGCATAACAAATCAGAAACAGAAAATTTTCTTAAAAATTTACTGAAAGAAATGACTTTTGACCCAAAATGTTATGCCGGCATAACAAATCTGAAATAGACAATTTTCTTTCTAATTTACTGAAAAAAGACTTTTGACCCAAAATGTTATGCCGGCATAACAAATCTGAAATAAAAAAATGTTCTATCAAATTTGCTGAAAAAAATGACTTTTGACCCAAAATGTTATGCCGGCATAACAAATCTGAAATAGAAAATTTTCTTAAATATTTACTGAAAAAAAAGACATTTGATCCAAAATGTTATGCCGGCATAACAAATCAGAAACAGAAAATTTTCTTAAAAATTTACTGAAAGAAATCACTTATGACCCAAAATGTTATGCCGGCATAACAAATCTGAAATAGAAAATTTCCTTAAAAATGTTTTGAAAGAAATGACTTTTGACCCAAAATGTTATGCCGGCATAACAAATCCGAAAAAAGTAAAAAAAATTATCAAATTTACCTAAATATTATTCTTTGAAATGCTTTTTTGAATGAAAATGTTATGCCGGCATAACATTTTCAACCCATATTTTCATGAAAATTGAATAAAATAAACTTTATATGAACTAAAAACATGGTATTTTCTTGTTTCTTCCTGGTAGTTTTTAAAAAATCGGTGACTTTTTTACCTTGAAAAAGGGCAAAAACGGGCCTATAAAAGGGACTATGGAGACAATCCCTTTTTAAAATAGACGCCGTTCAGTTCAAATCCGTCTTCACTGATGAAGATCTGTCAGACATGCCATACATGGATACAAGCTCCACTCCCACCATGCCAGAGATCGAAGTGAACTGGAAAGGGGTCCACAAGCTACTTACCAACCTTCGACCACACAAGGCAGCCGGGCCTGACTCAATCCCACCCTTCATACTGAAGGCTGCGGCAACAGAGCTTGCCCCTGCCATTGCCAAGCTATTCCAGCTCTCGCTCAATCTCGGAAAGGTCCCTGACGACTGGAAAACATCCTCTGTAGTTCCCATTTTTAAGAAGGGCGATCGTCACCAAGCAGCCAACTACCGTCCTGTATCCCTAACCTCCATCATCTGCAAACTACTAGAACACATTATTCACAGCAGCATTATAACCCACTTTGATCAACATAACATCTTGAACGACAATCAACACGGATTTAGAAAGAAAAGATCATGCGAAACTCAACTTATCACCACTATCCATGAAATAGCCAAAAACCTATCCCACGGCAAGCAAGTTGACATCATCCTACTTGACTTCGCCAAAGCTTTCGACAAGGTGCCGTACCAGAGATTACTCCTCAAGCTTGACCACTATGGAGTCAGAAACAACACTCTACAATGGATCGAGTCATTTCTAACTGGCAGAAATCAACAAGTTGTCCTGGATGGTGCGTCTTCTGATCATGCTGATGTAAAATCCGGAGTCCCACAAGGATCGGTACTAGGCCCTCTCCTGTTTCTCGCATACATCAACGACCTACCGGAAGTCGTCAAGGACTCCATCACCAAATTGTTTGCTGACGACAGCCTACTACTCAAGGTCATCAGCAACTTTCATGATAGCATGTTACTGCAAAGGGATCTAACTGCCCTTGAACTCTGGGAACACAAGTGGCAAATGAATTTCAACCCCAGCAAATGTGTGGTGATGAGAATTGCTTCCAAGCGAACCAGGAAACTAGAGACCAACTACCAGCTGCATGGACAGACACTTGAGGTCGTTGACGGCAGCAAGTACCTTGGAGTCACGATCTCAGATGACCTCAGTTGGGACTGTCACATAGGTAACACCATCAAGAAAGGCAACCGGACAGTTGGCTTCCTCCGACGCAACCTGAAAGATTGCACACCTTCAGTAAAGGCAGCAGCTTTCAGGTCCATCGCCAGGCCAACTGTGGAATATGCAGCCTCAGTCTGGGACCCAGTACATCAGTCTACCATCAAAGACATCGAACAAGTACAAAGAAGAGCGGCAAGATTTGTGGTAAACGACTACACAAGCAAGACACCAGGGAGCGTCACGAAAATACTGGAGGACCTCCAATGGGAATCCCTTGAGAGTCGCAGACGCAACAACAGGCTCCTGATGCTCTTCAAGGTTCACCACAGACTTGTAGATATCCCAGCTGACACGTACCTCAAACCCAGCGATAGCCGTACCCGTGGGGGGAACAGGTTCTACCAGGAACGACTCACAGACAAGACCTTCCTCAACACCTTCTTCCCTAGATCAGTGAAGGACTGGAACTCTCTCCCAACCAGAGTTACAGCAGCGGCTTCCCTCGAGGACTTCCAGTCTCTCCTCAGGGTCGGATCAACATAAGTGGATCTAAACCATGTACAAAGTTTTAATCCTACTGACAGTTTTTATCAATGAACTTTGCTATTTTTAAATTGATTGAACTTTTGATCGCCATCACCATGAACTAATTTGTCGCTGAACTATTTACGGTCTAGGAAGACCCCTGCTCAATACCAGGAAGAAGAAGAAGAAGAATAAATCTGATAGAGCCTGTTTATACACGACACGCAGAAAATAATGCTCAATTCTCAAATACATTGTCCGAAATTAAACAGTTTGCGTAAGTATTGAACTATTTAACTTCACAGATCTAACGAAAATTCATCTATGAACAATTCTGTAAAGTTACAACTCCGTCCGCGCCCTGAAACCAACGATTGACCCCTTCAAAGAGACCCTAGTATGCACCAAAATGATGACGTTAACAGCCGAGGAGATTTTGTGATGATGACGTTTACAACCGAGGACGAAAAATATGGATGACAATTACGGCCGAGGAAATACTTACTAAAAACTGTCCTTTTCGCAGTTTCAATGATTTTCTCACCGGTAAAGTAGGGAATATTCGCCAGTGTACATTCCAATGAACATTTCTTTTATTGTAATACTTATATACTTAGTATTTTTTGTATACGGAGTTAAACTTTTCAAACACGAACATCATGCGGTGATTGTGAAATGTAGACGCCCGATATTGTTTGATTGATGCGTATCATGCGTAACATGTGGGTATCATGTTACCGTATGAGCGCATGGGAGCATTCGGTTTAAAGCGTATATAGCTATATATAAAACTCTTCTATCAATATGACGATATTTTTTAAAACAACTTCAAATATTGAAAAACAATTATGCCTTCATATCCACTAGAACATTTTCCCCTTCATCATAAAAGTGTTAATTAGTCCAACATCCAAGTTTGATAAGATCGAGAACTGAATCGGACCAGCAATTCAATACCTTCTTTTCAATAAGTGTGACAAGAACAGTGTTAGCGCCCGACTCATTTTTCGACTATTGAAACAATGTTAGAGTCCTGGGTACCGTTTTATCAACGTACTTACGGAAATCGTAAACTTGCGTTCAAATTAAAATTCTTTTAATTCTTTATAATTCTTTGACAACTCCAAAATCAGGCATTGATAACTGTGTGTATGAGTTCATTAACTAAATCTTTATTTATTAGTATTGCAGCTCCATTTACCACATTTATCAATCATTGTAAAGGAAATGTAAAGAATTTAAATGTGATCGTAAGCAGGTCCTAGCAGGTCGAAATGCAACTATTTGCTTCAAATTGTGTATAAATTTCGCATCTTCAGCCAGCCCAAAATGGTTTTTAAGCAGTCAACTTGGCCTGCAGTCTGATATTATTGCGGACATTGGGAAGTCTGATTATTACCATCGGACAATGTAAGTGTCAAGCCGTATTTTTTTGCTATTGTGAGTTACCCTTGTATTCTGTTCAATGGTGTAATAAAACACAAAAGAAGACAAAATCCCTATTTATACATATATTTCATCACTTTTACAAGTTATGTTATATACAATGTTGATATTTCTACATCTTGGTACAGACAATGTGCAGGCCTGGTAATTAGCAATCACTCTCAAGCTGGAAAATCCTGGTTTCAAAGCCTGAAATTCCACTTTAAAATATAGACAAAACAGAAAATTTCAGGATTCAAATGTGTGAAATCAGACACAAGTCTGAAAAATACCAGGCCTGGATGTGTCATAATATTGAGAAGCACTATTTAATGTAAAACAGTAAAATATCAGAATATTCAAATAAATGAAACATAACATCCCTCAATAATTATATAACACAATAATTCTATCACAACATGTACACAATCTGCATGCAATGAACACATTTAAATACTTGCTTCAAAGACAACAATAATAAAGGGGAAAATCTCCAAGATAAAACCTGTATTTCTCGTATTTCTCAAAATTCAGAGAATTAACCAAAAGAGTAAACAGGTTCTATGGTTGTGTTCATTGTTTTTGTTCTAAATTATTGTTTTTGATATGATCTGACAAACTAACACTATCCCCTAAACACATTGAATATTCAGATAAAAGCTGAGACGTATACATCTCATGCACAGCTTTCTGTGGCAACTACCAAGAGTGATCCCCCTGATAAGATGTTTCATTTAACCAATTTCTATTATTGGATTGTCTCCCCTTCATACTCAAATTTCTCATTATTAGTAAATCATCAATGATGGACATGGAATAGGGGAATAGATTGACGTGGTCACATAGCTATGGACACAGATCTAAACATCTGGCATTATAAAAGGTGTAATTGAGTTCATAATTATACAACCATATGTTGTTCCTTACTACCGAACCATACAATTGTTGCACCATCATCATATGCCATGTGAATGGTGTGATAGCAATGTGTAGTGTTTCACACAACATAAGTATCTTATTATGCTCATAGTGATGGACAAACACGCCATGAATACATCAAGCTGCAATGTTAATGTACTATAGAAACAGGTTCATTTAATTTAAAACATTGAAGCCATATCTAAATATCTTTAATGTTATGTATATATTAGAGTTTACTCCCTTACATTTAAACAATCGCTTATATACAAAAAATATCAAGACCTAAATACTGATAAAGTAATTTAGATCTTTGAAAATATCCAATAATGATGAAAATTCATAACTATGATGAAAATGGCATGACTGATGAAGTCATCATCATACTGAGTAAGAACTGTCAATCATCAGTCACAGAGTGTCCATATTTCTGTATTACTCTCAAGACGATTACAGGTCAGGTAACTCTTCCACACTTGGTGTTCCACTGCTGTACAGAGTTACTCCCCCTGTCCAAATATTATGAATTTGTGTGAGTTTCTTCCCTTGTGCAAATATTGTCACATATTCTGTACAGAGTTACTCCCCCTGTCCTAAAATTGTCACATGACCATGATTGAACTAATCAATAATAAATAGTTTATTGTTTTATCACATGATTTTGGTACTTTCAGTCCTCCAGTAAGTTCTCGTCTAAATCAACATCCTGAAATATATCATACATTAAACATTATCACATGATTCTTAAATCAAACAAAATATAAAATTCTTATCTAATAATTCAACTTAAAATAGTTCAATAATATGTCGTAATTATTTCATTTCCACATCTTTTCTCCTTGTTTGTGGCTGTATTTGATCGTCAAGGCGGTACTAGTTACTGTTTATGTAGCATTCAAATAAAACCTTTGAATTTCATGAAGTGAAATTAATCATTTGCTATTTTTGCACTTTTTTGCTAAGGTTACACAAAATTTAATAGTTTTGCTACAGCAACGTTATATAGAAATAAACGATGTAAATAAATGTAATTATCATCTGTTGCAATGATTGGGAGATAGGAATGTCATAAAATTGAAAAATTGTCACTGTTCAGAATAACATACCAAATTCGAGTACTGATCCCAATTTCGTACAAAGGATATTTCAAGTGAAAATTACATCCGGAAACCAAGCAGTGGTTCCAGGGTACTGTTTATCAAAGCATTTACGAAAATCTTAAATTACTATCAATTTTAAATTCTTTATATTACTTTTACAACTATAAAATGTGATGAATGAAGTTGTAATACTAATCAATGTTCAGTTAATGAACTTCTACTAACAGTTATCTGTCCCTAATACAAAGTTATTAAAGAATTATACAGACTTTGAATTTGAACATATGTTTACGATTTCCGTAACTATGTTGATAAAACAGTATCCTGGAGACTCAAAGTGGGTAATAATGTCTTGTAAAAAAAGACAGGGCCTTATCCAAGGACACAATCGTACCAAGAAAATATTTCCAAGGATATACTATGATTATGACATTGTTTTTTACCCCAAACACAAAGTCACATGCTTGCTTTGGTAAATTTTCTCTTTTTACACTTGACTCTGCATGTTTACAAGCGCCGAAAGGCCTTTATTTTTAGTGATCAATTTAGTAATTTAAGGGCATCATACAATGGATGAAAGGATTTACCACACATTCAGACATTTTAGAACATACCGAGGTCTTATTTATAAGATGATGACTTGTGTAGTATATAATGAATCAAATATAGATCATTTGGTTTGTTAATGTAGGATATATTGGTGGCCTAGAAAAATAAGGTTGTAAGTGCATATAAGACCCATAAATTGATATTTGAAACTGCATCATTACTTCTTATGAATCTACTTTCATGAAATTTGGAACAGGTCATATTGACCAAACTTAAGTATTTCCATAAGTAAAGAGTAGTTTTCCGACAGGTCTGTCTCGTTTTCTAAAACTAGCATTTTTGGACTAACAACCTTTTTTCCCCTTTGGACCCAGTATGTATGCATTCATACATTTATAAAATATCATAATATTAAACTTGCTGAACAAACAAAATTATGATTCCAGGCTTAAATTTGTAACACAATAACACCAAAATCAACCTAGTCTACAGTAACATACAGATACAAAAAGTGAAATGTAAAACTCATAAATGTGGTAAACATAAGACTTCCCAAAACACTCAATTTTTGTGAAATTCAAACACAGAGACTGAAACATTACTGCAATACACCAAATCAAAGGTAACAAACAGACTTAAAAATATCCAAGAGTCATAAAATTTAAATTGATTTCAGTCAGATTATTATATTTATCAGGATTTTGTCAGACATAGCAGTCAGGTTGATCGCAGGTTTTGGGTAGTGGGAAATCTAACAATTAGTTCATATGCTGCATAAAATTAATAGTGACCAATCATACAAAAGGCAGACAATGAAATAAACAAACAAGGAACATTCAACGAAAACTTCTAAACTTGGTTAACTGGTTGTGACAAATTAATATCAAATTAAGAGGGGAAAGTAAGGACACCCTTTAAGTTACATAAATGCTTAACAGTGACACAGTTAGTTAACAAGCATATTAACTGATTGTTTACAAAATTTACATGTGGTATACATTTATTTATGACAACGAAATTAGTAACAACTATTAGTAGATATAGGGTAACTAAAATAACGGAACTAAGCTGAAGTCATGCCTGCCATCCCCTCACTACTGGTTATACCTGATTAGGGTCCCCTGATTCCTAAAATAGCATTATACAAAACTGTTAAAACTATGTACCACTTGACACACAAACATGTCTCACACATAAGGCCATATAACTCTAAATCATGATTAATCTGACTTAAATCCCTGACAATATGCTCAACTAGGCTTGTTTAGTATTATTAACAATAATTCATGTAATCTTTCAATGAAATCTGGTCAATGGGAACAAAGCCTGTAAGTACTGTTCCATTTAGGTTAGGGAGAACAAACTTTTGTGACTTTTATCATCACAGCCTATACATATACAGATATATATGTCCAGCAAAGAAGACTGCCGTCAGTAAACACTTATGCCTGGTGGAAGCCTTGTCCATAATATAATAACTAGTCAATCACCTTGAATGTTTTGTAACAAACAGACAAATGAACAGACAAATGCCAGGGCTGACTACTCAATACAGGTTAGAATGTAAATGCAATTTAGGAAGAACAGGAGCATGAAAAAAAAGAGTAATACTGACAAGAAAGCACTAAAAGATTTATTGAAAAATCACTTAATTTTGTGGGCATTAAATTTCGTAGATTTTGGTTAAATGCAGTTTCTTGGGCTCCGAAATTTAAAATTTGTGGGTAACAAAACTTGGTAGATGAAACCCTATTTCACTCTTTAAAAGGTTGATTAATAATAGGATTTGATTTCATGATCTAATTTAACCTTAAAAATCAAAGTAAATTTAATTACCACAAAAATTAATGACGTTACAGTAATACAGGCTTACAAGTTGTTGTCGGTTTTTAATTAATACTTACGGATGCATCATTTACGTCCAAATTTTCTAAATCTAATTCTAACTCCTTTTCAAGATCTTCCATCTCTTTGGCCCCTAATTTTGGCTGTTCTGGTTCAGGTTCTGACTCCTTTGCTGGGACCTGAAGAATATAATACATTCAAACTGAAAACTGACGTTAGAAATGTTGTGAAAAAGTACAAACCAATAAAACCATGTCCAAACATGTAACATGTAGTGGTAGGATAAGCCAATACAAAACCTACTGAAACAAAACATAAGGATACAAAGCTTGTACATGATATCATGATATGTCACCCAAATACTTGGTGGGAGGCAAAAAATGAATATCCTATTTTCAGTATTTACTGTATACTGTGTAAAGGAACTTTTAGAGGGTAGCGAAACTTTAGCACAATATTGAGATACAATGTAACATGATACATAACTATAGATATGACTATAATAGTAATATGAAATAGGCTTTAATGACATATTCTAAACAAGAATATTTCTTATAAAGTCTTCTATTCACAAGCGTGAACAAGCTAGCACATGTGCAACGTAAAAAAGGCAGTGATTTGCATGAAACAAGATATTTAAACAAGCCTAAAAAAATACCAACTAACACCATACATGCACAACTTCACATAGTAACTTGGTCTCCAGAAAAAGCAGTGAAACTTGCACATTATGATAAAACATGCTGCTAAGCTCCTTGGGGGAGAAGGGGTTTAAAAACAGAACAATCATAGCAGGTTAAATCTTGCCTTTGTGTGTTGGTTGTTACTTTTAATAGATCACAAACAAATTTGAACTAGCATTATTTTCTATGGGTGAACCCCTTTTTGCCGGGCAAAAGATTAATCAGGAAATACATGCTGCACAAAAGACTGTTAGTTTTTAACCTGAAACAACCAGGGGATGGGAACCATACCTAATGGTCAGTTAACCATAAGTACCTCATCAAGGGAACCAGCTTTCAAGTCATATGACTCACCAATCAGGGGATGGGAACAAGTCCTATGACTCACCAATCAGGGGATGGGAACAAGTCATATGACTCACCAATCAGGGGACGGGAACAAGTCATATGACTCACCAATCAGGGGACGGGAACAAGTCATATGACTCACCAATCAGGGGACGGGAACAAGTCATATGACTCACCAATGAGGGAACGGGTACCAAACCTAACGGTCAGTTAACCATAAATACCTCAGCTAGGGAACCAGCCATCAAGTCACATGATTTACTGATATTGTTACTAGCACCCACATGTTCATCACCAGTAGATTCTAGTGAGGAACCAACATCGTTATCATCACTATATGTATCATCACCCCACCCATCCTCGGATCCTGTATCTTCATTAGCAAAATTGTTTATAGAAGATGTAGTAACAATATCAGTGTGAGTGTTGTTGACAGTATCCATGGTTACAGGTTGTCCATGATCAGAGAGGTCAGATTCACTGTCCCAATCCTTGTCCATGTGTGGCTGTATTACAGTAAATGATCACATATATAGTACACCTCTCATATCATGTGCCAGATATGTTGATTTTCCTACACATTTTAACCTTTAATCTTAACATTAACAGTAACTAATATCCAATATAGCCTGCTTGGCATCATCAAACCACAGGTGCTTAGCATGTGAATAGTTGATATCCAGAACTCTGTGCGAGGTGGTTTTCCCCTTATTCACATGTAGGTACAAAAAAATCTGCCCAAGTCAGACTGGTTTTGTATTCATATGCAAACACAACTGACAACCACTCTATTGTCCAGATATGAATATTCAAGACTCAAAAGGATTATAACAGTAAAACTTTATTTGTACCTACAGATTAGTGGAGATCCGGAGTAGGTATATTGCCCCCACTATTCAACAAAATGCCAAGCACTAGTGATGTATCAACCCAGCCTAAGTTATACAGTATTAGTGGATGTTAATTTAACAGGTGAAATAAAATAAAAGTATAAAAACTTAAAGATATGTAAACAAAATATTAAGCATTATAATTAATATCTATCTAATCTATACATGCTGTAAGTAAAGTGAGGTTACTAATGTATCAAACACAATACTAGTAGGTGATATATAAACTACAGTGCAACCTCTCTAAAATGACAACTGTCGGAAAAGCTTGTTTGTTTTACAAAGCTTGTTGTTATCTATGATAAATGTTGTTTTTCTATTGAGAGTCTCTCTTCAGAGGTTGCACTGTATTTACTAAATTAGCAATGCTCAGTTCAATGTATACAATCTTAGACTCTGAAGTTCTCCTCGATGTATACAGGCAAGTCTACAATCAGCCCTCTCCCGTCAACATGAATAAAGGAACTACAGGTATACCTTGATATGTAAACCAAAGAAAGGTTGATCAGTTAACTTATGTTAATGCCCCCCCCCCTTTCTCAAAAACAGGTGGGTCTTTTGTCTGTACCCTGCTGGATACAGACATGATGTTTACAAATATACTCCAAGAAAGTGATGGTAAACTGACCTGTGCACAAGGAGACTGTTTGATTATACTAAGAACTGAGCAATCTCATATAATATATATTAATGTGGGAGGATCTAAATAAACTATACCGAGTACATCTAGAAACGCAACACTGGGGTTACTGTCAACACTTTTTCAAATGTTTTATGATTGACAACCAGACTGTATCTAATTGATTGGGTTTTATTCCATGAACAATGGAACTGCAACATTGTATTCATAAAGTGCTATCGATGCGAATGAACAGTGCTTGTATGTATAGTGCGGCTAGAAAGTAACGAAACACAAATAGGTGCAATTCTAGTTTTTCAGAATCGTTGTTCTAAGTGGAAAGTTAAAATATTGATTATTTATTGATTGTTTACATATCCATGACGTCTGACAAGTTGTTTCGAAGTGTATGAACCAGTTTTTAACTTTGCCTAGAGATTGTACATGTTGAGTTACTGGTTCTGTCGGAGAGTTTATTTACATTTATCACCTGCGCATGGGTGGTTGAAAATGGTGCCAAAGTGCTAGTACAGTGTCTCCCGATGAGACATTGTAGGTTCATGACAATTCACATGAAATGAAACCTCCCAATTTGACGTCCCGTCATAGCCACCCCGAACAGTCTGATTTCGCCCGTATTCGGACTATCCTGGCATTTTTATTCAGGAGCCTAGAAATTTTATTTTGTGATTTTCTTTCCATTGGCAAACATAACAAAGGATTCGAAGCAATTTACACACAAGTTCATCATGCGTAAATGGTGCACGTGGAATTCGTGTGTTTTGTGATTTACTCGATGCACCGGAGTTACGTAACCAGATCGATAAAATTTGGCGACAATACAATATTATAACACAAAATAAAAAAATGTGTGAACAATGGAAGTAAGAAAAAACCAATGATGAAAACGTTGCGTTTCTAGATATACTGAGCATATTTAAGATGAAAACAAAATAACTACCAGGATTAAATAACTTCTCTAAAACTACAAATTGTGATATTAAAAAGCCAAGCGATCAGAAAGAGATGGGTGTATCCCAGAATTCCCAAGCAAACTATTGTACCTCTTCTTGTACTTCCTGTTGGACTGGTTGTGCAGGTTGTACGGGTTGGACTGGTTCACTGGATATTGCTTCCTTACTATCAGTATCTGCTACAGGATCACTATCCCAGTCTATATCTGCCTCCTAGGGTTCATGATTATATAGAGGGTTCAGTATTCAACAGTAACATGGATGGTTTTGAGTTCAAAGGTTAAAAGTGGGATAATGCTTTGGACAAGTGTAAATATGAAAACCAACACAACATTTCAGCAGAAAACAAGTTCTGAACCATGACGGCACTTTCAGCAATAAACGTATATTGTGTATGTATACCCAAAAGTAATGGCTCAGACGTCATGTATATGTCATAACTTTTTAGGCCATACATCTTCTTCTTCTTCTTCCCGTTACAGTATAGGGCCCACTTTGGAGCATCGACGTACATCATGTAGATTCAGATCCAATTCTATCTATAGCAAACTTCAATATGCATGATGTATAATGATGTGAATGATTCAAACATACAGTCAAAGGAATATTGAAACACTAACAACAACATCCAAATGAAGTAAACAGTCTTCCTAACATCCCTCACAATAGCAATGATCAATGACTTAATATGGAGCACACTTGGTGCCTTCACAATATCGCAATGCTGTTACTGTAAAATCATTTAATTTCGATGGGACAAAACTTTGTGGTTTTGGTAAAAAAGACCATTTCAATGGGTCGTTAATTAGTGGATTTTGCATTCCAGGTAATTAATACAAGGGTCAAAATTATTATTTGATGGGAGGTAATTTCATGGTAGAAGGTGAACCTCGAAATTTAATCCCAACGAAATTAATGATTTTACAGTATTCAAACAATACTATTATAAGATGCTCACCTGAGATTTGGTCTGAGACTCCGGTGCTTCTGTGAAGTCTTCATCATCCTCTCCGTCAGGTCTGGCTGGTTGATAACTAAATGCTCCTTTCTCTTCAGCTGCTGCCATCTCTTCTAATGGTACACGTTCAGCATTCGACTGTAACAAACAATACTGGTTTTTAAAGCATGATATTGTAAAATATTTTAAATTTAAATTAAATTATAGCAATAATAAATTTCAAGGGCTCAGTCCAAAGCTTTGGTATTCCCCTCTATCAATGTATTATGTTTGTAAAACATGTATTAGGTACAACCCCATGGCAGCTCAAGAGTCAGAAATGGTAAAGCTAACAGTGACCTTGACCTTTGACATGATGACATGTGTCATCTACTGTTGCTAGGCAAGTTTGAAGATCCTTTGACAAAGTGTTTTTTGTGTAATTACCAAGAAACCATCCGGTCTACAGACTGGCAGTCCAACCAATAAACAAACTGACCAAAATGTGCAATGCCGTATACCCCCTCATCAAGTTGATTTGTTGTAAAGTATTGTTCTACGAGACTTGTGTTTGTATTACACTCCATGCATAGCCATAATACTTCCCACTTATGAAATTATACAATTGAAGACAATACAGACAATAAAATAAATCAACAGTTAAATTAATCACATGTTTTTGCCTAATTATGTAATACAGTTGAGCCTGTATGTAAAGACAACTTTAATAACTGAGGGGAGCGGTAAGGCACGAGCCTCAGGTTCGAGAAGCCCGGGTTCAACCCCCGTCTGGACCACTGGTTAATTTCTCTGAGCAAGAACAATCAGTATAGACAGTTTTTGTAATATTTGTCTTTGTGTACATTTGGTCTTTAATCTTGATTAGACTGTTTGTCTCTATTATATACAATATATGAAACACTTACAGGGACTTGGCTGTAAGCTTTAGCAGGATACCGTCTCGCTCTTTGTGGTTTCAGGAACTGTTCACACTTCATAGTCGTGTTAAATCCAGGGAATAAATTCTCATACTCTGCTGGGTCAGCTAATGAGTTTGCTGCTTTTTTGTTAGGTAAAGCTTCACGCCATAATTGAACAACCCTGAAAACAAACAAAAATACTGTAAGAAACACTTAGTTTCATGAGCATTCAAATTTGTGGATTTTCATAAAATAGAAAGTTTATCCTGTTTATCATTCAGGGATTAGAAAACATGGTTTGGGAAAATAATGTATGTTAATGTAATTGACAAAAAGTGTTTTACTTTGGAATAAATGGTAAGAAAATGACCTGACACCAGGGTAAAGAATACCCCGCCTAACTATTAAAGAGAGATGTATTGAAGCACTTTGATGTGTTTATATTCACGTACCTGGAAACTTGACTAGGTAGGTATGTTCTGGCAAAGAATGCGGCTTCAGGTAATCTTCCTGTACTAACCAAAACCTCCAAAGCATTTTCTAACCTGAAACAATAAAATACACATGATGATGAATACCAATTTTTTTAAAATCTTGCCAAAGTTAAATTGCTGAACATAGCCTTAATTTGCCAGTATGCTTTCTGCTGAAATATGGTAGCGTATATATCCGGGTTCAAGAAAGAAATTAAACGCAAACGCACTAACCACTTAGCAAATGAGGCAGAATGTGTCTGGTATATCTGTGAATTTTTATTTTTTATTTTCTTGAGTCTGCCTTAAAATGAATCATATAATGGTCATCCTATGAAACTATTAAACAATATATACACAGTGCATCTGAAAAGTGCCATTCTTAACAAATTTTGTATCTAATTAAAATTCTTTTCTTTTCTTATTATCACTTGTTTGTCTCAAAGAAGTATATGCATGATTTGGTGTTTGTTTAGTCCAAGACTTTCACTCAGGTATAGTATGTAATAGTCTAGACTTAATGATTTACTTAAATAGTTACAAGACACAGTGTGATAGTAATGAAAGAAATGCTCAACATACCTTCCAAGAACGAAGTATGACAGGAAAGCAACATTGTTTTGACCGGATTTTTCTGCAGATTCGCCAAGTTTGGTCAACATATCAGAGTTTCCAGCAGAGCTTGCTAACAGCAATAAACCGCCAAAATCTTGTGCCTGATGTAGACATTCTAACGCCAGACCAAACTCACACTTTTGTATTGCTAACTCGGCTAATTGCTTCCATTTTTGCTCACCCTGAAATCATTACAATAAACACTCAATTTGACAGTAACAACAACTAACTAGGAATTTGCATATGACCAAACAGTATGCTTGTTTTTAGTGTGTTTAGCACTGTTTATGATAAAAGTCTATAAACACAGCCCATCAAAATAATGTATCAAGTTAATTTCCACCCTTTACACACCTGCCTGTTACAACAGTTTGCTTAACAGTGAAGCAAAAACAATTGTAAAGAAAGATAATACAATACTTATTGGCTTGTAAAATCAAATATGGGATTGTAACCTAGAAGCGAAATAAGCAAATTCATTGTCCAGCTTGAAAGACAACTGCTGTCATCAACAGAGCCGAACTTAAAATATTCTTGGTTTCTCCATCCCGATCCTAGCAGATTTAGAATGGGTAGGTAGGTAGGGTAAATATTTATCTTTTAATCGTTTCAGTATGATAGTTAATGGTCTAGACATACAAATAATGAAATTTACAATTAACTCTAAGGTGAAAACCAACTAAAATTTAATGGTTCATGTAAGAAAGAAGCCAGCAAACAAAAAATATAATTTTCACTTCCAATTTTTAAAAAAAAAATTATTATTTCAATATGGGCAATAAAATATTTTGGGTAAGACCCTTTTTAATCAGGTAGGTAGGGGATGGGGAAACAAACAATATTTTATTTTAGGCTCAGACGGCATTATTCTTCTTGTTTAGATCACATGGTTAAATCTTGATTAAAATATCACTCATATTTTTCTTTCAACTGTTATAGTAAGTAAGTAAAACCTTTACTAAACCAGGCTACACAACCAAAAACCTTCCATGTGGGCCTCAAGTGAGCACAAACTGTGTAGTGATGTATTTTTTTGACAAAACAAATAAAATAGTATGATTATCATTTATCAAATATACAAGCATATAAGAATGGAAAGTTGAATATAGTCTGGCCAATTATAAAAATAACCCGGCATTGGATTGAATAGTAAATCTTTTATGATATTCTGTTAGGGAATATGTTGTTATTGACAAATTTGAATGATATAACTTGACCAGATTTAGTAGGCACTCCGGACATATTCTGTGCATATTTCGGACTAAGTCGGTGCAAAAATAAACAAATATTTCCGATAAGTACTGACTACGCTTACGGAAAATAATACACGCTTCCTATGTTTAATGAGTGCCTACTAAATCTGGTCAAGCTATAATATAATACAATACCTGAAGATCTTTAGCTATCTGATAGGCAATCTTCAAATCACCTAATTGCACTGAAAGTTCAAACTTATGTTCCGGGTCACACGTCACTGCCAACGCTTGAGATTTAAATCCCTGTAATAGTAATAATGTCATATCAAATCATGGACATTATTCCGAGCATTTGCCGAGAATAGCCTTTATTTGCTTTATTTCTACTGAAACATGGGGGGCATATACATGTACCTCCACCCGGATTTGTACCCGGGTCGCCAGATTAGATGGCAAGTGCACTAACCACGGAGCTACGGAGGCACATACTTATTCCAGGAATGAGCAAACGCCAGTAAGTAAGTAAATAAGTATTCCAGGATTAAAACAACTAAACAATCTCAGAGGTAGTTTCATGCAATTTGCAAATATATCGTCAAAATCTCCATGAAGAATTGTTGACACAGCCAACTCTTTTAGATTTGGCACAAAAATGTAATTATAATATGTCTCCAACAAAGGGCCATAACACTTGCAATAATTATCTGACCTAAGATTCCTGGTTATATGCATATACCAGAGCTACAGATAAGCTGCGTATTGGGGTAATTACCCAATTAATTTTCTTAAAAACTCAATAGACTTTGAGAGGAGGGAGTAAGAAAAAGCAATGAAAATTTGAAATACCTGAAACAGAAAAGGATGATATAGTGAAAAAACAGTACAATAAATATCATTTACCCTTTGGCTTTGATTAAATACCCGATTAAAAGTTGTCAAAACCCAATCAAAATTGAAACTAGATGGTAAAATACCCATTGGACTAAAACCTTATCTGTAGCTCTGCATATACCTAGGCTAAGTACCAAGTATTCATGTGAAGTTCTATTGAAATGTGACCAATGGTTAACAAGTCTGGACAAACTTTGTGAACCCCAGTTTGACCTTTAAGGTTATGACTGATGGGTCTTTCCCTAAATAGGTACAAGTACAAGTATTTTAGCTAAAAAATCAAAATGACTATAACAAATGGGGCACTTGTAAAACCCAGCCTAAAGTTATAAGCAAATTGATAAAACTGTACAAAATTAAACTTGAGTTTACCTGTTTTTCTAAGAAATGTGCAACTCTTGTTCTATGTTCCCGCGGTACAGTAGGTAGTACTTTATCAGCTGTTTCAAAGTCTTGTCTCATCACGGCTGTCTGATACTCGAGTACGGAGAGTAGTAGTGAGTAACTGATCACATTGAGTTCTTTATCGCCTAGATATAATCTGTTATCCTTTGGTATATAACCCAGAATATACATCACTCTGAAATATAAAATTCAAAACTCTCATAACTCACTAGTAAGCAATTACTACTCAGCCAGTAAAATTAGCACTGGTCCCATTGTCTGGGACAAGTAAATGTTGATTCGAGCAAGAAACTTTTGCAGTCAGGCAAGTATCATTTTCAGTAATTATGCATCGAGTCTAAAGGAAAAGTATTCAATTTAGCTGATTCTGGAAAGGAGTTTCAAATCCTAACTAGATAGAAATTTGAATACCATGGCTTGATCTTTAAAATTCTCCATCTACCTTACTCTCAGCTCTAATCGGCTTGCTGATCTGATTCGAAACACTACTTGAATTAAGTATCGCTAAATAAAAGTTTAATATTCTCAAGAGATGTACTAAGCTCTATAAATCAAAATTTTTCCAGAGATATAGCTCCATATAAAGTTGGACATACAGGGGTATCGCAAGTTTCTAACCATATCACTGGTGGCTAGGCACAATCATGCAGAACAACATTCAAAATTCAGGACATCAGGCACAATAACTTACCTATCTAAATGTGCTATTGTGACAATTTCTCCACCCACATAGTAGTTGAGTCTGTTGACGAGGTTAGTATAGATGAAACAATCACCGACCCAGACACCAGTCTTAACCACATCCTCTATCTCCCCAACAACCTGTGGTCAATAAAAACATATTAATACTTATTGTAATACACAAATATCATGAGCCAGTCTCCAGGAAAACCTATTTTCATAATTTTGACAAAAATATTCTGCTTTTTTTTCCATTAGAATCACTGAACCTTGGTTGACACTAAATACTTAAGTCACCGGTCCAACAGTAAGGTAGCGTATATTTTGTAAAGGAGAGAGCTGCTGGTCCTTTAACACATTTGTTGGTCCTTCTTGAATTATAATGGTCTCGGACCAGCGGACCAGTGTTAGTATCCTGTTCTGCTGAAAAATCACAATTAAACATATAATGATCATGAAGCTAAATAGTAAAGATATGAGTACAGATAAAGTGGTTACAATTATACACTTACATCAAAAGCTTCCTCAATACCATCTTCCGTGATGAGATCCTTGTTTTCTGCAGCTAGGTCTACAGCTTCTTGTTTATATTTGAGTATAAAGAATGACTCTTCAGTAGACAGACACATCAATTCACCATTCTCACTCCAGTAAATCTACAGCAAACATATCAAAACATTAACTAGTACAAAGGACATCCAGGGTTTCCTCTGGGTAATTTTTAGCTTGCGCCAACAAATTCGCCAATCAGAAAAAGTTGGAGCCAGTGGCTCCAAATTTGGAGCCAGTTGTCTGCTTGATGAGACACACCTTTCTGGTTATGCATACAAAGTACTGGTTAGTTTCCAGGCAGACATAACAGAGGATGGTTAGTTATAAGCATGTTGTGACCTTGCTCCCTAATTTATTTCAAAGTAATAAGGAAAAAAATAGTGTCGAATGATGAGTCGGAAAAAATAGTCAAATGCGTGGAGGAAAAGAATAGTTTGTCCAAATGTAAACACCCATTATTTTTAATTTAAAGATTTCTCACTTACATAAACAATGTTTAATATTAGATGCTTTAATAATTTACAGGGAAAAAAGAATGGTTGAAAGAACAAAAAAATTGTATCCGAATTTTATGCTATCCGGATACCACTCAAGTTACAAAGAAAATAAATTTGTTTTGGACAATTTATGGTGTTCTTTTAGCCATGAAATTACTTCTACTGAGTTTAAACATCAATTACCAAATAAATTAAGTAAATTAATAGTGATTAAACCTAGTTTATCTTCTTCCGTAGAAATATGAATCCACAAATTCGAATCCACGGACTATTACCAAATCTCGTCTGCTAATTTGTTTACTAAAACTACGACAATCAAGATGTTTTTCACACGTGTTTCATAATTAGCTTGGATTTAATTGGATTAAAGGATTACCAACTGTGTTTGAAGCTTGGAGCAATTATTGATTTTATCACCGCTGCCGATGGTCACGTGGTGTGTAAGTGTTACACAGACTGACTGTTAATTGAAATTGATGACACCTTGATTATGCATAATTGAATTAACAAGTATGGGGCAGTATGCCAATTATCTTATCAACTGGCCCCAGGAAATGACACCAGTTAGATCTACTCAACATTGTCAATCCCAAAGTGTAAAATTATACGCCCGTGAGAAAAAATATGAAATTTACGATTTTTGTAAAAATCGCCAACTGATTATTTTTTTAGAGCCAAATTTTATTTTCTTGCGCAATTGGCGCCATTGGCGACCAACAGCGGGAACCCTGGACATCACAGAACATATACCAGTGATTTATTTTGGAGCAAGTCCCGAGTCCCTGACTCACAAAATTGGCTGGGTACTGATAAAATTTGGAAATACTTTATTTTTACACAGTTGATTTTCTAAGTTCAATGGAAAAGGACTCATAGTTTTCAAAACCAAAATGAAACACAGATATACACAATTTATTGTAACATTTTTACAAAGGGCCGGCCAACTAATCAGGCTTCTCAAAACATAATCAATAAAACCAGATTTTGACAGACATCACGACAATAGCTGATAAATTTTCTAACTGAAATCTTTGGTCTATTAATCTTTTACATGGCAATGTAAAAAGACTCCTCATACTATACTTCAATGTAGGTATCATTCACAACAACCTTACTTTGAGATAATGGAGATTGTATGCTTCTTCAAAGCTATGGCTTTGAATCGTCTGTGTTATACAGTAATAAGTACACCAAGTTATTTTCATTTGGACAGCTTTTCAGCATAAGTCAATGATACAATCTGAATGGTTGATACATTTTCTTTATTAGTTATCTGGGCTCTGGTATGACAGAACTATTTTCTTTTCTCTGTAACATTGTAGTCACAGCTTATCATTAAAGAAGGACATACTATGTACAGTCTTGCAGGCAACCCTCAAGGGTTGTTGATATCATGTTGAAGTTCAATAGGTGATCTCATGCATTTCAAATGTTGATAAAATAACACTTACATTTTTAGGTGTGATTTCAATCCTTCGTACAAGTTCTGTAGTTTCCCAATCATAGAATGCCAGCCCGCTGACAGATCGAACACCCAGCATGTTACCACCATATATACCTGCAAGTGATATATTCCTGTCAAGCTTTATGTTAAATCCCAACTCATATATATGTCTACCATATTTCAGCAAAAAGCTGACTGGCAAATAAAGGCTATTCTCGACTTTGCAACAATAGCACTACAAAGAATACACAGTCACATCATTTCCTGACACCATACCAACAAGAAGTCCTAGAACTCTATATGGAACACAAAGCAAAAGACTTATACCAGGGCCGTTTTTGATGACTTAAGTATGTAGCGACTTTGGATTGAACACACAACATCTTCGGAGGTGGACAAATTTGTCACCATGCATAAATTGTAACTCATCTTCAATAAAACTGTTTCAAGGCCCACTATATGAAGATGTAGCAAGAATTTTTAACAATTTTGTTAATTCCAGGCTTGCGATTGAATCCTGGACCTCTTGCACTTGAAGCGGGTGCTCGATCACTAGACTATGGAAACGGAAAATTAGTACCTGTAACAAAATGACGGATGGCATTCTTATAACAGACAATATAAATATCAATACTGAATCAAACTCTATCATGAATCCAAATCTATCAGACTAGTCAGCAAACCCAGGTACATACCTTCACATCCAAAGTCAGGCTTGAAAGATTTCTGTTCTTTGAAGTTTTTGAATATTTTCACCATACTGCTACCCTCTCTGATAGCATACACAGATGAATCATTACTCCATACAAACTCCTGGGCTGATCCAAAACTTTTATTTCTCAATGCCATAGCTGTATAAATGATGTATTCACCGTCCCCACATACACACACAAACCTAGAACAAGGAAATAGCAGGCTCTTAAATTCTTTACACAATGTAAAACAAGGCAGTCCAACTGTCAGTGATCTTAAACTTTGACCTTCTGACTTCAAAATCCATACTGGTCATTGGTCAAGTCAACCTGTCAAGTTTGAAAAACCTAGCGCAATGGTTTTTGAAATATTGAATGGAAACCATTTGGTCTACCAATTGAATAACCAACAGACCCAACATGTGAAAATCAATATACTTCTTATCAAATATGGGGGAGGGGGGGGTGTAAGTTTAAATGTATTCATTTTTATATAGGATTGCAACCAATTTTAGAAGTTCCTTGTTGGTTTGAAGCAATGACCATAAAGACATATTTTTACTATTTCTGTCTCCAACCATAGACACCATATATTTTTATCTGAATAAAACACCACTTGAACTTTTCAGAGCAAAGGAGCATAAATTTAACATTTGAAAATATGAAGTCTGAGTAAAAGTATTTAAACTGTCGGGGAATAAAAGCCCCAGAATTCTGTACCTTCCATTAGGGTTATGTGCTATACTCTGGGGGTAGATTTCACAAGCTCCCATATCTTTTACAGCCAGGGATAATCTTTCCCCATCCTTAATCTCCTGATCACCGATAGCTTTAATGTTGGCCTGTTGAACCTCTGAGTGTTTCGCCCAAATGATTTTTCCACTGGAATCCATCGACATTGCAGGCTCCTCACGACCCAACTGAAAGTATAATGCCGAAGGTATATATTTAATGTAACTTGTTCAAGTTTCTACATTTCGCTGGCTTAGAATGAGAAAGTCGTAACTACAAAATCAATTTTTTTGAGAAAACAAGAAAAACTGTCTAACAATCACTCTTTAGTTATGGTAAAACAAGCTTTTTCAACTTCAGTTCGGTCAACATGACAAGTTCCGATTTTCATGAAAATATGCTCATAAGAAGCGCCTTATGATGCAGATTGCAAATATGCATTTAATTTAGTCTTATAAGGTCGTAAGTGGCAATAACGATCTTCTCATTCTAAGCCAGCGATTTATTTGGCCAGCTTGTGGGAACACCTTCATTATCAAAGCTGTTGACACCGACGGACCTCAATCAAAATTATAAAGAGTCAGTCATTAACCTATTGTAACCATCACATCAAGCAGATACTAAATTTATGGATCAAATTCTCAAGCATTCTGGAATAACTGCCATTAACAATAATTACAATCAATTGTCCACAAAACAGTATTGGCCCCAATAATATTCTTTGCAGACAAAAATGCAAACACGAGCAAACAAGCTGATTATTTAAATCTTTCAGTCTTTTTCTCAAATGAGCCTGGCATGAAATATACTGTTCAATGCTTAATTTTTGTGGGGGATTAAATTTTTTGATTTCATGGTTCATTTTCTACCACGAAATTTAATCCCATCAAATAATAATTTTTAACCTTGTATTTATCACCTGAAATGCAAAGTCCACAAATTAACGTCCCATTCAAATGGTCTTTTTTACCAAAACCACAAAATTTCGTCCCATCGAAAGTAAATGATTTTACAGTTTATGGAAGAAATTTCCAGATAATATGTTCATAACAAAATATAAAAGATAAAACAATTAATATTCTACCTTAATGATAATGCTTCCTTCATCATATCCAAGTGCTACATTATTGGATCCACGTTGACAGGCTATAGTCCAAACTCTCTCCAGACCATAGTTTAATGTTGATTCCAGTCTGTATGTATTAGCATGCCATATTCTCACAGTACCTATAAAACAAAAATATTGATCAACATTTGAGTTAGAAAGAATTCTTTTTTTTCCCTTTCAAAGCAGGGGTCGTTTACATGCCCTTTCCACTCAGGAAAATTCTTTTAAATCATGCAGTTTTCCCCTAAAATCCATTTACATAAAGATTTTCCTTTCCTTTTGTAAAAAATTATTTGTTAATTTTTCCCAAATTGAAAGAAAAGGCCCCTTCCCCAACCGTTGAAAAATGCCATGAAGTAAACAGTCCTTACTTTTCATGCTGCCCCCTTTTACATTTTTCTTCACAAGCTTGTGAAGAATATATCAATTTCTGCAACAAAGTCAATAAGTCACGAAGCTGTATCAGTGCCCATAAGAACACAGGTGGCAGTATCAGTGTTTGGTCCGCAAACGATTAAATAAAATAATTTTAAAAAATATAAAAATGTCCGTACTGAACTAATATACTAACATTATCAAGGTATAAAGCGTACTATATGTCTATATGCCAAAGATTGTGGAACATTTCATCTCGTTGTTTCAACATAAAATACGGGCGCTGAAGAAAAATTGCTATACAAGTCATTCAAATAAACTATAAGATATTAATTCTTACCGAAAATCTCGTTCAATTGTATCTTATAACTGCGAAACAGCAAAACAGTGTTACTTTCGTATATATTTAACTTCGCTCAATGTCATTTTATTTATGCACTGGTTACCCGCTGCGCTCACAGTATCGTAATAATTGTTGGGAACCAAGCCTATTGTAAGATGCAATGTTCCACAATCTTTGGACATATACATATACTACGCTTTATACCTTCATAGTGTACAGGGAGTTAGATAGACAATCGATATATATACGGTCCATGTAGTGTATAAGCTCAGTGAGGATTTGTTCTTTTTCTTTTCCAAACACTGATACTGCCACCTGTGCATAAGAACACCTCCTTATGCCTAAATGAGGTTTCAAATATTTTTAATTGTTAAAATTCAGATTATCACAATTTTTTTCATCAAATAACTTAACTTTTATTTTCTGCAGAAAAGATAAGTCTTCCTAATGGAGTAAATCCGGATTTCCCGATTATCACACATGGCAGGATTCCTGTATATGTAAGAGAGATATGTTAGTGTATACTCACTGTCTTCAGATCCTGTCATTATGATAGGTAGCTCTGGATGGAAAGAGACCGCTGATATATTCTGTGCATGACCTTCCAATGTCTGCACACAAGTCTTGTTCTGGTATAAATGTAACATGTAAAATATTATACAGAGGATAGTTGTTTTCTGTTTATTATTTGCTTCATTGTCTTGCAAAATGGTACAGTAAGTGGCTAAATTGCAAAAATCACATTGAAATTAGAATGTCACGATGTGATAATTATGACGTCATAATGATGCAACGCATATTTTGAAGCTAGCGCTGTTGACCTTTTGAACCAGCTCCAAATCAGTGAAAATAACAAAATGATAATTTCACTGTTATTTTCACTGAAAATCACAGTAATCAATTGTAAATAGAAAATAAAAGTTATATTTAACAATATTTATATAATAATTGATAATTGAGCAGTTTGTAAAAAACTATGTTTGTAAACCAAATGTATGACAAACTTAAAGAAATGTTTGAACTTATTTAAGTTACAAGTAAAGAAAACCAATTCTATGGGACCGGAAAGCGATAATCTAATGGAGAATTACTCATACACTTAATTGTTCTTGTTTCATGTAAGTTAATAATCAAATTTGTATGTACTGTAAAATCATTTAATTTTGACGTGACAAAAGTTTGTGGATTTAATAAAAAGACTTTTCAATGGGTAGTAATTTGAGGATTTTGCATTTCATGTAATAAGTACAAAGGGTCAAACAAATTTTTTATGGAATTTGATTTCATGGTTTAAGGTGAACCACAAAATCCACAAAATTTAATCCCCCACAAAAAATAATGATTTTACAGTATATAATATACGAAATGTACCTGATAATCCCATATTTTGACGAGTCTATCATCAGCGCCGGAGATAAGGTATGGTTTATCTCCCCCGGTATAGTAATCAACACAGTTAACTCCCTTCTCATGACCTTCGAGTGTAAAGTTAGGATTGGCTGATCCGAGCTGCCACACCTGTACATAGTCATCAGATATTCATATCAATACGAGGAAAAACAACATTAAATTATAATCATCATCATAAGACTATACAGTAAACATTTAGTCCAACCTCCATCACAAATGACCCAGACTACTTTGGAAATGTATTAACATAAGTCCTATATAAGACTTGTTTACAAATCAAATTTCTACCCAAAAGTACCATAAAACTACCTGTTACTAATTATTGTATATGAACCTCTTATCTTGAAAAATCTGTCTATGTAACACATAAAAATGCATAATTATGGAAATAAATATTGTTTAAACTAAATGACCCGGACATTGTCTGTGAATCAAATGTATAGGCATTGTAAAAACGCTGGCTAAGGAGTTTTGAAAATTTGTCTTGAACCAAATCCAATTTCCACTATAAAAAATAAAGTCATTATTATTATTATTATATTAGTAGTAGCAGTGCATAATCCCAAAGACATAAAATTACTACTACAGCATGAACAGATGATGTCCGCGGTGTCTTTGACCTGATAAGACAAAAGTATTGCAAGGTGATTGGAATGGAATTGTGACCCAGGTATAAGCATAGTTATTTATGTATGTGGCCACACTTTTTTGTCTAACAAGAGGCCTTTGACATGACATTATTTCCATACTTAACTCAGTTTTCATAAAACGAAATTCTACAATAACTTCATGAGATATTTCATCTAATAACTTTTAAATAAATTTTGTTCAGAAACAATTGCTGTTGCAGGAACCTGAATTCCAGATTAATCCAGAGAATTGACACACCAGCAGAAACCAGTAACTGGTCAATGGATAGACAGAGACATACCTTAACAGTACGATCAAGTGAAGCACTGGCGAATGTGTTGTTATCTTTAGGGTTGATGACAATCTGCATCACATAGTGGGTGTGTCCCTCAAACACTTGTGTACATGTCCATTTCTTATCCCAGTCCCATAGTTTGATCAACATGTCATCTGAAAAACATGTCACATAAACATGAACAACATAAGTACATACACAGAACTACAGATAAGCTGCATATTGGAGTAATTACCCAATTAATTTTCTAAAAACCCAACAGATTTTGAGAGGAGCGAGTAGGAAAAAGCAATTACAATCTGAAATACCCAAATAGAAAAGGATGATATAGTGAAAACCAGTACATAAAATATCATTTACCCTATGAGTTTTATTAAATACCTAAATAAAATTTGTCAAAACCCAATCAAAATTGAAACTGGGGGGTAAAATACCCAATGGACTAAAACCTTATCTGTAGCTCTGCATACATGTATCTCGTCAAATTCACTACATAAAACTATAAGGATATCATTTATTCATAATTCTTCACACTTGTGCCAAAAAGCTGCACATATAATTTTTACTAATCCAGCTCATGAATCAGAAATTGGTGATGTGGTGGTTGAGTGGTTAACTTAAACTTACTCCAAGCGAGTATTATAGCGAGCAGGAATTTTTTTCAGTTTTCGGTATCTTCTTCATAAAAAATGACACTTATCGAAATCTTTAATAAAGAATTCCCAAAACTTTTTCCTGAACTTGAAAAAACTATATTTTTTCCATGACTTTTCCCAGACGGTGGGAACCCTGGTAAACAACAATTAGAACGGAAACTTACCACTACTAGTTAAGAAGTATGGTTGTGTGGGATGTACAGCAATAGATCTAATATAATCACTATGTGCTTCAAACTGATGTACTCTCTCCAGGGTGTTGTAGTTATACACCCGTACATGCATGTCATCCTATAATACACATAAGTCATACATGTAAAATATAATACATCAATGATAGATGCTTAAGTCCCAGCAGATTAAACTGAGACTCCTGGCATAATTCGTTTAAGTCCAGAAAATTCCGAAATTTTGAAACATACACTTGGAATCTTATATGGCCTTATACGGAGATAACGGTACATAGTAAATAAACATACGAATAGAATACAGCCAAATATAGCCAGACAAGCTAACAGACTTTGACGAGTCAAGTATGAAGGGCCCAGGGGAAGCTTGTTCATTATGCATACTAAGGAGTTATGACCACTTAAAAATTTAGTAGAATTTTTCTTCATATTTGCAAAACTCGAGAACAATGGTCAGTGGTTCATATCAAACTGGCATTTTATAACCAGTTGGACACAGTACATAAAGATTTAAGGTCAAAATTAGATCAAAGTCTAACTAATATTCAATTAAAATTTAAATGTACTAAAGTAAAGGAATAGATATTTTAGAAGGAAGACAAACACTGAAGTCATACTTACCGAACCTGAGATGACCCAATTCTTTCTTGCCACAAACTTGGCAGTTCTTACTGGTAAGTCGCATACTTCAAACGATTTGATCAATTGCTGAAAGAATAATATTTAGTATAAAAATCCAGCACAAAAAAAAGTAAAAAATGCTAGTGCATAAATTATGTATTAAAATACATCAAAGTTATTTCAATGTCAATTATTTCCATAATCAATTAATAAAATTAAACCAAAAGTTTGAAAAGTATGATAAATAATTGGAAAGGTAAAAGATGTGTACTTATTGCTATAGTACAGAGAGTTTAACCAGATCCACCACATACTATTAGCATAATTTTACAGCCGATACCATGTCTACAGTACCTGTATATTCCTTATCCTAGTTTTATTTTTTCATTAGTTGAGAGCATCACAAAGACGCTCGAGATGTCATACAAAAATACTACAAAAGTTTCTTGTCAAAGCTTATTTTGCAGACTGTTGCCTGATTCATTGACTCATGGAATTTGGTATGCTCAATGTATTAAAGAATCTTTGGTATGCTCAATGTATTAAAGAATCTTGTAATGTGCTCATGCACACAAGGTAAAAGTTAGGAACAATTCAATATCTCTGTACTATCAGGGCTTTTTTCCCCAAAATTGTGAAGAAGCCCTAGCCTGTCAGATCTGTGAAACGTAAAGCGCGATTTATCTTCAAATTGTGAAATGCAAGCGTAGTTTTACTTTTGAATTGTGAAAGAGGAAGCATGATATTGACTTAAATAAATTTGTGAAAAGCAAATTACAACTAATATTTCCCTGTATTTTGAAAAGAAAATCACTAAAGCCTGGATATATTTCATTATTGAATGTTTAAGCTACTCTGTTTTTGTCAATTTCAAATGGGAGCCTGGGCAAGTGGTTTCATTTGTGAAAGTGGCATTTAATATGTAGTTTGACTTTGTGAAAGTGGCATTATGGAATTGTGAAGCACCCTCCTTCAAATTGTGAAGTAGCCTTATTTCGGCCTCTGTTTTATAGTGAAAAAAGCCCTGACTATGTTAGGTACATTGATATTCATTGTCATGGTAACAAGGTCTGATCAGGTATATGGTATATTTATCTATGATTATTCTAGCCAAAGAGAAGGTAGTGGTGTTTCAAACATTTATTAAAGGTGGATTATAGTACCATACCAAGAATATATTGCTTTATAGATTGAATTCAATTCTATGAAAATATAGTACATAATTTGAACAACATTACAATCATGTACTTGACTTGTGTTGTACACACGCATGATGATCTAATCAATTAGTCATTGCTATCATTTTCTAAGCACTTAGTCACTAGCTTATCAAATATTCCAAATACAGCCAGGTATTCAACTTCAATCAACACCACTTTGAATTAAATGAATATTTGTTAACCTGCTAATAAATGAAATTATGAAGCTATTAACTTCCCATCACCACCTCTTACCAGCTGTTAACATGAACATCTGGGAATACATACAACTTATACAACACACATTTTACTGGACATACATGAGAATTTAATTTCATATTTAAAATAGGCCATAATAAATTAATTCTTTTAAAAAAAAAAGATTGCCATCTTCCCCTCTGCTTTAAGATAATTTTGCCAGTTTAAACTAAAATATTCATACCCTTGATTGGGTGCAGAAGTATTCAAAACAAATGTAAAATGTGTCCCCTGCCCCTTCAAATAAAGTTGGCAAATAACCTTAATTATTAATTTATCATGACCTTTAGGTTTATGATAATTAATAAGTAGTAACAATTCGACTAGCCATAGGCCATAGACTGAATAATGCAAACAAGAAAAACAAGTCTCTGAAACAACTTCTTCAACAAAACCTCACACCATTTAACTGGTTTCATTACCCATGCAGCCTTGCCAAGGTTTACTTTTAAAGCAATGCCTTCCCAATTACCACCAACAAATATTTTTAAGGGAAATTTCATAGAGGAATTGTATTTAAGGCTTTCAACTGATAGAACAGACACTGGGAGTATATTGAACATACATCGAAACAGAGGTAAATTACAGACAACTGACATAACAAGTGTACTACAGTAATATATAACACAACTACATGTACATACATGTAGACTCTACAGCTAAAAAATGAAGAAAAAAACAATTTTTTTTCCATTTTTTTTTCGTTTTCAACGATACAGTTACCAGTGTACAGTACTATTAGAGTAGTATACAAAATATGGAAGTAGATATAAATTAATCAATCAACACAAAATATGAGAAAGTCAGAATCTTGAGATATGAGATCAATTAAACTAAGCTATCGATCATTATTATTATCATAAAATGTTGCTTTTTTGAAAATAGGTGAAGTTATAGAAAGAAAGTTGCTTAATTCTGATTAAACTTGACCTTTTAAAAAAAAATATTTCAAGAGCTGTTTGATTAATTATCATTATCATCAGATAAATTCTACATCCAAGTACCTCACAGAAATCTTGGGAGTTTAAGCTAAATGCTGATCATATGAACTACACATAATATTGTGATGAAAATGTTCAAACAATGTATGTTTGTTGATCGATATTAACTGACAAAATTTAATTCTACACAGACTTAGATTAGAACGTCTCAATTCTATATCTGGCAAGCGTGCAAGTGATTATATGAATATGATTTTACATCAAAACCAAGCGAAACTACTGGGAACATATGAGAGTATGAGGGAATCAGTTGAAAGCCTTTATACTATAAAATTCAAACCTGTCTATTGTAGTCCCAAATATTGACCTGACCAGAAAATATACTGACAAGCACCCAAGGATTATCGGGATGGATGTCACTACATTTAACACGGTCAGACCTAGTAGTAAGTAACCGTGTTGTGTTTAATCTTAGAGGCTGAAAATATACATAAAGTGCTAAACAAATTATGTCACATAAAAAGAGGAAAGGAATTGACGATGAATGAATGAAAAATGAAAGTTACACATGGTACCTTTCAGTGTTCATTGATTCAGAATCAATTCAGCCCAACATCAATCTCTGAGCAAAACATTTCTGATCTCTTTAATTTGACTATATTTCCTAGCATATGTTGTGTGATTGTATCTGAAGATTATTAAACTGTACTTTTCCTAACTCGTCCTATATCAAATCAAGAATGTCACACCCTGAAGACCTTTTTTAGCTTTACCCCATTTTGTAGTGAATGCAGGTTAATTTAGTTATTTATTCACCAGCACAACAACTGAGTCCCACCCCCTTCCCGCTACTAAGGAATGCCCTAGTCAGAAATGTTTGCATTCAAAGAGAGATGACTGTAAGCGACTAGATAATATACCCAGTTTCCTGAAAACAGCAGACTGTCTAACTTTGACATCACATCGTCTTACAAATTTGGCAATGAATCTTCATTATCATAATTAATTTGGTCGGCTTAAGTAAGCACTCAATCTGATATGAAGCACTTTTACTTCACTTAAATTAAATTTCAATATTTGGCAATTCATCACCTAACCAATCAATGAACTTAGAAAAGAGTTTTAAACAAGCGCTTCTATCATGTTTGTTAGACAATCTGCACGTAATTCAGGAAGACTGGATCACAATATATTCAATGATCATAGTACCTGCGACTCAAAATTCCATATATGGACATTTCCATTATACAAACTAGCCAACATCCATGGTTCTGAAGGATGGAGGTCAACAGTCTTTACACGATCTGATCGTGCAGACAACTTCCTCTTGATATCTAGCCTCAACGGCTGAAAATTATAATGTATGTTAAACTTTGTATATGTATGTACAACAATAAATAACTTTATAAACGATTACTTAATTTTAAGGTTAAATATACTGCGAACAATCATAGTTTATCATAAACAATTGACTGGTCACTGTACAAAACTGTTAATAGGGAAACAGCACAGTCTAGTTCTACTACTAGTACTTTCATGCTAAAATCAGGCCTTGATATATGAATTCATAGAATATTTCCCAAATAGCGTCTTAGCTATGCTGCTGTATCTTTCTCTTTTCTTCCTTGTAATTTGCAGGGCCCATACTGGGGCATTATTGGAAATTTTAGAGACAGAGAAGAGATACAAGGAATCCGGGTGCGATACCCTAGCTTGTTTCATGGATTTCTTAGTTCTTTAGCGTGCCCGGTGTAAAACACCGATACACGTGAGACTACCTGTGGGTTCCTACCAGTTCATCTCTAGTTTGGTAGGTGTAGTAGGACTGAGTTGTCCTGTACTTTAAACTTATTGATTTTGTATACTACATGTATCATTGGGTAAAGGTAGACAAATCACTGAAGCATTTATAATCACTACATTTATATTTCATTGGTTGATGTGATTTGTCTGACCTTTCAACCCATTTTATCGCTATATAAGACCAGTTTCCTACTCTACTCATTGCACTGGTTAGCTGACTGTCAGGTCAGTAGTAGCCAACGAAGCTTAGGCTTCACCTAATTCTTCCAAAGAATATTTCATTGGAACGAACGTCTGTTATCTTGGATACAGACTTTTTATGTCCGTTTATGTCATAAGAATATTTTATATGACTCCCAGTGTAGTTGAATCCCAGCAAACTAGTCGTATATATAACCCATTTAATTCAGGCTTATTAATCGTTCAATAACTAAAATATTGAGTTGAATCTATAAATAATTGTATGTTATTCCTTTGCATTATAATGTTATAAAATCTAAGGACCTAATTAAATACTGTTCATGTAACTTGGTGTCGTTATTTATGTAGAGTTAGTCATTTATTTACTTATATTATACTTATTGGATACTACCACTATACGACCACATTGAGGACCAGCACAATAAATACAACACCACCATTATATCGTTGCAGTGTATGTAATCGCACTCAAGTCCCACAGACTGAGTCCGATTGCAACACCACCATATAATTGGACCACAGAACCAAGGATCTGTTACATTGGTGTCGTGATCTAGTTCTGGGGTGTTGTTTGAATTGTGTTTAAATAATTATCAATTAAAAATATATTAAATTTAGGAAGGAGGATAGAGTTAAATTAAATTATAAATTGTTAACTATACTCATAAAATATAAATACAAATAAAATAAGCTATTAGTTGTGTCATTGAGCAGTTGTATAAAATACTTATAAACTTATTATTTAAATTGTGTATTTGACTATAAATAAGGTTTAAAGTATTAAACTCATATATCAAGTAAAGCGTAGTAGGTTGTGTGTACATAAGAGTATAGTATACATGTGTTTACTTAACGGTTAGGTTGATTGAGACTTATAATTGATGTTCAATCATATACTGATTGGTTCTAAATAAACATAATATAAACATAGTATTACTGTGTGATATCAACTTAGTTGATTAACGTGTGTATTAGTGTGTAATGTTATAACTTAAGTTGAATAAAGTGTGTATTGGTGTTTACTATTAATTTACTTCAATAAGGTGTGTATTGGTGTTCAATATCAACTTAGTTGATTATAGTGTGTATTGGTGTTTAATATTAACTTAGTTGACTAAAGTGTGTATTGGTGTTTAATATTAACTGAGTTGATTAAAGTTTGTATGGGTGTTATAACTCAATAAGTGCAATATGCATCATTTAGGGTTTGACCCCTGGGCTTATGGGATTCCTAAGCAGGAGGAACATTTAGAGAATCAGTCTACTTATTTGGAATCGCCACCTAGGCGACTAAGTTACCCAAATAAATTGAAAGTTGATGATGGAGAGTTGCAATTTGACGGAAATCAATCATATGTGAAGGAGGATAGGAAACCATACTTTAATAGTGGTCCTTCATATCCTCCCACTCCAATGTTTGACAACCCGATTGTAACACCTAACCATCATAGCAACTACCCTAACTATAGGTATGATGATAATCATCATTACAAGACACAGTTCTATAATAGTGTACCTTTAAATGTCACTACAGAACAACCTTTAAATGGGAGGTACCCACATTCATACCAAAATCCTATTGAGCCACATTCTTACCAACATTTGGAGGCACCTAGAATGTCTACCAACCCTGTAGTTGGCGACCCTCATTATAATCAACAAACTCCTAAGGTTAGGACAAGGGGTAATAATCAGGTTACAAGCCATAGGAATGAAATAATTCCCGACAAGTTTGATGGTATGAGTACCGAATGGCCTGATTATATTGTTCACTTCGAGCAAACCGCTTCGTGGAATGGTTGGGATGATCACCAAAAAGCATGTATGCTTGCCATTCATCTAAGAGGGGAGGCTCAACGGATGTTATCACTACTGACACCCAGCCAACTTAATAATTACATGGAACTTAAAAGAGTATTGTCTCAGAGATTCCATCCCCATGAAAGAGAAGTAGGGTATAGGTGCGAATTTAGGAATAGGAGACGTCTTACAGGGGAGTCCGTTGCCGATTACGGCTATGAAATTCGTAGGTTAGGGCAAAAAGCCTACCCAACTATGCCATATGATGCCCTAGAGATATGCATCATCGACCAGTACATAATGGGCTTAGGTAACTTAGACTTACAAAAACATGTACAATTTTCACATCCAATATCGCTTGATAAGGCAATTAGTGCTGCTGTTGAATATTGTGCTATACAAGGATCCCTTTCAACAAAACCCCAAGATAGCGAACTGAAAGACTCCAGTCATTACGACCAGGGTGTTTATTCCTTAAGACCCACACCTTTAAAAACGAACAATGATACTACTGATCTACAACAAATGTTTTCGTCTTTAATGACAAAACTATCAGAGTTGAATGTAAGCCAACCCCACTACGGCAACTATAGTCCCAGGCAAGCTTATTATCCTCAAGATCATAACCAGGCACCCTATAAGGAACCTTATAATCAAAGTAATGAGTATGAGTCAAGGGAACAAGCAAACAAACACTCTCCTATTATTTGTGGATACTGTAATAGGACCGGTCATATAGAAAGTAGGTGTTACGAAAAAGAAAGAATGCTTGCGAAAACTAACTTGGGAAACTAGCATCGACTGAGTTTACGGCCAAACCCTCAGTCGATACTCTTTATAAAGAGAAATGGCCAACAGAATCTAACCAGGGGGACAAATCGTTCTATGATACGGCCCTAGAACTTAATAACATTATGTTACCTGATGAGAATCTTGTTAACACTGAACAAAGTAAATTAAGTCAGCTGGAAAATGTCAGGGATAAAAGTAGCCCCACAAATTTAACTGACCAGAACATACCACTGTCATGCGGTATGGGCAATAAAATAACCCCATCACCTTCTAAAAACTCTAATGTTAACAGTGGGTATATAACCAGCATTACTGTAACAGCCCCACAAAAAGAGGTGCATGTTTCTAATGTAGGTCTACAAGAAGTAGAAATGCCATGTCAAAATAAGTCATGTGATTCAGTGTTGCAAAATGAGTGCATTGTAAGTAACTCAAGCAATGAGAATTTGATAAGTGATCAACATATTAACAATAATACTTATTCAGACTCTTCAATTGAAATAACCAATGCTACTATTTTCGAAAGCATGTCTTATGTTCAAACATTTGGTTGTGAGAATAAACCATTGGCATCTTGCTACTATGTGAAGACTAGCTTAGGTTCTATGTTAGTTGATACTGGCAGCCCAGTTTCACTTCTGTCAGGTACTTGTTATCATAGGCTAAAGTATAAACCTAAGTTAGAAACTGTAAATACCAAATTGTTCGCTGCAAATGGAAATGACTTACAGGTCAAGGGACAATGTAGATTAAGCTTTTACATAGAACATAGTTCAGTTAGTAGTAACTTTATTGTTGCTGAGATCGATGAGACTATAGGCATCTTAGGGATGGATTTTATGGAGCAATATGATTTAAATCTTAAAATTCATAAAGGTGTTTTGAAATCAAAACTAGGAGTAGTTAAACTTCATAAACAGCACTCCTTGCTTTGTGCCAAGATACAAGCTACTAATAGTGATCATGAGTTTAAATCTTGGTTGGGACTTAACAGTCTCTTCAGAAAGATGCGGAAAAAGTTGTTGCTGTGTGAAAGTGCCTGTCCATTGACTGTACTGACCAGAGAGAGAATTAGACTTAAGGTCTGTTTGTGACTGTGCTTTACATTTGTAAATATCAGATAGACTGAGAGAGAGAGAGAGAGAGAGAGAGAGAGAGCTATACTTAAGTAATGTTCTTGTTGTGTATATGAACATGTATGTTGAGACAGTATCACTGCAGATTATGTATCATTAGTGGTGTTATAGCCATACTTTATTCTGTGTATGATAAAGATGTTGATATTTCAATTTTGATTGACATAATATCGAAGGAGGATGGCAATTGTATTTCTTTTATTATTGTTGGGCTATTAATGTAATTATTGTATGACTAGGAGTTCATGAATCAAGCTCATAATTTTTCAATTTTGTGTCTTGTTTTGTTGTACGCTATAACTGTGATCTTGATTATGTTGTATGCATGTGTATTATCTATTTCAGTTGACGAATTATCCACTGATGTCATTATTGTTGTTTCATTGTATTTGTATTCATTGATTTCATTGATCAAAATGTATTAAATTTAAGGAGGGAGGAATGTAGTAGGACTGAGTTGTCCTGTACTTTAAACTTATTGATTTTGTATACTACATGTATCATTGGGTAAAGGTAGACAAATCACTGAAGCATTTATAATCACTACATTTATATTTCATTGGTTGATGTGATTTGTCTGACCTTTCAACCCATTTTATCGCTATATAAGACCAGTTTCCTACTCTACTCATTGCACTGGTTAGCTGACTGTCAGGTCAGTAGTAGCCAACGAAGCTTAGGCTTCACCTAATTCTTCCAAAGAATATTTCATTGGAACGAACGTCTGTTATCTTGGATACAGACTTTTTATGTCCGTTTATGTCATAAGAATATTTTATATGACTCCCAGTGTAGTTGAATCCCAGCAAACTAGTCGTATATATAACCCATTTAATTCAGGCTTATTAATCGTTCAATAACTAAAATATTGAGTTGAATCTATAAATAATTGTATGTTATTCCTTTGCATTATAATGTTATAAAATCTAAGGACCTAATTAAATACTGTTCATGTAACTTGGTGTCGTTATTTATGTAGAGTTAGTCATTTATTTACTTATATTATACTTATTGGATACTACCACTATACGACCACATTGAGGACCAGCACAATAAATACAACACCACCATTATATCGTTGCAGTGTATGTAATCGCACTCAAGTCCCACAGACTGAGTCCGATTGCAACACCACCATATAATTGGACCACAGAACCAAGGATCTGTTACAGTAGGAAACACTAAAGAGCATTTCTGAAATGACAAGGGCCCGACTGGGTCCGGGACACATCGATCTGACTCAGGAGTCAAGTGTCTTATCCACAGTCCAACTGTCAGGGTTTTCACTAGAATTACATGTAGGAGGCTTTTTGTACATTTAAGGAGGCCAAGGTGCCTGAGCACTGAAGAGGCAGCTAGGAGTAAATTTGAGGCGGCCAAATTGAAAAATATCATTTGAGGCAGTCAAATTGGCCTCCTAATGACATCCCTGCACAGTGCCTCCCCTAACCAAAGTTACTAGATCCATCAGAGGTATGTAGGTTCATATAAAACGTCTTGATTAAGAGAATCAATTATGGTCAACACTTAAAGTACCCCACCCACTAATTTAACCCAGAAATGACAGCTCCACCAATATTGACATCGGAGTCAGGGCTCACGCTGTCGGTCGACATTGTCGACATTTACCGGTAGTTTTATCAAGCTGGCGATTATTATTTCATAATGTCGATAAAAAATGTCGACAAGGTAATAATCCAACAGAAATTTCTATTATGAATCTGTGTAACTTCGTATTAATCTTCCACCAACCTGACAAGTCTCATAAATTCTCGTGTTCACACTTCAACTTGGACCCATATAATCTCATTGTTAATTACCTTTAGTCCCCAGGGCATGTCATGCAGACCACCACTAATCCCATTAGGGTCTAATTACTGATAGTTTGTTGTGATAACATCTTTTAATCCCCTTTAATTGGTGTAATTAACTGTCAACAATGTGCGTGAAATATGTCTAAGGTATTGACGAATGTGAAACAGGGTCTAAAACACCGACGAATTTGAGCCATCTGAGCGTGTGAGCTGCAGACAAAATTAATCGCCATTTAGAGTTAGTAACAGGTGATTCATTAAATATTTGTCAAATATTGACTGCTTGGGGTAAACAATGACCAAATTATTCAATAAAACTTATTTTTCACGGCCTTTTAGATAACCAAAGTTGACCAGTACCCGGACATGCAAAATTCGGATACTCGTCATTTGCAAAATAAATGCATTATTTTTAACACATTTTTTTATAAAACTACCCATTTCAAAAGGTTAAAATTAATGGAATTTGCTGTTTCCAAGCATTCTTGAGGTTTCACATAGTTGTTTGTGCTGTAAGTATGGGTCAATTGATAAGTTTATTTCATTTTGCTTTGGTTTATTGACATATTGAAACACTAAATTAATATCTTTTCGTACTATAAATTAGTAATAAAAGCATTGCAGCTTCTTTATGTATCAATATTTTGCTGTTACAAAGTTATTCTTCAAATCTTTAGAAAGTTATCAATCAACAAGAAATGACAATTTGATTAAACATTGATTAGAGGCATGCCTGCAGACCATTCTTGATTCTTAGCCTGAAAGTTGCCCAGAACCCACTTGCAACATTTCTATAAACCATGAGAGTATACCTCTGGACCACCTGAATAAAGGTACCTATTTGTATGAAGACAATACCCATTCCATATGAATTTTGTTGATCAATGAATGATGATTAATTTTAAGTTATCTGGTCTTTGACCTGCAACCAGAGGGTGTCTTAATTGTGCATGCAGAGGGCATGTCCCTGACCCCCCCCCATTGATAAAATGCCACAAATGACCCTAAACTATGTTTGCGCTACCATGCATTAATAAGCTCGCGTCAATTTTGGCTATTATTTTTGTTGATTAAATAAAAGTGGCTATTAATTTAAAATGGCCAGTGTGAGCCCTGGGAGTAATCGAATTAGTAACGAAATCTCATGAATGTCATTATGTTCTATGAAAGGAAAAATGTGTTTTTGGCTGTTCAGATGAGATAATTGGAAAAATAAAGGAATACTTACCATGTCTGTTCAACTTTTGTGTACTGTTTATATCGGCGTTGGACCAAAATACGTGGCTACACGTCTGCGCATGCTCAACCGGAAACAAAAGAGGAGAAATGTGTACAACGCGGAGCGGAAAGTATAAAACACGACACCTTTCTAAAATTTAGTAAAAGAAGACCTTGGGTAGTATCAGGAGCTCTTCAATGGACAGTATATAAGATCCAAAGCATCTTCAGTGAAATCTTAGAATTTTCTAAGCATTATGAATATAGCGAAATTTATCACACAATGATAGAAAACACGGGTTATTCTTCATTCCTTGGGAAATAATGCAGGCCACCTAAATATTTTACCTTAAGTCAAAATATTTCACATACTCAAGTATGGCCCAAGTTTTCACTTACTTGAAGATGATTTGTGAATACCAGCCATGCTCTGTACACTAGCCCCCAAAAGTTCCTTCACACTATTCGAATGGTATGATTTACTTCGATTGACTAACTAACTACTATGTAAAATATATCAAGTTTATTGCTGTTAAATTATGACATGATATTAAGCTAGTAAGAAAATGATAAAAAGGAACAGTTACAATGGTTTCAACTTTGAAAGAAAATTATTACGACATCTATCCATAAATAAATTAATCGAATTTGGTACGTTACCTGTCTCAACTCAATAGTTAATTTTTCTGTTTCATTTTTCTTAATCGTGTAGGTTAGAATTCATGGTATCAATATTACGACCCGGGGGAGGTGGTTCGATACCATTACACAGTCTCTTGAAAAGTCCATGTAATCATTGTAAATCAACCAATCTTTTCTTCAGGTAACTTCTCCCAGTTGTATTGGGACATTCAATCACTGTTGTGGTGATAACTTTTCCTCATGAATAAACTGTGATCCAATAGAATCGCGAGAAACAGTACATGCATCTACATCTACATAATACGTTAAACTGTCAGACTTGACAATAATATAACGGTGCACATGCCTTTTTACAACATATTATTATTACTGGTAGCTTATCGCTTAAAGTTTGTCTAATTCAATATATATACGTATGTCCGTGAGTTTTTAACGCGTTATATTTATTTATTGATTATCTTAACGCATTAGTGGTCTGTCTATCTATATGGGGTTTTAATTAAGTGGACTAGGTGTGAGCAATTGTACTCTTGTTCTATGCATATGGTAACAGAAAGCTTGTGTGGCTCGCTCTACTTGAGTCTTGTCTCTGTTGGATAGCTTGATGATCCCCGCTAGGCTGATATGCGTACAATCAAGAAGTATCTGGAGCATCTTCCCTTCCCGGTTAACTAGATTATAGCTGCTCGGTTGTATTTTTTCTAAGAGTGCTCTGAGTGAGTCAACGCCTCTCGATCGAGGCAGAGATAAACTGGGACATTTGAGAAGAAAGTGTTCTAGGGTTTCGTCAGCAGTTTTACACATTAAGCAAGTCGGGCTGACGTCAGACTTGTTGTACTTAGATGTGTTAGATTGTAGAACATAAGTGCCAAGGATTAGTCTGGCCTTGGCTTCTGCCTGCTGGACCTCGTTAACGCTAGGATTGATGGCTCTCCATATGTTATGTGCCCTGTGTACATGTTCGTCTTGAATCTGAAGATATTTGAGTGTGGACTTCTCGAAGATACCTTGGGTCCATTCACGATGCCAGTAGCTGCTGACAGCGGTGTTCAAAAGAGATTTCCATACGGTCTTGTTTGGTAGGTTAATGAGTAGTTCTCTGGCATTAGGTAATGAGTATTTAGTGCGTGCTTTTTTGGAGGTGCTTGCCAATGAATGACTTTCTGCGTGTGCCATGGTTAGTTGTCTTGAAAGAATCTTGTGTTCGGAGGAACCCTGAAGTCGGCAGATGCTGATAAACTGAGACAGCCTCTTCTTGTCAATTATGGTTTCAGCTGGTTCGGCGCCCATCAGAATGTATACGCATATGGTGGCTGTTCGTTCTGGAAGACTTTGAAAGTGTTTCAACATTGACCGCTGTAGCATTTCGAGTCTATTGACGTCACCTTTGTTGATTTTTAGAACCTCTATACCATAAAAGCCTCTTGTGATTGCATGAGATCTCCATAGTTTGTACGATACAAGTGGAGTCAGTCCACGTCACGCGTGTAGACCAGGTCCTAGCATGGCGTAAATAGCCTTTATCGCTGTGTTCACACGGTCGCTAGTGTTGATGCTATTGTTAGAGTTTCGGACAATCCCGAGATGTTTGACATTAGTTGACTGTGGCATTTCCTTGTTATTGAGGTATATCTTGTCGAGGGACTTGGCTCTAATAGGTAGAACTTCAGATTTTCCTGGATGTATGGTCACTTTGTCTTTCTTAGAGCAGAACTGTACGATATCTACCATGGCTTGTAGGTTTTCCTTCGAGTTTGCCAACAGAGCGATGTCATCAGCGCATGTTGGGGCTGCAACGCTTACTTCCCCTACATGAGTACCAAGATTACTGGATGTTAGGCAGTCTAGGGTACTATTGTTGTAGCACTTGTAAAGTGTTGTTGATAATTTGGCTCCCTGTTTAGTTCCTTGTTGAAGAAGGATTTTTCTGAGAAGACTCCATTCCATTTGACTCTAACAGCCGAGTCCGTATAAAGGTTTCTGAGAAGGATCCATAGGTGACCCTGTATACCGAAGTGGTAGAGCTTGTTAAAGAGTACCTGATGGTCGACTGTGTCGAACGCTTTCTGTGCATCAAGGCTTGCCATAATCAGTTGTTCAGAAGATTTGGTATTGTAAATAGTTTCGGAGATTAAGAAAGCTGCATTAGTAGACGAGCTTTTCTCTGTGAATCCACGTTGTAACGGGTTCCGTTGTTTATTGAAGATACAGTCAATTCTTGCTTTCAGAATGCTTTCTAGGATTCTCATTATGACATCAGAAACGACAATACCTCTGTAATTTCCTGGTGAACGCTTGTCTTTACCCTTCTTGTGAACAGGAGTTAGTATCCCTTCTTTAAGGCTGCTTGGTACATCAAGGTTGGAGAATACTTCATTTATGATGTCGGTTAAGGGCGCTACCAATTCTTCTCTGGCATACTTAATGTGCTCAGCAGATATCCTATCTTGGTCCGGGGACTTGCCACTGTTGAGATCTTGGATGGATTTGTCGACTTCCGTAAGTGATGCAGGTTCAATAGGTAATCCTCGAGCGGTTTCTCTTTCTAGAATGAGTTGATTTTGCAATTTGATGAAGTGTTCGTCGTTTTTAGTGTCTGGATTAGGGGTTGCTAAGGTTTCGAAATGAGTTTTCCATGTGTAGAGGACATCCTCAGGTTCAGATATTTCTTTCCCATCTCTACTAAGTGTGAGGTTACTTTGGTCCGTCCCTGAGTTTCTTTGAGAGTTGACTAGTTGATGGAACAATTTCTGGTCGGTTTCGGAAGTTTTCATGAGTTTGGTGATATGTTTTTTTCTGGAATCGGCATGGGCTTGCCTTTGAAGTCTACGGAGTTTTTTCTTCTCTTGGGCCATGGTAATTTTCGTATTGTCACACTGTCTTCCTTTCTCTTTCCATAGGCGGAATAAATCTTTACATCTCTTGGAACTGGCACTGATATCCTTATTCCAGATCCCCCGTCCGACAGATTTTAGTCTCTTAAGTTTTCTGTAATTTGGGAGAGCCTTCCTACCAGCTTCATGCATAGCAGCCTTCAAGTTTACTATCTTCGTGTCCACTGATTGGGTATGGTCTTCAGATGCAATCTGTTTCTTTATTTCTGCCCTATAGACATCGATGTCACACTTGTCCCATTTTGGCTTAGTTAGTATGGTTTTATGTCGCTGTCCTGTATGTTTACTTGTCTGAAGCTTTACTGATAGTGTCAGATCAATAAGTCGATGATCAGATGTATTAAGTGCACTCATCACCTCGGTCCTAGTATTTATAACTGACTGTGCTAGACAGTAGTCGAGAAGAAAGTAGTCTATCTGCGATGTATACATCTTGTTGTGGTGGAAGAATGTGTTTATGTTTTCATTGCAGACATTGAGAGAGTGGTCATGAATGAATTTCTTGAAAGAGTTGTCTCTAGGGTTCGCTCTGTAGATTGAAGCATTCATATCTCCAGCAATAATAATGTTGTGGGTTGATCGGTACTTGGCCATCAGCTCACTCAGTTGGTCTTGTACGTCCTTATAATCTTCGTCACCTTTAACGATTTTACTCGGCATGTAGGCATTGATGAGGAGTGTTGGATTTTCATCTGTAGTGATTTTGATTACATTTAGTCTATTATTTTCAATGTCAACTATATCTATCGAGTATTCAAGAGACTTCTTGTATAGTAGACACACTCCACCATAGCCTCTTCTGTGTTTGTAGTCTAGGCGGGGTATGAGTTGATCAACAGATTGAGCTGTGAATAGGTATTCATTGTGTATTGTATTAAGTATGGATTGTTCGAGTGTGAATAGCCACGTTTCTTGAACACATAGAATGTCAAATTTATTTATGATGGCTTGCAGATATACAAGGTTGCTCTTGACACTTTGAGCGTTGATGCTGCCGATCCTTAGTGATACTGATTTGCGGTCGCAGCCTGGCCCTGGCACAAAAAAGACTTCGTAGTTGGGTCAATTTCTCTGGTGTTGGTTGTGCACTGTATTTTATTCGTCCCTCTGAATTCTTGATTATTTGGGGGTATTCTTGCCGGATCCGCTGTGTCTATAGCTTCGTATATGCTGTTGTTTTCATCAGATCGGTTGCCCGTTCCCTGTAGTGGAGATGCATCATGCTTCCTTGATTGTTCCGATTGAGGGAGTTTCTCTTCTGCTTCTGTAATTGTTTGAGTGTTGTTCATGTTATTCAGCTCAACACGTTTATCAGAGGTTAACGTCAATGTGGGATCATGTCCGTCTTCTTCCGTGGTTTCTGAGGAGTCCTTTGGATATATATCAGCCGTCCTTGCGTCAGAGTAGTTAGCATATTTATCGGTATTCATCGGTATATGTTTTTGTAACAAGGTTTGTGTCAATGTGGCAGAGTTATTATATGGGTAGAGTACCTTTTGTGTAGGAATAGACCGTCCTATTGTATGGAGTGTAGTCCATGGCTTTTGTTGAGCAGGTACTGTCATTGGTTGTGGTACTACCATTGGTTGTGGAACTGCTATTGGCTGTGGTACTGCGATTGGTTGTGGTACTATCATTGGTTGGTGCCCTGTCATTGGCTGTGGTAATGCCATTGGTTGTGGTACTATCATTGGTTGGTGCCCTGTCATTGGTTGCGGAACTGCTATTGCCTGTGGTATTGCCATTGGTTGTGGTACTATCATTGGTTGGTGCCCTGTCATTGGCTGTAGTACTGTCGTTTGTTGAGGTACTGTTGGACACTCAAATAACAATAACAAAGTCTCAAGAGACACGCAACACCAAAACACCACATTCCCTCCATGAAAAATCAAGCTGTGGACATCACACACTCTGGTTGAAGGTATGAGGATGTTGACCATAACCATGTTTAATGACAACAAAGCTCTTACCTAGTCTCGGCTTACTTACTGATACCACAGAATTGAACAACACATCGCGATCGATTCTGTGTGTGCTGCTGATGATCGATAAGAGCAAAAACAACGTGTTTCATAGTAATAGCCACGTAAATGGTTGTAGGAGATCCGATGAAGTAATTCGTCCAGATTGTATTGTCGTGTGGTGCCCATATCAAAACTTCAACCATTGTTTGTGGTGGCCACATCTTGATTTCAAAGAGTGAATGCAATGTTTTGGTTGTACATGTCACTGTTACTGTTACGAGGGTCAGTCAAAAATAACCGAGAGTTGCTGAATAATGCTTTGGATAATATGTGTTAGAAAAGTGTCTATACAATATCGTGAAATATTGTATCACATCGGTGTTGTGGCGAATACTAATCTTGGTTTATGATAACTTGATTATTGTTGCCAGGCAACCGAAGAAGACAACACTAAGGCATGCGTTCACGCTGTCAGTAGAACATCAGTGCGCATTGCTATGGAAACATAAAGTTATATCGACCATTCACAAACCTATTATTTATTTTGTTATACATCAATCTATCAGATGTGTGGGTGTAACGGTACGCTCACCTCAAGTTTTATTTAGTTTCCTTTTATATGCCTTTATTTATCCTTGCTATCAGATATTCCATATGGGTTAGTCAGTTTAGTTTTTGTGGACCATGATAGTGCCTGATCGATACAGATAACACAAAATATCCAAGTTCCACTTAGAAGCATCAATGGTTCTTTTACATGCCTGATGCATAAAGCTTCATACGCGGGACCTATAGATCTATGTAATTGTGCATATTTTCTCTTATATTAATTCTTTGTACAAACTAAAGCTCACGAAGTGCAAAAATCACTAAATAATTGATAATTTCTTCAGCTAGAAGAATACATCAATGGTAAAATAAGAACAAAATTAGACTTAGACCACAGGAACCTGATATTTATATAAATGGCCCAAAACACTATCCAATTATATTTATATGGGTGCTTGTCAGTAACGGGGTATTCGATAGTGTTTTGGGCCATTTATATAACTATCAGTTTCCTTTGCACGGACCAATTTGTATTTTTAAACTAATGTTGACTTTTACAACCCTTTGTATTCGATAGAGAAAGGTTGTATCTTTCAGAAAAAAATACACTTTTATGTGCAATTACTGAATACCCAAACGAAAAAGAAAATCAACAAATTACTAACAAAATACTAACAAATCACTAACAAAACATAGTTTAATATTTTGTTAGTATGTTTTGTTAGTAAAGCATTTAACGAAATACAATGTACCAATGAAACACTTTCTGGATTTTGGGGGTTTAGTGTCTTGTTCATGTTTCATTAAATGAACAGTGTTTTGTTGATGTTTCATTACACTTAAAAGAATGAAAGCAATGTTTTGTTAGTGTTTCATTACACTTTAACTTGTTCATCCTGTATTTTGTTAATGTTTCATTGGACTTGACTAAATGAAGATAGTGTTTTGTTAGTACAGCATTGAACTTGTCTGGTCCAACTGTTTATAATCAAGATGCAGACTGATGAGGTTCTCAGGTCACTGGGTAATAAAATATTATCTCTACAAAGCAGTGATTCCATTGGCTAATGGACTAATGTGCACACACACAAAGGAAATTTGAATTTCTGTTTGTAACGGCTATGGTTTAGTATCAACAGAAAAGTGGCCAGTGTTTTTATTTTGTGGACACAAATATGAAGGAATTATGTGACAGGATATGTGAAAGTTGGACTGAAATCAACATGCAGGTACAATGCTATAATATCTATACTTGTTATCAAGATAAATTTCGATCATGATCAATTTCTACTGGAATATTTATTGTTTCAAATTCCAATAAAAAGATTGTCATCATACAATTAAGCTAGCCTTCAATAAATGCACATTTGAGATGAGCAAAGTGACAAATAAATACATTTAACACTTCTGTTTAATAAAATATTCGCAATCAATTGTACCAATTGAATTTGCTTTGAAACATATGGATTAATTAAAAATCATGACAGTTGAGCAATTTTGATTTAATTATTTTAATTGTGGCACCCATTCCATATACGAGGGTTGTCCCAGTAAATCGTGTACTTTGCTAATAATTTTCTTATTTGACGCCACATGCTTATGATTTTTTGTAGTTATCTTTATGAATGCATTGTTGAACTAAAACTTATGACGAAATTTAACGGATATGTGTATAGTGCATATTATCGGTGATTAACCAACCCCATGTACGCAATTGCGGCGCAACCCATAAACCCGCCGTGATTCATTAAATGTATGTTCAATAAAAGTTGTAATTCTCATATTTTCAATAAGTTATTGTGCATAATTTTCAAGTCGGCATTAAGGACTGTCTGTTACACATCATTACAGTTAATTTCAAATAAATTTCATTATTTGGGCGATAAATACTCATGTTTGAATAGCCACACTAAAAATAAAAACGTTCGAGAATTGTGGCGTCAGGAAGAGGAAACACCCGTAGACTCACAGTACATTTTATATTTTTGGTTGGTATGCCGTCGAAAAATAGTTTAAGACTCTAAACTATACTGGCGGATATAAAGTAATGTTTCTAAAACACTTATACATGAATGAAGACGAATAGGTAATGATGTTAGTGAAATCAGCCTGTTGTACAGCCACCTTATATACTGTGCCATGCACCACAGGGCTTTCACTCTTCTCGCAGTGGAAAGGATATGTCCGGGCTGGTTTTTAACCAACCATGAGGGTATGTTGTTTCGATCAGACAGCTTTTCTATGGTGCCTTCGATTATGATAAGTTTGCAAATGCGTATCAGAAAAAGTGTAATGCCATCGTAAGCATATTAAATAAAAGGAACACTAACTTAAAAAACAGAGCAAAACTGCTTCGCGGCATGACGTTCTTACTTTGACGTCACTGTGCGCCGCACTTGCATACCATGTGTATTAGTAATGTAAACTGACAAATTAATTCTTGATTTATTGTCATGAAATTCCGTATACCTTTTAAGAACATATTCATTAATCATCAGTGAAAATTTGAAACGGATGTTTTGGCTACTTTTCGTGTAATGAGCAAAGTACACGATTTACTGGGACAACCCTCGTATATACCAGAATATAATTACACATTTCTATGTGCATGCATATGCATTTCTACTGGTATATCTTAAATGTAACTTTTTCGGTTTTAATTCCCGGCCGGTATATATATATATACTGATGCCAGATGGGGAGGAATACAGTGATTTCCTGTTTGTCGGTCCGTAACAAAATGTATAAATAATCATAATGGACAAAGCTATAACACAGGGGCATAATAAAGCCTCATAACTGAATGCTGTCTTTTGCACCTCATATGTTTTGTTAGTATTTTGTTTACAAAGTTTTGTTAGTATTTTGTTAACTCATTTGCATATAATATTTTGTTAGTAATTTGTTAGCAGTGTTTTGTTAGTGTTTTCTTAAAAACGTTAATGAAACACTAACAAAACATACAGTATTTTGTTAGTGTTTTGTTGAACTATTCCTTTTCATATGCAAATCAATGTTTTGTTAGTATTTTGTTAGTAGTGTTTTGTTAGTGTTTTGTTAGTATTTTGTTAGCTCATTTGCATGCGATTTGCTGTACTAATAAAACATCAACAAAACATATATTTTGTTAGTATTTTGTTACACTAGTGTTTTGTTCCCCCTTTTTCCGTATGGGTATTCAACGACTTACAAAGAAATCATAGACATTTTAAAAATTCCCCATGAAATAAGGAAAATGCTGAAATAGCTACCGAAAGTGACCTTAACATGTCGATTGTTTTGCATTTTCCCCACTGAACTTTCATATTTGACGTTTTGTCTGTAGATGGCAATAGTCTGTAGATGATGAAAATGCAAAGAACCTCTGTTTTGCAATTTGTTTGAAGTTCACCATGTTTTTATAGCTTCAATGAGTTATTGACTGGTCTTGTAAGGCACTTGTTACATTACCCTGTGTTTAGTTTTCGTTTGATATATTTGGTCTAACCATTGTTTAGTAAATTTTCAGTGTTTAATGACTAGTACACGCAGATCTAATATATTTCCAATTTTTAGTTGATCCGGTGACCGGCTAAACGGGTGATGTTATGGTGGGCAGGTATAAAACATGGCGCCCCTCTGGATTTTAGTACAAAAAGAAGGGAAAACATGGCGCCCCCTATTAACTTTTTTGTTTCTGGTTGGATATTTTATTTATTTATATCATATTAAAGCTAACGCTATGTAGTTTTAGAATATGATATTAATTATTAAAATCCGTTTTGTTTTGATGCACTTATTACTGGTTAAAAACGGATCAAAAATGAAAAAAAATATCATAGAATTTTGTGTTCGGAAAACATGGCGCCCCCTCTTAACTTTTTTATTTCGAAATATATTTTTTATAAATTTACACTGTTGAAAAGCTATAGCTCTCTAGTTTTTAAAACTGTAACCATAACTGAAATTGAATAAATAAAACGTTTTTTATCGTATGTTAAATTCGACTCATGTTTTTATTTTTTTACCGTGCGTAAAATTTGGTTCGGAAAACATGGCCCCCCTATTTATATTTTTTATTTGTCAACATATAATGTTCATGAATACATGGCTGAAAAGATTACGTTCTCTAGTTTTTATAAATGTAAAGATATTTAAAATTGATGCAGAAAAACAGGATTTATGACGAGTTAAAGTAGACGCATTTTTTCTTTTTTTTCACGCGCCCGATAATCGGCTTTTGTGATATTGCATAAACAGTACAGTACATAGAAAATTAGTTATAATGCGTGTGTTGGACTGTTCATTTGATATAAGTTGTTAGTATTAGACTAAGAAAGCATATGTGTGATGTTTATGTAAAATACAATATAGATACTTCTAATAAAATTACTTACTTACTTATTATAATAATTAAATGATTAAAAAATAACAATTCAGTGAAGTCCCGCTAATGAGACCAGTTGAGTAGAAACTGCTTCTTAATACCAATGTATATCGAATCTTATAATAATTAATATGTCTTATTTGCGAAATTTGATTGAATTAAGAATTATTTTTCTTGAGAAAAAAACTACCTGTGCCTTTAAATTTGAAAAAATAGGCGGACAAATTGGGAATTATTATTTAATCTCAGTATTAAGTTGTTCATATTTGGCTTTTCTACTGATTATACCCAACTGAAGTAGCAAAGACCTTTGTCGGTCTAAAAATCTACTGTATTTACTTAAAAGCAGCCATACCAATGAATTGGTTTCATAATGGAAGGAAACATTATGACTTTTGGAAAAAATGGAGGTTATTTTGCAAGGGAAAGTGCCTTTAAATTAAGACTCTAAAACTAGCCAAGAAATACAACTAATGTCTCATGTCGGTTTCTTCTTTCATAGAAAAATAGCAGTCATGAGGTTACAATAAAATTGAGACTCACAATTCAAACATTTAATGACGCATGTATATATATAGATACTGTGACTGTATACGTAGGTTCTACGTCTGTTTCACGTGATAAAGTACATTAACACTTCATTATTTTCTCGTGCCCATTGCACGTCTATATAAAGGTATAATTGGTACACAAAATATTAAACTTTACAAAAACGCGCAAGTATAAAACATTGAAAATATATCCATATGAAGAGAGAGTATTAATGCAATCCGTGTTTGACATCATGAATATATTTTAGTGATTTTTATTCAGTCACGTTAACGTAGTACTTGGAAATTCGTCTAAGTTATGTCACAGCTCATTGTCTAACAACCATCCTAATATTAATATATTTATAATGAACCGAAAGTATACAAAATGCTTGCTACTGAAGTTCACAATATTTTATGAAACCGCTTGATTTTGTGATATTTGTTATGACATTGAATCATGCTTTTAATTATTTCGGATAATCTGCTTCAATTGGCAATATAATTTAATATAGTTTAAAATAATATTTTAATTAGTACACAAAATTTCAATAGCTGTTCTCTCTATCAACAAACACGTTGAACAAAGACCTCAATAAAATTATTGTAATTAAGGACTTCGGTTTGAAGCAATATGTAGCTGTCAATTATAATCGGTATTTTATTATTTATTGCTAACAGTTTTAAAAATGTGATAATCAGTTATCTGCCATTGAACAGAACATATCTTTTTATTCTTTTTCAGAACATATCTTTTTTTTATTCTATCTCAATGCATACAAATTATTATTCTGTATTATTCTTTGTTGTCTTCCTCATATTTGCATGTTATCTGCCATTGAAAACATGTCAGCTAATTTTTCATTTATAGGATTTTTGTCATATTAGTTATTTCTTTATTCCAGTCTCATCTTTCAACTTTGTATATCGTTAATAAAGTATATAATTTACAAATTCTATACATTACAGTATAACGCTATTCTGAAATTAAATAATTATAGGACACTATTGTATAATAAATTCATTAAATCGCTATGTTATCAAGTGTCACACTTATGCAATAAACAAACAATCAGCTACCGGTAACAGGATTATCCGATGATTGTATAATTGGTTTAACAATTAATGGCATGCATTCACAACCAATCACCAACGTTGATAGGATTATCTATCGGGTACTTGAGCAGCTCCTCACATGTTCATTTTTTGTGTATTAACGTCAAGACAACGACTTTTGATTTTCAAAATATAATCAAAGATATACATGATATAATCTAGAAGCACGTGAAGAACAAAATGATGGTGACAGCTATATATAATATATATGAAAAAATAAAATAAAAAATTTAATCAGCCTGGTCAGGAAGCTATATAACAATTCAATATATACGGTCCATGTACTGGTAAAGTACCACTTAGTAGTTCAAATAGTAGTTAATAATATTTTTTTAAATCATACAATTATGTGATAAAGAAAACAAATTCTTTCAATTGACCTCCCTTTAAAAATGATTTATATCAACTATAGTTAATGGACAGTATTGTCTCACAAATCACATTCAGAAAGAAAGTGTCAGTTTTAGGCTTAATTCAGTAATGCATTGTTGTTCCCAAGTTTTTTTACCATCGTTGTTCGGGCAATTTAACGGTAATGGGGTGAATTAAGTGTAATAACACATGGACGTGCTCATTAAACTTGTTATTCATTATCAAGAACAGAACAGAACAGAAGTTTATTGGATTTGTGCGTTCAGCACCTCATCACATACAAACAGTTTATACAAAATAAAATATATACATATATACGTGATCACATATAACAAAATTACGCAGATGGCAGATATTATAAATATTTGTTAGTATAGGAGAATTGACAATTATGACAATATTAATTATTGATTTACAACATAAGTGTTACTGGTTTTCATTTTGAATTTCTGACCGTTTTCAGTATGCATAAAACATATACTTACGTAGGTTTATAAGGATAGTTTTAGTTGTTATTCATTATCAAGACTAAAGACATTCCGTTTTCTAAACTATGATTACTTAACAGTAACTGTTGTATACAATACAATGATATTCATAACTTTACTGACATCCAAGAGACTGTTGTTAATCAGTTCATCTAGGGCCTGACCGGGGTGACAAACGAGTTATTAACACTGTTTTTTAATTAGCGCATTAGTGCCTATTTACAAATTTCAAGTTTCTTAATAACAGATGGTTTAGCATTATTTTAATAACGTATTCTACGTTTTTATATCAATATTGCAATTTGATACATTAACAACACATCATGCTTTCCTGATAGTTAAAGTTTATATCAAATGAACAATCCAACATGATAACTTATTTTCTATGTAACGTTACTGTACTGTTTATGCGATATCACAAAAGCCGATTATCGGGCGCGTGAAAAAAAAGAGGAAAAATGCGTCTACTTTAACTCGTCATAAATCCTGTATTTCAGCATCAATTTTAAATATCTTTACATTTATAAAAACTAGAGAACGTAATCTTTTCAGCCATGTATTCATGAACATTATATGTTGACTAATAAAAAATATAAATAGGGGGGGGGCCATGTTTTCCGAACCAAATTTTACGCACGGTAAAAAAATAAAAACATGAGTCAAATTTAACATACGATAAAAAACGTTTTACTTATTCAATTGCGGTTATAGTTACAGTTTTAAAAACAAGAGAGCTATAGCTTTTCAACAGTGTAAATTTATAAAAAATATATTTCAAAATAAAAAAGTTAAGATGGGGCGCCATGTTTTCCGAACACAAAATTCTATGATATTTTTTTCATTTTTGACCCGTTTTTAACCAGTAATAAGTGCATCAAAACAAAACGGATTTTAATAATTAATATCATATTCTAAAACTACATAGCGTTAGCTTTAATATGATATAAATAAATAAAATATCTAACCAGAAACAAAAAAGTTAATAGGGGGGCGCCATGTTTTCCCTTCTTTTTGTACTAAAATCTAGAGGGGCGCCATGTTTTATACTTTCCCATGTTATGGTGATGGAATTTATAGGGTGTGTTCGTAAGACCTGTGCAGAACACTGTCCAAACTGTTCCTGTTCCAAGTACTTACGAACAGAATAAAACTGTTCCGAACAGTGTTCCACTCCAAACGACTTACGAACAAAACGGAACAGGAACAGAACAGGAAGTAACAATAATAAAAATAATTTTAAAGAAATAATATTAAGAAATAAAACTTTTAAGGTGGCCGATATTCTTAGTTTCAGCCGTTATATTGGTGGAAGAAAAATGCCACTAGAAATTTTCCCATTGTAAAAGTTCGGTCATTTCCGTTTTATCCCGTTGACATACTATTGCCAAGGTGATCAGAATAACACATTTCGTGAAGTTTCCGGTTGTCTTGTTGTTGTTGTAATCACGTGACCTGTTCTGGCTGCACCACCTTTTATTTGGGAACAGATAGAACAGTTCCGGAACACTGTTCCGAAGTGTTCGTAACGCTGTTCTATGTTCTGGAACACAGAACAGTGCGTTACGAACACACCCATACTGTACCAATCATGCGGATTACCTTGGTTTGTGTTAGAGACCGGTCGGTGGTTGCATAAGAATTGACTGTAAAATGGAGTCCCTTCTGGCTAGAAGACTGTGTCATGCATATTTAAGACACATAAAGACATCAGGACGGTCTTGGAGACAGGTGAAAGACTATACATTTATGTTAACTTTGTGTTTGGCAAGCCATTCTGAGGTCTGGCTATGAAAGTGGGTGGGGTATGGTCTTATGAACTTATGTCTGAACCTGTTAACAAATGGCAATGCACCAGTCATTCCAACCCCCCCCATTCCATAAAAGGTTGCATCCACGGCCCCCACCCCTGCGAATGGGCCGGGATTTTTACTTTTGGGTTGTCAAATCCCCGCCCTTCAATGCCACTGCTGGAGAAGCTCATGGGAAAATCTCTGGTATTTCCCTGGTCCCTTATAAATAATTTTTTCCCGGGGAATTGGTTCGAGGCAAAAATTCCTGACATTTCCTCAGCAGTGGGGGGGAACCTGGTAGGTAAAGTCACGGCCGTTTTTCCCGGCTATCTCCAGGGTGTTGGCTGTGGATGCAATTAACTGACTGGTTGTGCATTACTTTAGCAAACCCTGGGTAAAATCCTTGCAACTTTCAAAAAAGTATGCAATTTCAACAAAATAAAAACTGACACTCTTTCAACTGTTCAATCGGATAAGAGCTAAAATATTCTCCCAGCGTACACAAATAAAATATATGGCAAAGAATGCCATTATTTCTTTGCCCGTTTTCCTTTGTGATCGCCATTTAATTGAACACGTTAATAATAAAAGTATTATAAACCACGTATTTTAATTATTTCTTTGCAGTTGTCCACTGTCAACAATCAACTGAAAATTCCAGCACGATGTTTCCATCTATCTGTTTGTCAGAGGATGTCAAAAGAACAAGAACCAAGTGGGGATGAATCTAAAACTGATGTGAGTGTTTCCTGTACATGTATGGGTAAATCTGATTAGGTGAATTAGCTTAACGAGCGGCATGGTCATCCACAGGTGGCCGTATCAGTCATAGACCTATGCCAAAAATAAACTTAAAATTGTTCTTCACTTTTTTCTCTATATATGCCTTATTCCTGTATTTCCGTGGTTCTTAATCAGCAAAACTGCGCATGCGCAGTGTGAATGCATTCAAAAGAACTAAAAAATTTACCAAAACTCTTCCTATGACTTATTCCCACCTAGTCCAACTCCAAAATTAATAGTAAACAAGTTTGTTTACAAATACACGCACGTTTTACATAGTGACCTCCAGCATCAAAATATTCCAGAAAGTTCCTATTGAAATTTAGATGTTCTAAAAATAGCTCTTAGGCAATCAATTTCATGAACAAAGTGCATGATTTGGAAGCTGGTTCCAAGGTGAAGGTCAGATGATGCAACAAAAATGGAGGCTGATTAAAATTCACTGAGAAATCGTCACTTAATGAAGCAATGTGAAAAAAAGTATTTTCGTGTTTGCAAAACTTCACTACTATCGGACTATCAGTGAAATAATACATTTTTAAGGCTCAAGTAAGGAATTTCAGCTGTTTTAGTTGCATTTTCTTTCACAAATATGACCTATGTTTCCATCCATGAAAGTTCGGACCCTCACTATTTCGCCGAATTCATTATTTACATTGCTACGGAATCAATGGGTGGCCTCGGTTTTATAGGAAGAAGCCATATAAGGTAGATTATATAGTAAATAGTGATTTTTTTTTAATCTATTTTTTAAGTCTATGGTCTAGTAGATAACATACTCGACTCCTGATTGAGGGGTCCCTGGTTTGATCCTTGGCTGGGGCACTGGGTCATTTCAGAAACGCTATTTAGTGTTTTCCACCCAACTAGAGATAAACTAGTCTGAAGCCCAGTGGTAGTCTCGCGTGTATAAGTGCTCTTCAGTCTACACTGGGCACTTTAAAGAACCAAGGAATCTTATTTGAAATGAGCTAGGGTATCGCACCCAGTTTCTTTGTTTATCACCTCTTTCTCTTCACCGATTTTATGTCACATTTTTCTCACCACAGTTACATGTATCACTTCAGGTGAATGTAGATAAAGAAGTACCTTCACCTTCTACGAACTGGTCAGCTAAAGAAACAGTGAAACAGATGGATAAAAAAAGGCAGAAAAAATCCGAATCAGGAGTGAGTACATGTAGTATTATATACTGTCGATTACGTGGTAAGAGGGATGATCAATATATAAAGAAAAAATTCCTATAACTTGGCAATTATGAGTTTTTTATGCACCAACATCTACTGATTTTCGTTATTAGTTATTTTTATCAAAACTTGAAATGTTGTTGATAATCTTTTATGACATGTGGGTGACGTAACATGTGCCAACACAGCCTGTGTATCACTATATAGACATACCTGCCAAGTGCTTCTTTTAAAATGGAGTTACTCCTATTTCCGTTGTTAATTTCTGGTTTTCCAAGTTCACCTAACTTTGAAAAAAGGTACATTTGATTCTTTTTATAAATGATCATCTGTCCCATATTTATAACCACTAGAGTTAATAAATTCCTTGTTTATGCATCTAAATCCCTGTTAAATCACATTTAAGCGCATCTTGTGACATGTTTTGCTGGATCACTCCTATTTTGGATTTAACTAGCTTGGCAGGTATGCTATATAGGTACCACTAATCTAAGTACCAATTGTCTTAGCATTAAGATTGCTTACATGAAAAACTGTGGGCTTTAAATTTTGTGAAAACGGTAAAAAATACCAGCATAATGCATATTACTGCATTTATAAATTACGACGCTTCATACTGTTTATCGACACACAAATGGGTACAAAGGCTGGATGAGCAGGGATAACCTATGATATATAAATCTGCTTGTGGTCGTATTTAACATAATAATTTAAAAATTATACTTTTTAAATCGGATAGTAAGTCATACAAGAAATTTGAAAGCTGTTGAAAGTACTTTAATATGGTTGCCAGGAAGGAATTACCATTTTCAATATGGCGGCTGATTAACCAGTTTGATTAGGTTTTATACTGATGATTAACCGGTTTCAAAATTTAGAAATTGCATTCAACTCTTAAAAAACCCAGATTAATGGTATTCTACACAAGTTTATTGGTTAGAATTTGTCAACATTTATATATTTCTAACTTGTACATTTTTCTATTGTAGAAAGGACTGGAACTTGTTGTATTGGGTATCTGTGTTGTTGGAATGGCCGCCTTATTTTATATCAACAAAAAAATAATGCGAGATTATGAGATAGGTACGATCCAAATTTTTATTGTTTAGTGTTTTCTAAATCTCATAGGTATACCCCCCTCCCACTCAATAGAAGTTATAAGAGGGTATACTCTTTCCAGTTTGTCTGCCTGTAAGCCCATCTGTCAGTAGATTGATTCTTGTAAACGCAACTCCTCCAACGATTTCCTCTAAGTTTCCTCTGAAGTTCGGAAAATTGATAATTTTTCAGGTCTGTTTAAAAGGGACTCGACAGTCAACTCCAGTTGATAAATTGCAAATTTTATCAAAAAGCTCTCATAAAATTACATTGTTTTAGCTTGACATTTATATACGAATCTGCACCTATTTGTCTAGAACAAAAATAATTGCATATACATAGTTATATATTACCTTTTACACACCCAAAATCTATTGCGTGACTTAAACGCAATCAAATACATTTAATGTTTTAAGAGTGTAAGGTAGTGTTACAGTATAAATACCGAGAACAGCCGTGACCTAATAAGCGGACGGTATATAACGTCAGGGAGTTTTCATCAATAGCGCCTCTGATTGTTACGTAAGTTGTAAGAATACTTCATGTATTTGTTAAACATAGTTTTGTGATTTAAACGCCTACAAAACTTGTTTTTATCGGGCCATCCTTAAAATGTTGTTTGTTTGCCCTAACGCGACCCAAGATTTTTGAGGTGGGTAGGTAGTAGGGCTGTAACGGTATACCGCGGTATACGAAATACCGCGGACTTGAGTCCCACACGGTTCACGATACAAGACTTCTAAATTTCGGTACGGTTCGGTATAAGCTTTTTTATGAGCAAAATAATATTCCGACAACAAAAACTCCTGACAGCCTTCTGATTATGTATAATTACCATGTATCACTTGTTTTAATTGTATTGAGATATGCTTCATATTGTCTAAATTCGCTTAAATAGTTGATAGGCACATAATAATTGCTGTTATAGAAGCAACAAATTCATTATTACTTAAAAATTGAAGTATTTAAGCAGCTGTTAGTGAATATTGTATCATACCGAAATATACCGAACCGTTAGAAAAAATGACGGTATGTATCATATCGTGAGGTGAGCGTACCGTTACACCCCTAGTAGGTAGGTCGAATTTTTTTATGCCCCCGTATCGATAGATCGGGAGGCATATAGTAATTCACCTGTCCGTTCGTCCGTCTGTCCATTCGTCCGTCCAGCCTGGTTAACCCAAATTGACCGTTTCTTCTAGCATTATTATGGCTTGCTACAAAGTTTTCAAACTTGCATGGATATTGTATATGACCACTCTCCACGCGCCTGTATCACCTGACTCCATTTTGACCTTCACATTAACCTAATTTTGTACTTAGACTTATTGAAAGACCAAATTTTTGGTTAACCCAAATTGAGCGTTTCTTCTAGCATTAATATGGCTTGCTACAAAGCTTTCATACTTGCATGGATGTTGTATATGACCACCCTCCACACGCCCGTATCACTTGACTCCATTTTGACCTTCACCTAATTTTGGACTTAGACTTCCTTTAGTATTTTTACAATAAAATTTTGTCTGGAGTGTATCTACAAAACTATTTAACATATTGACTCGAAACTTGAAATATAAATAGAAGGCAACTTGGAGAAGTGCATTAAAAACCCCCATAACTCTGTCTGTCTTAAATTTTGAATTATCTCCCCTTCAGTGTTTTTTTATAGTCAAATTTTGCTCAGAGTATATCTTCAAAACAATTTAACATATTGACTTGAAACTTGGAATATAAATGGATGGCAACTTGGAGAAGTGCAATGACCAAGAACCATAACTCTGTCAGTCTTAAATTTTGAATTATCTCCCCTTTAGAATTTTCAGAATCAAATTTTGACCAGAGTGTATCTTCAAAAGTGTTTAAGATATTGACTTGAAACTTGATATATAAATAGATGGTAGCTTGTAGAAGTGCAGGGACCAAGGATTTTGAATTATCTCCCCTTCAGTATTTTCATGATTATTGTTTGTCCGTAGCGTATCTTCAAAAGTATTTAAAATATTGACTTGAAACTTGGTATATGAATAGATGGCAACTTGGAGAAGTGCAGTGACAAAGAGCCATAACACCTGTATCACACATGAAGTCGATCAAGGCACTGCTTTCAAATGTGGCATATTTGTTTACCATCATAAGCCCCTTATAGTTCAAAGCCATGTAACACTATCAAACATTTTTATTGAATGATAGCCCCTGATTGACTTAACTTTTTATGGACATGGCTTTCACCGGGGGCATAAGCGTTTATTGAACGCAGTCTTGTTTTTGTATGGAAATAGTTTTTGAGGAACTTGTAAAAAAGTTCAAGTCGATGAAGTTATATAAGGAAATAGGCTTAAAATAGTTTGAGTAGGGGCGATTTCAATGAGAAGGTAGCATTAGGGCAAACATACAATTTTTTAAGGATGACCTCATCAAAATGGAGTTCAATCCCTTTTTTTGTTAACAAATAAAGTCTAAATCTTTAAAATACGAACACAAACCCTGTGAAACCTGCATAATGATATTGAATCATTTGGTGTCACACCGGTGGAAAGTACTTCCGGGTCGTAGTATGCTAAAATAGTCCCTTTCAAAATTTTGATATATGTCTGTTGAAGCACTGTTTTAATGTGAAAAATGCTGATTGTTGACCAAATTACATGAATGTAGATCAAATATGACCTCCATGCTAACTTTTGAAATTGTGACCGGTCTAAACTTTGAAGTCGTCTTAGTAGTGAAGTTGTCACAATTGTGGGGTAGAATTGTAATGGAGGTGGTCTTTATGTTGAGGTGGTCATTTTATTTAGGTGGTCTTATTATTGAGGTGGATTTTTTTTGGTGTCGCAGAATTGTTGATTGCTTTCAAAACACTCTATTTATGATTATATGATTTCGCCGCGTCTCATGATTCCGGTCCATGATTGAAAATATTTGTTGTTGATTCATCTTATTATGGTCTTATTTTGCTGTGTCTGGACTGAATAAAATATCTAGTTTACTGAGATCCATTCCATAATTGCCAAAATAATGCAATAATAGAACAAAAATAACCTTTCGAGGAATTTTTCCAGTCCGCGCCAAGTTCTTGGAGGGGGGGGGCATGTTTTAACCGGTCACACCAACTTGTAAGGGGCTCAATGTGAAAACCGGTTGGACAACATATGCCGCAATACTTAAAATAACCAGAATAAAAGTATTCGGGTTAGCAAATTTCAAACATTTGAGGTATATTGGTGTCACACCAGTGGAAAGTACTTCCGGGTCGTAGTATGCTAAAATAGTCCCTTTCAAAATTTTGATATATGTCTGTTGAAGCACTGTTTTAATATGGAAAATGCTGATTGTTGACCAAATTACATGAATGTAGATCAAAAATGACCTGCATGCTAACTTTTAAGAGTGTTTAATTGATATTTTTTTTGAATTATCTTTCCCTGGCTGGAGACTGACAATGTATGTGTGCTTCGGTCAAGTCAGCTTTTGAGGCATGGAAAATAGCGTTGTCCTTCCAGAATCCCTGCAGTAGCTCGAAAACGAAACTATCGACATGCCATTTTCTCCAGCTTATTTTGGATAACAGGGATTGCTTTTTATGGAAACGGCCACAGAAAATCACCCAGAATGTCAGTGAAACGGAGGGAGAGATGCGAATTTGGGTCATTTTGCATTAATTTCAATGGCAGAAAATTCACCGGTGTGACACCATTTAGCATTCTAAGGTCTCTAAACGAAATCTAGTCGTGTTATTAAAATAGCCAATATGAATATCTGAACGAGAATTCGTTAAAGTGTATTGAGCTATATCGGAAGATATTTTTTTAATAAGTTTCAAAAACTGAAAAACAATTATGCTTTCATATCCATTAGATCATTTTTCGCTTCATTTTTAACAGAGACTATCTTTGTGATTTATTTGACATGCGAACTGTCCATTTTTATACGAAAGTGTTCTAGAACACCCTATGAAACTATTAGAATCGTCTATTTTTCGACGATTGAATGAAAGTACACAGAACCCATCCAAAGTTTTAACTTGCAATTAAGGTAGTCTAGTAGATGCAAGTAATTATTTTGACATTGCATGACGGTTAGAATATAGCTCTATACACTTTAAGACCCTTCAATTCAATTATAAACAATAAACACAAACCTACTATTTAACAAATCATGCACTGTATATAAATGCATTTTGATAGCATCTCTTCAAGATATATTCTATGGCATTCCAGAAGGCGTGGTCAGGCCCGGATCTCCTGCAGCATCTCATTTTGAGCCAGATCTCATCTCAAATATTGGCAAACTACTTAATGTGAATTTTCATGCAAAGATGGACTCAAAGGGTGTATTCGTAAGTGCTGTGCAGAACACTGTTTTGACTGTTCCTGTTCCAAGCACTTACGAACAAAATAAAACAGAACAGGAAGTAACAACAATAAAAATAATGTTAAAAAAATAATAATAAGAAATAAAAAATTTAAGGTGGCCGATATTGTTAGTTTCAGTCGTTATATTTGTGGAAGAAAAATGCCACTAGAAAATTTCCCATTGTTAAAGTTCGGTCATTTCCGTTTTACCCCGTTGACATACTATTGCCAAGGTGATCAGAAAAACACCTTTCGTGAAGTTTCCGGTTGTCTTGTTGTTGTTGTAATCACGTGACCTGTTCTGCCTGCAACACCTCGTTCATGGGAACAGACGGAACAGGTCCAGAACACTGTTCCGGAGTGTATGTAACGCTGTTCTGTGTTCTTGAACACAGAGAACAGCGTTACGAACACACCCAAAATAACATCACTAAACAGAAATGATATTCTAGGTTTATTACAGTAACATTTCTTCAGCTGGGACTTCAGATTTATCTCTAATTGCAAGTCTAATTTTAGCAAAATCTCAATTTGAGTTGAGATTTCTATGTGAGATGCTTCAGGAGATTGAGCTTTACCCTAGGATCTTCAAACTTGCATGGAGGTTGGCTAGCAACATTAAAGGACCCCTATCAATTTTGAAGTGAACAGGTGAAAGGTCAAGGTCACTGTTGACCTTACCAGTTGTCTGTTCCCTCTATTGGACTGCCAGGGCGGCATGCATGTTTTACAAACATCTCTTGTTCATACTTATGTTTAGTTGTACTTGCTGTTTTTACAGTAAAATGAGTCTTTTTTTCCGATTTTTTGCTGAATTGAAAATTTTTCCTTGAAATTATGAAAAAAGATACAATTTTTTCAATTAAGAACAAAGCCCATCATCTGCTATATGATAGTCATAAAAACCACTGAAACAAACATTTTTTTCTATGAAAACTAAAAAATATTTCTCCTGTTATGGTTGACTAAAGTTAAAGTACTTTGAATTTTTTGTTCTTACACAGTAATTGAAGAAGTGTGTAGCGACAGGTGAAAAAAACAACATAATCTGGTATACAATAGGCCGAAAAAAACCACTGAAATAAGCAATTTTTTTAATGAAAACTAAAAACTGTCTCCTGCTATGATTGACTAAAATTGAAGTACTTTTGGTGCCATTCTTTTTCCCAATAATGGTTGTTTGCAAGTGTTTTTTTACTCCTGAAAATGTGTTAATTCTGAGTCGCAGGTAACTGTATAATTGATTAAGACAATTTGAAAACGAATTTTTTTTTGAAAATTTATTTTTCTATAAAGAAAATTATGTTATTTTTTTCGTTTTCAACGATACAGTTATCTGTGTTCCACGCATACATGATGAATTAAAGTCTGTAAGGCCGATTCATTAAAAAGCTTGTTTTTTTCTTACAGCTGAACTGAAGAAGAGTGTAACTACGGGTGGAGAGGTATTGATTGGTGGTGAGTGGACGTTAACTAATCAACATGGTAAAACTATGACAGATAAAGATTTTGCCGGTGAATGGTGTATTGTTTACTTTGGTTTCACTCACTGTCCAGATATATGTCCAGATGAGATAGAGAAAATTGTTGAAGTTACAGAGATATTAGGTAAGTAATAGATACTGTAAAATCATTAATTTTCGTTGGGGGATTAAATTTGTGGTTTTCTTGGTTCATCTTCTACCAAGAAATTGAATCCCATCGAACAATCATTTTGACCCTTCTATTTATTACCTGAAATGCAAAATCCACGAATTAACGTCCCATCGAAATGGTCTTTTTACCAAAACCATGAAATTTTGTCCCATCAAAATTAAATGATATTACAGAAACACAAAGCCTAGTTGTGCTCATTACAAAAAGTTAAGTTTATAACGCTACTTATGCATTTAAGGTCGATTGGGAAACAAGTTTTTCCAAGTTTTATCAATCACTCTCAACATCTCAGTTCTGATGTTATCCATTGTCACGAGGGTATGAGTGAAAATAAGCCATTTTCCATTTAATATGTGCTGAGCTTGAGCAAGGGAATTTCTGGTGCCATTTTTATGTAGTCTTTGATATGACACGGCCTGGGATCAAACCCTGGACCTCCGACACTCGAAGCAAACACTCAACCACTAGGTTACCCAGCAGTCCAGTGATTCAACCACTGTTTGTCATTAACACCCTTCCCCATTGTCCAGGATGCGAATATCTGGTATTATAATAGTCTGCTGAATGGCGAAAGCTCTAGTTTATGTTATTAGTTTAAACATGTTTTATTTCACATAAATTTTCAATCTACAATTTACAAACAATATGATACAGAAATGAGATTTGATCAGACGCTACAAGAACATATCACTGGCTTAGAATGAGAAGGTCTTAAGTGCCACTTATAAGACTAATGCATATTTGAAATCTGCACAAGGTGCTTCTGTTTTTAGCCTTTTTTCATGAAAATCGGAATTTGTCATGTTGACCAAACTGAAGTTGAAAAGGCTTGTTTTACCATATTGTTTGTCAGACAGTTTTTCTTGTTTTCTCAAAATATTGATTTTGTTGATACGACCTTCTCATTCTAAGCTAGCGATATATCATTTTACATAAATTTACAAAAAATGAGCTACAGACATGAGACTTGATTGAAAGCTAAAAGCTTATTGAGATCATTTCTTGTTATTAACATATTATGGTATTAAAATGTTATCTACTAATTTGTTCAACAATCATTTTTGTCTATTACAGGAAGTAATCCTAAGTTACCTAAACTAAGAGCATTATTTATTACTGTGGACCCAGAGAGAGACTCGCCTGAAGCAGTCAAAAATTATCTGGAAGGTAAATTACGTTTTTTCTCCCAAGAATTAATTATGCCTCCCAATCTTTGATAGGGTATATTACTTTGCTCATGTCAGTGAGTCTGTTGTTAAGTAGATCAAATGTTTTCCGTTCAATAATTCCAGAACATGTTTCACAAATATTTTATGTTGAAAATCAATTTTAGCTGGACTGTTCACTCAACATGTACTAAGTATCTAGTTGAGTGTTAGAAAAGCAACAATGGGTTAGTATTAGAAGAATATGGGCAGCTATTTATTTAAGTCACCCAGACTGCTGAGTGGTTGGTGTCAAGATGATTTACCTAAGTTAAAAAGAAATGAGCTAATCGACAAGGAAACTCAGTTCTCAGCTTAACCAGTCAAGTTCAGAAGACAGTAACAACACAAGTACACAGAGCAATGCCCACACACATTCCAAAGAAAAGATTTAAAAGTCCCCACCACAAAAATGCAGAATGACCCAATTACATGAAGGAATTACGAAAATAAAAAACCCTTCATAAAATTGACTCAAACATTGATCTCATTACCAGTATGATGTGACTATACAATCATCCAACTTAAATGTTTGTAGCCAATTGATGGGTTAACTGGTTGAATGTTTGTAGTCAATTAATGGCTTCAATAATTGAATGTTTGTAGCCAATTGATGGGTTAACTGGTTGACTGCTTGTAGCCAATTAATGGCTTCAATGATTGAATGCTTGTAGCCAATTAATGGGTTCAATGATTGAATGCTTGTAGCCAATTAATGGCTTCAATGATTGAATGTTTGTAGCCTTTTAATGGGTTCAATGATTGAATGCTTGTAGCCAATTAATGGGTTCAATGATTGAATGCTTGTAGCCAATTAATGTGTTCAATGATTGAATGCTTGTAGCCAATTAATGGGTTCAATGATTGAATGCTTGTAGCCAATTAATGGATTCAATGATTGAATGCTTGTAGCCAATTAATGGGTTCAATGATTGAATGCTTGTAGCCAATTAATGGGTTCAATGATTGAATGCTTGTAGCCAATTAAGGGGTTAATTGATTGAATGTTTGTCACCAGTTTATGTAACACCAGTTTTCAATCAATACCATTCAAATCAATTTTAATGGTACATTATAATCACAAGGCCCAATGGATTTACTTGACAACCTTTGCAAAGCAACCTTCGACAATCAGGTGGAGTGATCTCTACTCAGGTCACCTGGTGTAATGTCAATTAATTGGTTAATTGATTGTTTCTTTTTCAGAATTTTCGGATAAATTGATTGGTTTAACTGGCACCAATGAACAATTATCTCGAGTATATAGAGGATTTAAAGTGTATTACTCTGTTGGTCCTAAAGATGAAGATGGCGATTATATTGTAAGTATGGTTTGTTGCTCGAGGCGGCATGTTTGGCATGGTCTTTGGGGGTCATGGGAGCTCAGAGACAGGGGCCTTATTCACCAATGCTGTTAGTTTAAAATTAAGACTTTATATTGCAATATGTTCTATTCACTCTCATGTTGTCATAAATGTGCCAATTTTGAATTAGATAGGTATACATGTTCAGTGGATAACAACAGTTATCCAGATAATATTTCACATTGTTAAATCTAATTGCAAAGAAATTGCAGTGATTATAGATCTGGTCAATTTTAAGTCTAAGTCTGAGTTTCAGTCTACAATGTTGGCCACTGGGTCACTTGGTCGGGATTTAGACATTGTCCCCATGTTGTCCAGTCAGTGACCTCCCTAAATGATTTATTTAATTTGCTATTTCAACACACCCACTGCAGAATTTCAATTTTTTTTTAATGAGGAACCCTGCATTTACATATTGACCAATGTGTGTATCACATTTTATGATAGTCCTAAGGTCAGGTCCCTGGTTAAAACTGGTTACTTATGTACAAAATGAAGCAGAAAATAATTAATGCTTCTTTTATCACAAATAAGAAAGAGCCGAATTGATTTGTAACACAGTTATTGTTTCAAATATTAATTGAAAAACTGATGCATAATATTTTTGTTTGTTCCAACACAAATAGTCATATTCATACAATTTCATGTGAATTGTTTGTATGGATAATGCCTTGAAATACAAAAACTTCCTTGAAAAGTTCTGAAAGGTCCTTGAATTTTGTTGCAAGAATTCTATATGAACCATGATCATTACCTGATGATGAAGAACCCTTCTATTTCAAAGATCGGCTGGTTAAAGGTCAAGGTCACAAGGATAATACATGACTACAGTACATATACAAATGTGCAACCTTTCTATAGAAGCCCTATGTTGGGCAACAGCCTCTCTTTTACAGTACCTCAAAATTGCCTTAATCTGATAGTTGCTGCAACATTAACCTCTGAAGATCGACAACTTGCTGTCTTTCCTCTGTAGAGCAACAACTTGCTGTCTTTCCTCTGTAGAGCAACAACTTGCTGTCTTTCCTCTGTAGAGCAACAACTTGATGTCTTTTCTCTGTAGAGCAATAACTTGCTTCCTTTCCTCTGTAGAGCACAAACTTCCTGTCTTTCCTCTGTAGAGCAACAACTTGCTGTCTTTCCTCTGTAGAGCAACAACTTGCTGTCTTTCCTCTGTAGAGCAACAACTTGCTGTCTTTCCTCTGTAGAGCAACAACTTGATGTCTTTTCTCTGTAGAGCAATAACTTGCTGCCTTACCTCTGTTGAGCAACCACTTTCTGCCTTTCCTCTGTAGAGCAACAACCTGCTGTCTTTTCTCTGTAGTGCAACTGCTTGCTGCAACATTAACCTCTGTAGAGCAACAACTTGCTGTCTTACCTCTGTAGAGCAACAACTTGCTGTCTTTCCTCTGTAGAGCAATAACTTGCTGTCTTTCATCTGTAGAGCAATAACTTGCTGTCTTTCCTCTGTAGAGCAATAACTTGCTGTCTTTCCTCTGTAGAGCAACAACTTGCTGCCTTACCTCTGTTGAGCAACCACTTTCTGCCTTTCCTCTGTAGAGCAACAACTTGATGTCTTTACTCTGTAGAGCAACAACTTTCTGCATTTCCTCTGTAGAGCAACAACTTGATGTCTTTCCTCTGTAGAGCAACAATTGCTGCAGCATTAACCTCTGTAGAGCAACAACTTGCTGTATTTGCTCTGTAGAGCAACAACTTGCTGCCTTTCCTCTGTAGAGCAACAACTTGCTGTCTTTCCTCTGTAGAGCAACAACTTTCTGCATTTCCTCTGTAGAGCAGCAACTTGATGTCTTTCCTCTGTAGAGCAACAATTGCTGCAGCATTAACCTCTGTAGAGCAACAACTTGCTGTATTTGCTCTGTAGAGCAACAACTTGCTGCCTTTCCTCTGTGGAGCAACAACTTGCTGCCTTTCCTCTGTAGAGCAACAACTTGCTGCCTTTCCTCTGTAGAGCAACAACTTGCTGCCTTTCCTCTGTAGAGCAACAACTTGCTGCCTTTCCTCTGTAGAGCAACAACTTGCTGTCTTTCCTCTGTGGAGCAACAACTTGCTGTCTTTCCTCTGTAGAGCAACAACTTGCTGCCTTTCCTCTGTAGAGCAACAACTTGCTGCATTTCCTCTGTAGAGCAACAACTTGCTGCCTTTCCTCTGTAGAGCAACAACTTGATGTCTTTACTCTGTAGAGCAACAACTTTCTGCATTTCCTCTGTAGAGCAACAACTTGATGTCTTTCCTCTGTAGAGCAACAATTGCTGCAACATTAACCTCTGTAGAGCAACAACTTGCTGTATTTGCTCTGTAGAGCAACAACTTGCTGCCTTTCCTCTGTGGAGCAACAACTTGCTGCCTTTCCTCTGTAGAGCAACAACTTGCTGTCTTTCCTCTGTGGAGCAACAACTTGCTGTCTTTCCTCTGTAGAGCAACAACTTGCTGCCTTTCCTCTGTAGAGCAACAACTTGCTGCATTTCCTCTGTAGAGCAACAACTTGCTGCCTGTCCTGACCGATTTCCTCATTTCTTTTTGTAAACAACGGCAAATATTTGGCCCCAAAGGATGTTATTTTAAATTGATTTATGCCGAGCATAGCCTTTATTTGCTTTATTTCTACTGAAGCATGGCAGGCATATATATGTACCTCCACCCGAATTTGAACCCGGGTCGCCAGATTAGACGGCAAGCGCACTAACCACTGAGCTGCGGAGGCACAGAGGTTGTACTGTATATCTCGCATATGTGCCTCCATAGCTCAGTGGTTATTGCGCTTGCCGTCTCATCTGGTGACCAGGGTGAGGCACATAATTATAATGCTTGCCATATTTCAGTAGAAATAAAGCAAATTAAGGCTATGCTCAGCATAATATTGTTAATCATGATATATATCACATTGCAGGTGGATCACTCAATTATATCCTATTTGATGAACCCAAATGGAAAATATGAAGCTCACTTTCCAAGGAGTCAATCAAATATACAAGTTGCTAACGTTATAGAAAAGAAAATGAATGCATGGAAGAAAACTGCGAGATAACATAAATCACTTGATACGTTTAATATAATATTGTTATTTACGTGTTGCGGTATACAATTGTTAACAGATGTTTAAAGTGTTCTTGTCAGCTATGTGCGGCTACATTGCCGAGTTGAATGGCCATGGCAAAGCAATAACTCCTGGCTGGATTACAGAACATTTATGTTATTAAGCCTAAACATAGTAAATAAACTGTACGGTTAACACAAGCTTTTACCTGCTATTACATCTGCAGAGTCCCGAGGGATGGTTGGTGCAAAAGCCAGTCAGGGCGAGGGCACCAACACTCCCTTGACACTCTGCAGATGTATTAACGCGAAAAGGCTTGCGTAAACACTATTATAGCATAAAAACAACACTTTATGAGTAAGTTTTTCAAAATTATGAGATTTTGGCAGGACCTTTGGTATAATACAAATACTGTTTTCCCCCAACCAATTTAAAACTAAATTAGTATTTTAGAATCTCTCAAAACTATAAACTTCTAAATGTTTGGTTCTTTCTCAAAAATTTTTTTTGACTGCTTTCACTGTATTGCAGTTAATGATCAGCTGTATATCCAGTGTCAATTTTCTTCAAGCAGTGTTTATGGTGTGAGTATTGTAACTTGTGGCAAACCTGCCAAGTACTCCTATTAAAGTGGAGATACTCCTATTTTCATTGTTAATTTCTGATTTTCAAAGTTAGGTGAACTTTGAACAAAGGTACATTTGATTTATTTATGATCTTCTGTCCCATATTTATTACTATTGGAATTCATACAGTCCTTGTTTATGCAACTTAATCCCTATTAAATCACATTTAAGCGCATCTTGTGACATGTTTTGCTTCATCACTCTGTTTTGGATTCAACTATCTTGGCAGGTATGCTTGTGATGCAGGGCAGCTGATATCCGAGGACTTGTGTGATATTTTCATGCTTTAGTATATTTCCCTTCAATGATTTAAATGCTAATATACTATGTATGTATGTATGTAGAAATGTATGAATCTGTCTTTACTCCTGTCTTTATTAAACAAATACAACTCTTAGCTATAGTGTTCTGTTTTTTTTGCTCACCTGAGTAGGGTATGCTCAAGGCGAGCTCGTGTTTGCCAAACAGGCCTTGAATTTACGACATTTGCTATTAGTGACTGTAGGTTTGCCCGATCTCTGATTATCATGTGGTGACTGTAGGTTTGCCTGATCTCTGATTATCATGTGGTGATGCTCTGTCATCGTGGAACTGTTTATTTCGTTTATAAACAACAGTCCGCATTCTTGATAATTGTCCAAAATATTTTTCTAAAAGAGTTTAACAGGTGTATGGCCACTATTTTCATAAACTTTCATTACCTGTTATCTCTAAATAAATCTGATTTTACTGAGAAACATGCTCTTTGTCAACATTTAAACACAAAAGGCTATACGGAACTGACAACAAATGTTATATTTCACGATCTAGATGCAAACATATTGTCGTCTGATGCTTTCTGCTTAAAATATTGGATAATACCATGACACCTACCCAATTAACACTCTCACACCACTACGCAATTGGGTTGGTCCGGGTAGTCGTTTGTGGGGTTACTATAGTAACCATAGTTTGTTTTCCAGGTGGGGGGATAGAATTATTTAATGTTTTAATTGTCAAATAACACAGTTATTATGAAATGAAATTTTAACACACTTGTATGTTCCAATCAAGCGCTATGGCGATCATTCTGGAATTATATGAACAACCCTTGTGAGCACTTTTTTGTTCTGTGGTCTGTCATGCTGTGTCAACAATTGGACGGTTAACACCCTAAAAGTGACAATTTTCACTTAATCCTTATGACACTTATTCACAATGTTTGCCTCTATGAAATATAGACCAAGTGTGGAACTAGGCCATCTTTGGTAAAAATCCAGGTGAAATCACAGCAAAACCTTGTTAATACTGGAGAATACACATTTTTCACTCCATCCTAATGAAAGTTGGTCACTATGTTTGCCTCTATGAAATCTAGGTCAAGGTCCAAATTGGGTCATCTGGGATAAAAAAACTAGGTCACATAAAAGGCAAAACTTGTTGATTCTCTAGAGGTCACACTTCTACTTCATTAATTTGTGTCTGTAAAATCTAGGTCAAGTGAATCTGAGTTAAATAACTAGGTCATCTGGTCGCGCCAAAGTAATTTCTTATTGCCACTCTCTTCATTTAAACGTAATCAGTGTCTGTATCTATAATACTACGCGTCACATTAATAACCTGATCTAAATGAACATTCACAATCTATGTCTATGTATAGGTTATATCCAGATAAACTTATTTAGTGTCTAATATGCTCAGTACATCTAGAAACGCAACGTTTTCATACTCTTATTTTTCTTACTTTCATTGCACATACATTTTTTTAATTTTGTGTAATAATATTGTATAATCGCGTAGAAAATTGGCTATTTTTCAAATTTTATCGATCGGTTTACGTAACTTCAGTGCGTCAAGAAAATCACAAAACGCACGGATTCTACGTGCACCATTTACGCATGATAAATTTTGGTGTTAATTGTATCTAATCCTTTGTAAGGTTTTGCTAATGGAAAGAAAATCACAAAAGAAAAGTTCTATGGTTATGGAATGAAAACGACAGGATAGTCCGAAAATGGGCAAAATCAGGCCATTTGGGTGTCTGTGACGGGGACGTCAGATGGAAAGTTGCACGACGGTTAAATTGTCATGCACCGACAATGTCTCATACCAGCACATTGGCACTGTTTACAACCATTCATGCCCAATGCTCATCCATGTGAAACAACTCTCCGACAGGACTAGTAACTCCACATGTACCATCACTCAGCGAAGTTCACAGCTGATTCATGCACTTTTAAACAACTTGTTGTACGTCATGGGTGTGTAATAATTTAATAATGAATCAATATTTGTACTATTCACTTTTAAACAACGATTCTGAAAAAAATGGATTTTTCAAATGTGTGTTGCTACTTAATTTTTAGCCGCACTATACACATAAGCACTGTTCAATCGTATCGTTAGCACTATATGAAACAAACGTTACAGTTATATCGACCAATGGAAACTTGTTTTACAAAATCTTCAGATTACAAATTGTTTGCAAGCACACTGCGAGATTTTGTATGTGCTGATGCATAAGGTGTCGATAATATACGACTTTACTCTTTCTCAGACAGACTACATGGACTAGGCATGTTGCTATGTTCTGTCATCATTTCACCATGCATTGCTTTTTGTACCAGAGTGAAGACTAGTCAAAACGTTTGTATACACCAACTCCCTGTATGACTTATGGGATTACTATGAACATGATAAAATTCAACATGTATCATTTATTGCTATTGAAAGCACATCAAATCTGATCATTGTATGACTTATTGCCGTATTATATTATTTGACGTGTATTCGTATGACAATTGCCGGAAATCAGCTTGCTTATACACAGTCGTAGTAGATAAAAAAATTAAAAAGAAATTCAACGATACAGTTACCTGTGGTCTGATCACAAGATTCCGAACTCTAGTCTCAGGTAATTAATTCTCTCGTTCGATTATGTGATGAGTATAATACGTAATTACGTTGCGTCACAAGTTGAGGTATTTTTGCTTTTACGGTGTTCTTATTTCTTGTAAAGTGACTCTTTTTTCACCCGTCACATAACTATACAATGTATAAGGTTATATATCATTTTCAAAAGGAAAAATGTTTCACACACATAGGTTTAATTTTCCTTCAATTCGTATTGGTGTACTAGAATTTTTTTAAAATGTTTTTAGTGCGCGGCTGTAAATCTGAGGACTACCGAAGGTCTTAGATACCTTGTTTATTGAAATGTTTTGTCCAATTTTTTCATCGCTTATTTTAACTCAGCTGTCGATTGTGATACTTTAATTTTACTTTTACTGTAGCGTGAGTTTTATGTTTAAAATGACAGATTTCAGAGGTCAGGTCCTAATGTAACATAATATTTAATTATTGAATACACAGGTGCTGGTTGTGTCCGTATAACAATAATAACACAATACTTGGTAAAATCTAAGTCAATGGTCAGCTCCGATAATGTTACATTTCTTATATTACATGTACTTTTATTCTTCACATTACAGTATATACTTCATCTCAAATGTGTTTACAAAGTGACTTACGTTGTATTTTTTAATAAAGATGTAGTTTCAGTATTTTCTGAAATAAAACATATACAATTTACACATATTCAAATAAAATACTAGAAAGAATATAAACAGGAAAAGTGTAAACTAATTTGCACCATCTTTATCAATTTATTCAAAATTTTCAAGGACATCTTAAGTTTCTCTGCTTGACAGTGTTTTCGCATTCAGTAAACTGTGCATCAGGGTCGGTATTCACAAAGCCTCTTAAGTGAAAACCTAATATTTTTACTAAAGTTAAAAAATTGAACTGCACATATTTTGCAAGAAACTAAAACCAGCTCATATTTTCTTGGTTATTTTTGGAGCGCATTACATAACACCTCAAACTAATGAAAAACATTATTGTCTTTTTTTCCTCTTTAGCTGATACACTTAAGGAAATTGTAAGATTTTGAGGACATTATAGGTTTTCACTTAAGATTCTTTGTGAATACCACTCCATGTCTTTGCTAATTAGTTTTGGATATACAAATGTACTTACTTACTTAATTACTGTCCGTTATGCTCTCTGTCATATAGGGCAGCAACAAAGGACATCAACCGGCGTCTATATTTTGCCATCTTCCCCCACCGTTTCCCAGGACTGCTCAATGGTGTTCAGTTCTGCCACGACTGTTCGCCCCCACGTGATCTTTGGCCTTCCGTGTTTCATCTTTCCTTCAGGCGTCCAAGGTAAAGCTACTCTTGGGATGGCGTTGATTTCTTTTTTGATGACATTTTCTAACCATTTCCATCTTCTCCTGAACAATATGGTTGCCTTACCTTCTTGAGTGCATTGCTGTAGGAGGTTTTCATTTGAGGTTATATTGGCCAAGATAGTCTAGAAATTATTTTCAAACGTTTGTATGGAATGTTGATAGGTAGTGAAGATCGTTTTCCGTCATTCTCCAGCACTCCGGTCCGTATAAAAGGGTTGCAAGAACGCCGATTTTTGTATAGCTTTAAATTTGATACATTTGTAACAGTTTGTTGTATTTACTAAATTGAGATGATTTCCAGATATTGTTAAGTGTCATGAATATGTTTCTGGCTTTGCATAGTCTAGAGTGGATGTCATCACCAGCTCCGCCATCGTTTCTTATGACTGCACTAAAATATGAGAATGTGTTGTTGTTGTGAAGTACGTTTGCATTTATTTGCCCCGGATATGGGTTGCTGATGTTTAAAGTCATAATCTCTGTTTTTGTCAGGCTGATGTTTGTTTTGGCAGATTAGGATATGCGGTTTGTTTTCTCTTGCAAATGTTAGTGAGAATAGGCGAAGTTGTCAGCGAAATCCAGGGGCCTTATTCACCAACGTTGTAAGTCTCAAACTCAGACTTAGACTTAAAAATGTCATTATTCATAATCACTAGCATTTCTTTGAAATTAGATTTAACCATGTGCAAATTTATCTGACTATTTGTTGTTACCCACAGAACAAAATCGGTACATTTATAACAACATGAGAATGAATAGAACATTTGGCAATATAAAGTCTAAGTCTATGTTTTAGACTTACAACGTTGGTGAATAAGGCCCCATGTCTTCTAATGAGGTACTGAGTTGCCATCATATACCTTTTGTCGTGTGTTCCGTTGTTTTTCTCTTCACCCAGTCTATGACCAGGTTGAAAGGGCATTACGCATCCCTGTCTTACACCAGTCTTGACCTCAAAAAGATATCGATGTTGTTGGGACAACAGGTGAAATTTTTGTAAATGTTTTTTTGTAAGATTTCTGTGATTTCTTGAGGAAGACAATAATCTCTTAGTATTTTCTACATAATCTCTCTATGTATAAAACCAAAGGCTTTTTGGAAGTTCACAAAGTTGACGTGTACTCGTAGTTATCTTTGCCATCCAGTGCATTGTTCTATGATGTTACGTAGAACAAATATCTTATTGGTGCATCCTTTGCCTCTTTAGAATCCAGTTTGGTTTGGTCGCAGCCTATTGTCTATGGCAGTTGATAATCCATGAATGATGATTTTACAAAACTTGTTACTTGGGATTGATAGTAGTGTTATACCACGTCAGTTGTTACACTCCCTAGGTGAGCCTTGTTAGGTATTTTAGGTGATTGTATTTTGTCCAATCATTTGGGATTTCTTTTGTTTGTTCACATTGTTGTGAATAACGGATGTAAGATGATTGCAGTACGTTCATGTAAGGCTTTGAATAGTTCAGTTTGGGTAATAGTGGAAATGATATAACATATTTTGGCGTAATTTGAACAAATTTGAATAAACAGTTCGCTACATAATTGACCATTATATCACGCGACAGAGATACGCGTGGTGTGATTTTCCACTTTCAAAAAAAGTGACCTTTATTTTGTTTCTTTGAATCAGAGATTTCTCTTTTTTGTGTAGTTCTTGGTGTTGCTGTGCATGACATGATTATTAATAATCATGCTATAATTATTCTAAATAATATCCATGTTTGTTTTACTACAACCATGTATATGTAAAACCTTTACCGAAATAAATATATATTTATCTAATTATTGATAATAAAATACCTTTTTAACGATGTATAAAACTGTTATATTACCCCACTGTTGAATTGGCAATGGTCACACGACCACACGAAATTCATAAAAAGTACGAGTTTCGTACGTAAAGTTCGTCATTAAGAATTATGTACCCAAGTTTCATATATCACCAACAATTATGTTTACGTCGGGAAAGTTGTAATATAAGTTATAAAATGTATAATATTTTATAATAATATCTCATAACCAAGAATGTTTTGTCAGTAATCGAAGTCAAATTAGTTCCGTATAGTAGAATTACACCATTAATATACGACCATAAATACTGGCCGAAATTTGTCAACATGAGAAAACAAAAATAGCCGTAGCATTTTATTCCTTTATCGATTTCTATGAAACATACACCAAATTAAAGAAAAGGTTAAAGCATTCGACAGGGCGCACATGATCCCCTATCAGCAGCTGAGCTGATTCACCAGTAACATGTGACGCTATTATAGTCGGATCACAAACAATTAATTGTACTTAACAATCTCATCGAATTCAATTCGAATAATATACATATTTTGACAGATGTGTTTAACATGCATTATTCGATGCCGCCAGGAGGCGGCATCGAGTATGAAAGGGTGCAAGCAGATGTCCCAGGAGGATACAAGATTTGATTGGTTATAACGCTGTTGGACTCGCCCGTCAGGGGTAAAATAGGATGATAAATGTTCGGTAGGTACTAAAGTCCAAGTCCCAGGAGGATACAAGATTTGATTGGTTATAACGCTGTTGGACTCGCCCGTCAGGGGTAAAATAGGATGATAAATGTTCGGTAGGTACTAAAGTCCAAATCAGTTCGGAACGGGTGTTTATATAACGGCTACATATGTTGCAATTTGCGGGTCTTAGCAGGGGCTATTAAAAAGTAAAAAAAAACTATTTGCGCGGAGCGGCGATTTTCCTTTCGAACTTTTATGGAACATGTTAAATACTTTCATGTCTGTCAGATATTTTTTAGTTATGATTTTCGATTTTTTCCAGTTCTTAGGTTTTGTCTTAATCTAAATTTGATAAATGCAAGTGTTTTTTTAATCTCTATGTTTCTTTATTTATGTATGTCAGAATAGTTTGTTTTGCCAAAATTTAAACGGGTAAATATAGCTTGCCAACATTGAACTGACACTTCTTATTTACAAAATATTCATATGCGCTCCTATACTCCTGCCAAATGGAACTAGTTCTATGCATATTTTAAACTATGTTGAACGTATTAATTCGCAATAAATTTACTTATCAAGCTCACAAACCACGAAATAACAATGTCCTTTAGTGTCAGTTTCACGTTGTCAGGCTATACCACGTTATTGGAATACACTTTGTTATTTCATGAAACATGCTAAATGCCATCTGTGAAGCATTAATCAATATTATAATGGTGCTCATATTTCTAAAACATGTTATGTTCATTTGAATAAATATTTCAATAGAAAATAGAATGTTTTCATGTTTTCTATTCTTTCCTGGTGTTTCACTGCCTTCAAGTTTTTAACCAGGTTTTTCAAAGGAAAACTCTGGTTATTAGATTGCTGAATGTCGGCGGGCCTTAACAATTTCTTCTGTGCACAACTCCTCCTACATTTCTTCATAGATTTCAACCAAACTTTCAGAGAATGATTGTCATCATGTGACCTGGTGCATATTATCAGGGTTTTATGATTCAACCAATTTTGACGGAGTTATGGCCCTTGAAACAGAAAAAATTGGCCGCTTTCCTTATGTCGCACGGTACTCAAAGTACACGACATAGAGTCATGAAACCTTCACAGAAATGGTCAGGATGTTTTCTCTACACCTGGGGTTTCACTCCCCTTTCAGTTTAGTACATCCAGAGTTATTAGCCATTGAAATGGTGTAAAATAGCCATTTTTGACTTGTTTCACATGCTACTCAAAAAGTATTTGACCTAGGATCATGAAACCTTTATAGAAATGTTTGACAGCATGTACTCTAGTGCACCTGGGGTTTCACTCCCCTTTCAATTTAGTACAACCAGAGTTATTGCCCTTGAATTAGTGAAAAATACCCATTTTCAGCAATCTTAAGTTTTTGCAGCGTACACTCAACACATGAGAATAACTTCCCTTGTGCATCACACATCACGCCGGAATTTTAGTTTGTTTACAAGTTTCTACCAATACCTTTTACTAAATAAAAAGATTTACTTAAAAAGAACTAGCGGCATCTTTGATGCCCAGCATCAACATTTCACTTGTTTACTAATGTAATGAATTTGCTTGTCTAATAACGGGCCTCGTTGTTGGTGTACCACCACGAGTGGGGTCTCGTTTGAACAATTTACTATTACAAATGTTTTGAATAGCATAAAAACATTATTGGCATAATATAAACAGCATTTAGTATGTTTTACTGTACATTTGAGAAAACAAAAATGTATTTATACTGATTAATTCATGAAAATTCAGATACCCCTTTCGGGCCTCATTCCGAGAATTGCTCAATGATAACAAGGAGGCATCACTCGGATTTTGTTATGATATGGTCAAGAGAACAAAAAAAATGCAAAAACATTTTGTATTGACTAATACAAGAGTGGAACATTCCACGAAAACAAGATTTGCATGGCCGCCAATCATAATTTGGCAGTAATTTATAACAGAACAGAACATTTTATCTATAGACTTGAGCTATACAGCACATCATCATACATAATATAAATGCATAAGCATAATAAACGTGGAAGGTGAAGAAAAAAAGAAAGAAAATAAGAGTTTATATTAAACAAGTATAAGAGTCATTGAGAAATCAATAGGATAGTATTATAATTATGCAAAGATTATGCATAGATTTGGAGGTTGAACACAAAATGTGAAAACACACACACTTGCACAAACAAAAACACTTAAAAACAATAATGTTATGTGCAAGCAATATTGCCAATTAAGGATTTTCTATTAGCTGACGCTTCCAAAATATAATGTTCTAGATTATTTAAGATATACTTATTTGTAGATTGCATTAAATCTAAAAACTTGAAAACACTTGGTCTACGGTAAAAATATCGCTTTATGTATTTCTCGCGTAATTCATTATAAATTGGACAAATTATTAAGAAATGATATTCATCTTCTAAATCTCTTCCATCGCATAAAGTCCACACAAGCTGGTGTCTGACAATTCTAGTTGTTGCAATACGGTATTAATATATAATGGGTATCTTCCCAATTCCCCGTACACCCCTATTGTCGTAGTTGACTGTCTCACGCATAAAATTCGTTTGCAAAATTGAAGATGAATACGTTCTAAAGAATTGTATTTTTTAAAACCCCATACCTCACTGGAATAATTTAGAATAGAGCCTACAAAAGCATCAAACAATTGACATTTTGTCTTGTTTTTTATAGGATACTTATGTAAATTATTCATTAAAACATTCAAAGCTTTAAGACCTTTACCTACAAGATTTTCTACATTGACTGCGAAATTATCCGTGTAATTGAAAACTGTACCTAAGTAATTAAAGTTGTTAACCACCTCTATAGCAGAATTCATGTAAGTCCAATTTTCGTCATTACGCAAATTACCTTTTTTCCTAAATACAACAACTTTGGTTTTATCAGCATTCACTTGTAAACCCCACCTATCGCAATACATATTAAGTAAATCAAGTCGTTGTTGCAAATCGCTAGGGCTATTGCCAAAGATAACCATATCATCGGCAAACAACAATAAAACCAACATAAGTTCATCAATAGTAATACCACATAAAGAAGAGTCTTGCAAAAACAATTCAAGATCTTCAATAAATAGGGCAAATAATAAATCGGACAAAACTTCACCTGGTTTCAAACCCACAGCGCATTCGAAGTACTCGGAATAAGAGTAACTTTTTACTTTAGAATACATGTTACGAATAATGCGCAACATTTTGCCATTAACGCCAATTTTAAAAAGTTTATACCACATACTATTGAAATTTATGCTATCGAACGCTTTCTTTAAATCTATAAAGGCACAATACAGTCGACCTTTGTCATTTAAAACTTTTTGTATAACGGAATTTAGTATAAAGACTGCATCCACGGTAGAGCGTCCCGAGCGAAATCCGAATTGGGCGTCACTTAAAATGTTATTATTTTCCACCCATGAACTTAGTCTTTTATTAAGCACACCTGTAAATATTTTTGAAAAACAACTGACTAACGTTTTACTCCTGTTATTGTTAACATCTGCAGGATCGTTTTCTTATGTAATGACACAATATTTCCCTGTGACCACTGCTCGGGGAAACGACCAGAATTTAATATGGCGTTAAAAATATCCACTAAATGACCAGATAAAATGTCAAAAGATTCTATGAAATATTCATTAAGCAAGTAGTCACTACCAAATGATTTGTTATGTTTTAATTTATGGATGACAAGTTTAATTTCCTCAGCCGAAATAGTCCAATCAAGTTCTTCAAAGTTACAATAATCAGAATCGAAGTCATTGTCATTTGCAGCATCAGCATCGTCAGCAGATAATAAATCGTTCTGCATTTGAGAGAACTGCTTTTTGGTTACATTCTCCTTAACGCCTAAAGTCTCATGTCTTATGATAATCAGTATTTTCACGTAAGCTATCAGTAATTGTCAGTATACACAGAGTACCAGTATACACAGAGTACCAGTATACACAGACTACCAGTATAAACAGAGTGCCAGTATACACAGAGTACCAACATACACAGAGTGCCAGTATACACAGAGTACCAACATACACAGAGTGCCAGTATACGCAGAGTGCCAGTATACACAGAGTACCAGCATACACAGAGTACCAGTATACACAGAGTGCCAGTATACACAGAGTACCAGTATACACAGCAAGTTTCATCATGGTGTCTAATGTTTACATGGTGTAATCATTTTGTTCTGGACTGTAGTCTCTATAGTGATATCAGAAAGTTATATGTTAATAAAAATATTTACTTGCGTCCAAATATGGTAAAATTTATAGAATTGTTAACCTCTCCAAAATGTTAATATTAATAGACGATTAGCTGTGTATGTTTTAAAGCTTTTGAAATTAGAAATCAGTATTATATGTACAATGGATAAAGCATTTTGTTGGTACCTCTCCCGCGGTATGTGAAATATTGACTAGTATCTTTTATAATTTATGAATAAGTTAACCAGAATTAGTAATCATTATATATTTTTTGACCGCTGACTATACTTATGTTTGTAGATATACATAGCACACTGTGTAAACTCGTGTGATATTCTGATATATTTCTACTGTTCTTTAGATTAGCAATATATTGATTGTTGACCTTGTAATATTTATGTAATTATGTTTTCATGTATATATATTGTATGTACATTTGTGTACTCATGGGCATAATGCCTAATGTATTTAAAATAAACTGTAAAACTGTCTTCATAACTCAATAACTCATAGTGATGGAGTGGAAATGTTTTTTTTTCTATTTTTAGTAACGGCAATCTTGACCCCCCCCCCCAAAAAACATTTTTGAACAGGATTAAGACTGCGAGCTAAAAATAGATGAATATGCGTATTCCGCGGGATGACTTCGGACTTTATCGCTCAATCTTTAGCCGAGACAGTGTGTATAATGTTGAATAGATAAATGTGGCTATCGACGGTGATGACTTAGCACTTTAACACAGGAAGCTTGATCAATATATCGAGATAGCGATTGTATTATGTTATGTAAGCTAGGTTACCATCCGGTTACCATCCGATTACCATCCGGTCAGTGATAAATGCTCAACGTTTAAATACTAGTAGTACAGGCAGTAGTGGTAATAATGTATTAACTAGATACTGGAACATACATATGGCGTACGACAGGAACAATCCCTGTTCTTTCAGTGCCATCGGCGCTTTGATTAACAAAGCGACTTTTCACATAAGCATCCTACTTGCAAATAACATACTCGAGGTTTTTATGGAAACTCGGGTAAGAAACTATTCAGTTGAGACCCTTGTTCGTGGAAAGCATAATAATGGTTTTCTTAGACTGACACATGTTTCATGGAAATCGATAAAGAAATAAAATGTGCAATACCTTTTAGCTCATCTGACTCAGAGTGCCAATGTGAGTTATTATGATCACGCTTTGTCCGTTGTCCGTCAGTCCGCCCGTCGTCAACAACTTCTTTAAACGACTTCTTCTCCTAAACGACTTGACCAAATTTGCTAAAACTTCTGAGGAATATTCCTTAGGTGGACCTCTACCGAAGTTTTTAAATGGTTCCGGTCCGTTGATTAATTAGGTCATGAGCAAAAGGGGTTTTAGTTGCAAACTTAACAAATCTTCTTGTCTGAAACCACATTGGCCAGGGCTCTCATATTTGGTATGAAGCATCAACTAGTGGTCCTCTACATAAGTTGTTCAAATAATGCCCTTGGGGTCAAAATTGGCCCCGCCGGGGGAGTCACCAGTTTTATATAGACTTATAGGAAATACATATAAAACTATTCTGATAGAAACCTACAATGCCTAGAGCTTTGATATTTGATATGTAGCATCAACTAGTGAATGCATCACACTCTACCAAGATGGTTAAAATTATGCCCTTGGTGTACAAATTAGCTCACCAGGGGTCGTCAATTTTACATAAACTTATATAGGGGACATTGGAAAATTTGTTTGTCTTAGGATATCCGGGTGTAATAAAGAATCTCCTCTTGAAGAGTTCTCAAGTTCAGTAATTTTATGGCGAATTGACTGATTCCTGTAGGTCGTGGCTTCAAACCCCACTAGAGCAAAATATTTTTATTCTTTTTTTTTCTTTAATTTTTAGTTATAAGACAATGTTTTGGCTTCATAACATGACTGTATAGCGTAATTCGGAGAAAAATATTTTTTACTTTAATTTTATAGGAATTAATATGTGGTAAATAAATGAAAATCGGGTTACTATGGATTTCTGAAATGTATATTTTCAAAACCGTTCGGTAAAACCTTTCAAAATTTTGTTAAAACATTACACACAAAAATACAAATACATGACATTTGTATAGCGCAAAAATTATGAAATTATATTCTATTGCGCTTCACACTTATATACATTACTTAAAAACATTCAATTTTAAACCTGGATTCTAGAAACTAGATTTAGTCATATAATAAAGAGCACACTCATTGCTGAAGAAACTTCCTATACAAATAAGTTTTCAAATATGCTCTGAACCTGGTTTCACTTTTGACGTCTTTGAGATAGTTTGGTAGATCGTTCCACCATTTTGGACCAGTGACGGCCATAGATCTGTCTGCAAATTTTGTTCGCCGTCTAGGGATGTGAAAGTTAATGTCATTTTGTGATCGTAGTCTGTACCCTTGCCGAATAGGATCAAACATTGTCTTTAGATACGATGGAGCTGTACCCATGATGACACGGAATAAGATTACCAGAACTTTGAACATTACCCTGGCCTTAACTGGAAGCCAGTGTAATTCTGTCAGTAGATCTGCACTGGATTTGTCATAAGAAACATTCAGCGGCATGATTTTGGACTGGCTGTAATTTTTTCATCTGATAGGCTGGAATTTCAGTGAATAAGGCATTGCAGAAGTCAATATGGGAATGAACCAGTCCATGCACTAATGTTTCAGTAGACTTTTGTGTGAGACGTTTACGTATAGCTTGAAGATTCCGTAGCTGCACATGAGCTACTAGTATCTGGTATTTTTTCTAAATGTGGCAGTCAAAGTTAAGTGTATTGGTCATGATTACACCAAGATCTCTAACCTGATTCACATATTTTACATCACATCCACCAACATTGACACTTGTGATGTTCAATTTAGCTAACTGTTGTCTGGTTCCATACATGATTATTTCATTTTTAGACAAATTCATTTTCAGTTTGAATGTTGTCATCCATTGTATGATATCAATGAGGCAGCTGTTTAGTTGTTGAATAACAGTTTTCTCTTCCTGAGAATTTCCTGATTGTAATTTAAAAGCAATCTTATGGTCATCTGCCTATCCATAGAGATCGGCTGGATACGTCTGGACAACCCGATTGAGAGCCGATATATAGAGAGTAAATATCACTGGTCCAGCACAAGAACCCTGTGGAACACCAAACCTCAATTGTTCAGTCTCTGATGCTGACTGTTCGACTAAGACTTTCATTGTTCTGTTTGTGAGATAGGATTCAATCCATTCTAGGGGAGTATTATGAATACCAAATTCATCTTGTAGGATTTTAATCAATATTGGGATATCAATGGTATCGAACGCTGCACGACTACGATCGCAACCTGGTTTTTATCTACGGTTTCCAAAAGATCATTACACATTTTGACCATAGCCGTTTCCACCCCACACACTGGAGTTATTTTTGAAAAAAAAATCAATGGTGGCAATTGTTAAGTTCATATTTTATTGGCATTTATCAATAGGGTATTGTTTGGCGAAATGCAAAAAAATGCCTTAATTTCAAGAAGGGTAGGGTTACATTTTTATTTTTTATCTACTTCATAATTAGATTAAACATCATTTTTACACTTTTGATTGAAAATTTAATCATTAAATTTTTGTATCATTAGATTTGATCAAACTTTGGCATTTATTGTGTTATCTGTTGGGGAGTTATTTCATTTATCATGCATTTGTCTCCATTTGTTTTTGCAGTACGTTTTTACGCTTGGTGTAGGGAAATAAAAATTATAATTACTCTTCTAATGAAATAGTAATTCCTCAACACCTTTTTAAAAACGTTTTTACACCCGGACATCGTTAAACTACAATACCTAGAGCTTTGATATAAGGTATTAAGTGTACTTTATTCTTACCTCTTAGAAGGTGTAATTGATTTCTTTAGTCGCCATCTATAGGTGCATTTAGACAGGTCATTGTGCCCTCTTGTGTTTCTAATTGAGGCATTTTTTTATTTGTAACCTTTTGGTAGTGATGCTTAAGTCACGTGAGATTGCTATGCTGTAGAAACATTGTATATAAATATTGGTGAAATGTCTCCTGTCGCTATAATAGTGATAATATTTACTCCGGCGAGTTAAATGTACATTGATTAAGGCTTCTTATACAGACTATTAACGTAATTAACTTCAAACGTTTAAGGTTTACAAACCTACAAAATGCTCCATCGTTTTATTTTAACGTATATTTTATTTTCACTTAAAACGCACCTGACAGTAGATGGAGGGTCAAACAGCGATATTTTTATGCTGAACGATTTCTATTGTTCAGCAAGAATTTGTTGCGCAACATGCTATTACGAGGAATTCTGTTTGAAAACTAAAAGATGCTGTCTTGACGCTTTCTCTCAATGGGACAATGTCAGTTACACGTCAGTTGGATCATCGTGTGAGAATGGTTACTATATGAATGAAGCGTATTTGCATTATAAACCCTTTTCTGTATTTTATTATATGACGGCTAATTGCTCGGATGGTCGTCGATGTGAAATTCCGGACCCAAGATCGACAAAATCCTTTGAAGACATTGTTGTAGTGGTTGATGTAAACACTGGTGAAGTATTCCGAAATAGAATGTGTGCGGAATGCAATGGAGTTCAGGAATATGTCAGGTATGGCATGATTATTTCTAATTAGTGTAGTTAGTACTTTACATCTTAGCTTCACAGATAACGAGAATGATAGGTTATAATGACGTAGTTGATTACGAATACCTGTTCTTATTATCATAATGACGTAGTTGATTAAAAATACCAGTTCTTATTGAATGATAGGTTATAATAACGTAGTTGAGTACGAATACCAGTTCTTATTGTTAAACGTTGAAGTATCAAATACTTGGGAGCGGTGGCCTAGAGGTAGGGCGCGCGCTTCGGGATCGAGAGGTCCCAGGTTCGATCCCCCTCTGGACCACTGGTTAAAATCTCTGAGCTCCACTCCACCATGGTGTAAAATGGTACCTGTGAGGGCAGTGTCTATTCCTGGGCGCCGCAGATCGATGTTGGCTGCCACACCGCAGGGGAAAAAATAGTCTCCCCAGGGAGACTCGAGTGTAGGTTTCAATATGTAGCCTAATGACCAGGGGAGTTTAAATGTCAAAGGGTGCTTGAGCGGCCTATAAAACAGCCGAAAAGAGCCCTAGAAAATTGGTATCTTAACTTTTTATACAACGAGGAGGTATTGCTGAGGGCGTGTTAACTATGTATCTTTGAGAGAAAATTACGAATACTTCAATCGCAACTGCCTGCTGACACTCGAAATGAAACAGTCTGCAAAAGAAAACAAGACTAGTTCTCTTCTCCTTTTCCAATAATTGACCATAATTATATAGTTTATACTTTCTGCTCAAAGTTATGTAGTTAAAAAGAGTATCAGAGTTTGTCTTGATATACAATTTTTTTGGTACTTTTATTTGTGTACGTGTATCGTGCTGTCCCAGTTTTGGACAGTCTGGACACCATTGCAGCATGTTAGCGACATGACATTATAACTGAGCATAATGAGACATGACAAGCCGAACATATTGCGTTTTCACAAATCTTATTGCATTTTCATTTTAATGTCACAGTAGTGGGATTTATTCAATGTGTACCTCCAGATCAGTTAACTTCAACAAATGGTCGTTTAATAACTGTATACACTGTATCATTATTGAATTGTTATTGTTTTCAGATGGGAACTTCGTGTCGATAAATGTGATATATGGGACTACAAACTGTACAATAGTACTGATGACTTAATCACATTCATGTTGCAAACCTGTGTCATCATATCTGTACCATCTGATCTGGACATTACATCTCATTTCTGTTATAACCCGGATTACATCGACACTTGCAACGTTACCGGACAATGGGATCGGTTCGATGGCGACTTACAAGCGGGATGTCTTAACCCATTCACAGGTAGTTTATAATTAGGATTATCTACTAATTGATAGCCCATGCTATTGGAGGCATGAAGGCTTTTCGTTACTTGTAGGTTCTTTGCGCTATTTGAAAATGATGACGCAGGAGGCCGTATGAAGATACTTCCCTTTCCGGTTGATTTCTACACTACGGATGGGTGATCAGTATACTGTATCACATTTTGTCAAAAATATTCTTTAATCTGTTTATATGAAAATGAAAATAATGCGAATCAATCAGTCAAACACTGTTTGATTTTATGTTGGGTTGTTTTTCCATGGATTTGTTTAAATAATTGGGGATATTGTTGGATAGATTGTTTGAATTTGGGTCACCTGATTTGGTAGGTTAGACATGCCGTAACGTTGGCACTTATCCATATAACTGAAACAACGTTTTTTAATTGTCAGTCTCAGATCAAGAGTTGATATTGTACAATTATTGTACAGTGATAATGTGTGTCTTGTCGTTGTTTGCACTGTTTACCATTCAAATGTTTAGAACTAGCATTTGAGATTTTGTAGAAATGCGGTGTGAAAAGTGTTGTAGTGCCATGTCGTTCATGACGTGACAGAAGATTCCTTTTTTTTACTTAAAATAATAATAATTATGCTTTAAAATTCCAGGTATTGTACATTTATAATAGTAATATGCACAGTAGTAATACACTACAGATGCGGCTCAAAACGAATCGTCTTCTATAGTCATCACTTCCCCGGAAGTGGCGCGGACCTAAACACACATAAATCCTTATGACGTCGCGTCACAAGTTGGAGCTATTTTCAATTTCGCGTAATTTATTTGCCAAATGGTGCAAATGTAATTATGTTTGTTTCAATAAATATCATATGTTATATATCAATCGAACGAAGAAAATCAGCACAATCGACCTGAATGTATATGTTTTGAGTTTTATTACAAAATCTCACACTTTCAGGGTTCGAAATAACCAGAACACGGTGAAATATCACTGTAGAGATGTAACATCCAATCTCGTGGGGCTTGAGAAAAATGTGTGGAGAGCAAAAACCATACGCAAAATTTCTATATTTTTTGCGGAAAAATTATTCTTAAACGTAAAAAGTTGATGTCATTAACGTAAAAGAAAGTGACATCATCATAAAGTCAAATAGTTTTATTCTGTGTTGCGGGAATAGTTGTGTAGAGATTTCAAAATTACGGGAAAATAAGTTGTTATTACACTGATAAAATTGTTCTGCAAGATTTATTTTTAATGATTTCTCTTTGAAATTTCCTATAAAAAATACGTTTTTCATATATTATTGAATACGGTATTCATTTTAGATTTTGATTCAAGAGATCAAAAATTAGTTCAAATTTTCTTTGTCTACCTAAAATGTCCCACCCTGTGCTTAAAACTAAAAATTGAATTGAACATGAAATTCGATTTGATCGAACGTGAAAATTTCGGTAAAACATTATTCGTCACTGAAATGATAAAATACGTTTTTTCCACGCTGTTGAATGGTATATTGTTTATCAAAGTCGTTCAATATACGGCAAAATTATTAGTATTTTTCAATGTCGACACAAAATGTCCCATCAGCAAAATTACGTACTAAGTAACGTCAAAATATCTTAGTGTTTATGTTGTAGCTTCGATAATTCAATGCAAAATTGAAATTTTAAAAAATGGTTTGAAAATGTTTTTTTATATACTCGGAAATGTATACAGTACTTTATTCATAAAGGGATTTTTATTTTGCATTTTGTGTTCATTGGGGTTCCACCAAGCAGGTCTAAACTGTACAAAGAGCAAATAGATAAATGTACACATTACAGCAATATCGTTAATTACAAGTTATTTTGCCTAAATCTAAGTTCTGTAATTCCTAAGGTTGCTGAATATACCCCCTTTACACATAGTTACACAATTTATGTGTTTATGGTTGTTGTACGCCCATGATTTAGTTATTCTGTCAATTGTACGCCTTATGTCCGTCATATTTAGCTAAAATAACGGCGTTTTTGACGTTACACAAAATAGCTCCAACTTGTGACGCGACGTCTATGCCTATCGAAAATAGTTCGACGAAATTCATGCAACTCGGAACATGAAACTTTCAAAACTATATATTAAATATGCTTAACGGATTGCTGTCAAAGGTCGCTAAGGGTCGCCCTTAGCGACAATTGGTTCGGTGTCCTGTTAACCTATTTCAGTTATCAAGATGAATGCGGAAACCACGCCCATTATTCCAAACTACAAACATTCGACCAACCGATGTCCTCTATTATATTTGAAATATTATTGTAACTCATTTATTTTTCTAAATTATATGAGTAAAAATTGACCGAGTATTAATTGTTTATTAGTCTATTTGGATACGGGGCAGCTGAGATCATGGATGATAGCTGACATTTCTTAATAGCTTTATATAAGTAGCCTATTACATATTTACTTTAATAAGAAAATAGTTTTTATCAATGTACTTGTTGTTAGGCATCCTGTTGTCCTCTGATCTCCAAATAACATGTTTTTGTCGTGGTACATATTTTATTGTTTAGAACTGCATTTAGCTAGAAATATGTTGTTTGCCCCTCCCGTTTTTCTGTTGTAGCTTGTCCTGTTTGCTGGGGGAGTAACTATTATACATAGGCAAGTTCGCCACATATGATTCTCATATGAAAGGTCTCATATCAGTCTCATATGCAAATCCTTCCATATCATTCTTATATGATACTCATACGAGAACCATATGTGGCAAATGGCCTGTGTAGTTAGGTCACTGTACATGGTGTTTGTAAACTATGTCAAGTTATGTCCTGTTTGGTCGCTTGGGTCTCCGTTTTGGCATATTTTATATTATTATATTTGTCATGACTAATATACCATCTATAGTTCGAGCATTGAGCATCGACTGCACTTTTAAAGTTTAATACATCCACATATAAAGGTTGGAGTGCGATTGACGATTGATATATGTATTACAAATAAGTAAAACTTGTGCGACTCCGTGGTCGTGACAATTAAGTGTTAGCATTGAAACTTTCTTCAAGCCCAATGTGTAAGTTCCACTTATTTTCTGTTAAAGGTAAATAGTGTTGAACAGCACGCGTTCTCTGTATAGCGCACAACAAAAAGTGTGTAATGAAACGTTAAAATACGATATTATTGTGCCTGTCGTATCTAAGAACATCGGATAAAATATAAAAATAAATTAATAAAATGATTATGTATAAAAAATTATAATCTTTTCAATTTATAAGAATTCAAAATACCAAAAAAAAAAATTTTTGGTATTCGAGCCAACGACCTTCGGAGTAGGGTTCCTGAACGTTACTAACTGCGCCAAACTGCCAATTTATAAATTACACACATTAGTAACAACTGGGACTACCCTCTATTTTTAGAACTGGAAAACCCGTTACTTGTGACGGATGCTTAATTTGAAAATTAGAAAATTGTACCGTCTATTTCATTTTATCCGGGAATCTTTTAAAAGAAATTCGTGACAACCCTTAAGGGATACGCTTCGCTAGTTGAGGTTTATGGGTCACAAGTTGGTAGATGGAAAATCAAAAAATTTACCTGAAAATCACCCGTCACAAGTAACGGGTTTTCCATTCTATAAATGGTGGTTACCATCATGTATTTATATAATGACTATTGAAGTCAATAAATTACGGATTACCCGCCTAAAACAGACTCGCCTGAAAGGTCATGACTCGGGGTTCAAAACTGAACGATAACCTGATTATCTCCTATTGTACAACACTTGTACTAACATACCTGACAACACGGTATTAAAATTAATTTGTTAATTTCAGCGGTGCCTTATGACTTATCCTTCGACACATCACAGAAGAGTATAGAGATAAGTGAGAAAAGATACAAGAACGTGTTTTGTTACCTGTGCAACAGTCCAGCAAATGCTTCAACGTGTCCTCCTTCATTGGGTAAGACCACCATGATAGACTTTAGTTCAATGTTGAAAGTGGATATATCAGCAAAACTACTAACCACGTCAACATATGATAGAAGAGTAACTGCTTGTCAAATCTACGAAATGTTTGATAAGTTTCACGTACGTATGTTTTTTTCCATGCGGAAAACGTTGATTTTTGCTGTCGCATCTCCGATAATTTACCGAGGCTAGAATGTTTTGCCAAGATATGCCTGACACGACATCACGATTAAATCAATCAAAAATACGAAGCCTGTATTGTATGTCCCGGATATTCTCGAGACTTCAATTCAAGACTCTCCTAGGCTTACCGGACATATCCGACAACAAAACGCGTGTTCACCCGATAGCACCTAATTTCTCAGGATTCTCTCCGATGTCAAAACGTGTCTTATAACCTGGCAAAGCTTCCCCTAGACGGCCGATGTCTTCAACAGTTCATTAAAGTTCATCTGTATAACAAATCCGAGTCAAACTAAATGCTAAGTTCCACAGCATCTCAGCAATTAAACTAAACTTTCGTTAAAGTGTATAGAGCTATATTCTAACAGTCACTCAATGTCAAAATAATTACTTGCACCGTTTTTAGTATGATACTAGACTACCATAATTGCAATTTAAAACTTTGGATGGGTTCCATATACTTTTTTTCAATCGTCGAAAAATAGACGATTCTTATACACTAGTTTCATAGGGTGTTCTACAACACTTTCGTATGAAAATAGACAGTTTGCATGTCCAATAAATCACAGAGATAGTTTCTGTTAAAGCTGAAGCGAAAAGTGATCTAATGGGTATGAAAGCATAATTGTTTTTCAGTTTTTGAAACTTTTTTAAATATTATCTTCCGATATAGCTCTATACACTTTAATACCGGAAGTTAATATGTTGATGTGCTATGAAGTTTAATTACTCGTAGTATGTTTGATGGCGATCTTTTGAAAACCATTGTATTTAATTAACAATGTTATATCGCTGACTAAGAATGAGAAGGGCGTAATTACAAGATCAATGTATTAAGAAAACAAGAAAAACTGTCTGAAAGTTACCCTTTACTTATGGAAAACAAGCTTTTACAACTTGATTTTGGTCCACATGACAAAGTCCGATTTTCATGACTATAGACTCATAAGAAGCATCTTATGATGCAGATTTCAAATATGCATTATTATTAGTCTTATTAGGTCGTCAGTGGCACATACGATCTTCTCATTTTAAGCCAGCGATGTGTCGAACGTTATTCATCCATATTTCAGAACGTGTGTAGAAGTGTTCAATGTTTTGACAGAAGAGTACCATCATATGACCAATGCATTGAAGTTCCTCTTATTCGAAAAGTAGCAGACAAAATTTACATCGAATTTGGATTTTACCCAATTTCAAAGTTTCGAATTCTCTTCAATGATACGCTGATATTCAACAGAAATGAAAATTTCTTGCTGTCCATAGTGACAAAGTTAAACATTTCCAACTGTTTGATTTGGATGCCCGAACAACCGCCGCTGACGATATATCTGGACGAAACAAACAGCTACATTGAGTACTTTGTCACACGAATATATACCATGACACTACCCGATTGTCCTTATGAACAAATATATTCGGCTGTAGCTACATTAGTGGAAAAGAAAACAACGGTGTCGCTGTATGTGAACAACGATTCTTATCACGTAATCATCGAACGTTCACAAACAAACAAACATAATTCAAGCGTATCAATGGAGTATTTCCTGCCTACCCAAGGTCAACCTCTTTCTGGCGAAAGCCAGGTACCACTGAGTCCGCTGATATGTCCTTATGTAATTCTTAACAATGATGAGTATTGTAAACTTGTTAACATATATATGGAAAATCAACATCTCAAATATATGGGGTCATGTCCTGTCATATTTGGCGCTCTACAGTTTCCTGATTACTTTGTGTGTGTTGAAACGTTTGAACAAGTAGGCCTACATGAATTAAGAAGACAACATCCAATAAGCGAAACGACCAAAGGTATTTTGTCTCTCGTTACCACGTGTTTGTCTATGTTTTGTATCATTATTTCTATCGGTATTTACCTGTTGTTGAGCAAGTTTCAAAGTGCACCTATGTATGTTTTTATCAACGCATTGGTTAATCTTTTTGTCGCACAGGGTGTTTTCCAGTTTGGTAGTGGATGGACTGAATATAAACGATTATGCGAATTAATGGGAATAGCCGTTCATTATTTCTGGCTTTCAGCGGTTTTTGCTATGAATGCGTATTGTGTATTAGTTATGAGAAATATCCAAACCTTGCGAACTTCAGATAACCATCGGAAGACAATTTTAGTTTCGTTTACTTACATATATTGCTTGCCAATGGTCTTTGTAATCCTTAATATGATATATGCGTCAGCTTCGCATGAGTACTATGAGTTCAGGTCTGGCTATGGAATGAATATTTGTCATATTGACAATAACCTGATGAGAGGTCTTCTATTCAGCTTACCAATATGGCTTACAGTTGTTTCCAACTGCATTGTCTACGCGGTAACTGTATTAAAAATACGGCAAGTATCATCTGCCGTCGCCAAAAACCGCAAAGCCAATACTTACGGAATTGTTTACTTTCGCCTGTTATTAGCATCAGGGGTGGCTTGGCTAATTGGTCTCATCAATCAGCTTATTCAAGCTGTCGTGCTAGATTACGTGTTCATCATATGTGTAACAGGACAGGGAATATTACTTCTCATTTCAATTGTATCAAGCAGAATCATTCGCCAGGAAATTAGACAGACAATGACCACGCGATTTCAACAATCGATACGTGGTTCAGGTAGGTCCACGGCCGAATCATCTTAAAGTATTGCCCCAGCTTCTACAATTCCCCTTTTGCTAAGGAAATACATTATGATTAAATGGATTGTATATCATTTTCAATCGTAACTACTCGGGCATTTCTGTAACTTAGAAATACGCACTTTCGATAGATAAACGCCGAGAAGTTCCGATTGATTCGCTTTATACATAACTTGCTAAGAATGTTTGGGGTGTAGGATGGTTGCGTGTCCAATGTTGATCACAAGGCAGCACAAAATTTGTGCATCGAAAATTGATTCCGCCATACAAATTGCTAGCAGGCCTGCCATTTCTCAGGCATTGTGCGGTAATTATCGGCCATTTTGTTCGAGTACCGGCTCACCGGCAATTCAGTTCAATTTACCGGCAATTTCCCAAAACAGATCGAAGAATTTTATATAATATATATGTACACAATTGTCACTGCCAAACTGATGTTACGATGATAAATTATTTCTATCGATGGTTGATGAAGCAATGTACAGGAAGGAGGTGTCATAAAATGTTATCACCTCCTGCTGTTCCTTCAGATGATTCTGATTCAATGCACTTGATCTGGATGACCTGGGCGATTTTATTTACCATTTACTACATGTAGTATCTAATTGTTTAAAGCGTCCGTTGGACACGGATTTATTTAGAGTTGGTCTTGGTCAGGGAACCTATTTATGGAGAAGGTTCTGTCCTGATCAAGTGACACTTTTTGTGTCTGCATTTCTTATATGATTTTGCATTTCATTCAAAGAGCATGTTTTTTTTAATAGAAAACTATTGAATCACTAGCTAGTCTGCAATTGTTCAACATGAGTGAAACATATAATATATCATGCGAAGTGATAAATTTTGAAGAAATTGATTTTTGTTTTAAATTTCATCTTTACCTAGACTGGACAAGACTACCAAATCTCAAAAAAAAAAAATTATTTTTGAGAAGTGTGTGGTTTGGTTGGGGTACGGTTTGGAGGAGGAGTTTAAGGGGAGAAAGATACAGATAACACATCAAACGACTTTTATGACCAGTTTTGTTAGTAACCGAGCACCTTTCATCATGCATGGTAGGTTGATGTAAACATCTTGGGCATTAGTGGAATCATCGTTATGGACTGACAAGCGTATTATGTCAGGATTTGAGTTAAAATATTTGGAACTTGGTCTTCATTTCCGTTTCACGCAATAGTCCGTCTAATAGAGCATCTGACCAGTTCAATTGTGTAGAAGTAAAGATTGACCCCCCCCATAAAACCACAACGGCATTAATTAAGAGCATTCAAAATTGGGGTAGGCATTGCATTAACAATAGATTACAATGTTGCATACACATATAGTGCCAAAGCTCGTCATAAAATTCTAGTCACTAGGAGACATGTATTGTACAGCTAATGTTTTACGTGCATTTATGATGCTTTATATTATTTGTTTGTAAATTAATGACTTTGTATTTTAAGGATGTATTTATAAAGTTTTACTGTTCTAATGTACGTATGTTTACTTGTGATTTTAAGTCATTCATATTGTCTCTCATAACTCAAAGTGAGTGGTTGTGTGCATGTTTTTACAATTTTATCCATTTATATGCATATTTGTAACAATCATGTACATGAGTTACACGTAAATAAACTTATCTTATTTTATCTTCTCATACACATTACTAGTGTCGTGTGATGTATTGTTTTATAATAAACATCAAACACCAAACCTGGTGTTATTCGCACAAAGTTATGATATCCTCACAAAATTGGTTGTTATCCGTATCTTAGTTTGACATCATTTATTCATTGTGATTGTGTAGGATAATATTAGATTATTTATTGAGTGGAGTGTTGTGTTTTTGTTTTGGCTAAAATTGTATCCTTACTTGCATTATATGGACCTTTTTTGTTTTCATGTGTATTGTTGTGTCTTTCAAGACCTACTTTTATTTTTGTTTTGTGTTATATCAGCCATTAGAACTTTTCTGTTGTTATTCTGAAATTAATTATGTACTGCTGACTTCACAGAAATATGAGGTAAAAGTACCTACTAGTAGGCAATTGTTCCTGGCCTTGTACCAAAATATTCATTACAATGTATAGTGTTCCCAGAAATTATTGAGAATGTTTTTGGTGTTACCAAATTGGTGTAAATATTTTATTTGAAAAACAAACAACTGTTAATTTGCATAAGTAAGGTATCCACGTCTGTGGTGTATGAATTGCCAATGATTTTAGTACATATAATGCAATGGTTGTCATTGCAACAGGAATTTTAAGCCACAAGTCGTAAAATTTGCTAGTTTTGCATACAATGCCTAATTCAGGCCCTTTATTTAACATGAAAGTATTAACAAATAGTTCATAATTGACACTGGAAGCAATTTATTGATAAAATATGCAAATACAACGAGAATATGTATGTTCCAAACTAACTGGAGCTGCAAATTGTACCTGGGGTGCAGCAAATTACTGCCATCCAATATGGGGTTGCGTTTGAAAAATCGATCAGGAAAATTTTAAAATACTTTGTTGGGCACTGTTGTGTTGATGTTTTTATTCTCATTAGGTTAATGCATAATAAACAAATAATACAAGTGTAAGGAAATTCATAAGTTTGCCTTAGTGTGGCAATATTCGACACTAAAATAGGTATATTTTGGGTAAATTTTCTCACAAATTGTTGTTTTTGGGCAAATAATAAGATTTTCCAAATTGTTCATGCTTTTAATCATGTAAAAAATGCTAAAACCTTATAAATGACAAGTTCAGATATGTAACAAAGAATTTTGGATTCTATATCCCTTTTTAGCGCAAATAATAATGGCTTTTACATCCCTACCCCGTTTATTTATTTTTAGGCAATTTTTCAACGACCCGACTGGGAACCTTTATACCCTTTCACACAAAAATGTTTCAAACATAACTTACTAATTCTATGTTTTACAAAAAGGCTAAGGTTAGACCTATTAAACAATGTTCAAATTAAACATATTTCCCCATTCAAATGTTGCAATTATGCTACATGTAAGTTTGATTCTCAATAATATCTGGGAACACTGTATGTCACTAGAAACAAAGAAATGTATATATATAACCTTACAAAAATGTATATGGAAGCTCATGAATTACGTAAGACTTCCATTGAATTCCCCAATACAATGTATCTTATGATCAATTCCATACATTTAAGCACATGCCTAAGAAATTATATCACAAAAAAATGATTTAAATCCAGATACATTTGTATTAATGTTCCTTATGTTTGGTTGTATTTTTAAGTTTTGTCTGACGTTCCTTATGTTTGGTTGTATTTTTTATTTTTGTCTGACGTTCCTTATGTTTGGTTGTATTTTTAATTTTGGTCTGACGTTCCTTATGTTTGGTTGTATTTTTAATTTTGGTCTGACGTTCCTTATGTTTGGTTGTATTTTTAATTTTTTGTCTGACGTTCCTTATGTTTGGTTGTATTTTTAATTTTTTGTCTGACGTTCCTTATGTTTGGTTGTATTTTTAATTTTGGTCTGACGTTCCTCATGTTTGGTTGTATTTTTAATTTTGGTCTGACGTTCCTTATGTTTGCTTGTATTTTTAATTTTTTGTCTGACGTTCCTTATGTTTGGTTGTATTTTTAATTTTTTGTCTGACGTTCCTTATGTTTTTTTATATTTTTAATTTTTGTCTGATGTTCCTTATGTTTGTTTATATTTTTAATTTTGGTCTGACGTTCCTTATGTTTGGTTGTATTTTTAATTTTTGTCTGACGTTCCTTATGTTTGTTTATATTTTTAATTTTTGTCTGATGTTCCTTATGTTGTTTATATTTTTAGTTTTTTGTCTGATGTTCCTTATGTTTGATTATAATATTGTACATACTAATTTGTCATGATTTATTATGTTTTTTGTAAATGAACAAAGACAAATGTGTTACTGATTACCAATAAACTGTAAACATAGATATGTGCCATGATTAATTGTATGCTTCAATGTCGTTTACAGTGATACATTTTGTGTGAATAGTAGGAGAGACCCGGGCACCAGGGGCATCAGTCATGACAGTTTTCTGGAGAGACATAGAGGATCTATCACGAGTTGTCAATTGATATAAATTAATATTAAACGAGTTTTGGAAATTTTATTACGCGATACCTTATACTACACGTGGTACGTATACCTTTATACGTACTGGCTATACTAACCTGGATACAAGAAAAGTCATATGATAAAAAGGAATATATGTGAATTGATCGAATATTTGTCATTTTGAAGCTGCTTTTGTATAAAACATTCAAAAGTGGAATGATTAAAAATATATGGTGGGTTGTTTCACATATTTATTGCTCTGAGCAAACATGTCATTTTACAAATTTTGTCACATAAAGTTATATGTGAACTTGATGGAATAATTTACAACTAGTATATAATGCACACATTGATAGTTAAGTCCACATATTGCTTAAATCCCAGTAAAACAACTTTCCTCACTGTGTTTTGAATAATGTAAGGGGTTGTTGTGCCTCATTTGGTCGCCGTTTTGACATGTGTTTCTGTGGGTACTGCTCAGGGTAGTTGTGTCATGGTGTTTCTGATTTCTGTCCTCGGCTGGTTGGGTTGAGTGCTACATTCCCTGTCGGATTTTCTCATACCTTTTTTAGGTTTTGGGCACGGTGGGACACATGCTATACCATATATTGATTTGTACTGTATGAGCAATATATAAATCTTTTTATCCGGCTTAAATGGTTCGTTTGGCATAAAATAATGGGAAAATCTCGTCTATTTGGTCACATGGTTATTTTAATGTAAGAAGTTTCAAATTTACTTCTTCCTCTTTTTTACTTGTTACTGTAGCTAATTAACCAGTATACGTGTGACCATCTGATAAGCGGAGAGCGGTGGACTAGAGGTAGGGTGCGTGCTTCGGGATCGAGAGGTCCCGAGTTCGATCCTCCTCTGAACAACTGGTTAATTTCTCTGAGCAAGACCCACATGCTCCACTCCACCATGGTGTAAAATGGTACCTGTGTGGGCAGAGTCTATTCCTGGGCGCCGCAGATCGATGTTGGCTGCCACACAACAGGAGAGAAATAGTCTCCCCAAGGAGACACGAGTGTAGGTTTCCATAGGTAGCCCAATGAACAGGGGAAGTTTAAATGTCAAAGGGTGCTTGAGCGGCCTAACAGCTGAAAAGAGCCCTAGAAAATTGGTAGCTTAACTTAACTTAAGCATCTATTGAATAATTCAACAAATTATAATTCCGCATATGTAAAAAGTGCATACTTACTTTAGGTTGGCACTGTATGTTAAGTCTACGTTCTTTCTTAATTACGTTTTTATTGGTTGGATATTCTATTTGCGTTCTAATTGAATCGTGTTGTATTTTTGTTCATGTTTCATTGTAGGTAGTGAACTTTTTTGTGACGTTTTACTGTTTCAGAATATTCACCATTGTTGTAATACTCACAGGTGGCAGTATCAGTGTTTGGTCCGCAAACGATTAAATAAAATAATAAAAAAAATATATAAAAATGTCCGTACTGAACTAATATACTAACATTATCAAGGTATAAAGCGTACTATATGTTTATATGCCAAAGATTGTGGAACATTTCATCTCGTTGTTTCAACATAAAATACGGGCGCTGAAGAAAAATTGCTATACAAGTCATTCAAATAAACTATAAGATATTAATTCTTACCGAAAATCTCGTTCAATTGTATCTTATAACTGCGAAACAGCAAAACAGTGTACGTTTCGTTATTTAACTTCGCTCAAGGTCATTTTATTTATGCACTGGTTACCCGCTGCGCTCACAGTATCGTAATAATGGTTGGGAACCAAGCCTATTGTAAGATGCAATGTTCCACAATCTTTGGACATAGACATATACTACGCTTTATACCTTCATAGTGTACAGGGAGTTAGATAGACAATCGATATATATACGGTCCATGTAGTGTATTAGCTCAGTGACGGATTTGTTCTTTTTCTTTTCCAAACACTGATACTGCCACCTGTGGTAATACTAGTATACATGTACTTCATTTCGTCTCAAGTTGCACATGATAGTCTGTATTAATTGTATAGTCATATATGTTGTAACGTTAACTGGTACTAATAAAATGTTCTGTTTGAATCGTTATGTTTGGTTTGTTGTAATACGATGGCTATTATGTCACTAGCTTAGAATGAGAATCAATATATTGAGAAAACAAGAAAAACTGTCTGACATTCACTCTTTACTTATTGAAACGTGCTGTGTATACTGGTACCTTACGTAAATACTGCTTATGATAAGAAATGAGGCTAATTGTAATTGTAACCAAAAAAAGCATGTATCAATTACTACCAATTTATGATTGGCTGCCATGAAAATCTGGTTTTCCTGGAATGTTCCACTCTTGTTTAGCACTGGGTTGTATGCGATCGGACTACAATAGCGCCATATCGATGTCTTAGAATTAGAAGGTCGTAAGTGCCACTTACGACCTTTTAATATTCATACATATTTAGAATAACATCACAAGGCGCTTCTTATGAGCACATTTTCATAAAAATCTGAACTTGTCATTTAGACCAAAATGAACTTGTTAACGTTTGTTTTACCATAAGTAAAGAGTAAATGTCTGACAGTTTTTCCGTGTTTTCTCAAAATATCGATTTGGTAGTTATGACCTTCTTGTTCTAAGCCATCGATATGTTACTGGAATATCAGCTCAGCTGCTGATAGGGGATCATGTTCGCCATGCCGAATGCTTTCACATTTTCTTAAATTTGGTGTATGTTTCGTAGAAATCGGTATAGGAATAAAATGCTTACGGCTATTTTTGTTTTCTCATGTTGACAAATTTCGTCCGTATATTAATGGTGTAATTATACTATACGGAACTAATTTGACTTCGATTACTGACAAAAACATTCTTGGTTATGAGATATTATCATAAAACATGATAATTATATTCGTTCAAGAATGAGTGCCATTTTTTTATTGAACCATTTTATAACTTATATAACAACTTTCCCGACGTTAACACAATTCTTGGTGATTATATGAAACTTGGGTACAGACATTCTTACTGACGAACTTCAAGTACGAAACTCGTACATTTTATGAACTTTGGGTGGTTACTAAGAGTTCCATTATTCACAACAATATGGAAAAAAATATGGGACAAAAGGCAACATCATGAAAATAACCATGGTCTGATAAAAATGCGACTTTCGATATAACTTATATCGAGTTACGCATTTTTGTCAGAACAGTTCAGAATAGTTTATTGTTGTAAACAAAAAAGTTTCTTGACAAACAACAAGAACATATTTACAAAACATTTTTACGTCACATAAAACCGGTCAGCTGGTTGATAAGTGAGCGTGTAGATGTCCGTTTATTCGCTCATTTTTTTAATAATCACTAACAACATTTATCAACAAGCTAGTAAACGAAAAACAAGTTGGTTTAGTTGAAAATTTAGTGTTTCTATTACCTAATATTCTCAATTCACCCCTAATAAATACGCTGTTTGATTTTGTGACTTTTTAATTTCGAGTGACGTAAATTACATGTTTACCGCGAATTTCATATAAATCAATTTCTAAATTGACTAGTGAAATGACTAGTTCAGTCATAGACACTTACTTTAAACTAAAACTTGTGAAAATCGTTATCTCGAAAGGTTCTCGAGATTTTTAGAAAAATCAAGTGGTAGTGTATTGTAGTGTTTTGAGAAAAAAAGACATTAATTGTCACTTTGTCAACACATTTGAGTTGAATGCTATATTCTGAAGAATAATAATGATATAAGAAATGTAACATTATCTGAGCGTACCATTGTCTTAGATTTTACCAAGTATCCTGTTAATGATACGAGCTATTAATATTTGAATGTTGCAAGAACAAAACCATCACCTGTGTTTTCAACAATTAAAAATTATGTTACTTTGGGACCTGACCTCTGACATCTGTCATTTTAAACATAAAATCCACGCTACCGTAAAAGTCCAATTAAAGTCACAATCGGCAGCTGTGAAACAAGAAATGGGCAAAACATTTCAATTTAAAAAACATCTCGTACAACAATACATATTGAAGGTAAATTAAACCTGCATGACACCAAACGTCCGAGTCGAAAATATGAGCGAAAATGGCGTACTTTTAAAGTTTTTACAGATTATGAAATTTATAGGAATCAATGTTCGGTAGTCAACACAATGTTGAAACAATAAAAAGTATCCTATTACACAGATAAGGTAGAGTCCTGTGGTTGTGATCAAAAAGGGTTATTTACGATTACTAAACATCTGATGGGTGAAGAAAAAGATGTTGTGTTACCAACTGGTAAATCTGCTACAATGCTTGTAAAATCGGATTTTCTCATACCTTTTACGTACTGAAATAGCTTCCAATATTCAGTCAAACCAACAAAACTAGAAACTCCGTTCGAAGAAGAGCAACTGTCGATTTGTCTCTTGTCACTTTAAATTTTGGTGGCATTTATAGTCATTGGGGTGTGACTAGTTAGATTTGAGTTCAGGCCATTGCTTGGTTGTATGGTTTGATCTATTATGTACAGTTAAATTCAAGCTGAAATTAGTGATTTTAAAACGGTCCATACGTTATTTTTTATCCATATTATTTTCACTATCATTTTTGTATCCATTGCATATTGTTTTACTAATGTCTAAATTGTGATGGTTGTACAGCACTTTTGAACGTGCAACTTACATGAAAAAGGGCTATATAAATATGGTATAATAATAATTATAATAATAATTGTTGAGTTTGTTTTCTTTTTGATGATATCAACATGTTACTTCAAGGGGAGCTTACTGGATATGGTTACTCCAAGGTGTTCTTGATTGATTTCAGAGTTGTATCCTGGATATTGGATGTTGTATTGATTTATGATTAGGTATTTCTTGTAGGAAATGTGAATGCCTTGGCATTTGTCTGGATTGAATTGCATCTGTCAATTGTTTTCCCAGGTGGTGAAGGGCCTTATTCACAAACACTGTAAGACTGAAAGTCGGACTTAGACTTAAATTTGGCTATAATTATAATCACTGTCGTTTATTTGCATTTATATCAGAATAAATACACGTATAACAACATGACGGCGAATAGATCATGTTTGTGATTAAGACCCTATGTCTGATTATAGCAGGTGTGTATCTACTGGTGACGCAATGGTCCTGTGCAAGAATGCATCAACAGAAAACATGTTTACAGGTTATGTAGAGGGGCATGTCGTGGATGTAGACGAGGAAGAGAATCGGCCCTAGCACACTGTCCTGGGGCACGCCATACGTGACAGGGGATGTTGCAGAAGAAGTTCGTTCAATAAGAACTCTCTGGGTTCGAGCAGATAGGAAGTATTCGATCCAAAGTTCGGTGTCCTCACATATGCTATAATGACTGTTTTTTTTTAATGAATTGGGAATGTACGTGGCACTTTATCAAAGGCGTCAAAGAAGTCGATTTCGGGCAAGCAACTTTGACATACCATCTTGCATACAAAGTACTCATTTTCCGATTTGGCGTCGGAGATGTCAAGTTATAATAGGCCAAACTTTAAAGATTTTCAACATATTTTTTACTCGCGTTATTTTCCAAAAATACGTCACACGCGCGTTATGTACATTAATCTTCCTTAACATGTTTAGTTTTCATGTACAGTCACAGGCACACGGTTTCATCGATTTAATAAACTTGCATGAAAAAAACTTAGAACTACTGATAATAAGTTGTTTTCATGCAAGTTTGTGAAATCGATGAAACCGTGTGCCTGTGTGTAGCAGTGGCCATCGCATTACAACAAACCAACACACGTTAAAACATTTTATTAGTAACTGTTTACGTTACAATATATGACCATACAATTCATACAAACTATCAAGAACAACTTGAGAGACAAACTAAGTATATGTATTTTACAACAATGGTGAAACAATGAAAACATCTTTAAAAATCCCCTAACTTAATTACAATGAAACATGAACGAACATATAAAACTATTCCATTAGATCGCAAATATATTATCCAACCAATAAAAACGTACTTAAAGGGCTGTGTCACGTTTCAGCGTATAGCAAAAATCAAATAAAATTGATAAATATTCACTATATTTTGGCACAGATGTCTGTATATCCCATAAACAAGCACACTGATATAAATATAACTTGTGAAACTTTAGGATTTTGTAATTATTTAAATAGTGTACCTCCAAAATTCTATACCATATTAATACGGTATAGGATTTTAAATTACTCTCATTTAAATCGCCTGAAATTTACTCGCATGTGATGAAAACGAATTTCAGTTTAGACTGAAGTTTGTTTATGTTATAGACCGATCTAGTGAATAATGTTACTCAAAAAGCATGCTGAAAGGAAACATAACCCGGTGTTTAAAAGGAAAAACACACTGTTGTGCGCGATGTTGAAAGTGGTTAAAATCGATTAATTGCAATAACTATTTCTTAAAGCAACAGTCAACAATGTTCCATTATATAAATACTTGATTTGGTAAGACAATTATTAAAACTTTTTAAAAAATCGCTCAATCTGTGAGACAGGCCCTTTAAGAAAGAACGTAGACTTAACATACAGTGCCGACCTAAAATAAGTATGCACTTGTTACAGATGCAGAATGATAATTTGTTAAGTTATTCATTTGATGTTTATCAGATGGTGACACTTTTGTGACTTAACTACAGTAACTCAACAAGTAAAACAGAGAAAGAAGTAAATTTCAAAATGTGTTTATTGAAATAACCAAGTGACCAAATAGGCGGAGCTTTACCATTATTTTATGCCAAAGGTACATGTACCATTTAAGCCGTGCATGTTTCTGTGTGTTAACCAATGACCAGGGAAAGTTAAAATGCCAAAGGGTGGTTGAATGACTGAGCAGTTGACAACATCCCTCGGAAATTGTTATACAAAAGCAGCTTCAAAATGACAAATATTCGATCAATTCACATATACCAGGGATGATCCAAAATAACGTGGACTTTTGTTATTGCTTCCAACAGCATCGTTATTTCTTCCAAATACTTACATGGTTTTTTATCGGAACATTTATTGCATACGATAATGTGAACAAGTTTCACATTGACACAACATAGCAAGCACAAGTTGTCGGAAAAATTCACGTTATTTTTGATCATCCCTCGTACATATATTACTCTTCAGAAAACTTTTATGACTGATGACCCCTGGTGCCCGGGTGTCTCCTACTATTCACACAAAATGTATCACTGAAAACGGCATTGGGACTTACACTTAATAATGGCACACTTCTATGTTTACAGTTTATTGGTAATCAGCAATTAATCGTGGTACAATTCTAAGTTTACAGTTTATTGGCAATCAGCAAAACATGTGCCTTTGTCCATTTACAAAAGACATAATACATCAGGGCAAATATATATATGCTCATACATTTACAAAAAGTAAAACTATAATCAAACATAAGTTACATCAAACAAAAAGTAAAAATATAATAAAACATAAGGAACATCAGACAAAAAGTAAAAATATAATAAAACTAAGGAACATTACTACAAAAGTATCTATACATACTCGTAAATGTATGGAATTGGGTATAAGATATTGATGAATTCAAGGTAAGTTTTACGTAATTCACAAGCTTCCTTTATAAACTGTGCAAAGTTATATATACTTAGCAACTTTTCTAAGTCCACACTTATATTTTTGAAGATAACTTTCTCAATCGTGCAAGTAGCTTATTGAAATTTTGCTATGATTTGCGTGTGTTATAGGTGTGCAGAAATGAGCAACAAAAAGTCGTGTTCGATTTAAATTTATTGAATAAACACACTCAAAACATAAGAATGAAAGAAAGTAAAAGTCGCAAAGACAGATTTTGATATACTGGATGACCATCATTTAGTGTGATGTTTCTATTAACAGTCAAGACGTCAGTGGTGAGCATTGCTGAACAAAGAGACTAATAACATTTTACCGTCTAAACGCAAAGTTGTCATGCGACGTCGGCGTTGAGCGTTTTTACGTCATAACGTCACAATAAATGCTAAACGTACTCGTAATCATCATTATAAGAGAAGCAAACTATACGTTTACCTTGAATAAAACACTCGTAGACGTGTTTATACGTTGAAAATCAATCAGACGTGGATGTTAAGGTAATAACTCTTGATTGTCGACACAAAATGCTACTCTGTACCGTACTGACGTCACTTCATATTTTTTCTGACATCATTCCACGAACAACGGCGATTGCTTAATAATTTTTGAACTGTTTTTCATACGTGGTTAGTCATTTGACATTATTTGAAGGCATTTTAACATACGGCATGATTATGTTAACACATGGCGTCAAAAAAGCATGAAACAGACGTCAATCTCGTGACGAACTAACCAGGTGACATCCTGACATTTCGAGACGCGGATTTTAATGTCTTTGTTGTACACACTTTACATGATAAAGTTTATTACTTCACTGTATATAATAAAAAAGTTATGGATAAATGAAAATGAGGACTTAGAAAAGTTGTTAAGTATATTTCTATACATTTCTTTGTTTCAAGTGATATACATCGTAATAAATATTTTGGTACAAGGCCAGGACCAATTGCCTAGGTATTTCATCTTATATTTATGTGTAGTCAGCAGCACATTACATGTATAAATTTAAAAAAAAAAACAGAAAACGTTTTTATTTGCGTAACCATAGTATTAGTGATTTCTCATTCATGCCAATTGGTGAAGTTAATAATCAAATTGACCGATTGTATAAAGAAACATTTTGGATTCATAAATTACAAACACTACATCCAAACGGACTGAATTCGAAAGCATTGTTTAATGTATAATCAGTGAATTTTATGTTCAATACTATACCTTTATTCCTATTAATGTTTTTTATATATATACCTCTATAGGAATTCATGTATTTTGATCCGTATATTATTGAACTCGAACTTTATTGATTTGTTACATTGTTTGTTTTTCCCGCAATTGTGCGACGTTATGTTACGTTAACGTCATGACGTCACATCCGTTGTTTTGTTATTGTTATTCTGAAGGAGGCCTCGGCCGAAACGTAAAATATAATAATAATTCTACAAAATACGTGTTGTTGTTGAACAAATTCCCAATTATTAAAAAAACAGGAAATTTCTAATGGCTGATATTTAATCTTTCATTTTCGTATAATGTGCAGCACACAAATATGTTTTTCATAAATAAAATACGAAAAGTTCTAATGACTTATATAACACAAACCAAAAGTTAGAGTAGGTCTTGAAAGACTCAAGAAGACACATGAAAACAAAAGATACCCATACAATGCAAGTGAGGATATAGAGGATATTTGTTGATTTTGGTGTAAGATCGAATTTTATTTCACCGAGTGATCACAGAAATCAATATTTTCACGAGTGGCGTAGCCACGAGTGAAAATATAGATTTATGTGATCACGAGTGAAATAAAATTCAATCTTACACCAAAAATCAACAAATTTTCTGTTTATTATATGCGTAATTAATCATATTATTAATATTTATCAATTCCCTCTTGGAACCTCACCCCGTGGGGCGCCCCAAATTCATTTCAACCTATTCACCTTTTTTAACGGAAGTTCCACTGAAAGTAGTGCAACTATTTGCAGAAGTATTTTTCTGCAAAACATAAAACAAGATATGTGTAAAGTTTATAAATAAAACAAATATAATATTTGACGAACACAAAATTATTTTAATGTTTTATTGAAAGCGAAATAACTGGCATTTATTAAATTTGATCGCGGAGTAATTTAATTGTCAACAAACAGTTTTGTCATCCACCATTGTGAATTCAAGTCACGATGCCGGGAATTTTTAATCATTATCACGACACAGACTTATTTTTTCTATGTCGCCAGTTTGATTAGTAAGGGGAAATACTCGTACTGACAGTTAAAAACGGGAATCGACGTACAGAGTGACTTTATCATGTGTTTTGACGTCATCACAACATCGAACTACGAGGACGACATGTTGATTTTTTGACGAGATGCGATTTTGAATCTCAAAATGCATTTAGTATGATCATTTACAGGCAGTGGATTCTATATGCTTCGATAAATTGTAGGTTTGTGTTTATTGCTTTTATTTGAATTGTTCAAAGCTTGTTCAGATTTTCAGATTCGCCTTTTAAATACGGAACAATAGATTTCATTCTGAGACCTTGGCATGTCAGAACAGAAGAAGCCTTCCAACTCTCCAATAAATTGAATTTTATAAGAAGGATCTATTCTCTTTCTAAAGGCCCTTCTAGGAAAGCACTTATAAAATAGTGGTTCTTTCACCTGACTGTCACTTGTTGAGGTTCTCGATTTGTAGATCGATCTAGGTTCATTTTATTCCTCACAATATGAGGTCACACAGGTGCAGTACTGTATGCCAACAGAAATTTTTTTTCGGGGAAATATTTTTTTTTGAAATTTTATATTTTTCCTTTTCTTTAGGTATACAAAAATATAAATTAAAAAAAAAATTTTTTTTCGTTTTCAATGATACAGTTACCTGTGAATGAGGCTCGAATAAATGCCAAAAAAGGCTTCAAATTCAAAGCCATTGGTATCAAATTCAGCAAAATACATTGTACTCCATTTTTGACAGCTGTCAAGTAGCAGACATAATCAAGGAGATAAATATGTGATTAAACAAACAATACAGGGAGGTAATTTATTTTTTCATTGAAGAAAGTAGTTCCGTCAAAAACAGTGAAATTATCAAAATGTTATTTTCACTGTTATTTGTCATTGTTATTTTCACTGAAAATTGCCATAATCCATCGAAAGCATATAATAAACAATTTTAGCCATAACAAAAACACAACATTCCACTCAAAATGTTTAATACTCAATTAAACAATCTAACAACATCCTACACAACCACAATGAATACATGATGGCAAACAAATATACACTTGGAGACTTTTCTAACGCAACACCTCTTCAAACCGATATAGCTCCATTATTGGTGTATGGATTTTGTTGAAATTTAGACTAAGAATAATTAAACAAATATCTAACACTTCCTGTAAATTTGATAGAAATTGATCAACAAAATATATGAAACGTAACGAATAAAAATCATCACTGCAAAAGTCAAATTCGCAAAATCGTACAACGTAAAATATTAACAATGTGAAAAGTCACTGAGTATCACAAATTCGAGTGGCTAATACCTCATTGAAACCACGTAGTTTAGAATGAAACGTTGAGGGATGTTTCGCCACTCTTGCACAATGGCATGTTCCAATTCACGCAGCGTAAGAGGGCTATGGATGATACATGTCTGCCATGGACACGTGCTACCTAAAAACCAACTCAACTTTCTTAATTAAACATACATACGTTCTTAATTAGTTGCATGTATATCTAGTACAGTTATGATGCATATAATGATATTGAATTTATATTTTATAAAGTATTAATAAAAATGCATAAACTCTCACGTCTTAATGACTCACCGGCCTGCAACATGCCAATTGCGCGGTTGCGCTCGTGAATATTCATATGAGCCACGTTGTTTTTTAATAAATTTTATGTTTTCTTAGTGTAAGGTCCCATCTAGAAAGATGCAATAGAAATACAATTTGAATCATATCGCGTTTCTCGATTTCCTCGTGCTAAAAATGAAACAATACCTACACCACGTGCTAAAGCTTCCTATTGTCACGGATGAATGATTTTATCATTAATTTGCACAGAATGCAGTCAAATGACCACATGTGCAATTTCAAATCGATATCTTTACTCATAACTGAGATATTCGAATTGTACAAGTGTTGCGTTAGAAAAGTCTCCAAGTGTACTGTTAACAACCCATTTTGTGCAAATACATGTAACTCTAATTTTGGTGTTTGTAGGTTATTACAAAATCACTACGTACTATGCACGACACTAGTAATTTGTATCAAGTGTAATCTATAGCGAAATAGTGCAATTTTCTTTCAAAAAAGTTTTTTGTTTTAAATTATTTTGACAGATAAAATTGGCAATGCATTATGATCATATCACATTTACACTTGAGGGTAAACACTAAACACAAATTTTAATTTCAAAAAAGCAAATTTGTTGAAGCATGACAACAATTTCATTGCAAATCTTGCTCGTTCACAATCAAAGTCGGCATGACATTAAAAGTCCAAGTTTGTTGTCAGGGACTTTGTCAGTAGTATACGTAACACACTCTTAAAAAGAAATGACAATAAAACATATTTATGAACTTGTATCATGTAAAACTTCAATGACCTTGCAGACCGAAAGTAGAAAACGTGTAATGTTTCTTCAATATCTTTTTAAGTATATTTTTTCAGTCTTAAACTAAATAAGAGTATGTTCTCTTGAGTGATATAGTAAGAATGACATTAACTTTAGCAAATACCATTAGATAGTTTTTGTGGTTGTGAACGAGCTAGATTTGCAATGAAATTGCTCTCATACTTCAATAAATTCACTTTATTGATATATTTTTGTTTGACTTCAATGTTAAAGGTAGTGCAATATAATAGTATTCTTACTGTATCAAACAAAGTTCCAATTGAAGAATAAAATGTTTTTGCAAAAAACATGCACAATCTCACTAAAAGTTATACTCCGTTTAGGGGAAATCAATCTTTACTCCTACACAATTTAACAGGTCAGAGCATCAAACGCTTTATATATAGTCGAATGACATAAAAGTCGTTTGTGGTTTACCCTGTACGTTTTCTTTAAACCCCTCCCCCAAACCGGTAACATTCCGTACGCCCACAAAATCACACACTTTCCACAAATAACAAATCCAAATTCGAACCCGTATCATGCACATATAATAAAGAAATCAGGATGTACTCCTGTGGCCGAACGGGCCTTTCCGTAAAGAATAATGCAAACTAATTTGTATCGCGGAATAAAATATTTCGATGCACAAACCATTTTAAATTAGCATTGACATGTGCATTTTCAAATGTGTTTTGCGCTGCCTTGTGATCAACAATGGACACGCAGCGATTCTACACCCCAAACATGCATAGCAAGTTATGTATTAAGCGAATAATTCGGAACTCCTGGGCGTGTATCTAACCAAAGTACCTCTGACATAGGGAAGCTGCAATCATCACGAACTACTTTACAACACCAGAATCAAACGATGGAATCGAAGAGAACTTAAAAGGTTTCTTACTCCTAGGATGGTATCAACTCCTAAAAGGAGACCGATAATTGAAGGGCTTCTTGATAGTTTTTGAAAAACTGCCGGAAACCGCATAACTAAAATGTGTAACCCTTCACTCATGTACGAGGCGTATTTCTCAGTTACGAAAATGCCCGAGTAGTTACGCTTGAACGCGAATGACAAAACATTAAGTTCTAATATATTTCCTTAGCAAAGGGGCAATGCTTTAAGATGTTTCGGTCGTGTACCTACTTGAACCACGTAACGATTGTTGGAATGTCGTGGTCATTGCCTGACTAATTTCTTGGCGAATGACTCTGCTTGATACAATTGAAATGAGAAGTAACATCCCCTGCCCAGCGACACATATGATGAACACGTAATCTAACACGACAGCTTGGAAAACCTGATTAATGAGACCAAGTAACCAAGCCACCCCTGATGCTAGTAACAAGCGAAAGTAAACAATACCGTAACTAGTGGCTTTGCGGTTTTTGGCGACAGCTGATGATACTTGCCGTATTTTTAATACAGTTACCGCGTAGACAATGCAGTTGGAAACAACTGTAAGCCATATTGGTAAGCTGAATAGAAGACCTCTCATCAGGTTATTGTCAACATGGCAAATATTCATTCCATAGCCAGACCTGAACTCATAGTGCGCATGCGAAGCTGTCGCATATATCATATTAAGGATTATAAAGACCGTTGGCAAGCAATATATGTAAGTAAAAGAAACTAAAATTGTCTTCCGATGATTATCTGAACTTCGTAATGTTTGTATATTTCTCATAACTATAACACAATACGCATTCATTGCAAAAACAGCTGAAAGCCAGAAATAATGCACAGCTATTCCCATTAACTCGCATAATCGTTTATATTCAGTCCAACCACTTCCAAACTGGAAAATACCTTGTGCGATAAAGAGATTGACCAACGCGCTGATAAAAACGTACATAGGCACGCTTTGAAACTTGCTCAAGAACAGGTAAATACCGATCGAAATAATGATACAAAACATAGACAAACATGTTGTAACGAGAGACAAAATACCTTTGGTTGTTTCGCTTCTTGGATGTTGTTTTCTTAATTCATCCACTTGTCCAAATGTTTCAACACACACAAAGTAGCGAGGAAACTGGACAGCGCCAAATATGACAGGACATGTCTCCATAGACTGGACATTATGAGTTTCGATAAATATGTTAACAAGTGTACAATACTCATCATTGTTAAGAATTACATAAGGGCAAATTAGCGGACTTAGTGGTACATGGTGTTGGCCAGAACGTGATGGTCCTTGTGTAGGCAGGAAATACTCCATTGATGCGCTTGCATTATATTTGTTTGATTGTGAACGTTCAATATTTAAGGGATAAGAATCGTTGTTCACATACAGCGGAATTGTTGTTTTCTCTTCCACTAAAGTAGCTACAGCCGAAAATATGTGTTCGTAAGGACAATCGGGTAATTTATTTATATACAGTCGTGTGACAAAGTACTCAATGTATTTGTTCGTTTTGTCTAGATATATCGTCATCGGCAAATGCTCGTACATCCAAATCTCACAGTTAGGAATGTCTAGCATTGATGTCATCAATACCAGGAAATTTTCATTTCTGTTGAATGCCAGCGTATCATTGAAGATAATTCGAAATTCAGAAATTGGGTAAAATCCAAATTCAATGTAAATGCTGTCTTTTTCGCTAAGAATTACAGGGACTGTAATGCATTGGTCATATGATGGTACTTTTCTGTCAAAACAGTGAACACTTCTACACACATTCTGAAATATGGATGAATAACGTTCAATATAACAATATTACTGAAGAATACCCGGGTGTTATAAAGAATCTCCTCTTGAAGAGTTCTCAAGTTCAGTAACGTTATGGCAAACTGATTATTTTCCTGTTGGTCATTGGTTCAACCCCCACTCGAGCCAAAATATTTTTATTCTTTTTCTTTCTTTAATTTTTAGTTATGTTTCGGCTCCATAACGGTGACTTTAAAGTGTAATTTGGAGGAACATAGTTTTTCTATTTTTTACCTTAACTTTATAGCCATTTTAAAATATTTGGTACATTTTGTAAATAGACAAAATTCGGGTTACTATGGATGTTTGAAATGTATATTTTCAAAACCGGTCGGTAAAACCTTTCAAAATTTTGTTAAAACAGTACACACACATTGAAGTTATTTTTGAAAGAAGTTCAATGGTGCCAATTGTTTAGTTAATATTTTATTGGTGTTTATCAATAGGGTACTTATTGGCAATATGAAAATTTTTCCTTAATTCCAAGGAGGCTAGGGTTACATTTTCATTTCTATCTACTTCATAATTCGACGAAACGTCATTTGTACACTTTAGATTGAACAAATAATCATTATCAACAGATTTAAACACACTCTTGTATTTATTGTGTCATCTGTTGTAGAGCAATTTTACTTATTATGCAGCTGCTTCCATTTGTTTTTGCAGTACGTTTCTACGCTGGGTGTAGGAAAATAAAAATAGGAATTACTCTCTTAACGGACAGTAAAAGTGTTTAACAAATCACATGCAGTTGTCTTAATGGATATACAAACGTTTAAAATGCAGCTCTCAACACTTTCTAAAAACGTTTTTACACCCGGACATCGTTAAATACAATAGTTTTCAAAAGATCGACATCGATCATAAGTAAACTTCATAGCACAACAACAAAATAACTTCCGTTATTAATGCATCTTTAATATGATAGTTGCGATGCTGTGGAACTTAGTATTCAGATTGAAAATTAATGAACTTTCGGAGACATCGACCATCTAGGGTAAGCTTTTGCGAGGCTATAAGACACGTTTTAAAATTGGAGAGAATCCTGAGAAATCAGGTGCTATCAGGTGAACACGCGTTTTGTTCCCGACCTTATGTGTCGCCCAGTGGGCTCGGGTGTAATCCAAATGAAAATAAGTGCTACGGACGCGTATGACATTGGTTGCCGGATGTCTCCGGGAAGCCATCAGGTGTCTCGGGAAGCCTATGGAGTCTTGAGACATCCTGTGAAGTCGAAGGAGATGGCTCACGATGTGTCCCGACGTTATGTGTAGGTTGATTTGCTTTGAGGCAGTTTTGCAATGATCGGAAGCTATAAATAGCCGTTCCTCCGATGACCCGGTGCAGGACATAGGCATTACTTTGTGATGACGCCAATTAACCTTATTGACGTTGGGACATCAAATTTCAACCCTTTCATTCATATTTTTGTTTTTCATTCATAACAAAACATGTCGTTTCTATCTTTTGGACTATATGGAAAAAACATACGTACGTGAAATTTATCAAACATCTGGTAGCTTTGACAAGCAGTTTCTCCTCTATCATATTTTGACGTGGTAAGTAGTGTTGTGGCCATATCAACTTTCACCATGATACTGAAGTCTACAAATGCGTGCTTGAAACCTGAAGCATTACATGTTGGAGCATTCGCTGGACTGTTGCAAAGGTAGCAAAACACGTTCTTGTATCTTCTCCCTCTTGTCCCCATACTCACTGATACCTGATAAGGGACCGCTGAAATCAACAATTTAATTTTACTACCATGCTGGAAGGTGTGTTAGTACAGGTATTATTATGAGAATGACATGAAACGTGGACGGAGTGATAAGCCCCTTTCATACGACACGCATATGAGAATGATATGAAAGTATTAAAATATGAGACTGATATGAAACCCTTCATATGAGAATCATATGGCGAAATGGCCTATGTATAATTATTACTCTCCAAGCAAACCGGACATGCCACAACAGAAAACATGGGAGGGACAACATAACATATTTCTAGCTATATGTAGTTCTAAACAATATGTACCATGACAAAAACCTGAAAGTACCTGTGAATGGGTTAAGACATTCCGCTTGTAAGTCGGCATCGAACTGGTCCCATTGTCCGGTAACGTTGCAAGTATCGATGTAATCCGTATTATAACAGATGCGAGGTGTAATGTTCATATCTGGTGGTGCAGATAGGAAGATACATGTATGCAACATGAATGTGATTACGTCATCAGCACTATTGTACCGTAGGTAGTCCCCTATATCACAATTATAGACACCAAGTTCCCATCTGAAAACAATAACAATTCAATTATGACCATTATAATTAAACGACCATTTGTTGAAGTCCACTAATCTGAAGGAACACATTGAGTAAATAGTAAAGTACAAACCAAAGCAACACAGCTACGACGGCAGCGCCTAGCCACACACGCAATAGTCAGACATAGTACAAGCCATCCTCATCCCCAAAAATGGATGTCTCAATCGAGCCTTATATGCTCACTCCGCAATGAATGACACACTGTGGACTTTGAATTTTGTGCATAATTAGCCATAAAGGGAGGTAAATATAGGTGATAACTACACTAAATCTCACTACTGTAGCATTTAAATGAAAATGCGATAAGATTTGTGAAAGCGCAATATACACAGGCTTGAAATTTGGCTTGTCATATCCCATTATGCTCAGTTATAATGGCATGTCGCTAACATGCTGCAATGATGTCCAGACTGTCCAAAACTGGGACAGTACGATACACGTACACAAATAAAATTGTTTCAAGACTAACTCTGATACTCTTTTTAACTACATAACTTTGAGCAGAATTATAAACTATATAATTATGGTCAAATATTGGAAAAGGAGAAGAGAAATAATCATGTTTTCTTTTGCAGACTGTTTCATTTCGAGTTTCAGCATGCAGTTGCGATTGAAGTTTTCGCAATTTTCTCTCAAAGATACATAGTTAACACGCCCACATCAATACCTCCTCGTTGTACTGGATACTTCAACGTTTAATAATAGGAACTGGTATTCGTACTCAACTACGTTATTATAACCTATCATTCAATAAGAACTGGTATTTGTAATCAACTACGTTATTATAACATATCATTCAATAAGAACTGGTATTTGTAATCAACTACGTTATTATAACAAATCATCCAATAAGAACTGGTATTTGTACTCAACTACGTTATTATAACATATCATTCAATAAGAACTGGTATTCGTACTCAACTACGTTATTACAACATAGCATTCAATAAGAACTGGTATTTGTACTCATCTTCGTTATTATAACATATCATTCAATAAGAACTGGTATTCGTACTCATCTTCGTTATTATAACTTATCATTCAATAAGAACTGGTATTCGTACTCAACTACGTTATTACAACCTATCATTCTTGTTACCTATGAAGCTAAGATATAAAGTACTAACTACATTAATTAGAAATAAGTCTACAATACCTGATGTAATCATGAACTCCATTACATTCCGCACACATTCTATTACGGAATACCTCACCAGTGCTTTCATCAAACACTACCACAATGTCATCAAAGGAGTTTGCAGATCTTGGGTCCGGAATTTCACATCGACGACCATCCGAACAATTAGCTGTCATATAATAAAATACAGAAAAGGGTTTATAATGCAAATACGCTTCATTCATATAGTAACCATTCTCACACGATGACCCAACTGACGTGTAACTGACATTATCCCATAGAGAGAACGCGTCATGACAGCATGTTTTAGTTTTCAAACAGAATTCTTCGTAATAGCATGTTGTACAACAAGACAACAACCCTCTCATGTCCGAACAGTAGAAATCGTTCAACATAAACATATCGTTGTTTGACCCACCATCTATTGTCAGTTTTGGTTCTAGTGAAAATAAAATATACGTTAAAATAAAACGCTGGAGCATTTTGTAGGTTTGTTAACCTTAAACGTTTGAAGTTAATAACGTCAATACTCTATTAGAAGTCTAACTCAATGTACATGTACCTAACCGGAGTAAATGTTTTCACTAGTATAACGGCTGGAGACAGTTCATCAATATTTATATACTTTTGTTTCTACAGCATAGCAATGCCACGTCACTACCAAAAGGCTATCATTCCAAACAATGCTTCTATTAGAAAAACAAGAGAGTCCAAATGCCCTTAGGTCGCTCACCTGTCTAAATGCACCAATAGATTGTGACCTAAAATACCATTTACACCTTCTAATTAGTAAGAATAGATGATTCAAAATACCAACTATCAAAGCTCTAGGCATAATTTAAGACAAGAATATGTTCATATGTTCCCTATATAAGTCTATGTAACATTAACGACCCCCTGCGGTGTCAATTTTTACACCAGGGGCATAATTTGAACAATCTTTGTAAAGGACCACTAGATGATGCCAAATACCAAATATCAAACCTCTAGGCATTGTAGGTTTAGACAAGAATATGTTTATATCATGGTTTCCCTCTAAGTCTACGTAAAACTGGTGACCACCCTGGCGGGGCCAATTTTGACCCCATGGGCACAATTCGAACAATCTTGGTAGAGGACCTCTAGTTGATGCTACATACCAAATATGAAAGCCATGGGACTTGTTGTTTTAGACGAGAAACATTTTGAGTTTGCATTTAAAACCGCCTTTTAGGGCCTCGTGGCTTTATTAATCAACAGACAGGAACAACTTGAACAAACTTTGTAGAGGAACACTAGATGATGCTTCGAACCAAATATCATAGCTTAAGCCATTGTAATTTAAGACAAGAAGATGTTTATATGTTTCCTTATATAAGGTGGTACGGTGGTCGAGCGGATAGCCTGCTTGACTGCTGATCGAGAGGTCCCGGGTTCGATCCTCGGCCGGGGCACCTGATCATTTCTGAAACGCTTTTCTGTGTTTCCCACCTAACTAGAGATGAACTGGTTAGCAACCCAGAGGTAGTCTCGTGTGTATCGGTGCTATACACCGGGCACGTTAACACAGGACCCCATTGGAAATAATTGCTTGCACTTTCATGGGTTATCCTTGACCGAGAGGTTTAAATAATTACAAGTCTATGTAAATTCTGGTGTGCCAATTTTGACCCCATTGGCATAATTTGAACAACCTGTGTAGAGCACCGCTAGTTGATGCTATATACCAAGTATGAAAGCCCTGGGCCTTGTGGTGTCAGACAAGAAGATTTTTTAAGTTTGCATGTTAAAAAACCTCTAAGGCCTCATGACCTAATTTATCAACCAACCATTTGAATAACTTTGGTAGGGGTCCGCCCAAGGAACATTTATGCAAAGTATTTGCAAATTTGGCCAAGTCGTTTAGGAGAAGAAGACGTTTAAAGAAAATGTTGACGACTGACGGACGACGACGGACAAAGCTTGATCTTGATAACTCACCTTGGCACTCTGTGCCAGGTTAGCTAAAACCATAATGCAAAATTTATTTTTTAATCGATTTCCACGAAACATGTGTCAATCTAACGGAATCATTATATGCTTTCCACGAAACACGTATCAATTTAACGGAACCATAATATGCTTTCCACGAAACACATGTAAATTTAACGGAACCATAATATGCTTTCCACGAAACATGTGTCAATCTAACGGAACCATTATATGCTTTCCACGAAACATGTGTCAATCTACCGGAACCATTATATGCTTTCCACGAACAAGGGTCAATCTAACGGAACCATTTTATGCTTTCCACGAACAAGGGTCAATCTAACGGAATCATTATTTTATATGCTTTCCACGAACAAGGGTCAATCTAACGGAAACATCATATGCTTTCCACGAACAAGGGTCAGGTTTTTAGCTGAATAGTTTCTTACCAGATTTTCCATGAAAAAATACGTTATATTAGAATGTCGAATTCGACGGGTATGTAGGTGGACGTCCAGAATTTGGCTCCTTTGAAGAACTTGGGTGAGGAATGAGATATCATTTTGTAACTTGCTGTGTATGAAAATCGTTTTATTAAAAATGGGGTTTGTGGGGTGAAGATTACCGTTACAAAAATAGAAAAAAATCCACTCTATCACTTGAGTTAGGAATAAGATAACATATACTGGTTAAACAAGCTTTTTCAACTTCAGTTTGGTCAACATGACAAGTTCGGATTTTCATGAAAATAGGCTCGTAAGAATCTCCTTATTATGTAGATTTCAAATATAATCATAATTAGTCTTATAATGTCGTAAGTGCCACTTATGACCTTTTCATTCTAAGTCAGCGATATGATAACAAAATATATTAAGGAAGATAAATGGACATAACGCGTGATATGTGATTTAGTTTAGCAAAGAAAAAAAGTAAAGCTAACTGAAGGAGATTGTCAAAGTTTTGCCCGAAACCGACATAGTCAGATCGTTGAGACGGTGTGAAAAAAGTTTCTCTATTGCACAAAAATATTAGCCTATTGGATACGAAAATCCTTTTTATCCAAGAAACCAGTGGTAGAGAAATCTCCCACAGTTTGCGCTCCTACTCATCTCAAATAAAATTCGTATATATGCCTAAAATTTAGTGTTCTGTTAAAATTCGAGCGAGCTAGTGACTGAACAGTTTGAAGCTTTTACAGAAGCGGTGAGTAGCAAAAATCACTTTGTAAACACATTGGAGTTGAAATATATCTCTGTATATTATGATGAATAAATGTAATATAAGAAATGTAACATTATCGGAGCTGACCATTGACTTAAATTTTGCCAAGTATCGTGTTAATGATCCTAACGATTAATATTTTAATGTTATAAAAACAAAACCAGCACCTGTGTTATCAGTAATTAAATATTATGTTACATGGGGATCTGACCTCTGACATCAGTCATTTTAAACATAAAACTCACGCTACTGTAAAAGTTAAATTAACGTATCACAATCGACAGCTGAGTTAAAATAAGCGAAACAAAAAAATGGGCAAAACATTTCAATAAACAAGGTATCATATGACGCCAGTCACGAGTCCACATATTTACAGCCGAGGACGGACAACATAAAACATCACATATACCAAATACAATACGCACGATGCCAATCACCACAGGCATACGAAATTATATCACTAACTAGGCTACAATTTTTACTTTTCCCACTTTGCACCTATACAAAAAATTTAAAAATATATATTGAATACCAGTTTTACTGGATTTATCATTATATTCATAATTGGATTAAAACATCACATTCGGGATACTGGATGTGAGTGCAGCAGTACACTAGTGCTGGAATCTACCTGAAGAGAAGAAATAATGGGTCAAACTGTAGTTTGTGGTATAATTTCGAAGGCAGGTGCCAACACGTAATCGAACGAGAGAACTAATTACCCAAGTCCAGATTATGTACAAGAAAAATGTTTGATGCAAGGCATCAAACGGAAGCCGTAATGTTTTGGTGTACAGCCTGACAGGAAAAAAACTCAAGGAGTGGTGCTCCAAACCAAAACTGTAGATGTGTCTGAACAACACGGGTAGTCCTGCTTTTGTTTTGTCACTGAAGACAAGTCATTGTCATACGGTCAAATATTAAAATGAACTGGGCTTACAATACAATACGAGAAAACGTGTGTTTTTTCGGCATTCTACATGTTTATTAGATTCCAATCTCCCAGTCAACTGTTAGGGTGTTTTATGACTCTATAAATACACACTGATAGTGATCTCCTGCTGATGTCTTGGTGGCCTCTTGCTGATATCATGCTGATTCACCGTTAAGGCAATAAAGAAAGGCGATAAACAGGAAATGCAATATGCTCGAGATATAGTAAATCTAGTATATGTTACTTAAATCACTAAATATGAAGACGACCCCTTACCTAACTTAACGTTATTAATTGTAAAATTCAAGATTACGAGTATTATGTAAGATTAATTAGACAGCAAAAAAAGCAAAATACACATCTTTAAACTTAAATTCCCGTTTGTTTTCGGCATTCAATATGTTGCTATTTGACTATAACAACAAGAGACTTTTCGACAAACAATCGTAGAACGTCTTGTTTGGTTTCGGCATTAAATACAATTTAATATCAGTTGTGAAACAATTTAAAATACTTTATTTACGAGCCCTTTCATTCGAAATCCGAAACAATAGGACTAATTTATTATTATTATAATGTCATTGATTTATGTACGTGTAACAAAAATGAATTAAACATTAATTACTAGTATTAGACTCGCAAAGTCAAAAGTTCACATACGATAGTCGTATATTAGCATACATCTATTTAACAAGACAAGACAAACCGACATTAACGTATTATTGGAACGACCGTTTTCACTTTGTGCATATGAGCCCATATCCTTTTAAACCAAAAGTATTGCTTTACTATCCTTCAACTATGACCGTAAAATAGCAAACTCTGAACCAAGCGCTGAAAATAAAATTAATCAAATAAAAAAAATTCTATGAAAACATGAACGGTAACATTTTTAACGTTGACGACGTTCGGGAAAAGGGGAGTAACTCTAATGTTGATCGTGGCGGTATTATAGAAAAACTCAAATTAAACGATTATTAATTGAACGATTACCAATAATTTGCACACAGGTCCTATATTTATAATACTTTATCTATTAAAATTTAAAAAAGAATAAAGACCGCAAAATAAAAGAAAATACCATTTGTTTTCTGCAATTCTAATTTGTTTCGGCAAAATGTTGTTTTCGGCATTCAGTAATACCGCCTAGACTGGTACCACGTATCAAATGGTGTAGACGTAGTCGGAAAATGAGACACGCGGTACCAGTCTCATGATACCCGATTCATGCGGTATAGCTTAATACCGAACAGATAACTCTGTTCGTAAACAGAAACCAATTACCGAACAGAGATTCTGTTCGTATGTCGGCAATAGTGAAAACATAATTAATTAAGTCAAAATCTGTAATTCCGTCCATCATTTTTGACATTATTGTAGTTTACATTAGTTTAACTGACTATCTGTGTTTAAAATAAGTGTTATTGCTTACGTTCGGTAATTGATTTATGTTCTGCAGAATTTCTGTTTTCGGTATTTAGCTATACCCCTTCACATTAGGACAAGTCATTTAGAAACTTTTAGAAGTGTTTATTATAAACTTATTTTAATGAGTATTTATCAAAAAATGGATTCGTGCAAAAAATAATATTAGCTATATTTTTTTAACTGTTGATTACATGTTTTTGTATCATTTTTGTGCATTATAGTGAAATTTTCTTCATATTTTCTTCAAAATTATTTCTCCCCAAATTGATCGGCATCTACATGTGAGAATTTCACATTGCATTCCAAGAAGGAAGCCGCTTATCGCGGCTTCCTAATGACATTCTGATCACCTCGGTTTTTATCCAATGGAAAATTTACCGGAGACAAACGGAAATGGCCGAGCTTTTACGATTGTATGTATGGATCATCCATAGAGCAGTTCAGAATATTTGTTATATGTACAACACACCCTGGGGTAGCGATATACACCGGTACGGATAACGTAGCGGTGTAAATCCGGCTGGAAAATGGCGGTTATAGCGACCATAATCAGAAAGTGGGTGTAACTTTTATGCATATTTCCTGTGCTTAATCTTTATGTCAAATGGTTACAGGATGCACCTTAGTGCCTTTGTGGAGTGAGTCGTGTCTAGCACTTCAAACCCTCAGCTCTTGCCGCTGACAAGTTAGGTAACCCACTGGTAGGCAGTCGTGTAAGTCCAAGTCCGTATGTACGAGGGCCATTCAAAAAATTCGTAGACAACATCGATTGTTAAACAATCTATCATCCGAACTTCACCAAAATTGGTAGAAATCTACCAGTAATGAATTCAGTGCGTATATTTATAGCGAAAAATGTAAGTTATATTTTAAAATATGGTAGTTATAGCAACGTAAAATTGGACACACGGGGCAACCTATCGATTTATCCTGTAGAAAAGTGGTGTTGATTTCTTTGCCCGATCATTTACCTTGAACGGTGAAGAAACCTATTGAGAATTCAAGTGTGTATCATTTGAGACTATATACTTCTTTGTTTCAAATTATGATGTTATTTGTAACACCATTACTTTACAGAGATATTGGTTATCCAATATGGTCACTATTAATAGCAGGAAGAAATGTGATGTCACGTTAAACCACGGGGCAATGCGTAATCTTGAAATTATGTGTGGCGCTTGGTATCAACACATAAACTTACTTAAATCATGGCCGAAAATAGGAGATTTCATCTAGAGAAGGTATAATTTAACTATCATTTATCTGTCAATAATGACAGTTACGTTCAGAAGGTGGGGTAATCTATTGACAGGCTTACGAAGTACGCTGATATAACTTTCATAAATATGGGTCAAACTCTATAATATTCGGGAAATGAATATATCTACACCTGATCTTTGTTGAGTTATTTCCGTTAGTATGTTTATAAAAGAGCTGTCGAGAGTTGAGTTCGGGGAGATGATGGTTGTAAAATAAACCTGTTTGCACTTAGAAATCTTTGTCTGTTGTTCTAAATCCCTGACTCTAAAAGCATGATTATGCTACAAAGGTGCCGGAACATTATGTAAAATCTTGTACAAAAAGTATTTTAAGCCGGGTTTCCATGGAGCGTATTTTTTCGGCGCGTAAATACGCGCCGAATATTTACGTGCCGATTACGCACTGAAAAACTGTTTCCATGAAGCTGAAAATAGACGCGTATTCTGGACAAAAACGCATAGCTTTTATTGATATTTTACATCAAAATGCTTCTTCCATGCCGTAAAAACGACGCTATAGCATGTTAAGCTACCTCATTTTAAAGATCAGGAGGTTGAGAACACGGTGCTTGTGTTTTTTGGTCTGACTAAAAAGATGATATTCCCGAAAAAGACAGTGATTCTTCTAACAGCTTCTCCTAATACTTTAAACCTAAATTCAGGTAATTGAATATAAGTGTCGTCGATAAAATCGAGGAAATCACGTCACTTTATACCTAAAATATCATTTTACGCGCGTCCTAGCGTATAAAATTCGCTACCCGAAGCGAATTTTTTACGCACGGTCATGCGTAAAATACTTTACGCGCCGAAAAACGCGTCAATGGAAACGACAAAATGCAATGTAGACTGAAGCGAATTATATTTTTTCGGCACGTTATTAACGTGCCGAATAAATACGCACCGAAAACGCGTTGGTTTTACGCTTCATGGAAACGGGGCTTTATTGTGAGCACTTACAAGATGTTGTGAGGTTACCAAAAACCGATGACGTCAACAATGACGTCGGGACTTGTCCTGTGGTCACTATAGATGCAATGCATAAAACAAGATCCCCACTTAACCGTTGGTTCGATTTTTATAAAAGTATATAGGCTTCTGGCGAATGAATATGGTGCTACAACATAACAAACTAATTATTTATTTATCTAAAAGAATAAGCTGGCAAATCGATTTGGCTACGTATTTTTGAATGCCCCTCGTACATAGCCTCTACTGGACACCTTACGGTCCCATTCTAAACTATGGATGGCTCGGAAGAGAACCACTCCAAAAGGTGAGGCAGCAGCGCCAGGTCAGCTGCCTACCAATGGTTCCCCAGTCGTTGGTTTAAGTGACCCCTGTGATACCCAGTGTTATAAGGTTATAGCCCACCTACTGGGTCAATTAGGAAACCACTGTACTGTGATTAGTCGTTGGATCGACAAAGGCTAAGGGCGAGGTAACACCGACAGAAAACACAGCGAGTTGAATTCAGCGATGTTACCACACTAACATACCACAACATCACGTGATCAGTGAAACCGTCATGACTACACGATCTACCACGTGCTTAAATCTTGAATTCTAAAGACAAGAAACGACACCACTGATATGTGCTACAAAACAAATCAATCTTAAGAAAAAACTTCTGCGCCATGCAGTGTGTATATCATTTTAATTGGTGTCATTCTGAACAAAGACCTAAATTAAATGTCATTTAGGTCTTTGTTCTGAACACGCATATTTATTTCTATTTATAAAGATCAATGTTCTGAAATAGATTAAATAGTTAATATTAAACATACTTAAATGGCATTTAACGTTATAACTTGTGGTTCTAAAGTGTTTGCGTTCAACTGAGACTCATACATGGCCATCCGGTCTTTTCTCAGCCAGATTGGTCATTGACATACACCTCGACGTAGACAAGGCCTTATTCATCAACGTTATAAATATAAAACTCAGATTTAGACTTAAAATTCACAACATTTATAATCATGCATTGCATTTCTTTACAATCATACTTAACCATGCGAAGTTTTATCTGATTAGTTGTTGTTATCAGGATCTTCTCTATATTTATGTAGAATCCATGTTGTTACCCACGGAATATGTATATCGACTTATATCAAAATCGGTAAATTTATAACAATATGAGAGCGAATAGAACATTTGGCAATATACAGTCTAAGTCTGAGTTTTTGACTTATAACGTTGATGAATAAGGATATATCGACCCAGTTGTATGGAATAAGGAATCCGTATGATATTCCTCAGCTCTTTCCGAGTGAATTGTTACAGGCATGTTTTATGTTTCATAACATTGCATGTACCCGTATGTTGTATTTAGTAATTGTTCAAAATTTGTTAAACAGATCACACACGGACATGTGCTAGATTGGATCAACAACAGCAGGGGTGCTATATCATGTATATGCCTAAGACTATTTTTACGGTTTACGGTGATATTATCCGTTGAATAAATCACGGTTTATGAAAATTATGTACATTAAATATTTTTTAATTAATTTTCGCACTGCTGAAAAATCAAATGACTATTATATATAATTATATTAATATAATGAATTCTTTACTGTGCGTCAGTGCTTTGATTCACATAATGCACGTTAAGTTCCAAGGAGCTCCGCATTGAAGATTTGACTAATTGCGCATGCGCGAACAAGCAGTGGTTTGACATAAAAAAACAACAATTTCATCCCTTTTACCGCGCTCGTTGGCTTCGAAAAACCGTAAATAGACAACTATGGCATCTGGACACTCAACTGACCCGCCATCAGGAGTCATGCAGCCTGGAGGCGATCTAACAACAGTTGAGGTACTTATTTATTTACATAATAGCATAGTACTCGGACAGTCGATTTCGGATAAACATTGAAGAATAACTTAATTCCTTAAATTGTCCTGCTGTAATTGAGACCATCTGCGTTTGTAACCATGTCAGTCAACAAGTCTGCAACCAGCTGAGCTGACACTTATAACCCAGTTTTTGCTGACCCTGTTTAGAAGTAAAATTTGTCAAAAAAACCAATTTCGGGAAGACTGCTATGTAGACCATAGCCACCTTATCCCGACCAGAAATTTGAACTATTTAATACCCCAATCTCGTACCCAATATCATCAAAACTCTTTCTTTCCAAGAACTATCAGACTCTGGAACTCTCTACCGGCTTACATACAGTCCAGTCCCAGCCTCCCAATTTTTCGAGAGAGGCTGGAGACACAAAAATTCTAGACCGCATACAAATATCTTACTGTTTTTAAATTTGCACTGTAAATTCTCTTTATCACCTTCACTCTGTACTATATAACTTTTGCACCCCTTTTATACTTTTAATAAACTGCTACCCTGACTTGCTCCTCCCTGTTATAATCGGTTTTGATTGTTGGGAGTATGAAATAGAAATAGAAAATAGACTGCTTCTTTGCCGATTTTTGGCAAAACTTCAGCAAAAATCATCGGACAGAAGGACCGCCGCAGTCCTAAATTCTGTCGGACCTTCCATTAAATATGCCAAGAGGACAGAACCTTCCACCAAATATGCCAAGAGGACAGATGGTCCAATGGATTTGGCAATTTCTGCTAAGATCATTAGCGACTCAATGCATATTTAATTAGAGGAAAGACGCAATTTCCGCTTTCCTTTTGCATTCGCTAAACTGTTATTTTAATTATTTAATTTACGTTAATTGGTCCTTGAAGACTTTCAGTAATCACTGGTCCTTTTTTTCATGTGGTCTCCGACCTGTGTGTCAAACCATGTTGTGACATAGTCAAACACAAACACGACAATAAACAAACTTACTGAGTCTTTCTTGTATTGTTTTATGTAGAGTCTATCAGAGGTGTTCAGATGTTTCATATGTATGGAGAAACTTCGAGATGCACGACTTTGTCCTCATTGCTCCAAGTTGTGCTGCTATGCTTGTATCAGGGTAAGTGCCTTCACTCTTTATTGTGCCTCCTCACTTATTTTTAAGTGGGGGACATAGCATTGGTGCTGTCCGTCTGTCTGTCCATCTGTACGTAATGCAAATCTTGTGTCACAAACTGTTGGGTGGAATTTCTTCAAACTTTCACAGAATAACAACCTTGATGTGTAGTTGACCGTAAGGAAGGAATTTTTGCTGCAGCAAACTTTACTATAGTTTTGGCCCTTTGTTACTTTGACTTTATACACCAATGGGGGCACCCATGTAGATAGTGTTTTGATTATAATGAACCATTTGTTGAAGTTCTATACTTATGAGCCATATTGATATTATTACAACTTTAAAACATTTGTACAAAGGGTGTTATGTTCTATCATCAGCACAAAATGCATTGCGCTGTTTATGACAGGCTTTTGTTAACCAATCAGCTGTTCTGTACAGTCCTTTCAAAGTCAAATGAGAACAGTTGTAAATATACTATCGTCCGACAGGTAAACTATGTTTATCTAGGTGTAACTGGTTATTCCTGAGTTAACGGTATTCACCGCTATTCTTTCGAATGAGATAGTTCCCTCATTGGTATCCCTTATTGAATAGACTACTAGTGTATATTTGTTTATATTATTGACCATTGTTTTACCCTTGCAGAGATGGTTAACAGAGACAAGAATGCAGTGTCCACATTGTAGGTAGGTATCATAAGCTATAGTAATCAAGGATGTGCTCAATTTAGTGAAAATTCTGAGATGCTATTGATGTTGTGGGTCCTCCTTATGCACTAAAGATGTAACACAGTTGGGGCAAATCAGTGTCTTCAAGTTATTTTTAATTAACTCTTAGCTGGTATTATAAACTATCATTTGAATTCAGGTTTTGTTCCGTTCTTTCTTTTTAGGAAAAGATTATATCTATTGACAATATGATAGAAAGGATCATGACCAAATCGGTTTTTTATCCAGCAGCCCAGGGCTTTCATTTGACTCTTGAAACTGCATTTTAACTCATGGATTAGACAAAAGTGCCTAATTTAGCTTTGAAAATTTAAGTCCAAGAGTCAAACTTTCTATATTTATAAAACAAATTTTCTTAAAATATTTTAATGACTTGAAAATTGAGAGTCAGGAGTCATTTCGACTCTTCACGCTTGGAGTCTTGTGAAGGCCCTACTGAGCCGATCAATCGGTTGTCGCCATTAATTTATGTTAATTCGAAACCGTATGTTAACCTGTATAAATATATTTCAGAGCTCCCCTACATGTTAATGAGTTGGTGAACTGTAGATGGGCAGAGGAAGTGACACAACAAATAGATCTATTACAACATACAGTACCTCCTAAAGCTGATGTCGCACCAGACAAGTAGGTTTTCAGTAGGGCTGTAACGGTACGCTCACCTCAAGATATGATACGTACCGTCAATTTTTCTAACGGTTCGGTATATTTCGGTATGATACAATATTCTCTAACCACAGCTTAAATACTACAATTTTTAAGTGAAAATGATTTTTTTATTCTATTATAGCAATTATTATGCGGCTGTCAACTATTTTAATGATTATCTACAATATGAGGCATATCTTAATACAATGAAAACGAATGATGTGTGGTAATTATACATAATCAGAGGGCTTTCAGACATTTTCGTTCTCTGAACATTACTTTGCTCATAAAAAAGCTTATACCGAACTGTACCGAAATTTGCAACTCTTGTACCGTGAACCGTGTGGGACTGAAGTCCGCGGTCTTTCGTGTACCGCGGTATACCGTTACAGCCCTAGTTTTCAGGGCTTTTTTTCCCGGAAAATTCTTTGAAATCATGCAGTTTTCCCTTAAAATTCAATTTACATCAGGTTTTTAGCTCACCTGAGCACAAAGTGCTCAAGGTGAGTTATTGTGATCACTCACCGTCCGTCGTCCGTCCGTCCGTCTGTACGTCCGTCCGTCCGTCCACACTTTCAAACGACATCTCCTCTGAAACCATTTGGCCAATTTTGATGAAATTTTGCCAGGATGTACGTGGCATTGGGGGATTTAGTAATTGTTCAAATTATGGCCCTGGGGTCAAAATTGGCCCCGCCCCGGGGGTCACCGTTTTACATAGACTTATATAGGGAAAACATATAAAAATCTTCTACTCTAAAACTACAATGCCTAGAGCTTTGATATTTGGTATGTAGCATCATCTAGTTATCCCCTACCAAGATTGTTCAAATAATGCCCCTGGGGTCAAAATTGGCCCCGCCCTGGGGGTCACCGTTTTACATAGACTTATATAGGGAAAACGTATAAAAATCTTCTTCTCTAAAACTACAATGCCTAGAGCTTTGATATTTGGTATGTAGCATCATCTAGTGGTCCGCTACCAAGATTGTTCAAATTATGCCCCTGGGGTCAAAATTGGCCCCGCCCCGGGGTCACCGTTTTACATAGACTTATATAGGGAAGACATATAAAAATCTTCTTCTCTAAAACTACAATGCCTAGAGCTTTGATATTTGGTATGTAGCATCATCTAGTGGTCCCCTACCAAGATTGTTCATATTATGCCCCTGGGGTCAAAATTGGCCCCGCCCCGGGGGTCACCAGTTTTACATAGACTTATATAGGGAAAACGTATATAAATCTTCTTCTCTAAAACTACAATGCCTAGAGCTTTGATATTTGGTATGTAGCATCATCTAGTGGTCCGCTACCAAGATTGTTCAAATTATGCCCCTGGAGTCAAAATTGACCCTGCCCCGGGGGTCACCAGTTTTACATAGACTTATATAGGGAAGACATATAAAAATCTTCTTCTCTAAAACTACAATGCCTAGAGCTTTGATATTTGGTATGTAGCATCATCTAGTGGTCCCCTACCAAGATTGTTCAAATTATGCCCCTGGGGTCAAAATTGGCCCGCCCCGGGGGTCACCAGTTTTAAATAGACTTATATAGGGAAGACATATAAAAATCTTCTTCTGTTAAAACACAATGCCTAGAGCTTTGATATTTGGTATGTAGCATCATCTAGTGGTCCCCTACCAAGATTGTTCAAATTATGCCCCTTGGGTCAAAATTGACCCTGCCCCGGGGGTTACCAGTTTCTATATTTACGCTCTACCTTTGTTAGTCTAAATTGTGCAGGGCTTCATTTATAATCAGGTGAGCGATATAGGGCCATCATGGCCCTCTTGTTTCTTCCCTTTTGCGTAAATATGTGTTATTTTCCCCCAAATTTTTAGAAAAGGCCACTTCCCCAGTTGTAGAAAAAAAAGTCCTGGTTCTATATATCACATGACTTTCCTTGTATTCGGGTTAGTATTGCAAGCATCTATATTCTTATACTACACATGATATATAATGTTATACTACATGGGTCTGTTTTTTCAATAGAACATTTCATTTTGCGTAAAAGTGTCATTATGATATAAAGAATCTATCAATTTAAGTCAAAGGTCAAGGTCGCTGTGACCTTTATAATTTCTGACAATTAGGCTGCCATGGGGGGGCATACAGGTTTTACAAACATCTCTTGTTAAATTTAGTTGTACATATTAGGAGAATTTGTAACTATTGTCTAAAAAATTAAGGTCAGTTATGGCCCTTCCTGGGTGATGTGTGTATCATTGTTCTCAATAAGTTTTAACCTAGCAGGCCAAAATGCTTTATCAACAGGCCTGATAAGGTCCTTAATGGAGCTATTTTCTTCAAATTGTGCATAAATTTCATATTTAAAGCTAGCCAGAAATAGTTTTTAACCAGTCAATCTGGCATGCAGCCCGCTGTTGTTGAGAAACCTGTTCTAGTATTTATTTATTTATTGTATTTCCAGATGTAAAGAACATGGAGAAAAGATCAGCGTATATTGTGTGTCATGTAGTCAATGTATCTGTCACCAGTGTGCATTATGGGAAGGCAAGGTGTGTATAACATGTTGTGCCCCTCACTTATTTATAACTTGCTCACTTAGGACTTTGCTCCGCTGGGGAGCATAGGCCATTGACAAATTACCCCATCTGACTCTGTTTCCTGCAGTTCCTTATATATAGTTCCAGGTATTACCGCTTTCTTTAATTTCTGCCTCGATATTTCCTCACCATTGTAGAGCTTGCTTTGTAATGTTGGTGTTGGTTTTTCGAAGTGTGTGCCCTATCCTATTTTTATTTATAAGTGTGGGGGGATATAGCATTGATCCATCTGTTTGTATGTCAGTACAAATGTAAATCATGTGTGTTTAACTACTCACAAATCGTTGTGTAGAATTACTTAAAACTTCCTCAAATTAACAATCTTGAGGTATAGCTGACCGAAATGGAAGGAATATTTGCTGCAGCAATATTTACCAGAGTTATGGCCCATTTTTACTTTTGCTATATACCCCAATGGGGGCACCAGTGTCGGTGGATAAGTTATGGTAAATATAATCTGCCCTGACAGGTTTTCTTTAATAAAACTAAGTTTAATTAGAAAATAGTGTCATTGAAAAGATTGCCAAAGACAGGAAGCAATGGAAAGATCAATTCAAGTTCAACTACATTCAATTTTTCTGATATTGAATTTGACCCTGTTAACACCCCTGTTTTAAGTCCCTATTAGTTCTGTAGTATCCTTTACAAGTGTTGATTTTTACTATTTGATGATGTATATTTCAGCATTCGGGTCATACATTTAAACCTATAGACATTGAATATGATGTATATTTCAGCATTCGGGTCATACATTTAAACCTATAGACAGTGAATATGATGTATATTTCAGCATTCGGGTCATACATTTAAACCTATAGACATTGAATATGATGTATATTTCAGCATTCGGGTCATACATTTAAACCTATAGACAGTGAATATGATGTATATTTCAGCATTCGGGTCATACATTTAAACCTATAGACTGTGAATATGATGTATATTTCAGCATTCGGGTCATACATTTAAACCTATAGACTGTGAATATGATGTATATTTCAGCATTCCGGCCATACATTTAAACCTATAGACTGTGAATATGATGTATATTTCAGCATTCCGGCCATACATTTAAACCTATAGACATTGAATATGATGTATATTTCAGCATTCCGGCCATACATTTAAACCTATAGACAGTGAATATGATGAACATATGCGTAAGGTGATGGAGGAGCTGAGCTCACTACGGAGAAGAAACATTGAGATTATCAGTTTGGTACAGGACGTGGTAAGGACAAATATACATAATATTTAAGGTTCTTAAAAATGAATTATGCCGAGCATAGCCTTTATTTGATTTATTTCTTCTGACACAAGCAACAAGGTTTAGATGGCATAAGTGCAAAATTCCTAAAAACAGCCTCAGATATCATATGTCAACCACTATGTACCATATTAAATTTGGGTATAGAACACGGAAAATTTTCGACCCAGCTTAAACAATCGAAGGTTACACCCATCTACAAGAAAGGACCAAAATCAGACAAAAATAATTACAGACCAATTTCAGTACTTTCACTAATCTCTAAAATATTTGAAAAACATGACCACTTGAAGCTCTTCTTAGAATCAAACAATTTTCTTTTCATAACACAATCAGGTTTTAGAGCACACCACTTGTGTGAAACAGCACTCACAAATGTTATTGATAACTGGATAAATGCACTGAACAATGGAAAACTAGTTGGAACACTTTTCCTGGACCTATTTAAGGCATTTGATTTAGTTAACCACAAAATACTACTAGAAAAACTACCTTTTTACCACCTCTCCTCACAAGTCATAACATGGATTCAATCATACCTGTCAGAAAGGTCACAGAAAGTAAATATTTCTGGAGCATTGTCTGAGCCAGCAAAAGTTGTCTCAGGAGTACTACAGGGCTCAGTCCTTGGACCCCTTTTATTCATTATATGTATTAAGGAACTACACCTTCATGTAAAAATATCAAATGCTGACATGTTTGCTGATGACACTTCTTTGACTGCTATTGGAAATACAGCACAGGATGTTAACGATAATCTTCAAACAGATCTTGATAATGTTAGCACATGGTGCAACCATAATGCAATGGTATTAAATGCACAAAAATCTAAAGCTATGAATATATCAAAGAAAAGTACCAAATCAGAAAACTCAACACCATTTACTCTGCACCTTCAAGACCAAAAAATAGAATTTACAGACACTGAAAAATTACTAGGAATCTATGTAGACAACTATCTTAAATGGAAAACTCATGTTCAAACAACTATAAAGAAGTGCAATTCACAACTTTACTTACTTCTTACAATTAAACAGTATCTGAATCTTCACTCTAGGAAACTCTTTTTTAATGCTTACATACTGGCACATTTGGATTATTGCTGTACAATTTGGGGGAACTGCAGCAATGAGCTGCTCTCTGAAGTCATCAAGTTTCAAAAAAGAGCTGCTAGGATAATCCTAGACAAAAGTTTCGACACACCCTCAAGTGAATTATTCAAAGAACTAAATTGGATGACCTTTGACCAACGTATAAAATACAAAAAAGCAATCCTCATGTATAAATCTATAAAGGAACCAACCTTTCCAGTGTATATGGTAAATAAATTCCAAACATTAAATGATAGACATAACCTAAATCTTAGATCCGTACAAGATGAAAAACTCATTATACCAAAACCTAAAACAGAATTCTTCAGAAAATCTCTCACTTACTCAGGTCCAAAAATATGGAATGACATACCCATATATATCAGAAATGCGGATAGCCAGAATAAGTTTTAATCTGCTTATATCAAATGGCAATTCTCTAATTAAAATAACAGTTAGTCAAGTTCTTAAATGTAATTACTCCTGTAAAATATTATTTTGTAGATACTCCATAGCTATCCTTTGTACTATTTGATACAGCATACTGTTTTATGTTTTTAACTATGTATCATATATTGTCTCTTTGGCATGATGTATCATATATTGTTTCTTTTCCATATTGAATTGTCAAGAACTGAATATTGCTTCATGAAAAACCATTCATGATCATAAATTAATTAATTTCTTGAACAAATCTGATTCTTGTTAATTTGATGTTTATGTATATAATGTTATCTATGTTTATTGTATATTCTTATGTAATTTGCAAATGTAGAGGCCCACATGGAAGATCGGGAAACTGAATGTGTCAGCCTCGTTAAATAAAGACGTTACTTACTTACTTACTTCCTATATATATATACCGCCAGATAAGACGCCAAGAGCACTAACCACTGAGTTATGGAGGCACACAGGTTCTAGTACCCTGCCTACCATTTTTTTGCTCCTACTTTAAAGGGACTGAGTCACAGATAGTGGAGCGCATTGTCCGGTGACAGCTCTTGTTTAATTCTTTTTCATCACATATGAATAAATTTCAGGCATTTTAAATGAGAGTATTAATACAGTTTAGAATTTTGGAGGTAAAAATGTAATTGTTAGAACATTGTTTAATACTCTGTGATATGACTACTTGTAGGAGAAGAACATAGATACAGTTAAGACAGCTAAAGATGAGAGAGTTAGAGAAATACGTAATGCTGTAGAACTGATGATTGCTAGGTTAGAATCACAACTCAAGAGTAAACTACTTACATTGATGGGTAAGTATGAGTTACTGTGCTAGTGGAAGTGAGTTTTAGAAATGCGTAATGCTGTAGAACTGATGATTGCTAGGTTAGAATCACAACTCAAGAGTAAACTGCTGACATTGATGGGTAAGTTACTGTTTGATGTACTGAACTAGTGGGAGAGAGTTAGAGATATACGTAATGCTGTAGAACTGATGATCGCTCGGTTAGAATCACAACTCGAGAGTAAACTGCTGACATTGATGGGTAAGTTAATGTTTGAGATATTCAAATAGTGAGAGAGTTAGAGAAATACGTAATGCTGTAGAACTGATGATAGCTCGGTTAGAATCACAACTAAAGAGTAAACTGCTAACATTGATAGGTAAGTTACAGATACTGAACTAGGGGGAGAGTTAGAGAAATATGTAATGCTGTAGAACTGATGATTGCTCGGTTAGAATCACAACTCAAGAGTAAACTGCTGACATTGATGGGTAAGTTAATGTTTGAGGTACTGAACTTGTGGGAGAGTTAGAGAAATACGTAATGCTGTAAACTGATGATTGCTAGGTTAGAATCACAACTCAAGAGTAAACTGCTAACATTGATGGGTAAGTTACTGTTTGAGGTACTGAACTAGTGAGAGAGTTAGAGAAATACGTAATGCTGTAGAACTGATGATCGCTCGGTTAGAATCACAACTCAAGAGTAAACTGCTAACATTGATGGGTAAGTTACTGTTTGAGGTACTGAACTAGTGGGAGAGAGATAGAGAAATACGTAATGCTGTACAGCTGATGATCGCTCGGTTAGAATCACAACTCAAATGCTTATATTGATGGGTAAGTTGTAGAGACTTAACTAATCAATCAAATTTCAGAGAGGTGGCTTTTTATGCCTCACCTGATAGTTGGGGGCATATAGACTTAACCTTTGTGTTAAGATATTCAACTATAATTGATCTTAAGAATGGGAGAGACTGCAGGGATGAGAATCTTCCCTGATCAGGGGTTTTCCGCAGTTGTAGGCTTGATGAAATTGATAATGTTATTCATGAAACTGTTCTCCATTAATAAAAAAGTATATTGTGTTTGATATTATCATACTGTAAAATCATTAATATTCATGGGGGATTAAATTTCCTGGTTCACCTTCAACTACAAAATCAAACCCCATCAAACAAGAATTTTGACCTTTGTATTTAGTTCATCAAATGCAAAATCCATAAAATTTAATTAACATCCCATCAAATGATTTACGGTAGATGTATTCAGAAAAGGAAAATTGTCCAGTCAAACGAAAGTTAGGACACGTAACGTTTTATTATTCCCAATGGAGGCGAAGGGGATATAGTAATGATAGGGGTCATTCCGTCCGTTCGAGCTTCTGTGTGTAACTCCTGCATTTTCTAAGGGATTTTAGCAAAACCTTCACAAAATACTGTAAAATCATTTAATTTCGTTGGTTTTGGTAAAAAAGACAATTTCGTTGGGACTTGAATTCTTGGATTTTGCATTTCAGGTAATAAAACTCAAAATTAATGTTCGTTGGGATTAAAGTTTGTGGTTGAGGTGAACCACAAAATCCATGAAATTTAATCACCCACGAAAATTAATGATTAATTAGGGCCCTGCAAATTTTTTGCAGGTGCCCTATAGTAATCACCCTGTCCGTCTGTCTGTCCGCCTGTCTGTCCGTCCGCTCTTACGAGAGGTACAATGTGGGGTGTGCGGTCGTGACTATGGTACATTGTGGGGTGATTTTGCACTATGGGGTGCACCCCGTAATACGATATGCTCAGATAGCTGTAAATGGGCGAAAATGGACAAATTTGATGTTAAGGGGGGTGCACCCCAGAATGATTATGGGCTGATTGTCCGTACTTGGACTTTGAACTTTTGGACTGGTTATGGGCTGCACCTCACAGGGATTTAACAGTTGTAAACACAACAAGTTCAAAAAGGTGTGATTGTCACCCCATAATGCCTACATATACTCAACTCATAATTCATTAACTAGGGTATGATCAAAACCCTTTAAATGGACACTATAGGAATGTTTGTAGGGTGCACCCCACAACGATGAATTGTACAAAAACGACATTGTGGGTTGAATTTTGCACCCCGGAAGTAAGACTGTGGGGTGCAGCTCATAATGTACCTCTCGTAGGTACGTCCGTCTGTCCGTCCACATTTTTCATGTTTTTTCTTAATAACTTGCAAACTGTTAAAGGTATCGACTTCAAACTTTAAACATAAGGTCACAGCAACAATACACTATTGTATGCCAAGTTATGTTACTCCAGCTACAATATTGTAAGAATTATGGCCCTTTGTAAAATTACAATTTTTCTACATTACTTCAAAACCGTTACAGATATTCAAATGAAACTTGCTATACATATTGACAGTGACAATACGCACATGTGTAGCAAAGGGCAACAACTCTAGCTTTAATAAATTTTGGCTTGTGCCCCTTTTTCAACTTTAAACTTTCACATTGGCCATAGTTCAAAAACTTTTCAAGATATTCAAATGAAACTTGCAATACTTATTGACAATGATAACTGCAGGGCCCTGATCACGACAGTGATGGTTCTAGTTACAGCGCTTATTATCAGGATTTTGTTATTCAACTATCTTTGTGTGAGTTATGGCCCTTTGTGGATTATCTTCTCTTCGGCGGGGGATATGGCTTTCTTCGGTGTTGCTAATGTAAGATAAGCGCGTTGCTAATGGAAGAAAATCTTATCTTCCATTAGCAACATCTTTCTTACATCTACTACGTCTGCATAGTAAATAAACTTGGTATTTAGCTAACAAGAAGAACAAAAAATGGTTCTATACTATTAAAGGGGCATTTTCTTAGGCAGAGCGTAACAGTGTAGGCATATGCTTTATTTACGACGTAGTGTTATCCATTGTTTTGAATGCGAATGTACGGCAAATGCCACGTTATGATGACGTCACGTTGACGCCACGAACGCTAAATAATGATAAAAACTCAAATTTTCACGAATTACGTCGAAGAAAAATGATCCACCATGAGACAGTCTATGTAGGATGAGGAAATCTCACCCTCGGGATCGGAATTTTAACCAAGGAACTCGGCAAGCCTCGTCCCTGGTTAAAATCCGACCCCTCGGGTGAGATATCCTTATCCTACATAGAAGCTCATGTTGGATCCTTATAGTCTATGACTGCTACTCTGTAATTTTTTATCTGTTTTTTTTTGTTATGAATAATGAAAACAGATTGACAGGAAAGACAACATTAACTTTCTCTATACACTCGAAATTAGAAGTCATTTGTCAATTTGACGTGAGAAAAAATATATATCCATTAGGGGTTCAACAAATTGAATATGGACAGTCACCTTACAATAAATTCTTCATGCAGTTTTGTATGTTTCTATATTCTCATAAACAAGCAAAAAGAGTTTCACTTGCAAAGGGAAATTTTGATGACATTCTAGACAATAATTTTCTGGGGTGTCAATTATCCTGATTTATCTGGAATTTTGGATTGATTATTTCTGAAAGAGCAATGAATTCTGACCAAAATAAAAGTTATTTGATGAAAATATCTCACGAAATGACAAAGTTATGACTTTTGTTAATTATAATAAATAACATCATACAATGCCTCTTGTATGAAAAACTGGTTGGCTTAAATTTTCGACCGCAGACAATTTTCCTGATTTTCAATTTGGCTCTGTTAACACCCCTGAAATCTGTTGCTATAACTACAGCAAGTTCTGCAAATGATAATGTTTATATCAACTTTATTGAATGAATATCTGTCATACACTTGTGACAATGTGCTTGTCTGACTGGTTTTCAAACAACTAGAAACCCCTGTTTACATCATGTTGTCAGGGATATTGGTATACCTGCCAAGCTAATTAAATCTAAAATAGGAGTGATCAAGTAAAACATGTCACAAGATGCACTTAGATGTGATTTAAAAGGGGTTTAGATGCATAAACAAGGAATGCATTTATTCTATTGGTGATAAGTAGGGGACAGAAGATCTCAATAATGAATCAAATGTACCTTTGTTGAAAGTTAGGTGAACTTGGAAAACTAGAAATAAACAATGAAAATAGGAGTAACTCCACTTTAATTGGAGTACTTGGCAGGTTTGGATATTGGTATTGATGTCAGATTATACAGACTTGTCACTTGATGTAGTAACAAAGTCATTGCATCATCTTCCCATTGTATACCATTGTGTGGTAAACTATACTGGAACCATTTGGCTACTTTTAATAAATTTTCATGTAGTTCAGTCACCTTAGTATCAGGAATCGCTTTGATGATTTCGTAGATGTTTTTATGATAACGTGAAATTAGTTTCTCGTCGACTGTGTAGGAGAATGTGTCGTAGTTGAGATACTTCTGGAACGGGTACTCGACACGATGGCCGGAGGGATGGGTGAACAGTATGGGTATACATCCGCTCAGAATGGAGTCGTAGAAAGACTTTCGTGTTGGTGAATCTCCCGGTGGCTGTAGACAGAACACCGAGCGTTGCATCCATGGTGCTGTGGTCATACTGTGATTATTTGTATCCCGTGTTGTGATTAACATCACCTCACTGACTGTTCCATTTATACCCTGGAAAAATTTATCTGGATGCAAGCTGGTTTTAATTTTAAAATGTTCCACTAGTTTAATCCTGATTTCATTGTTACGTCGGAAACTAGACGCAAGGAACAATGTCACATTTCTTTCCGAAAGGGATGGAACTTTTAACCGAAATTTACTCTGTGTTAAGTTTGTTAAGCCATTACTTGTTTCATATAATGACTTGTCTTCATAGCCGTCGTTGGTCAAGTGGATATAACTCGGATATGGGGCTACAATAATTGATGTTCCATAGGCATGGTGTTTCTTTGGCCAGTTAGGATTAATTTCTTTTTCTATGGTGAAGAAAGTTACATTTTGTGTGGCAGGATGTTTCAGCGTTTGGCATTTATCCAAGCATTGCTCCTTCTGTATTTTTGATAATGTTGCGAAATGAGGCTTACCACTTTTATAGTACATAGTCTCCTCTGTTTCCAAATATTCAAATAATTCCCGGACGAACACTCCAGAGTCTCCTTTACGCTGTGCACAATTAAGTCCCGTGTATGCTGGGATGTAGAACATATCCGCTTGCTGCGGGTCCAACGTCCGGTACGGACTGTGTAAGAGTTTGTGATGAATTATAACTCCCAGGGCGAACTGGTGCGTATTTCTTACGCTGAGTACCCCAAAGTGGTCTGTGACATTTTTTGACTGTCCTTGTTGATCGGCTTCATCTAATGCTTCTCCCATCCCACAATAATCTAAATTATACCAATATTTATTCGGCGGTACATCTGTGAGCTGACGCTGTATATCATGGTTAAATTTTGACGGCAAGTTGTAAATATAAAATTTGAATGCAGTTCTTATGTTTGATGCATCTACTGTTGGTGAACAATTTCTCAATCCCTCCTTGCTATAGTGTGAGATGATGCCTGGTAAGTCGGGTAGGGTAATAAATTGATCTTCGCTCGGTTTTGAGTGATACCCTCTTGATATTGCTGACATATGTTGTCTGAGTTGCTCATCTCTGCTCCCTTTAGTGTTACCATTGGTTGCTGTGCCTTTGTTTTGCAAGACTTTAAGTAGTGTAGTCAATAGTCTGGAAAAGAGAAAAAATCACATGACATTGCTTGTATCTCTGTAACATCAGTTTTACATTCTCTAGGGAATTAACTGAGTCTGCACTGGGCGGGGGATAAAAATGACAGTTACACGGGGAGTAAGTCAAGTGATGTCAAAATAAGCCAGTGCAGTTATCAAGCTAGGTTTTTGGAACTTGGTATGTTGATAGGTACCGATGATTACGCACATCTAATTATATTCATACCCCCACAAACAAAGTTTGAAGGGGGTATACTGGAGTCACCATGTTGGTCTGTCGTTACGTTAGCATCGTGTCCGCTATGTAACTTTGTCATTTCTTACTGGATTTTAAAATTGCTTGGTACAAATGTTCACCACATCAAGACGGAGTTTCATGCGCAATACCCAGGTCCCTATTTCAAAGGTCAAGGTCACACTTACAGGTCAAAGGTTATATAGTCATGCAAATCGTGTCCGCTCTGTAACTTTGTCATTTCTTACTGGATTTTAAAATTGCTTGGTACAAATGTTCACCACATCAAGATGGAGTATCATGCGCAATACCCAGGTCCCTATCTCAAAGGTCAAGGTCACACTTACAGGTCAAAGGTTATATAGTCATGCAAATCTTGTCCGCTCTGTAACTTTGTCATTTCTTACTGGATTTTAAAATTGCTTGGTACAAAGTCATGAAATTTCAATCATGGTGTTTTCAATCTGTATAGCAGCAGATTTCCATCAAATGTGTTGTTTAGACTATAATTTTAAATAATATTCCTGTATGGGGGTATGATCTATCACTCCTGTGATAGCTCTAGTTTGTTTTGGACTAAAATTGTGGTTACCATGGTGACAGAAACAGTGACAACCTGGGAACTAGGTAGGGGACATCTGTATTGCTTGAGATTCCTAATTACTTGTTTAGTATGATACATCTGCTACCAAGTGCAATATACTGATACCAACAGAAGGTGATCATTGGTGATGTTATCTTGGACTTTTATCTTCTTTTTTTAATTTTAGTTCAAGAACAATTTTACATAGTCACATGTGTTGTGAACACACATTACCAAAACACATTTCACTGTCATGTTTCAAACATGATTTTCTTGAATAAGAGAACTTTATTTGTAACAGGTCATGGAGAATGTTTATTTAGCCTACCAATTGTTAGAAAAAGGTTTTTAACTGATGTTATATCAAATACTAAAGTACTAACTGGCTTAATTTCCACACCATTGCATGGTTCCCAACTTATCAGAAAGTACTGGTTCTGACATGCAAGGTACTAGGTGGAAGTCTCACTTGCATGATACAAAATGTAATGCAATATCTATAATAACATGACCCCATATGCCATACTACGCCCCCCCCCCCCCTCCCCCCTTCCTCCCAGATTCCTGACATAACCTTGTCCAAAAAACTTTCTAATGTTTTAGAAGGCTGCTCAGGGTCACATGCAAAAAAGTGCCCTTTTTCAAATGGATGCAAGCAAAAACTGTCCTTTTCTCAGAAAATGTCATGCCCCTAAATGATTCTAGCTAAAACACTAAAAGGCATTTATTGCCTCAAGACATGTAAAACTAGTAAATAAAACACTGGCTTATTGAGCTTATTAAACTTGACTTATTGTCTCTCATTTTACAATTTTGTACTTGAAATTAGAGCCTATTTGCAAAAACCTAAATTTAGGTCTTTGCTATTTGTTACAAATAAACAGTAGATACAATATGACTGTATGTTTGTTTTATAATTATTTCTTTTAAAATTGACATTATGATAATAGAACAACACAGACCAGTACAAACAAAAAAAGTGTCCTGGGCTTATGTCTTCGTGTTTAATAAATAATGGGCATAGGGGCTTATGTTAGTAGAGGCTTTTGTCCCCCTCCCCCCCTGTTACTTAACTGAAATACAGCAGCATAGCCAGCTAAACGGACATAAGCAGTGCTTATAGTCTTGTGCTTGTAACATCAATTTAAGCCTTGTCCTTTGCTCGAGATGCATGGGTGAAAGCTTTCAGGCACATGCCTGAACTTCAGGATTTTGAGTGAATCAAGATGTCTGTTTTTCTTTATTTTCCCTATGTAAATTTACAATTTTTGAGAATTTCAGGTTTTTTCAAAATTTCTAACTTATAAAGATGTAATACAAACTAAAATTTGAAATTACCCAATTGCACAAGTTGCTTGCAGAATTGATATATTCAAAGCATTAACCTTTTTTATATATTTGTGCATAAAGGTTAAGATCGGGTCCAAATCACCAAGCTTTATTTGAATATGTCCCGAAAAAGTATCACTTTATCTTATAGATAATGTCGTTATTGAATTACCTGTATATATGACCTCCATCCAGCCTTATAAGTTCCATCACAAATATGAACATTATCACTACACAAAGGATTGCTAGAATTTTTGTGCGTTTTTGCCTCATTTTATAAACCAATAATTTCTATTCAATTCATATATCACGTTCATGTATCACGCATTTGATATAATGTGTCCTTCTGTGTGCAGGATCAATTTATATACATCCAATACTGTCAAATCATTCATTTTCGTGGGAATTTAGTCTTGTGGTTTTACCTTTAACCATGAAATCTAATACCATTGAACAATACATTTTGTCCTTGTATTTAATACCTGAAATGCAAAACCCACGAATTAAGGTCCCATCCCAATGGTGTTTTTACAAAAACCACGAAATTTTGTCCCATTGAAGTTAAATGATTTTACAGTAAATTGCTAAAGGGCCTTAGATAGAAATTTGACCTCAAATAAACTTTAAGTTGTAAAGTCTCCCAATAAGTAGTACAGTGATAAACTGTATAGATTGTGTATTTGGTATAAAAATAGGTTGTTTATGGTAACATTAATTTTGACCCTTGTTTTAATTACCTGAAATGCAAAATCCACGAATTCAAGTCCCAACGAAATTGTCTTTTTTACCAAAACCATGAAATTTCGTTCCAAGAAAATTAAATGATTTTACAGTACTGGACAAAATGTTGTGGTTTGGGTAAAAAATACCATTTTGATGGGATGTTAATTAGTGGAGTTTGCATTTCAGGTAATTAATACAGGGGTCAAAATTATTGTTGAGATTAGATTTTGTGGTTAAAGATGAACCACGAAATCCACAAAATTAAATCCCCCACGAAAAATAATTATTTTTTACATTTAAAGTAAAATTGCTAAGTATCAAGTGAACCCACGTGCATGAAATTTTACTCGAGTAAATGAAATATAGCTGCCTTCTGGACATACAGATGTCACCAATATAGATGATTTTAACCAAAAGTTTTATACATCAATTAATGTTATCTGTATAATGTTTTACATTTTATTGTCAAAAATGAAATTCAGAACATCTGATACATGCAAAAGCCTTTTTCACTGTGATGTGAAAACTATAGCAGTATATTCTTCAGTACTTTTAATGTAATTCAATTCGGAAGTATTTTGAAGATGTGTCCTACAGTTTATTCAGATTATAATTTAAAAGTTGTAATAAATTGATATACATATCAACCAAATGTCAATAAGGGTCTTGATTATATGTATATTACGTTTTATATGGTTATTAACAGCGTATTAGAATAATTAAAATGTATAAATTGTTTAGTCAAAATGACTCAAAACAGCTTTTGTATGCCCCTGAATCAATAGATTAGGAGGCATATAGTGATTTATCTGATTGTCCATTTCTTCTTTCATCAATTTTGTTGTGTAGATGGTTTGTTCATTGTTGTGTTGTTTTCCCAGCATCTTTGTTGGAATTTCAATGCAATCTGATTTTCCACGCTAATCCTGCGATACAAACAGCTTTTGCAGATGTACAATAAATATTCATACATGGAAAATTGAAACAGACAATGTTTATTTTAACCCCAAGAGCATAAATAGCAGATAACATATTATTTTTCTGCATGGAAATTAGAGGGAAAACCCAAACATTGTGAATTCTCAAAAAATAATCCATGAATTAACGTCCCATTGAAATGGTGATTTTTACCAAAACCACGAAATTTTGTCCCATTGATTTTAAATGATTTTACAGTTTATTAATATCTTGATCGAAAGTTGGTAGGGTCAAGATCACTGTTACTAAAATAGAACCAATATTTCAGGTCAGAGAGGTCAACTTACACAAGAGACAGAATTGTTGGATTCGTTGATACAGAAAGTAGAGAACCAGATAGCTTACAGTAGTAAACCAGATCTGATCGTACGAAGTCGTGAACTACTTGCCATATTTAAACAGGTAAAACATTGTACGAAGTCGTGAACTACTTGCCATATTTAAACAGGTAAAACATGTGTAACCATTTAGCCTACAGTAGCAGACCTGATCTGATCGTACGAAGTCGTGAACTACTTGCCATATTTAAACAGGTAAATCCTTTGTCCCATTGAGCATTGTTTGCATCAGTGATGTTCTCCCAATTTGAATAAATTAGGTTCGTGAGGCATCGGGAACAGGGATTTCACATATTTTCTAATGACTTCCTCAAAGCTTCTTCGAGACCACGAGGATGAATGATTTAGTGACAAACGAAAACTGCCGAGAATTCAGATACGCAATGTTCGAACACAGTAAAGCTATACTGAGTAATCCAATCAAAAGCTTAAGTTCGCTAGTTTTGTTAACCACGGTGGGGAATCACGTGGTTTCAATGATAGGAGCCACCACAAAAATGGCGGCCAAATAGCGTCGACTTAACCCATATTTTGAGGTAAATATATAACATCGAGACTCGTTTATTTATGGACACCCCGGCCAGCACGCAATGGCTTCTCCACTGAATCTTTTGGTACCCTACTTTCCACGATTGATCCCGTAGTTTCATCAAACACTTCGATATTGTTCCGTAAATAACAAAACACTAGCGGGGTAGACCTCACGATAATGACGATTTTGACCATATTATGACCATATCTCCTTTATAGCATCCGTATTTCAAGCGATTCCAATGTGCGAACATTTCGCCAACATGTTCCAACGCAATAACCACCAGAATATCATGAATTTTGGTTTACTGAAAAATTACAATTTGCGAACATTTCGCCAAGATTTTCCAACAAAATTACAACCAGAATATAATATATTTTGGTTTTCTGAAAAATAAAACAGTCAATTTGCATGAAAGATAGGATCCACGCTATGAGTAGGACGCACGATTGAACCTGAGCAGAGCGCATCCATCAAAGCGGTCGGTAGTTTTCTACGGTTCTATAGATCGGAATATGCGGAACGGACACATAATGTTCATTAATATTAGTATATATGCTATTAGTCGACAGCTTTCTACGCTTCTATCGATCGCATTGAACGCTTACCGATCAGTTCACTTAGTTGAATGTAACTGTGAGATGACGGCCTACTCTATCTGTACTAATTCATCTACAAACAAGTCAGATTATAATTAATATATCTAATTAGGTATTACACGAAGAATTTAATAACGATGCGGACTAGACAACTAGTATGAACATTCATATATGTGGAATTGAACAGATAGTCCAGTCGTAATTTATCGTTTGAGATATATCAATGTTCGCTGTGAGATATTTGGTAATATTTTATTATAATTGAAATATTATATTGTATATTTATGGTACCATTATTTTAACCAAATTGTCTTTGCATTGCCACTGGACGGCATTATCGCTGGACGGCTAAAGGTGGGAATGTGGGAAGTTTCAATTCTGTAATGGTGGAATGTTGTGGAAAGCTGCTGCTAGCTGTGCGATGTAGTTTGCTATAACTGACGCCTTGAAATCAGTCTTTTCTCTTCTTTTAGCAACTTTTACCACTCGGAATCCAGGATTTAAAGAGTCTACTTTTCAACCCATTAGAACTCATTAATAGTTACAAAGGGCGACACAATTTCACATCTCTTAAAGCCAACGCTTTTTTCCGACAGTTTTTAAACAATATTGGCAGAAATAAAATATAGATAAAATATTTTTATATAAATTATAAGACCTGATGTCCACTAGGACCCCGATGGGTTCTCGAAGCAGAAATTCACCAGATCGAGATTGTTCGGCATGCCATCGCGATGTTATGGAATCCTTCCGTATAATTCCGCAACGCCTCTGGTACCCTTCGGGACAGAAAATCTTCGTTTTAAATTTAAAAAAAATGGATATCGAAGGTCTTGCTTGGAAGTGCTTCGGGAGAGTTTCAGTAAACCATCAGTATTCACTCCGCATCTTCGGGACGCCTTCTGTGAGGTTCGGTATTCATAAGCCATCCCGAATGGTTCTAGATGGAAAGCCGAATCGATGCCGAACGCTCACTGAAAACGGCGAAGTGATGAGATTAACACACGGAAACTATGCCGATCATGTTATGAACTTGACTGTGTGGTGCAGTGGTACAGTGGATATCGCTTTCAGCCGACTATCTTTTATTTCCAGTGTAAGTTCGAACCCACTAACGAACAGTTTCTTTTTATTTAATAAACTTATTCTTATGTTATATGTATTCATTGTTTTATATGATTACGATATGACCACATATCATCATATTTAATCTATTCATTTTTTCTATATTCTCATTTCATTTTTAGTTTTTGCATAATTAAACAATGTATCAGATTCAGTATAAGTATCCATTGAGTTACAAGTTACAACTCTAAGATAATCTTATATGCATTCTATTTGCTAGCTCCTGTCAGTCCGACAACCATCCCTCACGCACTGACAAGCGAAAACTTCAATTCTATTCCCTTCTCCTCCATACAAATCCTATATACGTTTCCGATGAGATTTCTTGCGTCGTCTCTATATATGTGCACCAGCTTAGACATATTTCTAATGTGCTTTTTACACGCCATAACGTTTATTTACATCTCTGTGTAATTAAACAAACACGAAAAATGCTTGCTGAGCGTAAAAATACCAGAATGGGAATCGAACTCATTCGTAAAGTTCTGAAGAACTCGTGTTCATAGTAGCTTAGCCAACTGCGCTATGCGCACTACATCATAAAACATTCTCCAGTGTAAAAAGTATATTTACGCCCGAGTGATTGTGGTTTATCTATAGTAAAACTAACTTACGAATTTGCGTAAGGTAGATATATATGATATATCTGCATAAATTTACGCGACATTATCCCAGTTGTATATCCCGAATGACAGCTGAAGCGATGCCGTCAGTTTGCCTCTAGGTCGAGCTAGTAGTTCGGCATCGCCTATACATCGACAACATTTCGGCAACCTATCGGCATCGATTCGTAAACCCTTCCGCATATCACCCGGTCGGGGGGAACATTCGGGACTAACTCCTGAACTGACGGCATTTAGTCGCAGTACGTTCGGCTACTTTGGATAGGCTTCGGCATTTATACTGCGTGTACATGTATACAGCAACCATTCTTACCCCGAACTGCGAATATCGTACTTCCCGAACAAGCACGATGTCACGGCTCCGCATATTTTTATTGATACATGATCCCGAAGGGTTCCCGAAACGAGCACATTCTAACCGGCATCCCCTCCGCGTAGCATCGAGTATAGTGGACGGCAGGTCTGACCCCGCAACCCGGCTTTCCTCACGATCGGATCTACCATTCGGCTATTTCGGATAGGCTTCGGCATGCATACTGCGTGTATACCACAACAATTCAATTTGTATACCGATCCACGAATACTTGCCGAACAACCACGATGACAAAGCTCCACCCATTTTTATTAATAAATGATCCCGAAGGTTTTCCGAAACGAACAGTCTGTAATCGGCTTCCCTTCCGCATAGCATCGGGGTCTAAGTGGACGGCAGGTCTAAGGCATTATTACATCTACACTTTAATTCTGTCTCAATGTATTCATACTGTACATATATTATAACCTAATGGAAACAACTTAGCCTTCAATTCCCCCGTGAAATAGTATACAGTAGAAACTCCCTAATCCGAACTCCCTCCGGACTGCCCAAAACTTTCGGACTAGAGAGGATTTCGGATTCGGGAATCATACAATATAGTGCATAAGAATACCGGCGATTATCGGTACAGGAGGATAGCGGTATTTAGCTTTTAGTTACACGTATATACTCGCATAAATTGGTCATCAATATAAGCGTCCTCGATTTATAATGGAACTTTACGAACTGTCCTCGGAACGACTGTAAACAACGGGATATTTTGTTCACCACACAAACTACTAAATTGGCGACTTGCGGAGATGATTATTCTAAGGATGAAAGTAAAAATAGATCAAATATGTATGCTGATTCTATGCCATTTAGGGAGATCTCTAACCTATCAATTTTCATGGTCTCATTAAGTTGTAAAATATTGCTGTTTCTGAAACTTTGTGGGACTTTAAGCTAAGGTGCGACTTTTTCAACGCATTGCTCTGGAAGTAGTGAAAGAAAAAATCAACGTGATGACCTAATACATAGAATATTAGACAATATGTGTTAAAATATTTAACCGATTTTTATACGATTAACTGGAGAGTCAAGCTATTTCACACGGGCTTTTTAACACCAAACAGTACTATCATTAGAAACATATTTCTGCAACACATTGATCGACACACATACACGAATTACGTGTATTGTTTATGCATCAACATTATTTGTTTAAAAAATAGCTGTCAGACTATCATACCCCGTCGACAAAGGAACACATTACATTTGTATTTGCAAAATCAATTCATCACTTATCATTTCTAAATGTCAAGGTTGTTCATAAGAGAAAGTTTTAGGAAACTCCAGCAACAACAGTTACTGTAGGTCGAATTGTGTTCACTAGAATTCGTCTTTCGAACAGACTGACTGAAGGACAGACAGTATACACCCTACAACTGTGTTCTGTGAGCTTATAAAATTCAATTATAAACAAAATATGCCAGTAAGCATACTAATTGCATACATGCTCTTGTACATGGACCGTATATACTGAACTTATAGCTTCCTGACGTGTGTAAATTAACACTGTGTGCCCGTTCCGCATATTTCGATCGATGGAACCGTAGAAAACTGCCGACCGCACTGATGAATGTGCACTGCCCAGCTTCAATCGTGCATCCTACCCTTAGCGTGGATCCTATCTTTCATGCAAATTGACTGTTTTATTTTTCAGAAAACCAAAATATATTATATTCTGGTTGTAATTTTGTTGGAAAATCTTGGCGAAATGTTCGCAAATTGTAATCGCATGAAAAACGGATGATATAACCGAGATAATAAAAATTATGGTCATAATTTGGTCAAAATCGTCATTATCGTGAGGTCTACCCCGCTAGTGTTTTGTTATTTACGGAACAATATCGAAGTGTTTGATGAAACTACGGGATCAATCGTGGAAAGTAGGGTACCAAAAGATTCAGTGGAGAAGCCATTGCGTGCTGGCCGGGGTGTCCATAAATAAACGAGTCTCGATGTTATATATTTACCTCAAAATATGGGTTAAGTCGACGCTATTTGGCCGCCATTTTTGTGGTGGCTCCTATCATTGAAACCACGTGATTCCCCACCGTGTTAACCTTTAATTGTTTATTTTGAGTGTGCTATCACAGGAAGTGTATAGTAAATTAATAAAATTGTCAATAATTAAGTGTTCAACCTCAGGCTACTATGAAAGTCTTCAGCCCAATAACAAGGCCATTATGAAAACACTTAATTATTAACATTATTGTATACTGTAAATCATTTAATTTCTTTGGGAGGAAATTTCGTGGTTTTGGTAAAAAAGACAACTTCGTTGGATTCATGGATTCTGCATTTTATAGGTAATAAAACATTGGACAAAATTAATGTTTGTTGGGATTAAAGTTTGTGGTTGAGGTGAACCATGAAATCCAAGAAATTTAATCCCCCATGAAAACTAATGATTTTACAGTATGCTATTTCAGTAAAAAAAAAATCGATGCAATCCTGACCTTTAATTAGCATTATTTAACACATGATATCTTGTCTATATCTAATATCTATAATCCTGGTTGTATCAGGAAGATACTTGAGGTGTAATACTAAGAAAAATCTAAAATACTGATACTGTAAAATCATTTATTTTCGTTTCGAAATTTCGTGGTTTTGGTAAAAAAGACTGATATATTCTCAGCAAGAACCCTGTAATATATTCATGCACGAAGGTCAGGATCAGGTCAAATTCCCAAGCTATATGAAAAGGAAATGTTGATATGATATTATATTACCGGTCCACATGGAAGATTGTGTTTATATGCAAACGTGTTAACCTTGTAAAATAAAGTTATCATTATTCTTATTATATTATATTATCCAGATGCAGAAAAAGCCTATGGCTAATTTTGTGACGGCCCCAGTACCGACAGATTTCACCAGCGAGATAGTACCACCGTATGATCACTGCACATTTGTTATGAATGCGTTTAGCAGTTTACAACAAAGTGCAGATCCTGTATATAGTCTACCACTACTAGTCAATGGTCTCAGCTGGAGATTGAAAGTATACCCGGTGAGTTCTTACAGACTTATTTTGAAATTACCTCCCTTTGTGCCATACCTACCAAGTACTCCTATTAAAGCGACTTAACTCCATTTCGATAATAAAAACGCGTTTTGTAGACGTTTTAATCACAAAACTTATATTATACTGCGTTAGTCACGCAACAGATTTTAGGGGTTTAAAAGGTTATTAACTCACGTTATAGCGATTATATGTCCAGATTTGTATATAAATGCATTTTGTCAGTCAAGCCAAAAAAAAATTTTAAGGGAGCTTTTTGACAAATTTTGCAATTTACCAACTGGAGTTTAGTCCCTTTAAAGTGGAGTTGCCTTCTATTTTCGTGGTAATTTTCTGGTTTTCCAAGTTCACCTCACTTTGAACACAGTTACATTTAATTCATTTCATGATCTTCTGTCCCACATTTATAACCACTAGAATTAATCAATTCCTTGTTAATGCATCTAAATCCCCTTTATATCACATTTAATTGCTCAGATGGTAGAGCATGTGGCACTGTTGATACCCCTTGGTCTAGGACCAGGATAAATTGTAACAATATAACACCAAATGTTCATTAATGTTTATTATTATTATTATTATGTTCACATAGGCCTTGAAAGGCCTTGTATTAGGGTTCAACCTTGAAAAGTACTTGAATTAGGTGCTGCCTTAAAAAAATGCCAAAATGTACTTGAATTTAACAAAAATTCCATGAATTTAAGCAAATTACCTTGACTATACATATCAGAGTATGGATGTTGTCAAATCGACACCTTATCTGTGTAACAATGAAATATAAACACTCTTTTGCTTGCGAATAGAAAATAGAGAAATTGATTGGTGTGAGAATGAGATACGTAATGCTAAGCAATTGCTGCAATGTTTATCTTTTTATATGTTTTGAACTTGTCATGTTTATCCAGCACAAAACATCAAAGTTAAACAATTTTACTTTAGTAAATGCTCCAGAAAATGCCTTGAAAAACACATTCTGCCTTGAAAAAAAAACTACTTGAATTTCGATATGAGAATTGTGTATGAACTATGAATGTTGCATGTTGCAGGATGGTAATGGTGTAGTACGAGGAAATTATTTATCGGTTTTCCTGGAACTGTCTGCCGGACTTCCAGAAACATCGAAGTAAGTACAGTGATGTCAACGTGAATAACATGGTCTCGATCTCCCTAAGCAACTCATGTAGAAATCTCAGCTCTAATTGAGATTTTGCTCAAAGCAGAATCTGAACTTGGAATAAATCTGAAGTTTGACCTCATGAGATTTTACTATAAAAAAACTGTTCAAGCATAGAGGTGCCTATTTTGATTCCGATTTCCGGTGAAATTTTAACATAAAAAACTCAGGTCAATATTTGAGATAAGATTTTGCTCAGATTGAGATTCTTGGAGAGTTTGGGGCCCTTACTCCCTTAACAGTATTCTCTTTACTGTGCCACAAAATGACATTTCATGCAGTTGTGCTAGATCTTTGGATCAGTCATGTACTAAAAAATCTGCTAAATTTATTTTTATATGTACTGAAATTATGAACAACCTATTATGGAATAATTAAGTCAAATCAATTTGTGTACTCAGCTGCAACCATGATACTACAGGTTATGACAATTTTATAGCATTTAAGGCCTCGTGCCCATGTAGAAATATTAACATACAGTAATAATTTCCATTTGCAGTTGACATAACGCCAGTTGTCAATCAATACCCTTTCAACCAATTTTAACGCTAACTTACAATTGCAACTGAGTTATGGGCTTTGCTTGGAATATTTTTGCATGGAATATTCAAATTTTTGCGTGGAATATTCACACGTTTGCGTGGAATATTCACACGTTTGCGTGGAATATTCAAATGTTTGCATGGAATATTCACATTTTTGCGTGGAATATTCACATTTTTGTGTTGAATATTCACATTTTTGCGTGGAATATTTACATTTTTGCGTGGAATATTTACATTTTTTGTTGATTTAGTAAGAATAGAATGATCTGTTTGTAGGTATGAATATAGAGTAGAGATGGTACATCAAGCATCTAGAGATTCCAGTAAGAATATCGTACGAGAGTTTGCATCAGATTTTGAAGTAGGAGAATGTTGGGGGTATAACAGATTCTTCCGATTAGACCTGTTAGCTACAGAAGGTTATTTAAACACGGAGACAGATTCACTGACCTTGAGATTTCAAGTTCGACCTCCAACATTCTACCAGAAGTGCCGCGACCAACAATGGTGAGAATCTTTTTATTTTCGGAAAATTTCATTATATGATATATAACATTTACCGGAGCTGCCTAACTGTTGAAAAATAGGTTTCTTAAGTAAACACATATCGTCAATTCTATACCAAATAAACACTGATAAATCATACCACCTAATATATGTGGATTGAACCAAATTTTCTCCACTTTCACCCTATCCTGGGCACATTATACCTGCTGTTAAATGATGCTAATAGAAGGTTGAGGATTGAGCTAAATTATCCATACTATGCTATACTTATATTACAGGCATGTGAATCAGCTGGAAGTAGCCAATAGTCAGCTGATATTACAGAATAGAGAACTGAAGGAGGTAAGTATATAACCATAGTTACTATAGTATACATGTATTGTGATAGAGCACGGATGATAATAAAAAGAAGCAATCACATGTTCACTTGGCTAAAATTTCAATGAACTAGTCCTTGGACTCAATAACTTGGAAATCTATGAGTCCAAAAATTAAAGAATGAGTCCAAAGTATTGATTTAAAGTTACCTGTTAAAGAAATGTGGATAACTGGCTTATAGTTTTATATGTTTTAGTTATATTTTATGTGATTGTATGTGTTCATTATAGAGAATAACAGTACTGTTACATAGAAACAAACATTCCAAGAAGAAAGGTGCTTCAAGAGGTAAATATTCCCAATATATGTCCCTATATATCGCTGGCTTAGAATATGACTCATACATATTTTAAATCAGCATCACAAGGCTCTTCTTATGAGCCTATTGTCATGAAAAATCAACTTGTCATGATGACCAAACTGAAACAGCTCATTTAACAATTTGTAGAGAGTAATTTTCAGACAGTTTTTTCTTGTTATCTCAAAATATCGACTTTGTACTTGTGACCTTCTCATTTTAAGCCAGTGATACATCTCTTTGTGTTTATGTTTGGGCTAAAGGGTTATGTCACACAATGCGTTCCAGAGTAACTAAGACTGTCCATGAAAGGCCAATTAGTTTGCAATTTTAGTTAGTAGGCCATATTGAATTTTATGCTTAAGTTGTCATGAAAATTTCAGTCACATGATTACATTCGCATTTGTGGTTGCCAACCAGTCTTTCTTCAATTTTTTTCCAGAATTTGATATATACTTCCCAAAAATATGAAACTCGGAAGATAGGAGAAAAAATGATATAGGTAACACTGTAAGTGCAAAATGTTACGGAACTAGTCTATTGTATTACACAGTATGATCACTTTCAGAATCACCTATTCCATCAGGAGATGATTCCATACATTCCAAATATTGTCATGGTGAGCCAGCCGTGAATGTTGAGATAGATATAGAACAGTCAGATGATAGTGAAGACACGGACATGGAAACTGATGAAAGTGAGGAGGTATGTATCAGGCAGACATGGGGCGAGTACTGACATGTCAGTACTTAAGTAAGTACTGAGTACTGTCAGTAAAAAAGTACTCTGAGTAAGTACTGAGTACTTGTTTTAGGCTAGTAAAGTACTCATGAGTACTGATGAGTATTTAAAAGTACAACTAATAATAAAGCACAATTTAGATTTAATCAATAGAGGATTAATTGTGTATATTATAGCACATATAAACAACACTTTGCAAAGGAAGTGAAGTCAAAGTTTGTCAAATTAGCACAGCACATGAAATTCAATCCACTTTACAAACTTTACACAGTTGGAAATGTTTTTAACCTAGATATGTTCATTGCATCTTATCAACATTTCATAACAACTCTATAAACATAGTTTTACCTTTAGGCTATCATGGATAATTACAGTTTATGAATAGGTGAGAAAATCATTAGCCTGTTAATCTGGTGCAATTATATCCTTCATAAAAAGATTTCTTAAGATGTATATTTTCATTTGAAAACAATTATTGTAATGCTATAGGTATAGAAAATATTCTGTTAAGGTAGTAGACTCTATTGATTAAGGTCTTCATGAAATCTGGTAGAGTGCAAGAGTTGATCATGTGTTTAAAAAGAATGTGTTAAAGTCAAACCATTTTTGATAAATTTGTACAACAAAATATAGGAAATTAATAAAAAGTACTCATCAGTACTCATAAAATACTTGTAAGTACTGGTACTTTTGCAGCTGTACTTAAGTAAGTACGAGTACATGTACTCATAATTTTTACTGAGTACTGAGTACCGGTAAGTACTGAAAAAATAGTACTCGAGTAAGTACGAGTACAAGTACTCAGGCCCCATGTCTGGACTATCAGGTGTCCTATAATTCCGGAATAATCTGAAATACCCGATTGGCTGCATAAGAAAGAATGCTCTTTTCAAACGATGAAAATATTCAAAGTATTGACAAAGTTATGGTCATTTGAAGTCCCACAATTTTTATTTTAACCATAAAATAGTGTTTTAAGCTTTGTTAAGGTGTAGGAATGTGTGCTTAGGGCACCCGAAACAGATTTGCAACTTTTTTTCAGGATTGGATGTAATGCCTCAGGAGAACCCCTGATGTATATCACTGGCTTAGAATGAGAAAGTCGTTACTACTACATACAAATGTATGACATTTAAGACTGATACATATTCAAAATCAACATAACCAGGCGCTTCTTATTGAGCCTATTTTTATAAAAATTGTAACTTTTCATGTTGACCAAAGTGAAGTTGAAATAGCTTATTTTACCATTTATAATAAGTTTATCTATTGTCTATCTATTGTTTAGCTAAGTGATGGGGGAACTATTGGTGATGATGACATGGTGTTGGAATCATTTCCTATCCTAGAAGAGAATGATGTGGATGAAACAAACATGTAGGTGTCTAACATTCTTAGCATATTTCTGCTAGTTCCTTTTCTGTACTTACTATTTGCCAATCTCCTTAGTACACACTTTGTAGTCTGGACTCGTGTGTATAGCAATTGACCTTAAAATCACTGGTAATTGTAACATTGATAACGAAAAAAAAGGTCAAGGTCCATTTGTACAGAAACTGACGAACCTGTCACTGTAGTGTGGAGTCATATACATTTATAGAAAAATATAAATTTTACGAAAAAATATACATTCTCCCTATAATAACCCAAATACCAGCAAAATCATGTGATACAGTCCTACATTAATGAAATACGAGGCAGTGCCATTTTGTATGACATACCCTCATGCGTTTGATTCATGGTATGATATTATCATGAATTGTTCTACTAGTATTTAAATTCAAGGTTTGAAATTAATTGAACATACGATAAACAGTTCCCGAAACTTTTGAAACAGCTCTGGTACTGCTGACCTGTAGCTCTTAAAACTATGTTTTTTAAAACAACCCCTACTATGATTGTATTGCAGGTGTTTGGATAATGATGTTGAGAATTCAGTGAGGTTGGTACAGGAAAGTAACAATCTAGATAGAGCCACGGCAGCATCCAATCACCCTGCTGCTGCTAGGACGGCTTTCAACATACTCGAACACAACACTCCAAGGTAACCCTGATAAAGTTTTTAATAAATTGATAAAAATTGACTGTGGTCTTCTTAGCTCAGTGGTTAGTTTGCTTGCCATCTGATCCGGCGACCTGGGTTCAAATCCGGGTGGGGGCACACATATGCCTGCCATTATTCAACAGAAAGCTGACTGGCAAATAAAGGTTATGCTCGCTATCAGTTGATCTCATTTATTTGAAGTAGTAGACTAATACCATTGACAACTTGAAACATTTTACCTCACTTTGAGTGACAAGTTGAGGCATTTTACCTCACTTTGAGTGACAAGTTGAGGCATTTTACCTCACTTTGAGCACTTTGTTCAGCATCTAGCATAAATATATAAGACTTGTAGAGGTTACATTTTTGGTGAGTACTGTAAAATCATGCCATAAAACTGTTTGATGTTATATGTATTGCAGGAATGCAGATGAAACTATGTTGTTACAATTTCTACAAGATTCTGATAGTCAATGGCCGCGTAGATCCCGACCTGCTCGACATACCACTCCATCTAATGCTGGTAAGCTCTTAGTGATATGTTTCCTGTGAATTTCATTGTAATTGGTTTAGTCGAAGAAATTTTAACTGCAGTTTTTTTATAATCACTCATAAACTTCTTTATTGTTGAAATTCATTTCATTTGATTACCAGGGCATCCGCTGGCTATTTTTTTCTTGTAGCCACAACTTTAGCCAATTGGCTAAAGTTTTAGCCAACCTTTAGTCACTTATAGCCAAAAAGACAGACTGAATTAAAAATGACTAATATATATATCAAGGAGTACAGATATGTCATAAAGCAAATGTCTTCTATTTTTTCGACGTCTTTTAATTAATTTAGCTGTATTAATTCATAACAGCATATGTTTAAAATACTACTCACTATACTTTATATTCAACAACTCACTGTTTCATTCAACTACTGTTAGCGCTACTAATTGAAATTCGCATTAAATCAGCAATAGTTCATCTTGTAACAATCATGCTGAATAACTTCTAGTGAGTTGCTTATATTGTATCTCCCAAATGCTGGACTAGAACCCATGATCCCCTGTCTGTAAGTCAGGCAATCTACAAACTGAGCTGTAACTGTGCTACTGACACATCAATCATAACAATAACAAATGAACTTATCAGGGAGGACAAGGTCCAACTACTCACACTTTAACAAAGCACTATGAAAATAATTGCAAAAGCAGTTGAACTCTGTAATTTCCAGCATTCATCAGAGTCCTAGTTTACTTTTAGATTTAATTCTACACTTTCCTAGGTGTCTAACTATAATAAACAATGTTTTAAAACTCATAATTATGTTATTTTAATAAAAATAAAAAGAATAATTGAAAGAAAAAAAAACTTAAAGAGTATTTGTTGTTTTATTGTCCGAATCTGACTTTATCCAGATACTACTCAAGTTCCTAAAATAATCAATTGCTTTGGACATAAACTGGTTTATTTTTAGCAGTGAATTTACCTCTAATTATTGTTTAAAAGGTAATTACCATTTAAAATATATCTATTGATAGCTATTAAACATATTTTATATCGCTCAACTCATTCCATAGAAATATAATTACGACCGTGACCAACTCTCCAGACTCGTCTGCTCTTTTGTTTACCCTTCTAAAGTTTAAAACTACGATGATAAATGGGTCAATTTAGATGTTTTTCACACTGTTACATAATTAGTTTGGATTTAATTGGATTAAAGGTCTGCTATTGGTTAGTATAGCTCGGGGCAATTAATGATTTTATGACCGCTGGTGTGTAAGAAGATAACTCGATCTACTCCAGTTTGACTGTTAGTTGAAAGTTTATGACACATCCGATCTTTATTGAGACCTTGATTACGTAATTTGGGGGTCAATACAGGACAGACTTTCTTTTATTGATGAAGGGGCACTGGTTATCGAGTTTCCAATTAACATCCGACGCGCGTGTAAACAATTTACAAATCGGTCTGTGTCGCTTATACCATTGAAATTTAATAAAGAAAATACGATTTTGCGAGGAAATATACCTTTTAGCCAATGTTTTCGACAATTTAACTTCGCATTGAATTAAATGATTTTACAGTATGCATATTCTGGTGTGTTTTCAGAGCAAGTTTTAAATCAGTTAGATTCTGGTTTCTTCGTGCCGCGTCCACCAAGCTCGTCATCTACAACGGCTGCATCTGCTGCTATATCTGAGGCTGCTTCTAGCTTTGTGTCACCAAATCCGTACCGTGGAACCAGCGGAGACCCAACCACTAGTACATGTAGCAGCACTAGGGTGACTGGTACAGGTAAGTTCACTTGAAAGCTCACCTGTCACATAGTGACAAGGTGAGCTTTTGTGATCACTCTTCGTCCGTCTGTCCGTCGTCGTCCGTCAACAATTGGCTTGTGTACACTCTAGAGGCAACAGTTTTGATCCAATCTTCATCAAACTTGATCAGAATGTTGTACTCTATGAAATCTAGGCCAAGTTCGAAACTGGGTCATGTGGGGTCAAAATCTAGGTCACTAGGTCAAATCTTAGACAAATCTTGTGTACACACTAGATGTCACCAATTTGTTCCAATCTACATGAAACTTGGTCAGAATATTGTTCTGCATGAAATCTAGGCCAAGTTCGAAACTGGGTCATGCCGGGTCAAAAACTAGGTCACTAGGTCAAATCTTAGAAGACCTTGTGTTCACTCCAGAGGTTGTGGTTTTGATCCAATCATCATGACGCTTGACCAGAATGTTGTTCTCTATGAAATCTAGGCCAAGTTTGAAACTGGGTCATGTGGGATCAAAAACTTGGTAACTAGGTCAAATCTTAGAAAAACCTAGTGTTCACACTAGAGGTCACAATTTTGATCCAATCTTCATGAAACTTGGTCAGAATGTTGTTCTCTATGGAATCTAGGCCTATTTCAAAACTGGGTCATGTGGGGTCAAAAACTAGGTCACTAGGTCAAATCTTAGAAAAACCTAGTGTTCACACCAGAGGTCACAATTTTGATCGTATCTTCATGAAATATGGTCAGAATTTTGTTCTCTATGGAATCTAGACCAAGTTTGAAACTGGGCCATGTGGGGTCAAAAACTAGGTCACTAGACCAAATCTTAGAAAAACCTTGTGCTCACTCCAGAGGTCGTGGTTTTGATCCAATCACCATGAAACTTGGTCAGAATGTTGTTCTTTATGAAATCTAAGCCAAGTTTGAAACTGGGTCATGTGGGGTCAAACACTAGGTCACTAGGTCAAATCTTAGAAAAACATTGTGTTCACTCCAGATCCAATCTTCATGAAATATGGTCAGAATGTAGGTTGTTCTGATACCTAGACCAATGTGCAACAGGTGAGCGCCCTAGGGCCTTTCAGGCCCTCTTGTTATATCAGAGGCAGCTTCTAGCTTTGTGTCACCAAATCCATACCGTGGAACCAGTGGAGAACCAACCACTAGTACATGTAGCGGTACTAGGGTGACTGGTACTGGTAAGTTTATAGTGTATACTTGCCTAATCCTTTTTGTCCCGAGGACATAAGGATGCATTGGTCTCTCTCCACTTAAGTTTGTCTTTGGTGCATCACTGCGCTTCATCCAAGGATAATCCCATTTCTGATAATTCTGCCATCAAAGTCCTACGCCATGTTGCCTTTGGTTGACCAGAATTTCTTCGTCTAGGTGGTTTCCATCTAAGAGCAACCTTTGGTATTCTTGTTTGGCCCATTCTCAGTCTAAGACCTAACTACCTTAGCCTTTGCTGCTTTATCTCAGAAGTGATGATGTTACAGTTGGTTGTGTATACTATGTTGTAATTACTGGGACATAGAATAGTTTTATCATCCAGCACCTACTGTTGCAGGAGGCACAAATATTATAGTGTGTGTCCTGTCTGTCTGTTACATTGAAAATGTAAACCAAAACTTTCAAGTTCTTCATACTCAAATTTTCAAGTCCATTTAGGCATTGCTTTCAGACTTGGCATTCTTGTTAACCATCATAAACACCTAGCATTGTCAGAGCCATGTCACACTACCCAACAAAATTATTGAGTCCATCAAGGTATTGCTTTTTAACGTGGGATACATGTTTACCATTTACATTGTCAACATCAAGTAACACTATCCAACTTTTCAACAGAATCATGTTTCTGATTATGCTAAGATTGGTTGAACTTTAACAAAACTTCCCTTAACTCCAAACAATCTACATAATTGTGTCAAACGATATATGATGGTATTAAATGATAGTTCTTGTTTATATTTAAGCTTCAATTTGTGTTTTAGGTCCTCGACCATCTGCTGTCACGTTGCTGGAACTACGACATAGACTAAACCTTCTTGGGAACATATCTGAGGCCGATACATTAGATCATATACAAGCTAGGTTTGATGAGTTGGCAGCCACGACATTTAGTACCCTAGCTGCTGCCAACGCTGCTGTGTCCAGTGAAATAGAAGCTAGAGCAAGAACTAGAGCAAATCTGGAAAAATCAGGTTAGAAAAATAATAATCTTTATTTATCGCGGTTCTGTTTAACATATATAACATAAGCTTGGATCTTTGAAATGCCAGTTGACTTTACGCCAAAAACGTAGAGAATGACGTTTCTCAATGTCACTCAAGATGTAGGTGGTAGTGGTTGGTTTAAAAAGTCTATAGAAGTGTATGGAATAATTTGTCCATATTTTCAGAAACTGTTCACAAGAGTCTCCTCTTCCTTACCATATATTATCAATATTTTCATAATTTTGTCACTAAGCCCGGTTTTCCTGGAGAACAGCTCATATAAAAATGCACAAGGTACAATGCTGATACAATTAAATAGAAATAGAAATTCTATATTAATGCTTGTGTTTTTTCCAGGCCCTTTTAGCATGGCGCATGCGCCATGCCCTTTTCTCCCTAACTAACGATGCGCCATGCTGCCCTTATCAAAGGCCTTTTGCGCCAAGTGCCCTTTTGTCAGCTGCTAATTGTTTAATGTGCCCTCTCAATTTCATCAGAACAGCGGATGTAGACTGTCCTACATCCTGTCGTATCATGACTGTCACCTAGGATACGACGTGTCAACGTGTATATTACACAACGGGGGTCTCGGCAGTCGGGTGAAAAAATCACGTGACTGGTTGCTTCTTTGTCTTGAAAAACGCGTGAACCAGTCGATATTTTTTACAGAAGGAAGAAATTTCCAGTAGACTGGTTGCATCATGATTTTGCATTAAAAAGCATGAACCAGTCGGCAATTGACTTTTCACGGGCATAAAACACGAACCAGTCGCTATTTTTTCAATCAGTTGGCGAGCGTCGGCAATGATCAAATGAATGTTTTTCGCAAGATTATTCCAATTAAAAATAAAACTTCCGACGATGATTGCCTAATCAAAATTTTAATATCATAATTAAACTATTTAATATGCTCACGTGCGTTGTTGATATCCAAGTTATATTTGTTACGACTGACGAGAATTAAAAGTCTGTCACAAATGTACGCTCCGTGAAATTGGCGATTAAAACAGTAATCCAGTGGACGAATTTTTATTATAAATCGCATAAATCCATATTGTTTACGCTTTTAAAGTTATTAAAAGTAGCCTAAACACGTTGCACATTAATCTTGCGAGAAATATGCCGACATACAGGTCATGTGACGCGCGTGTTGAACTGTTCTGCAAATATGCCGTGTCGAGAATGTAAACAATTCTACCGATGACAACGCTTGTATTCTACGAACTTTTAAGACGTTCCAAGGGCATTTAACGAATCTATAACGGTTTAAACGCATTAATAACGAAATATGGTTGAATTTATCAAGTCAGTAATACTGTGAGTGACGCAGTTTCGGATATTCACGTATTTTCGGATAAGTTTGTTTACGTTGATTATTGGCTGCACTCTGGAAGAAAAGACTACACAATATGATTAAATCATGCCATTTTATTGTTTAGTCTGATATGTCAGCTACCAATTGCAATATTATACAGGGTTCCCACGGTCAGGGATTTTTTTCAAGGTCAGGGTTTTTTGTTCTCACAAAAAAGTCTGATCACTCCAAAATGTCAGGGAAAACTGCTGTGTTGTCAGGGAACAGTCAGGGAATTTTACCTTAGAACATTTGTGGGAACCCTGATATAGAATCCATATATCAAGCCTACTGATGCCAGCAAAGTAGGCCTATTATTATAGGCTATATATATCCTCATCTTGTAGATCTATGTGTAAGGTTGTAAATAATAAAAATGAAATAACTCAATTGATTTGCTCATTTTAGTCTTCGTAAACACACACTGGAGATGTACATTTTTGTATGTGGCATATCCAAAGGGTTTGTTGCTAACTTGGTAATCATTTGCCAGAAAAGTAAAAACCCATGTGTAAGTCTTAGTGTCTTTTAATGGTTGTAGACCCACAATTTTTATGTGTTGGAAGCATATTACATTGATGCTGTCTGTCTGTCAGTTTTTTACTGCTCTTATATGAAAGACTGAAGTACTGGTTTAGACCCAGGACTCAATATTGCATGATTCCCCAACTTCCCTAAATGTACTGGTGCTGAATTGCCAGGAACTAGGTGGTTGCTTAACTCAGAAGGCCGGGTGCAACAAAGTGCCCTTTTTCATAAGTTCGCGCGCAAAAAAGTGCCCTTTTCTCAGAAAACGCCATGCCCCTGAAGGGTTCTGGAAAAAACACTAAATGCCTTCAGTCATTGTCAGTGTCAGTGTCATGTCAGGTTAAACTAAACCATAACATTACTGCACCATGGTTACCCTTCAAAAGGTTAAAAGTTGGCAGTCTAACTACTGATTTCAGTAAAAAAAAAATGAAATATTGCGCTATGTGATTTATATATCAAAATCAACTTGTTCAGTATATTGACCAGCAGTATTTAGAAAATTCTAAACTTTTACCCATACTTTCACACAATTTTAAACATCATATGATTTGACATTATTATGAAATGAGAAATGTACTGTACACTTCTAATTGCTCTCTTAATTCCAGATGAATTACTTGCAGAACACAATATAAGCCTAGAATCGGGTCCACTTTCTGATACTGACCTTGACCTGAGTTTTGAAGGGGCCGCAGGATCTCATCTGCCACATCCTCGTATTAATACTCATTCTAGGAAACTCAGAGCTGGAGAGAAGACGGAAAATATTTCAGATAAAACTGATATAGGTAAGTTCATTCATTTATTCAGTATTACTTATACACAAAGACCTAGAAATATATTATTACATAACTCTACCCACCCTTCTTTGCTGGAAGTCACTGAGAACGTTAGATCCCCATGCATGGAATCTTTAAAATGACCCATCTCACTAGCCCCAATCAGGGGCCATAAATTTTGAAGGTGAGCTATAAAAAAGTTACCAATTTTCTGGGACTCTTTTCAGCTGTTAGGCCGCTCAAACACTCAACTTTCCCTGGTCATTGGGCTACCTATGGAAACCTTCGCTCGTGTCTCCCTCGGGAGACTATTTCTCTCCTGTGGTGTGGCAGCCAACATAGATCAGGAATAGACACTGCCCTCACAGGTACCAATTTACATAATGGTGGAGTGGAGCATGTGGGTCTTGCTCAGAGAAATTAACCAGTGGTCCAGAGGGGGATCGATGCCGGGACCTCTTGATCCCGAAGCGCGTGCCCTACCTCTAGGTCACCGCTCCCCACACAAATAATGATAATAAATGAAATAATGACTTATCTCTATGAAATTGTTAAATCTAGGCCATGGTCTAAATCCTGGTTGTTTTATCTTTGAAATCACTGTTTCTAAAATGAATTTGTTTTGATTTTAGATAAATTACTTGCATCAAACAACATTAGCCTAGAGGAGGGTCCTTTATCTGATCTAGAAGAGGGTCCACTTTCTGATCTGGATCTAAGCTTTGAAGGGGCTGCAGGATGTGATTTATCTCGACATCTTGTCAATATTCATGCCAGGAAACTGGGAGATAAAGAGAAGACGCACAATATTCCAGATAAAACCGATACTGGTATGTTCATTCCTTTTAAATTTGTGAAAGTGTATGAAAACATTAGATTTGTGAAGAGTATGAAAACTTCAGATTTCTTCTGCTGAAACAAATTATGTTCCTGGGGTAAAAATTGCCCTTTGAGAATTATACTATATACCCTAATAGGAGCACCTGTGTCGAAGGACACATTTCTAGTTTACGGGAGTTCTGGCCCTGGTATCTGGAAGCATCTCAAGCAGAATTTTCATCTCAAATTCAGATTTTGCCCAAATCAGAATCTGAATTTCTAATAAATCTGAAGTTAGAACTTATTAAAAATTACTGGAATAAGCAAAGAATAGCATTTGCTGTTTTAGATACTAGTTTTGAGTTCATCCTCCTTTAGAGATTATCCAGTGGGGAGCGGTGGCCTAGAGGTAGGGCGCGCGCTTCGGGATCGAGAGGTCCCGGGTTCGATCCCCCTCTGGACCACTGGTTAAAATCTCTGAGCAAGACCCACAGCTCCACTCCACCAAGGTGTAAAATGGTACCTGTGAGGGCAGTGTCTATTCCTGGGCGACGCAGATAGATGTTGGCTGCCACACCACAGGAGAGAAATAGTCTCCCCAGGGAGACACGAATGTAGGTTTCCATACGTAGCCCAATGACCAGGGGAGTTAAACTGTCAAAGGGTGCTTGAGCGGCCTAACAACTGAAAAGAGCCCTAGAAAATTGGTAACTTTTTTTTATCAAAACTACACATGGCAATATTTGAGATGAGATATTTCTCAAAATTTATATGTTTGGGGAGATCGGGGCCAGCATGAAGCATGATGGTTGTATACCTCATCACAATGACCATACCTTCCAAGATAGTGAAATCCAAAAGAAGAGTGATCAAGCAAAACTTGTCACCAAATGCACTTAAATGTGATTTAAAAGGGATTTAAATGCATAAACAAGGAATGTATTCATTTAAGTGGCTATAGACATGGGACAGAAGATGATAAAATGAACCAAATGTACTTTAGTGCAAAGGTAGGCAAACTTGGAAAACAAGAATTTTATCAACAAAAAAAGGAGTAACTCCACTTTAATAGGAGTACTTGTCGGGTATGCTTATCACTTAGATTCATTTACAGGAAGTTGTCAAACACAGACTGGTCGACCAAAATGTGATAAAAACAAAGAGAATGCTCGGACCAAGGAGGAACAAACAACCGTGCCATATGAGGAAGATTGCGCAGGGGAGACCACTCCGGTAGCTACTGACAACGCAACAAGTAACAACAACAACAATACAGACATGTTGGTGGAGTTCACACAAACTGGATCAAATAATTCAAGGTCTAACTATTTTTTATGTCTTATGTATGCTATAACATCTGCAGAGTCCAATGGGATCAGGGCTTGACTCTAACTACTTTTGGTCACTGGTCCCCCAGCAAAGAAACGTAAAATTTGTAAATAAAAACAGTTACTGGACCTTCTAGATTTTCACTGGCCATGGACCAGGGGACCAGTGTTAGTGTCGAGCCCTGGGGATATAGGGGCAAAATCACCGTTTTTATGCTATAATTATAGTTTAACACCAAAGGATTTTTGCTTTCTCTCTGTGATAACCTCGGTATAGTCCAGACAGGACCAGTTTAACTTATTAAAATATTGTTTGTTTTCACTTACTTGTCACATGCTAAAATAATGCTTCACCATTAGGAGATACATATTTGTGTTGTTGGCGTTGTCTTTATTGTCCCCTTCTTTTTTTTTCAGAGACGAGGAAGAAGATGACTCTGTCGTTTGATCTGGTTGCCATGGAAACTATTTATTATACTACTTGCCATAATAACATGTAACACTTGTGATAAACATTATCCAAGTGGTATGAATTACTTCCCTTGGACAGTATCTACGGTGATGACAATATTCACATTTTGTGTTGCATTGATGAAGATATTCGCATCACACGCTGCTCTTGTGAATAGTGCACTAAGAACCACAAGGTACCTGTATCATTGATAAAGACAATTTGAAAACGAAAACTATTTTTTATTTTGTAAAATTCATATATGAATATATAAATTTTCCAAAAACTATTTTTTTTTCGTTTTCAATGATGCAGTTACCTATGCTTGGAACTATCTACAATTTACGACTTATATAGCAAAGACTACACAGTTACCAACATTGTTTTTCATTTCTTGGAAAGTCAGATCATCAAAGAAGAATTTCTGTGAATCCAGTGTTTATCACAGATGAAAGTTATAATTATGTGTGTAAAATTCTACATTATCATGAGACTTCATAATTAAAACAAATGATGACAATTATCAGTTAGAATTGCTTCACAGGGCTTGCATGGTATTATGACTTACAAGTTAAATTAGTGAACAATGAAATCTTTTGCATTTTAATGAAATCTCCTGCATTTCCAACTCTAATCTCATGCAAAAGGGTCTGCAAAACTTGATGCTAATGATCCCAAAGTGTGCGCCCTACATCTAGGCCACTGCTCTCAACATAGTTCATGCTCATTCCTTGAGTCATTATATTAGTAGAGTTTTTTTTTTGATATCCTGTGTAACCTAAGTAATATCATCAGATATGGCTTAGAACCAGAAGGTCGTAACTCCTACTTACGACCTTATAAGACTCATTCATATTTGAAATCTGCTTCACAAGGCACTTCTTATGAGCCTATTGTCATGAAAATCTAAAATTGTCATGTTGACCAAAATAATGTTTTAAAAACGTTTTTTCCCATAGGTAAAGAGTAAATTGCAGACAGTTTTCTCTTGTTTTCTCAATATATCAATTTAGTAGTTACGACCTTCTTGTTCTAAGCCAGCAATTTGATATAGGTGATCTTGCCTGAGTGCTCATTGTACAAGGTTTCATTCAAAATTGAGCGTTACAATGCACACCACGTTTGTACTATACTGATGTCACGGGTCAATTCAAGGCACGGATTGGCTTATGTTACATCACCCTGAACCAACCAACCAATGTCAAGCTAATTTAAATATTTATGTAACGGGCTGACAGTGCATTACAATATTATTGGCACTCCCACATTGCAGGTTATGTGATATAAAAGATTATTGCATTAGGTTTTAAGTCAAATTGTAGCATAGTTTCATGTTATAAAATCAGTATTATTTCTCAGACTATATGATTGTATTATAAGTTATTAACCAGAATTTTCAACAATATATAACTGGTTATTAGATTGGCAATTTCAGTGGCGACGGGCAGGTGTCCACAATTTGGTTTCATGATGAAACTTGCTGTGTAAGGTAGTTTATTTGAAAACCTTGCTTAGGATTGAAAGTTGTGTCAGTGGTGTCAAGGTCACTGTTACTAATAATAGAAAACAATCTTGCTTGGCTGCCATGAAAATCTTGACCGGTTTTCGTTGAATTCTCGAATCTTTACCTCTTTTCTATAATTTATATTCAGTTAGCATTTCTGTGTTTCTGTTTGTTCTTTCATGTTTGTTTTGTTTAGTTTTCTTTTGTTATATCTCTCTAATTTCTCATCCATTTTATTTTCCAGTAGTGCTATTTTTATGTTTATATTTATTTTTGTGATAAAATATTATTTTTGTGTTCTATTTAGTACATTTATTTATCTGCAGCTGTGTCATTAAAGCCATCTGATCATTAGTTATGTGATTAATGAATGAACAGGTATACTTTTGCCGTATTGACCCCTAATTCTCAGTATCCACAGTATGCTGAATTCAGTCTACAGGGCTAAATCAAGAGCAGGGATGCCAAGTTCTTGATTAATCTGGAATAAAGGATTTGTAAATCTGGCAATCGCAATGACTTCTGACCAAAATAAAAGTTATTCGATTAAAATATTTCACGAAATGGCAAAATTATGGTCAATTTACTCTGCTCTGAAATTCTCTTTAATAAAAACTGAGTTAAATATGGAAATGTTTGGCGGCATACAATTTTCCTCATTTTTAATTTGTCCCTGTTGACTCCCATGTAAGAGACAACCAAGTACTGAGGCAAATATTTTGGGGCTACTGTAAAATCATTATTTTCGTGGGGGATTAAATTTCTTGAATTTCATGGTCTACCTGAACCACTAACTTTAATCCCATTATAATTTTGACCCTTGTTTTATTACATGAAATACAAAATCTACAAATTCAAGTCCCAACGAAATTGTATTTTTTACCAAAACCACAAAATTTCGTCCCAACGAAATTAAATGATTTTACAGTATATGAGGCATTATTTTCTTTCGACTACTACTTATTTAGGTAACTTATCAATATTTCACTGAGACAACTGCTTTGATGTGCGTCTACACGGCCTAGAGTAGATTGATTTGGTTCATCATCCAAATACATGTCATTGTTGAGGACAATACAGTTCCCATCCGATGTGGGCTGGTATTTGGTGACACCACTGAGTGAAGGGTTAGTGATGCATAGATGTATAAAATCTCAATTTGAGCCGAGATGTCTACTTTAAGATGCTTCGCATGATTGAAGTGTGTATATATATTTTGTTGAACATGTTTGTATTTATCTTATATTTACATTGAGGATTGAGACTGTGATAGCTATGTATAGCTTGACCAGATTTAGTAGGCACTCATTAAACTTCGGAAGCGAGTATTATTTTCCGTAAACGTAGTCGGTACTTATCGGAAATATTTGTTTATTTTCGCACCGACTTTGTCCGAAATATGCACGGAATATGTCGGGAGTGCCTTCTAAATCTGGTCAAGCTATAACAGTATAAGTATATGTCCATATATAAACAGGTTAGGTACAACGCCAAACATAGTTACGCTATTAAAAAAGTGATATTACCATTCATAATCATAATATTTTTCCATGATTGTTTTATAATGGTGTTTTAATGAATATATTCAAGATATTATCCAGTTAATTTGAAAGAAATCGGTCATAAAAAAAACAAATTTATTGCATAAATAAATATTGGATAACAATATGAGTTATCTCCCTTTTAATTCAAATAAGTTGTTGCAAAAATCCCAACGGTGAATTTTCATTTTTTTTGTAACTTTTCAATTTACCGGTAATAGATGTAATTTTAGTCAAATTTTCTGGAGTTCCTAAATTTAGTCTTGTACCCAAATTGACAACTGTATGATGGTATTTGCCTGAAACTATATATTTTGTTCTGTATTCCTGTTGTTAGATTTTAAACTGACACAGGAAATTTCAAAAGTGCTTTTCAGTGGTTACTGCCCTATTTGATATGCACTGGTCTGTTACCCTGACTTAGCCCATGAATGTAGCTTTGTATATCATATGCATCAACAACTTGCTTTGCATTTAGTTTTGTACAAATAAATTATATTGTGTTCACAAAGTTCTCTTTATATTTTCCCCTTTATAATGTTAAGGTGTATAGAGCTATATCTGACAATATTTTTTTTTAAAAATTCAAAAACTGAAAAAAATTATTTTTTCATGCCCAATAGATCATTTTTCTCTTCAGCTTTAACAGGAACTCTCTCTGATTTATTGGACATGCGAATTGTCTGTTTTCATACGAAAGTGTTCTAGAGCACCCTATGAAATAATAAGAATCGTCTATGTTTTCGACGATTGAATCAAAGTACACGGAAACCATCCAAAGTTTTAAAATGGAAATAAGATAGTCTAGTATCATACTAATAACAATGCAAGTAATTATGTTGACATTAAATGACCGTTAGATATAGCTTTATACACTTTAACATATGGATAATTCAAGTGGGAGAGGGCTAGTGGTTGATCTCAGGTCATGCTTAATACCAAAGTTGTTAAACATAGTAGAAGAATAACCCTTATTCAACAACATTGTAAGACTGGAACTCAACATTTATAATCATTGCCATTTCTTTGCAAATCGATTTAACCATGTGAAATTTTATCTGATTATTTGTTGTTACCCACTGAACATGTATACCGATATATATTAAATGGGTACATTTGTAACAACATGAGAGCGAATAGAAAATTTGGCAATTTAAGGTCGTGAGTTTTAGACTTGCAAAAGGTATGAGGAAATCAGACAGGGCAGGTAGCACTCGACCTAACCAGCCGAGCACAGAAATCAGAAACACCACAATACAACTACACTGAGCAATGCCCACACATAAACCAAAGAAACAATTAAAAGTCCAAGTCCCCACCAAAAAAATGCAGGATGACCCAATTTCACAAAGAAGTTATGGAATAGCGCATATTGCATGAGATCGAATGAAACGCAGCGAAGACCCGACCAAGTTCCCCAAGTTACAACGTTGGTGAATAAGGTCCTTGGAGTACAATGTAGTTGATCTGTTAGATCAATAGGTTGAAGTGGATGGGTTTTATACCCTACCAAAATAAAGTACTAAACAGAGTTGAGGCCCTTGTCTGTGAGCTACTGTTGTCGAAATGTAGGAATATTAGTTGACATGTGTAGCTCAGATAGGACATATCGCTGACTTAGAATGAGAAGGTCGTAAGTACTACCTACAATGGCTGGCTTAGAATGAAATGGTTGTAAGTACTAACTACAACATTATATTAAATCTGATACATTTTTAAAATCTGCGTCACAAGGTGCTTCTAATAGACCTATTTTATGAAAATCGGAACTTGTAATGTTGACCAAACTGAAAAGATTACTTTAAATGAATACTTCTCCTAAACTATTTCACCGTATTTGCTAAAACTTTGCAGGAATGTTCCTTGTTTGAACCTCTACCGAAGTTGTTCAAATGGTTCCGGTCTGTTCATTGATAAGGCCATGAGGCCTAAAAAGGGTTTTAATGCAAACTTGAAAAATCTTCTTGTCTCAAACAACACTACCCAGGGCTTTTATATTTGGTATGTAGCATTAACTAGTACTCTACAAAGATTATTCAAATTATGCCCCTGGGGTCAAAAGTGACCCCGGTATGTATAACTCTAATGGGGTATTGGGACAGGTGCCACCTAAAGTAAACAGGTAAATCAGGTATAATAACATAAGGATATTGGAAAATGAATTATCTTTTCAATGTGTACCGTAATTTTAATTTACTTGGTGAATAAAAGTGAGCAGGTAAAACAAACTTCTGCTCTCCCTAAATCGATGTAATGGTCAGTGATTTTTGTTTATATTGACATTGCAGAATATCGCGTTAGAGTTATAGCATCATATAGTGGTCCTCTTCAAAGATTGTTGCAACGGTTGCGGTCTGATGATTAATAAGGCCTAAAAGGGGGTTTAAAATGCAAACTTCAAAGTTCTTCTTGTATAAAACTATCATGCCTACTAAGGCTTTGATATTTGGTATGTAGCATCAACTAGTGGCTTCTTCAAATATTGTTCAAATTATGCCCTGGTGTACAGGGCTTCGTTTATAATCAGGTGAGCGATCATGGGCCTCTTGTCCAATTTTCTCAAAACATCGATTTTGTACTAACGACCTTCTCATTCTAAGCCTACGTTATATCAAGTAGTGCAGCTTGTCAACTATAGTGGGATTTGACATTGTATGGTCTGGCATTACTTCAACCAATTGAAACTCTAGTGGTCAAGTTAGAAAACTTCCTTGTACACAATGTATTACCAAGCACAACCGCCAATGCTGCTGTGTATGATCACATGACTTCTCTCCGTGTAGGTGCAGATCTACTTGAAATCATCCATATTCCTACAATTTAGCCAGCCAGGTGGGAGAGTGCATAGAGCTAATAGGCAGATAGTCATAGTGTAGACGATTCGTTCCTACAAAGATAGCATCAGGAACGGAGAACAACTCAAGTTCAATTAAGCCTCAATATAATTTTAAAGACCATGGTAGATGTATAGAATAGAACATCAGTAGCAGCTGTATATGTGATTTGTCCAACACGTTCTCCACAGTGATTGGCTAGCTACTAATGGTCTTAGAGATTTTCTCCAAAACTGCTGATTTGCTAGCTACAAAATGGTGAGATTTGACATACAAAACAAACCTGCAAGAGTTACTTTTAAATATCATGTAATGTCTGTACATTCTGTGCAATGTTATAATGCTAAACACGTTGCGCACAGAAAGGGTTTCTAAAAACGTTGCGTCAAAAAACGCCACCAACTTCGACTTTTGCGTATAATATGTGACGACGTCTATCGGTTGTGTAAGCTCAGCCTGGGCTCTCTGTGTATTTTGAAGCTTGTACGGACCATTACTTTGTCATGCATTAGCTAATCTTTCTTATATTTGGCATGAATGTTCACTTCCATGAGCTGGAGTGTCATGCTCAACATTTAGGTTCCTATCTGAAAGGTCACAGTTGGAGATCAAAGGTCAAAGTCACAGTTGGAGATCGAAGGTCAAAGATAAGTTTGTACGGATCATTGCTTCTTTATGAATGGTGGGATTAGATGTAACTTAGTACATTTAAGTTTGGTGCATTTTTTCAACGCACACCGAGGCTTTTATAAAAGCAGTAAAGTTCCGCTAATAAGACCACTTTGATTATTTTGAAATCATGCATATTTTTGCCAGTTTACGGTCTCAAAGTATTAAATTTAGAACACAAAAGGTCCGCTAATAAGACCGATTCGCTATTAAGACCACCTTTTTGACTGGTCTTATTAGCGGAACTTCACAGTAATCATTATTGGTTTTTTTTTCGAACATGTGTTTGAACGTCTCCTTTTTCTGAAATACAATATATCGAACTAAAACGGTGTCAAAATTATAAAGATTGCGTGTTTTGTACAAAGGACTTGGTTGAGCGCCATATATATTTCTATAATGTCATTGTTGTGCGTGCATAGCTGCGAACATATTGTTTATTTCTTCTTTCAAATAATAACTAATGTAATAAAGGAGTTAAAGTTACGACGCATAAAAAATATAATATATATATATATATCTATGAACGAATTTACGAAACCGAAAATACTAAAACTAGAACAGAGTGAATATTGTGCACCGCTATCTGCTATTTCATAATAATGGAAGGAGTCTAATTAATACGATGGACAATAGTATTACTGCAATGGTTCGAAAGTCTATAAAGTAACATGAGGGAGTGTTTCTCCTCTTCGTCTAAGGAAAATTCACCAGGGTGAGGAAGTTGTATTTACCTTTTGGTTCTGTTAGATTTATGAGCTAAATAGTAAACTAAATCGCAGGTAACTAAAATATATCATTATGAAAAATATGAATTATACAAAACTATTTTATTTCGTTTTAGCCTTTTCAACGATGCAGTTTTCTGTGAGTTAAATAAGTGATTAAATAAATGTCTATGTAAAAAGTAATGAGATTTATGCACTATCAAACGTTATTACAAATTCTTTTTTCTGAGAAAACGAGTTTGGATAATCATTTTACTATGTATAATGTTAATTTATTTTCTTTCTAAAGGGAAAGTGTATTCGGCATGGACTGGACATCGACCCTTTACTTCTACCCAGAGGTGGACAACAGGATGGGTGATTGTCATAAAATCAAGCATGGAGAATTGACTAATACATTTTCAGAATTGGTAGACGTTAAATCAAAGATCGATCACATTGTCGTCTACAAAGTTCCCATGTTCCCCGTGCAAACCATTGTCGGTGTGTTCCATCACGACTTCGTCCTATTCACGACCAGAAATTCCTGGTGGTCCATTGAGAAAAATATGGAATGTATCGCCATTCAGAGAAGCGAAAAAAACATGACGTACGTAAAGGATCGATTTCGACAAGTGGACAGAAACCCTGGAATAACTAAAGTTGTAAGTGACAGAGGAACAATTAGTGTAGAGGAATTAATTACTTGGCTTTACAAAAAAAATGAACTGAATAAGCCGTATAACCCTCTTTGTCAAAACTGCCAAGATTTTGCACAATCGGTATTCAACTATGTGGCTAGATCAAAAAAAAAATCCAACTTTGATTCAATGACAAGTACTTTATCGGAAAGTTTTATATCCTTGACCACACTCATTGTTTGGTTGCAATATCACTATGTCCAATTTTCGCGTTAATTGGATCCTTTTGAATTCACTGTGTCTTGATTTCGCGCTAACTGCATTGGCCGCGAAATTAAAACCTTGTTGGTAAACATGGAAGGGGAGATAAACGTTAGAGTACAAGTATAATAGTCACTACTGATCTCGGGGTTGTCGGTTCGAATCCCGGGCTGGCCATCCAAAACTACTGATAGTCTTTCGGAAGAGACTTTAACTTGAGGTCCCATGTATGGATGCTATACATATGGCATATGGCATGCAAAAAGTACCAGAGATGCTTCTGGAATGAGGGCATCTTCTGTATTATGCACTATCACCCCAAAACTAAAAGTACTAAAAGTCTTCTGGAGGCCTCGCCCTTACGGATTATCCGGTGGCGAGGATAAAAACGCAATAAACCAAACATACTGATCATTAACAGCTAACATAAAAAAGTAGATCTATTTACAAACAAATAATTATTTCGGCAAACATTTACACGTTCCGCTAACAAAATTGTTATTAAAATTGGACAAGTGTGATAAAACGGCTTCCAATTCAAACCTTCAAACGATATTGACATGCATGCATAGAGATTTATACACGTTCTATACAAATATCCAATTTCTAATAATATTTTATAAATGTCGTAGTCTATTTATTATTACCGTATTTAGCTGAAGCGACACAATGTGTCGTTTTGTACGTCTTGAAAAGTAATGTTGGATTATTTCTTGAAGCTCCCCCTTTGTAAAATTTGTATATGTTTGGTGATTATTTCGCGGGGTTTAGATTTCGCGCATTCGATGATGACATCGAATATAGCGAAAATTAAACCCCCGCGAAATATACCCGCTATACATAGTATATTATAATATAGCATGTCATTTGGTATCCCAACATTCGTAGTTAAAACCGTATCAATTCCAAATAAGAGTTCAAATAAACTATGCTGTTTTAAACTGTACGAAGATGATCACGATTTCACTTGTCATCTTAAACATATTTTAATGAATTTAACACGCATTGTGACTTGTTAACATCAACCATCAAAAAAGGTATGAGGAAATCGGTCAGGGAAGGCAGCACTTAACCTCACCTGCCGAGCACCGAAATATGTGATCTATAACCGACTTTTAGTTGACCCGTCCACGTTTGGTGAACTTTCCAATACTTTTGTATGCAGCCAATAGCATGCCTATTTATGGAGTAATGATAGTGAAATTGGACAACCCTAGTACGAATAGCAGATTAAAATTTCTGAAAGAATAATATTAAAATTATGAAGATAGGTAGGTGAGACGAATAAATATGTAGTAAATTTGTTTATTAGGAAATAAACAAATTAACTAAATATTTATTATGCCCATTGCATAAACAAATGAAAAGTTGTCTAAAAATTTGAACATCCCTAGCATTTGATTGGACAAAGAAGTTAATGGCGTTTTGGTGACCCGCATTTTGAATTGATCATGTTAATGAAGAAATGCTGTGAACTAGTTTAGCTTTATCATTTATGGTGTTGTTGTTTTTTAAATTAATCATGATGACGTTATGTTTTGAAATAAAGACCTTGTTCGTGTAGTACAGTATCTGCGATATACTCGATATAGGTTATAGAGCATATCTTAGAATTAGAATTATAAACAAATACAATGGAAGGGAGCGCAGGGACCGCTGCACGTTTTTGCTTGTAATTCTAATATGTGATCTATAACCGGCTTATAAATAGTTCGCACGCCCACCTTTGGTGTGCTTCCCAATGCTTTTGTATGCAAACAATAGCATGCCTATTTATGAAGTAAAGTGTCTGAAACAGGCCTACAACAACAGTATAATTTTGATGCATAAAAATAAAGGCGGTACAAATATGATGTTTTGTTCGGGACAGCAATCCAATAATATAATTTTGTTTTAACCGGAAGTTACCATTCATTTTTGCTGAGAGTTAGATATTTTTGTTTTATCGAAATCACTCATCTGTACATACATTCACACACAAACATGCACCTTTATTTGGTATCGCTGTCTTAGAATGAGAAAGTCGTAACTTAAAAATCAATATTTTGAGAAAACAAGAAAAACTGTCTGACAATCACTCTTTGCTTTTGGTAAAACAAGCTTTTTCAACTTCAGTTTGGTCAACACGACAAGTTCCGATTTTCATGAAAATAGGCTCATAAGAAAAACACATTATGGCGTAGATTTCAAGAATGCACATACGACCTTCTCATTCTAAGCCAGCGATATGTTTTATACTATTGTTGATATAGTTAATACCAGTACTTTGCTGGTATATCTTTGTATAAAAAATAACTGCAATTCTGAATAATATCCTCAAAATGCATCTATAGTTGGACCAACTTGATCATTATAAATTATCTTTCATTGATTTGTTTTGTCTATTATTTTATAACTACGAGGCAACACGTAACAAGCAGGTGCGTAGCTACCTATACGCGAGTACGCGGCTGAATCCACATAATTTTTGGGGGAAAACTTGTGTTCTGGCAAAGTCTATACATAAGTCACTTTAATCACGTATTTCTCACTTTCTAATGCATTCGTATTGTACTCATCCTCAAAAATCGAACAGGTTATTTACGCAAGAGTTTTAGAGTTCCTTGTTATTATTGGCTGTACTGGTGTCACCTACATGCACCTTCTTTGACGTTAAAAAACTCGTACCGGTGCAGCCGCATGACTTCTTTACAAGCTGAGTCAACTAATGATGACGCAACCAGTTTCACGAGACATGTTCTCTGACAACAAAGTCCATAATTTGATCCATTACTTTGTGCATGCATGCATAAAGTGCTCGTTAGAACTTTACCTTCAAACCCAATGTGCACCACAGAAACTCGGTAAATAAATGTGCAAAACGTCTTTCAGGAACAGATGCGAAGCGATGCTTTTGCAATAAGTAATAATGCAATAAATAATCGCAAACTGATTTCTGATTTTTGCATCGGATTCTATATGAGACAGAAGATGGGCTAGTCGTGCAGACTCACTCTACACTTAAAAAATGTTATTCGCCACCACATAACCCATACATTCTACCAAGAGCGAGGAGACTCCAATGTCTGTGCCATTGGGTGATGTATTCTAGGGATCGACTTTATCGTCTCTTTGCATGGTTTTTTCTTGGATTCATGTTCCAGAATTCTAGACCACTGAGTAAACGTCAACAGAAACAAATTATCGAGTTGAAGCAACTAGATTCTCAAAGCATCGTTTCTCGCGAATTTGGGTTCGCAGCCGCGTGGGGAGAGTTGTATGGCATTTGAGGTTATATGACTATATTGCAGAAAGTGCAGCGTTCAAAGCCGAAAACAGCTCACCAACAACAACACTGTGACATTGTTCCCACCGACTCCACCTCGGAATACTACGAGTAGAAACGGGCACTGTTCTTAACGCACTGTTGTATTTTTGTGAGTGTTAGTACTATGTGAAGGACAAAGGAATTGTATAGGGTCTACTATAACAACCGAATGTCTGTCTAGGCTGGCAATTTTGCATGCTAGTAATAGTGGCTGCAAACTTATGGACATTGGTTGACAATGTAATCATACAGTTCGCTGGACTAAATATTGGCGCATTCGTTTGCAAATTCATTATCTTTAAATTGATGTTTTTTACACCACGAGAATGCCCGTAACGCACCAGATTACACCTTTGTTTTCAAACATTTGCAGGGGAGCATGCCCTCGACTCACCTAGCACAATCCTGAATCCACATGCCAAGAGGGCTAGCTACGCGCCTGGCAACATCCGTATTATATGCGAGGGTATCTATTTCATTGAAAAACTTTATTTAAACTACACATAACCAGTACATGTGTAAAAAGAGTTCTGTAAAAATCAACAATAATCAGACACTCATTAATACATTTAATTTTGATTATACATGCGATGTTAACAGTCCATATAACGGTACAGCAGGACACATGGAACTATCACGAAAACCTGAGTTTCAAGTAAATGGAGACGTGATAAACACCCACACGTCATTGAACCAGGAAACGATGAGGTATAAGTCATAAATATAAACGCAATAAGTAAACAATTACAATATCTTCAGAAGTGTTTGTCTACACACGAACAACGTATAAAAATCGAACTGTATATCTAAACACGAGCAACGTATAAAAATCGAACGTACACATTGCACATACTGTCAAATTGTCAACCAATACCGGTAGTTTAATTGTCAATCGAAATATTGCAAAACCATTCAAAGTCTAGAATATTTCAGTATAAAACACATGGTATAAATTATTCAATGATGACTGGAAAGAATGAATCGTTGGCGTAAGATGCTGGATCTACGTTAGTGTATACCACGAAGTTAAAATCTGCCACTCTGTAATCTAGCGGATTTTGTAAATCTCTCTCGTCGTTAGGACGATATATCTTTGTTATCCTGAAAATATGCATGGAGACAAACATGTTAATCTGATAAACAAGGTCGGTATTTATGAAGCATCTTAAGTGAAAACTTAGAATTTCTTATAATCTCAATTTGTTCTTAAGTGTATCAGCTAAACAGGAAAACTAATATTAACAATTATTAACATTGTTTAGAAGCATTATGTAAAGAGCTACAGTAATCATAGAAAATATGGGCTATTTTTCGTTTCTTGTGAACTATGGGCAGCTCAATTTATTAACTTAAGCCAAAATATGTAAAGTTTCACTTAAGATGCAAATACCGGCACAGGAGCACAGCCCTATGTATTATTTAAACTAGCCATTTGATTACATTCAAATAATGTTTAATCATAAATAGAAATAAAAAAATGAAACATGGCGGCCGAACAAGAACAGTAACTGTTACATTATGAGCCAAGTTTGCTTTTATAAATAGCTATAGTCAAATAACAATATTTATGAAACAGTTACATGGAATCGGTTTCATTTGAATGCGAAAGTTGTACATGAACGGAGAACGTTTGGAAAAAGCTATGCTCAGTGTTCAAAGATTCAATCGTACATGTATAAACATATTTTACTCTAAATTGTGAAGCTAAGAAAAGAATCTATATATGAATACTTACTGGTCTTCTTCAATTATTTTTTTACTCATTAAGTCGTTCCAACATCCGTCATATATTTCATTATATTTCTCTTTGATGAGGTCTATAGCTTTATCCTGATCTGTATTGCTAATATCTATAACATGTGGCTTTCCATACCTACAACAAGTAAGACAAATATTCTATATAACATGCGGCTTTCCATAATACAATCATTGAGACAAATATTATATTATGACATGCGGCTTTCCATACCTACAATCAATAAGAATTATATGCTATATAACACTCTGTCAAGTTTTCATACGAGCAATATGTATCATGTGAGGCGCTCTTTATATGAAGTCAACCAGCAATGTCTTCCACGCTTTCCATACCTTCACTCAGTCAGACTTTTCTACAACATGATGACTTTTCATAAAATACTATCTGGTCATTGAGCAATATATGACTTTCCATACCTACAAAGTGAACATTCCAAATATTTGGTCGTAACGTTACTAAACATGATCAGTAATAAACTTACTTTAGAGATCCTTGTAACGCACGTCTGAGTGGTTCACATTGAAATTCTAACTGTGACGTCACACCAATCATATTTACATCTCGGTACTTGAGGAATGTGTGGACATTTCCAGTTCTGTCTATAAGAAATAACCATCTGAAATATATAAATATTAACATTACATGTCAAAAGTTAGAAACTTCACGAAACCAAATTCGCGCCATTTGATTTGAAAGTTATCAATGTCAAATGGTATATAAATACGAAATGGCAGTAAAATGGATGGTAATGCTGTTAGTTATGAACAAAACGGATTTTATGGTGATAGTAGGCGGTATCTAAAATAGAGTTTCTTTATGCTTTCTTGACTTTACATCATGTTTTCCATTCAGGTTTGTTGTTAAAGCCAACTTGTGAGTGTTCGAAGAATTGTGGTCAGTTTCACGACTCGGATTTTGTTGAAAACTGAGGCCGGTAGACATGATGGTCGCCCAAACAAAAGACAAAAGTTTCTACGGGTATGCTACAAACAATATCCACAAATTTGCACTCAAATATTTACCATATTGCATGGATGAAAAAATGGGGTAAGTAAAAACTGTATTTTGTGATATAATGTCTTAAGCCTGTGGTAAACTGACCTTCCGGATTCCTTGCATTTATCACCCACATCACCTCCCATCTGTAATACTAACGGTGCACATTCCTTCAATGATATCGTGGTAGGCTCTATAATCTTCTTTACAGTCATCTTGGCTGAAATATGTGAATGGGTGGAAATCAAAAGCAATGCTGATAATCGATGGCTTAGAATGAGAAGGTCGTAACTACTAGTACTACTTAAGGCCTTATAAGACTGATACATATTTGAAATTTGCATCATATGGCGCTTCTAATGAGCCTTTTTCATGAACATTGGAACTTGTCATGTTGACCAAAATTAAGTTCGTTTTACGATAGAAGAGTAATTTTCAGACAGTTTTTTCTTGTTTTCTCAAAATATTGATTTTTGTACTTACGACCTTCTCATTCTAAATAAGGGCATATTGAGTTGGTTTCGGTAATGTGCCAAACAGATCGGTAGGGAAGCTGATCTTTTTAGGACAGGGAATGAGAATACCGTTTGGAAAACTTATTATATCCGTCTAAATATCTATTATTTTTCAACGTCATTATTATATACTAGACTCTTGGGAGATTTTTAAGGTACGTTAAACGCCTTATTGAGACTTCACTTTCACTTTGTTTGAACTTCCCAATGTATTTGACGAGTGTATATTAGGATATAGATATATAGCTTGGCTATTTTGACCTGAACCTGACCTTTATGCTTTGTTCTTGCTTTGAATATATCAATTTCCGCAAGCAAATCGTGCGATATCGGCATTTCAAATTTGTGTTTGTATTACATCTCGAGTGTCTTCGTGATACTCCCCGACTATAAAAACATACAATCGGTGTTGTATCGTAGGTAATATATCGACTGTTACATTATGCTAATCAAAAGGTCAGGCTCGTGTCAAATTGGTCAAGCTATACATTGCTACCAGTTTTTAACCTACACAGTGACCATTTTGAATTAACATTGTACCAATACGATGTCAATTACAAATGTCAAAACCTTGAACTTTGGATTTAAAGTTTACACATTTTATAAAAGCTACTACATGTACTTAAAACAGCTATGCATATAGTATACATGCGTAATTATAAAATCCGCGCTTATTTAGAACAGTGTGATTCCACCTTAAACCAGTTTATAATTATGGCAAATTTCGACTGAATTTATAAATAAACATTAATTCTTTTGCACGTGTGGTATAAAGTACGTAAATTAAGCCCGGCTTTAAACTTAAATTATATATCCCCTTGTGTTTAAATTGAAAGAAATCTGACACATGTGTTAATCTTACAACATAGAATGTAAGAATGTAGTGAAACTAATACTATAATGTTAATATTGTGTTATATAATACCAGATGTAATGTAATAAAACGAAACCTTGAAATAAAAAATGTTCTATAGTGCAGTCCAGTGTACAGGGTGTTTCATAATATATGTCCCCATTACAAAATAATGTCATGAGAACATGTTTGATCTCATTTGATATATTTATATACCAATGTAAAGCCAACATTTCACCATTTTATTCTCTACATGTATTTTTCACGGTTTGTGTTATTCGAACATGCTTGCACGTCAGACATCTGCACAACTGAGCAAATACAGAACATCTAGTAGTTCACGCAATGCTAAATCTAATGAAATATGTACCAATCACGTTCAGTTAATTACATACTGATTATTAAAGTTAAAATCAGTCGCGGTGATGTATCACTTAAGCGAATTCAGAATTTATAGCTATTTGGTGACACCATCAGGGTACAAGAGGTCAGTTTTTTGTAGTATTTTATTGAATGGTTAAATAGACATTTCATTACCGATAGCATTTTAATGTGTAAATGTGTAATCCATGTGATATCTCTTATCATATTGATTTTACGACTCATCTCGTCTTGTGAGACATTTGTAATGTTTGTTTAGGGAGAATGGGACGTTAGTTTGATAACAAAATATAAATATAGAAAATATGACAGAGCAAATATCTCTATGTCATACAGTTACTGTCGATTCAATAAATAATACTGATGAGGGAACTATCCCATTCGAAACAATAGTGGGGGACTACAGTTAACACGGTTACACTCAATTAAATCTAGTTGAACACAGTTTACCTGACGGACGAGCTTACGTTTATAAACGTTATCATTTAACTTTGAACGGACTGTACACATTAGTATACCGTGTTTGTTATTGAAACTGACTATATGCTCATCTACAAACAATTGACACAATCATCGTATATTGGAGGAGTTAGTCAATGCCAAGGTTACTTATCCACATCGGGAAGCGAATCGGGTTCGCAGGAAAGTGTGCGGTGATGCAGCCACTGTGCTATGGCTGTACGGACTCATTTTTATTAACCATATTAAGTGAAATGAATGCATTCAGTAATAACAGCAGATAATTTAAGATACTATGAGAAATTACAATGTACTTTAGACAAGTATACCAGTTTTCAGTTTTCAGTTTATTAGCATAAGAACATTATTTATGTGTGTCGCCTTTAACAAACAATAGGCGGCATGCAATCAACATAAGAAGAGCATGTACAAAATACAATAAACAATCAACAATGTGAACACAATAACATAACAATAGTCCCAATGTAACGATACGTGTTCATATACCAACTTATGATTACAAAAATACTACTGGTTATCTAAATAAGAGTTTCGCCTTTGAAATGCTAAGTGTACACATTTTGCTAACTTGCGAAGTATCATTTACCATACTAGTAACTGCAATCGGTAATATATGAAAGACATATTACAAGTTTAAATGCTATATCTATTGTACATATCTCCCCTTTTAAGAAGGCAAGAACGTTAGAAAAATTAAGTTACCCATATCTGCTTCGACTTTTTTCACGTCATCTTTAGCTGCTGCCCCCTTTGTAGCACCACCTTTTGCTGCTGTTGTTTTAGCTGGCCCTTTAGTAGCTGGCCCTTTAGTAGCTGGCTTTGTTGCGGTCTTCGTGGCTGTAGTCTTAGCACCCGTCTTCGCTGCTGGCTTTGGAGGCATCGTTACAGTTTTCAGTAAAGTTTCCACACAAAAAGTATGTGTACCGTTAAATTAAGACAACAAAAGTTCTCCTGAATGAACGTATAAATAACAGCAAGATACGAATGTGTTTAATAAAATGACCACTGCACTATAAGTCGTTAGAATTCTTACTGGCTATTTCGTCTTAAGATTGTAGGTCTATATACCCCACGAGTGTACGATTGTTCAATATAAACCTTTATGACGATAGATCGATAAGATTAAACAAACGTGGTGGTCTGTTTATAAATAGATCGATATATCGGTAATGGAAAACATTTTAACATTTCAACATTTCAACATTTTCAGCCAAGTTCTTAAACATTTATTGCAAGCTCATTAATATAATTACATAACCTGGTTATTTCCCGAACGTAGTTTTGTCATGGTCAGGATTATGCGTTATTATACGGCACAATAACATAAGCTCGTGAAGGTGTGCTTAGGAAAGGGTAATTCCCAGGGGAGCGGGGGTGGGTAATACCCACGGGGGTTATAGCGTTTATATTAGTTAGAACTGTCATACGTAACAATTTGACTCATCGAATAGACTGTTCCCCTATTTCAATCAAGCTCTGGTCGTATGTAAAGATCGATTCTTGACTTCGGTGAATAATATTCATGTTGTTATTTGTATTCTCTGACCAGATTGGACGGTGAGTCCTTGCGCAATTTGTTCAAGTCCAGAAAATTCCAATGTGATAAAACATGCACTAGTCAGTTGTATCCACGGCCCTACCCTGGGGATAGCTGGGGAAACGGTCGATTTTACATTCTAGCTTCCATCGCAATGCCGAGGAAATGTTGTGGATTCTTTCTCCAAACCAATACACCAAGGACAATATTTAGTAGCCAGGTGCCGGGGAAATGCCGGAGACATTACCATCAGCTGTGAATGGCGGGGGTTTGAAAACCCAAAAGTAAAACACCCGCCCATCCCCTGGGTTTGGGGCCATGGATGCAACTGACTGGTGTATTATCGAGTCACTACTAAATAACAATATTTGGTGGGTAAGTGGTTAAGTGCACGTCTTGTAGATGACGCGGTGTACACAGGGTTCGAGGGTCGCTCAGAAAAGCATTTTTTCTTTAACTCTCCTATTGTTTTCGTTCTTTGAAGCAGTGCTATTCGTTAAACAAAAGCATCTCTTTTGGAACATATACACCACACAAAGTAACGCGACCGTGGCCGAGTGGTTAGGGGGTCCGACTAGCAAGCGGTCTGTTGAAGGTTCGAATCTCGGCGATAGCCCGGTTGGAACTGATGAGACCGGTTAGTGTGCCGCCAGCCATTTAACTTATGATTACCTTATGCCCACCCCTGTCAGGCACTGGGCAATACGAGAATGGATTCGGGAGGTACACATGAAAGATAAGTGTCTCATAAGTCAGAATTGACTGGTCCTTTCAATAGGGGTGACACTATAATAAACAAACTTTACCAATTCGTGTAAGATAGATAACATTTATTTAACGTCGATTATGGTTAACATAAAAAACTTAAGCTATAGGCTTGTATTCGACATAACAAAGAAATAAGATATTTAAACATATACAGTCGTTTCGGGTAATTCTGCGCATCGGGTAATTCTGCCCACCTTGACTTTCTATTTCTTACAGACTTTGCTGGGTCGTTTTCCTTCGGTCCTCAAATGTTTTTGTAGATGTGTGTTACTATGTAAAGTTTTATAATCATATCAACGAAATCAAAAAGTATTTCTACGAAACTTTGACCAAAATTAGTGTCGACGGCGATTTTCGTTAATTTGACATACCATGTGACACCTAAATTGAATAAAAGCACTTTTGTAATGGATGATGACTTTTCTTTTTTTTGTCCACATTGTCTTAATGACTTATTCTTTCGATGCTGCGCTAAATTATTGTGAAACAAATCTTTGAAACAGACTATACAAAAAAAACAAGTCCACCTGCGCAGAATTAGCCGAAACAATTTGTGTCATGAAAACCGACAGCCATCTTGTTTTGTGACGACATTTGACCTAGTTTAGCGAAGGTATGATGTTTTGAATTGTTTACATTTGTCAATAAAGGTTGTGCCTATCCAAACAGAACCATAATTTATTCTAAAAATAAAATTACTTCAAATGTAGAAAGCCAATACCCGCTAAATGCGCAGAATTACCTGACAGCACTGCACAATAACATTTACATGAGACATTTAATATAGAAACAACATCAGGAGACTTCATATGAAATGAAAATACAGACAGATAAATTAAAGATATCAGTGCTAGTTTTACAAAGTTGACCTTTATGGACACAATAAGTACATCCCAATCTATATGTGTGTTCAATATGATATACTAGTATTAGGTTGAACAGTAGATAGAAAATAGAACGATTTGACAGGGAGTTGGCTGGTTCAATAACTGTGTTTGGTTACATTACAGTAAAAGTGTCCTAGAGCATCCTTATATACATATCCGTCGTCCGTCCACACTTTCAAACGACATCTCCTCTCAAACCGTTTGGCCAATTTTGATGAAATTTTGCAAGATTGTACGCGGCATCGGAGGTCATTTTACATCGACTTATATAGGGAAAACATATAAAAAAATTCTTGTCTAAAACTACTATGCCTAGCGCTTTGATATTTGGTATGTAGCATCAACTAGTGGTCCTCTAATAAGATTGTTCAAATTATACCCCTGGGGTCAAAATTGGCCCTGCCCTGGGGGTCAACAGTTTAACATAGACTTGTATAGGGAAAACATACAAAAATCTTCTTGTCTAAAACTACAATGCCTTTAGCTTTGATAATTGGTATGTCACATCATCTAGAGATTTTCTACCAAGATTGTTCAAATTATTCCCTGAGGGCTGCATTTATAATCAGGTGAGCGATATAGGGCCGTCATGACCCTCTGGTTTTGTAACCCATCGACTGATTGTATTCGGCTTGTTTAGAATATTGGACACAATATTGAGTTGGGTTTTTTAGGGACAGTCAGTGATTTTGAACCTTGTCTAATAGATAATGTATATTAGTTGATTTTTAATCGTGTTGACCCCCTTTGACTTTATTCTGATAATATGTTTCTTTACGCATTGTATCTGTCTCTTGGATAAGTATAAACGCTTGAAAACAAACTCCATCAGCGAGCGGGCACCACCTAACTGCATTAACAACCGGGTAAACGCCCGAAGAACACATCAGAGCTTTTGCAGATGTCATCATTCGTTTAAAAATTGTATTTTGTTTGTGAACATTATAATCAGATTTAAATCAAACCAATTGTAATTCAACATAATTATCCAAGCTACATATGATGAAAACTTGAGTAAGTTCAAAGTTCAAACACGTATTGGTCGAGCTATGGTTAAATAAAAATATATATATACATGTATATAATTATTACTTAGATCTACTTACTTATATAATAATTATATGCGCACATAAAGTCCCATCAAGTCTTAAACTGCTATTTTGATAAGCTATACCTTGGTAACCGCTATTCAGAATCATGCAGTTTGAGCAATTTATTTGATTCCCAAATGTGGAAACACTATATGATGGAAGAAAAGGAAACAATACGTCAAGATGGTTTGTTGACGAAGTGACAATTTGTAAACAATAGATGCATGTTTTAAAGTTAAAGGTGAGCAACTCTTGCAAAATGAATATTTTGTTCACCATTTAATTCAATTTGCTAAATATGTGAGGTGCGCTACTTATATTTGAACAGTGCTGAATGTCCGATATCTTCCATCTAGCCCGATATACTAGTAAAAAATGTCATCCATCATATACAATAATTGTTTGGATATTTGCAATATGGTTCCAACCGAAGTTGCCAATTCTGTAGAAGATGTTGATTTTGACTTTTTGAAGGCCAAATACTCCCAACGAATTAACAAGAAGAAGTTGAAGAAACATTGGTGTACCGTTTTAGTGAAAAAAAAGATAGTCAGTAGTACTCGTCACTAGAAGGGTGGTTGTTGTCAAGTTGCACCCAAAAGTGAAATAACACAAAATATTTTTAAAAAAATACCAAAAAGTGACTATTTCTTTGATAATCGTAAACAAAATAAAAATTAAAGGGAGACAATCGTCTTTAAGCACCATACATACTACGACAGAACGGTTATATCGATAACTTTGTCACCTCTGATAAGACAATACAAATGTACATTACCATTGAGGTATTTACGGTACACGACCAGACTGCTATATGAGAAATATCTACGACCCTACCAAGAAGTTGGCATTCGTTAAGCAACATGAGTTAGCAACCTGTTTCATTAGATGTGCTGTTGTTTGTTATAACTAATGAAATGGAAATCAGATTTATTCTACAAACATACAAATCAGAACACGAATTTCATGTTTATGACACAAGAATAGGAAAGGCCAAAGTCAAACAATGCTTCATCCAAAGAATTTGAATCTTAAGGATAAAGCAACTTTGATTACACACGATACATGTTCACAGCATTAGTTGGATTTGTCAGTCATAAAAAAAGCTCAAAAAGATTCCCGTACAAAAATATCATTTTTTGTTTCTAACTTAATTACAAATACAAAAACAATGGATGTATATGTCAATAGACACATTGATGTGTACGATTGAATAAAGACTTTTAGACTATCCAATGTAATGTTGAAAATATGGGGATGTTCACCACTGTTCAAATATAAGTGGGGTATCTCTCGTACGATACTAGATCTACTACATGTATTTCGACAGATATAGTTAACCTTCTATCTTCAAGTATTGGTCATTTGTTAAGAAACAGCCTAATGGTTCCATAATTCATTGTATGTAATGAATGATCGAAAAAAGTTGTGGGAGCAATAATGTGACTTTAATAAAATGCTTTCATTGTATGAATTGGTTATGACAATGTTTATTCATGTGTACATGTCATGGACCAACGCACTGCAAACTAAACACTATTCACACTAATGAGTGATGATCTCCATGAAGTATCAACAGTTAGGAATAAGTCTTTATGACAGACACAAATTATGAGAACCTCTCAATTGTCTTAATTTTCATCTTCAATAAAGTCGCCAGCTAATTCATACTCGCGCTCCAGAAATTCTAATTTAGCCACCGTTTCTACTTGTGGATAATCGACAATAAATGCCTTGGCTTCTAATTCTGTTCCCTGACATGTCATTGTTACTCTTATCGATATTCGCTGGGCTTGGATTGATTTCGGTATATCAACATTTAGTTGGCCTATTTTCTTGCAATCCTTTTCATCACAAAATGTGGGTGACTGCTTCGATGATTGGTAGACATTCCAATGTACCTTTCTGCAATCGATGTTAACTACTATAAACGTACTGCCTTTAGCTTCAGATCCTACGTACAACATTCTTCCTTTTGTAATATGCCTAGAAAACGCATTATCCACTACTTCCATGCCTCTGTACAATTTCTTCCTGTTTTTTGGGTGTTCTTTCGCGTTGAAGCGACGCCTCGTGTGAATGCCATACGTATATGGACTTATCCTTGCTGCAATTATTCGCCGGTTTAATCCAAACATGACTGCTCCCTTTATGATTGCAGAACCTGCGGATTCAGGGGCGATAACTCTATAAGTGCAAAAGTGTTCTTTAATTGTTTTCTTGACAACCGGAGACTCAGAAAATCCCCCAACAAGTAAAATTGAAGAGACTCCCTCTAACCCATGTTGTTTCAATAACCATTCGATATGCTTGATAATTTTACTAGTAGCGGCATCGAATAAACCTAACATTGCACCCTCATTGAGCCGAAGCGTTTGCTTAATGATCTCAACACCTTTCGGAATACGTTGAACGTTGGCATGTTCTTTGCAAATTGTTGCAAATTCTTCCGGAAGTTCAACATCGCTATCATCCGGGTTAGAAGAGAATGCCCTCTTACATTCTTCAAAATTCTTCTGAAGTAAGACCCAGGCATGGGAGTGTCCTGACTGAAAGTTGGAAAACGTTTGTGTTCCCACCTGTAAATTGTAAATAGGAAAAAAAACTAACATTGTCAGAAGTTATAGTAGTAAAATGGTTCAAGTTCAAATTTAATAGCAAATCGGCATTTATACAATTGCATTTGGTCATAAACAACATAAAGTGATCATCAGAAGCTGCGAACAATATTCGCTGCCTGTTTTGCGAATTGTATCTTAAAAAACTAAACAGTTCGGCTGGATCAATTACAACAAGAGTTTACTGTTTAGAACCTATTTTGTGGCCGCATATTTTGCCGTGCTTATCCGCGGTTTAAACAAGTCCAGATGACAGCGATACTTTTTGTAGTCGTAAATACTAAACCTTTGGATCGTAAAGTGAATAAACTCACGCATGGACACCAGGCTCCAGTTGTCAAAAAGGTATGAGAAAATCCGACACGGAAGGTAGCTCTCAACTTAACCAGTCGATCACAGAAATCAGAAAAAACACAACACAACTACTCTGAGCAATTTCCACACAAACCCATGCCAAAACGGCGACCAAATGAGGCACAACAACCCCGGGGTGTGACCTAGTTTAAAACACTAAGGACAGTGACCAAACGTTATGCGACCTAAAGAGGCACAACTACGACTTGACCTAGTTAAAAAATAATGGGCAAGGTAGGAATGGGATGTGAAATAACATTACATATTCCCCACACATAAGCCGAAGAAACAAGCCTAATATGTGAATTGGCCATGGTGAAAATTGATTATAGAGAACATTTTTACTAAAATTGGGCTGTTGTATATTTATAGAGTTATTCATTGCTAGTTTTTGGTTTCCGTTCCTGACAGTGTTGACTGTTCTTTCGAATTTGATGTGTTTACATTTTTGATCTCCTAGACGTACCAAGCATTTACTGATTGGCAGCATTGTTATAGAGTGAAACTGTATGGTACGTTTTCAAAGATATTTTGTGGGGAAAACGCGGTAGCTTTGGCAAGGGTTGGGGAAGATTATTTTAGATTTCTAGTCTGGACTTGTAAAAAACAGAAGCTGAAAACTTCATTTTCAACACAGGTTGTCGTTAAAGCCAATGTATGGGTTTTAGAAGAATTGTGGTCAGTTTCAGGACTGAGATTTTGTTGAAAACTGGGGCTGGTAGCTAAAATACCTTCCTGCGAATTTGATCACGTGGCCTCTGGTCACGCTCTAAATACGTCATAAACATATACAGTTACCGTACTTACTATATCTGATAACAGTCGTTCAAAGGCTTTGTTTACTTGTTGTCCTCCCCAATCACCACCAGTTGCAGAATATAATTCCTCTAGCATTCCATCTGTTTTCACTTCGTGAACTGTCGTATCTACAGTGCCACCTACAAGTTATATAACAAATCATCTTATAATAAATGACGTTTGCGAAAATTATTTAAAAGTTCTCTTTAAATCGTATTTTTGGCTTGAGCGACCTAATACATTTGTATTCGAATATGGACTAATTCATATAGACGAAAATTAATCGCATAGCGTCGGTTTATTACCTTCCAAACCCCTAAAATCTATTGCATGACTAAAGCAGTAAAATATATATTTAACGTTATTACAGCATAGTAGTATATAAATACCGTGACCTTAAGCCGTTACCTAATAAACGGACGGTAAAACATATTTGGGAGTTTTCATCATTAGCGTCTTTGACCGTTATGTTAGTTGTAAGAATACTTTATGTATTCGTAAACCGACAGGCCTAAGAAATTGTACCACAAACGACGGTTTTTACTTTCCCAATTTTTAATCCATTCAATAAAGTATATATATAATGTATATATAGTATATTTTATCTAATCAATTAGTGAAAATTTGGGGATGTTAACATCTGATTTTGTTATATAATTTCTTAGGCTTGTGGTAAAACATAATTTTGTGATTAAAACGTCTACGAAACGTTTTATCATCTAAATGGAGTTAAGTCCCTGTAGGTAAATGTACCTCCAAGGTCACAAACAAGGTATTTCTCGTTTGGGTTGAAAGTCGATAGAAAAACCCCGTCTACACCATCTTTCTGTTTCACAGCCAATTCTTTACAGAAGATTGCCGCCGATTCCGGTTCTAGAGCCAGAACAAGGTCGTCTGATGGTATTCCAGCCTGAAAAATGTAGATTTTCAGTGAAAATAATATTCCCGTCATTTTTTCACAGTTCCGAAAGAAAAGAAACGTAACGTCAACAGCAGCGATCTAACCTTCCGAAGTTCCGTACATCACTGCATGCGCACCCTGACGACAGTGACTAAAACGGCAAAGCCAAATACACATTTTGAAACAATTATTTTGGTGTAGATCTATTTATTAGATGATATGGGTTGATCAAGAACTTTAAACACATCGCTCCGTGGATTCCGTGAAGTTGTTAAAAACAATGGGCGAGGTAGGAATGGCTGGGAAATAATATTACATATTCACCACACATAAGCCGAAGAAACAAGCCTCATATGCGAATTGCCAACGGTGAAAATTGATTATAGAGGACATTTTGACTAAATATTGGGCTGTTGTATTTTTATTGTGTGATTCATTGATCAAAAACTTTAAACACATCGTTCCGTGGATTCCGTGAAGTTGTTGTCGTCGAATAAAAGGCTGGAAGCGATTTATTACTCTAAAATTTTAAATATATAGATCATTATGGAAACATATTTCGGCACATGTTTTACTTAGATGTTAAAACGATTTAGCGTTTTATGTTCATTTATGTCATTAAATGCGGTAGGGAGTAATAATATGCTGGAAATAGGGTATGCCTGTTTAAAAATAGAATGAAATCGCTTTCAGAATTCTGAAAGCAAGGCGCCGATTGGTTAGCGCATGTCTAACTTATTTAGGCCTACGACCCTCCTGTACGCATACAGGGGCTTACACCAAAGTTTGACCAGTTAAGAGTTAAGGGTGCCTACCTGAACGGATGCCTTCCTCATGAATTGTTTCGCGGAATCTCTCCAAATGGCGGGAACCGTCAATACCCACGAAATCTGATCCGATCGAATTTCGTCGACTACAGCATCTTTGAGTTTCTTCAAAAGATGTTCCTGAAATTTTACAAAAACCAATGAAAACAGTTAAACTATAATCAATGACAAAAGTTTTGCACGAGTTTTTGAATCTTTATAACTCTTTTAGTATTCGACAAATTTCAATCAAATTTGTTTATTTGTATTTGGACCTATACTGGCAAAGGAGTGATGACCGGCCGCTAGTAATTACCGGACAAACGGTCTCCATGCTTTGTTTAGTATAATAAATCGTATATTTTTGTATCAAAACACTCAGAATCATGTTTAAAAGGATTCTAGCAGAAAAAATTTATCAAAATCAAAGGAAAAGTCGATTTTTAAGTTCATACGACGTATTTTAGGCCAATTGTGTCCGGTAATCACTCCTTTGCCAGTATGACGCCTGACTAGTATAACCTAAACGCTGAGTGACGTCACATTGTTTGAACTGGCCATGACGTCACGAAATTTACATAAACAGTGAAAAGTCAATAAGTCCATTATTTTTCTTCGTTAAAGGGCTTACAAGCCTTCTAAAACGCCACTTCACTTAAAGGAAATTTGACATTTAAATCACCGCGTTGCAAGTTTAATGGTGATGTTGTGTCCGAAAACAAACCACCAGGCGTCCAAAACGATGTTATGGTAGCCTAAAACCGACACATCTCGTCCATGGCGTCCATGTCAATCAATATTTCAGTCGGATGGAAACCTTTCTGTGTCCATTTAACGTAAGTGTTTCAAAGTTGTACAACATTTTGTCTGGGACACGCGTGCTCCAACACGTTGATGTGTAAAAACCTGCATCAATTGGCGGCGTCTTATTTGATACTAAATAAATTCATTATTACCGTTCCAAAGCGTGTATTAGATGCCTATTTTACGGATAAAATGAAATGCAAGATATATAAGTTCAATACAAGTTACGAAAAATGCTAAAGTTTTTTCCTGGTCAGAATTTGAATAGCATGCAAACTTTTATCCTTGGGTGTATTTGAGCCTTCGGGCAAAGCACCAATTAAAATCACGGGAGATAACCAAGGATATATTCAAGTATTTGAACGAACGGGTAGCTATCCGAACTTCAAAATCAATCTTCATGGCGATCTGCCATAATTGTATTCATACTTAAATTGGCCTTGAACAGAATAAAGTAAACAAACATGATGTTTGCTACTTTAAAATACAGCTGAAACATATAACACATTTGAATAACGTGTTTATAAAATTAATTATCAGATTTATCATAGTTAAAGTATTCTATGCTAATATATTGATAATACAGTTTTGACATCTGAATATAATGTATGCATTAATTGTGTACATAAAGGTCACACGTAACAGTATAATTTAAAAAAAAAAAAATGGGGAATTATTGTTTCTCGAAAGTATTTCTTATTCAATGATACTGTTAGGCCTACCTGTTGCCAAGGTATCCAAGCGCATATGGTAGAGAGAAGAGAGCGAGTAGCTTTAATTGGAGTATACTAATAGTTGTTACGGGTAATGTTGTGGTTAATGTTATTATGGTGTATAGAGCTATATCGGACGACATTTTTTTAAAAGTTTCAAAAACTGAAAAACAATTATACTTTCATATCCATTAGATCATTTTTCGCTTCAGTTTTAACAGAAACTCTCTCTATGATTTATTGGACATGCAAATTGTCCATTTTCGTACGAAAGGGTTCTAGAACACCCTATGAAATTGTAAGAATCGTTCATTTTTCGAGTACGGAACCCATCCAAAGTTTTAATATGTAATTAAGGTAGTCTAGTATCTTACTAAAAACAATGCAAGAAATAATTTTGACATTAAATGACTGTTAAAATATAGCTCTATACACTTTAAATGTCAAATAGATTAATCAATGGCTTATTAAAACAATACACAACAATAATAGACTGTAAAATCATTTAATTTCGATGGGACGAAATTTCGTATTCCTGGTAAAAAGACCATTTCTATGAGACGTTAATTTGTGGAAAATGCATTTCATGTAATATATACAAGGGTCAAACTTAGTGTTCGATGGGATTTGATTTCGTGGTTTATGGGAACCACGAAATCCACGAAATTTAATCCCCCAAGAAAATGAATGATTTAACAGTAGTAGATAATTATAATACATTAACATACACGGACGTATTGTATCGCCCCCTTGAAAACGATGATGGCCCTCATAGCCTTCCCTTCCGCATCCATCAACACCATGTCGCGTGTTAACTCCTTAAAAGGGAAAACAACTTTAATAGTTTATAACTTTAAAGTAGTTTGTACATAGAAGGACATAGCCTTGCAAATGCCTGTTCCGATATACATGTATTAAAGTACAATAATGGCGAATGCATCGAAGTCTAACCCGAAATCAATAACGATAATTTTACCATGCACTGTAGATCTATATGCATTATATAATATATAGCTGTCTAAGAATGAGAAGGTCGTAACTACAAAATCAATATTTTGAGAAAACAAGAAAAACTGTCTGACAATCACTCTTTACTTATAGTAAAACAATTTAAGCCTTTTCAACTTCAGTCTGGCCCACATGACAAGTTCCGATTTTCATGACAATTAGTCCACCAGAAGCCGCTTTGGTGTAGATTTCAAATTATGCATTAGTCTTAGGCCTATAAGGACGTTAGTGGCACTTACGATCTTCTCATTCTAAGTATTGTGTTCATGGTTAAATGGATACCGGTATATGAACATAAAATCACACAACCATGTTATTGAATTTTATTGAAAGTTTTAATCGCACAATGTTCAGTTATGTGTTATTTAGCCACGCCTTATACAATATGACAGTCAATAATATAAAATATACAGAAAACTAAACGATCCATTGCCTCATTTAATCTCGGGCTACACCATCGACTAAATAAGAACACCTCGCGTTTGCTATCTCTTTTTATAACGTATTTCTGTACCCAAAAAAATCATTTTACGAGACATAGAAGGATGTTCCTAAGATAAGACTGATCAATCATTATTGTGTATATGGATTATGATAGTGTGTATATAATGTTCTTTTAGGCAGTATCGGTCCTTGAATTTGACAAAAATGGCGACAACCCCCACTAGTTTCAAATGCAGATACGAGGGGTGTTCCTGAATCACGTAGACTCGTCATAACAGCGAAAACGCACGGAAATGCGAAAAATCCTAATCTTCTACCATCTGGCAAATGTAGTACAAAGTTACCAGATATTTTTCGGGTATAGTACGGGTATGTGTCCAAAGATTGGATATGCAAACAGGTATTAAAAAAGTTTTAAGCAAAGGCGGAGACTAAATTGAATTCAGTTCATTTACAACATAAGACTTTGTAGTGATTGACGTTTAGCCGATATCATGACGTCGCGTTGACGTTCCCCGCATACCGTACCCATATCTTTCTCTGAACCTGGGAATTTCATACACATATGCAAGGGATGTTGTTTTCACTCATCACAAAAGTATTTCTTTGTATGACGCATAGTGTGAATGTTATGACAAAATTCTACGTAATTCTGGGACACCCCTCGTATACGTATATGGCATTAAAAAGTTCAATGGCCTGTTTTTTGCATTTTACCGACTTTTAAAAGTAACATTATTCACACATTAACCATTTCTATTAAATCGGTTTACCTGTTCATGATGAAGGGCCATTTTGAAATGTCGAAAGTAGTACCACCCTTTATGCTCATTCTTCAAAGTTAAATTTTTATATTTCTTTTCCGCCTCAAATCCAAAACTATGGAATTCCTTATTAGGTTGCATTAGCACAGTGGTAGGTGCTTGTAGACCGACTTCCCCTCCACCTCCCTCCCATGTCTGCTGTATGTTAATACTGTTTATAAGATTATGTTTAAACTCCTTTTGTAAATAATATGCATATCCGGTACAAGTTGTTCCGAAGTCTATCGCTGCCACGGCTAACTTGTTGCCAGCATTCACTGGCGAGTTACTACTGTCATGTGTTGAGGTCGCCATCGTAAATTTAACACCGTATTAGAGTGTATTATATGTCACAGAAAACATCGCACACGATAATGCTTCTCAGGGTTATAAGTTTATAATGACAAGTTCAGTACGAAATCCGTTTAATATTTATTAAATGCTGAAATCACCAAACACGAATGAATATTTATTAATTATCCATTAATTATAGTTACAGTAAGTGTCTTCGTTTGCATGTAATGTTTAATTGTTTAGTTATAAATTCAACAACTCAACACTCTGCCAAGTGAATATATGGCGGCGTTAACATATTACGAATTGTTTTCATTTACGCCAGCATTTTAAACAAAAATATTCTTCCAACACTAGCAATAATAGATAACGTATTTCTTCTGGGAAGTAATCTACGATCTTTGTTTCGTACAATTACATATTTATTACATCCTGTTACGTGTTGCCTCGTAGTTATAAAATAATAGACAAATAAATCAATGAGATATAATTCATCTTGATCAAGTTGGGCTTAAATAGATGTATTTTGGAGATAGCATTCAGAACTGCGGTTATTTTTAAACAAAGCTATGTTTTAAGGGACTAAACTCCATGCTGATATACAGTACGATCAACGGCGCTATTGATGAAAACTGTCGAACATGTTTTACCGTCCGTTACGGATTTTCCGGAATTTGTACCCTCCAACGTCAAATTAGTTACCTTGCTGCTTTAGTCACGCAATTTAGCTTGTAAGGTTTTAAAAGGTAATAAACTGACGTTATGCGATTACTTTTCTTCTGGAAGAATAGGTCCAGATTCTTATGAAAGTGTATTAGGTCGGTCAAGCCAAAATAAATGCGATTTTAAAGTGTATATAGCTATATTCTAACGGCCATTCAATGTCAAAATAATTACTTGCATCGTTTTTAGTATGATTGCAAATTAAAACTTTGGATGGGTTCCGTGTACTTTGATTCAATCGTCGAAAAATAGACAATTCTTATAGTTTCATAAGGTGCTCTACATCTACATCATACGTCGACGCAATCACACTTGATTATAATGCGACGGGTGGAACACTTTCGTATGAAAATGGACAGTTCACATGTCCAATAAATCACATAGAGAGTTTCTGTTAAAATTGAAGCGAAAAATGATCTAATGGATATGAAAGCATGATTGTTTTTCAGTTTTTGAAACTTTTTGAAAAAATATCTTCCGATTTAGCTCTATACACTTTAAGATAACTCTTTGATAAAGTATGTAGTTTACCAACTGGAGTTGAGTCCCTTTTAAGCTATGCTTATATCCCAGCACAGTACCGATATTAACTATATCAATAATCATTTAAAACAAATGTTGACAGATATATCAACTGTGTATAAGTTGCATGTTTGTGTGTGCATGTATGTACAGATGTGTTATTTCGATAAAACACAAATATCTAATTCAACCATCAACACAAATGAATGATTACTTCAGGTTAAGACAAAAAATGTTATTAGATTGCTATCCCAGCAAATGCACCATACAGTCAAGTAAGGATAAAATACGGTGACGCAGTGGAACAATCCACTAATACGGTGTAAAAACAAGTATAAAGGCTTATGTCAACAGTTCAATCACAAACTAAACTCTACCTATTTAAGCAATGGTTTTAATATTTTGGGTACATATAAACGATGATGTCACTGTCAATTTATCCTAACTGGACTATATCTGTACCGCCTTTATTTTTATGCATCAAAATGATAGTGTTGTTGCTGTAGGCCTACCGTTTCAGATACTTTATTGGACAATTCCCCAAACTGATTTTAAAATAAAATAAAATTTCTAGCAGTTTCAGAACGACCGGGTCACAATTTATATTATCATGCGACACTGGTCGTTTATGAATAACTATGGTTACTGTATAAAAATTATACAACATAAATAATTGACAGGTTAAGTCAAAATGCCTATTCGATATTAGTTTATGGTGATTTAAGCCGATTGAGTAAAATAGTATCTATATTAACCGTGTGCGAACATTGGATTAACAACCTTTATAATGAGTCAATATGTAACATATATTCCCCCTGGGTATTCCCCCTGCTTACAATTGAAAAGAAATCATACGAATTTTGATTAATCAAACACAATCCTGACAAATGACCATTGAAATTTAATATTCCCAGGGAAATTACCAAGTTATACGGTGTTTATGATTATGCGTAAAACTTCTAACTTACATATTCAACTTTACCGAAATGATTTCCAATACTGAGTGATCGATCTATTTAAACACTAAAAATATTTTTAAAACATTCGTAAACCGCCGTGTTACTGTATATATATATAAATAAAACTTCACATAAAGACGACATTATATTATATAGCCAGTGAAGGTACTACCAAGTGTAGCGATCATTTTATAAAACTTAATCATTAATATCCAACTACTACAAATTTAATAAACTCAGGAAAACTTGGATTTTAATTTAGGATACAGTTAATCAAAACATTTGTGTGAGGAGACTTTTCTTTACTTAAATTTGTAACAATGCCTCCAAAGCCAGCAACGAAGACGGGTGCTAAGTCTACAGCCACGAAGACTGGAACAAAGCCAGCTACCAAAGGTCCAGCTAAAACAACAACAACAAAAGGTGGAGGGGCTACAAAGGGAGCACCAGCACCAGTTAAAGATGACGTCACTAAAGTAGAAACAGACATGGGTACGTTAACTATTTTTATATTGTTTCTTTAATACATTGTCCTTACTTTACTAGCATATCAAATGCTTAATTTGGGGTGCTACGGTGGTCGAGCAGACAGTCCGCTTGACTGCTGATCAAAATGTCATTGGTTTTGGTCCTCTGTCGAGGTACTTGGTCATTTCTGAAAAGGTTTTTTTAAAGTGTTTTCCATGCAACTAGAGATGAACTGGTAGGCAACCCAAATGTATTATCGTGTGTATCTATGCTGTACACCAGGCACGTTAAAGAACTAATGTGTCTGTTTGGAACGAGCTAGGGTAGCGCGCCCGAATACCTTGTATCACACCACTGACCTTACATCTGCTGTCGCTTCAGCTAAAACTCAGTAACCCCATTGGAAATAAGTGCTGGACTTTTATGAGTTATCATTGAACGAAAGGCTACAGTAATTACAACTTCTAAATTTCAAAGAATATGATACTTATGGTTGTTTTTAACTTTTTTGACATATTTTAACTTTTCGTCTTAGCCAAATGTCACGTGGTATGACGAGTCTGTATAAGTAAATCTCTCGGTTAGGTCTGTTTAACAAAAATATTAACTATATAAGCTTCATATCATAACCAAGCTAGTCCGTTGCTGGTCTTCATTGCAGTAAGTATTCAATTAATGTCCTTAATGTCGACACAGTCATGTATAAGTAAATATTGACCTGTGTCTGGTCACCTAATAGCCACTAACCGGTTATGCATTATTTGAAAAAGTTTAAATGTGTAGTTTTTAAATCCGAAAATCTAGGCTTTTTCATTTGTAATAAATATCGTATTCGGTAAAATATCTATTCAAATGGTTTAATTGATTATCGAAAATTTACACATGCAAGTCAAATTTCAGAACATCAAATGATCATAGGTCATAAAAATGTAAAATATGTATTTTTCCATTCTATTATTTCCTTGCAAGATTCGCCCCTCTCCGACTTAGAGGGAAGTAAAGAGACAGTTGTGTGAAACTAGGAATTCGGGTGTGCTACTACACTAGACCTTACCGAAACAGACTACATGCTCTATTTGTGAATTGTGTTATGCATGCGAATAATGTTGCATTTATGTTTATCTCATGTTATATATTTCATACATTTGCATTTGTATATATGTGTGTATGTCAAATAATGTTGATCTTGGGTCGGTGGCCATTATATCAAATAAACTATTGTCATTGTCATAAACAAATGTCCATGTATAGCCCCGTTATACGCAAGGAAACCTTTGGGCTACCATCCAGTTATTCTCTAGTTGTTTCTTTTTAAACAATAGAGGGCGTGTTTGTTTTAATTTAGCAACAGTCAATGTAAATGAACATACCACAACCATTTTCGCCCCTTGTAGCTGGGAATTCGACGTTATATTTGTCCTGCTATTGTCACACATAACTGTATCGTCGATAAAGAAAAACACCCAAACACATATGTTTTTTATATTTTTCTTTCACTTATAAATTTTACAAAAAAAAATGTTGTTGTTTTATTTCAGTCTTTATCAATGACACAGTTAACTATGGATATTGTATCGGGTGTTCGCAATTATATTTAACTATGTCTTGTTTATTTAGCAAAGATGAGCATAAAGAAAGTCCTAGAGCCGGAAACAGTATCGTTGAAGGCATGTGCTCCCTTAATACTAGAGATGAAGAGTGATGAGGGTGCTAGATGTAAAGAGTCGGGAAGGTAGGCAACATGTAAAGTCTTTTTTACCATAAGACAACCCCTTGCAACATTTCGCTGGCTAGGAATAAGAATGTCAGAAGTACAGAACTACTAACGACCATATAAGACTCATACATATTTGAAAACTGGATTACAAGGCGCTTCTGATGAGCCTATTCTAATGAAAATCTGAATTTGTCGGGTTGATCAAACTGAAGTTGAAACAGTGGTTAGAGTAATTTTCAAAATAATGGTATTGTAGGGAAGTCGCCAAACACTTTTGCGATTTCCCCCAAGGCAGTGACATGGCTGATGTTAAAAAGCAGCATTACCTGTTTGTGGTATACAGTGGCACTTTGTATCTCAGTTATTTTGTTTGTATTTTAGATGGCTGTTTATAATTGACAAAACTGAGGGTAGAGCACATACGTTCCTCAAGTACCGAGATGTAAATATGATCAGCACGACGTCGCAGTTAGAATTCCAATGTGAGCCACTCAGACGTGCGTTACAAGGATCTCTGAAGTAAGTTTATTACATTTGTAGTTTGATAATGATGTTGTATCCTTGATGTCGTAAGTGATGCTGTTGATAATGTGAATAAACGTGGTTACGAGCATCCTCACGATCTCCGAAATACAAAAAGAGGGTTTTGTCGATAATAATGTGAATGAACTTGGTCACACCTGACTTCAAAAACATCACCATCGTCCTAATTAAGTTTGTCTTGCTGCTTACTGATTTTAGTTTGGAAGTTGTGTGTACTTACGACCTTTAGTAGATATACTGAGCATCGTGTTATGCACCAGTCAGTGGCATCCACGCCCCGGCACCGCCGGGGATGGGCGGATATTTTTACTTTTTGGTTGTCAAAACACCCGGCATTCCACCGCCCTGCGGAGACAGTTGGTGGTAATATCTCCGGTATTCTCCGGCCCCGACAACTAAATATTTTCCCAAGGATATTTGTTCTGAGAGAAAAAATCCCCAACATTTCCCCGGCAGTGCAGGGGAAACTTGGAGGTAATTACAAGGCTATCCACCGCCCATCTCCGGGGTTGAGGCCGTGGATGCAACTGACTCGTGCATTGATATTATACATCTAAAGTTTCTAAATGATTGTAGGTATGGCAAGCCACATGTGATAGATATCAGTGATATGGACCAGAATAAAGCATTGGATGTTGTCAAAGAGAAATATAATGAAATATATGACGGGTGTTGGGAGGACTTGATGAGTAAAAAAATAATGGAAGAAGATTCGTAAGTGTTCATATAAAGTTATATTCTGAATTAATTTTATAGACATCATAAATGATATTATTTTGATAATGGATAAATGTAATTGTGTACTGTATAGAATTCAATCATACATTTATGAGACTGTTCAATGCATGCGACTGTTACAGTAATAGTGTTCCAAGGCATTATTGAGAATGTTAAGGTGTTTTCAAAATGGTTTAACTATTTTATTTGAAAAACATGTTAGTAATGCAATGTTCATTGTATGTATGACTGGTTTAAAATTGACAATTGTCTACGTTCTGTGAGTCAGATTCATTGTATGATTTTATATTTCACGTGTGTGATTGTATATTTCACGTGTGTGATTGTATATTTCACGTGTGTGATTTTATATTTCACGTGTGTGATTGTATATTTCACGTGTGTGATTGTATATTTCATGTGTGTGATTTTATATTTCACGTGTTTGATTGTATATTTCACCTGTGTGATTGTATATTTCACGTGTGTGATTGTATATTTCACGTGTGTGATTGTATATTTCACGTGTGTGATTGTATATTTCACGTGTGTGATTGTATATTTCACGTGTGATTGTATATTTCACGTGTGATTGTATATTTCACGTGGGTGATTGTATATTTCACGTGTGTGATTTTATATTTCACGTGTGATTGTATATTTCACGTGTGATTGTATATTTCACGTGTGTGATTGTATATTTTACGTGTGTGATTGTATATTTTCAGGATTGCCAAGCTGTGTCGTCCTAACGATGACAAGGATCTACATAATGCCCTTGGTTACCATATAGAACGTTTTAACTTTGTGGTATACACTAACGTAGATCCAGCATCTTACGCCAACGATTCTTTCTTCCCAGTCATCATTGAATAATTGATACGTGCTTTGAACCGGAATTTTCTAGATTATAAATGATTCTGCAATATTTGGAATATTCTAGACTTTGAATGAATCTGCAATATTTGGAATAATCAAAAGTTTGAATGATTCTGCAATATTTTGAATAGTCTAGACTTTGAATGACTCTGCAATATTTGGAATAGTCTAGACCTTGAATGATTCTGCAATATTTGGAATAGTCTAGACCTTGAATAATTCTGCAATATTTGGAATATTTAAGACCTTGAATGATTCTGCAATATTTGGAATATTCTAGCATTTGAATGATTATGCAATATTTTGAATATTCTAGGCTTTGAATGATTCTGCAATATTTGGAATATTCTAGACTTTAAATGATTCTGCAATTTTTTTAATAGTCTAGACTTTGAATGACTCTGCAATATTTTGAATATTTTAGACTTTGAATGATTCTGCAATATTTGGAATATTCTAGACTTTGAATGAATCTGCAATATTTGGAATATTCCGAACGTTGAATGATTCTGCAATATTTTGAATATTCTAGACTTTGAATGATCCTGCAATATTTGGAATAATCAAAAGTTTGAATGATTCTGCAATATTTGGAATATTCTAGACTTTGAATGATTCTGCAATATTTGGAATATTCTAGGCTTTGAATAATTCTGCAATATTTGGAATAGTCTAGGCTTTGAATGATTCTGCAATATTTGGAATATTCTAGGCTTTGAATGATTCTGCAATATTTGGAATAGTCTAGACTTTGAATGATTCTGCAATATTTGGAATGGTCTATACTTTGAATGATTCTGCAATATCTGGAATAGTCTATACTTTGAATGATTCTGCAATATCTGGAATAGTCTAGACTTTGAATGATTCTGCAATATCTGGAATAGTCTAGACTTTGAATGATTCTGCAATATTTGGAATATTCTAGACTTTGAATTATTCTGCAATATTTTGAGGTTGTAAAGGTCCTCGTATCATCACACATACTTTTCGGTAATTTTGGAGGTTTATAGGACCACACCAGTCAGCATGGAATAGATTCTACGTATTGGGTTTATACTGGAGTAGTCTAGACTAATTGTTTAATATTACCATGTACGCAATATTATGTAAATATATGAATGACATTAATAAACGATTCATACTCATGAATAAATATAGATCTTCCATGACCTCTAGGTGATGACCCCTTCAGACATAGAATAAATTTAGTAACTAGAAACTCCCTAATCCCTTACCCGAAACCTCTACGCGAGCACGAGACTTCTAATCGTGGGGTTAAGGGTTCGTATCCTGGGTTGACCAACTTACACATTTCCTAATTTACAATTTACAAATCGTCTTTCGAGTGAAATTTAAAACGTGGTCCTGTGTATGATGTCTTAAAGGAAAAATAAAGGCCTAATGATAAAGTAAAGTCACGGCTCAATACGGTATTATAAATCTGTTTCGATCAATGGTCGAATTTGTAATTATAACGTTCCCGGAACGTTTATAATTAAGTTTTATTTTCATTATGAATAAAGATACGTGATTAAAGTAAGTAAGAAACAATATTTATTTCAATCAAAACATACAAAACATTACATAAATAAATAATACATGAACTTTAAAAACGTAAAAAGATGAAACGTCAAAGCAATACATTTAGCATATCAGTAGTAAAAACTAGTCAATTGCTCATAAATTTCTTCAAACACATTGCACTATTGACAGTATTGTGCCTCCGTAGCTCAGTGGTTAGTGCGCTTGCCGTCTAATCTGGCGACCCGGGTTCTAATCCGGGTGGAGGCACATATACGAGTATATTATATGCCTGCCATATTTCAGCAGAAAACTGAGAGGGCTATGCTCGGCACGAAATTAAATTCCACTGCGCCTAAAAACATGCCATGTTTGAATACATCGAGCGAGTTGTCAGGTTTTGTTAAAGCGACTACACTGCATTTCGATGATAAAACACGTTTTGTAGACAAAACTATGTTTTACGAATACAAAAAGTATTCTTACAACTTACATTACGATTAAAGGCGCTATTGATGAAATTTCCGAACATGTTTTATCGTCCCGTTAATTAGGTCACCGCTTTCCTTGGTATTTATACACTACTACGCTGCAACAACGTTAAATTATATATTTTACTGCATTAGTCACGCAAAAGATTTTAGGGGTTTAAAGAGCCTTTTGATCAAGTTTGCAATTTACCAACAGAAGTTCAGTCCCTTTAAAGAATTTTTTCATGGTTTTATGAAGACAAGGTCGTTTCAAATAGTTATAGAGAGTCACAAAGTAAACATTACTTTAACACCACGTTAAGCATCAATGGACGGCTTGTGTGATTGCCGACCCAGTACAGGCATCATGATCCAAATTCTGACGTCATGAAAGCGATGGCTGCAGCAAGTGTGCCTATACATCATAATAAACGAACAAAATATTTTTAAACAGACATTATTGTGCACCAAATGGTTTAGTATAACCGCTTTTATCCGTTTTGGTGTATGCTGACCTATTCTGCCTCTTCTTGTCAAATATGGACGCCGGCCTTGCTCCTGTAAAAAATGCAAAAAATACACTCATGTTTACATTCGAAATATTTTCTAAAAGGGGAATTGCAATAGCCGACTGCTGGTCATATAATACATATTCTGAAACTACTTCATTCTAAACGGCCAGCAGCTTTTTACAAATTGATGTATAACGTAAAGCACAGCCAAGCCAAATAACCCCATATCGTTCCGAGGTTTAAGAAAGTAGTGCCTTCCAAACTGATCACCGCGATTACTTGGGCACACTTGTGCATTTTCTGCGTAACAATAATAAAACATTTGCTATTAAAGCATGATTACATTATGTATCATATAAGACAAGACAAATGAAACAGGAATCCCACAACAGTCTAAATCGACATGATCATAACGGAAGCACTGAAGCAAAGACATTCTTTTTCCAGCACCATTGGGCTACATGTGTAGCTAGTCTGGCCACACGACTAGAAAATATATTTTATCAATCAAATAGCATAACATTTTTCAATTTTAGCTAGATTTTATTCTGGGCTTGATTATCTACCTATGTTTGAGGGCGCAAAGGGATATAATTTTATGAGAAAAAAGTAGATTGAGGAGTTGTCTTTCTAAACATAGGGTATGTTAGACAGACTACATGTGGAGCCTACACCGCCCAAATTTCAACCTTCCTAATCTATATCTTACCTGTTTGCTCGGCCTGTGGAAGTTCATTTTCTAAGACTTGAAATGTTTTCGAGGTAACATCTTGATATGGACCTTCACTATCACTGACTGACACACGTGCACGATCCGCCTGGGGTGCTGGTTGTGCTGGGGCATTTATCACACCTCTGCAACAAACAAAATACAACATCATCCACGAGAAAAATATATGAACCGTTCTCCAGAAAAACCTGCTGATTTGACCTTATGACAAAAGCTACATCTGGAAAGATGTAGAAAGTATGACGTATGGTTGATTTTAGACATAAAACAATGTGAAACGCAATTGTGCACAGCAATAGAGTTGGTAGTTAGGGCTTCTGGAACGGTATTATATAGTTAGCACTGGATTATAATAAATCTCCTGAAACAATGGTTAGATAAACTGTCTTGCGTAGTGTTTTCTGACAATAGTATACAGTCTGATGTAAACATTATGCGAGTAGATGAGGCAAAACGATGGTAACTACATCAATTTATAGAGGCATGTACCATAGTTTTGCACTAAGCCCTCGATATTTAATGTGCGTGCATTTCGAACGCCTGTTCCCTCGAAAATAGACACCACCAGGGGGAGAAACAGAGGAAGGCCGAAAGAAATGTGGCGAAGAACGATCAACTAAGAGATTAAGACCACGAAGAAGACGTTGAAAAGATTGCTAAAGACAGGAAGCAACGGAGACCTCTGGTAGCAACCTTATGTACCAGCCGGCACAAAAAGAAAAAAAATTAACCTACCTTTGTATTGTAAGCTCGACGTCATTACCACAACGTAACATTTCCCCTCTTGCTTGGTCATGTGTAAAACCAATGACGTCAGTGGAACCAATTCTCAATATGGCGTCTCCGGCTTTAAGTCCCGACTGTCCGGAAATACTGTTTGGGGATACCTGTAAGAGTCAATGACGTGGATCAGATACATGTACTGTGCGTTCAAAGTCAATTGATAATGGTTTGTAAACATTAGCTCGTCCGTCAGGTAAGCTATCTTTGTCTTGGTTTAACTTGGTATACCTGAGTTAATGGTAGTCCCTGCTATTCTTTCGAACCATTGGGATAGTTACCTAATTAGTATTTACTTATTGAATCGATTAAATGTTGAAAATGTAGGTAACTACATGTAGTACTAAATACATAAAAGTGGTTTTCTTAAAATGAACTTGTTTTCCTGTCCATAATCGTATATCTAGCATACATGTATATAAAATGTGATATAATTTTTAATATTTGTCACGATGTGACGAATTCTCAATAAAATACAGCTTGAATAAAATCCATAATTGTGTATTAAAAGAAAACTATTCGTGGATTCTATACATGTTACCACAAGATAGTCAATCTGTAACTTTCGAGACCGAGGTGCAAAATCTCATTTAAATCAGACACTACTTTACAGCGCAAAGGAATGCTAGAGCAAATCGCTGGCTTAGAACCAGAAGGTCGTTACTACCACTTACGACCTTACAAGACTCGATATTTGAAATCTGCTTCACAAGGCGCTTCTTGTGAGCATATTTTCATGAAAATTGTCATGTTGACCAAAATGAAGTTTTAAAAACGTGTTTTTACCATAGGTAAAGAGTAAATTACAGACAGTTTTCTCTTGTTTTCTCAATATATCGATTTGATAGTTACGACCTTCTTGTTCTAAGCCATCGAAATATTAGGCGCTGATTTGAATGAGAATAGAGGGGCGCTGATTATACGAATTACGGTAGTAAGGTGAACAACCGCGATAATTATATACAAAACAGTATCAAGAGGTGAATTTTCTACATATTGCAAGCCACATGGCTTATCAGTCAATCAGTATCAGACATAATCACTCAATCACGGATTTCCCTGATACTATTTATAACATGTGTTTTACCTGAGGCATACGTCATTTGTTACCATAGCAACGAAATTCCGAAAACATAAATATGCATTAATCATGATATTCGATACTTGAATGTGTACAATGTAGCAACAATAACATTACTCATGTCCACTTTACGTGGGTTAACGGTATCATTTAACATTCCTTTACTTTTAATTTTGTATTAGTCATGTTAGGATGTTACTTTTAATTAAATGAAACCATAGCTTTGTAAATAGCTATGTAGCTTTGTATTTTGCTGTATAAATATTATATAAAATAAATGGTTAACGAAGTTGAGTTACGTGTATATGGTTTCAAATTATTAATAGTTCAGTTATTTGTCCTTGGAAACAGTTAAAGGCACCCTAAGAACCCTTCAGGATTTATTTTTAATCAGCTAGTTGGACATAATATTGAAGAAGATTAGCTCTAAAAAGCAAATTAGCAGAGCTCTTAGACAGTGTAACAGAAATTAACTTGCAAACTTACACGTTATTAATTATGTTCAGGTATTTAGGTAGCACATGTAGGCATGTATTCATTTACAGGCCTGAAAATCCTGGTTCCAACTCCCGAAATTTCACTTTTAAATATAGACAACACAAAGAAGGAAAATTCAGGATTCAAAAATCTGAAATTTGACAAGCCTGACAAAACCAGTCCTGATTCAATGAATGACGAGACGCCTATGTTAAGCAAAAATGACTCACGTGTTCTTTTTAAGAGTGTATCTACATATTTGGTATTTAAATGTGAACCATCCATCTTAATCATAGTTCGTCTAATGTAATTCAACTTGTAGAAAATGTGGAAATGTATCCCTTTTAACAATATTTATGTTTTGGATATGACGATCGCATACACAATGGGCATATTCTATGCGTTATAAAAATATTACCATAACTATAGAGGGGGGTTCAATAAAATATACAAATATTCAAATGGTTGATAGGAATGTTGAATATTTTGCGCACAAACATGATGATTGAACCTATGATTGAATACATATAAGCACATGTCGACCTCAGTACATTGTACAGTGGACATACTTCTCGTGATTCGCTGAACTAAAATTTGCCATTTGACTCAAATATCGTATCAAATAATGGTAGGCGCTGAATTCTTAAGTTCAATTTATTATATATTTTTATTACAATTTTATACATCATTTAACGTACGTGTAAGCGTAAAGTGTATAAATTATAAAATTGTTATAATCCGTTTGGTATGCCAAATTGCCTATATACCAGCCCTATTCAGTCACTTGAAGGCATAATAACGTTAGAAGGTATGTATGTTTATACTTACACTTGCTACAAAGAGGGGAACGCCCACATCAGCCCCACCCTGCATCTTAAATCCCCAGGGTTGACTAGTATCAAAACGACGTAGAGTGAAAACTTCCGACATCCTTGTTGTTTTCTTTTTCAAACACAAAATAAAATCCTAGCGAAATCAAGTAAAGAAACTTAATAATTATATATCCACCAAACTGCCAGAGTAAGAGACACACGTATACTACTGTAGTTAGCTATATGTTCGAATACTGGTGCTTCAATCTATATGAGAGTGTGTATACACCAAGCGAACAATCTATGGTACAATTCTTGTTTCCTAGTTTCTCAATTAATGTTGATGTAGGTAATCTAGTGTGTATTGGTACGTGGGTTGTGTATACCTGTAGGATACAGAGCAATAACTGTATAGACCAACAAGATGCACGATGGCATATACACGCTCTATACTGCAGTATACACCAGTACCGCATTTCCTGCAAATAATGTCAGTGCTTTTTAGAGTTAATTAGAAATTTATTTATTTCAATATTATAGTTAAACATAAAATGTGCAAATCCGATTTAAAAAAAATAATCTTGAATTGTTGCCCCAGCCTGCAAACATGAACATGAACTTGTGAGACCGGGTTATAAAACTGACATTAGGACACATACCATTATGGAAACGTCCTGAATGGAGTGAGTGCGATTGTAGTTAGTTGAGCATGGATCAAAAACCGGACAAATAATTGCAGGCTTAACACAAAACAATGATATCTACATAACTAAATGCACTTTTTGCATTGAGTGATCCGCTATACACAAATCAACGTGGTACCTTTGACACCAATTTACAAATAGTTGTATCAATATAAACATAATTTGATGGTTATAGACAGATTATAGATATTACAATCAACATGTTTACACATTTTTTCCTAACACAGGTGTAAATTATCAAAGATAATTAAGGCCATTTCTCTGTTTATCGTTTTCTTCGAGCTCGGGTTTTCCGCTTCATCGTGGTTGTCATTTGCTAAACTTGAAATTGACACGTTATTAAATCTGTAATTTGTAGACAAATATTATGACAAAGCGTCGAATGGGTTCAATTATCATCCAATATTCATGATTTTTCCTGGGAGTTATTAAATTTCTTCGCGTTTCTGAGACTGATCCGTTATTGACAATGATCCGCTATACCCTTAATAGTCCGGCAGAACTTGCAAGGTACCGTGCAATATCTTCTATACAAAATGTTTTTGCATTTTCTTGTCCTCTGGACCAAACCATTACAGAATCCGAGTGATGCCAACTTGTCATCATTGAGCAATTCTCAGAATGAGGCCCCAAAGGGGGTATATGAATGTGCATGAATAAATCACTATAAATACATTATTATTTTATCAAATGTACAGGAGAACACACTAAATGCTGTTTATAGTATGCCAAATAATGTGTTTATTCAGTTTATAAACATTTGTAATAGTAAATTGTGAAAATGAGGCCCCGCTCGGGGTTTACACATAAAACGAGGCCCGTTACTAGACAAATAAATGGTTTAAATTAGTAAATGATGCATGTTAAACAAATGTTTTATCATATATATTATTCGAATTGAATTCAGTGACATTGGTTAGTATAAACATAGCTAAATATTTTTAATTAATTTACTTGAGGCCCTGCCATTAGTTAGTCAATGTGGCCCCATAGGGGTATAGTAGGGTTTAAACACATATACTTTATAATGTTCAATAAAATGTAACGCAAAACACCTGACATGGTGTGTTAAGTAATGCGTTGCAAAACATCCTTAATAATGTTAATATGTTGCCAAATAATGTGTTTATTCAATTTATCAACATCGTTTTGTAATAGTAAATTTTGAATATTGGGCCCCATTCGTGGTTTACATTTAACACGAGACCTGTTATTAGCCAAACGAATGAGCTAAACTAGTAAATGATGCATGCTCACACATTTTTATATTTGAATATATTTTATATTGAATTTAGTGGCATTGACAAGTGCAAACATGAATTAACAATTAAATTAATTGAATAGAGGCTCTGCTAGGGGTAAGTTTAAATGATGAAATTCGCCCTATTCGTAGTTATGTCAAGTTATTTCACTAAACCTTACGGAATGCAACTTTAACCATAACTATTATTGTTAGAAAAGTGTTATTAAATTGTTGTCATGCACTAAATTTTGAAAAATACAAATGAGGCAATGAGGGTGTGCGTCCGTGTTAAACAATGAAAAAGAGAAAATGATACATAGAGCATGTTCAATTAAACATTTTATTATATGAAAATTAAGATTTGCTTAATCATCAAATTTCAGTAAATTATCTATATTCATATAAACAACTAAATTATAGATTGAAAATGAAATGATGAATTGAGGCCCTTAATGTATCGTTAAACTCTTATATTTTTCCATTACATAAGATATTATACCTTGATATTACCAGTTAGAACTAGACACTATGCGATACTCGTAATGCACCTATCAATATGTTTAAGTGGTTTCCGAACGGGAAATGATGCAGAATAATCCTGTGTCCCCGGAAATAGACTTCAGTCTAATTTTCGAATTAAACCACTAACGATGACCGACATGCACCCCAGACCATTTGACGAAACGAGCATCTCCCATGTGAGGATTCAGACCAAATGTTTGGCTTAAGGGTGTGGAATAAGACCTCCAAAAAAGAAAAAAATACAATGTATAATAGCCCTTGGTCTTGGTCAAAATATTGAAAGGTGCATCAGAGTCAGTGACTCTATGCCGAACCCGGTATTATCCTTATAACAATAGAGGACGGCCATTCTGTACATAAAGTTACTCATCGCTATCAAGAACGGACATTTCAAACCGATTGAGTTCTCACCAAAATGTAGAACATCACAATGAACTATTCGCCGCCATCGGGTTTAGCCATTTCTACTCAATATAAATTGTAATACCCGGTATGGTATAGTCAAGCTCTATTGGTCACAGACCAGGAGCGACTGTGATCATTCCGGTCTCTTATGGGTACATGCGACTACGTAGTAGAGTCATGGGAAACTCTTCATTAAAGAGTAAACCTATACAACGCCCAAACGTGTACTCACTACCACCATTTACTGTAATTCGAGGCTGAATAGGGTGCTTGGTCATTAAGATCATCCATCAGCAAGTTATGGTATGTCCACTACGATTATGACGTACTCACTTTACCAGTAGCCAAATAATTCTACACCATCCCCATATGGTACACACCACCACATAGTATTGTAATTCTTGAATACCCAAAAGGCATACTATTGCAATACATACGTGGTGATGGTGAACAGTTCATGGAGGTGTTGTGTACTCAATGACGCCATGAATACAATAGCCTGGTTCTCACTGGTGTTCAGTACTTTAAAGGTTTATATTTTGGGGATAAAGAGTAAGCTATAATTTCATGACGTGGAATGGTTGTTGGTCGTGTGTGCCTCTTAGAGCCTGGAACAGCAGTGCATAGGGTGGGGAGCAACCTTTGTGGTTAAATAGATTCATTTGTGGGCGGTTTATATGCCATCTGTCTTGGCATTGCTTGAATTGATGATTGTTCTACCTGGTACTTGTTAATGCCTGCTCTGAGAGGCTGTGAGAAACCCAAAGCGATCGGAATCACATTAGTTAGTGGTCATTGATACACATGTAAAGCCAGTAATGATTTATTTGGTAGGGGTTAAATCCCGCAAAGTGACACAAATGCCTGTCGTCAGTGATTATATGAATATCGCTTTCAGAATGAAAAGGTTGTATGTGGTGATGATAGAAATACTGGTAAGAAGATAAAAACCACTGGCATTGATGTTAGAGTAATATTTATGAAGCGGTTCATACAAAAGGATGCTTCCTATGCAGTCTATGTAAAACGACGACCCCCGTGGCGGGGCCGCAGGGGATCAGAGGATTAAATTGAGCAATCTTGGTAGGGGACCACTAGATGATGTTACATACCAAATATCAAGTTATTTAATGTGATTGCTAATAAATATGCATACACAACGCTTTTAATAATAGTATATACGGAAATTGTGTGTAACACTATGTCCAACATTTTATATAATGCAATGGTTTGTAAATTGGTCAACTATCACCAGAGCTCAGTACAACGTATTTGTCATTTTGGCTGTGGCAACTTCCGTCAAGCAATTTGTAGTTGTTCTTTTTTGCATATTGTATTCTGCTGTTTCAGCTGATGATTGCCTTCTCTGTCTGATTTAAGTAACACATTGATCGAATACTACATATGTAGTAATCACTTGCAGAGATCCATGTCCCCGTTTTTCTATTTCCAAAGGTGGTGTTATGTCTTATCTTAAATTTTTTATACGTTATTCACAGTTAAATTTACACTTACAAAGGCCTCAGATTTATGGAATGCCATATTAATAAGTGTAATTGATGTTATTAATACTTATCGACGCTACTGAATTCATTTGGATAGTATATTCCATACCTGAGTATTGAACTAAGCGCCACATTCCTAGTACATTCTTTATTTATAGTTTTTCACTCTAGCAGGGCCTCAATTCCTCAATTTATTACCCGTATTTCAATTTTAATACCTGTATATTTCATTCAAACTTTCATAACTGCAAGTTATCTCCTAAACTAAAGTGGTTCATGACCATTTGCTTTTTAAATGATAATATATCTTTTCAAATTTTGATTTACTCTTATTAGGGCCTTAATGCCATTAATTAAAGTATTACATCAGCTAATCAAAACTGTTGTACATTTGTATTCATCTATGTTGTTTTAATGTTGTGTTATTCGCACATGAAATATGTGTTTTACACGTACATGTATACTTATCTATTTAATATTCTTTGTAGGTCTACGGCCGGGACACATATTAGGTGTCGACCACATGCGGGGCCTTAATTCAACAAGTTACTATGGTTAAGGTATAATTTATGTAACGCAATACTTCACACAACCCAAACTACATTTCAGGTGTTTTGCGTTAAATGTGATGGAATATAATAAATTATCTGTGTTTAAGCTGATTATTTCGATAACAGCCTTATGTATCTGTATTCATATACAACCTTTGGGCCTCATTTTACAAATGCTGACGGGGCCACAAGTATATTAATTCAATGTTTGTACTTACCAATGTCACTGAATTCAATTTGAATAATAGATATAATGAAACATTTGTTCAACATGCATCATTAACTAATATAAACCATTTGTTTGTCTAATAACGGGCCTCGTTGTAAGTGTAAACCACGAGTGGGGCCTCATTTTCACAAATTACTATTACAAATGCTTATAATTTTATAAACACATTATTTGGCATACTATAAACAGCATTTAGTGTTTTTTTTCCTGTATATTTGATAAAATAATAATGTATTTATACTGATTAATTCATGAAAATTCATATACCCCCTTTGGGGCCTCATTCTGAGAATTGCTCAATGATGACAAGGTGGCATCACTCGGAATCTGTTATGGTATGGTCCAGAGAACAAGAAAATGCAAAAACATTTTGTATAGAAGACATTGCACGGTTACCCCAAAATATGCTGTTTATCTGCCGGACTATAACAACTGTATTATTTCTTGATTATTTTGCAGCGCAGTTGATCACGCAATTGTGCATTAACCATTCTTTTTTGTTTTTCATAATTTATTCGACATATTACATTTTAAAACAACAGGCTGCACAGCAGCCTGTAACCTGCTTCTTTTGTGAAAAAAGGGAAGGGACCAAAATTAAACTAAAACGGAAGCAAGTTGATGTTATTGAATTTGGAATTTTGAACAAAAATAATATTACTTATGGTACTAATATATATACCAGTATATATATTTAACTGCTATATGAAAATAATCGGAAGTTGAAAACATCGACTTGCTTTGACATATTTTATAAGTACAAATTGAAATATTTGACAAAGAAGTATATTTATTTGATTTTGTCTTAAACTGTTCACGAGAGCAAGGGTATTCAACACTGTCATGAAGAGGATTCTAACACAGTTATCACTGATCTGTATTTGAAGTTCACATTGGATAGTCAAGAGGAGGATTTCAAAATGATCGTCACTGTTCTATATTTAATGTTCACTGGTTTAATATTTAAATGTTACACGCGTATTATTTGAATGGGGTGGTTATTATAACAAGCGAGTTAAAGATACAACGTATTGGTAAATATTGAATTAACATAGTACATTTGGACATATTCATTTTACAAATATTGAAGTTTTTGTAAAAGGGACAACCCCGCACTGATGGTATGTCGCAGGCCTCATATATAAATATTCAGCCTGCGCCACACCGACATAAGAAGGGCAAGAAGCAGATTGTACAATAACATAATATGTTTATGGTAATCTGAATAGACACTGGATGTACTAGTTAATAGAAGTATGAGGCATTTACGTGATATGAATTACAGTATGACCCTGCAGTGTGTCCGACAACCACATGTGGACTGCATGTTCTTCTCGGACTCGCTTCAGCATCTTATAAAACCTAAAAATAGGTTCAATATAAAAACAATATAATTTTACAAAAATATCCAGCATCTATTTCAGGTGAGACAAGAATGCATAAAACAAGTTATGATGACTGAAGTTTCATGGCTCCTGGCTGGAGTTACGTATACTAAAATGAAACTTCTTCTGAAAGTAGAAAAATGAGAAGAGCAGCAAACGAAGCAAAGATACATATCATTTCAATTTAAACATTTTAACATATAAATCGGTATACAATTCGGGACTAAACTCTAAGTTTTCAGCCCAAGCACATAAATTGTGTTGACTCCAGTAATCAATGAATTTAACGGGTGTTAATCTATCAATGTCAAGAGATAGACGAAATCTCAATAATGACAAGAATTTATTTATTACAGCGATCTTTGTGATCTTAACATGTTCATGTTTAAAAGCATTTCTAACTGACCATATAACGTATCTTGAGATAGATAAAATTACCAAAGCAGGGTACAATACACATTGTTCTAACTTAGGTAAATCAAAAAATATAAAGATTTCCTCCGAGAATTGGAGTTTATTATCGGAAATTAATTTTAACAAGTGAATAATAACTTTGTTCAATGGTGTAAAATATGCACATTCTAAGAATAAGTGATACTTTGTCTCAATATTGTTACAGAAGTAACATGTTTTAATTTTTGAGATATTTCTCAAATACAAGAAATAGTTTACAAAAGCAACATCGTGTACTAGCCTATAACAAATATTCTTGTGTAATGGGTCAATTGTTTTTGAAAATATATTTTCAAATACATTTTTGAAATTGATATGTGGGAAAACACGTACACATCTGGGAGTATATTTCTCCGAGTTGAGCAAAATCGTATATAAGCATTTGGAAGGTAAACTAATGGAAAAAGCAAAATCTGGTTCAATTTTTTGGATGGCTGCTAACGCTTTTAAGCAATGTGTATAAAACTTTGGGGTATGATCTATACAGTGTGGAAAATTGTTAGAAGAAAAAGAAGGGTTGAATTTCCTTAAATTAAGGCCAATCCAATACTTGGCAAAATGACACCATATTGCATCATGATTTTTTATTAACTTTTGCAAATGGCAAATTAATATAGCATACCATCTTTTCTTTATATTTGGGACATTAAGACCTCCCTGTTTAAAATGTAAATGTAATGTTTCACGGGCTATAGGTTCGCATGATTTCGAATTCCAAATGAAATGGAAAATAGCTCTCTGAAAGAGTTTAACATAATATTTGGGCATGATACCTGCAGTTATATAATACAAGATTTGAGAAAAGGCTAATGAATTAACGACTGTACTCCTACCTTTAAAGGACAAACTACGTGACAAATTTAGATTTAATGTTTTAGAAAACTTGGTATATAGATTAGACCAGATATCATCATTATTTAAGGCATAACCAAACCAGTAACCTAATACTTTACAATTTCTTACCCATGAAATACCAAAGGGGTGATCCGATCTATTCTTCCATTTGCCTAAATATAATCCATTAGTTTTTCTATAATTAATTTTGGTACCTGAAACTTTTTCGAACTTGGAAACCTCCAAAAGAAACTTTTTAATTGATAAATGACTGGTCAAAACTGCTGTATTGTCATCAGCGTATAGTGAAAGTTTGCACTCATGTGCCCCACCTGGAACTGTAATTCCCTTAATTTCTTGATTATCTTGAATCTTCTTGGCAAATGGTTCTAAACATAAAACGTATAAAAGGGGAGATAATGAACAACCCTGGCGGACCGATCGCGATAACGTAAAAGGTTCAGATATAAAATTGTTAACAATGACAGATGATTTAATATCATGATATAAAACTTGAATCCATTTAATAAATGTTGGGCTAAAGCCAAAGGAATGTAGGACGTCATGCAAATATGACCAAGAAACTCTATCAAACGCTTTCTCTTGGTCGATATTAATGAAACAGGCTGCTATATTTTTCTGTTCGACATAATCGAAAATGTTGCGTAGTAAATGAACATTGTCAAAAATTGATCTACCTCTGATGGAGCATGTTTGACTAATACCTATAATTTCTGGTAATATACATGATAACCTTTTGGCTAATAATTTGGAAATAATTTTCCTATCTATATTTAAAAGTGAGATAGGTCTATAATTTTTCATGGACGTCGAATTGCTCCTATCTTTACATAAAAGAGTTATATATGACATGCTTTGTGACTCAGACATATGTCCTTCTGAGTATGACAATGAAAATAAACTTTTAAGAATATGACCAAATAAGTGGAAAAATTTTAGGTAAAATGTTGACGACAAACCATCACTACCGGGGGATTTGTCGGCCGGCATTCCTTTAAGTGTATTTAAAATTTCTGTTTCGTCAATGTTTTTATCTAAATAGCTATTATTCTCACTCGAGACTTGAGGTAAATTGTTCAAGAACTCGTGGTTTAACGATGAAGTTACAGGTTCTGCTGTATATAAAGTTTTATAAAAAATTTGAAATCTATTCAAAATATCTTCAGATTTATTATAAGTTGTGTCATTATCAACAATGGAGTAAATAGTTTTCTTGTTCCCATGTTTATTTTCTAAATTACAAAAGTAAGACGATGGGTTCTCATTACTATCAATGTATTGGTTCTTACTTCTAATCAAAGTACCTTTATGAAGATTATTTTCCATTGCGTTGATTTCTAATTTAATAATCTTTTTTTCTTGTAAATCATCTGACTTTTGATATTTATATTTTAATTGTCTTAAATGTCCGTATGTGTTGCGATTTTTTGCACGCGCAAAGTCAATACAAAAATCTTTAATAAGCAATTTCATTTCGTCCCACCATTCCAGTGTAACGTTATCAATTCTAGAAATAATTTTCCAATAAAATTCAAAGCTTGAAATAAACATCTTATCATCTAATAGAGAGTTATTGAATTTCCAATACGATTTGCCAAAAGTTATTAAATCATTTAACTTTATTGTGACAAAGAACGCATCATGATCGGATAAAGTGCATGGTATTACATTAGATGTAATCAAATTATTTTTTAATGACGAAGGTACATAAATTCTATCAAGTCTACAACCAATCAAGTTATTAGATGTACCACAATTATTACACCACGTTATTAGTTTTTTATTTGGATATAAGGTTCTAAAAGCATCAACTAATTTAAACGTACTAAAAACTGAAGATAAGACTTTCGATCCTACAGTACCAAGTTCACAATTACCTCCAATCTTGTCTAATTTTGTATTCATAACACAATTAAAATCACCTGCTAATATAACATGTGAAGATGAGACGAGGTTATGTTGTATTGAATTGAAAAATTCTTTCCTTTCTAATTCGTTATTTGGCGCATATATATTTACTACTTTAAAATTGCTATCAGCTAATGCGAAATCAACAGAAATAAAACGACCATCAAAGTCACTCTGAAATTTATTCATTTGTATAGAAGTATTAATAATAATAGTAGCGACACCGGCGGAACGGCCATTACTGTAACTCCATATGATTTTACTAGACCTATCGAGGTTTAAACGTTTTTCAATATTCTTTGCAGAATTATAATTGTCAATATGAGTCTCTTGCAAACAGAGTACATCGATACTGTTAGTATTTATAAATGATTTTAAATAATCAATTCGATCGGTGGATCTTAATCCATTTATGTTTAGAGTGAATATTTTTAATTCAGCCATGTTTAAGTTTGTCATAAAATGGTCCTGTCATTACAATTATAGTCCTTAACAGATACACTAGATTTTTACAGTATGTAAATGTTTGGGGTGCTGGTTTTAATAGTATACAAAATATGAGAGTTAAATCACTTCCGAATTTAGCATGTATGATAAACTTATAATTATGTATGACCAATGAATGTTTGATACGAGAAAGGTCTATGTCAATACCACAGCGGTCGAAATTTAATATGGTGCATAAGCAGGTACCTACAAAAACAAGTATTATAGCAGTATAGTAAAAGGAAAGTACATGTAGATCTATATATCGACTCCGTAAAACCATAAATTTAAAGCAGGTACCGATATAATTAAAGTACAGTAGACAGTAATTTATAAATTTAAACCCAATAGTGTTCACATTCTGTATGTGGTACAATAAAATTCCATAGTACTTGACAGTTCTACATATTAACCTTAACCTTGACACGTTTTGGATTAAAAGTTGATGACGTATATAGAGGTCGTAGAGTACATTCAAACATGATGTAATATAGAGGTCAACGGGTACATAAATAAAGGATGCTGCAATATAGACATAGAAGTCAATGAGTACATTGAAAAATGATGCAATATAGAAGTCAATGAGTGCATTTAAAAATAGTGTACAATTACAGCATGGAGGAAGGATAAACAACAAATACAACACTACATCTACTACTAAGCAGTTTAACAGGTTCTGTTCAAAATCAGTAACCGTACAATAAGAATCATTAGGCAATATCATAGTCGGTGATGAGGTCCGGGTCATAGTCTCCGGCGACAACAGGGTACAAATCAGTGTTCGGTCATAATCCATGAGGCAAATATAATCGTAAGGTTCTACATGTTACACATCATCAAAACTCGAGGTCTCCAACGACGGATCCCCAAGCGACATCGCCGACAGGACAGCAAACCTGTTGTCCGAAGACAATGAGAGACTCGGGGACTCATCATCAGAGCCCTTGGCAATGCGCTTTGTCTTTTGGGGAGGAAACTGACGGTGCCATTCCTGGGACTCAGTTAACTCCCCCGAAGACTCATCGCCTTGCCCGACTGACCGTTTCAAACCCTTACTCTCTGAATCCATTACAGCTGACTCTGCGTCCCCGTCTATCACGAGGGTGTGATCCCCGATACTCTCGACCTCGGCATCAGCCTCAGTACTAAGAGCAGCGGGAGTAGGGGCAGGCGACGGCTCCTCCCCCACTGCAGGCAACGGTTCCTGTACTACAGTCCTGGTGACAGGCTGGGACGCAGCGCTAGCATAGGACCTACGGACCCCATAGGGACAATTCCTTCTAACATGACCAACAGTCGAACATTTTAAACATATAGGTGGCCTACCGGATGTTGTAATCAAAATGGACATTCCGTCCTCGAAGGCGACCATGTGCGGGAGAGCATTCCTCTGCAACTCGGTCACCTCGAGGACGACCTCCCTTACTCCACTTTGGACTTTAATACCATTGATTTTGGTCATAACTGCCCTTATCTCAATTATTTTGCCATAATCGGCTAATAATGACTGTAACACAACGTCTCTCACGTACACTGGTAGCCAGTGCACGCGTAGAGTAATTTGTTGTTTGCACAACGAAACTAATTGAAATCTGTGGTTACGATCCGATACAAGTTCACTCACGTTAATGAAGGCATCCGCCACTTCTTTCTTCGTGAAAACTACAGATATTCCCTCTTCCGTGGGCTTGGGGGTGGCTATCGTCTCAATATCATCAGGTTCCACACCATTATCTTTAAGGGTTTCAATGATTTCGCCTAGTGAGGCTCCACGTGAGTTTATCTTGATAGTTCTGTTGATAACATCCACATCGTAATGACGACTACTAATAGATCGTTTCTTCAGTATACTCATAGTTACAGATACTACACTTTGATCTTAGCCAAAAGGCCGAGAAGCGATCAGATACTACACTTTGATCTTAGCCAAAAGGCCGAGAAGCGATCGCCTTGACGATCACGGTTTTCCCTGTACCAGGTAAGTACTTTCTGGGGACACCGCCTTGACGATCACGGTTTTCCCTGTACCAGGTAATTGTATCAACTCCAATGATTAACACTCGATCGGAATGCATTAACCATTCGCCACACAAAAAGTTGTAAGTAAGTAAGAAAGTAATAATAACATAAACTGATTTTTACATTATATATACCACTTCTTATATACAGAGATATAAGTTATTCAAGTTAAGATATTCTTGAATAAAACATGGTTTATATTTGAAGTATATTTACAAAAAAATTCAAGGATATTACTATTAAATATCGATAATAGCCTTCAGATTATATAGTATAACGTGTAAGGTCTCACTAAAGGGAGGTAAAAAAAACAATACTTAATATAATCTTGGTTTGAAGTGTGTTCTATGTGAAAATTACCCTGCCGTAATATTCTGAACAGTATTATGGATATTGGCATTATAGGTGTGCAGTGACAAATAGTATAGGAATATGCAGGAAAATTTAAGTTTAGGTTTTAAGATAATTTTATCAAAGCAATAACAAAATCTCAAATACTTTATTCATATCTATCTAATCTTTTATGGTTGTTTTATGAGTATAAATAAAATGTTTGAATAAATTAATCCGCAATTTACATAAATAACGATTCAGTTAATTAAATCTTAAAAGTCAACATATATCCCCTAATTACAGGCCAAAAGATTAACAAAAACAAATTTAATTTTGAATTAAACAATTATACTAAGGGAGATAATTGGTGTATGTGTGTGACCAATAGGAGCATATTTATTGTCTCCCTTGGTCTGACAGGAGGTAGTGATACAAGTGTACAGTACAGATATTTGTCCACATAATTCTGTTAATGAACTCAAACAAGCCCATACATATGTACCGGTGTGCAGTTCAGACATAGAATTAGATTGACAAAGTTTTCGTATGCGTGTCCATGGTTCAATAAAAAAGTTACAAAGAATTTAAAGTCTAGTTATTTTGATAATAGACATAGTAAGGGTCTAATAAGGGAGAGAACTCGGGTGTGGTTATGTCAAACTGGGAGAATTATTTATTACCTCCCTTGATCTGACTGGGATGGTGTACAGTACAGATTCCCACCAGTGACAATTCGGGTGCATCAGTGTATTTGTCACACATTGTGAATATATGATAGTCCTGAGTTGACTGACCACTGATGTATGAGAATGACCAGTGTCCACACTGAAACACCACTGACCAGCTTTCAACAGACTTTAAATTAGATCATTAAATTTTATGAAATTATAGCCTAGCATATATTTAGCCTTCATTGGCTAATCAGCATTCTGCTGAAATATTGGCAGGCATATGAGTGCCTCCACTGTGATTTGAACAAGTGCACTAACCACTAATTAAGCTATGGAGGCACACGAGCTGTTTGCACTGATACCAAAGAGAAAAATATAAAGAAACCAAGACTAAAGTAGACCATGGAATTACATGACAGATATATGACCTTGAGTAGATTAAAATGAAAATTCTAACAACATTTTAACTTGCAATTCAATAAACTTTAATGATTTAAATAAATATACATGTACATTATGACATGATGCTTATCACAGACAGGTTAACAAAATAAAGTAGAAAAAAATCAAAGTTAACAATATACCCAGCTAGGGGTCTTATTCAGAAACATTGCAAGCCTAAAACTCAGACTTTATATTGTCAAATGTTCCATTCACGCTCATATCGTTTAAAATGTACCGATTTTGATATAAATTGGTACACTTACAGTGGGTAACAAAAGTTATCAGATAAAATTTCAAAAGGCTAAATCTAATTGCAAGGAAATGGCAGCGATTATTAAAATTGATAGTTTTAAATCTGAGTCAGAGTTTCAGTCCCACACGGTTGGTGAATAAGGCCCCGCGTACATACAAACACAATTATCACTTATACATGTTTAACATGTATTATCACATTACACATATATTGTAAATTATTATCATAATGTAACATTTGTAATAGTTATTTTTCTACAAAACAAACACAGATGTCATGAAACTAATAAATGTACAGATACAGTCCAATTAGGATATTTTGTGAGTGATATAGCTGTTAATGTGTACCAAAATGATTACAACTATTGCCAGAACAGATAGTTTAGCATACATCTTTGTATAAGCTTTTATAATTGGTTTTACCCAATAAAACCGCTACCGTTGCGTCACTCAAATCTTACCCTAAGTCTAACAGAACTATACATCAACATGTTTTAAAAACGTTTTACATTAATAATTAGAATCATCACAGACAATACATTAATATCACAGTTTATATAAGTACACCACAATCAAACAGATTATGCCTATGCTCAGTGACTCAGACAATACATGTACAATTCCAACATATTTTTTAGATTTTTATCATGAAAAAGAGAAATTATTAGCGAAAAATAGGAAAAATATCTAAAAAATAATTTTCACTCTATTAATAACAGCGTATAAACCAAATCTCTGTATGAATTATCGGGAAGTGCCTGTAAATCAATTATGATTGTCAAAATTGCTGAACTAAGCCTGATGGTGCTGTAAGGATAGGACTCAATCCTCGTTACTCTCCATAAGTTTCTGTAGTATCACCGATGAGAAGTCTGCAATATCTTCTGATGGAATACCAGTTATCTTACATAATGTCATCATCACCTAAAATACATTACAATAGCAAATATCACAATATTTTCAGAAATTGATAATTGGGAGTACCCCGGTAGATGATAATGTGATAAATACCCCCAGATACTGCTTTGACACAGTGACGTTGCATCAGAAATAGTGCAGTAAACATTTATTAGTGTAAAAAAAGGGCCATAACTCCCTTACAATTTATCCCATCGACGTCTTGCCAACGATATGCTCAACTAGACTTGGTTATGATCAGGCATACCACAAGTTTCATTTCATATGTATTGATTTGTCTCTAATCTAGGTGTAGGTTTAACACATGTTTTTTCATGGCATAATATCTGAGTCCAAAGAAACGGTTGGTGCCCAAGCCATATTTCAAGGAATATATTAAAAACTTACGATTTTATGAATCTCTTTTTTCACTACATATGTTGCAGTAGTGATAACTGCTGCCATCAACAATAACTTGTCAGCTTTAACAGACGCAAACTTCTCCCTATAACAGCACACAGGAAACAAATAAATGAACGCATTTTAGAATCAACAGCAATGACATGTTAAAACAGTTAAGTTACCCTATTTTCTAGGGCTCTTTTCAGCTGTTAAGCCACTCAAGCATATGTACTCTTTGACATTTTAACTTCCCTGTTCATTGGGCTACCAATAGAAACCTATATATGTTTGTGTCTCCTTGCGGAGAACATTTCTCTTCTGTGGATTTGGCTGCCAACATTGATGTGCGGCTCCCAGGAATAGACACTGCCATCATAGGTACACCAATTTACACCTTGGTGGAGTGGAGAATGTGGGTTACCAGCCTTTATTATTTGTTTACTACACAAAGGGAAACATAAGTTATAAATTGCTTTTCACCAATTAATTTAAGTCACTATTGTACTTCCTCTTTCACAATTTATAAGAAAAATATCGCTACAATTTCACAATTTTGAGAAAAGTTGGACCTGTCTTTCACAAATCAGATAACGTAGGCTAGGGCCTCTTCACAATTTTGGGAAAAAAGCCCTGGGTGTTGTCATCATTTGATTTGAATACTAACAATTGAACTTTAAACCATCCCACCCCTACAAATAGTCTATCTATAGCGCAGTGGATAGTGCCCTTGGCGTCTAAACTGGCGCCCTGGGTTCAAATCATATATACACATATATATGCCTGCCATATTTCAGCAGAAAGCTGACTGGACAATAAAGGCTATGCTCTGCATTTTTTCAAATAAAATCAACCTACTCATCCATGGAACACGCTCCTCCTGTAGCTACTTGATGAAGACGCGAGTAGATCTCAGAGTGTTGTAGATAGACAGTATCCATAAACTGTATAGCAACATCACGTAGTGAGCTTACATCAATTCTTTCATTCATACGTCCTGTAATTTAACAATTATTAGGTAAATGTCCAACAAGACAATCACTCAGCAAAGTTATTATGAAGCTTATGAAAACAAGTCATTAGGGATTGCAAGCAATACAGAAGTCTGGCTTTCAGGTTGTCAATGTATACATTGCCATAGCATTTTTTGTCCAAATCAAAATAAAATAGATATGCATTATAATCTCCTTATGGTCCCTAGCCATGTTCCAAGTTTCATAAACCTAGCTTGAAACTGTTTGATTTATGGCAGGATCCAGATTTTGAAGTATTTTTATTATTTTCAGGATTTCCGTATCCATAGCAACCACAAACTTGTATCAATGGACACAGTGAGTGCCAACTTAAATCGCGTAGAATAAATAGTTGGTTTACAGCACATAGACTAAGTACGAATGATAATTATACCTATAGACTCAAGTAAGAAATCGAGGAATGTTAAAGGTGACAGCACAGAAACCTGGTACTTGAGGGTTTTCAATACTCGAAGTTCAGCAAATAATAGACTATCCTTTGTGTAACGATGTCCAGCATCTACCAACAATCTTCTTGCCTTAGTCGGGCTCAAAATCTACAACATAACGTAGGCACAACAATGTCAACAATATCAACATAACATTAGAAGCTTATAATCATTCAACAAATCAAAGCGCTGAAAGAACATGGTTTGTTCCTGCATTCAGACAATTATATTTCCAGTCACAAAGCCAGTGGCACGCTTGTGGAATTATGCTAACATAGACTAAATGTCTAAAGCACCCTGTTCAAAAAGTCCTTGAAATATGCAAAACTAGGCTTTGTACTGACTATTCAATGGTATATTTTTAATATAATTAAACTTGTATGTAATGAGCACTCATGCTAGATCCTCTATTAGTGTAATAATAAATATCAAATAAGACACAATTAAAATGTTTCCAACATACATTTGTAACAATGATTTGATGTTAACATTCAGTCTCAAATGATCATAACTAACTCTTCATACTAATTATACTCAGGTGGATGATAAAATGGACTAGGCCATTTCTTCCCCCATCATCATATAAACTATACTCAGGTGGGGGATAAAATGGACTAGGCCATTTCTTCCCCCATCATCATATTAACTTTACTTAGGCGGAGGATAAACTAAGACCAAAACAAGACTATTGCCAAGCAATGAAAGTCCCCTACTGGTAGCCAATTGTAACAGGGAGAGTTATGGTTTTTGTGCACTGCACTTCTCCTCATTGATAACTATCCACATGTAAAGTTTTAAAATCATATCTCTTTTGGAATTGGAGTTACGCTCCAGACAAAATTTAAGTATGAAAATTAACAAAGGGGAATAACTCAAAAATTAAGCAAGGGAGAGTTATGGTTCTTGTGCACTGCACTTTTCCTCCTTAATATCTATCCACATGTAAAGTTTCAAAATCCTATCTCTCTTGGTAATGGAGTTATGCTACGGACAAAATTTAAGTATGAAAATTAACAAAGGGGAATAACTCAAAACTTAAGCAAGGGAGAGTTATGGTTCTTGTGCACTGCACTTCTCCTCATTAATATCTATCCACATGTAAAGTTTCAAAATCATAGCTTGCTTAGTTTTGAAGTTATGCTCCGGACAAAAAAGTGTGACAGGCTGACTGCCGGACGGACTGACGGAGCGTAAACCATAAGACCCCTCCGGTTTCTCCAGTAGGGGACTAATAATGGCAATAATGAACCAAATCTTGATCAAACCGTTTTTACAGTTTAGTCACTTCAAGAACAAATAAACCATATTTTCAGGTTGAAACAACATTAATTTAATCAAAAGTAGCATTATAATCAGTAATACCTTAAAATATACATTGCTTAGGTGGGGAAAGAAAAGGACTAGGGGGGGATAAACCCGGCCGGCCCATATTATCCCTATTATCCCCTGGGGGATAAACTGGGCGGGGGATAAAACTGACCGTTACACCGCCCGGGTTCGAGCCCCGGTCTGGTTGCACATTTTTCTTCCCCTGTTACAATCACATTATCCTGGACGCATTATATATACCCTTAGCAAATGAACAGAACTTACCCGATGATGAGAAGTGAGTTTGCTAGCAATCTGTATACAAGACACGACTCTCAGTACAACCTGATTTTTCACACGTTTCATTATTTCGCTCCAATCTTTTGCTTTATTCTGACTCGATTCCTTCACATATTTGTACAGTTCTTCAACATGCTTGATCATAAATCTGAAAAACAAACACACAATTATTATTTTCACATCTGCCACATTGTGTGACTCTCCAACTGGTTGCTATAGCGTGCACAGGATAACGTGAAAAGCAGAATTTTTTTAATAATCCATATTGATGGTTCAACTTCAGTAGGCAACTTAAATTTGGCCAATGTTTGTAAAATCACATTATCCTGGGCACACTATATGCCTTGTTAAGTATTTCACATGATTTGAAAACAGCAAGTCTTTTCCCATTGAACTTAAAAAAAACACTATGTAACAATAAATTATTTTCAAATTCAATGAGTCCTAAGCCAATTTAATAGTCAGGAACTCAGGAATCACACTAAATTGAAACACAGCTTGTTGCAAGTAACACATGAACCATAGCTTGATACTATAGAATCTCTATCACAAGAAAAGTCCATATATAATTTGTCACAGGACTTCATGTCTTTGCAGCAGGGACTTGGGCTTTTAATTATTTTTTGGGGTTGTGTGTGGGCCCTGCTCTGTGTAGTTGTGTAGTGACGTGTAACTGTTTTTTCAGCTCGGCTGGCTGATTGCTGCATTCCCTGTCTGATTTCCTCATTTCAGCACAACCACAATCATATTGTTTAACAGTTAAGCCATCACATAAGCTATCTTTACAGTAATTTGAGCGCAACATCTCATTCCTAATTAAAGAAACCAAGTTGGCAACAGACAGACAGGCCGTCAAGCTCTCTTCTTTATATAAATACAAACCAAACTTTCGATTTTCCGATAAAATTTAATAAACATCAAATATTTTCAAGAGCTTTAAGCTACCTACTCGAAATTTAACACCGACATAAAAAAATGATTTAACAACAGAAAAATCAAAGTGCTATACCTTACCTATCATATAACTCAAGGCTTAGGTACTTGACTTCATTTGGCATTTTTAAGCGGTCACATGTTAAAAACAAGAACTCTACACAATCTGGTGTCAATGTTACGCCCTGCAAAGACATGTGTTTTAAACGTTATTCACCGTACCCATGATAAACGGATCTACCCCAAACAATTTAATTATATTAGAATAGAGAAATTGTTAAATGCCCTATTTCCACCCTCACCCTTACAAAAACAGCATTTCGACGGTGCCGATCCAAAACCCCTTAACTCAATTATGACGCGAAAACTTTGTTTGCAGCATCCGCATCTGCTAGACGTCCCGCCCATTTCTGTCTTGTCGACATTTAAGTAACGCGATTGGCTATTTAATTGGCGACAAGACAGAAATGCGCAGGATGTCTAGCAGATGCGGATGCTGCAAACAAAGTTTTTGCGCCAAAATTGAGTTACGGGGTTTTGGTTGGGCACTGTCGATTTGTTACAAGGTTTTACATGCACATAAATTATTATATTAAATCTGAAACATTTTCAATCTGACTAAAGTACAGTGATCTTAAAGCATTGCAAGGCGTTGATTTTAATGAGATTTAGTTTGAAAGATTTGAAGACAAAATGGGAACATCAACTTAAAGGAGAAAGAGTCATAACAATGCATGACGTTTCATTTCTGTGACCAGTATGAGAGTGCGACTTTAAATTTAATTTCAGACAGCAACCTCCCCGGACTTATTACTACGTATAGATGTTTCGCAAAACTAGTGGTTATAATTTAATTACCGTATATTAAAATATTATAATTTAGCTGTGTAACAAATGATACAGAGCTTTACAAACTGTTTTGTATTGAATAACATAACATTTCAGATTAGTGGTACCAATTTTCTTTACCTGGATAGCTACAGCATTTTTTAAAGCTGTTGAATTACATTTTAGAAAGAATTGTGTCCAATCTTGTAGCATCTCATTGCTTGCACCACATGCTGCATCATTAAATATTGGTTCCACCGGCTTAACACTACCAGACACTCGTGAATAATTCTCACCACTTACTACAGGCCTCACATCCATCTGAACTAAAATAGAGGAGAGATGAACTAAAATAGAGGAGAGATCCTTTTTGTCGCATGAATTTCATTGTATACCTGATAGTATGGCTGAATGGATCAAGGTCCCCCCGGGTACTACTTCACCGTACCCTGGGTACTTTGAAGTATACTTCACCGTACCCCGGGTACTTAGAAGTATACTTCATTAATTGTACCCCAGTATGCTTACAGGTACCACATTTTTACTGATTAAAAACATTCAATTGATATGATTTTAATCACCAAACACTCCATTTATACCTGAAAGGAAGGTAGGCAGGTTTCATTTCTGTATGCTTCGACCCATAATATTTATTTTGTTTTACTGTTGAATTCCTAAAAAAAGATTTGATTGTCGTAAAAATCAATCACGTGATGGTCACGTGACTATGCTTGGAACAAAAAAACCGAACTCAAAACACTAATGTTTTGGCGCACTTTATATCTTTCAACAGAATATAATTATGCAAATAGTGTTCACATTCGTTTCCACTGTCCTGAATTTCCACTTCTTCTTTGTCCTCTTCTCCGCTGGATTCATATTCTCGAATAAAATCATGTTTTCAATGCCGAGATGGCCGCCGGTTTACGTAATTATAAACCCTGGTGAGTTGAGTACATCTGGGTACGGTGAAGTAGTACCTGGGGGGACCTTCACCCATTCAACGTTAGTATGACGATAATCATTCGAATTTCCATTTCATCATCAAAGCCGTTTGCTCTTTCCAACTCAACAGGAGAGTGACTCAGTTTTTAGGCACGTTTGTTTTATGACAAAACACATGTTTTCAGCAAAAAAGTCATTGACACCCTGTAAATTGGATTATTCTACCAACGTAGGCCCACATAAAAAAATATATATTTCGCAAGAAATACCATCAATTCTGTCGATTGTTTCAACCGTTGGGATTACCATTTTTTAATGCAGTCATAACGTCAAGATCAGAAATGAACCATGTCATGATGTGATTCATTTTCTGTTTTTTTTAAACGATTGTCGTCTGCGTAAACAGCATGGGCAGGGATTTTTACTTTCGTTAGTCAAAACTCTGCCATTCATCCGCCCTACAGGGGACAGCTGATCACAAAGTATCTGGTATTTTCCCGGCCCCTGACAACTTAATATTGTCCCCAGGCCTAGGAACATGTTATTGGTCTTTAGAGTAAAAACTGCATTGTGTCTTGTGATGTCAGCTAGCATTCTGATAGTCAGTGTATTTTATAGATTATAGGCTATGGGCCACAAATATAAGATCATTTAGTTTGCCAGAATTGTTCTTTTTCCAAAGTGCCTTTCAGACTATCGAATCCCACAACCAAAAACTAAATAAACAACCCTTTAACCATAAAAAATCGTCTGCAAATTGTCAGAGAGTTGTTGTTGTTGTGATTCAGACGGTGTCGATTGAGAAATTAGCCCGAACAATTAATCCTTTTTCTATTCTATAGAACCTCTCCACCTTACATAGATCTTCTTTACTTGTAAGATAACGAACATCACGTTTGCTGAATTTATATGTTGTTACATACAGTACCAATTATAAATAAATGTGTAAAACGTATTTCGTCGGTAAACAAGTAATTTTGTAATAATTAAAAGTAGACGATAAGACGACAGCGATAATAATATTCATTTTTCATTTTCACTTATACATGTCCTCAATTTTGATTGGTTCAGCGGGAGGTTTGAAAACGTAAACATTTTCAATTTGTCCAGATTTTGTCGCGACGTCCACATACATTATAGGTAATTGTGATGATTCCATATGGTTTTCCATATAATATTATTCTGATATGCAAGGACACTCATTTCTATTAATTACATTCTTATGTCCTTTTTGTCATTTGTCACATATTTTCGCGAGTGTGCACAAAGTTCGTTTGGTTTAGTGTTCACAGTAGCCTGCTTTCCTGTGAATTCGTGAACATAAGACTTGTTTTTGGAGAATGCTCACTTGTTTGTTGATTTATAAACATTTTTCTACGATGAAACTAATGCCTGAACCCCTCTCAACAAGGTAAATACAAAACATGATGAAAAATCATCGTATTTTCCAAGTAGCAGCCATCTTACAGAGTGGACTCCAGCTCTTCAATCAGAAGACAATTTTCCTAAAGATTCGTGAATTCTGATTGGCTTGTCAGTAAAAATCATTCTGGAACTCTGTTTTTATTGGTTCACAGCGGAATTCCATTGGGGGTTCTTCTAGCATGTGTATTCACAAAATGGTGGCTGTGTGATGATTCTGACGCACATAAATGATGAAATTATAGACATGGGGTCATCTGCTTTTCTGTCTAACTGAATTTTAGGGGTATTTTATATTTTTTCCATTAAAATTTGTTTTAAAGTGACGTATGCTAAAAAAATTATGGAAAATCATTTTTTAACTTCTTCAATCATTTGTCAATAATTTTGGACCTGCACGTTTAGCAGAAATATGTCAAACAGGGTTCACGAAACCATAGGAATTCACGAAATTATAGGAAAGAAGGATAGTCTCGTTTAGCTAAAACGTAATTAATCAAGGCAGCAATAGTGAAGCCAATGTCGAACCCTATGACACAACCTAATAATGCACCAGTCACTCAGTTGCATCCACGGCCCCAACCCCTGGGGATGGGCAGATGTTGAGCAGTGTTGAGTCTTGAGAGGATTGTTTATTTTGGGTTGTCAAATCCCCTCGCCTTGATGTTACATCTCCGGTATTTCCCTGGCAGTGCGGGGAAGCTGGAAGGTAAAAACATGACTGCATTACCGGCTATCGACTGCGATGGGTGGAGGAAGTGGGGCAGTCTGCTGGAAGATTAGGGGTGGAGGCTGTACACGTATGCAACTGACTCATTGTTGTGGATGGCTATTATAAAAGCCAGAGTATCGGTCACCGGTAATGTCTTTCACAAGTATGCAATCGCAATCCTGGGTTGGGCTAGTAATTGTCTCTAGGTGACTAGTCCGAAAGTCTAGTGAAAATTTAAAATAGTTTTGATAATTTAATGGTGTACCTAGTAAATCTCTTCTCAGGCTAGTAAGTTCTGCCTTGCTGGTAGCCCGACTGGCTAGTAATTTGAAAAGTTTTTCGTGAAGACTGGTGTGCAGTTATGCCCGCCCGGGGAGCAATACAGAGGGAATTAGTCAGGCAAATATTCCTGACTGGGGTGTATTTGAGTTTTGACAACCTCATCGACTCCTAGTCTTGGGGTAAATACTCTAGTATGGTTGTTCAAAGACCCAAGAATTACTATAAATGTGATTAAGTGTCCTGACCCCGGGAATAAGACAGTAAGCATTGTCTACAGGGTAGGGATAAATCCCATTTAGACTTGGTATTTATTATTTAACCAGTGTGTATAACTATCTTGACATACTTTTTAGGTGGCACAATCAACTGTTTCCATCTAAATACCTTGGAAATATGGGTATCTTCGCCTTGCCCCAACTTAATTTTTTTTGTTTATATCTTTGCTTGATAAAATTTAAAAAAGATTTAATTAAAATTAATCAAAGGTTCCTTTTATCACTTAGTGGAAGGCTGTACATAACCAGTATTTTCATTTTTTTTAAAATTATTTAAGTTCTTAGATAACTTATCATTATTAAAGTGTCTGGGAAATATGACGCACCAGTATAGATACACCAATCCAAGAAAGTCAACCTCATCAGTGTTTTTTAAATAATTAAAATATAAATCTGTATGTATTGGACGATATTATTCAGATCACGATGGGAAACAACGGAAGTCATGAAGAAGAGGGAGGATTGTCTACGCCAAAACCTGATGCAAGTGGTCGTATTCTATCTATTGATCCTAGATCACCAACCGTAGACATAACAAGAACACCAATTGTTGTCAACAAGACGCCAGAGAATGGTCTGCATGATCCGTTAGATCCGAGGTCTCCCACTGTCGGCATTGATCGTACTCCATTAACTGGACTGCCTTGCTCCAAATTAGGTATGAACATTATTATTATTGTCATAATATCATAAACAACTATTTGAAGATAGGTTACAATAAAGAGTGTTTGTGGACATATTTGTTTGTCAGTCAATTTGTGCCATAATTACAAATTTATTATAGCTTTTTAATATTAAAAAAAAAATATGCCTCCAATTTCACTTTAGACTGACAAAAATTACCTGTGAGTATCCCGGTAAAAGATAAACCCTTCTATTCTAAGTGTCAGATTTTGTGCCCTTTTGCAAAATTAGCACTTGTCCCGGACAAGTAATTGTTGATTCTGGCAAGTAACTTTGCATAGATTTTGTACAGATAATAGCCTATTAGGGAAACCATTAAATTATACCGTCTTGGCCAAGCAGTTTCTTTTTCTAAATTCACAGACATGACTGGTATTGCTGTGTTTATGTTTCAGCCGTAGATGCTGTTGAGCATACAGTGGAGGTACATGCACAGTATGAAGTCAATGAAGAGGATAAACATTGTGAATGTGACGATACAGATGATCAAACTAAGGCTTTGTTAGATCCATTAGGGGTTACTGGTATTGAGGATCTATCACTCGAAGATTTTCCCAGTAGTGAGTCGACCAGATTGGTACCTGTAGAACAACAGATGTTAGGTTAGTGCTGTATTACTTAGGAAATAGCTCTTAGTTTTCCGTGATATACCGGCCAATATATCAGGGTTTGGAGTTCATATGCGTAGGAATTAATCACGAAGGCCGTAGGCCTGAGTGATTAATAACTATGCATGTGACCGACAAACCGTGATATATTGGCCGCTATATCACGGAAAACTAAGATCTATTTGCATTCTAACACGTGTAATATGCGCAATTTCATATGGACTCATTTTTATTGCAGAGTGATGCGTTGTTCGTCGTGTTGCTATAGACAAGTTCTGCTGTTTACAGTATAAAACCTCCACCCCTGGAATATTGTTTTTTGCTCATTTCATTTAAACAGAGGCATAACTTGAGCTCATTGATTCCAAACTATGTATTTCATAAAAACTAAAATGAATCGATAAATGCAATTGCTGTTGCAATAATACGGATATTATTAAATAAATTAAGAAAGAACGCTACGCAAATAAAAGTTCACACAACATCACATTTTCGTTGACGCCAAATAAACGTATGACGTCATTTGATAAACAAGACGTAAATTCCATTCATAAAAAGCGTTATTTATACGTGGGAGGTAATTCAAAAGCCAAAAAGTAGTACATCAAAAACTGTGATATACCGAAAATTTAACCACGGTACAGTCATATACGTTTACACGGTGCTAAAAATAGACAGTGTTAGAATTCTAGTTTTACAAGTTCCAGCAGGTCTTTCATTTGACTCTTGAACTCTTGAAACTGCATTTTGACTCTTGAATTTGAGAAAAGTGTCTATTTTGACTCTTGAAAATTCAAGCTGAAGAGTCAAATGTACTATACTTATAATATAAATTTCTTGCAATATCTTGATGACTCTTGAAAATTTAGAGTCAGGAGCAGGGATGGGGTACTCGTACTTGTACTCGAGTATTATGAGTACAAGTACTGATTTTCCAGTACTCGCTTGTACTCAGTACTCAGCTGAAAAAATCAGTACTTGTACTCGTACTTACTCGAGTACCATACCTAAAATACTCAGTACTCATGAGTATTCATAGCAGTACTCATTATTTTTTATCAATGAAGGTATATCTGGCAACATTCATTATTATGATCCTTTTGTGTTCTGTATTATCAAGTGAGATAAAGTGTCAATATCGCTGTTGAATAAACAGTTTTTCACACCTAATAGTTGACCTATTGTTATTACATTCTCAATTATTGAGGGTTACTTTGGTATATCTTCATACAATTTTTGACTCATCAATTATTAGTATAAAATTTTGAACAGAACATTTATAAACAAAGGAGATTGTTGTTTAAAATTGATTCTCCTGGTTAAATATCTGGGTTGCATTCATAGTAACATAATCATGCCATATTTTGAATAAAATTTTGAAATGTTAGCTTTCCATTGGTATATAAAAATAGAAGATGGCATCAAGCGTTTTCTTATAGCATTTTGTTGAAAGTGTATCAGATATTATGAATCACCCTGTATATACAAATATTGCTAAATGGGGCACATTGGCAATGTTAGAATCAAAATGATATTTACTTGTCTTTTTCATATCCATAAAAAATAATACAGCGCGGTCACTAGATGTGTTTATTAAATGACAGCCATCCAAAATCAATAGCCTGCTTTATCAAATAGATAAAACTGTTTAACACAGATACCTTTTCATAATATCTTAAGTCAATTGCAGCTAATACAACAGTTATATAAGTTAATATAGTTTATACATTCAAAATCAGTATTTTACAACCACTTCAATTTACTAAGTGGTGCTGTTGGAGAAGTAAGAAGAAAGTGCCGACACTGTCATCACTTAAATCTTTGTTAAATTTAAGAATATGATGTACCCGTTATAAATGACATATGACCAAGTAACCTTGAACATAGATTTAATCATTTGTGTCACTATGTGGACTGTGTATTATCCAGTCACTTCCTGCGAAATCGGCCCGATAACAGGGTGCCGTTTATCGTTTTTAATAAACCGTCAAGTGGTCATGTGACTTGCAATAAACCGTCACCTCATCACGTGATCTGACGGACTTCTTCTTAAAGCGGACGCGCCGGCTGAAACTCTGTACAAAGTGTGAGGTTTTCCTATTTAAAATGAGCTTGGGTCGATCAATAATTGTTCTACGACTTACCTGCGTGTACATGACGTTATCAAGATGTCTGACGTTGTTGTTTTGTCGTGACGTCAGTGAACGAACGTGACGTTACGCACAAATAATGAAAAGGCAAATAAATAGTTCGACTTTTATTCCCTTTTTAAAGCAGATGTTTTGACCGGATTAATAGAATAATAGGTTAGTGCCGTGGAGTGAGTAAAAGTTTATCCGGCTCGGCTGCGGAAATTATCGGATTCGCCTACGGCTCACCCGATAAATTCCTCCGCCTTGCCAGATAAACTTACTCATCCACGGCACTAACCTATTATTCTCTATATATATATATATAATGTATAGTATTCTAAATTATGCTACTACAATTTTGTAAGTGGGTATAATTGCTTGTAACCTTCCTAGTTTATGTTTACATTGCTGTACTCAAAAGTACTCATCCAGTACTTATGAGTACTGTATGTAATACTCAAGTACTACTCGAGTATTTGACTAAAAATAGTATTCAGTACTCACTTGAGTAAGTACTAAATTTCAAATACTCGAGTATTACTCGAGTACTGATACTTAGTACTCCACCCATCCCTGGTCAGGAGTCATTTTGACTCTTCACTTTTGGAGGAAACCCTGGTCCAGAGATGATCAATATACTCATCAAGTAAAGTGAAAAACCTGCAAAATGCAAGGTCCCTTCTATCATGATAGACATGTAAGAGGGTTGCCTACTGCCTATAAATAGCAAAAGTTAAAATCAATTTCTCAAAGTGTATGGTGAAGCCTTATTCTGGAAAATTTCTTTTAAATCACAATTTTCCTGAAAATGATGACTAACTTTATCCATGACAAATCAGTTTCTCCATCCACATCGTGACATGTAATAGTAATACTGATATTTTACCACTCAAGTACTGGATTAGAACTTCATCTTCAAATTTGTAAACAAAAACGCTTACCATTGTACCTGCACATTTTACTGATCGTCGACATTTTCATGATCACAAACTTTCACACTTTAACGTCTCCCGTAATGTCCATATTGATACTTTGAACACATTCGCATCTACTTAATTTCATGATATTCTACCTGTCGCGAAATTAAATCACGCGAAACAATTTCTTGGTGTACAGTCATTGCGTTTTGATGTCAAGATGCTATTGTTCTATTTACCAGATATCACAGATAAAATTCGTCTGAAAAAGAAGAAGCCAAAAGCAGCCCAACCTAAAGAACTGTTTCCCGTGAAAAAGTCTTTGAACACAAAGGAAAACACTCGTTCCCCTCTGTCTACCAGAACTATCGATATGAACTCACCAGCCAAACTTGTACAGCGTAAACAAATGAAAGAATTTGACAGAAAAATGACGTGTGCTCAGGAAAATTCTAACTCACAGTTTATAGTTAGAGAAAAGGAGAATATGTGATGTGATTAAGATCTATGTAGTACTGGGCTGGTATAATTTATGAAGCATCTTAGTTGAAATCTTAATCTTTTCTTTAAATATTGAAATTTACTTAGTAACTTTTAAAATGTCTCTGTTGAATAAGGCACTCAATTTTATTGATTGTATACAGTATGTTCAGGCTACTGTTATCACTATATGCAAACATGAATCATTTTCCTATTTGCGAGAAATATGTGCATGGCAGCATCACGACACAAGTTTTGAAGACAAAATATTTAAGTTTTCCACTAAGATGCTTTATAAATATCAGTCCTGGTGTATATATATTATTATTATATTGTATGGGTATTTAAAAAAGTGTATTTGGACATTTTTGTACACAAATTCAAAAACTTGATTTGCTCACTAATAGAAAATGACCATCAACTCCTGGCCCCCAAGTTCACAAAGGATTAGTTTTCAGGATCAAGCCCAAATATATATCATAGACCTTTAAAATGCAACAGTTATTCATATTTCATTCATATGGGTATATAATGATATGTCCTTCAATTGTAAAGAAATTAAAATAAGTTTTTATAGTCGGTTAGTCAGTTATAAATAATAAATAAATAATTTGATCCAGATCAGTTGATCCTTTGTGAACGTGGGGCCAGGCTTGTAATTCACTATAAACACATTTACAATGATATCATGTAAACATTTATGTTACTTCATGCCAATTTAAGTGATATGTCTAAAGATACTATTTTTGAGACTGGCTTATCAAGAAACTACTGGTTTGGTATTGTTCATAATTTATTTCTGATGGTAGGTCACTTTAAAGGAAAAAAAAGACATCGCCTAGTTTAAAATACACCCTTTTTATTTAGAGATTAATAACTGGGCGCGCTGTGGCTTTGAGTGATAATATCCCCGGCGCGTCGATAATGGCTCGAGGGCTTTAGCCCGAGTGCCATTATCCAGAGCCGGGGATATTATCACTCAATGACACAGCGCGCCCAGATATTGAACTGTTTAATACACTTGTTCCGGGGAAGGAAAGCTATGAAAGCACTTAATGTCAACTAACCCGGTGATTATAAACATTGGAGTACATATGGTCTACTTCATGCTCCAAAAGGAGCGTTTCTTAGTTACAAAAACTGCTGTAACTTCTTTATTACTGAATGGAAACATATCATTTTCTTAGTTAGATCATTTGCTACAATTTAGTGTTGGTTTTGATGCACATTTCTAAAAAAAATGTTTTTCAAGTTGGAGCGTCTACGTATTTCTAACGTAAAACCCGCATAAATAACGTCGCGCGTGCGGTCGATCGCAGGGCGATTATCGCTCACGCGATCGATAATATCCTCGGCGTTTGTTGATAATATCCCCGGCGGACCGATAATACGTATTTTGTCAACGCAATTATGTTGCTATATATAGTAACATGTGTATTAATTCATGTTAATTGGTGGTTTACATCGGGATTTGGGTGGATTATTCCCCGATAATTTCACTCAAACGGAATACTTTTTCTTAGCAAATTTCCCCATGAATGTCAAAAAATGGACAAAATTGAAGCCATTGCGGAAGAACTACTTAATAGCAACTAGGTGTGTGCATGGCGGGAGAAACACTTTGAGGCATTAAGTTGGGCATTTCAATTTAATTGGGGGCACATAATTAATTAAGTCTATTTAAAGCATGAAACAGGTGTGTGGAATTCCAGTGCCTGACTTGGAATTTTTTAGCTGCGGGCAAGTGGATTTTTCCTTCCAGCTTGCCCATGGGCATGTGCAAAATTAACATGAGAAAATGATATTTAGTGTCCAGTTTTTAAGCCCCTACCGGTTTTTAACTGGAGGGGACTGTAGTTTTTACATTCGTCAAGAAATCTGGATCCTGCCATAACTTGAAATTTGTGGATAAAATTGTGCCACCTCATAAAAAGTTGTTGTACATTAGGGTTCACACGGGCCTTGAAAAGTGCTTGAATTTGGTATGGTCTGAAAAAATGCCAAAATGGTCCTTGAATTTATCTGAAAACCCTTAAATTTAGGCACACAGCTTTGAGTATACATGTTTAATTGTATTGATATTGTTAAAATGTCACATTATCTGCATAAAATTGATCAAAAGACACTGTTTGTTTAGCAAATTCAATGTATAAATTTTATTAGATAAAACTTGCATGGGTAAAAGTTTTCAGTCTCAATACTGATTTCAGTATTTTGATAAATAACTGCGCTATAAAATCTATATAGCATATGATCTTGTTCTGCATGTTGATAAACCGTTTTCAGTATTTTGAATATTTTTACTTTCACCCATGAACTTGTAATATTGCTAGTTTGAGACATGAAGTGCTAAGCAGTAGTCGTGATGACCAGAATTTTCATATTTCTCCCGCACAAAGAGTTGAAATTTTACTTTGGTAAATGTTTTGAAAAAGGCCTTGTAAATGTGAATTCTACCTTGAAAAGTCCTTGGATTTAGGTGTGAAAATTGTGTATGAATCATGTACAGATGAGCAACCTTAATGCGTAGTTGGCTCTTAAGATAGGAATTCATGCTGGGTAAATTTTTACCAGAGTTACGGCCCTTTATTACTTTTACTGTACTGTATAGCCCAATTGGGGCACCCATGTCACATGCACACATTTTCTATAATGGTTTATAGTTCTCCTACTTTGTAGAATCTGTTGCATCTTGTCTGTCTTCTCTCATTCTGTACTTAAGTTACCATTACCCTGTATGGCTTAACTTTCATTTCATCTTGTAACTTCATTATTACCAGTAAATGTATTGATATTATTTGATATCATATGAACATGTTAACTATGTTATTTACATAACATTAAAATATTTAAAATTGCTTTTGATGTTGGGATGTATGTAAATGGCTTCTTTGTTGTGGCCTTTATTCACCAACATTGTAAGACTGAAACTCAGAAATTTATAATCACTGCCATTTCTTTGCAATTAGATTTAAGTTCATTATTTAACCATGCAACATTTTATCTAATAATTTGTTGTTACCAACTGAACATGTATACCCATTTATATCAAAATTGGTGCATTTATTACAAAATGAGAGCGAATTGAACATTTGGCAATGTGAGTTTTAGACTCACAATGTTGGTAAATAAAGGCCATGATGATTAAGTATAGTCCGCTGGTGATAATGCTAGCCTTTCTTTACAATAGAAAATGGAAATAAAATGCATTTTCGGTGACCATTTTTGTTCACTCTTGTGATCAATTACTTTAAATACATACTCTATTTCAATAAACACTGAAAACAAGCAGAAATTCAACCTTGCAGTGTTGTTTTTAGACATTATTTGTTTGTATACAAAGCTAGAGTTATAGCCGGCGATCTATATTTCTCCTTGTTGCAATATATGTCCAAGTACAGTAGTGACAACCCTATAATGATACCCACCTTTAACAGCAGTTTCTTATGAAATGTAGGGGAATTTTTCCCATTAATTTGTTCAAATTTCTAATATGGACAGTGTTTCATACAAGAAACAGAACAAATTATTGGTTACTGTACTGTATTTGTTCATAGTATCTGCTCTTGAGTATGCAAATTTTCAAAGACTGGTTTCAAGGGTAGAACTCCTAAAAATGCATGGTGACGAATGATTATTGGTTATCCCCCATCTTTGATGAGGGGGTATATTGCTTTGCTCATGTCTGGCGGCAGGTCGGTTGGTTGACCAATGGTTTCCGTTCATTTCCAGATCTTCAAACTTTACATGGAGGTTAGACAGCAACAGTAGATGAGGTTGATTTTGAGGTCGACAATGTATCTATAGGGAAATCATCTTGTGAACACGACTCTTTTTTTGCAGGATTTTCTACAAACTTTCACACATGCACAACTTTAACATGCATGAAGGAAGTTATTTGCGTTGAAATTAGTTTTGCCAAAATCATGACCCTTAACAGGTAGGGGGTATGTCAGTCTGCCAAATGGCAAAAGTTCTAGTTTATACTTCTAAATCTCTCAAATCTGTCAATGTCATATAGTGAGCAATATACTATAACTATTGTTGGCAATATAAACAATAACAATATATTTAAATGATCAATATTTATTGTTCTGAACATGCTGGATTGATACACAAACAAGGAAATAAAATAATGATATTAATTATATTTTTTGTTCAATTCCGTGGATAAGAGATAATTTCCGGCAGCATCACACATCAATTTCCATAAATAATGGTGAAGACATTGTTATAGTCTAGTGGATAGGTGGTGCTGTCGCAACTCTGCAAAATAAATATCTATGTTCATGCATAATTTTTAGGGACAAGTTTATTTTTATAACCATTCTCCTTAAACTTCAAACAGGGTTTTGCTTGGGCAATAATATAAACATGAATGCATTCAACAAACACTTATGCCCCTGTTGAAGCCTCGTACACAATTATCATCTAAATAAAACACAATGTTTGAAAGCATGCAATGCCTTGTTGGGCTTTGAAAATATTTGACTTGAAAGTTTTTGCTCACATTTTCAATCATGGGCAATAACTTTGCTGATGACGGGGCATAAATATTAACAGGGGTTCTATGTATAATTCTAGAAATCCGGATTAGCTGCATTAGAAAGAGTAATCTTTTCTGCACAAAAAAGTTATTTGATAGAAAAAAAACAATGATTTGACTAAGTACTGGTCATTCAAAGCTCTATAACCTATATTTTAACAATGGCAACCCGAAACCCAATTGTGACTCGTTTTCAGGATTGGACATTATGCCTCAGTAGAACCCCTTACATTAAGTAAGTTTATAAACTACTGTAACATCCACAGGTAACTGGATCAATGATAAACACAATTTGAAAACGAAATTTGTTTTTGTAAAATTATTTAAATTAATATTCAAAAAAAAAAAAAATTTCTTCTTTTTTCGTTTTCATTGATACAGTTACCTGTGGTACCGTAACATCCACTTTAAACAAAACAAGTACACCAACTTACATCTGCCTGTAATCTATAGGCTCACTCATCAACACATGTCATTGTCGATTTTTGACAAGTTGCAGGAGCCTTTTGGTCTGTGTTACACATCTGTAAATAAAATGAGTTTAAATAACATCTGGTTAGGCTTACCTTAAAATTAAGTTTGTTTGCCCTTTACCGACTGATCCAAAAATAATCATGCCTACTCAAAACATTTTGTTGCAAAGTCTTGGAGAACTTTATTTTTATTCTTGGGAAAATATACATGTAAACAAAGTAGGTATCATTTGAAGTAATAAATGAAAACACGGAGTACATGTTTATGGTTGATTAAAGCACACAATATATGGTTGTATGGTAGCAGAAAACATAAAAAGAATACAGAATGCTAGGTAGAAGTGTAATTTCATGCTAGGTCAAGGTCAAATTCAAAAATAAAATAAAACATTTTTCCTACCTACCGACCCTCTTCTAAAATTCAGGGTCGGTAAAGGGCAAACACACATATTTTTAATTTAGGCCCTTATTTACAGATCTGCATGTATGTGGTACATGTCAATTACATTTACTAATCACATGGTTTTCTGTACCCTTCCTAACGGCCATGGTTATATCATGAAGCTGTTTTGGTTAGATAGAGGAAATTTGTTGATTTTTCGTAAGATCGAGTTATTTTTTTTAATGCCCCGTAACGATAGATCGGGAGGCATATAGTGATTCACCTGTCCGTCCGTCCGGCCTGGTTAACCAAAACTGACCGTTTCTTCTAGCATTAATATGGCTTTCTACAAAGCTTTCAAACTTGCATGGATGTTGTCTATGACCACTCTCCACACGCCTGTATCACCTGACTCCATTTTGACATTGACCTAATTTTGGACTTAGACTTATTGAAATGGCTTCCACGGGGCATAAGCGTTTATTGAACGCAGTCTTGTTTCAATGAGTGGTTACAGAAATCAATATTTTACCGAGTAACCGGAACCACAGGTAACTGTATCGTTGAAAACGAAAAAAAACAAAAAACACATTTTATAGATAGAAAAATATAAATTTAATTTTTTTTTCTTTTTCAACGATACAGTTACCTGTCACCGGAACTGTAAAATTATCATAAATGTTATTTCATCATTATTTTCTCTGAAAATCGTCATAATCCATTGAAAGCAAATAAATAAATAATATGTAATAGATTATACACGACTCACGTCATTCTCCTGCAGACCATTACACATTTTTCTTCTGTCTGAAGAGCATATTAGCTGACATCTTGGATCAGCTGCTGAACAGTGACATTTGTTCCATACGCACACTTTATAATGAGAAAAGAGACCAGAACACCTTTTCAAATGCTGAAACAAAACAGTTTGAACATTATTGTTTTTTAGACTTGAGCTATATTTTATTTAAGCTCGTTTGTGAGCCAAGATGTTCCAACAAATATTAATCACTCTCGAATGAGGGTACGAGAGAAAAGAAGCCAGTTTCACTTATACGCTGAGCGTCTAGCTACGGAATTTCTGGTACCATTTTTATTTCGTCTTTGGTATGATGCAGCCTGGGTCCGAACGCAAGACCTCTCACACTCAAAATGCACGCTCGACCACTAGGATATATTAATTACAATGCACCAGAATACTGTAATGTTTACAAACATTAATTGTTTGTCAAAGGTTGCAAAATTTGTCAAATATGAATTACATGTATCTTTTGTTACTTATCATTACTTACCTTTGCATAAAAATTAAGCATCTTTTAAGTGGAAAGTATAAATCGTTTGATAGAGTGTTCCTGGTTTTAAATACTATAAAATCATTAATTTTCGTGGGGGATTAAATTTTGTGGTCCATCTTCTACCACGAAATTTATTCCCATCGAACAATAATTTTGACCCCTCTATTTATTACCTTAAATGCAAAATCCACAAATTAACGTCAATTAACCATCAAAGTGGTCTTTTTTTACCAAAACCACGCAATTTTGTCCCACTGAAATTAAATTATTTTACTATATGGCATAATTATGCTACATGATATTTAACTTACATGTTCTAGACGATCAGTACAGTCAACTGGTCTTAAACCAAATGATGCAGCCCTGGTCTTCTCTACTTGGTTTGTTCCAGCCACGCCTCTAGCCCTGTCTTCAGCATCACTTCCAGTCTCATCTTCAGCCTCACCTCCAGCACTGCCTTTAGCACCTCCTGCACCAGCTACATCCTTGCCTTTAGCACTTCCTGCATCATCTACTTCCTTGCCTTTAGCACCTCCAGCCTCATCTACATCCTGGCCTTTAGCACCTCCAGCCTCATCTACATCCTTGCCTTTAGCACCTCCAGCCTCATCAACTGCAGCAGCTTTAACTATAACATCTTCTTCGGCATAAGTATGACCTATACCGAGCAGCGCTAACTGCAATCAGATATTACACGAACCATGGTAATATAGCAATAATGTTTAACCATTTTCAAGGACTGAAAAATGGGTTTTCACGGTAAAGGCGTGCAATAAGTATCTTAAAATCTTGAAAGAAAAATATAAGTGATTTAGAGGGCGAATCCATGGTTAAGTGTGACTTATCCCGATCAGCAATAAGTGTAATCAGAGATAACACCATGATAATATAGAAATACTGTTTCATGAATACTGCACAATCATGCTTAGGTAAATGTTTTAGTCTTTATCAATGATACATTTACCGCGTGTAATCATGCTGCACGTGGTTCATACAGAACTTCTTATTTATATTCAAGTACATTTTACCAATTTTCAAGGAATAAAAATTAAGTTTTTTCGTGGTTAAGACCTGCAATAATCATATCAACATTTTGAAAGAAAGACATAATCTTGAGCAATCAGAAACTCAATTTCAGGGTGGCCATAATCATCATCATACCGCGGGCTAATAGAATAAGGTGGTCGTAAGTACAAGTTCGATATTTTGAGAAAACCGATCGAAAATTACTCTTTACTTATGATAAAAGAAGCCTTTTCAACTTCAAGTTTGGCAATTTGACAAGTTCTGATTTAAATGAAAATATGCTTATTAGAGGCGCATTCTGATGCTGAATATAAATATGAATCAGTCTTACAAGGTACCTACGACGACAGGCACACGGATTCATCGATTTAATAGGCTTGCATGAAAAAAGAAACTATTGTCCTTTTAGAACGAATAATATTATATTATAGATCTATATTATTATTAAAATATTTTTTTGCAAGTTTATTAAATCGATGACACCGTGTGCCTGTGCCTTCTCATTCTAAGCCAGCGAAGTACTATGAAATAACATTGAATGAAGTAAATTAGTATAGACCAAAAATGACTTACTGCAACAACAAGAGCTTTATTCATCATCAAGGTTTCGTAATGAAAATTCAACAATAAACATCTCCTAATGGGCAGCGCAGATTTATACTTGTTCAAACAGACTTCCGTGTATACGTGAACAACCAATGAGCTTGTGCCTCATAGCCAGTACAGTTCAAAACATATCCTTTTAAGGCTTGATTTCCACGTGCGACGTAACCACGACCATGTACGCTAGCTGGGACATTGGATTCAAGGTCTGTACTTTGCTCGAGCCTCAATATCATATTTGACATCACATATTGAAGGGGTTCACGTTTAAAGAAAACCATATAAAAGTGTGGTCTAATTCTTGGTTAAACATGTGTTCTACTGAACATTATGTTATATACCAAATAATGTATTACTCAAGAATTTAACTGAAACATAACTCCATTGCAGTATAGTACTTATTAAAGCCTAATGATTTGTCCTCAATAACTGTTGCAATGCCACATCTTAAAGACGAATGCCACAGTAATTTAGCTGTTTGTATATGCCTGCTGTCTGTTTGTCTCCCAAACAACACAGTTCCCAATTTACAATGCTATCCATGCAGCCAGTACTTTTATGGTATACCAAATAAAGTATTACTCAAGATTTTAGCTGAAACATAGCTCAGTTGGAGTATAGTAGAGTGTGGGGTTTTTGACAGTAATCCTAGTATTTTTGAACGTCCGACGAAGATACATGTACTAAAGTCCTCAATAAATGTGTCACATGCAATTCCACAGATGGATGCCACAGCAATTGTTGTTTATGTGTGTATAATCCTGTCTGTATGTCGTTTGTCTCCCAAACAACAGTTTCCAATTTGCAATCATATCCATGCAGTCAGTACTTTCATACACAAACATATTTCTAAAGGTTCAGATGCATATCTGATGGTGTTACTGTAGGACATATGGAGAGTGATTACTGGTCTGAGAATGTAGGGAGTGTATCGACGGTGCCGATCCAAAACCCCGTAACTCAAGTTTGGTGTCAAAATCCGTCTCTGTTAGATGTTCCGCGCATTTTTGTCTAGTCGCCATCTAAATAGCCAATCGCGTTACTTTGTTACAGTCAGGTGACAAAAACCCTATTTTGCTTGGATCCAAAAAGTATGCTGGCTTTTGTTTACAAATAATTGTGGAAGTCAAATGCATTTTTGAATTCCATTTTTGCATAATTTCTTCGAAATTCATGCACATGCTATGTTGAAGTTGTTCTTTCAATCAACACTGAAAGCATTTATACATAGCTAGTGCAGTATTGGCATGAAGCATTTCTTGCTTGTGTAAACCCTGATTAAGACTCACGTGTTAAGCCCAAACGTAGGTAACAGGGTAATAGATCTAATAAAATGATACGTTATTCCCAGGTGAGCTGTATAATTTGTACCACTATTGGTCACTACAATTTATGTATGTAATAAACATTCAGTGTTAACCGTGATAAGCAATGTCAGGACAGTGTATCCTTGGTTTAGTAAACTTTCCCCGACTAACACCTAGTCAAGGATTTTTCAAAAATCGGTTATGGTATACGTGAGAAACTTGTTAGTCTAATTAGTTTATAACATTATCACAAACCAAGGGCAAGTTGGTTAACATTTGAAACCCCTGCGGATGCCAATCGGTACTTAAGGGAAAATAAAGTCATGAATACATAACCACACAAATCAACAAGTCATGTTTGGCAAATACAAATGTACAATTTTACTATACTGTCAACACCATGCCTTGCTCGATCAGTGCTAACAATTTAAATTCATTAATGCAGTACCTATAGTCGCCTTAGCACCATGCAAGTCCACTCCAACACATCAAGAACAACACGTTCCTGGGTTCGGATTATTGTGTGGTTATACAGGCTGATATCTACACAAAATCAGTCGACAGCGCATGCAAATTGCAGATATTTCCTGCATGGAAGTGGTCACACAGCTCTAACCTGATTATTTAAATGATCATCTCATCCGTCGTAATCATGCAGTACCACTTTCGGACATGTTGTGGCGTCCACTTTGACTTATGTTTGGTGAGTTAATCTTATGCGTCTGTACACCATCCTCATTGGCTTCAAAGACATATTTTCTCTTGCTTTCAGGCATGTACCTCTTATGATCGCACAGAAAACCTCTGAAACAGAATACTAAGTAATCGTGTAATTCGATGGCTTAGAACAAGAAGGTCGTAACTACCAAATCGATATTTTGAGAAAACACGGAAAAACTGTCTGACATTTTCTCTTTACTTATGGCCAAACAAACTTTTACAACTTCAATTTGGTCAACATGACAAGTTCAGATTTTTAAGAAAATGGGCTCATAAGAAGCGCCTTGTGATGCTTATTCTTAATATGTATGAATATTAAAAGGTCGTAAGTGGCACCTACGACCTTCTAATTCTAAGCCAGCGAATTGTCATGTACATACAACAGACAAATGAACTGTTTGAATTTAGTCATATTTACAACACCTGACATGTTTTAAAAAGAATCAAAATGTTCAATGATTCATTAAGTTAGAGCTCAAATTACTGGTATACATGTACAGTACATTTTTGTATATTGAATGGATGAAATATTTAGGAGTAAAAACTGTAGTTCTTGATAGAATGTCTTAGGTCTGTATGTCAATGTAAGCAGGTTGAAAGTATCTGATACGAGATAACGTAGAAAACAACAACATGTTAATTTAAATATAGTATACAGTCAATTTAAAGTTTAAAACCAATAAATAAATGCTGAGTGGTGACTAATTGTACATTTTGTATATGATACTACATTTGTACTTGCCAACGGAACGTCTAGGCTTGACAAAATACCTTCAGGACAAAAAAACATTCAGTGATTGACGCTTGGTGTCAGTCTGGCTGAGAGAAAGCGGTTTCAAGCAAGGTTTGATGTGCAAAATCTAGCACCAAAATCACATCATAAATTAAAACAAAAATTTAATCTATTGACAGTTTGTAGTATGACACTTCCCTAATCAACTACAAGTTGGTGGTGTATAAACGAACATAGAAGTGATGACACCACCACAAGTAAAAGTTAAGAACCAATCCCATTTCCACAAAGTCAATAGTGCAAATTAAGCAATTGTTGACCAATGAATGAATCTATCGAATGTAAGAATATTCTGCGTTTATAAACAAACAAATGATAATTGTAAAGCGGCGCTAAAAAGGAGATATGTGGTTCAGTCGTAAGAGCTAAGAAGATTGCAGAAATGCTTTTCTGTGTTTCCAACCTAACACTAACTTCACTAACTTTATTTTGGATGGTACTTTAAACCCTAGGTAAGAACTGGTGCATTTTCTGTAGCATTCACTCATAAAGATCTATAATCCTGGCGGAAATACTAAATTGACTAACCTCTTCATCATGCTAGGGGTCTCGTCCATATGGATAAAGTTTAAACAACGCAGAAGTAACAGTGCTGCGAGATTAAAAGGAACAGTAACATGACTCGCCTATCAAACAGCCCGCCAGTGCCCTAAACAATGTAGAAGTAGAAACTCACAAAGTATTACATGGACAGGCTACTCTGTGCTATATCGCTGGCTTATGTAATGAGAAGGTCGTAAGTACAAAATCGATATGTTGAGACAACAAGAAGAAACTGCATGAAAATTACCTTACTCAACTTCAGTTTGGTCAACATTTTCATGAAAATATGCTAAAAGTATTGCACTTTGGTCCATTAGATGTATAATGATGCTATTTTGAAAAGTGGAAGTGTACAGATAAAATAGCGAGATTACCAATGCCATGCCGTTTTCAGTCATGATTGAGTTTGACATTCTATGATTCATAACATTCAGGTCAATCTACTTAGAAATCTACATTTTACATACGGTCTTTGGTAGAAGGTACTCATGAGCATTCATTCACGAGGGCGCAAATCGGGATACACAGTAGGGCGAGTAGGCCTACGGCATTTAATTAGGATCCGGCGTCATGAGTTGTCTTTGGAGATCAACATTTGAAGAGTCTAGAGTTTAAACACAAGTTATAAAGTTTGTTTTCGTGACAAGTTTAAGAAATGTTGAATGACGGATTCTTTTTATCGCATTACCATAGTAAAAGAGTCAAAACAACGTCGGAAATAGCGAATTAAAGCCGGCGACGTGGTACATGTATATATCATATATATAATAAAATAAATATTATATACGTTTTCGCGGATTTGTTAATTAACACGTGTTGGAGAACATTGTTCCGTCATTTGTTATCACACGGAATAGCACGACATGTATGTGATAAAGGGTGCATCTAAACATTTGCGTCTGTGAATAGAATGTTAGTGTTAATTGGCTCAAAGATCTATACTGTAGAATCTTAAATATAATATAATTTTTATTAGATCTTCTATTTGTCATAGAATGTACTGCAGTGCCCTTAATTTTGTACTACATTGCATATAACTTTAGATAAATACCCATGTTGTCTGCGCCTGAACATTAATTTAATTTTTTTACTTCTCTCAATTAGATATCTCTGTCTCATATTGTCGTGCCTTCTCCTGAAATCCGCGTTAAAAATACGGATTACGTTTAATGGGAGATAACCTGGTGTGGAAACGCGAGCGACTTAATTAGTGTATATAGCAGTTACCTCCCGTGTAATAAATGTGATGCTAAATTGGCATGTCTGCAATACGATTGGTCGGAAATCGGGGGGCGGAGTTAAAGGAAGGGCACATGGCGGATTTTGGAAAGTTGACAAATTTCATGTCAGATTTTGACATGTGATTTTTGCTTAATGCCTGCATGTAAGTTAACGCAATTTTGTGTACATTTTATTTATTCATTTAACTCGATGTTCCAGTTTAATTGAGTTTGTTAGCTGCTGCGTTTAGCTTTATTTGTATATTAATTTCCGTGACTCAAACAAAAGAATTTCAGTTAAAAAATCGCCGGGTTGACTGACAGGCGACTCGATCGAGCAAAGATAAAAACATTACTGCTCCCATGAAATTGCACTTTGGAAGGTAATGTCGTACTAATTGCAACTAATTTGTCGAGTCTGTCAATGTAGTGTCACGTAATGTGCATGTCATTTGCGTATTGTTGTAAATATTCCGTATAATTTTAATTGTTTTGAAAAAATAATTGGACCAGGGGAGACAACTCTGTTAATTGGGTGGTTTTAATAATGTGTGATGAATGATGAATCATTTTAAACAAAATGACCTTGTGGTCAATCCGTCCATTTCAAAGTATATGTGTTTGTAAGTTTGTTCGGTTTCAATTGATAATTGGTCATAATTGATCGGTGATATTATTTGCTATCAATGGATTTTTCAATGAAAATTAATGCACAATGACATCAGTTGTATCCTGTAACTGCCCCTCACACTGGGGATGTGCAGGGATTTCCCCGAATATACACTGCCCATCTCCAGGGGTGGGGGCCCTTAGATGCAACTGAAAGGTGTATTACACATTCACTGTTCTAAAAATCAGAAGCTGGTTTCAGTACACATGCAAAAAAGAAACGTAATATCAACAGTTCTCTTCTTCTTCCATATACTGGGCACTTAATAGGCGTATTTAGCTCGAAGTTCTCAGCTTCTGGCTTTAAAATATGCGTTACAATACATGTATCTCATTAAGTGACATATATAATGGCAAACAAACACACTGACTGAATTATCTAGCGGACACACATTAATTTGATACATATACTTTATTTTACTTGATAAAGGACACTCATGGATAAAGCTTAGAACTGCATTTATATTTGATTGAGACATTTCACTGATCGTAAACATTTGTATGCAATAATTTCTATTGTGACTTGCCGACTCGTCAGTTGTAACCTAGGAAATAACTTCGGCATGAATAGTTGCATTCTTGATATAAGGAATATATTATAATATCGGTGTAATCTATTATTTGAAAACAAAATTTTATACAATAATTTATTAGTAAATATCAATTTGAAGATGAGGCTTAATTTTGACTGCTGACTTGCTAATTGGCATTTAATTGGCTAGTCAGCTGAGTCTGATACATGTTTGAATTGTTTATTGAGATTTCTGAATGATTGATACATGTCAACAAAAACAAATATCATGAAACTTTGTCGATTACAAATGTTTCACTTTGTTTCTTTCTTGGTTGTCTTGTCAGTGAATTGTGTGTCCGTATTTTTATGAAAGAGAAATACATTCTGACCAAAATAAAATTTATTTGATAAAAATATCTCAATAAATGGCAAATATGGTCAATCTTCTTTGAAGGATTTTTATTAATAAGAACTGAGCATTAGTAAAATATGGAAATAATGTCATTGAAGGCCTGCTTCATACATTGGTATCATTCAGATGCATTTTATTTTGATAAAATCCAGTAGAATTTAGACTCTCAAGTTTTACTCATTTTCATAAATCAGTGGTTAGTCATTTGTCTCCAGACTAATTTCAGATGAAAAATGTGCTGGTTGAACGAGAATGGTCTACTATTAAAATCATTTTGAATATTTGAATATATTGCGCAATGTTATGTTTGTTGATGAGTGTCAGGTGTTTCCAGGTATGAAATATGATTAAGTTTAAGTTTATGCATTAATGTTGGGGCAAAGTGTACGTATGCATATGTTGTAATAGGAAGATGGATGCATGCATTTATAACATTCATTATGATTGAAATTATGACAGATATGTTACTGTATGTATAACCAGTATGCTGTTGTTTGCTACAAATTTAAACGAGAACAGTTATAAACATAAGCTCGTCTGTCAGGTAAACTATGTTTATATATAGGTTTAACTGGGTGTAATTGAGCTGTAAAACACTCTTCTGTTGGATGGAATGGTTCGCTAATTAGTATGACACTATTGCTTTTGGAATAATAGTTGGGTAACTAATCTGTTGTGTAAGCAAGATGTTTTTACAGGTAAAAAAAACAGTACTTGAAGTAAGTTAATTTCTGTTCACAAAATTTTATGTATATACTGGTACATTTTAAAGACACAATACATGTATGTAGCTTTAATGAGTGAACCACCTGACTGTGTATTATATATAAATGTAGTTTCAATGGCTGATTTGTGTATACCAACCTGTTCATGTTGGGTGTTAATGAAAGCTGTCTGTTCCAGGGAGTGGTGTGTTGGTGACAATATGTGTTATATTGTGTGTGGTAAACCTCTACTCATATTTCCGTAATATTTGTGTTCATATCCTTGTTTAATATTGTCTGATATGTTGATAATTCTGTTTGCTTCATGGTGAAATAATCAAATGCAGTGGTGGCCTAGAGGTAGGACGCACACTTCCAGATCCAGAGATCCTGGGTTCAACCCTGGTCTTGATCACTGGTTAATTTCTCTGAGCAAGAAAAACCCACATGCTCAACTCCACCAAGGTATAAATTGGTACCTGCTAGGGTAGTGTCTATTTCTAGGAATAGTCTACCCAGGGATATTTGACTGTAGGTTTCATTAGGTAGCTCAATGATCAGGGGGAATGTAAAATGTCAAAGGGTGGTTGAGCTGCTGAGCCCTCGAAAATTGGTAACTTAACTTAAATATACATTTTTATGATTTTAAGAACTTGTTAAAACGGATCACTTGATTTTGAATCTTTTATTTTCAAGATCTGTATGGTACAGCTTGGAATGAACTGTGCATGATAGACTCAGAGCGTCTTGTCTCTTCATTATTGATTGATTGCCATTTGCCAATAGCATACATCATTTAAAATAGTGTTTTGGCAATGGTTGGTTGTTTTGGAAAATCAGAATATTTTAATCAACAATTAATCAGCTATTGAACGGGTTCTGGGCTGATGGCCCAATAAGTTTTTTCACCCATTACCAATTAGTTATACTTATAAGGAAAATTAACCATAAATAGAATAAATTAAGTACTACTTTATTTACCTATGCGTGCAGTCATAGTTATTAGATTAACAGTATAGTAACTCTGAGCCTGAGTTCTAGTGTCTTAAAAAATAATGATGCTAATATTATTAAACATGTCATGTAAAGAATCCACTTGAGCTTCTGAAATTTGTGCATCATTCAGACTGTATCATGTACATGAAATGTTCTTCATTGAAGAATCTAAAACAGACTTTAACATTCTTTCATGGGGGGGGGGTGTCTGTATTGAAATTGCTGCTGAAAATCACAAAAAGAGTAGTAATTAAATAACATTGTTCTGAAAAATAAAAAAATTGACTTTAACATTCTTCCACTGGTGGGGGGGGGGTTGTCTGTATTGAAATTGCTGGTGGAAATCACAGATTGAGATCTATAGAGCAATAAACAGCACTGTGAGTGTTCCGAATTTCAACCATTCTAGTAGTTCCAATTTTGAAAAACCAATATTAAAGTCAAACATAAACTCCATGAATGCTTGATGAGTGAAAGAGTTAAACATTTTAAGTATGTAACATCGTGCTAGGAAATGAAATAGTTTTATTTCCTTGATATAAAAATTGTAGTTATAAATCTTCTAGGTTTTTTTGTTAACTCCATCAAGAATACTGTAAAATCATTTAATTTCCATGGAACAAAATTTTGTGGTATTGGTAAAAATTACCATTTCAAGAATACTGTAAAATCATTTAATTTCCGTGGGACAAAATTTTGTGGTTTTGGTAAAAAAGACCGTTTCAAGAATACTGTAAAATCATTTAATTTCAATGGGACAAAATTTTGTGGTATTGGTAAAAAAGACCATTTCGAGGGGACGTTTATTTAGAATTTTGCATTTCGGGTAATAAATACAAGGGTCAAAAGCATTGTTTTTTGGGATTTGATTTCTTGGTTGAAGGTGAACAACAAAATTTAGTCCTTCATAAAGATTAATGATTCTACTGTAGTTTTATTTCCTGGGTATTAAAATTATAAAAATTGAAGTTATCCCTTGGTTTTCTTATTAACTCAGTCAAATAATATACTGGTAGTGGTCTGTGTGTAGGAGATTGTTAAACTGGCATGTTTGGAATCATTATGGGTGAATTACTCAGACATATCGATGGCTTAGAATGAGAAGGTCTTAACTTCTACTTACGACCTTACAAGACTCATACATATTTGAAATCTGCTTCACGAGGAGCTTCTTAAGAGCCTATTTTTATGAAAATCGGAAATTGTCATGTTGACCAAAATGAAGTTTTAAAAACTTGTTTTCCCATAGGTTAAGAGTAAATTCCAGACAGTTTTCTCTTGTTTTCTCAATATATCGATTTTGTAGTTACGACCTTCTTATTCTAAGCCACGATATATTGGAAAATTAATTGAGAAATGTTGAAATATAGTTTTTAAACAGAAATAAAGAATCAGTTATGAATTTGATATTGAGATACATGTATTTGTTACGTATAAAAGGGCTTTAATACAACCAGTTGTTACTGTATTTCTTTCTTAAATTACCCAGCAGTGCTCAGCACTTAAATTTTTTGGTCCCTGGTCCAACGAAGCATAAAAATTGTAACCAAAACAGAATATGCTCGGCATTTTAAAAAAAAGAAAAAAAACGTTGACGTAAAAACATGGCACCAAACTGTGTATTATAGCACTGAATCCGTACAAACCACGCCCAAAGTGTCATTCTGTGTATAGCTAGACTATTGTATTTTTCCTGAACATGTACATGTGAAGCTTGTTATTTCATGGAATCATAATTCTGTATATTATACATATCAGTTTCAGCTAGTCATCTATATATAATATATAGGTTCTATCACAAATTGTCAATTGATATACTAAGTAGATTAGAAATATATCAATTGACAACGAGTGATAGATTCTTTTAGTATATCATGTTACACTAAAAACGCAAAATGCACATTGTTTTATTGGAAAAACACACCCATGTATTATAACTTTATACTACACATGTGTGATATAAGATAATACATACTTGCTACACTAACCTGGATATAAGGAAAGTCATGTGATATATGTGTATATTACAGAGTGTGCTAACCATTGTGAATGGAGGATAGCATGGACTCGGATCAGGATAGCTTGGATGAGACTCCTGCATTACTTAATGAAGCTAACATAAAGGTAGGTCACCATTTTACAAGTACCCCCCTGTACCGCCTATACCCCCTGTACCGCCTATACCCCTGTACACGTTGAATTTAGAATCCTGCATTACTTAATGAAGCTAATATAAAGGTATGTCACCCTTTACAAGTACCGTGTCACTATTTTACAAGTACCAAGTCACTATTTTACAAGTACCATGTCACTATTTTACAAGTACCGTGTCACTATTTTACAAGTACCGTGTCACTATTTTACAAGTACTGTGTCACTCTTTTACAAGTACTGTGTCACCCTTTTACAAGTACCACGTCACTATTTTACAAGTACCACGTCACTATTTTACAAGTATTACGTCACTATTTTACAATACAAGTACCGCCTATACCCGCAGGTAACTGTATCATTAATAAAGAATAAAACGAAAAAATAAATTGTAAAATTTATATTTTTGTATAATTTCTTTTTTCGTTATCAATGATACAGTTACCTGTGCCCCCTGTGCACCATGAAGTGAGAATCTCGGCTGTATTTTCTGCCCTGGCATAGCTACTAATGTAGGAGGCATGTAGTTATTGTCTATCCGATAGCCGGCCTTTCAGAAATTTTAACCAAAATTTTCAAATTTGTGAAACTCATTCTCCGCTGTATTTTCTGCCCTGGCATCTATTGATGTATTGAATGGTATTGAAATGTTTTGTATTACATTGATGCAATTTATATGAAATTACGTATGCATGTGAATAATGTTGTAATAATGTTTGTTCCTTATTCATAAATTCATGCATGTATATATTTGTCATGATACTTCATGTTGATCTTGGGCCGGTGGCCACTATGTCAAATAAATCATTGTCATTGATGTAGGAGGCATATAGTGATTGTCTGTCCGATAGGCCTTCTATTTATGATCTTAACAAAATTTTAAAATTTGTGAGATACATTTAAGTCCATCAAAAAAAGAGTAGGCAAAATGCCGATACATAGGTGTTAAATATAACTTCTAAAAATATGTGTTGTTGAATTTAGGATATTTATAAAGTGCATCAAGGCATTGCTTTCAAACTTGGCATACCTGTTAATCATTATAAAGACTGAACATTGTTATTATCAACAATGCTTTCATCAGGGCATTGGTGTTTATTGAAAACCTTCTTGTTTTTCCTTTGAGTAAGGAATAAAAAAAATTTGATACTGTTTTGTATTACAATTATTTGAGATATGTCAGGAGTATAACTTGACCAGATTTAGTACGCACTCCGGACATATTCCATGCATATTTCGGACAAAATCGGTGCAAAAATAAACAAATATTTCCGATGAGTACCGACTACGCTTACAGAAAATAATGCACGCTTCCAAAGTTTAATGAGTGCCTACTAAATCTGGTCAAGCTATACATAAATAGTGTGATATGTGTTTATAACTCTGACACGGTATTGGGATCTGTGTCACCTAAAATAAACAGGTAAATCAGGTAAATCAGGTAAACAGCATAAGGATATTGGAAAAGGGATTATCTTTTCAATGTGTACGGTAATTTTAATTTACTTGTTGAATAAAAGTGAGCAGGTAAAATAAACTTCTGCTCTCCCTAAATTGATGTAATGGTCAGTAGGGCTGTAACGGTATACCGCGGTATACGAAATACCGCAGACTTCAGTCCCACACGGTTCACGATACAAGACTTCTAAATTTCGGTATGGTTCGGTATAACCTTTTTTATGAGCAAAATAATATTCAGACAACGAAAACGCCTGCCAGCCTTCTGATTATGTATAATTACCATGTATCACTCATTGTAATCATATTGAGATATGCTTCATATTGTCTAAATTCATATAAAATAGTTGATAATATTATGCACATAATAATTGCTGTTATAGAAACATCAAATTCATTATCACTTAAAAAGTGAAGTATTTAAGCTGCTATCAGAGAATAGTGTATCATACCGAAAAATACCGAACTGTTACAAAAATTGACGGTACGTATCATATCGTGAGGTGAGCGTACCGTTACACCCCTAATGGTCAGTGATTTCTGTTTATATTGACATTGCAGAATATCGCGTTCGAGTTATACTCGAAATTCATGTTTGTGTTGATACTGCTGCATAGTTTACATAGAACTCAAGAAAACACAGATCTTAAGATTATTTATGTCATCTATTGCTGTAAAATCATTCTATTTTAATGGGACAAAATTGCTTTGGTTTTGGTGGAAATGAACATTTTGTGGGGACGTAAGTTCAAGGATTACTTATCCACTAAGTCATATTCTATATAAATCATTAATATTTGTGGGGATTTAATTCGTAGGTTAAGATTTAACATGAAATCCATGAAATTGAATGGCCCATGAATATTAATGATTTTACAAGTAGTTCTTATATTTTCTTCTTATTTATCTGTAGACGGAAATTCGAGTTAAAGCTGAACGTCCAACTGAACTGAACAAAGATGACACGGAAAAGGAGAATAAGGATAGTCTTGGGGTCAAGGTCAAACGTAAAAGTCGGCGAGGGAGATCTTCAGGGTCACTGACCATGAAAGGGGACAAGATTACGACATTTACCACTGAAAGAAACATCACTTACGCACCAAATGGTAAACTTTTCCTCATATTGGAATTATTTAATTACAATTATGTGAAAACAAACACTCAAGGACTGTAAAATCAATGTTGGTTAAGTTCAGTCATATATTATCTTTGCCTTGACAAAAGGATATAAATGAACTGACTTCAGAACTATTCCCAAACAATATGAACATTGTTGAGTTTAATTCTATTCATATAAAACCTAATAAGAAATTAAAGTGGTCTAATTGTGAATTTATTCAGTGAAAGTGATGTTTAAATTATTGACAGTAGCAGTAGCCATCATATGACCATCTCAGTTTTTTGTTGATCAGCAAAGTTTGCTTAGTTGATGGTTCTTCAAGCCATCTGGGGACATAAAGTATTGTAAGACCCAGCCAATTTTTAAGGTGTTGTTATATAGAGGTTACTGCTCTATAGAAGGTTAGATGTAGATTTTGTTCTACATAATCGACACTATGCAAGAGCAGGGATCGCTCCACCTGGTTGTTGTCGAAGGTTGCTTGGCGAAGGTTTTCAAGTTAATCCATTTAACCATGTGATTACAATTTACCGCTAAAATTGATATAAAGGGTATAGATTGACAACTGGCAAAATGCCAATTTGATGAGCACAATAACAATAATTATGTTTATTTACAGTTATCAATATATCGCTCATGAATGTGATGAGTATTATATCTACATATGGTAATATATTCCTGCAATATGTTATTACCATTAACAATATTTCTGTCTAGACATTCTGTGACACTTCTACTTTTGTAGCAGCTGTCATGCACATAATCAGATATTATACTGTAAAATCATTAATTTTTGTGGGGGGTTAAATTTTGTTGATTTAAACAATTTTGTGATTCACCTTCTAGTTCTGCCACAAAATCAAAACCATCGATCAATAATTTTGACCCTGGTATTTATTTGATATTACCTGAAATGCAAAATCCATGAATTCTCATTTTACGTCCTATCGAAATGGGGTTTTTTTTCTCACCGAAACCATGAAATTTCGTCCCAATGAAATGATTTTACAGTAGTAGAGTTGCCTCCTGCTCACCTACTTCAAGGTGTAACGCTAGTTTCTTGTTACTGGCATTATTTGTGTTGAAACTTTCTCACAGTGTCGAGTGATAGGTCCACTTTTGTCACAATGAAACTTGTCATATTAAATATATTTATTGATGGGTAATCTCATAATAATTATGGTGTGTGTAACATTTGTTGTTATAATTTATATTTACAGATCATGTTTATATAGAAAACAACCGACAGAACAATGCATACTTCATCTGTTCCATACAAGACTTCAGTGTGGTGAGTACTTAGTTCTTTCCTCTGTTAACAGGCTGTAGGCAAAGATGCCCGTTGTAACTCCACCTTAAGTCCTTAATAGGCCCCTATCGATTATTAACTGGAGGGGACTTTTAATTTGCCCTCTGTCCGTCAGTCAGTCTGTCAGTCAAGAAAATCTGGATCCTGCCATAACAGCAACCATTTTCAAACTAGGTTTATGAAACTTTGTATGTGGATAGGGACCAATGAGGAGATTATGCCCGTCTAATTTATTTTTTGATTCGGACAAAATTGAGGTTACCATAACAACACTAACATTGTCAACCTGAAAACCAGGATGGGGACTTCTGTATTGCTTGCAATTCCTAATTACTTGTTCTTAAGTCAGGTAAGATCAATACACTAGATTATTTACAGATTTGGCTCAGGTTTATGAAATGGACTGTGCAGGAAAGTGGCTATGGCTTGGGTTGATTTTAGATTTCCAATGTCTTCTCAATTTTTTGGACCAAATTGTTGATTAGCATGAAGTTGTTAAAATGTTATTTCATTTTGATATTTTGCATGTTTGCAGTAATGGATTTTCTCTGTTTTTTCCTCTGGTTGTTTTGAAGTTCTCGAGTCTCCAGGAATTGGTTGGTTTCTGATTAAATTTTATGTGGCAACCTGTAATGACAGGACGAGTGCTTGAAGTACTACTGTAATATTGTACTGCCGCAAGACCTGATGTACAAGTATTGCTCAGCATTAAATGAATAATAAGGCCAAATAAATATCTTGTTTCCACTACCCCTACCGAATCTATTTTTTGCTCACAACTCTAGTGTTTTTTTTTGGACAAAAATCAAAATCTTTGAATTTGACCAATTCTTTTAGAGAATTTTGGTTCTTTCTGTATTTCTTTATTATGAAAGGTGTCAGTGAGTATTATAACCATGAAAGAGGATGATTTAAGGTCCAATCTGTATTTTTACTAAAAAAAAAAAAAAAATAATAATATTGCTTCCCTAGTACCGACCCTATTTTTTTCAAAGCTGGTAAGGGAAAGGAGCAATTTGGTTTTTGCAATTTTTTTGCCTAACATTTGTCTTGTGATGCTGATTTTTCAACGTAACTCAATTACCTTGTCAATGGATGTAGTGCATTCATAGTGAACTTGTGTAGATGTTTTCATTGCCATTATTAAAGTGATATGTGTGTAAAATATCTTGCAATTTTGTATGTCCTTAAGATAAAATGATGATGTTACATAAATGTTTACAGTCGTCTGGCCAAGGTGTTAGACATATCAGTCATGTTCAGAAACACAAAAAATAAACTGTTTTATTGCATTGTTTCATGTAACGCAACTATGAAAGCAGTTGATTGTCTATGTTGAGGACAAACTGAAATACTAAATGAACTAGCCCCGGCCGGTCTTATATCTTAAACATTGTTGTTAAATTCTTCAGTTGTCTAGTACATAATTTACATGACACTTGTCTTGTGTTTCAGAACAAATAGACTTACAAACGCACAAATTTTATTTATCACTTAAAAGAAGCTTTTTTATTTAAATAAGGCTCTAAAGCTTGTTTCAAAACCACTTCATCCTTATTTATAAGGCAATTTCATTCAATTAGAGAGATCTCAATATGTTTGTTTTACCTCCGCCAAAACAATCCAAACAATACACATGCATAAAACAGTCAAAGAGGGGACAAATATACTGTAAATACACCCCGCTAGATATTGAATAATAAAGCCCGACTTTAATCTCGTCTCTCGTCAGGTTATCACCGGTAAAATCTCAACACATGGTGACAGTCAGTGACAATAACAAGATCATGTTTAGACAATAATTGTATCATGTTTTAACGAGTAATTATAATATATTAAATATTTATTCTAATTTATTCACACTTTTATTGACAATAATTACGTTTGCTGAAAATTCATTAGTTTATGATATTCATAGAAGGTAATATACTAGTCAGCAGATACTTGAGATGTAAATATAAACTCAGATAAGATTCAGAACAAAGTTTTATCTCATATGGATATAGATTTCATTTTTATCATATATACTATTACATGTAGTCAACCCAGTTATAATTAGTGACCACCTCAATTAGGCAACAACCTGTAGAGTATGGACAATTTGCCCTGACCGTGACATATCAAACTTTTTGACAAATGTCCAGATCTATCAAAATCACCCGGTTGAAGCTATTATGGGCGTAGTACTCGGTTTACAAGTCTATGTGGTAGAGGGCTAAATTTATATTTCATATATCAGCATAAAAAAACCTCAATACTGTAAAATCATTAATTTTCGTGGGGGATTAAATTTCGTGGATTTCGTGGTTCACCTCAACCATGAACTTAAACCCAACGAATATTGATTTTGACCCTTGTTTTATTACCTGAAATGCAAAATCCGTGAATTCCCAACGAAATTAAATGATTTTACAGTATTTGAATCAGAAAAAGCTGTATATGAGAAGTGGAACTGTATAGGTTTACTGTTTATCCTTTGTTTATGCCATACCTTCACTTCTGTCCCATTAAACTGTGATGTAATTTAATGATATATTACTATGTTGACATTTTGACGACTCAAAATTCATAGTTAACTAAGTAGTTAAGACATAAGTTATGCATCCTGGCAAAGATTTATAACTACCTAATGAACAAGGTTAGGGTATTTAAATTATTATTTTGGTACAAATGATGATGAATAAGACAGTTTAAAGTGATAACAAATACAGGTTGGGTTTTTTATAAAAAAAAAAAAAAAAAAATTATGGTTATGAATTATATTATATTGGCATTTATCAAAACATCAAATTTGAGAAAACACACGGAAATATGAGATGTTATAGAGCACTGGATTGTGTCATATCCTGGATGGTGGGTGACATATTTAGTTCTAGACCAATTTTCACAAGATTGTAAATCATATATGCCTCCTATAGTCAGAAATGGTAGAGGCTACTTACTGTGACCTTGACCTATGACCTACTGACCTCGAAATCAATAGGGGGTCACTAACAGTAAAGTAAAGTTTACAAAAGAATCTTAGTTTCAGTCTTAGTTGGACTTTTGTTACTATGAAAACTGAAATATCTAAGATATGAATTGAGATGTTTGTATTTCTAGGAGAGATATTTTTCATCAAAGAAAAAATCTTTAGGAAACATTGTAAGAAGTTTCATGAACATGGCATGGCCCTGCCTTTCAGAAGTTATAAGATAAATAACCAATTTTCAGGGGTGTTTTCAGCTGTTCAGACCCTTAATTGTCCTATGACATTTTGACTTCCACTGATCATTGGGCCAACCAATGAAACCTACATTCGAGTCTCCCCTGGGGAGACTATTTCTCTCCTGTTGGGTGTGGCAGATAACATCTGTCCGCAGCGACCAGTAATAGACTCTGCCCTCACAGGTACCAATTTAAACCTTGGAGAGGAGCATGTGGGTAATTCTTACTCAGAGAAATTAATCAGTGGTCCGAACAAGGGTTGAACCAGGGACCTCTTGATGGTGAAGCTCGCTCTACCTGTAGGCCACTGCTCTCCACAGTGATATATTTGTTCTGTGTAAATGTACTATATACTATTTGTTTCAGGTGAAAAGAGACACATTAGTTGTACGAGTGAAATGGTACTACCGGGTAACAGAAGTACCTGACAGTGTCTATCAACATCTAGTACAAGACAGATATACACAAAGTAAGAATTTCTTCCGTTATTTGTCTGTCCTTGAATCGGATTTATCGTAGATTATATATTCAACTATTCTGGTTGTCTCCCCTGATGTGTCAGTCCTAGTTATCCCCCTACAGATTTAAACTTTTGTATCTTGATTGTTTGTTTGGATTGTCTCCCCTGGAAGTTGAGATCTGATTGTCTCCCCTGAATTATTTGTTTCCTATGTTTATCATTTCACTTTAATATTTAGCTCCAGTTGTCTCCCTTGGAATGTTTTTTTTTTTCGAATCAATTCTCCCGGAAAATATTTATATCTGCGTCCCTTGATGATATACCGGTGTTATTGTGTTAACTCTGAACGGTCATAAATTGTACATTTCTGTCCTCGGAATTCTAATTTTCTTATAATTTCCTTATATTTCCTGTTTTGAGAATATTTTTATCATGAGTAAATCCTTTGTTTTAAGGTACAGGTCAGTTTGATTTGCCAATCAATAAATATATTGTGGCTTTGTACTTTATTTCCAGTATATTTTTTTCACACAATATTCTGTTACTGTCCCAAGTAATTAATTGACTTGCTTAAAACATGAATTGGCGATTTTGCAGTCACAAATACTCACAGCATTGATAATTCATTTATTTGTCGTCGTCTGTCTGCACAATTAGTAGCTTTAATCAATATAAAGTGATGTATTTGTTAATTATTAATCAAATTAATTGATAGTTCTATGAATAGGATAAAAGCCATACATGATCTTTGATTGATGTGTCATTCATTATATATGTCGGTGTTATTCATACCTGCCAAGCTAGTTAAATCCAAAATAGGACATGTCACAAGTAACTGTTGCACTTAAATGTGATTTAAAAAGGATTTAGATGCAGAAACAAGGAATGTATGAATTCTAGTGGTAATACATATGGGACAGAAGATCATAAAATGTACCTTTGTTCAAAGTTAGGTGAGCTTGGAAAACCAGAAATTAACAACGAATATAGGAGTTATTTCACTTTAATAGGAGTAACTCCACTTTAATAGGAGTAACTCCATTTTAGTAGGAACGACTCCACTTTTATAGGAGTAACTCCACTTTAATAGGAGTAACTCCACTTTAATAGGAGTAACTCCATTTTAATCGGAGTAACTCCACTTTAATAGGAGTAACTTCACTTTAATAGGAGTACTTGGCAGGTATGGTGTAATTTGTGTTACATTATATTGATAACACATGGAGAATATACTGATTATATTCCACTAGGAAATGGTTTCTGAACCATTAACGTGATGTGATGCTTGTAACATGATATTGAAATATGTCTCAATAGTTGCTATATGTAGACGTAATCGTGACAGTGTTGTAACTCGTTCTATAAACAGCAGTCTGTTACAATAGCTTGCATTCAGCCTCCGGATATGCTCGATATGCAATATGGGGGAAAAACTTTGTACAGAAAGCATATTTAATATTTGCATAATTGCAGGATTTTCAATAATCCCTGGTTGCCACGAATATTGAGATGTATTAGTTGTAATAAATGCCATTCACTCCTAGAGATACTTGCTTTTCTGCTGTTAATTTCCAGTTTTTAAGGACAGTTTCTTTAGTGCTCAGGGGCCTTATTCACTAACGTTGTAAGACTGAAACTCAGACTTAGACCTAAAATGGACAACATTTATAACCACAGCCATTTCTTTGCAATAGTAGATTAAATCTTGTGAAATTTCATGTGATAATTTGTTGTTACCTACTGAACATGTATACCCATTTATGTCAAAATCCGTACATTTATAATAGCATGAGAGCAAATAGAACATTTGACAATGTTATGTCTGAGTTTTTTAATTCCAATATTGGTGAATAATTAAGGCCCCAATTTTAAAACTTAGGCTTATATGAAAATGCTGTGTTTTGCTCAGAAATGTCAGAATTGAAAATCAGTACAATACCAGTGTATAGGGATCAATGAACCTTACTACCGTGTATCCCCAGGGGCCTTATTCACCAACGTTGTAAATCTAAAACATAGACTTAGACTTTACATTGTCAAATGTTCTAATCGCTCTCATGTTGTTATAAATGTACCGATTTTGATATAAATTAGTATACATGTTCAGTGGGTGACAACGAATAGTCAGATAAAATTTCACACGATTAAATCTTATTTCAAAGAAATGCCAGTGATTATGAATAATGACATTTTTAAGTCTAAGTCTGATTTTTAGACTTACAACGTTGGTGAATAAGGCCCCAGGCTGATTAACATGAAGTCAAACAAAGAATATTGTACAGTTTTCTTATATTTTTGGTAACAAAATGTCTCATTTTTGAGGTGGTCTGTCCAGCGAGGTTAAACTGTACATGTACTCAGTGTACATAGCAGAATATATCGGATATTTAAATAGGATGTTGCCCTTGGTTAGTTAAAGACTGGATTCATCCCAAGAATTATTGACCAGACAACTCCCAGAGAACTCCCAGAGAACTCCCAGAGAACTCCCAGTGCTCATGGTTACAATATATCAAAGTTCATGCTGTCATGAAATATCACACATTTCCTTGTTGTTAGTTTTTGGCAGAGGGAAGCAAACATTCTGCTATAGGATTAATGTGCTCCGGATTTGATCGGCGGATTTGATCAGCGTTTTCTGTCTCATACCATTTCTTTCCCTAATGTAAGATGACTGAATCAAGCATACAGACTGTATTTGTGTATTTTTGTATTTGAAGGAGAGGATCCAGTTTTCTCCACTCACTGACAAACTCACTGATACCCTCCTTCTTGCTGTATTTTGTATTTAAGCAATTTTTCTCCTCTCTCTAGTTATATTGATGACACCATTGTATTGGAAATATTCTATTGGGTTGCCATGGCAACTAGGCATTTGATGGCACTAGGGTAATTATTGTCCCTTCACTGGGGTTTATAACAATCAGCCAAGTGGCAAATTGTCTGTTTTATGGGCGTAGTAATTAAAATTAAGTGATCTCGGTATAGCTTTTTTGCATGAACATGCAATTATAGGGTTCCTTAGAGCTGACTTACACATGAGTGAGTCCCTGGGGACACACTATGTCAGAAAAAATTGGTAGAGTCATGGCGTTTTGTTGAATGCTCACAAATAGATTTGTTCAAAATAATCAGTCGCCAATAATCTATCGCCCTTTTCTGTCAGATCATCTTCAGTATAACAAATCAGGAATGAACAGGATATAATATTGTCCTGCTGGCAGTCAATCCTTCAATTATTGTACATATAGTACCTGGGGCTGGTGAACTCCCAGGAAAACATATTATAAAATAATGCAGTTTTTCTTAGAAATAAAAGGCTTTAACATTAGTCAAATAATTCAGTTTTCCCATGATAATCAAAGTACTTGTACTTATATTATTTCCTCCCAGATTGAAGTACTCAGTTCTCAATCTGTAAATTTGGAAAAACCAACCAGGCCCCGATCCCCGAAGCATCTCAAATAGAAATCTCATCTCAAATTGAGATTTTTCCCAAATCAAAGTCTGAGATTTTGCTAAGTCTGAAGTTTTAACTCCTTAAAATTTACTGTAACAAACAAAGAATAATGATTGCTGTTTAAGATGCTAATTTTGAGTCCATTCTCCCTTGAAAATTACACAAATGGCATATGGCAATATTTGTGATATGAATTAGCTCAGATTTAGATGTTTCAGGAGATCGGGCATGTTGTAAGGTATACAAGTACAATGAAACCTGTGTTAAAAACTACCTTCTAACAAACACTGCGGTCACTCTTAACTGTTATAAGTCTTCACCCATCTGCAAATACAACAAAGTTGATCTCCAATGAGATCATTTTAGTAATATTAAGATGTTCAATGAGTTCAGACTCCGAGGGAGGGAACCTATCAACAAAGACCCATTTAAAGGGCCTTTTACTGTGTGTCTCCATAGCTCAGTGGTTAGGTCACTTGTGCAATCTGGCAACCCAGGTTCAAATCTCAGTGGAGGCACTCATATATATGCCTGCCATATAACAGCAGAAAGCTGACTGGCAAATAAAGGCTATGCTGGGCTTGGCATTTTACTGTTGCCAGTGGGTAATCTGTACTGTGCACATATTGAGAATGTGTTGCTAGTGCAAAACACATTGAAGCCTATATTCATGTACATTTGTATTTCAATAATGAATGATGATAAAAAGGTAAAATCAATGCATTTGATGTCTTATTATGTAATGAAGCACATGATTTCTTTAATGACTCGTTTACTATTGTCATTAGCTGAGTGACAATAACTGCATCGTCATTAAAATGTTTTAACTGTTTCCAAACGAATTGTGATTAGATACTTTGTATGTCATCATGATGATAAAAGTTAATGTATAAATCTTGTTGATGTGTTAGTGCAACACTCGAGCAGAAATTAAATTTCAATAATGCAAATTGACAAATTCCGAGATATCCTTTATTATACGATTTGATAGTTTATTTACGCATTATGTTTGCGTAGATAACCATAACGCCTGCTGAAATTATGAAGTCGTTACATTTACGGGGAGAAACACTATGGCATGCTGGGACTTCATAATTTCTCGTTTAGTTTCAAATTTCGGACAAACAATTGATCAGGAAAGCCTGTAATTTGCTGATAATTGTATCTTTTTGTCTCCGTGGTGATGACAAATGGTTTACAGTTGTAGAAACATAGTCTCCTGCATTTAATTAGTGGGCATGCAGAATGATAGAATAGAATAGGAATATGAAATACAGAATCATGGATCTGCTGGTGATCGATAAGGGAATCCGGGGAATCTGTTTGGAGAGGTCTGGTCTAAATCAGAATTTCTGACACTATCCTATATAAATGAGTCAGGGATAGGGACTATAGTTAAATATTAGTTTGTCTGGGTTGTGTGAATTATATATTTTCTTTATTTAACTATAAGTAGTAGGTACAGTATATATATTTACATGGGTAAAGTCTTCAGTCTTAATACTGACTTCAGTATTTTTAGAAAAATATGCACTATGTAATGTGTATGAAAATCATCTAGTTTAGTATATTGACAAGCAGTTTTCAGTATTTTGAGAATTTTCAACTTTTACCCATGTATTTAGGGTGTTTATTTTTAGCTCATGAAGATATTTAATCCAAATGTTTCAGACATTTGTATTTGTAACTTAGCAATAAAAAGGTTTGTCTGTGACCATCCAATGTGTGCGGGTATGAAATTGCTGTTGCCCCACTGCCCTGAGCACCCATGATAGCTAGACACAGGGTGGACATTAGATACTCATCGGGCATAATTATAGGGGATTTGTGGGTCAAGTATATAGAAGATCAGCTGGTTCACTGTTAGTGATTTGCTGACTGTATACATGAGCACAGGTACCAAGTAGAAACAATTGTATGGCTAACTGGTTCGGTATTATCCCTAACTGGTTGTGTATATTTACACATTCGCTTTCTCCCTGTCAAAGTGTTGTTATACACTGATAAGAAATGTTATACAATGAACTTTTATTCTTTAATCTTTGACTGGACATTGCCATGGGAATGGTTGGACAAACTGGACAAATAATGTGACAAATATATCAGGGAGTTACTGGCTTGTCTGTTGATATAGTGAGTGATAAACTCAATGATCAACTCTTTGATAGTAGATCTATCTCTGTGTTGATATATTGTATGGCTGGCTATTTGCTTTCTCTGAGATGAAGATTGTATTCAAGTGACATATTACATGTTTTCATATCCAGTACTACCAGTATCTGATATACTTGCTGTATCTATATGCCTGCTAATCAACACTGCTTCCGTTACACCATTGTTGTTTTGTTTCAAGAGAGTGGTGAAAATAAACCACCAAAAATGATTAAACTAAAATCCTGTTAATTTAATTATACCACTATTGACTAATTTTTTTATGTGTTACAAATACTACATGCATGCATGGTCCGCAGCAAAGATTATGTCCTGGGTCATCAAAATTATGGTAATATTTTCCCTTAGTGATAGATAAATATTAATGCATATAAATGGTTGTTCTAGTGTTTTGGCTCTAAATAAATCCTCACATATTTTTTCTCCATACAATTTGTAGTTCATTTGGAGTTCTCTCCCTTTAATCAGTGTTTTTTGTCTGGAGGAATCGAGCTATCATTACTGTATATTATTAATGCTGGAATGAACAATATTTAAAGCACTTTGAAAACAATCACATGGCATGCAGGCTTAATGCAGAAGATTGGCACTTAAAAACATTTCATTAGATATAAATGATTATTATTTGGTTTAAACATTCATTGGAATAGTGCAATGATGCAGTTGAATAAAAAGACAGATGTAAATTTGACATAAAAATGATAAAATCTCTTTCTTTTGGTTTTTATCTTACACCTCTTGTCAATGATATTGCTGTATATTAACTTATAGTTTTAATATTAAGCAAATGTTTACCATCATGATGGAGATTATACTCAGTGTTAGTGTTGATATGATAATGTATATGATACCTCGGCCTATCATACAAAGCATGCCTTATCTCACACTTAACATACAGCTTTTCTTACACTGTTTATGAGGCCCATGAACTTTTTGTGATAAAATGAAAAAAACACTTAATTAAGTGTTTTAATGTTTATTAATATTTATTGTATTATCACCTCTATTGATAGGGTTATAGCACATTTGACTTAAATAATTATAAGTTCCGCCTTCCAGGGCCTTTTTTCCTTCTAAAACAGAGGCCGATCTTCGGTGACTTCCCAATCGCAAAAAGCTTCTTTTTTTCCCAATTTCGTAAGAGAATTTCCCAAAAAAAACAATGCTAAATTCCCAATGTGTTGAATTTTTGTACGGAACGGTACGGCAATTATCCAGTCTTCAGTTAAAATGACAATTCGCTTGACATTACCAATGAATTAAACGAACGGCCGTCGCTTTATTTTTTAAATAAATTACGAGTGCGACGTCTTGGAAGCAATATTGCATTTGTTATCTACGAGCGTGGAATGCGACTCGCTGGCGGCGGCCATATTGTTATGCAGAACGGCTAAAGTCAGGCACGGGACCGTACCATTCGTATTTGGCCCGAAAATATTCCAGAATTGAAATATCGAGGACAAAAATCGTAAAATTAATTGACAGCTCATACAATGGAAATGTATATTATGTTGGAAAATGAACTTTAAGAAAGAATGATAAAATACTGAGAGAAACTTAAGGTGACAGTTGTGGGCAATAATGGACTCTTGTTGTTCAAGAAAAGTGAGGACTTCTAAACTTTATTAGTAAACATGAAAGCCCTGGATGATTTAACATGTATGTGTACTGCAGTATCCTTTTTGATGTATCTAGAGTCAGACTTCCTTTTCTCAATTTGGCCGAAAATCGCGCTTGAATTTCCCAATTTGGTCGAAAATCGCGCTTGAATTTCCCAAAACGACAGGCTAAGGCCCCTTCCCAATTTTTGGAAAAAAGGCCCTGCCTTCTGTCTAACGTTTTATGTAAATAATGCACCAGTCAGTTGCAACCACAGTAAAATCCCCGCGAATCCCTGGGGTTGGGTCAGTCAGTCAGTCTGCAAATCTGGAACCTGCCATAGCTCAAACAATGATCAAGGTTAATGAGCTTGGTATCCTCAAAATATGATCACTGCTTAAAGGATTTCCAGTTTGAAAAAATGACCAATTAGAAATGTGCCAGAGTGTTAGTATACTAAGTTTCAGACATTGCTTTCTAATCACACAAACACATCAATAAAATAATCAATTTATAAAAATATGATTGATTAGTCCAAAAACATTACCAATTACTCTCATCTGAAATTTGGATTTTAGAGGCATATTGTATCCTGTATATCGCTTTGGTTAAACAGTGTTACCTCCCTTGGATAATTTTTAAACCATTTATATCACTAATAGGTGAATTTTACGCTCAACTTCACGCCAAAGCTTTGATATTTGTATATACTTCTTTCATTAAAAAATATTTTGTGTTGGTTGAAATTCATTATATTCTGTCAATTGTTGAACGATAGTTTAACGATAGTGTTTGATCGGCCAACCCAAGCAAACACTGTTTAACATATTATTTCTCTATCTCAAATAGGTATGAATATAAGAGTAAGCAAACTGCAGGGTTATACATACAACTTATTTACCTAATCAATTCATCTGCTGGATTTCAATAGCAATATAGCTACCCTGTGAAATGGTCGTATTATCATAGTTTCAATACAAGAGAGTTTGGTGATAGTAGATCAAATATTTAAATTACAATGTTTGTTAAAAGACAAAGAATAATAAATTATCTATTCAAATAGTACAAGAAAGGGTATCTTTAGCATAGTTGAATTAAACATTAAATATATTTATCTTTTTTAGCAGTTTATTGCCTTGTAAAGTTAAAATGTCAGTGTTAATAAAATGCTATATTTACCAATATCGTATTCTAATTAATAAGGTGGTCCAGATATGTCTAATTGTGAGCAAAAGCATAATTATGTAACTTCCAGTTACTGTACGACTTATTGGGTTACTGTACAATTAAACTTGTATGACTTATTGCAAGTAAAATAACAGTATAACTTCCAGTTACTGTATGACTTATTGGTATACTAAACAATTCAACTTGTATGACTTCTTGCAATTTCCGGAAGTTGACTCATTTATACACTGTTGCCTCCAATTGGTGGCAACTGTCTCCCTATAAGTCATACAGTAACTGGAAGTTACAGATGCTTTTGCTCACAATGAGTTATTCAAGTTGTGTTGTAGTAAATCTCCCAATAAGTCATACAGTGATTAGGTGCGACTTTTTGCAGCCTATATATTTGATCAGCTGGGGTAAGAAGGGGATTGAAAGTTAGGTGGCTTGGGTACCAATTACGATAGCACTGTACAGCTAGGTCCAGAAGGTTCGCTATATTGAGAAAACAAGAGAAGACTGTCAACATGACAATTTCAGATTTTCATGAAAATAGGCTCATAAGAAGCGCATTGTGAAGAAGATTTCAAATATGTATGAGTCTTATAAGATCGTAAGTAGGAGTTACGACCTTCTGGTTCTAAGCCATCAAGGTGTCAGATTACTAAATTATCCTTGTTTGAATCTTTCACTGACAATGTTATACTTTTGTACATGTATTTGATTTCATGCAAGTTGTTTCATTTAACTCCTTCATCTTTTATGTATGATCCCTAAATGGGTAATTTTAGACATTCATTTTATCGGATTTAAGGTGATTTGATAGTTCACTGTTTCATTTGATTACTTTATTTGACATCAATCAACTTTAATAGATTGACAGGATTTCCTATTGTTTACATACCGCCCAATTAGTATAGTTGGTAGAATACTATGGTACAGTCCGTTCAAAGTTAATTGATAACAGTTGTGAACATAAGCTCGCCTGTTTAGGTAAACCATGTTTATCACGGCTTAACTTGGTATGCCTGATTTAACGATAGTCCCCGCTATTCTTTTGAATGGGATAGTTCCCTCATTAGTATAACTTATTGAATAACAGTAGATCTAGTGGCCAGGCCATTGTTATGTGTTTGAAAGTTTCCTTAAATTTTCAATATATGAGGCTCCTAATAAAATTTATATTAGTTAATGGACTTGATAAGTCCAGTCTTACGATTTTATAAATTGGAATGTGCTTATAGAGGAATTCTTAGGCATCACTGTGGAACTTAAGTTAATCACCTCCTAGATCGCGTAGTGGTAGAGCGTCAGCTTCGAGTGCCCCCGGGAGATCCCGGGTTTGATCCCTGAGGCCAAAAAATAAAAATGGCTGAAATGTTTATATTACTCCGCATGTGGAAATGTTGCTGGCTTTTTGTGGAGTGTGATACATAAGTACTGTTCTAAGGTTACAGTCCAGGAAAATTGGTTTGGACTACAGTAAATTAGCCATCATATACACCTGAATAGACCGTAACTGGTTAACTCTGAACAAACAAACCTTTAAGAGAAGTTTAAGTCTAGCGTATGATTCATTGAAGACGGGTGTGGTGATATATGTGTTATATTAAACAGTTGTTTTTCAAGATTTAAAGTTTTAACTTGATGATAATATGTCAATGACATTTAAAAGAGGCTGAAGCTTGTATAATAAAGTGTTTAATAATCTACTAATTTTCAACTGAAAACTGGGATCTTACAGTGTTGTTTGGTTTCATTATATTTTACCTGTTCAAATTTATATCCCCATCCATTGAGGAGCTTAAATGATTTGTATCTATGTATTTGATGTTAAATTTTTTCTCCAAATGAGACCATATCAAGAGCTTAGTCAAAATTATGGTATGTGCCTCTATAAATCAATGTAGTTATCATAGTTTTGCACTGAGCCCTTGATATATTGTGGGTAATGGTTTACAGTTGGAATGCTTCTGACTTATCCGTTGTAATAAATCTCCTGATGAAATTATGATATACTGTACTCATCTATAAATCATTTTCAATTGCTCCCCTCTATCTTTGTATAATAATTTTCCTTTACGGCAAAAATATAAAAATTTAACCCTCCTCGATGGTGATGAAACTTTATTATATCTGAAAATCGACAGTTGAACAAGTGTGGCTTCGCTTTATTTATACTCCACTCTGCTTGTTGCCTTTCCTAATATACCCTTAAAATCTATCGAAATACTCCAACGAAATACCTAGATTTCGTGAGTGTATTGAAACAGGGCTTATTGTCGGATTACCTACAGTTGATAAATGCATATTACATGCTTGCTCGATCTAAACACTGTGATATTATGGTGGTCGTTGAAGTATGGATTTTTGAAATTTTATTAGCAAGCGTCTTAAGACACAGATTCGACACAGATTCGTCTATGATCCTCGTGTAAATATGAATTTTATCGTGCAGGATTTATATGTGAATACGTGAATGACATTGGGATTTTCGAGAGACACCAAGTAAGTGGGTACGTTGTTTTATATTGGTGGCGTTTGTTTTCATATAGTAGGTATGAATGGGCACACTATCATGTATGATTAGATAGTGGGTTTGTGGGCTTACCAGGGGTTATTTTGTTCTATGGAAGATAGTCATCACTAATTTTCTGCTTAAATATTTAATACTGTTACTACTAGCTTTAGGGAGATCTCGTATGCAGGCGGCCGGGCTCAGTGCAAAGTTGTGGTATATGCCTCTATATATTGATGTAGTTACCACAGTTTTGCACTGAGCCCTTGATTTGTCCATTATTTGAAGCAGTCTTGCAGGTTATGACATGAAAAAAAAGTTATCAAGTTTTTGTCATTTTGATGTATTGATTGGTGATTGAACTTACCAAATTGGATATGCAAAAAATCTGATTGTCCTTTATGATAATCTGTGCCTTAATTACAATGTATATTTCGTTATCAATTAATGTCGGATAATGAACTAGATATAATATTGACGGCTTACAAACAACAGGTGGTTGTTTTATTGAGGTGTGACTTCAGAAGCAGGTTTGATTATTTGAAGAAAAATGTTTTAAAAAGCGTTTTGGTGTTGTAGGGTTCTATTTAATGGTATTAATATCAGCTTTTCAAATCAGCCCTTACTCACTGTTGCTGAACAAAAAATGTTGAGCATAGCCTTTATTTGCCAGTTAACTTTCTGCATATGTGCAATATGTGTGCCTTCATTCAGATTTGAATCTGGTTCGCTGGATTAGATGACAAGCACGCTAACCACTGTTGAAGATTCCATTGATTGCACCTGATAAGTGCTGGTGTCAAGTTCAGAGTTTCAAGTCTGGCTTCTTTAATGAGGTTTCAGAATAATTTATTTATTTCATCATGTATATATACTTTACACATGCTGTTTAACAAAGATAAATATATTTTTACAGTACAACTGTTAGCATTCTATCTACATGTCCCTGGCTTAAAATGAGAAGATTTTAAGTACAAAATTGATATTTTGAGGAAACAAGAAAAATCTGTCTGACAATCACTCTTTACTTATAGTAAAACAAGTTTTTACAACTTCATTTTGGTCCACATGACAAGTTCAGATTTACATGAAAATAGGCTCATAAGAAACCCATTGTGATGCTGATTTCAAATATGTATCAGTCTTATAAGGTCGAAGTAGTAGTTACGACCTTCTCATTCTAAGCCAGCGAATTCAGTATTGTACGAGAGGCAAAGTGTTAACATTCTATCTATATGTATACCAGTAGTTTCATATATCCTCCAATGTTGAAACTTTTCACCCACATGTTATCAATCAGTTACCGCAGTAGCTTGTATTTTATAGCCTAGTCTTAATTGTATATTTAATTATGTATGTAACAAGGTTTAACCAAATTGTTTTTCTCTATTTTAATTATGCAGCTGTGGTGTAAAACATGATGTTTGTGTAATGCATGCCCATATCATACACCAGGCCGAGAAATAAATTCATTGTTAGGATTGTTTGTTGATGTTGCTGTGGAAACCGTGAGGTGATGAATTGTGGGAATTATTACCTCACCTAAGAGCACTAATACAGCAGTACCTGATCAGGGTGAACCTGGTAGGGTGCAGTGCTTGAACCTGGTAGGGTGCAGTGCTTGAACCTGGTAGGGTGCAGTGCTTGAACCTGGTAGGGTGCAGTGCTTGAACCTGGTAGGGTGCAGTGCTTGAACTTGCGATTTCCCATCAACAATCATTTCTGTAACCAATATATGCATTGTGACCCAACTTCACCAGAACCGTTCTTAAGTGGTTCTCGGTTCTTAAGGGGTTCTCGGTTCTTAAGTGGTTCTCGGTTCTTAAGTGGTTCTCGGTTCTTAAGTGGTTCTCTGTTCTTAAGTGGTTCTCGTCAAATGATTGTATGAACCCTTCCAGTCTGCTACATAATCACGAAGGTATAGTTGTTTTACCCGGTCTAGTACCACAGGGACTACCAACCTAGCGGGTCCCGTACCACTGGGACTGACCCTTCCTTGCTCAACCAGTTCCGCAGCCAAGCTATGTCGAGTTTTTATCACCATCAGTGCTATGGGACAGCACCATCAGTGCTATGGGACAGCACCCAGTTTGTATTTCATTTAACCTTCTTTTGACATTCACAACACTGCACATTTTGTCTGATACATGTAGTCTGGCTAAATCTGATTCTTTAATCCATTAGTTGAGTCAGCTTTTTGTTGCAGACTCAAAATTCAGAGTTATATATTATAAATGTGTTTTCAAATTGTAGCATATGAGTAACACAAACCCATCTATAGACTTGTTATAATATAATTGTAATGTTTCAATTTGTAGAACATCTAAACTGTACCCGGAGTGTCTGTAGACAGACTTATAATTGACCGTGGAGCAGCATCCTAATTATCTAAACCCATTTACTTGATTTAGTATGTCTGTATGCTTTGGCTACATGAATGATTTAACAACACATTTTGTTCCAAGAAATGTACACCGTAAAATGTACACTCTGTCTCGGCTTCGCTATTTTTGATGTTCGCTATTTTTGATGTTCGGTTTGGAAATAGCATTTATAGATCATCTTTCTCCGGTTCCCCGAATTAGTTGTTTCCCAGTTCAGAAAGGTTCTCGTTAAGATGGGCAATTTGTTCAATGTTTTATTAGCAAGAAATTAATGAGTAGAATGTTAATGTTAATTTTGTAAGTTTTTAATCGCTTACACCCTGTTGTTCAGCTCTTGAAATTATTAATCAAAGGATTTTCATGAGCGTAACAAAGCTTTAATTATGATCATAACTGCTAGAAGGCTTATTGTGATAGGTGAGAAATTTGGCAGTCTCGAAATATTGCTACATTTTACGATGATATGATTAAAGCACGCTGATGTGAACATAAAACCTTATGACAAGCTAGGATATTATACTACCTATGTTGTTTTTGTTGTGATGTTGTGGTGTTGTTACACCTAAGAAGCTGTTGTTATATTAAGACTGTTTGTATCTGTAGATATACTTTGTATTATAAGATATCAGAATATTCTGATGGAGGATATTCTGACAGGGCAACATTATTACACAGTGTTTCATTTACTGTTTGATTCTTTCCTTACTCAAATTATTGACTGTGCTTAGCAACTCCGACAACACCATGACTGTGCTTAGCAACTCCGACAACACCATGACTGTGCTTAGCAACTCCGACAACACCATGACTGTGCTTAGCAACTCCGACAACACCATAACTGTGCTTAGCAACTCCGACAACACCATGACTGTGCTTAGCAACTCCGACAACACCATAACTGTGCTGATACTTACTTACTTAATCCGCTTTGTCCCCAGTACTGGACTAGTCAGTAGTGGAATCTGTTGGTCAATCAGTCACTAAGGTAACCGATAAGGAAGGAACTTTATAGTCTAGGGTCCTCAAACGATAAGGAAAGAACTTTATAGTCTAGGGTCCTCAAACGATAAGGAAAGAACTTTATAGTCTAGGGTCCTCAAGCGATAAGGAAAGAACTTTATAGTGTAGGGTCCTCAAACGTTGTATGCCAGTTTGACCTGATGAGTATATGACCTGTGTTATTTGAAAGGTCAAGGTCACCAGGGATGTAACAACACAAGCAAGTTATTTGAGGGGGGGGAGGGGTAGAATGTGAGGACAACATAAAGTGAGTAATGATGCCATGAAGACAGTGAACTAGTGATTACCTACGGAGGGCAGTGTGACCTACATGTGACAAATGTCATCTGTCATACTTTAACAGTTGAGCAAAGTTTTATTTGAATAATTATACAGTAAACTAGTACATAAACCAGTACATCTCTAGCAGACATTCTAGGAATACATCAAATAAAGCTTCTAAAAGTTGGTTGGTTTCCAGTATGTATTTAGTTATATATATTAATAGTCGAGCCAGGCTTGGCTTTAATCATATTGGCTGTTTTAGATGGATGGTTGTATTTATTTCAAGTTACTTGTGAGTAACACACATTTTACTGTATCCTTTATAGCATATAATTCAAACAGATGTAACAAGCAAGGGAGCTAACCTACAAATGGATATAAGAACAGACAGACAGACTGACAATTGCAAATTGAGCTTTGCACAAACTATGTTTTGGATCACAAAGGAAGGAAAAAGAAAATTAACCTTAAATCGATAAATAAAGACAATGGACAAAAACAAACTAGTTCATAAAAATAAAAAGTACGAGAAAGAATGTGTCCTTAAAACAAAATGACAAATATTAAATGGATAAAAATAATGTTAAGTGGCCTCAATGACAGCTTTTGGGACAAAAAGACTGGATAATAAATGCACTTGAAGTGGGGATCAACTTGAGGTATCGGTTGTTGGTCGTTGTTTTACAGCAGTCAACAAGTATGAATAATACATTCATTCAATATTACACTGGGTCGTAAAATAGCAAGTAAGCCATTATCATAAGGCAAGATATTGATCACCCAAGTTTAAGTATGTACTGATTTGTTGGCTGATGCCGATTTGTTGCCTTTATATGCTTTAAAAACCTTATTTTCATACGGGGTCAACAGAGGACAAGCTGCATACATGTACCTTAGTTCTGCAATTCTGACAACTAATCTTAGACAGAAATAAACCTGAATTGGGAGACGGTGAAGATCCAATTATAAATACCCTTATAGCAACACCTCAGTTTTGTCACAGAATTGAAAAGGGGCCATAACTAAGTAAAATTTGAGCTGCAGCCCATAAACGGCAAACTTGACATGAACTTACAACTTTAGAGGGCTCAGTGCAAAACTATAGTACATGTGTCTATACATTGATGTAGTTACCATAGTTTTGCTCCGAGCCCTGTTACAGTGCAAGTCAATTATTGACCATTGGACATAATCTAAAGACCACAGTGAATTTCAAGTAAAGCTGAAAGCTGTGTCTGGTGTCCTAAAGACACAAGAATCTGATTCCTTTGACTGAATGCTTCGGGCAGGTTCCATCATGTAAAAAATATACAATGGTAGGTAGGCCAATGTCTCAAAGTGACAAGTACAACGCTACAAAAGTCTAAAGTGAATTGCCAGATATTACAAACAAATAAAAGCTAAACATATCAGGTTGTACAAGGTATCTACATTTTGGGCATTGTTTCAAATACTGAATTAACTTATCTTAGGAAAAGGTAAATTACCGACATTTAACCATACATCTGTTATATTACATCCAGTATTTACAACAGTAAATGAATCAGTAAGATATAGTTAAGTGTTTTTACATTATTTACTTTGTATATTAAAACATAACATACAGTGGAAAGTTATCTGTATTTTCTATATTTTTGTATGTTTTTTTCTTCGCTTCCCACGAATGTTTGTAACTCAACGACTGTCTTCTAGTCGAAAAAAACAACTAATGCCATTGTAATTGAGCGTAAAAATATACTATGTTAATCTTATTGTTAAGCCATGTGACACACACCCTGTTAGTATGAATGTTTAACATAGGCTTGGGTATATAAAGTAACCTAATAGTTTCATACCTGGGTTGTGAACTGTTTGGTTAATTCCTTTGGTGTTTGGTGTTTATATCATGTTCTGTTTGTGTCAATGTTATAGTCTTACCTCAATGACTGACAAAATTTTATGATGGTAAATGATGACATCCATGGGACACTGATGGTGCTCCAATAGGGGTGTTTAGTAAAAAGTAACAATGACAATTTTTAATTTGATATTGGCCACCAGCCCATAAATTGATATACTGTAAAATCATTTAATTTCGTTGGGACGAAATTTCGTGGTTTTGGTAAAAAAGACAATTTCATTGGCACTTGAATTCGTGGATTTTGCATTTCAGGTAACAAAACAAGGGTCAAAATCAATGTTCGTTGGGATTAAAGTTCGTGGTTGAAGTGTACCACGAATTCCACGAAATTTAATCCCCCACGAAAATTAATGATTTTACAGTAAACATTTTTACAGAACATACATAGGTTAAAAAGTAACAAAGGGTTGAAACTCTGGAAAAAAAATTGACCCAGCAAAAATTCTATCATTTACGGTCATCTATACATTTAGGTTGTCAATGTTTATAAAGGTTTAACTGTGTATACCACTGAGTTAACTGTATTCCTAGCTATTCTTTCCAATGGGATAGTTTGCTCATGAGCTTTACTTATTGAATTGACAGTAGTGTCTTCTAATGTTGTTCATGCTATGAGAGTTATAATAGAAGGTAGGCAAATTCCTGATACTTTCAAACTCGTGAAAATAATGTATGCCATGTGTATGATGTATATATTTTATGTTAAATAATTTATGTAGTCATATACATGATATTGTGTCAGCTACATCTCTGACAGTATATAAAGAAGGTGGCCCGCCATCTCGTGTTCCCCTTTACAAGCTGGTGTTAGGTATATGATGATTTGTTTCTCTAACAACTTTACTTGTCATACTAAATTAATCATTGCTACAATTTACATACTACATTCTTACCGTTCTTACTGAACACCAAGCAACACGAAGCATGCTAAGGCCATTCTACACGCTAAAAAACTCCTAGAACAAAAACTTGTAATTTTGTTGGCTAAAATATAATAGAACAAAAACTTGTCATTTTGTTGGCTAAAATATGATGTTCGTGTAATTACACTTTTTCTGTCAAGAATGTCGCTCTGTAAACAAGTGGTATGTCATCTCATGTTGGATTTTTGTCTTCCAAACGTTCATTAGGCTGTAGATAGTATATCTTGACTATCTTCATTGTTGGACACTGGCTTAGAATGAGAAGGTCGTAAGTAGAAAATCGATATTTTGAGAAAACAGGAAACACTGTCAGAGAATTACTCTTTACATATGGTGAAACAAGCTGTTTCAATTTTAGTTTAGTCAACATGACAAGTTCCGAGTTTCATGAAAATAGGCTCATAAGAAGCGCCTTGTGGTACTGCTTTAAAATATTTATTAGTCGTATAAGGTCGTAAGGTCGTAAGGAGTACTTACAACCTTCTCATTCTAAGCCAGCAACATTTATGTATGTAATAAATATACTCTAAGGATGGCCAAGGCTGTTAAGTTCAAAAAACAAATTACAGTAATTTTTGTAATTTTCGTCTTGTCTGGCTTCTCTATCTACGAGGATTTTAAGCTCAGTAACAGTCAAACTTGCACATAGTCACACCTACAATGACCACTTTTACAAAACCTGTCTGCAGAGAACACTACTTTAATCTTCCATTTCAATGAAATTTAACCTATGTATTAAAAAAGAATTGCACCAAGGTGATAGATTTGAAATGTATACAAATTTATTTGTTTACTAAAGGGAGGCAACTTGATATGTCTACTGAAGGGAGGCAACTTGATTTGTCTACTAAAGGGAGGCAACTTGAATTGTCTACTAAAGGGAGGCAACTTGATTTGTCAACTGAAGGGAGGCAACTTGATTTGTCTACTAAAGGGAGACAACTTGATTTGTCTACTGAAGGGAGGCAACTTGATTTGCCTACTAAAGGGAGGCAACTTGATTTGTCTACTACTTGATTTGTCTACTGAAGGGAGGCAACTTGATTTTTCTACTGAAGGGAGGCAACTTGAGTTGTCTACTAAAGGGAGGCAACTTGAGTTGTCTACTGAAGGGAGGCAACTTGATTTGTCTACTGAAGGGAGGCAACTCGATTTGTCTACTGAAGGGAGGCAACTCGATTTGTCTACTGAAGGGAGGCAACTCGATTTGTCTACTGAAGGGAGGCAACTCGATTTGTCTACTGAAGGGAGGCAACTCGATTTGTCTACTGAAGGGAGGCAACTCGATTTGTCTACTGAAGGGAGGCAACTCGATTTGTCTACTGAAGGGAGGCAACTCGATTTGTCTACTGAAGGGAGGCAACTCGATTTGTCTACTGAAAGGAGGCAACTCGATTTGTCTACTGAAGGGAGGCAACTTGATTTGTTTTCTAAAGGGAGCTTATTTGGCATGTTTACTAAAGGGAGTTAGTAACTTGATTTGTGAATATGAAATACATGAGGAGATTATCATAAACACAAAACTTAGGTTATAATACTTAATTAATCAATGAAGCCGAAATTAATTATCCCTGACTTTTGAGTAGGTAGATGGGAAGGAAACGAATAAAACACAGTAACAGACTGCCAGACAGGAAGCGTAACTCTCCTATCTTACCTGAGTAATATAAGCCAGATATCTATGATAGAAAACACCTGATAGTTTCCTCTGATTATTTATATTACCATTAGAACTTGATGTTTTTGTTTATTGAATGACCCATGTTTTTATTGCTTCATTCTCTATGTATACATACATATACATGTATACATGTATTCTCTAATCTCAGTGTAGAACTGTACCAGAAAGACAGGGTTTTTTTAGCAGGGTGTTTTTATAGCACTCTTTTGTTGTTAAGCAGGATTTGTGGCTGGAAATATAATTGTCTCAGACCCTGTTCTTTCAGCGTGGCCATTTGATTTGTTTATTTTCTAGCATGATTTGTTCAAGTCTTAAAATTTGCCATGACTGGTTGGTTCCATGCAATATTTCTTTATTTCTATATTGATATTCTTAAACTACAGTATAACCTCTGTAGAGCAATACAGTTACCCTTTGGGACCTGCAAATATTGGTCACCATATCGATCTGACATTTACTCTTTACTTATGGTAAAACAAACTTTTACAACTTCATTTTGGTCAACATGACAAGTTCAGATTTTAATGAAAATGGGCTCATAAGAAGTGCCTTGTGATGCTTATTCTAAATATGTATGATTCTTAAATTTTAGGTTGTAAGTGGCACTTACGACCTTCTAATTCTAAGCCATCGATTTAGAGGTTAGTGCATGCTCTACAGACTTTCAATTTGGTAATGGATAATATTTGCGTGGGAAAATAATTTTTGAAGGTGTTATTTTAGAGAGGTTTTTGCTGTACTGAGGTTTAATTAATATTATAAACACATTGGCTCGGGGACATTTTGATGGTGTTGTTATTTAGAGGTTGTTGCTCTACAGAGGGCCATTCTGAAGGTGTTGTACTGTATACTTCAATGTGGGACAGTATTTAAGGCAAACTTTGGTACAAATTTATCTTTAGTGTCACTTTAATATGTTAATCTATTTTTTACAAGTTTAATATCAGATTAAGGCGTCTTAGGCCAGGACTTTTTAATTTTACGGTTTACAAGACCGGCGACCGTGTTTTTTACGAAAGTGGAAAAAAAAAAAAAATCGAATTTCACTTTTTTATTTTTCCCGATGGGACGTTTTGTCTGAGTACGAATATTCGTCTGAGTACGAATATATTTTGAATGAATTGATCGGTAAAGTCCGATCTGGCGGCCATCTATATAGCTTGAATCATCCGCGGTAATTTTAAACCCGTGTCAAAGATGATGCGATGTTTACATACCGCCGCTAATCCGATAATTGCTCTACTTACTGGTTCCGCGCGTCACACGCTGTGTGTATACAACGATACATCCGGTTTCCTAAAGGGAACCAGTGCACTGTTACCCAGCTTCTATGTCAATTATGCATTGTTTACCGCACAGCGAAATATACGACTGGGAATCAGTAAACTGTAAACAACGGTGTTGTGAATTTTGTGACCATTAACGCTCAAAGAGCAATAAAACAAACGATTAGCACCTCTGATGGGTATATTTCATCAAAGTCGATCGACACAATTAAGGCTATAGATCTGTACCAATTAAAAGGTATTTACGTGTAATTACCGTAAAAATTACGAGAAAATTGTTGTGTTTATCATCGCTCCTTTCAATTTCGTTTTGACGCTTTGCACGCTTTAGACAATTGTTTTTTATTGCTCAAAGTTTGTCATACGAGCAATTATGCGTTCAGAAGTGTGTTTTATTTTATTCTCTTCAAATATTTCTGACTGTCAACATCTATCAATCATGCCTTCTGCATGACGTCGTTTAGCGTCAATAAAATGTCAAAGACAACCAAGCAGATTTCATTGTTTTTTAGCGGTGTTACTAATCCAGAGAGGTAAGTGTCTGCTTATTCAGGGCAGACAGGGCAGGGCAGATAGGCCAGTGCAACCCTTTACAACAAGAGGCATACTTTAAATTACCATTTATGTATAACAACCCATTATGATACACCAGGTCCTGTCTCATTAAACAAGTACAATGTATGCTCGAAACCGACCGCCCCTTGCCCAGTATTCAGCCCCTCCGTTAAGTGGTCACCTGGCTTAAGCAGCCAAATTGGCTGCATCCCTTGGCTGGCTGCTTAAGGCAGGTTGGACTGTATGTATAAATGTGTATGTTATTAAATGAGTGCTCCTCTGAAAAGGCTATTTAACAACACATTGTTTATAAAACCAGGCTTTCCAACAGAAAGTACTGGTTATTAGCTTGGCAAATGCGTTTGGGCAGGCTGGCGCCAACAACTGTGATATCAACACTCGATTGGAACAATTTTGCCTTTTTTTTTTTTTTTTTTTTTCGACCTGCCAGTGGACATATTTCCAAAAAATTCTTGAAAACCAGAAAATAAAAAAGAAGTGGCCTTATTCTTTGTGCAAAATTGAAAAAAATGAAAATGTTTTAAGTCTATTGAGAGTGCCTTTGCTTTTGAGTTTTTATAGATTTTCTAAATATTTTACTTTCAAACCTTCTGTTATCAACTAGTCGTGTTATTTTACCATTCAATGCTTTGAAACAGATTAATCACCGCATGATAATACACTTTAAGCCGTTAAACAACTTTTTCTTTGTGTGCGTTTCTTTTGATATAATTAGATTTATTTAAGTTAACACACAGTTTATTATTACTTTTTATCGATAATAATATTAAATACAAGTGATTATAAACTGAAAGATTGACATGACAAGCTTTTTTACACGTTCTCAATGTCCTCGCTTGTTGCTCCATTATTTGTCAATTGATTGCGTAGAAAAAAAATTGACAAAAGTCTTTGTAAATAAACGTCTTGTCAGGTATGTTCAGTGAATTTATGATTGTCACATAAGACTAATTGATTGGATTGAGATTCTATAATGTATGTACAGTCAAACCTGCAGTCTGTAATGATCATCAATTGGTTTAACGTCAGTTAATTTTGGTCTTTTTGACAGGTGGTCTCTTTATACAAGGCATATTTTTAGAATAAGATCTTAGCCGCAAAATGCAGGGTCGTAATTTGTATGCAGATTTTGTAATTTTAAAAGTGGCCTTTGTTTGAAGGTTACAGTGTGTAGACACATATTTGACTGAACAATTTTATACCCCTGGGCAACTACTGATGCAGAGGCATATGGTGATTCTCACCTGTGTCCGTCTGTCTATTGGTTACAAAACTTTAAAGCTGGCTTAGTTATTATAAAGGACAAGGTTACCACCAGGGCACAAGCTTTTACTGAATACAGAGTCTTGTTTGGGATATAGATTATATTATAGTTTATTAATGTGGAGTATTTATACCTCCGCATTTAGACCACCTTTGAATCCGCGGGAAAGTTGATTTTTTGTTGTGTGGCCTCCATAGCTTGGTGGTTAGGGCATTTGTTGCCTAATCCGGTGACCCCGGTTTAGATCCGGGTACAGGGACATATATGCCTGCCATATTCAGCAGAAAGTTGGCTGGCAAATAAAGGCTTTGCTCAGCATTTAAGGATTTAATTTTTGAACTCCATTTAAGGTTCAATGAGCTTACTTGAACACCATTTTAGTATGCAGCTCAGTCCTGTTTCTATTGTGCTGTAAAATGATTAAATAACTCAATCGTAATATGCAAAGTTAAAAAGTTAACACTAATGCCTGAGTAGAATTTTAACTGTAACACTACTAAATGGAACCATCTTGTGTGGTGGCTTATCCTATTCACCAGTTTTAATGTATCCTATCGTATCATGAAAGTCAAAACTTTTTCAAAATTATGGTGATGCTGAGCATAGCCTTTATGTTCAATATGACATTTATTAAATGCATGTATTTGAAAATGCTTTTAGTAAGTTGTTAAATTGCTACATTAAAGATTACTTTGAGTTGTTATTCGTTGGGGCAAATTATGTTAAACCTTTGAAATGCAGATGTTAAGTAGGTACTAATTATTGGTAAACATAGGAGATTTGATGACGTGATTTGCATTTTATAAAGTTGAACCGAGTCTTACACTTACACTTGACTGCCAGCTAGTTTGATAGAAAGTGAAACCAGACGAAATGTTACACTATATGATTATAGTTCATGTCGGGATCAACTGACTTTGTTTGGGTAATGTATTCATTTTCTGCACCGGCAAATTATTAAAAAGAAAATTCAAAATGAACAAAATTTGTATGCAGTAGCTTCTGCACAGCTATTAAAGATAGCGTGCTGGATATTATGTGCAGCCGGAGAAAAAAGTAAATGAATATTTGAAAAGATATTCAATTTTCGAACTAAAAGTTCAAAAACCTTTTTCTGATATTAGTAGGGCATTAACAGTACTTTAATTTTAGTTACGCACTTACACCACTTTAGTTTTAGTCTGGCACTAACAATACTTTGATTTCAATCAGGAATTTGTAGTACTTAAGATTTTAGTCTGGCACTTGCAGTAATTAGGTTAAATTAAATAGGCACTTTTAGTACTTTGATTTTAGTCTGACACTTACAGAACTTTGATTTTTATATGACTTTATGGACTTGTGTATTTTTTGTTACTTTTGATTTTCACCTATTTTTTGTTACTTTTGATTTTCACCTAAATTGGCTCAGTATGTGCCTCAGAAGGTGTATAAATAAAATATAAATAAAATACAAAACATTAAAGATCAGCCATCTTACAGAAGTTATGTAAACAGTTTTATACCTTGAAAGCTTTATTGTAGGTAGATATCTATATAACAAGCAAGGTTTTAAAGTTTACCTAGATCAATAAAACAAATAGAAAGGTAAAGGCACTCTTGTCAAGTTACTGTATTTATTGGTTTGTTATTACTCTATCCAAAGTCATATAAAGTTTATTTGTACAATGGCTTGGAAGTGGTGTAGATAATATACACAAATTACCTTCTCCTCATGGTCAGTATCTACTGATTTATATTAACTGTATGGTGTAGGTTTTTAAGTGATCTCAACAAGGAATGGGTATGGTGGAGGTTTTTCTGTTGGATATTTTTCAGGTAGGAATTTTATGCTTCTTTTGTAAGAATATTTCTGCAATGTAAGCCTCATTTTAATGTGTAAAAAATTATCAATTCCTATGCATTGATCATAAGTACACTTAAAAAAAAAAAAAGTTAAGTTACCAATTTTCTAGGGCTCTTTTCAGCTGTTAGGCCGCTCAAGCACCCTTTGACATTTTAACTCCCCTGGTCATTGGGCTACATATGGAAACCTACACTCGTGTCTCCCTGGGGAGACTATTTCTCTCCTGTGGTGTGGCAGCCAACATCGATCTGCGGCGCCCAGGAATAGACACTGCCCTCACAGGTACCATTTTACACCATGGTGGAGTGGAGCTGTGGGTCTTGCTCAGAGATTTTAACCAGTGGTCCAGAGGGGGATCGAAACCGGGACCTCTCGATCCTGAAGCGTGCATCCTACCTCTAGGCCACCGCTCCCCACTTTATATTAATAACAATGCATCGGGTATTTCATTGGCGTAAAAGAAGAAACTTTTAGAGCATTGTTGATGTGCTCAGGTATTACCTTCATTCTAGTATCATTTTGATATATATGACAGGAATGGTATAGGTTTTAAGTGAGTTAATGTAATGGGATGTAGCGGGTTTTCAATTTCTGGTTTATGAACTTGGGCTACTATGTTCACTGTAGCCCATTGTCTAATCATAGCAATACCAATCACCAAACATGCTGTGCTAGGAAACACGCTGCTCTCAAAAAAGCACAACTTAGCAGATTAATCCAAAATTGCGTTCATGGACTGCAGACTGTTGCTCAGCAAAACCCTACCAAAGGGGCACAGTTGCTCAATAAAACGCTCAGTAGAAACAGTATACTATAGATGAGCGCTATAATTCCTGGGTAGCAATATTGTCATTACACAGACGTAGCAAAGTGCTCAATAATCAATTAATAATCAATTACTTTCAAAGTTATCGGACCCTGCATGTCTGATATAGCGCTATTTGGTTGTATTTTGGTTAGGCAATGGTCCCGGGCTAAGATGTATACAACTTTCAAAATAGTATTTTCCGAAGTTAACATGTCACATTGTTGTACAGACATTTTATAAACAATGTATATCACACAATTTGACTTCATTTAGAGTCATTTATAGTATAATAATATCCCAATTGTCCCTGTCTGTCAAGTACATGGCATTTGTTATAAATGAATCAATTTAGTTGATAAATTAGTCCTTAAGTTTCAGCCGTCTATCAAAATTAGTATATTATATTGTCTAACTTTGATCTCATAGTGCACCCAGTATTACCCTGACTTTGACGTTTCGTGTCATTATTATATGATAGGTTATGATATTTGATTAATTTCATATCTTGGCCGATTAAGTAGTTCTTTATGATTCCAATGTGCGATAAATAGCAATATAACTGGTAAGGTTTTATGGTTCTTCAATAATTCTCCCGTGTTTTAACTCATGTCAATATTCTGATCTTAACCAACCATGGTTGTTGTATGGAATTAAGGTGGAAAGATAATACTGTGAAATCATTGATTTTTGTTGGGAATTAAATTTTATGGATTTCGTTGTTTATCTTCTACCACAAAATTAAATCCAGTCAAACAGTAATTTTGACCTTAGTATCTATTGTATCTATAAATCTGTGATGTGTGATACCTGGTTTCCATTGCCTAAGCAAAACCCTACTTAGCGCTTTCCATGGGAGGTAATCCATGCTTTCTATATTTAATTGAATAGGAGGTAGCTGAATGAAAGCACTGAGTAGCGCTTTGCTCAGGCAACGGATACCTGAGGTATGATACCTGATGTGTGAGACCAGTATGATACATTTTATGTTACATCTTGATACCTTTCTGATTTTCTTACTAGTGGATATTACACAGTTAGCGTTAGCAAAAGCCAAGTTAATTAGATACATAATGGGCGAAATTATTTGTTTGATGCAAATTAAGTTGACAGGTTTATAACTGCTGATTGTTGGGGGGTAATTATGTGGTGTTATTTTTGCCTTCAGGCATCCTGGTCTGGTAGCCTTGTTTCATACCACAAATATTGATACAGTGCAACCTTTACTCTATATAAACAATTCTACGATACTCTCCCGTTGGTGCGACAAGGTTGTAACTCACTTAACTTGATAGTGAGATACAACCTTTTAGCGACAAAGGGTCAAATTATTGTAGTCGGCACACAATACTCTGTTTTCTTAATTTTAGCTTTCTTGACTTGTTTTTGTTGATATTTAAGCTTGACTGCTCACAAATAATTTTATAATGTTTATCATTTATTTGAATATAACATTTAACTGGTATCGGATATTATGGAGTTAGCTCCCTTTGGGTGAATTACAGGAGTTTTTCTGGAAAGTTAAAAAAAATGTGTCAAATTATGTAATAAGTGTTAAACTGAAAATAAATCTATTAATCCAAAATGAAAGTAGAGTTATTAGATAAATTATAAAAAAAGGTGCCAGGCATACCGGCTCAGATTCCATGAGGGGAAGATTTGTCTGTCTGCCTTAGATTATATTGCCAGACTTGTAATGATCGTGTGTTTCGCTGACAAGAGTTCTGGAAGTCTGACAAATTGTCCGAGCCTTTAGGAATTGAACACCAAACATTTGGATAACAATTTATTAATAATTTAGCACTCATAACAAATTGTCCTAGCCTGTTGCTGTGAAGTTATTTATCAAAGTAAAAATATTATCCATTGTATTATCTGTAACATATAAACTTGGAGATTGGAGACAAATGTTGCGTACAGGATTTCATACCGCACCAGCGTATTAAAGTTTTGCATTTATATATAACAGCTGAAGTACAAAAACCTTAACAGAATATCCTTTGTTTGTGGTGTTATAATAGGAAAGAAAGTTGATTGTGTAATACTCGAGTGACATTATTTGCTTGCTATATTTTGATATATGAGAGAGATATATGAATGATTACAACATCTTGAGGATCAAATAGGATTACCTTTCTTTATTTGAGAGTCACTTTGATTGATGTTATTAATACAGGTATATTTCTACCGTAATTCATCTAAATAAAAGTTTTATTACTCAACATAATTCATTGAAATATTCGGTACCACCCCTTTACATTATCCAGCTTAATACTAAATGACAGTCAGCCCTGAACCTTTAGCCTTATAAACTGGAAGCACCCAAGCACCGGAAGCAAGGGGGAAGAGGTCAGCTATTATTTTGTTTTGATCCGAGCACCAAGCAATGGGAAAGGGATCAGCTATTATTTTGTTTTGATCCGAGCACCAAGCAATGGGGAAGGGATCAGCTGTTATTTTGTTTTGATCCGAGCACCAAGCAATGGGAAAGGGATCAGCTATTAGTTTGTTTTGATCCGAACACCAAGCAATGGGGAAGGGATCAGCTATTATTCTGCTGTGATATACTGGTGACGTGGTTAATTCAACATTTGCATTTATTTGATACACTATGGTACATATATATACTCACGTTTGATGTTTAAATGGGTTTGTTTGACACCCTGTTTGTATACAAGTGGACAACATAACTATGTCAGGTTTCATTTTATGGGTACAAGTGTAATAGACACAACACTTATTTGAGTTTATTGCAATTTAACCGGTAGTGTTGATAGTTGCTAGTTTCCGTGGATATACGTAAAATATAAACTTTTAACACACTTACGCAGGTAAATATTTTACCATCTTTCTTATATTTTTGTCACGGTTTTTTATGAGTGAATTAATGACTTATTTGAATAGCAGTTAGCTTCATGTTTAGAAGTTTATGATCAAATGTTTCTATTTCGGATACCATGGTGGTCTATATGTTGCTCTTTCATTTATATGTGCTACTGCATGGTAGTCTATATTCGGTGCTTTTGTGCTTCATGTACAATCACATGTATGTGCTACACCATGGTATGGTGCTTCTATGGTGCATTTATATGTGCTACTCCATTGTAGTTTAGTGCTTCATTTAGAAGGTCATGATGTAGGTATGTGTTGCATGTGGAGTCTCAGATTTATCAGGAATGGAGCCCGCAAGTGTTGGCTAGGGTTGGATAAGCCACATTTACGGCATGGTTCCGTGTCAGACTTCTGGGGGGAGGGTAAAATCCTCAAACACTCCAGCCATATAATTTAGAAGTTCGATGTTTGTATTTGCTACTTCATGGTAGTCTACGTTTGGTGCGACATTTACAAGTTATCTCATGTGAGTGATACTTGGTGATCTACCTGTGCATCGTCAGTCTCAGATTTCTCAGGCATGGAGCCTGCCAGTGTTGAATGTGGGACAAGCCAGTGTTCTGTGGGGAGGGTGTTTGGTGAAATCCTCAAACACTTCAGCCGCATCGTAATGCTGTCAAAGGTTCCCAGCTTTTTATGCATCATTGTAAGTATCAGGCCTGGTAGTTTTCATGTTTATTGATCCTTAAATTTCTGTCTTTGTCTTTGTGAAAAAGTGGAATTTCAGGCTTTGAAACCAGGATTTTCAGGCTTGAGAATGATTGTTAATTTAGCAGGCCTAAAGTATCCTATATTTGCTGTATATGATATGGTGTTAATGCAATTCGATGAAAGATGGTAGCTTACAGATAAATTCTTCCTGATAATATCAGATGCTGTCGTTTGGTTATGTATCGTATGATTGAAATATGACAATATGATTAACTTCAAGTACCTCTTTATAGTGTTTCAAGCACCTGAATATACTTTTATAGTTAACTATTAATGTAAACTGTTTGTGAACATACCAATTGTCTCCAGTAACATTCCTCTTTAATAAAATATAATACAATAGCATACCTTGAGTTACGGCCCTTGGCTTGCTACTCTATCGAGATTGTGCTAAAATCAGATTTAAATCTTAAAGTTCCAGCTCTTGTGATTTTACTGTACTGAACTCAAAATTCCATACCTGTTCAGTGATACTAATGTAGAGTCCAGTCTCGCATGGAAGTTAATTTACATTGAGACGCATGCTAATATTTGAGATGAGATCTCGCTCAGATTGAGATGCATCGAAAGATCGGGGCAAGGCATCTGTGTGTCATATGGACAAATTTCTAATTAAAACAGTTACTCATTTGACAAGCTAATATGAGAACATGCTAGTCTATTGATACTTACTAAACGATAATAGCATTTGTTGAGTTACGGCCCTTGACTGGGTCAAATAGCTAGTGGGATGGTCCTGGGCATCAGTGCGTCATATTGACAAATTTGTAGTTAAATAAAACAGTCACCCAGTCACTCGACAAGCTTATGAGAACAATCGTTGCGAAGGCTATTGATTTTCAAAGCAAATACAATTGTTGATGAAGGCGGCATGAATATGAAGATAATCGGGGAAGTAATTTATTCCAACGTTAAGTAAACATACTGTATGAATTATTGAACTATCAGATCACTGAGGATGATGACTTGTTCTTTATAAATTATACACTGTTTAAATATCTGTATAAACAATGAAACTCACTGATTCTTTACAAATCATGATATGGAATATAACTGCTTCCTGGGAGGCAATTATTGGAACATTATGCTATATGGACGGGCAACGTCATGATCATGACGGCCGCTGTGCAGCTTTCATTGACTTATACCAAACAATGCCATTAAGTTGCCAACCAACAATAAAGAATATAAATCATATTGTTGTATCTACAATTAATACATTTCAAACTTTAATAGCAAAATAGATTACTTTGAACCAAATTCTATTGATATTTAATGCCATTGAAGTATAAGTCTAACGCGATATTCTGCAATGTCAATATAAACAGAAATCACTGACCATTACATCGATTTAGGGAGAGCGGAAGTGTATTTTACCTGCTCACTTCTATTCACCAAGTAACATAAAATAACGGTAAAGGTTGGCCACATTGAGATGAGCCTGACCTATTGATTAACATAATTTAACAGTCGATATATTGTCTACGTTTACAACACCGAGTGTATGTTTTCATAATCGGGGAGTATCACGAAGACGTTCAAGATGTAATACAAACTCAAATCTGAAATACCGATATTGCACGATTTGCTTGCGGAAATTGATATAATCAAAGCAAAAATCTTGTAATATATTCTTGCATAAATGTCAGGTTCTGGTCACAATAGCCAAGCTATACATATTGAAAAAGATAATCCCTTTTCCAATATCCTTATATGTTGTTGTACCTGATCTGCCTGTTTACTTTAAGTGGCACAGGTCCCAATACCGTGTTAGATTTATACCTGATTTACGAGTTTACTTTACTGGCACATGACATGTCCCAATACCGTGTTAGAGTTATACATGGTCATACACTCATACATTCAGCATGAGAGAGTGTTGTAAACAGTTATGTGCATTGAATATGTGGAACTTATCTATGATGCTTTAAATGGGCTAAACAGTATTGCCAGGAAATAATAGCAAAAGAACATAGGCCAATGAAATAGTTTTGTCAGGAAAGACAAAAAAGTCAAAGAGAAGGTCATACCAGGAAAGTACAAAATCGATATTTTGAAAAAAAGGACAAAACTCTCTGAAAATTACTCTTTACTTATAGTTAAACAAGCTGTTTCAAAATTAGTTTGGTCAACATGACAAGTTCCGATTTTCATGAAATAAGGCTAATAAGAAGCGCCTTATGAGGCTGGTTTTAGTTACGATCTTCTCATTCTAAGCCAGCAATATATGCAGAAAAAAATCATTTAATTTTGTGGTTTTGGTAAAAAATCCATTTCGATGAGACGTTAATTCATGGATTTTGCATTTTAGGTAATATACACAAGGGTCAAAATTATTGTTAGATCTGATTTGAACCACAAAATCCACAAAATTTAATCCCTCGCGAAAAATTCTGATTTTACAGTATGAGATGTGTAATTGTTGCTTGAAATGTTACAGGAAATCGGCTACAATTACTCTGATTGTGTTAATCTCACAGTTTGATAATGTGTCGTGTTTTCCCCTTTGGTCCTTCTATGTATACTTATACGGTAGTTTCATCAGCCTGTCAGAAATGTCTCAGATTGAATACAGACTGAAGCCAAAAATCTGTCAAAAAATCTGTCCAATTCTTAAGGGGTAATAGTAACACTAGTGTTATAACTATATATATTGAGCATTGAGCACACACACACTGTCAGGGGAAGAGAAGGAGAGAAAAATGCTGAGAGAGGAGAGAGAAAAAGGCCGGTGTCTAGAGTTCTCTACTGATAGTTGATTGATTTTGACACGGAGTCGAGAAGAACAATATTCCTCTGCTTGTAATAGACCAGGCTTATATTGTGTACACATACTCCTCATTGTAGTTATTCACTAGTTCTACAGCTCTACTGTAAACTTGATTAATTGTGTAGAATAGAGCGAGACTGATCTCCAGACGAGAGAACTCGAGACAGAACTCAGGAAGATTTCTAGTGATTGGAATGTTGGGAGTAAAAAACTGCACTGAATGAGTTTATATTGATGAATCTTTCAATGCCAAGTTGGCAACATGTATCTCGGACTGGATCGTTGATTGAAGTTTTCGGTGGAGAAAAACTTTGAGTGTAGGATCTGTGTGTAGTAGGGTGGTGTTTGTGTTTTTAGGTGGAAAGTGTTGTTGGAATATTACATTTTCAGCAGGTAAGGGGAAACTGATTTACTTACCAGTTAACTTTTATTGGTTAATGTATCAACAGTTCTCACATTGTGGTTATAAAATCTCACATAAAAACATTTAGATTAAGATTATATTGGTGTCGGTCTCGCTAAGTGGGAATATATAATAGAGATGCAGATGCATGGTGCAGATATTTTGTTGTTAATAAATGAAATGATGGGTAATAACATTACATAACATGAGGGGGTGAAGATAACTGGGGGATTTGTATTGTGATTTGGTAGTGTAAAGGATACTGAGTTACTTTGAGGTCTGAAAATGAATGTCAAAATGTTAAAATTCCAAACCGAAAGTCATATCTGTAGGATTAGTGATATGGTGCTTTAATTGTTGGTGTATATTGAATTAGTGTTAACTTGTCTACAATGTAATTGGTATTTAATTGTTGAATAATTGATAAATGACTGAGTAGAAGTGTTTTGTTGTGTTAACTGAATAACTGCTAAATGCATCATGGGTTCAGTAAATGATACAGTATTGGCTTTTAAGTTGTTTTGCTTTGTGCTGTCGGTTACCAATGAAGGTTCCATATAAGGCAACATTTACTGTTGGTCTGAACAAACCTGTTATTGATCAACAACAAGTATTATAGATATAGACTTGCTCTTTAGTGTTTCTCTAGCAAGTCACCTGCAGTACTTACAGAGAAATTTGAGGGCTCGGTGCAAAACTATAGTAACTACATCAATTTAAAGAAGCATTGTACCATAGTTTTGCACTGAGCCCTCGATTTGTCCATTCGGGGCAACAAGTTTGTATCTATCTATACTATATACCAGTGGTGAGATACAACTTTGTTGCACCAAAGAGACAATATTGAGGGCTCAGTGCAAAACTAAGATATGTGCTTCTATAAATCAATGCAGTTACCATAGTTTTGCACTGAGCCCGCAATATGCTCTTTGGTGCTCTTCTGGGCAAGAAACTGATCTTCTATTAATATTTTCAGCACATTAATGTAGAACATTATCATATATCTGCAATATGTCATGGATGAAAATTGATGGTGAAATGTTGAAATGATAACATACTGCATTGTCTCATTGAATAACAAATTAACATTGTATATTGATGGAAAACAGACTGGTTTGTCGAGACATATCATTGTTTAGATAGTATCTGACCTCAGAGATGACTTTAAACAATTCCATATCGATGGTGCCGAACCAAAACCCCGTAACTCAATTTTGATGCGAAAACTTTTTTGAAGCGACCGCATCTGCTAGACGTCCCTGCACATTTCTGTCTGTCAGACAGAAATGCGCGGGACATCTAGTAGATGCAGATGCTGCAAAAAAAGTTTCCGCCCCAAAATTGAGTTACGGGGTTTTGGTTCGGCACCGTCGATATACAGCTAATGTGTGAGTCAACAATCAAAAAGTTTTGTATCATCATACACAAAGACCTAAATTACCTGAATTTAGGTGTTTGTTATACAGAAAAACCTCTTGTTGTGCAGAACAACATCCTTTGTAGTAACAAACATAGGCTGTTGTACAGAGGTTGACAACTTGCTCTATAGAGGTTAACTGTAGAGTAAATAATTATCATCTAAGGGAATGTTTAAAGTGTTTCTATACATGTCATTGCTCTACAGAGGGTCCGGCCCCTATAGAGAGGTAGTTACCTTTAATTAGATTTTATTGGTTAAAAATTGCAAATTTTGTTGAAATAATGCAGTGTATAAAATTATGTTTTTGTTTATCCTTGATTCAATTATCAAAGAAGCAATTGATGGCTTACAATAATCTCTGATATTAAACACATCTGTTCTCATCCGTTCTCGAAATCTACTCTTTAGCTTGAAGTTTAATTATAGCCATAAATGTGGATATTCCTGCATGAAATAATCTCAAATTGAATTGAATGCTAAAAATTTCTTCATACTTTATAATTAACTCTTTTTTGAGGTTGATGATACAGTTTATTTTCCTCGTATAATTAACATTTTACCTATGTTCAATGTTATTAATATACTATAAAACGCTTGTTGAGATGTTATTTTAAGATTGCTCCAAAATTCATGATTTTAATGAATATTTAAAACTGCATCTTTCAATGAGACCAATTCATGATGTTAAATTATAGCTTGCCGAATATTATACAACTTTTGTTAACAATTCATTTTTAGTTTACGTTATATCAGTTTGTCATTCATGAATATTAAATTGATTTCATGAAAAAATAGTAATTCACGATTTTTAGTTTAGCTTTAAGTATGATTTATACTTGAATGGTTTTCATACACATATTTCAGTGAATGCATGACTTTGATTTTATTTATGGCTGCTTTTTAATGATCAGGATTATGAAGCTGGTTTACATGCACATCGACTGTATTATCATCTCCGTCTTCCAGTTCATAATTCTACAATTACATGGTCTAAAACTTCTTTCTTGTAACAAGCACTTAGTCTGTCTGGAAGTGTTTTCTAAATTCTACCATGGAATCAGGTTACACATGTTTTTCATGGCGCATATTTCTATAATCTTGCTGGCATATAAACGTTATTGAAACTATAACTGAGGTTGACTGCACAGTGTCTGTGTATGATATATGCACTATGTATGTGTGTACTATGTACATACTAGAGCAGGCATGTTTAAGGTACAGATAACAACCAGTGCTGTATTAATGCACTACTGCTAAATGCCTCAATTTTCTGCTCAGGAGATAATCTATGGCAAAGATCATTTAGTTTTCCTCTACCAGTTTTCTAGGTAAGTTTCAACCCAATGGGAGGTTCCCTTACAAAGATACATTTTAGATGGAATTTTGAGTCCTCAGACCATCTATTTTTAATTCTGAATTCAACTTTATATTCTAGATTGGCCCCGCATAATTTTGGATTGGCCCGAAATAATTTTGGATCTGCCCAACATATTTTTGGATCGGCCCCCACATAATTCTGGATCGGCCCAACATAATTTTGGATCAGCCACGCGTAATTTTGGATCAACCCCGCATAATTTCGGATCGACCCAACATAATTTTGAATCAGCCCTCAGGTTAACACCATACCAGATCATGACTTAGTGTCCCACTATCCTGCTACAGATAATCCTTTCATCATTGATTCCAAGCCTCCCGTCTCTAAATAATTCAAATTGGCAGGTAATATGAAGTAAACTACCCCAACTGGTACCTAGTTATTGGTTCCACATGGTGTGTAGGTGTTTGTGTAAGAATAACTTACCTGTGAGGATTACTAACATGGTGCTTTCAGTGCTTTGATGGTGTGGATAGTCACAGGGTTTAAATGCCATCCTCTGGACTAATAATGGTGTGTATATTCCCAGGGTTTTATCACCCTCTGTGGATATTCATCAGGTTTCCCAGTCAGTCCTGGACTTTAATTATAATAATGCTCATGACAGGAGTGATACATTCTTATTGATATGTTCTGTGATGCTGATAGTCCTCTGCTTGGGAAAGGGAATTAAACCCTGCATGGACATGGAATATATATCTTACCAGGTTTTAGTTTGGTTTCATTCGGATAATTCCTTCATGCTGTGTTCAGATCTCCAGAATTTTCATTGCTTGTACTAATAGAAGTATTGATGAGCAGTTTCAGTGTTATAATCCATGTTACCTTCTGTGTGGTGTACCATACCTGTATGCATATAAATAAAACAAATACTTAAGGCTTTAAGTGATGGCTCTGTGATGCCTAGTGTCTTAGAGTGTCAGTGAGTTAAAGAAACACTTGAGGTTTAAGCCTGCTGCCTTTCAAGCGCCCCTTCCCCCGAACCCCAGCATCACAAGCATTTATCTTCCCAAACTCAGTCCCCTACCCCTCGAGTGCCCCTTTTCCTGAGCCCCAAGCATCACAATCATTCATCGTCCAAAACTCAGGCCCCTGTCCCTCGAGTGCCCCTTCCGAACCCCCACCCCATCACAAGCATTCATCTTCCCAAGATCTCTCCCCCCTTGGAGCAAGCAAAGATTACAGCCATTTAGATAACTTGCACTGGATATACAATTATATAGACAGCCGAGAATGTAAACATGATTAAGTGACAATTTGTTATGTTTATATAGGTGCATATCATCAGAGTCTGTAAACACACAATGTCTCAACATGAGGGAAATCTTGTATTTTGTCTGCATGTTTAGATACTACTGTTGTTTCATGAATAACCATGAGATTCTATGAAAAACTATGAAAAAAAGTATGCTGATTATGAATTACAATGGTTTGGAGGTGTAGGAATAAACCTCAAAGGCCGAAGGTCATATGGCCTGAGTTGTTAATAACAAGCGCCAGAATTATTATTTGAATGAATGTTGACGCAAGTCAGAGGCACACTTGAGAGCCGCCCAACAGCAATGCACAAGAGAGACAAGTTGAATGTATGAAATGGTATCATGTATAAAATGTTTTCTGCATTGTTTGAAAACTCAGCTGAGTACAGTCTGTTCAGAATTAATTGATAATGGTTGTAAACATTAGCTTGTTTGTTAGGTAAACTATGTTTATCTAGGTTTAACTAGGTATACCTGAGTTAGCTGTAGTACACCATGTTCTTTCGAATGAGACAGTTCCCTCAATAGTATTACTTATTGAATCGACTTTGCTTCCTGTTGCCCATAGAATGCCACCTCCCCCAACAGTAGATTTACTCACCAGCCACCTTCTATTTCTGTTACAGTGTATTCCTGTACAGTCTAGTATTGATTGCTGGGTTGGCAGTATATGTATACAATACTGTAGGATAATTGAATAGCTCTATTATTGTGCTGTTATTCCCTAGGAAATTGTCTTATTAATCAAATATCACTGCACTTACTTGTTGTTCAGTATCACCACTCAACAATCTGATGAGAATTAGGCACTTTGTCGTCTGCTAAAAAATGTCGTCTGCTAAAAAATGTCGGCTGCTGAAAAATATCATCTGCTAAAAAATGCTTAAAAAGGTCTGCTAAAAAATGTCCTAAAAAGTCATCTGCTAAAAATGTTGGCTGCTAAAAAACGTTGGCTGCTAAAAAACATTGGCTGCTAAAAATGTTGTCTGTTCAAAATGTTGGCTGCTCAAAATGTCATCTACTAAAAAATGTTGTCTGCTCAAAATGTCATCTGCTAAAAAATGTCGCTAAAAAATGTTGGCTGCGAAAAAGGTAGTTTGCCTCACTATCAGTTCTGTGACCTTTAAATCTGATTTGTATCATATTGTACACGTCTCCCCCCTCCTCTCTGTGTCCCCCTGTCCCCCCTCTCTCGCTACCATAGCAACAATTTCTTTTTAAGGAAAACTTTAATAAAGAGCCTTAGGGAATTATTAATTTAGGGAAATCTTTCCAGGAGTTAATTATGTTGTACACTACAACTGTGTGTTGTGTGATAGTTGTGTCTGATGCAGACAAAACTGTAATTTTGTCAATGTAAAAGAGAAATTGGTTTTACTCAGAAGCGAAGATAATTTTCGTAAATTGCGTAAATTTTTACCCCATGGTATTGTCACTTTTCTTGTTCATCTCACAAAACTATGAGCTTTTTTTATGCCGCGCATCTACTGATGCTGACGCATATAGTGATTGTCCTGTCTGATCGTTGTCCATTGGTTACCAAACTTTCAAACTGATTGACTAAGCAAGTTATTATGGACAAGACTTCCACGGAACATAAGCGTTTACTGAACAAATTCTTACTTTACTCTCTTACTTCAGTATTTTGTTGATAAGCCTCCAGGATATGACCACAAAGACCTTGTTCCCCAAAAAAGCAGGAAAATTGAGCTTACACAACTTTGTCTATGAGTACCTGAGACTAGTTTTACCATTTTCAAAGCTCTTAAATTTCTATCATGAGATATCTTTCCGAGTTTTGTTTGAGTTTGACCTTTAATATATTGCCTTAAAACATATAAATGAGAAATGTATATTGATTCATGTGTATCCTTAAAGGTTTTACTGTTAGCGCCCGTGTTATATGGAGGCGGGGGAATTATAAATAGATTTGTGCGAGTGTTAAATGATTTGAAATTATAATTACAAAAAAAAACAACTGTAGGAAATTGCTAGCTATAATTTCAAGTTGCCTGGGGAAACTTTTCGTAGAAATATCATAGAAATATCCGCAATCGCTGGAAAACCTGATATTTGCCTGGTTGATTCTGTATTCAGATAAAATTGTGTAACACTATAAAAGCAGGAATCTAAAATAGAAGTTGTCTGTCAGTTTATAGTCTATCTGTCAGGTTTCATTCTTCAATTGTTGATTTGATTGTTACAAACACAGGGAACATTGACTGGTAGAGACTTGGGTTCATTACTGATGGCATTAGTTGCTGTGTGGTGATGGTAGTGATAAGCCTGTTCCTGTTGAGGGGGGGGGTCAGGTTATCTTTGTTGATAAATGTTGTCACTTCGAAAAAAAGATTTTTGTTTGCATTTGTATGAAAATGTTGCTGTTTTGTTTGTACTGTTTCCGCTTGTATTGTGTTTTGTTTTAAAATACTCTAAGGACTAGTCATTGTTCCAAGGACCATTGAGTGAGTCTAAGGACCAGTCATTGTTCCAGGGACCATTGAGTGAGTCTAAGGACCAGTCATTGTTCCAGGGACCATTGAGTGAGTCTAAGGACCAGTCATTGTTCCAGGGACCATTGAGTGAGTCTAAGGACCAGTCATTGTTCCAGGGACCATTGAGTGAGTCTAAGGACCAGTCATTATTCCAGGGACCTGTGAGTGAGTCCAGGGACCTGTGAGTGAGTCCAGGGACCTGTGAGTGAGTCCAGGGACAATTGAGTGAGTCCAGGGACCATTGAGTGAGTCCAAGGACCTGTGAGTGAGTCCAGGGACCTGTGAGTGAGTCCAAGGATCTGTGAGTGAGTCCAGGGACCTGTGAGTGAGTCCAGGGACCATTGAGTGAGTCCAGGGACCATTGAGTGAGTCCAAGGACCTGTGAGTGAGTCCAGGGACCTGTGAGTGAGTCCAGGGACCTGTGAGTGAGTCCAAGGACCTGTGTGTGAGTTCAGGGACCTGTGAGTGAGTCCAGGGACCTGTGAGTGAGTCCAGGGACCATTGAGTGAGTCCAGGGACCTGTGAGTGAGTCCAGGGACCATTGAGTGAGTCCAAGGACCTGTGAGTGAGTCCAAGGACCATTGAGTGAGTCCAAGGACCATTGAGTTAGTCCAAGGACCTGTGAGTGAGCCCATGGACCTGTGAGTGAGTCCAAGGACCTGTGAGTGTGTCCAAGGACATGTGAGTGAGTCCAAGGACCTGTGAGTGAGTCCAGGTACCAGTCAGTGAGCCCAAGGACCTCTGAGTTAGTCCAGGGACTAGTCAGTGAATCCAAGGCCCTGTGAGTGAATCCAAGGACCTGTGAGTGAGTCCAGGTACCAGTCAGTGAGTCCAAGGACCTGTGAGTGAGTCCATGGAGCTGTGAGTCCAAGGACCTGTGAGTGAGTCCAGGTACCAGTCAGTGAGCTCAAGGACCTGTGAGTGAGTCCAGGGACCTGTGAGTGAGTCCAAGGAACTGTGAGTGAGTCCAGGGACCAGTCAGTGAATCCAAGGACCTGTGAGTGAGTCCAGGAACCAGTCAGTGAATCTAGGGACCAGTCAGTGAGTCCAGGACCAGTCAGTGAGTCAACGGACCAGTTATTGTGTCCAGGGACCAGTCTTTGAGTCCAAGGATCAGTCAGTGAGTCATGGAATCTATCCATCTATCAGTGTAACTTGTTATCATGTTTCTTCCTGATCTGGAATTTGTTGAAAAACATTTCTCATTAACTTGTTCCCTGGATAAACACTTCAAATAAACAGGACTGATGATGCTGTTTCCAGTGATTACTTTCAGAATGTTCTTTAATAGAACTGCTGTTACAATACACTCTAACCTGATCAGTGATTTACATGGTTGTGTTCATTTCAGTCTTGTGAACTGGCGGATGTTTGGATGTTTTTTCTACGGCTCTGTTGAATTTCGATAGTTGCCAATTGCTTGGAATTTCTCCCCTCCCCCCCCCCGCCACTTTTGGCTTGCTGGATATATTGATTTGTTGATATCATTGATGTGACTAGGTACTATAGCTACCATATTGTTCTGCCTGCAATAATTCATCCCATTGCCGATGGGAGGTGTGGAACCTATTTAGCTGGAAAATAGATAGAACTCTCGGTGATGCCATATTCATTTCTGATTTATTTTCTTTGGGTTCCTTTCTATCCATTTCTAATTTATTATCTTTGGGTTCTTTTCTGTCATTCTTTTTCATGATTTATTATCCTTTTATGTGAAGACTTGAGTTGCAAAGATATTGCGATTGTAATTATTACAGTGGTTAAAACAGATTGTTATAATTTGAGATTTTAGTGTAATAATTTGAGATTTTAGTGCAATCCTTTATAATGGCCTGCTAATGTAATATTGGAATATTTTTGCTTGTATTGTTAGGCGATCATATTTGCTTATATTATAGTTGTGTGTAAAATCTTGTAGACGTTTTAAATCTTTATTGATCTTCGTGATATTTTGTTTGACTTCTTAATCTTGACATTTTATCCAATTGTGCAGATTTGTGTAACAATCAATCAAGGGGTTAAGATATGAATTTGTTGAGTTTAATTTATATATCTGTGTTTGTTGGTTTAAACGTGTCAATGGATATTATTGTTTCATAAGAGTTGTTTTCAAATTAAGCACTAGCTGCAAAACACTTAACCATTTTACTCGATACATCCAAATTGCTGAGGGTGCTGTCGCCGCCCGGGGACATACTTAGCATTTTTATGTTTCTTGGATAATTGAATGTTATAAATGCTCTCCCTTGATAATTCGCCGGCTTAGAATGAAAAGGTCGTAACTACCAAATCGATATATTGAGAAAACAAGAGAAAACTGTCTGTAATTTACTCTTTACCTATGGGAAAACACGTTTTTAAAACTTCATTTTGGTCAACATGACAATTTCTGATTTTCATGAAAATAGGCTCATAAGAAGCGCCTTGTGAAGCAGATTTCAAATATTTATGAGCCTTATAAGGTCGTAAGAGGTAGTTACGACCTTCTAGTTCTAAGCCATCGAATTAGGCAGCATCTGTGACTGGGTTATCTCCCTTCTTCACTTATTATTGGAAAATAATTGCTGATGAAGGGATTGAATCAGTAATGAAAGTACTTGGTATCAATATTTTGGAAACTCAGAGAAAACTGATGAGTCAGGGATGTTTGAAAATGTCATCCATTACAGTCTAAATGAGAGTTAGATGAGAACGGTTATAAATATCAACTTGACTGTCAGGTGAACTATGTTTATCTAGGTTTGTATTGGTGTAACTGAGTTAACTGGAATCCTCGCTATTCTTTTGTATGGGAAAGTTCCCTCATTAGTTTTACTTATGGAATCCATAGTAAGTTAGGTTATTTTGCAGTTATTAAACATTGTTGCATTTTGTTAGCTATTGTCATTATTTCCTGATAAATAACTTTTTCTATCTAATGCAAAAATCACATTAAGGTTTTGTATATAACTGTATATCACCAGTGATTTAAAAGGGTAATTTAAATTCAACAGGATCTTAATGACGTAAAATGTCTGCAACTTGTGAAATGATTTCCAGACTGTCCGTCAAACAAGAACTTAAATATTTAACTATTATTGGCACTTTCCCTGTGTTAAAACACGCTATCTATTATCCTGATCTTTCCAGTAATATTGATCCTTACCAAAAGCTGACAATGGATAATGATCTTAAATATTGTGGATTCTTTTGTTTGTTAAACTTGACATGGATATAATGACTATTTGCGGTAAAGCTACATTAATTTGAACAGTTTGCCCGAGGGCGATTATTTATGGCTATTTTGCTATTTTCTAACAATCACTTGACTGTAAACCTACACCATACCGGTGTAATGATAAACCTCTACACCTTACTATTATACTGATCGACATCTTCCAATCAATTTGTTTGCCGACTACATCGACGAAATGTAAACTTTTGCTCCGATTGTCATTACCGGTTGTGTCAAAGGGCAACGAGAATTCAATAATACGAGTGAAGGACAGCTTGCGTGTACTTGATGGACTTGTGATCAACGTGATCAGTGATCGGAAATCGTAGTATAGGTTTATTTCATTGTGTGTGTTAGTTATGCTGTTTGTGTGGTTTAAGTGTCGTGAAAGATTGAGATTGAAATGTTGAAATGTAGAAATGTAAATATTACTTATATACCAATATTGTGGTGGATTTAATGTAATATTGTTCAGTTAATGTGGTATGAGATAAGAATATAAAAGATTGAATATTGTGACAATTCATCTAACCGTTTGTCAGGCTTTGTTATGTATGGATTATATACAAATAAAATAAAGGTATGTATAATTTATATATGCTTCATTACAAACTGACTATATATATTGTCATTCTTTCTACAAGGGCAGCCACTAATTATATATTGCCATGGTCACTGGTCTGACACACAGGTAACTGTATCGTTGAAAAAGAAAAAGAAAAACGAAACATTTATATAAATATAGAAAAATATAAATTTTCAACAAAAAAATCTTCTTTTTTTTCGTTTTCAACGATACAGTTACCTGTGGTCTGGCAGTAAATGAGAATAAAATTTGTGAACAAAACAGCTACTGGGCCTTCAAGACTTTTACTGGGCCTTCTAATTTTCACTGACTTTGGACCAGTGTTATAGTGTCCAGCCGACTTTGGACCAGTGTTATAGTGTCCAGCCGACTTTGGACCAGTGTTATAGTGTCCAGCCGTGTTCTAATTAAATATTCCTAATTGCTTGAATTCTTATAGATTGTGTGATCATTTAATTGAGTTATTTCACTTAAAAGAAAATGATGAGAATTCATTAAGTTAGATCTTGATCTTCAATGGAATGATTAATTGGCAATGGGTCATATGTGTACTATAATAATGTGATCATGAAAGTTTAGACATTTATGCAGCCATGTAATTTGTTGCATATATATAACATTATGTGTGGATAGGTCAATCCAATATTGTAAAGTTGGAGGAATTTGTCTGGTGGTGGTAGACGCATCCAAGGACAAACAATGACACACTGTTGATGTGACTCCGTAGCTCAGTGGTTAGTGCACTTGCCGTCGAGTCTGGCGACCCGGGTTCTAATCTGGGTGGACGTACATATACATGCCTGCCATGTTTCAGTAGAAATAATGCAAATAAAGGCTATGCTCGGCATAATTCAAAAAAAAGAAGAAAAAAAAAGATGTTGGCAGTTGAAACGCATGGAATAGTAAATGGCCATTCAAAGATGGAATTATTAGTAACAATAGATATCTATAAAGTTGTAGTTGAATATTATAAAGAATGATAAAGAGTACTGGCGATTCAATTATAAGTAATACTTATGAGGGTATCTATACCATTTGAAAGAATAGCAGGGACTTCAGTTAACTCAGTTTTACCCATTTAAACATAATGAATTATATAATGATAGTTTACCTGAGGTAAAAGCTTATGTTTACAACCATTATCATTTAACTTTGAATGGACTGTATGATATAGAGTGTATATATTGATTGAAGATGTCCATTGTCCTGTCAACTTAGCAACAACATAATTATGTTATATACAAGTCTATCTCACCATTAAATTGGTGTAACTTGTTGTCAAACATCAAATGTCTGTAGGCTATAATTGAGTTATGTAGGTTATGTTGTATACTGTCCATCGCAGGTGTTAAACTCCTTAATGTATTCATGCCTGAGGCCCGAAATGTGCAACGTTCAATGAAGACTGCATGATTTATGATAAAGTTCATTATGGCACACTTCTTTTAATTTTTAATACAGGTCTACAAAACCTTTCTTTAACGGTCAGTTAATACCTTGATCACAAATCTTAGCCGCCATCTGAATATTGGACAGGGGGTCTAATCCTAACGGCATAGGTCCTAAGTCAACAATTTGGAGAAATATTGGATTTTGAGACAGCTGGAGGGGAAAGTCGTGTTTGAGCACAAATATGCACATAGTTATTTAAACACTGTGATGATTAAAATGCTGCACTGTGTTAACAGTAGATAGTAACAGCAGTGTTTGCAACTCACATCCCCCCCGCAAATCTGATGGCGACTTTACATGATACATGATTAACTGTGATACGTAATTATGTATATAATGTACGTTGAATTTGTGAGGGCGAGAATTTGCATATTATCACTACATCATTATCTAGGTCTCCGGTGCCGTTTGCCTCGTATACCGTGTATAATAATGTCAGTGTTAGTATCATTTGGTAACAATTTATTAACCATTAATGTCATTGTCTCCCACAGTATTTATAATTATGATGTACACTATAACTGTTGGTCGTGTAGCATTATTTATAATTGTTGGCCGTGTAGCGTTATGTTACATTATTGTATTATGATTAATATAGTCTCTGATAGAGTGTGATTATAATACATTGATCTCTTTGTTACAGCTGAAGTCATATTTAATTTGTACAGGACTTATTATGATTGCAAACGTATATGGCCGTAAATGGCCGTGATTTTTACCCTAATTAAACCTTGGGGGGAATCCCTTGGAAGCCAGAGGTCACATTGTCCACTATGGGTGCTACAACATTAACTTACCTCTACTGCTAGTCTATCATGAAAGCTTCATCATTTCCATTATTCTGTAATGCAGTAAGATATATTATATATGTGGCTGAGAAATAGAACATAGAAAGTGCAAAATCGATTTTTTGAGAAAACAAGAAAGACTGTCTGTAAATAAAACTCTTTACTTAATTATTAGGGTAAAGCAAGCTGTTTGAACTTCAGTTTGGTCAACATGACCAGTTCCAATTTTCATTGCCAGGCCTGTGTCATGCTGATTTGAAATATGTATTAGTCTTATAAGGTTGATCTTCTCATCATGCTGAATTGCAATTGGAAAGGCCAGAAGGGACCAAGGTGATCAGGATGACTGCTGCCAGTCTGATATACTAGTAATGTAACAGATTATGTACATGGTATGTTAGGTTGGAGAAAGTCTTCAGGTGATAAATGAGCTTGTTGATTGAGCTGTGATTGAACAGTTTGATTGATACAGATCTCTACCCACTCTCGTTTAATGTTCACATATCTTCACAGAAAACACGTTTATGAGTACGGGAGTCTCTCATTGATTCGTGGATTAATGTAAGGAATGATTGATTTAATGCCAGGGTCGATACTAGCTGTGCTTTATTTGATTACGGTGAGATAAGACTTCTACAATTGTGGGAATTAACGACAAATTGTTTCCTTGGTTGCTGTCAATTACGGCAGATAACCAATAGATCGTGTTAGTGTACACCAGATAAGGGAATGCTGGGATACGATTTTACAGGAAATCATGTTGTTGTTTTTATTGTTGTTTATAATTCTCCCACTCTATAATCTGTATAAATTTTGGTTTTATAATTTTCATCAAGATGAAATCATATTATTCAATCTTTCAGTAATTTATCATCCTGTACAAAAAATAATCATTGTTGCAATTGTTATGGAAATTAAGTTCAATTACAATTTCTTGCTTAATTATTTTGTGTAAAAACTTTTCTTGGAAATAGCAACTGCTTAATTGAACTTTATGAGGCGGAACTGTAAATGCATGGCTGATGCAGTTTGACGCTATTTGACGCCATTTGGCTCTATTTAGCACTACCAAGCACCATTTGCCATAACCTCTGACACCATGTGGCACTGTTACCAAGCACCATTTGTGACTAACTGACTCCATTGTTTACTATCTGATACCATGAGGTACCTATTAAAGAGCACCATTCATTATGGCCCGACCTCTGAAACCATGTGACACTAAACACTCCCGTAGAGCACCATTTGGAAATCACACACCTGGTAGGATTCAGCACTATGTACCAGAACTTTTCAGCACCATAACGTTGTAATCACCCTTTGGTACGTATGTAGTGTTCAGCCTTATGCAACACTTTTTGGCACCATAATTATGCACTACCTATCAACATAAAGAAGCACAACCTTAAACTTCAAACTACTTAATCCCTCTATCTCCGTATGTTGGGTCATTGTCAAAATACTGTGAGACATAAAATTCTGTATTCAACAAACATCAATTGTAAAAAGGTATGTACATGACACATTGTGTTTGTAAAAACCATTTATTAATACTATACATCGTTTAAAATCTTGGGATGAACATTCTGGGAGTGCCACGATCTGACAGTGGGAAAATTCAAGAAGAAAAGAAAAATAGCAACATCATCTTTACATTTGTTGTTTTTGTTGTTTTGCGTATATTTAGAGTTCTGTTTGTGATTAAATGATGGGTCTTTGAAGTAATTATCTGAATGTTACCTAAATGCTGATTAGTTGTTAAAATGTTACCTGTTTGTTGATTGGTTAGTTGGCAAACTATTTGGAATGTGTCTGTTTTTATCGCAGTTCTCTTGGTAATTTTGTAATGAAATTTCCATATGTTGAATAACAATGGCCATGATCATACGATGCTGATACGCTTCTTCATGATTTTATATTACATACCTAAAAAAAATCACCATTGTGATTATTACTCTAAAGAAGGCTTCGGCCGAAACGTTAGTAACTTAATACAATAAAAGCACAATGTGTATGTGTTATTGTTGAATTTGCATCATTATATTACATACCTGAAAGATGTCAATGTTTTCATCGTGTAATAGCTTAGCAAGTTCCCTCATTATATAATCTCAATCACGTTGGCATTTATTACCTTCATTAAAGAAGTTATGAATGAGTTATAAGAGCCTGGAATGGTATTATTACAGTGTTTTATAGCTCCCACCATTGACTTGAAGTAATCACTTAAACACCAAATGTGTGAGTACATGAATTTGTGTTCCATGTTTACCCAAGGGTAGAACCCACTTTTATCAACCCAGGATTGAAAAAAAAACCCAGATGCTTCTTCTACAGTTGTTGAGACATATTTTGAGTTCAAGGGTCAGGCACTGGTGTCCGTTGCCTAAGAAAAGCACCACATAGCACTTTCAAGGGAGGTAACCCATGCCTTCTATATTGAATTGAACGGGAGGTAACTGAATTAAGGTGCTCGGTAGCACTTTGCTTAGGCACCGGACACCAGGTGGCCCTTGCAAAATGAGATGTCTCATAACAGGACACTCTGGATGGTCCTGATTCCTTTAAAAAGGGTCTGATTATGCAAATATGTTAACATTTGGTACATTATTACCTCTCCAGAGCAGTTCCTCTGTAGTGCAACAACATAATTAATTCAATTTAAATTTGTTAAGAACCATAAATTGTACATAATGAATGCTAATGACAATGCTTTAATTGCTAATTGTCTGTATTAATTTGTTCCACAACATCAACTTTGTGCTATTTAATTAACAACTTTATATACGTCTGTATGTACCTGCTATTATGAATATATCATTGTTTAAATTACCCCCAAGAAATTATGCTCAAAATTGAACTGGTTTAAAAGCAATTTATTTGGATTTTTTTTATTGTTGGTCACTACAAATAAACCACTGGGTTCTGTTTTTAAAACTGTTTGACCAATTCACACTTTATGTTTGTCCACGGCTATTCGGTTTCTAATTTGGAGTGTTTGACACTTAATTTATGCATGCTGTTTATTTTTTGTGTGCGTGAAATTGAATATATTATGCTTCAAATAGCTATTGCTGTACTGTGTACTCTTAACTCGTTGTAAGGGCGTTTTTCAAAAAAAGTGCAAATTTTGAAACAAATTTATTATCAAAAAAAATTATGCTAAATCAAATTTTCTTTAACATGATTGGAAAGAGTTATTATAAACAAACACATTCCAAGTAAGGGGAGACCTCCTGCTTCGCTAAAAATGTAAATATGATTGCTTGAATTTTTCAAAAAACATCATTTTCCATCCTGTTACCACACCAATATTTCTACATTAATTTTAATATAATAAAAATAAATATGATTTGATTGTTGCAAATCATCAAATGTATTATATTTGTTGTATATATGCAGAAATAATTAAGTTATTTAATACAAAAACACCATTTTACATGAGAATACACCTTCACTCATTGCGCATGTATGTAATAATTACACTATTTAACTGTTTAATGTAAGCAATTTAATATTAAAACAAAATATTCAGTGAAATACTGTTGCATATGCCAACTGGGTGAACATTTAATTAAGGAGTTCCATATAAAATAATACACAAAGTTGAAAACTTTAGAAATCTGATGGTAACAGGACAGAAAAACGGTAACAGGATGGACAAATTTGGTAACAGGATGGAAAATGTGGTAAAAGGATGGAAAGCACCTTCATTTGTCAGCCCTGTCAGTCAAATATAACATCCACAAAAAAGTCATTCAAGGAGGATTTCATTATTAGAGATATTCACTGATACTCTGTAATCATTCAATTTGACAAAAGAAGTAATTATGACATACAATTAAGATGGATTGTTACCTTAAGTATGGCCGTAATTTCTATTTCAAGAAGCTCTGCCTCCTTAAGTATTGGGAGCAAAGTACATTAAAAAATATTTTTTGTTATGGATGGACAATTAAGCTTTACCATCAAATATGATTGTATGATTTTTATAAAAAACACTATTTTTCTTAATAAAACATAATATTCCCTTTCCCTATTATCTTTGTTAAGGAGACTTCTATCAAGTAATTATAACTGGATTATACCTAGGAATAAATACTTTGATGTATTCCTGTTTTACCAGTAAGGTAACAGGATGGAACAAAAGTGAGGGACACACTTGTTCACGTAAAAAAACACTGGTTTTATTCCAAACCAATCAGAAAAATTGACTATCCTCTACTGCAAAGTACAAAATCTTTATATTTAGCTTAAATTAGCATGATAAATTCATATAATAAAAGAGATTTTGAAGGAACAACATCACTCTGAACTGCTTGGGACAGCCCATTTTCAGGGAGTTAGATTCTTAATCGCAAAAATTTGAAGGATATAAGCAGTTTATATAGACATTTGCAGGGTTTGGTAGATAGAAATATGTTCAATCTTGTACATGACAACTGTTGGATTCAGTTGAGAGCTATATACACTATTTTATGAGTCAATAAATGTCTGGGACAACAATTTGCACTTTTTTTGAAAAACGCCCGTAAATAATTATGCTACAATGTTTTTTGGTCATTATAAATCTTGTATTCCCTCTGTACCCGTACATTCTGGTTAAACTTGAACAGATTTACAAGCACAAATTTAATGTGAAATTTATAAAATTATTTCATGCATATGTTTCAAATTAAACTACTCCAGTAAAATTGACTGTGCTGTACTATGCACAACTAAGTATTGTAGAAAAGCTTTCAAAGATTTTGCCCGATGAATTAAAAGCTGGTGTTATTTGCACTTAATGTTTATTGATTATTTGTTGGGGGTTCAGGAGATCTGAGGGGTAATTGATACTATCTGTAAAGCTGATTAGTCGGCTGTGTCGAGATCTCGGCTTTGATAACATCTGAAGCACATTGTTGATAATTAGTGATGATAAGTGCTTGGAGTTACCTCCCTTAGGTGTAAAAGGCTACAACTACTGACTGACAGAGCGATAAATTACACTGTAGTTAAGTGGCTGTTTGTAGTGTAGGGATATAGGAGCAAACTGTTACCTGTTGGGATGTTTGAATGTTTTTACCTACAGAATGATCTTGATCAACGTAGGAATGCTCATCTGATGGGTTTTTCATGGATATCCTGCCTTGTTACAGGGGGATGGAATTAATCATGTGATGTTATACATACACTGTCTGTAACTTGTGGTAAAAACATGATTACAAGTTTTTGTGAGTTTTTGTGATAAAGTTTTTACTAGGATATTTGTATCCCGTCTCTTTATTTTCTTGTGGAATGTAACTGAATGCAAAATATGTGAAAATGCTACACTAATTTTGTGCCTTGTTTCTTTTGTTTTTGTTTCATAGTTTTGTGTTAAGACAAAAAGTAACATATTAATGTGCTAGTGTGGAAAGGGGAAATTGATGCAGGTTTTTCATGGATCTTTGTTTTTGTGTGTTCTTTAGTGGAAAAATTCTTCAACCAAGGATGTCTGAGAAAACCATAATGCTTATTAATCTTTGTTAGTGTTAAAAAACTTTTCATTATCGCAGTGTGACTGTTATTTCGACTGTTATTTCGACTGTTAAAAGTTATGTGGTTTGTTTACGTTTGATGGCTATAAGACTGACTGTGATTTAATTTATTCAAACATATTTTAGTTTTCGTTTAATATTGAGTTAGTGGTGCACAAATTATGTTTCTATATACCAGTACACTAGTTTTGGATTTTATGAAATTATAGTCTAGGATTTTATGAAATTATAGTCTAGGATTTTATGAAATTATAGTCTAGGATTTTATGAAATTATAGTCTTGGATTTTATGAAATTATAGTCTAGGATTTTATGAAATTATAGTCTAGGATTTTATGAAATTATAGTCTAGGATTTTATGAAATTATAGTCTTGGATTTTATGAAATTATAGTCTTGGATTTTATGAAATTATAAGGATTGGATTTTACAGGTGTTGTATTTACTTACAAGATAACACTGACAGGTGGTATACAAGCTACAAAGGATTATTGATGGCATGTAACCCTCGTTTACAGTGTGTTAGTTATCAAGTATAAAACATGATAATGTGTGTTTGTAAATAGTTATATGGTGAATATCATAGTTTTGATTAACATATGTTGGATTTATATGGCAGATGATGATTCTGGCCTAATATAGATGTGGGAAGGATATGAACTTTGTACAATGTAAGTTATCGAATAAATTAAACATAGAATGTTTAGCTTTTGGCCTAGTATACATGTATAAGCTACACATATTTACCTTTTAAGTATTGAAACTCAACACTGATTCTGTCAATAAAGTTATTCTCCTGTTTGAATACTAAAATACTAAAGTACTAAAATATAATGAGCTTTTAAATCAATGTTGGAACGTTCATAAATTCGAACTTAACAAGCTTTGTACTTAACTTTGTAACTCTAACACTAAAGAGTTTATTAATGTATTAATGGGGGCAGGGTGTGTATTTATAGTTAATGGTCGTATGAATATTTCATGTCTTCGGCTATAAAGTAGCAGAGGGCAGGGGGGGGGGGGGGCTGTTTAAGTTTAGAGTAGAGATTATCTGTATTTCAGATCATTATATTTCAACAATGACTTCCCCGACTTTCTTGTCACCTGCCCTCAGATTTTTTTTGTCTGTCTGAACTTGAACAAAGACGTGTTTTCCCCCCATATGAAAGTTATGAATAGAGTGCATATATTGTGTGGTTGTTTGGTGTAATGTGCGTATCGTGCACCGATGTTTGTCTGATGTTTGACTGTTGTTCAAATTCAAGATGGTCGCTTTACAGCTTTACCCTCAACTCACAGTGCTCTTTATCTTTGTAATTAGTTCAAACACACTTGAATAGAACAATCTGTACTCTGTACAAATATTAAGATATTTAAGACAAACATTTCCTTTAATTGGATGTTCTGACATGACCTAAACATCTTCTCCTCATTTGACATATTTGCATACAATGATTGATTGATCTATGGTGCTTATACATCGTATTTGAGGCATTTTATGTAATTGAGTAATATTGTTGGGTTTTGGTGTAATAAGTAATTATTCAAGCTTTATTCACAAGGTATTTCAAATTTAAAATATTATACCCTAAAATGGGTGGGGGAGACATTTTTTCATCACTCTGCTAAGCATGTAGTATGTAAATAATACAGCTACAGAGGTTCAGTGACCTATATAACGGTCATTTATGTGATAAAAATATCCCCTCTATGTAACGGCCATTTATTTGATAAAAATATCACCTCTGTATAACAGACATTTATGTGATAAAAATATCACCTCTATATAACAAGCATTTGTATGAAAGTAATCGCCCCTGTGTAGCAGCCATTTGTATGAAAGAAATCACCTCTGTGTAACAGCCATTTGTATGAAAGAAATCACCTTTATATAACAGTTATTTGTATGGAAGAAAACACCTCTATATAACAGTTATTTGTATGAAAGAAATCACCTCTGTATAAATGCCATTTGTATGATAGAAATATCCTCTATAAAACAGCCATTTGTATGAAAAAAATCACCTCTATATAGTTACCATTTGTGTGATAGAAATAACCTCTATATAATAAGCATTTGTATGAAAGAAACCACCTCTACGTAACAGTCATTTGTATGATATAAATAACCACTATATGACAGCCATTTGTATGATATAAATAACCTCTATATATCAGCCATTTGTATGAAAGAATAATCTCTGTATGACAGCCATTTGTATGAAAGAAATCACCCCTGTATAGCAGCCATTTGTATGAAAGAAATCACTTCTGTATAACTACCATTTGTATGAAAGAAACTACCTCTGTATAACAGCCATTTGTTTGAAAGAAATCACCCTTATATTGCAGACATTCGTATGAAAGAAACTACCTCTGTATAACAGTCATTTGTGTGAAAGAAATCACCTTTATATAGCAGTCATTTGTATAAAAAAGAAATCACCTCTATATATCAACCATTTGTTTGAAAGAAATCACCTCTATAAACCAGTCATTTGTATGAAGAAATCACCTCTATAAACCAGTCATTTGTATAAAGAAATCACCTCTATAAACCAGTCATTTGTATGAAGAAATCACCTCTATAAACCAGTCATTTGTATGAAGAAATCACCTCTATAAACCAGTCATTTGTATGAAGAAATCACCTCTATAAACCAGTCATTTGTATGAAGAAATCACCTCTATATAGTAACCATTTGTTTGAAAGAAACCACCTCTATATTGTAACCATTTGTGTGATAGAAATCACCTCTATATATCAGCCATTTGTATGAAAGAAATCACCTCTATATATCAACCATTTGTATGATAGAAATCACCTCTATAAAACCGTCATTTGTATGAAAGAAATCGCCTCTATATATCAGCCATTTGTATGAAAGAAATCACCTCTATATAACAGTCACTTGATTGATTAATTCTTTTGATCTGTCTGTGTACAGGAAAGAACGTTTATATGTTATTAATAACGTGTATGTTTAAACCTGTAAAGTTGCAAAGTTCAAAGCAATGGATATGTAAATATTGATAAATTGGCACCTATAATTAGCTGAATGTATGGCATATGAATATTTAATCTTGGCAGCCAATGCCTATTCACGATCTAACATGATGATTGCACGCTATTTTGTGAAGCCTTTGTTAATGGAAATAGAAATTTTGTATCAACTTCATATTCATGGAGATTTTACATTTTACATTTATCCGTCTTCGACTTTGGTCTCATTTGAAACACATTCATAGTGTTAACAAGAAATTATTAAATAATTCACTGCACGATTTTAACAGAAAGTGGAAAGCTATTCATTGCGCTCAATTAATATTTACATGAAATAGTTTTTGAGATTTTTTATGGATATGTATGTGGATATAATGATATTACAGTAAGTTGTGAATTACAATGATATCTGATGGTGGGGATATATAATAGAGGAGGTAATGTGTGTCATTTCATATTTATATTGACATATCTTCATATAACATTATAGACTAACACATTGATGGTTAAGATGGTATTTCCTCAAAATGAGATTCACACCAGAGTGAGTTTGAAGAGGTCTGAGTGTAACTTGAATATATTTGAGTGTGAATTTGTGGAGGTTTGAGTGTGAATTTCAGGAGGCTAGAGAGTGAATTGAAAGAGGTTTGAATGTTAATGGAAAGAGGTTTGAGTGTGAATGGAAAGAGTTTGAGTGTGAATGTAAAGAGTTTGAGTGTGAATGGAAAGAGTTTGAGTGTGAATGTAAAGAGTTTGAGTGTGAATGGAAAGAGGTTTGAATGTGAATTTGAGGAGGTTTGAGTGCGAATTGAAAGAGGTTTGAGTGTAAATGGAAAGATGTTTGAGTGTAAATGGAAAGAGGTTTGAGTGGGAATGGAAAGAGGTTTGAGTGGGAATGGAAAGAGGTTTGAGTGGGAATGGAAAGAGGTTTGAGTGGGAATGGAAAGAGGTTTGAGTGGGAATGGAAAGAGGTTTGAGTGGGAATTTGGAGACATATTGAGTGCAATGAATTGAGGTTTGTGTTCAATAATTTGTATTGTCTGCAAAATAACTGTACTAACATATTTTTTGTTAGTTGAGGGTGGTCCTGTCTTACTCAGTTACTGTATATCACATGACTCTGTAGTAGAACAACATGTTTATATTGGCTTAAAGTCTAATCTTTATGGATATAAGTTTCCTCTGATTCCAACTATAGACAGACATACATACTTCATATGCTCGTATTGTGTATTATACAAAACTGCTGGCTGGCGATTAGGCAGCATGAAAACTTTGTGGCAATCAGTGAGGGCAAACCGGAAAACCTGGACTGGACTCATGGACTGGACTCGTGGACTGGACTCATGGACTGGACCCGTGGACTGGACCCGTGGACTGGACTCATGGACCCAGATACTTGACCTCAGATAACCTGGTCATTGTCCTCACAAAACTTTAAGGTTATGTCCTTCTGGAATAATATTTGAAGAGTATGGACACTTAAGGCGGTATATCTGTCAGCAGAAGACCCCAAGGGAGATATAAAGTTAGACCTTAGAATTATCCCTACACGAACTCCTATAAAAAGTTCAGCTGAACAATTTACAGGTCAGCAAATGATACCAGGGACATGTCTGTCTAAGAGCCAGTGATTACAAATCCCAGAGGGATTTAAGTCAATGGTTCACTGGCAAGGATTAAATATGCATCTGCTTGAATTAAATTTTGCAGTTTATATACTGTATGTCCTGCAATGCTTATTTATTTTTATGCACATAATTTTTAAATCAATTATTTCACAAGAAACTATCTATAGTTAAATAAAGACAATCAACTGAGAAAAGTTAAAAAAACTGACTAAGAATATTACATTTTGAATTAACTTTCTCTTGAATTAGAGAGCTGCTTCAATATTTCCAAATTACATAAATATATCAATTCCCAAGTAGACAAATTAATCCAATAACTGTCACAGTTTTAAAGGGAACGCTTTCTTTTGAATCTTAATATGGTATTTGCTCGTGGCCAGTAGCATTATATAAATGACAACTATTTAGTCTAAATAACTAAATTGACTATTGGTGGTACAAGTGTTTTAAGATTGAACACAATAGCATTCCAGATTATTTTAATAAATACCCAAGATGTTTGCTGACAGCGGTCCTTTTAAATATTAGGAGCAACACATCGACGCATAAGTCTTTGTGATTATTTCATGTATACAAAACGTAGAGGGGTTTGCTCCACAACATAATGATGAACAAGTAGAATATTATTTGCAGGAACTTGAGGTCACACATTTCTTTATACCATGCTGATCAACTTAATGCAATTTCATAAATATTCCAAAAGGTGAAGGAGTAATTTGTTCAACAAAATAAAATTAGTCAACAATTTTGAATTGGGTCTTATTGAAATCTATGAATGATTGTATAACTGTCTTCCTGGTCCAAGGGAGTTATTTACATCAATTAGACATAAGAATTACCCTTTGATGACCCCTATATAAAGTTCCTGAACAATATTAAGGTGTGATATAACTACAATGCCCAGGGAGATTAAGCTCAATTGTCCAATGACAGGAGTAAATATACAGTACAACCTCACTAGAGTGGCACATACGTTCACTGCACAATAATAACCTCTCTATAACAACACATTCAAACTTTTTCTAAGATGATATGTATTCATAATTTAACCTCTGTATAGCAACAACCTCAAATCAACAGCCAATATTGCAGGTCCCAAATGATGTTGCACTTCATATGTTTGACTGTATATTTGCTTTTACTAGTTTGTATTAAAAATATTCATTTCTTTTCATGGTACAAATATGTTTTTAAAGCAATTACTTCGAAGGACAATATACTTTAAATGTATTCAACCAATAGACGTAAGTTAAATACAAAGTTGAAACTTTGATTTAAATTCTTCCTACTTGCATCTGTGATTCTTACTAGTTGATTCAACTTCCATATTTATAGTAGGCCTACCTGGTTAATAGCATGCCAAGTTCAAAATGTTACGTTTGTGACAATACTTTTGTCTCCCTCTGACATAAAAATTCCCGGGTTTTCGCCCCAGTAAGATTTTTGGTAGTAAGGCTTTGGTAAACAAGTTCTACTTTTATATCAACTTATACAAGGGATAATTATAATTCATTAACTATGATCCTAACGCCCAGCATATTTGATTGGTAAATTTGTTTCAAAAAAACAAAACAAAAGAAGATATCAGTATTTACCTATGTGAAAGTGTAAAGAATTTATTACTGAGTTTAATGCTTCAACATTCTACAGAAATTCACTTCAGTATCGCATGAAGATGTTTACCAACAACAGAAACAGACCATTTGAACTCCCATGGGTACAGAGTGATGACATGTCTACAGCCTGTCTGTTGAACACCACATTATTACACCCAGAAGTGGGTGACCTGAAAGAAAGTCAATGACCTCATGTTTGGAGTCCAAATATCTGGGTCCATGAGTCCAGTACACGGGTCCGGTCCACGAGTCCAGTCCATGAGTCCACCCCAGGTTTTCCGGTTTGCCATCAGTGAGACATGCAGCATGCAGTCACTCTGTGGTTTACCAGATGGTGCATGTTTGTTATTACAAGTATAAACTCTGGTATAAGTGAGAAAACTGTACAAGATTATAAATTGTGTGTCAAGTTGAAGGAAGTCTCTGCTCAATGAACATTTGAAGGAGTGTTGTAAACTCAAGTAGGAGAACAATTTATGGCCTTATATTTCTGACATTACCGACACAGTTTGTCTGACATTGCTGTGGTTTATAATATGCTAGCTAGCTAAGTGCTCTGTAGGAAGAAAGTTGATGTTAATATTGTCTGCTGTGTAACAAAAGTTGACCTTGTGTTAGTGAATCCTATGATGATTATAGAGACATTGATTATGGTGGGATAAGTTGCATTGATGATGATGACGACAACAATAAGTTAACTTTATGTTACTGAATCATAGGAAAATTATATATAGATTAAAGTTGATTACAATGATGATGGTTGGAGTAATTGCATTGATAATGATGACTATAACAACAATAATGATGACAATGACGACAACAACAACGAAAATGATGACAACAATAATAATGATGATGATGATGATGAAGACGATGACGACGACGACAACAACAACAAAAGTGATGATGATGATGATGATGATGATGATGATGATGATGATGATGATGATGATGATGATGATGATGATGATGATGATGATGATGATGATGATGATGATGATGATGATGATGACGACGACGACGACGACGACGACGACGACGACGACGACGACGACGACGACGACGACGACGACGACGACGACGACGACGACGACTAAAATGATGATGATGGCTGGCAGCTACCATATCACGTTTAGTAATTGATGATGATGATGATTTTGGTGATGATCAGATTATGAATTGATTTGTATCTCGCCCGCCATTTTTATTCATTATTCATTATTCATAGTCTTTCAATGTTTTCTTTTATATACAGAACTTTCCCAAGTCTCCATATAGGGTAGTAATCCTTAATAATTATAGGCTATATCAAATGAAAGGAAAACAGTTTTTCCTTACGTATCATTAAATACAGTGGGTATGTTAGTTTTAAGCTTAATTTTATTTAAGAACATGAGATTTACTTTTCTACAGTCATTGAATACCCGACCTGTCTATACAGAGTATAAAATCATGTCAACTTGTCACTTTCCTACCAAAAATGTTAACAATTTCCTTTTGTAATTCAATTTTAAGTATATTTATAAATACGCTTTAGTGGGTATTAAATCGCTCTAGCCTTTGAAGTGTATAACCCTGTTTTATCACAGGTGCGTGAGCAAGTAGTAAACGGTTATTAATTGTACCTAGTATATAATATCTCGGTCCCACCTCTATATCCAAAGTCATTTGTATAGGTTATAAAGAGAGCCGATACGGTATGGTCTACTATAACTTCTTGGCCATTTTATACACATTGATTTTAAAAGCCGATTTTAATCCAATATTTTTTTCGTGTGACAAATTATAGCGTTTATGATAAGAGAGGAGTTAGAATGTGTGTTCAATACAAAATGGAATATTTATTTAATTATCGGAAAAATGAGGTATGTGGTCTCGTCAATAATAATCTGATTTTACTTGCCGTTATTATGCCGTTGTTATTTTAACTCTGATTTCATGTTAAAGGTTTGCTTTATCTCAATTTCAACATTTTCTAAAGCCGTGTTTGTAATTTACAGAAACATGCATTGATTAATAATCATATTTTCATGTTTTACAAATTTACATGAATTGAGGGAAATCAATAGTTGGTTATAGTGTTTTGTCAGATATTTGTTGATAAATGTGATTGGCATTTCATGGTCAATTTGGTGGATTTGACTTTTAATTATATAGGGCCTGCAGACAGTAACCAGTTGAATAATTTCACTAAGTACTGTTGTAATGTAAGTTTAATACTTAAATGATGATTTATATTATCAAGGTTTTAGTTGAGTTTATTTAAAAACTCATTTCCAATCAACAAGATGATATGTAAAATATCGGTTTTGTGTAAAATACACTTGGAGAGCCATTAGTTTGATGTCTCCTTTCATTAGAATTGACTTGAAAGATTGCATTAACAGCGCAAAGAAATGGAGCAATTAAATGTAAGGATCCGATTTTAATGAGATTGAAACAAAGAGAGCCTGGCTTAGCTAATTAGCTGAGGTTAATTTTGCTGTGTTATTTAATATACACTCTGTATGTTTAAGTCATTATTTCTTTCTCTAATCAATATCTAATTGACCCCCATGATACTTATTTCAATCTATTTATTAAACTTTATTTCAAATCATTGATAAAACATTGAGAACAGTGATATATTGTTCTATATGTTTCGTACTGGGTATTTGTAGTTGACTAATCTTTTTCTGTCATAAACTGATTGTTTGGGTGAATGTTTTATGACACCTCAAGTCAATAATCTATTGTTCGTCAGTTGATAAAGCATGTTTGGAGTATGTATAGAGTAGGGATACTTGTTTAATCAGTGGATCTAGTCCCGATCTAGACTGTATGTTGGTTGTTGGATAGTTTTATCACCGACACAATGGGCCACAAGTTACAGCATTCTATAGTGCGCCCTGGATAATGTGATGTTAGTAAGTGTGGTCAGGATAACATGATGTTTATAAACATTGACCGGTTTAGCATACTGATGTAAAATCAGTAAATTGTGTACTAAAATAACACTGTTAAAGCATGCACATTTGAGTAAACCACCTTCGTGGTTTATGAGTAAACCACCTTCGTGGTTTATGAGTAAACCACCTTCGTGGTTTATTCCAATTTTACCACCTTTCACATTATCTTGGGTGCACTTTATAATTATCAACAAGGTACGGCCTGCTGTTGACAAAATATGGCCTACAATAGGGGAAATAACTGATTATGGCCTACAGTCGCAGGGGTGAGGGACACCTTAACTTAACAGTATGCCAAATAAATATGCATGTTTTTGAGTCGGTGCGAAGAAAAGTGTGAATAATTTGGCAGTCGCCAGGGAAAAGGTGTGATTAGTATGATATGGAAAAGGTGTGAATAGTATGATATGGAAAAGGTGTGAATAGTATGATTTGGAAAAAGGTGTGATTAGTATGATAAGGAAAAGGTTAGAATAGTATGATTTGGAAAAGGTGTGAATAGTATGAAAAGAAAAAGGTGTGATTAGTATGATAAGGAAAAGGTGTGAATAGTATGATATGGAAAAGGTGTGAATAACTTGATATGGAAAAGTGTGAATAATTGATAGGGGGAATGTGAATATTTGATAGGGGAAAAGTGTGAATAATTGATAAAGGAAATGTGTGAATGATTGATAAGGGAATAGGTGTGAATAATTGATAGGGGAAAGTGTGAATAATTGATAGGGGAAAAGTGTGAATAATTGATAGGGGAAAAGGGTGGGAATAATTGAATGGGAGAAAGTGTGAATAATTGATAGGGGAAAAGTGTGAATAACTTGATACGGAAAGGTGTGGGAAGGTATGGTTAGGTGAAGAGCGAATAATGATTACGACAAAAGCTTGCGTAGTATAATATCGTGAAGTGTATGTAAGTACTTTATGATATGATGTACTCTAATGATGCATCCGCTGGTTGACACCGAGAGGAAGTGAGACTTCAAATCTGTATCAAGTACTCGCTCACAGTGTTAAATGTGGGGGGATTTTGATTGCAATGATTGTCTACATTTATTGGTGGAAATTTAATGGTCCGATACAACAATCATTACAACATACTTTGTTACTTAGCTTCATATGTTGTCTAATGAAACCATTTTTGTATTTATTAGGATTTCAAAATTATCAACAATTTTGTGAGTAGAACAATTTGTTTATTGTTTTAGGAAATTAATTGAAACATAATTGTTAGAATTATGACCATGAACGAAATAATAGACCATAGTTGAAGTCGTTTTACCTAGATGATAAGTTTTTCTCCATAAGATTCATATGTGTTTCTCATACATATATTTCTGTGCTGATAGATCATTTTGAAATTAGTTATTTATATGATAATCAGTACAAATTGCCACAAAACGACCATTTATATGCTTCAATTAATCATAGTGCATTTTCTTTTGAGTCTGAAAACAGGCATTTATAAATTATAATATAGATTAATGATATGATTATTAGTCATTTGTCACATTATGAAATGGACACCCCCTTAAAATTAATAACTTTTCAGATGAAATTTGAGATATATTATAATTATCCATAATAATTAGATTTTTTTATAAAATATTATTTTTTTTTATATGATATTATACTTATATATATATTGATCATTCTTCGTGATTAACTGCTCTTCATGAATCATTACACATTAAAATTTTGTGATATGATAAATCAAAAGTTATAAATATTGATCGTTTGTGAAAAAAATCCAGCTCTTTAATACATTATAATTTTGTGTAATGATTAATATATATTTAATGTGTTTTATCGTTTATTATGATATACAAATACGAATACGAATACGAAAATTGTATTATGCTTAAAATGCTTATAACAAATATGTACAAATATGAGATGAAAAACTTAAGTTTTCAGCAGACAAAATAATAATATGAAATATGCATTGCATGTTCGAATCCTGACTGTTGTCGTAATGTGTCTGGTCAGATTAGACGCACATTATTCCACCAGTCAGGCTTCGGACAATCAAAGGTAATACTAATCGCCACATACAGGGTTTTCCCTAGGATTTTTTATACGAGGGTTGCAGGACCCTTAAAATTTATATTTAGGGAGTCCCTGAGAAATTTTGGGGGTCCCTTCACTATACAGTAATGCATTTCAAGCTCATTATTAGTGAGTATCAAATTTATAAATAAATTGAACAGCAAATGCAGATTGCTCAATGCACCACAAGACTTAGTGCAATAAATAGCAGAAAGAAAAATGTTCTAGCTGAAATAAAAATGTCTATTCGAGAGATCCTATTGGGGGTCCCAAGGATGCACAGTAATGCAGAAATGAGGGTCCCAAGCCACAAAGTTGCGTAAGGGACGCAGAAAACCTGCATCAGGGAAATCCCTGCACATATGATGTAACATTTTGAATACACAGTCAGACACATAATATTGGATGGTATGTACAAATATGGCTGTTTTGTAGCGGGGAAACTTGCTTAAAAAGTACTCTATGTGAGTGAAATTATGACACTCACCATTATTCCGCCGTCAACCACCGATAAGCATGAAATGATAAATATGTATTTAATATGTTATATCGCTTATTATGATATATATACAAAAATGGTCGTCTTGTAGCTCATACTTGAAAACTTACCCGCTTGCTGTATCTAGCAACGTAACAATGTGACACGTCCACCATGTTAGACCTTCAGAGATTATTGTATTTATATGAAAGACATCGGATAATAAAACTGTTACAGCGCTTTATCTGCAATTTTACCTTCAATCAAGGTTTAATTACATCACAGTATGCCGGACGCCTGTATGCCAACAACATTTACCAATCTGACCCCTTAAAGAATTACTGACGTCCGACGCATTTTGTGTGGCATTTGTTTGTCTAGAATCCGGTATGTGAATAATACTGTGAATCATTCATGCTAGATATGAATACATTATTACAGTCTGTTCAAAGTTAAATGATTACGGTTATAAACATCGTCCATAAGGTAAACTATGTTTATATAGACTTAACTGGGTGTAACAGATTTGACTGTAATCCTCGCTATTATTTCGAATGGTATAGTTCCCTCATTTAAGTATTACTTATTGAATCAACAGTTAATGTAAAATATTACATTATATATTAATTATCCAAGCGTACTCGGTTTAGATTTAAATTATCACATTTTGTTGTTTGTCTGGTGTCAGATCCCGATGATAATAATTATAAGCCAGATAAAAAATATACATGGAAATTCCTTCTCATAACTAAATAATTATCTCAAAAGATCTAGGCCTGTATCTCATTATCATATTAGGCTTGATTACTTTAACCATTTATAAACCTTCCTCCAATATTTGATGGTCATTGTCCCCTTTTTTGGACCACTGTTAATTTAAATGAGCTGATTTATCATAACACAACACAAATAACTTGCACAATGCTTGTAAACTTGTTTAATTTCCTGTGGCTGTTATTTCCCTTTAGTCAGTGAGGCAAGGTTTTATTTTGACATTATTTTGACATCATGCCAGAAGTTTAATACTGCTTTACAGCTATCCAATTTTAAGTATCATTTAACCCTAGACTTTGATCGGCATATTGGATTTGATTAATTTGAAAATCTTTCCGAAGATAAGAGGATCTTATAAGGCTAGTATGAAGGTATGGGATATCATTATACTGCGGTCTACCTAGAGTGTTATGGTCGGCCATATTGGATTTTCAGACTGTGTGCATTAACAATGTTTTGACTGGTGGATAAAAATAGACTGGTATTCACAATGTTGTGTAGTTTGTAATGGCTGCCAAATTATTTTTGGTTGAATAGGAAAGATGCAGACTTGTATTTTATCGGTTTTATGTTGTTGATTGTGTGATTATGGATAACTTAAGGCTGCGTTTGATTGTTAATTATTGTTCGACTAATTGTGTGGTCGATAGACTATCTAGTTATGGAACATTGAATCAGGCTTAAGTAGATATACAATCATAACCTCTCTGTGGTGAAGTATTTGAAAGTCAAACTTGCACTTTTTGTGGTTTTATCGGATGGCTTGTAAAGTTGACTTGTGAACTTGGAGGAATTGTTTAAACATATTGATAATTGGGTACAAGTACTGGTAATCTGATGTGACTTATTTGATGTTTTGTTTGGATACTGGATGTAAAGATGACCTACTATATCATCAGATGGCCCATCAGTGATGTCGAATCCTTTACCAGGTTGTAGCCATCAAGGACAAGGTGAATACCACATTCCTGTCTGATTTTAGTAACATTATTGTTGGCATATGCGAATCTTGCCTGGTTTTTGGCATTAAGAGGTGAAATTATCTATTATAGTATGTTGTTCAGATATTAATGTATGTATTGTATTAAATTCTGGTAGAGTCGAATGTGTATGGGGGGTAAAAAGACTGTTTGATAGTGTGCATATATGTTTAAGGTTCTACTGTCGTTTCAATGAGTAATACTAACGATGGAACTGTCCCATTCGAAAGAATAGCAAGGATTACAGTTAACTCAGTTATACCCAGTTAAACCTAGATAAACATAGTTTACCTGACGGTCGGGCTTATGTTCTATAACCGTTATCATTTAACTTTGAATGGACTGTATGCAATAGTGACCTAACTCAGAAAAGGTGAATGATTGATAGGTTCCCCCAGACCACCCTACAGGTCTACTGTTCAATATAGTGCATATTTCTTGGAACCATCAATATTGATTAGTGAAAACATTCACACTTTGATACCAATTTATGTTTTACACAATAGGATAATAAATCCATAGGAGTTCCCAGTATTACTGTACACAAGTGTAGTAGCATAGCTGGCTGTTCAGTAGTTGACTGTTGATGATCTGAATAGATGGCTGTATTTATAAATAAATGATATATATTTGATGCTGTTTAGTGCCTTAGTAGCTTAGTGGTTAGCACGCTTGCCGCTTAATCCAGCGACACGGTTTCAAATGGTGGTGGAGGCTTGTAAGTCTGCCATATTTCAGCAGAAAGCTGACTGGCAAATAAAAGCTGCGCTCGACATTTGTTTTGGAGGAATGAGTTTTATTTAAACATTCTGAGATTATCATCATATCATGGACAGCGTACTTTGGTCCAATTGAACCGGAGGCTGAACACACAAAATGGCTGGTGATCTGCTGGCGATCCGAGTGCTTTAAAGTAATTGGAAATATGCATTGCTTCTTATGGTGGGGCATCTGTAGGATGCATGAACTTGGGTACCCATTTGATATACTGTAGATCAAATGTCAAGGTCACCGTGACCTTAAGCCTTAAATGATCAATTGCCTGCCTGGTGTCAGTACGACACAGGCATAATTACATGTTTTACTTTATCAGTTAATTTTGAGAGTTTTTAAGGAGAGAAAAAACAACAACATTAAATACACAGATATAAACTCCAGGAGATATTCTGTTACATGATTTGACAAAAAAACTGAAGTAGCTCTTCAATGATTTGATATGCTGTTTGTTGTATCAGCTTTGATTCTGATATTGATGTAAATCTTGGAGCTTTGAGTTTATCTAATGCATATTACTTGTATGTTAGATGATTACATGATATCAGGAGAGGAGATTTGCTGCAAACTTTTATCATATGATAAGATCAATATAATTGTAAGGACCGGTGGAATAAAATTATGATTCTTTGGGTTCTTTTGTTTTTCTTTTCTCTATTTTTCTGTCTTTAGGTTTCTTTATGCATATTCATATGGCTGATAATTGTGCCTTTGGATTCTTTGACCTTTACTTATATGGAGATATTTGTTCCTTTATGTTCTTTATCCATTTCCTGTAGATACAGTATTTTGGTTCTTTGGAAATATGTGTGTCTTTGGGTTCTTTTGGACATATGTGTGTCTTTGGGTTCTTTGTCCATTATTTTCAAATCCATAACTTATGGATATATACAATGTATTTGTCCTTGGACTGTTTCACAACATGTACCTATTTGTGTCTTACTGCTCGTTGACCATTACCTAGAGATATATTTGTAATTTCCTTGGGCTCGTTGACCATTACCTAGAGATATATTTGTTTCCTTGGGCTCGTTGACCATTACCTAGAGATATATTTGTTTCCTTGGGCTCGTTGACCATTACCTAGAGATATATTTGTTTCCTTGGGCTCGTTGACCATTACCTAGAGATATATTTGTGTCTTTGGGCTTGTTGACCATTACCTAGAGATATATTTGTGTCTTTGGGCTCGTTGACCATTCCCTATGGTGATATGTTTTGTCCTAATTCCTCTCATTGGGTTATTTATATCTTTGACCTTTATTATACTGTTGTCAGACATGCAGTACAATCATGTACTTCTGGGAGACACATATTTTGGCAACTGTTGTCTGTAGGCTTTTCAACTCCTGGAAGAGTCAATAATTTTGTTAAAAGCTCTTTCAGCTTTTCTTGTGAGCTTTGTATTATTTATTTGATTTACTGCTGTAGTATTATACTAATGTATTCATTGTTTGTATATTTTCAGAGATAGAGACTGATCATCCCCTGGCTAATCCAGCTGTACGTGCTCGGGAATTATTCTGTTCTGAGGCGACCGATACCTACCCTGTAACAGCTTTAAGGTAACTTGGCGTTATTATTATTATTATTACACATGATCTGCTGAAATATCTCAGTCTGAGCTAAATCTCATCTCAAATATTTTCATATTGTGTCTTTATGCTTATTACGCCCTCTGTCTTTGATGAGGATATTTCTTTGCACATGTCAGTATGTCTGTTGGTAGTCAAGTCAGTTTGTTGACCAAATAGTTTCCAGGGGTGTGAAAATTCTCAAATATTGCCCTTGGACAAGTTGGACTGAAAAATCCACTTGCCCGAAGACTTAATCTACATGCCCAGAAAACCACAAAAAGTAACAAAATTTTAGTTTAATTAATTTATCAAGTCAAGTTTGAGAGTAGCTTATTGTGTACCTGATACTAAATCATTTTCCATCAGAATTTAGGGATTTGCTCATGTGTTTAGGTAAAATAGGACACTAAATATTATTTTCTAATGTTAGTTTTGCACTTGCCCATGGGCTAGCTGGATGGAAAAATTCACTTGCCCGCAGGCCAAAAAGCCGAAGTCGGGCAAGTCGGACACAGGAATTCCACACCTCTGGTTTCAAGAACACTTTGTACAAGAATCTTCAAAATTTACATGGATATTGGCCAGCAACACTAAAATGACTAGACCTAAAGGGGAACATATTATTCTGAGTTGACCCTCAGATATATCTCACGTTCAGACTCTTGATTTGAACAAAGTCTCAAATTGAGATGAGATTTCTGCCTGAGATGCTTTGGACGATCGGGGAAAGCTCTCCCGAGGACGTGGATGAATATGAATTGCTTGCGTTATTGCATGGTTTGAAGATTTGGTTAATCGTTTGTAAGATGTTTACATGGATATTGGACATTCAGACAACATCTTTAAGTGAAACATATTGACATCAGAATATGTCTGACAGACATAACATACGCAACTGTACACATTGACAACAATATATTGTCTCATAAAATAACATCCCATAGACTAAGCAACAAGCAACATCAATGAACTGCATTGACAACAATGCATATCCTGATCAGTTGATAATATTTAAGCAGCTGCTGTACAGTTCTCTCAAAGACATATGAGAACGATTGTAAACATCAGCTCGTCTGGCATGTAAACTATGTTTATCTAGGTTTACAGGTGTATACATGAGTGTATAGGATATTTACCGCTATTCTTTCTACTTGGACAGTTCCTTCATTACTATTACTTATTGAATCGACTGTACATTTAAAGAACAAGTTCCCTAAAAAAAAAAGTTAAGTTACCAATTTTCTAGGGCTCTTTTCAGCTGTAAGGCCGCTCAAGCACCCTTTGACATTTAAACTTCCCCTGGTCATTGGGCTACATATGGAAACCTACACTTGTGTCTCCCTGGGGAGACTATTTCTCTCCTGTGGGTGTGGCAGCCAAAATCGATCTGCGACGCCCAGGAATAGACACTGCCCTCGCAGGTACCATTTTACACCATGGTGGAGTGGGTCTTGCTCAGAGGGGGATCGAACCCGGGACCTCTCGATCCCGAAGCGCGCGTCCTACCTCTAGGCCACCGCTCCCTATATCAATTAGTTTGTTGATTGTTTCTGGGGTACCTGTTATTCATTCAATTAGAGCAGATTATATCATACTGGTATTCCTGTTAATATGTGATACCTGTCTTGTATTGGTGATACCTCCCCATCATGGATTCATACCTCTCTGGCATAGTGTGATATTCCCTCGTCCCTCGCATCGTCCCTCGCATCGTCCCTCGCATCGTCCCTCGCATCGTCCCTCCCATCGTGTGATACTTCCCTGACATTGGGCGAGACATCCCTCGCATAGGGTGAGATGTCCCCAGGGCCAGTCTAGGACCAGGTAAAGTCAATGGTAATTTCAATACATGATACATCCCTGGTAACGGTGATACCTCTTTGGCATGGTGCTATACGTCCTTAGGGCCAGGTAAAGTCAATGGTAATCTCAATCCTATTCCTTTCCTGGTCATTAAGCAAGCAATTATCTGATGAATTTTCAGTCACGGACCTTCAGACCTTTGTGTATGGATGTTATAAAAGGGGTATCATTATGAACATTATGAAATATTAAATCTGTTACAATTTTATACCAAGTGTTCATTATAATGGACAGATGCACCACTCTGTGTTAAGTTTCTTCTCCTAACTGCTATAGTTACCGGTGTTACTGTAAAATCTTTTAATTTCGATGGGACAAAATTTCGTTGATTTTGGTCAAAAGATGATTTAGATGGGCCCTTAATTTGTGGATTTTGCATTTCAGGGAATGAACACAAGGGTCGAAATAATTGTTTGATGGGATTTGATTTCAAAGTTAAATGTGAACCATTTAATCCATAAAATTTAATCTCCCACGGAAATTAATGATTTTACAGTATGTTGAAAATTATTCTCCTAGGAGGGAGATGTTATATTGTGTTCACAGCCTGGTAGCAGGTGTTTGACTACCTTAATGTGGTGCCTACCTTAACATTTCACCTTGTAATATAATACCCAGCATTCATCTGTACAATATGGTTGCTTACATAATCACTGTTATATGATACATTTAAACGATGAATTGATGGTCTATTACCAGTCCTACAAAGGGAAACAATTCACAATTTAATACAAATTACTGTATACCATGAGCATGCTGTAAAGATATACTATCCATAATTTAATGTGATTTACTAAAAAACTACTTCATTATAAAAATACATTAAGTTCATATTACCTGATATAAATTTCAAATATGTCTGATGGAAAGTTATTTTAGTAAATGTTGCGACATTAAATATCTATTACATATAATACAGAATTATACATTATCGCTTGTTGTTGAAATAAGTATTACTGATCAGTTATATGTCATGGGTTTATGAAAGTCAATTTGATTAAGGTAGATTTTGTACAGAATATTCCAGACTTTAATGTGGGTGTGGGTAAACTGTTATGAATGGCATGAATAAAAGAGAAACTGGAATAATGACATCAAGAATGAGGTGTCCAGAGTGTTGAATAGCATAGTTTTGTATGCATGTCCCCACTGACTACAGTAGAACCTCCGTATAGCAAACCACCTGGGGGAGCTACAAATATTGCCCATTGTTTAGAGGTAATTGCACTAGATAGGTTATTATATAAGTAATATTTAAGTAGCTGGTTGTAAATGATTTAATAGCCTAACTAATAGGGGAGAAAATTGTGTTTACAAGCTGCCGGCTAGCTCAGTCTGTAGAGCATTCGCCCTGTAAGCGAAGGGTCCCGGGTTCGAGCCCCGGTCTGGTTGCACAATTTTCTCACCCTGTAACATTTGGAGCCCAACGGGGGGGGGGGGTGAACTGTATAATGACCGAGATGCTGACTCCACATGAATGCTAGTATAGGTTTAGTCAGTTGATGATACCATTGAATAGATTCCTGTGGGATTTACCATTTTATTGCACCATTTCTATTCATTAATATCTAAGTTAGTTGTATATTGATTATTGGGTAGGATCCCGGTAAGAGTTTGTACTACAATAGTTATAGGTCAATGTGTACAAATGATCCGTGTGTAATACCAGACCAGCTAATTGTGACAAGGACTAGTTGACAGATTTCAGACTTTTCTCTTGTTAAGAAAGAACAGTGGATTTATGTACTCTCACCACCGGGATAATCCATTTGGGCGAGCATAAGTTGTTAAGAGATTCCATGAGATTCAGAGAGTCCATGAGAGTCCATGAGATTCCATGAGATTCCATGAGATTCCATGAGATTCCATGAGATTCCTTGATATATACATATTAACTCTATTGTGCTGAATCACTAGACTTCATGCTAAAATAACAACAAAGGAATTTCTGCACTAAGCATGGTACTGATTTCTGGGCTCAGGTGGTTAAGTCGAGTGCTGCCTTACTTGTCAGATTTCCTCATTTCATTTTTGCTTGTCACCTGAACCAAGCTCCTAAACTTTGGATACTTAAATAAATCCTCTAAAGGTGAGATATATTATAAGTTATTTTATATCATGTAATACTATATAATATTTTTTTATTAGATTCATAAATTTCAAGCCATAAAATTCTTCTAGTACAGGTGTCCGTTGCCTAAGCAAAGCGCTATGTAGCACTTCTCACAGGCGGTAATCCATGCCTTATATATTTAATTAAAAGGGATGTAACTGAATAAAAGCGCTCGGTAGCGCTTTGCTTAGACAACGGACACCTGTACTGAAGAAGAAATGGCTTGAAATTTATGATTTTGATAAAAATAATATTGGTAAAAAACAATCTGTTTTTGTTCCAATAGGTATTGGGTATACTGTGTAAACTAATACTGGACTTGTGTTGTATATTTTCAGGGGAAAGTGTCGTGTTGTACACTGTAACAGCCTTGAAGCGGCACGGGTCTTCAAGCCGGCCGCTGACACATTCTATTGTATCCTTGGTTATAACCCGGAAACCAAGAGGCTGGCGACCACACAGGGCCAGATCCGGGTCGGGTCCATGTATCAGGTATGTGTATATATATGTAGTCTACAGGCAAACGTATATGTAAACACCAACAATAGCATCAATAAAAGGGGGTCTTTGTTAACAGTTCACCCCTCATACCTGTTCATTTAGTAAGAATTCAATTAAACACTTATTGCAGGCTGTTAGACATAATTATATATATATGGTCTATGGTAGGTAGCAAGGATAAATGTGTGTGATTGATTCAAGCTCAATATTTCATCAAATCGCCATTTTCAGAATAATTGTTTCAATAATTTAAAATAGACCAATAATTACTTAAGGTAAATGAGCCATGTATATCATTTGTATATGAACTTGCACAAGTATCTCTTGTAACATTATAAATATACTGCTATATTATACAGGTTAAACATATACCTGATGATAGCAAGTTATTTATTGTTCACTTTTCATTACTTCAGTTACAAGCCCCATTTATTACATAAAAAGCCAACATTTTGCCTATTATATCGTGAATATGGTATCTCTGAAATGTTTAACAAAATTTTATGCTCAGATAATTAACCCATAAAACACATTTCTCCTTTTTTGTAAGCAAATAATAAATCGTTTATGACGGTTAAGGGTTAAATTACGCTTATAAAATACGTCTCAGACATTGACAGATTTCAAAATATCGCCGACTTTGTTGGATTTTTGGATTATAAGTAGCCATAATTTACCTTCAGTTATACAGTATATTAATATGTGCATAAACTTGCTTCACTATTATACTGTCATTTTAGAATCCGGTATTGAAGCATGTAGACCCAATTTGTGTCACGACAATACCGAAGGTGTCGTAAATCAGCGTCGCCTTTGACCCCCAGTGCTATGATATCTTAGTAGTTCTTTGTGCTCATACAAGCAAAAGACACCGCGTCATGATGGCTTTTTTCAACAAATCTATTTGTTCCTTTTATCCCTGCTTGATCCATGATAATCTATGGTATGCTATGATATGAGTATGTCATTACTTGATTACACATTTGAAAGCCAAGTTTAACAGATTATATTTCCTAACACGACAGCTATATTGTTGTGTTTAGTGTATAGATAATACGCTAATTAAAGCTAATCACGCGATCTTATAGAGAACGGTGTCGTTGGCTCGTTAAGGGTTCGGTATTATTAAGTGGGCTAATGGAGTTAACGTAAACGGATTATAAAATTATAAATCATTCGTCGGGGTTTAAGAAGTGTAAAATAATAAGTTAATATATTAATGTATTATTAACTATTTGATTTAATGTAATAGCGCTCCGCAGTGAGATCAGGTGTCGTTAAAGTTCAATTTCCTAACGTAATTTAATTATTTGATTATGTTTCACAAATTGGTTTGACTTTTCTGGCATGTTTTTCATGCCTCCACGTTTTCTTTACTTGTGATCTTTTATTGCCTTAAAACTTTAATTTATTTAATATCATTCTTCTGGATTTTCAAAAATAGAACATTTTCATAGTTTAAAATATTATTTTTCAACGTTTCGTTTTTCAAGAACATAATTATTGTCAGAATGAATAAATGTTGAATGAATTAAAGTTATGACGTATGTATGCTGTAAAAGTCAACTTTAATAGGTTTGAAATTATACTTTTGTGAAAAATACTTGAATGCGATCTTACTTGTTTTGTACTTAGTAATATGATAGATACCTTATTTTGTGAACACTTAATCAAAGGAATAAAGTGAGAAAATAAATAACTGTTGAGCATATGATTTTATTGTCAAACTAAATCCAGGGAGAAAATGCTGCTAGCCAAAAGCCCCCTTTCCTTGATGGGAATAAAAAGCATGACTTATAATACATAAACAACTTTGCTTTGACACAGAAAGCTCTGTTCTAATTGTTACGGAATTCCAACTGAAAGAAATTGCCACCTTATTAATTAATTAATCACAAATAAAACTTATGGAAATTTTTTTATCTTTTCAAGCTCATTCACATATGACAGTTGGACTAATTATGCAGTTAAATATGATCAACTTGCCTTCCTACTGGTATAATAACTATCGCGCGGTTTTGAAAATATGCATTTCAGACATCCATAGTAACCCATTTTCATCTTTTTACCACATATTAATTCCTATAAAATTAAAGAAAAAAAAAGAAAAAAATATTTTCTCCAAATTACACTATAAAGTTATGTTATGCAGCCAAAACATTGTCTTATAACTAAAAATTAAAGAAAAAAAAAGAATAAAAAATATTTTGGCTCCAGTGGGGTTTGAACCCACATCCTATAGAAAATCAGTCAATTTCCCATAAGATTACTGAACTTGAGAACTCTTCAAGCGTTTATTTCATACATGTGATCCCTGCTAGCTGCTAGTCTGTTGCCTGTCTCTCAGACAGTTATGTTACATGATCAGTTATCTGACAGTGAAACCATTATACTTACCAACATTAACGATATATCATATGTAACACAAACTCACTCACATGCAGGCTACAAAACTTCAATGATTTATCATTTATATTCATCTCTCAGGTTTTTGCAAATATTATGTTCATATAATATATTGTTTGTTATATGGAGATCGTTGTTAGATGGTTCAAGTTACAGCTGCCTGCTGCAAGTTGGTGCACATATTTTCTGAAAGAACTATGAAATGAAACTTTTGCCCCATCATCTACTGATTGAAAAATTAGTGGTAATTAATCAACACTTGCAAGATTCTTAGTGTTTGAAACTCAAATATTTTCCAAGTTTATCATGGTTTTGCTTTCAAACTTGTTTAACTAAAAAATATGGCCAAAGCTTCCACCGGGGCACACATGTAACTGTATCATTGATAAAGAACATCTAAAACAAAAAAAGAAACATTTTATAAATTTATATAAATTCTAAAAAATATAAGTTTTACAAAAAAATGTTTTTTCTTTGTCAATGTTACAGTTATCTGTGCCTGGGCATAGGCGTGTATTGAACACAGTCTTGTTTGTATTTGTATATCTATGATTAATAATTTGTTGATTATTGTAGGCTCGTATGCCTGAATGCAAGCCCAATGTCCCACCACCCGAGATGCCGGAGCGTAGTGACGTCCTGGAGACGTTTGTATGGCAACCTAAAGGTGTAATAGATGGAGACCTGAGGATGTACCTGCGCGCTGCAAGGTAAGAATCATATCTTATACCATGTACATGTACACCTTTATCGTAGGAACATGGCACACACAAGTTTTTGATCCGTCAAAACTCAGAAGATGTTTTGTATACTGAGTTCCATGCGAGCATTACATCAGTTATCAGTTCCTTCATAGCCATATGAACGCAGTGCAATTCTCCTGCAGAACTAAGAGGGAATACGGAACTAAAATTTAAAACATGTTCTGCAGTATAAGTCAGATACAGTACAAGTTTATGATCAAAAGTGTCTTCTTACAAGGGTTATAGTATAGACAAACAACAAATTATCCTCAGCTTCGCCTCTAAAACTATACTATAACCCTTGTAAGAAGACATTTTTGATCAAAAACTAGTACTGTGTCTATTATGTGTTTAAAATTGAAGCAACATATTACATACAGTAACTTGGTGACTTTATAGTGATTGATTGAATGAAGCCAGTGGGTTGATAGATTATAGTGAATTATATGCACCATAAACATGACATAGTATTGTAATATTTCTCAATAAATAAACACTATTCACATAAAATGGTGTGTATAAATAGCTTAAGTAGCAGTATGCTTGGTTGCCTGAAGTCATTGTTAAATTAATTGTCACTTATACCTACAAGTGAGTTGTTTAATAAATTACCTTTATGAGTGATTTATAAGTAGATTTGATGTGAACGCCTTGCTCATATCATTTATCCACATCATTCAACTTTTATTTGGATTTGCAATTTTTCAACATTTTTGGATGACTGAGCTGTGTGTGTCTTGGTGTATTACTCTTTACAAAATATACAACTGTCTAGAAAAGTTCATGATGATAAACTTGTAGTTTGTGCAGGGTTGCCAGCAACCTGAAAAAGTCAGGGGAAAATGATTTTGTACGTTGTCAGAGAATTGTCTGGAAATTCTTTATAATGGTCAGTGAAAATTGAAATTTAAGGAAAGTCTGGTAAAACTGGTAAAAATGAAATTCTTGTTTAATGTTTAGAATATTCTTTGGGTGCTATAGTATGTTTACTGTTCATTCAATAAATAATACTAATGTGGGAACAATTCCACTAGGAATAATAGCAGGGACTACAGTTAATTCAGGTATACACAATTAAACCTAGATAAACAAAGTTTACCTAATGGAAGATCTTATGTTTATAACCGTTATCATTTAACTTCGAAAAAACTTTAAATGAACTAATTTTGTTTTTGTAATGTACAGTAGAGTGTGCAGGTACGTGTGACAGTGGATCGATGGAGGAAGGTTGTCAGGCAGCAAAGTTTACCTGACAGACAATCTTATGTTTATAACCGTTATCATTTAACTGTAAATGAACTAATTATGTTGTTGTTATGTTACAGGAGTGTAGCAGCGTTTGCAGGTATGTGTGATGGTGGCTCTATGGAGGAAGGTTGTCAGGCGGCAAAGTTTACCTGATAGACCATCTTATGTTTATAACCGTTATCATTTAACTGTAAATGAACTAATCATGTTGTTGTTATGTTACAGGAGTGTAGCAGCGTTTGCAGGTATGTGTGATGGTGGCTCTATGGAGGAAGGTTGTCAGGCGGCAAAGTTTACCTGATAGACCATCTTATGTTTATAACCGTTATCATTTAACTGTAAATGAACTATATAACTATGTTGTTGTTATGTTACAGGAGTGTAGCAGTGTTTGCAGGTATGTGTGATGGTGGATCTATGGAGGAAGGTTGTCAGGCGGCAAAGTTTACCTGACAGACCATTTTATGTTTATAACCATTATCATTTAACTTTGAATTTATTATGTTGTTGTTATGTTACAGGAGTGTAGCAGCGTTTGCAGGTATGTGTGATGGTGGATCTATAGAGGAAGGTTGTCAGGCGGCAAAGTTTACCTGACAGACCATTTTATGTTTATAACCATTATCATTTCACTTTGAATTTATTATGTTGTTGTTATGTAACAGGAGTGTAGCAGCGTTTGCAGGTATGTGTGATGGTGGCTCTATGGAGGAAGGTTGTCAGGCGGCAAAGTTTACCTGATAGACCATCTTATGTTTATAACCGTTATCATTTAACTGTAAATGAACTAATTATGTTGTTGTTATGTTACAGGAGTGTAGCAGCGTTTGCAGGTATGTGTGATGGTGGCTCTATGGAGGAAGGTTGTCAGGCAGCACAGATGGATGATACCACCATGAATGCCATGCACATGGTACGTTTACATGTTATATTCTTGAAATGACTAGGCCACAATAAATTAATTCTAAGATTATCATTCCCCCTACCCCTGTATTTTACTATGATTGTTTTGGTATACAGTTATCTAAAAATTTGGCAATTAATTTTGGTTTGTAATTGCAAACTTCAGTTAAAATGACAAGCATCTTGATTTTAAGTATACAGAACTTTTGAAGTTGTGAAATTGGACTTGAATTTAGTATATTATAATTGTGATGTTGCCTTATTGTGAGGTTTGACTGCAGAGTTTGTCAAAGGCATTGGGCATCCAGGAGTAGTATTAACAAAGCAATTTGAGGGAAAACTTAGAATATTCTCAAAATCTTACTATTTCCTCAAGTATATCACCTAGACAGGACAATCAAGATTATACAGTTTACATTGTTTTGAAGCATGTCATAAATGTAAACCACTAAAATAACCACTAAGAAAATATGGGTTATTCTTAGCTTCTTGCAAAATATGTACTGTTCAGTTTTTTAACTTCAGTCACAATATTCAAGTTATCTCACCCTGAAGTATTATCAGATTATGTTATATCACATGACCTTCCTTGTATCCAGGTTAGTATAGCCAGTATGTATAAAGTTATATGTACCATGTGTAGTATAAGCTATTGAGTTTTTCCAATAATTCAATGCGTATTTTGCGTTTTTAGTTTCATATGATATAAAAAATCACTCGTTGTCAATTGATATATTTATATTAAACTATTTCAGGAAATATTATTAAGCTTGCCAGAGGCTCGCTAAATAAAATTTCCAAAACTCGTTTAATATAATTTTATATCAATTGACAACTCGTGATAGATCCTCTATTACTATGTACTAATTGTATTGTGTTATATTTACAGTTACATAAACATGACTATGATACTGGTAAAGCATTACAAGCATTGGTTAAATCACCCGCATTGAGAACAATGGATAAAAAGTGGACGGAAGACGATACAGTAAGTCCCTGGATTAGTTTACCTCTTACCTGCCTATGTTTACATGCTACAGGGATCTCAATTTTCTGGAATTCCGGATTTAAAGCCATGATTTCTGACCGAAATAAAAGTTACTGTAAAATCATTGAATTTCGTTGGGACAAAATTTCGTGGTTTTGGTAAAAAAGACAATTTCGTTGGGACTTGATTTCGTGGATTTTGCATTTCAGGTAATAAAACAAGGGTCAAAATTAATGTTCGTTGGGATTAAAGTTTGTGGTTGAGGTGAACCACGAAATCCACGAACTTTAATCCCCCACGAAAATTAATGATTTTACAGTATCTGCTTATATTTACATGCTACAGGGATGTCAATTTTCTGGAATTGTGGACTTAATGCATTGATTTCTGACCAAAATTAAAGTTATTTGCTGAAATTATTTTGAGAAATGGCATAGTTATGGTCAATTTATAGTGTCTTTCGGCGGAAATTTCGTATAGGCAATAAAAAATGATTTAAATATGGAAACATGTAGTTTAAAACCTCTTGTTTGTCAAAAATGGTTAAACGCTTTTGATTTTTCTGATTTTAAATTTAGTTCCTGTGACACCCCTGATGCTAACACTTGCTTTTGTACTGTTAAAGAAGTATTCATACATGCTACTATGCAACAATTTCTTTACCAGTCTTGCTGCCTTTCATTGCTCACATCTCATTGTATATTACGAGCAAGGCGAACTTCTGTCGAGCTTGGTTACATCCCTTTAATATCATTCAATAACAAGCTTATATTGGGTTACATCCCTTTAACCATCTACAGGCAATGTTTTATATGTTGACCATATATGGTATTGTCCCTTTAAGTAGTTGTATTGATCGTCTAGCTATTGATAGCAATATAATAAGGTTAGAAGCTATTACTGGATGTTACAATGTGAGAAACGACTGCTTTATCCAATATTACGCTTCACGAGAGCGATGGTCTTTGTCTTCAACCGATGTGCCCAAGTTTTCTAAGCTCAGGAAATGAGAAAAAGAAGTAAAATCAATCAGAATGATGTGTGAAATGTGTGAAAAAAAGTGGCAGGAAAGATATGATAAAATTCACTATCAGTCATAGATTGTTTGTCGTAGAGAGCGGTTGGGAGATTTACTGGGTAGTAGTGGATAGTTCACTCGCCTCTGGGCAGTATGTGTGGTGATGAGTGGCGAGTTTTTCCTCATAAATGAGTGAAGAGTTTCTCGAGCAATGAGCGGAACAAGCTCTGCCGGAAAAACGTTGAATGTGCGATAATCTACTTATATTTCCCCGGGAATTTATTGATGTCATTATATTACTGGTCGGAGCTGTCTGTGCCAATAAAATTTGTAGGAAATGACACCAGCATTGTTTGTAGTCAATATAAAACTTGAGATGTAACAGATATAGGGGGCGCTTAATTACATTGGAAGAAAAAACAACTTTCACAGGAAGGGTCTATTGTGGATTCAAAATCAAACATGAAATGTACGATACAATTAGTTCTTTTATGAGTAAAATGAATTCGACTTGGTTTTGAGTTTAATGATTTTATTGGACTTCATTGAATAAAATTACTTTCCTGTCAGAAATTTGTTTACTTGCTGATTTAGCCATAGTCTTGAGTGAAAGTTTCAGGTTTTTGAGTATATTATTAGTGTTTTATGTCTCTTAATTGGCACTTCTTTAATTGCTGGAAATAGCACTTCATTAATTCCTGGAAATAGCATTTCTTTAATTGCAGGAATAAGCACTTTTAGTGTGTGAATACTCAATATGTAAGTTTCTGTATGATAGCTCGGAGTAAATAACTTATATAATTAATTTGAAAGTTATAATTGCATAATTGGCGCTATCAGCCAATAGTTAAAAGGTAAACACATACAAGTTGCAAATAATACTGTAGGAAGATAGCACATTTTAGCTATGAATCCTATAGAAATGAAATGAGCCTAAATTGAGGGGGTCAGTGCAAAACTATGGTAGCTACATCAATCTATAGAGGCATGTACCATAATTTTGCACTGACGGAGCCCTCTTAATATAATATGCTGCATATTAATCTGAAAGCATTTTTGCAACAGTTGAACATCCAACGTGAAATCATCACCAATCCCATAGTGCCCATAATGGAATGTTCCGTGTGGAATCAACTGTCGTTAATGCCGCTCTTGGTATGATTATCCAACCCTCGTAGATTATAAACATGAAAGGGAAATAATTCTCGCAAGTCTACGACTGGGATCTATTATCTATTATCGTGAAATACCTCATTTGCATACTGAGAGAAAATGAGAGAATATGCAAGTAGTTAGAGAACAACAGCCCCTGGCAGCCAATAACTAGTGTTTTATTCCTTCTATCAACTTTCCCTCTCTGTTTAATGGGACCATGAGGCTCTTTTGATCACAAATTAGCTTTTATGAAGTAGATTTTATGTTAGTTGCAGCAACTGATAATTTTGTATCCATGGCAACTGTAGTTTCGGGGTTTAACTTTTGACAGGTTATTGTAGTTTAATTGATACTTAACCATAAAAAGTCTCCTATTGCCATTTGTTAGAATTGCCTAAGATATAATAGTGCCATTCGGTATCGTATGCGATTATTCCATCCTGCGATTATTCCGGCTGCGAAAATGCGAAACAAAAAACTTCTGGTAGCTAGCGTGTTACGTATTCACAATGTGGTGGGTAATACGTAGTGTTTGTCTAGGACGGAATGTAAAACTTGCCAGTATTTCAGCATATAATCTATCACTAGTAATTTATCTGCAGATAAATACAAAAATTAATGTCTTTTTTTTTTTTTTTTTTTTTTTTATGTCTTTAATGCTTTTCTCATGTAGCACTTGACTTGCTATTCATTCTGGAGGGGAAGTCAGTTGTTTGTTAATGCTTTTTTTGTCTGCCTGGTAAAGTAGAAGATTGAAGTATGCTCGAAAATCAAAATGTAGAGTTTTTTCTCGGAATTGAAGATATGAAAATCTATACAATCTCGTAGTCTCATCTTTACTATAATTATAACCTCTGTAGAACCTCTTCAGAGCAGTCTAATTTAGAACAAAGGTCTCACAACACATCAAAATTCCTTAGTCTAAATTCAACCTGTGGAAAGCAACAACTTCTCTACAGCAATACATTTTAAAGACTATCGAGATGGATAGCTGCTCAAAAGGGGTTGTTGCTCTAGAGAGGTTGTTGTCCAAGAGAGTACGTGGTTCAAAAGAGGTTGTAGCTTGACAGAGGTTGTTTTTAAAAGAGGTTGTTTCTAAAGAGAGGTGGTTGCTCTAGACAGGTTTGTTTCTGAATAGAGGTTGTTACTAAAGATAGGTTGATGCTCAAGAAAGATAGTGGCTCATTTAAAGAGGTTGTTACTGTAGAAAGGTTGTTACTCTATAGAAGTTATTTCTAAAGAGAGACTGTTGTCCAAAAGAGGTTGTTTGAGTGAGGTTGTTGCTCAAGAAAGGTTGTTGATCTGGAGAGGTTATAACTGTACAGAGGTTGTTGCTCAAGAAAGTTTGTTGATCTGGAGAGGTTATTACTGTACAGAGGTTGTTGCTCAAGAAAGTTTGTTGATCTGGAGAGGTTATTACTGTAGAGAGGTTGTTGTTCACGAAAGGTTGTACAAGTCAAGAAAGTTTGTTGATCTGGAGAGGTTATTACTGTAGAGAGGTTGTTGTTCACGAAAGCTTGTACAAGTCACGAGAGGGTTGATCTGGAGAGGTTATTACTGTAGAGAGGTTTTTTTACAAGAAAGGTTGTACAAGTCAAGAGAGGGCTGATCTAGAAAGGTTGTTACTGTAGAGAGGTTGTTGTTCACAAAAGGTTGTACAAGTCAAGAGAGGGTTGATCTGGAGAGGTTATTACTGTAGAAAGGTTTTGCTGTAATGGCAGCAGCAATGTCTTCCTGATAAGTTTCTGAAAATTATATTTTGTCTTCCTCAAATTTACATAACCTACAAGTTTAACCCAGCCTTATTTATATGACAATTCACCGATCAGTGTTATGTTTTTAAAACAGTTTGTGATTGTTTCGTATTCCTGATTTGTATATAGTATGATTTCAGACTTCTGTTGTCTATCAAATTTGCTACTGTTATATTAGTTCCGTCTACATATTGACTGGGGCGTAGGAAGACGGGGAGATTTTTATTGTTTCGCTGTCCACAAGAATTACAGATAACATATTAAAATAATGGCGAAAACAGTTGAAAATAATATGCTTTTTTACTGGAAGCTTGCAACTTAACGTTTCTCGAGAGGCTTTTCTATTTATCACACATGCATTTATGCAAACAATAGTATTCCTTTGAGGGGTATAATCAGTAACGTCTTATGAATATTGTATTTTATAGAAACGATTTGTAAAAGGTCTTCGAGTCTATGGCAAGAACTTCTTCAAGATAAGAAAGGAGTTGCTGCCACTAAAAGAGACGGTAAGTGATTTATTATTTCTGTCACATATAAATATGTCTTTGTTGTTTTCTTTGACTATATGTTATCGCTGACTTAGAATGTGAAGGTCGTGAGTACTACTAACAACCTTATAAGACTGATATTATTTAAAATCATCATTACAATGAGCTTCTTATGAGCATATTTTCATGTAAATCGGAACTTGTCATGTTGACTAAATTGAAGTTGAAACAGCTAGGTTACCATTTATAAGTAAATAGTAATTTTTGGACAGATTTTTTTCTTGTTTTCTCAAAATATCGATATTGTGGTTACGACCTTCTCATTCTTAGCCAGAAATATATACGTAGCATGTAGCTACTAGTACTCCTGTCAGTAACTTGACAATGTGTTTACTTAGTGTACAGTATTGCAATATGTAAAAGTTAATAAAAGTTTCATAAAAAAACTTGGAAACCTCTGTATTAAGACTACCTTTAGTAAGTGAAGTGTTTCTTTGTTTGGAAGTGATATTGATATTGAGTTACCATTTAGTACATATATAATAACCATGAAATAAGTGGTCGCATAAATGAGATTGACATACTTCTTCCTTGATGTATATTTTAGTATTTTGTCAAATTTTCTCTGAGCAAGGGCGCTGATGTGCCTCATAGTGGCTTCAGGCCTGTTGTTATTGTAGATTGCGTGCTCTGTTCCAGGACTTGATTGTTTCACACATGCTGTAAAACAATTTCTATTAGTGTCATACTGCTTATCTTACCATCAGACACCTTGTTATAGTAGTTACATATTGTATATACTGTTCCCTGTAATGTTTTCTGTTCTTCTTCATTACCGTGGCAACAAGATATATACCCAGGCAACTTGATATACTGTAAAATCATTATTTTTCATGGGGGATTAAATTTCGTGGATTTCTTTGTTTACCTTAAACAATGAAATCAAATCCCATCAAACACTGATTTTGATCATTGTATTTATTACCTGAAATGCAAAATCCACAAATTAATGTCTCATCGAAATGGTTTTTTTTCAAAATAGCGAAATTTTGTCCCATCGAAATGAAATGAATTCTACAGTATTCCCAGGCATCATGGCAATGAGATATAATACTCTGGGTATATGTGTTATGTCAGTTATCTAGATGTGTGCCTGGAAAGTGAAATTAATTACAGTTTTGTATAATTATATGAAAACCTGTGATGCATTCTGGGATGCCGAGCTTGGTTCCTTAAATTTTGGTTACATGGAATGATTGAGAGTGTTATCCCTATTTGTCCTGGTCACCCTAGAAACCTTGCACACTCACTGAGGTTCTTCAAGAATCTAGTTCTAGCTCTTCAGACCGGCAATCTAGTTCTAGCTCTTCAGACCGGGAATCTAGTTCTAGCTCTTCAGACCGGGAATCTAGTTCTAGCCCTTCAGACCGGGAATCTAGTTCTAGCTCTTCGGACCCGGGAATCTAGTTCTAGCTCTTCGGACCCGGGAATCTAGTTCTAGCTCCTCGGACCGGGAATCTAGTTCTAGCCCTTCGGATCGGGAATCTAGTTCTAGCCCTTCGGACCGAGAATCTAGTTCTAGCCCTTCGGACCCGGGAATCTAGTTCTAGCTCTTCGGACCCGGGAATCTAGTTCTAGCTCTTCAGACCCGGGAGTCTAGTTCTAGCTCTTCGGACCCGGGAGTCTAGTTCTAGCTCTTCGGACCCGGGAGTCTAGTTCTAGCTCTTCGGACCCGGGAATCTAGTTCTAGCTCTTCGGACCCGGGAATCTAGTTCTAGCTCTTCGGACCCGGGAATCTAGTTCTAGCTCTTCAGACCCGGGAATCTAGTTCTAGCTCTTCGGACCCGGGAATCTAGTTCTAGCTCTTCGGACCCGGGAATCTAGTTCTAGCACTTCGGACCCGGGAATCTAGTTCTAGCTCTTCAGCCCGGGAATCTAGTTCTAGCTCTTCGGACCCGGGAATCTAGTTCTAGCCCTTCGGACCGGGAATCTAGTTCTAGCTCTTCGGACCGGGAATCTAGTTCTAGCCCTTCGGACCCGGGCATCTAGTTCTAGCCCTTAGGACCCGGGAATCTAGTTCTAGCCCTTCGGACCTGGGAATCTAGTTCTAGCTCTTCGGACCGGGAATCTAGTTCTAGCCATCGACCGACTTGAGGCGTTTACCTTATTTACCAGGACTGAAAAACATGTTTAAGGTATCTGAGGTATCTGAGGCATAATAGTTCAAAACTTCAAAGTTCTACTGTAGTTATATGCTGCTTATTAAAAAAAAATTGTATTGATCTATTTGTTTATTTAGAAAATTATTTTTGGGGGAATATTTTAGATGGTTGTGTTACATGTTTATATGCTTACACATCAAAGTACAATATTGCGCATCCCCATAATATAAATCCAATGTTTGATAAATTATTGGCGTTATCGTGAATAAAGCGGTGTAAATATTATTTTACTTACCAACTATTTAGATCTGTTTTGCTTTCACCGTTCTGCTTTCCAGCTCATCCTCAACTATTTTATTGCATAAACAATCATATCAAAGGTCTGGTTAATATATCTAAGGTATTTGTGTTTAATATCTTAAATGTGCAGAAGAAATTTAAAATATATTAGATGCATGCGTGTGATATATGTTTGTAAGTTCATTGAATTCAAACGTTTACCATAAAACCATTTTATTTTAATGCTATTTACGACCCAACATATACATATGAACATTCGGCAAAGGCCATTAAAAGCTTTTACATAGTGCAATAAAAAGCTTTAACTGCTTTTCATATTCTGTTTAATGTTTATTTATGACTTCGATTAAAAGCTACTAATTTACCATGCAGAGTTTATAATGGCTTTACTGGTGTTGTTTAAGATTGATAAAAAATGTTAACGTTTAGGTATTTATTTAAGTTTTTCTTTCGTGTTCTAAGTTTTTTGTGTATCAAGTTTTTTGTGTATCAAGTTTTTTGTGTACCAAATATTTTGTGTACCAAGTTTTTTTGTGTACCAGGTTTTTTCGTGTACCTAGTTTCTTGTGTACCAAGTATTTTAGTGTACTATGTATTTTTCATGAACCAAGTATTTTCGTGTACCAAGTGCTTTTGTGCATCAATGTTTTTTTGTGTGTAATAAGTAAATAAAAATTAAGTATAATCAAAGCTCAATAATTACTGAGAAAAAAAATTGTAATCGGTTGTATTCAAGGATACCAGCTCGACAAAGGAAAATGCCACAAAAAGCTTGAATGCAGTGTACTCAATTTTGAGGTGGTCTTAATAATGTTATACCTTGGCCTGTTAGTCAGGTTTTATGGTACATTTGTAGTTATAAGGAATATACCAACATGTGTAGATTCTTTGGATAGAGAAAGTCTCATTGAGAAATCTGTGAGCTAAAGAAACCTGTGCTTAGAAGCATCGAGACACTGTCTCCTGAGAAACCGTCTCCTGAGAAACCTGTGAGCTAGGAGCATCAAGACACTGTCTCCTGGTTTCTATCTATTGTTTGCTTCTGTATTAACCTTTCCCTTGAAAACCCATTAAAACATGAACAAATTTCTTTTTTAGTGAAATATTAGATCTTTATAGTGAAATTGTATTATGATTATTCAAATGAGACTGGTTATAGGTAATTAACCTGTCTAGATTTCATCTGCGTCTCAAATTTATGCAAGTGTTTTTGTATTGTATGCTTGATACTTATCTCCCTTTATTAGAGAGTTGTTTGATTAGATTTTACTGTCATATTAACAGAACATGTTCTTTGCATGTGGACCAACTGCTAAAGTGTTGAATTGTTATCGATTAATTTGTTTTGTATTTTTTGATGGCTTTTATAAGCTGTGAATAGAACACGTTTGCTTGTTACTCTATTAAATTGTAATTTTACCATAAAAAGTACTAGACAAAGTGACTAGCATAGCTCAATTTTTGCCTTCATTTTAAGGACATACTTGTTTTTGCGTTATAAAAATGGTGTTTCTCTTGAGAAGAGAGTTTGTTCAAAGTTTGAAATGTCATTTGACATAGCATTTATTACACTGTTTTAGTACTTAGCACTTCTGATATGTAGTTATGATTTGTCGCTTAACTTAATTATAAATCTTGGCCCTGTTTTAGGGACCTCCTGGTTTTTCAGGACTCTTCAAAAAATGTGAATTATTGTCTAAAAGTCAGAAGTTAATGGTCTTTTAAAGAATTTTACATATGATATTTGATTTACATAAGTTTAAAGTTGTACACTTTTCGTTGATCAGCAAAAACAGCTGCATTGAAAATAATTATTGTGATTTGTTGACGTTAATTAAAGAGTTTTTCACTGTCTTGTTTATGTCAATTCATATTATTTAATAATATTGTGATATTAACTGTGTAGATAAATTGTTGGACCCCCTTCAACAGTGATCAGTTATTTGTCCTTAATGATTTCATTGTGAAATATACTTGCGATTATGATCTGGTCTGTAGCCGCCTAGAACGCACTCAACAGCACTTGCCTTGACACAAATTGGAGGCCAAAATGAAGTGTCACCTTTTGTTTTGACCTCATAATAAATTTGGATTGTTCTGTTGTGTTTGTTTGTTAAATAGTTTCAACTAACTATCTTAAAAATAGAGATGTTTTCTTCTTGTATGCCTCAGTAGGTCAGTTGTTAGCGTGCTTGCCGTCTAATCTGTCAAATCAGGATGGATGCACTCATATTCCTGCCATGTTTCTGCAGAAAGCTGATTGGCAAATTATATATGCTAGCAGCATCTAAAGGATATTACCCAACATTTATATTAAGCCTTGCTCAATATGATGTATACATTTGTTCATAGAATTGACACTGCTTCCTACAAGTAACCGTTTCAATGCATCATTAATTGATTTTTGTGCATGATGCTACGTTATCTTATCCCCCGAACATGTCTTTATGTATTGCAATATCCAATTTATTGTCAATTTAGAAACATAAAACAAACAGTTTGATTGTATGAAAGCCTTTATCTGTGCATTCTGTTCACATTCCTCGTATCATTTGCTGAATCCTGATATATTTTGTACGCTTGTTTTATAATGTGATATGGTGCAGAATTTATACGATGTGGCTTAAATAATTTGGCTGCATTCTGAAGATGATCTGTGTTTTGTCTGAATTGATTAGCTGTTTATTTGATCATCTATGTACAGTTTGTATTTGTTTTGATCACAAGTACACACATATCTTATATCTATTATGAAAGTCTTTGATGGTCTTAGATAGATTCTATTTAGCCTGACCGTAGCGACCAAACGAGGCATATTGCAACTACCTAGTGACTTCATTTAAATAGTCAAACCAGGCAAGCCACAACAGTAAAAGGGTGCAAGGGGGAAAAGCATAACATATTTCTAGCTATATGTAAGGTTTGTAATTTAGCTTGTCTTGACTGGTCTTTAAGATGTGGCATTTAGCCTGTCTCGACCAGGTTTGATATTAATTCCTGTTTGGTCATCGTAAATTATTTGAGACTGGAAGCCTGGACGCCTTCTTTGTTGTACTAGTACAAAAAGTAGCTTCAATCTTGAAAAATCTTGTTTATTAGGTTTAAATAATTAAATTAAATGAAGTGTAAGAATTTTATTGCATTTTATATGTAAATATCATGTAGTAGCGGGGTCGCAATGTTAAGGAAACAAGTTAGGTTGTATTGAATGAACTCATGTAAGAGATTTCCACCGTTAAAGCCGAGCGTACATTCTGGAAATGTAAAGTGGCACTCATTTTGTGAATTTCGAGCAAGTACATTGTGTATTTAATTTGATAAAGTTCTCCTATTCCTTAGAATGAAAACACTAGTGATTTAATTACTAGATGCCTATAGGGAAATAATTTTATTTAGTTCTATATCAACGGAAAATGCAATGTATTTTATAGTATGATTAATCTAGAAAATTTAAGTAAATGTGTCGTGTGCAGTGGAGCTATAAAATTGTTTGCCAAGAAAATGGTTTGGAAATGCAAGAGTTTTATTCATACATCTGATTTTGAATTCCATTTCTCTGCTTGCTTCCTCGAAAGTATGCTACCACTGTTATAGAGCCTTCACATTAGACCATTGTCAACTGAGCCTTAGTTTAGAAATGACTGTCAACCCAGTCTTAACATAGGAAACCATTGTCAGCAAAATCTTGATACCATTGTCAAACTGTGCCTTGTATAAACCACTGCCAAACTGAGCATATAAAACCACTGTCAATCTAGCCTTGGGAACCACTGTCAACAGCCTTATGAATGACTGTCAATGGAGCTTTCAAAACCTCTCATTGTCAATCGCCTATGAGACCTCTGTCAACTGCCTTAGAAAATACTGTTAACACAGCATCGTAAACCACTGTCAACCAATCCTCCCACCTACTCACAATATTTCAATTTTAAATTACATGTGCACGAAACTGCCGCACTATGCAAATATTTCAATTTTCAAGTATTTGCTAAAACTGAATGGAATGCATACAGTTGACAGGTTAATATGCATAAACATGTACAGTAAATTCACAATAAGACTGTGATTATATACCATTTTCTCCAGATTTCGGCTAGCAGGCTTCAAACACAAATTTCAACTCAAATTGGGACTGGACAAAATTTTTAACCCATTTTCAGTCTTGTCTTTTCTATTCCAGAATTCCTACCAGTGTTCCTCTGCTAGTAACTTTATATGATGTGGCTGTTCAATATAGTCAGATCTGATTTCATGGGTGGTCTTTGTACACAGTATATAGTGAGATCTGATTTCATGGGTGGTCTTTATACACAGTATATAGTGAGATCTGATTTCATGGGTGGTCTATATACACAGTATATAGTGAGATCTGATTTCATGGGTGGTCTATATACACAGTATATAGTGAGATCTGATTTCATGGGTGGTCTATATACACAGTATATAGTGATCTGCGGATTATGACGTATCAAATACTGATGTAACTTAGTTCATAATGATGCCATTTTACCACACATTTGGGAGTTTGTTTTAATTGCAATATTTCAGAATTGCTTACCCCGAAAGGCAAAGTATTAAAATTATCTGAAATTGAAAATCTTTTAGGAAAATTGAAAAATAGTCATACATCTAGATTAATGTAGCAGATGACTTATATGAAACTTGCCGGAATTCATTCAGTTCTCTGAAACACTGTAAAATTTCAAGTATAATTAAGGTTTTTTATTGACAAAATTTGAAGTGAAATTGTTGACTGTAGTGTTATAGCACTCAGCATGATCTTGTTAATTGAACAGGAAAACCAGAAACATCAAATCTTGTAGACAATACTGGCTTTGAGTATTTTAATTCTGCCTTAAATTAATTGACACGGACACAATTAAAATGCTAAAGACGTGTTTTGACCACTTATAAGGTAGGAGTGTGTAAAATATTAAATTTCAGCCCCTATTATATAAAACCTTTACCGTATAATTGATATGTCCAGTCTGACCTGACTCCTGACTCTGTCTGATGACCATAACCAATTTGCCATTAATATATTAACAAAAATGTATAAAAGGGGAGATAATCAAAGCACAGATATGGACCTTTATAGCTCCCTGTTCAAAAACCAAAGTATAAAAAATCTAGAACCAGTATATATGTATCTGAATAATGTGTTATAGTGTTATGGCGTTATAGTGTCAGTGCCTGATGAATAAATCAGTACTATTGTTTTGTATCCAACCCCAGAAATATGAGTTTAGAGTGATATTTTATTGCTACTGTAAAATCGTTAACTTTCGTGAGGGATTAAATTTCGTGGATTTTGAGGTTCACCTGCAGCCACGAAATCAAATCCCACTGAACAATAGTTTTAACCCTTGTATGTAATACCTGAAATGCAAAATCCACAAATTAACCTCCCATCGAAGTGGTCTATTTTTAACAAAACCACAAAATTTTCTCCCATCAAAATAAAATGATAATACAGTAATTGTGGGGATATTCGGTCTCTCCAGGACACTAATGAATGATTATCTGAGTTACCCCTCCCACTGGAGTAACTACCATCTGGTCACCAGAAATCAACCACCACCCCACTGATGTTATATTGTTGTCATATTGTGGGCAAATGTTGGTTTTTAAGAGCCCATCCCTATGACTTTAAGTTGACAGATTTGTTAGATTTGTTAGATTTGTTGCGTTATATTCATGTTCTAACCTCTGTTGGGCAATACATAATGTTTTAGTCATGTTCATGTGGGCAGTTGCCTGTTTGGTATTATTGTGCGTCTCTACTGAACAACATTCCAAAGTCTTTCTTTTGGTAACAGTTTTAAAACAAACGACCCTCCTCTGCTGTAATTGGTTCAATCTACATCCCTCTCCCCTGTTGTCCCTGTCTACTTCCCCATGTCCCCTGTTGCTAGTTCAATCTACAACCCCTTCCCCCTGTAGCTGTTTAAACCCTCTGCTTAGCCTTTACCCCCAGGCCGAATGATAGGGCTGGAAGTATAGGCAGCTCAGCCCTTTATAGACATACCACAGAACTCGCTCTATGGTCAGTCAATCTCCAATCCCTCCCCTTGTAGCCTCCATCTACCCTCCTGTTCTCCTGTAGCTAGTTTAGCCCTCTGCTTAGCCCATACCCCAAGGCCAATAATGAAGACAGCTCAGCCCATTGAAGACATACCACAAAACTCACTCTATTTGTATAAACCACTCTACCCCCATCATCATCAGTGTGAACAGTTAGGTGCAACATATTCTTCATCTAACAGCAGAAAAACAAAAACAATGATGATAATCACTTCTTGTTTGCATTTTTGTTTTCACCGTTGCTTAATTAAGATTATTTGAATGCAGGAATGGACGTGTTAATTGCACCAAATTCTCGTGTAATGTCGGTAATTGTTTCAGCCTCAGGCACTTCTCATAATCCTTTGTCTGATGATCGGTTTTAACCTCCTTAATGGAAGAGTCACAATTTGAAACAAGACGGCATCTCAGACTCTCTCCAGATGGTGAATTTTTTGTTGGATTAGATTTTGTTTGTTAAATATTTAATTTTATTTGTTTGTGTTTGTCTACTGGTATTTGAACTATGATTCCTATAAGTAAATTATTGTGTGTAGATACTTGAGTATAGATGTTATGGTATTTTTCGAGTAAATTTTTTGTCAGTACTCATCTGGGTGTTATCGGGGTATTATCATCAATATATTGTAATATATGCATGTTACGCTTGTATGATTATTACATCGTAATATAGTGTTTTAATATTTATAAATTGTTGCCATAGTTAACTCTCCCATTGTAGCCCAATAAGAATACATTTCAAACTTACATAATAACAAATCGATAATTTATGTATTATACAAAAGTTTTAAATTTTCCAGTTTCGCATATTTCACCCCTAAAATGAGTGTATGACAAACTCCTCCATCAATACATTTTTTGTGTTGGAGTATTTAAATGACAAGAATTGTATCTCAATCTTGTGTTAAACGCCTCTTAAATAGCAGTTTGGCTTGTTATATTTGCTACTAGTCCTACGCTTAGTGATTGGCAGCCATCTTGTTTTATCAAATACACAGAACCTAGTCGACTGTACACTCATGTGTGGATGATTTCGTGTTATTGTTCTCTTTTGTGACTAAAAACAGGTAAAAATATTCTTAATTTACGGATAAATTGAAACGGAATTTGTATACATAGTATTTGCACCAGTTATCGCTTCTAGTACGTTTAATTTGATTCAAAATATGGATTTTCCTTTGTAAACTGTGATCTGTATGAATTAAGTATGGTTCTGTTGATGTACATATTTATGGATTCAGAGACGGGAATTTATATATAAAAATATTTGAAACATTCAATATTGAAGGTAAGAAATATTTGTACGATATTATGCGAAAATTTTTGGAAAAAATGTGTTTTTGAAGTAGAAAATTGAGATTTTGTGATATTTAGATAAATAGAATTAGCTTGACTGTCAGAGTTGTCTCCCTTGCACTATAAAATATTACAATCTGAGGATTAAAGAGGGAGAAAACACATTATTTATACTCTCCTGTGTTGGAGGTTCACAATATGTTGGAAAAAATGCTTAATTATGTTATGTAAATTATTTGTCCTTCCAGATTGGATTAATTTGATTTTAGAATGCATTTGTTTTATTGGAAAAAAATAACAAAGAGGGGATCATCATATGAGTGCATTGAGGATGCTAATATTTTGAGAATGGTTTCTAAATTATTTATGTATAATTAAGTTCTGCACTTCTCTTCATTAATTTTGTTTTAGTGATTTGTTAATTATATATTTGGATTTATAATGGAAATAATTATTTACGTACTTATGACGTTATTGTCACAGGATTTGATTCGTCTGTGATTCTTATGATTATAATCAGTCACAAATAAAACTTTTTTGGATGGTAATTATTTATTCAGCTGTTGGACTGAATTGTCTCTTCATTTTATCATTATGTCAATTAATTGTTTTACAATTTTTGATTAAGTGTGTAAGTTTATAAATATTTGAATAGATGTTATAAGGTTCAATGTGCAACTGACATTTATAACCCTTCCATGAAAACTTGACAAGATTAGTGATTTTCCTCCACATGTGGAGAAGTTGCTGCTTTCTTATGAAATGTGATTTTCCTCCACATGTGGAAGGGTAACGTTAGTACTGGTATGGATACAGTCCAGGAAAATTAGTTTGGTGATTCTGTCACAAACAGAGAAAATCAAACTTTGTCATTACTTTTAATTATTGTTTAAGAATTAATCTAAAAACTGTATCCCAGTATCGGGGATTCCAAGTATTAAGGATTCCAGTTTGAGTGAGTATTTTGCGGATTCCCTTAGTGTCAATTTAAACTGAGTGAACAAGAAGGTGTATCAAAATGGTGAGGCGAGTTTGTGTTAGACAACCAGGTGCACTGCAAACAGACATACTGTGTATAGACCACTAGACTGTCAGTTTGTGGTTTGGTTGGACTACTGGTCCACATGTCATTGGTTTGAGCCTTGTAGGTCTTACACATACAAATCGTTACAAGGTTGAGAACCATAATACAAGGAAAACTGTATCAGTCAAATTTGACCCTCAGGCTGGGCATACATTATTTAATTGAATGAAATATGGTGTTGAAAAACTACTTTAAACTTGATGAAAACATATAAAAAAACCTTGTTTGACTATTACATAACATTGCCATCTTTATTGATGTGCCGACCAGTGGCTATGTCAACATTCATCAAAGCTTGTTTGATAAACATAGTGTACCAACTCTTTTACCGGCCCTCTTATCTATATCCATACCACCAAATTTGAGTTAATTTCTTTCTACCCTATGTTTAGAGTGTGACTCAAAGTAATATTTAGATAGATTTATACAGAATAGTTGTCACTTTTATTACATAAATAAACAACAAACAGTAAAGCCATCAGACAGCATGGTCTTATTTCTCATTCAATCCCCTACACAAATACACAGGCATAATCATTTTTATCATGAAGCACGCCATATCAATCATTTTGAAAAGCAATTATCTCGCTTAATCCGGCAATTTTTCAGGCTTTAGTTGGAAAGCTTTGTATGTATAAGTTCTTAGCTGTTTTCTAGTTGGTGATAACCCATTTCTAAGCTGATATCTGATGAGACATTTCATTCTACTTGAAGATATCAGCTACTGATGTTCTCTAGATGTTTTCGACTTGTTCTTATCTGAAAACGAAATTCAAATCAAAACATTGATTCTAGGTTCAGTGGAGAAACCATCTGATTATGGCCTGGTTACCAGGGCTGTATCTTCCAACACCAGAACATTCAATGGTGTCCTGTTACTATGATACCCTTGTCCTGTTATTATGATACCCATATCCTGTTACTATGGTACCCATGTCCTGTTACTATGATACCCATGTCCTGTTACTATGATACCCATGTCCTGTTACTATGGTACCCATGTCCTGTTACTATGATACCTGTGTCCTGTTACTATGGTACCCATGTCCTGTTACTATGATACCCATGTCCTGTTACTATGGTACCCATGTCCTGTTACTATGATACCCATGTCTTGTTACTATGGTACCCATGTCCTGTTACTATGATACCTGTGTCCTGTTACTATGGTATCCATGTCCTGTTACTATGGTACCCATTTATGGCTCGCTAGATGAATGGGTTGCAATTCTACTACAAAATTACAAATAAAGATGAATATTTTGTCAATTGTTGATGGTTACACATGGGCTATTGTTGCTTTGATCGACATAATTGTCGTTCGGCAGTTTTGATGAGTTTTTACTTGAAAATTTCTCTTACTTGATGATGCATGATGAAATTTTTTTAGTTGTTCAGAACAATTGGCTGCAGCCGAGGTTCAGAAGTTAGCATGCTGGTTTTGTTACCTGGTGATGGAGGTTCAGCAGTTAGCATGCTGGCTTTGTTACCTGATGATGGAGGTTCAGCAGTTAGCATACTAGCTTTGTTACCTGATGATCGAGGTTCAGAAGTTAGCATACTAGCGTTGTTACCTGATGATCGAGGTTCAGAAGTTAGCATACTAGCTTTGTAACCTGGTGATCGAGGTTCAGAAGTTAGCATGCTGGTTTTGTTACCTGGTGATGGAGGTTCAGCAGTTAGCATGCTGGCTTTGTTACCTTGTGATCGAGGGTATGATTAACATTTGTGGCTGATTGACAGGTCATATACCTGGTAACCTTCCATGAAAAAAAATTGACAACAATTTCGATTTTTCTCCATTTCTCCATATGTGGAGATGTTGCTGGTGTCTTGTGGAAGGATAGCTAGGTTAGTATCATGGCTAGGATACAGCCCAGGGCCAGTATTTATAAAGCATCTTAAGTGAAAACTTAAAATTTTCGTTAAATTTCAAATTTTCCGTAAGTGTTGCAGCTTAACAGGAAAGCCAATATAAATAATTTTTTACATTGTTTAGAAGCATTATGTAAAAAGCTACATAAATCATACAGAGAACATGGGCTATTTTTCGTTTCTTGTGAAATATGGGCAGCTCATTATTTTAACTTAAGTAAAAATATTTTAGTTTTCACTTAAGATGCTTTATAAATACCGGCCCTGGAAAACTGGTATGTTGAATTGGTTTCTGTACATGACTGAAGTTTTAAAACCAAAATAAACAATAAGAACAGTAGACTAGTGAGGGTTGTTCAATATCAGCTAGATAGGAGTCTGTCAGTTGTCATAAATGGTAATAAAATACAATATGTATCCCTGATATTAATCTCAAATTTATACTAGTGTAAAGTGCTTTCATATAGGCCACCCCAGTCGAGTATCAGCATAAAATCTTTGTAAAAGTTTGGAAGTGTCTCAATTTGCTTGTAACAGTTATCTTGTAAGAATTTCCCCCAAGTTAAAGATTTTCTTCCATTTTTACGAGGGCCCTTATGGCAAACAGAGGCAGAAATAACCCAATAATTGCTGGATACTTAACATGAAAATATCTGTTTATCTCTTAGCGTCTATGATATACGAGAAGATAGATGGTATGTTAACCGTACAAAAAGCAATAATCCGATCATATTCCATTAATTCTTTATCGTAACTATAATTTTATGACGATTTTATTCGGCCGTTTTTCCTTTAGATACACAGTACACAGGTCTATCCCCGTTAGTCTGAATTATAAAACTACATTTGAGGCAGGAGATTTTATAGCTAGAGTTTTTATACCTGTGAGGTAGAGGTCTTCACATTCTGTCTATATGACACACAGCTTCTGGCAGAGTAATCCACATTCGTTACTCTCGTCTCATATCATACAAAGTTTGCGCTGAATAGAACTACACGACAGGCCTCCATACAACGCAACAGATGCATAGTATGCATGAAATGTTGTATTTTTCTTTGTAAATGATGCCATACTGTCAGCTGATCATACCCAAGTTAAACGTTATGTTGGGGTAGTTAATTCCTATATGACATGTTGCTATGCTTGGCTTGATGGCATTTGCTGCTTGCTGCATTTTCCTCGGGAGTGTCATATCATAACACAGTAGCTGAAAGTGGAATTTGTTTTCTGTCTCCATGTGTACTTGTTTCTTGGAAAAAGCAAACTGTCTTCTTGTGTAGGCCTACCTGTTTCTCTGAACACAGAATGGTTTACTTGTTTCTCCGAACACAGAATGGTTTACTTGTTTCTCTGAACACAGAATGGTTTACTTGTTTCTCCGAACACAGAATGGTTTACTTGTTTCTCTGAACACAGAATGGTTTACTTGTTTCTCTGAACACAGAATGGTTTACATGTTTCTCTGAACACAGAATGGTTTACATGTTTCTCTGAACACAGAATGGTTTACATGTTTCTCTGAACACAGAATGGTTTACATGTTTCTCTGAACACAGAATGGTTTACATGTTTCTCTGAACACAGAATGGTTTGGCTCTTGCCGCTTGATTAGTACATGATGGGATGTCATACTGTAAAATCATTAATTTTCGTGGGGGATTTAATTTCGTGGATTTCGTGGTTCACCTCAGCCACGAACTTTAATCCCAACGAACATTGATTTTGACCCTTGATTTATTACCTGAAATGCAAATCCACGAATTCAAGTCCCAACGAAATTGTCTTTTTTACCAAAACCACGAAATTTCGTCCCAACAAAATTAAATGATTTTACAGTATACTGTTTGTTCAAAATTAAATGATAGTGGTTGTAAGCATCAGCTTATTCATCAGGTAAACTTTGTTAATATAGGTTTAACTGGGTATACCTGAGTTAATGATAGTCCCCACTGTTTTTTTGTGTATATGCCTCCACCAGGATTTGAACACAGGTCGCCAGATTAGACCGCAAGCACACTAACCACAAACCTTTTTTTTTTTTTTTTTTTTTTTTTAACTAACTAACTAAACCTACAGATTGCTGAAATTAAGTATTATTCTGGTTAAGAGGTTACATAATGGTTAATGATTCCTAGAGATAGACTTGCTGAATTAAAACATACATAAATGTAAGATTTTATATATTTAATAACAGTTCTCTCTTCTAATAAATATGAAAAATACTTCCACAGATATCATGTGAATAATTTGCCTGGCTTGCCACTTACAGTCTAATGTTTTTCTCACCTTTAGTTTCATATACTGACATGTTTTGCTGATAGAGAATTTAATTTTTTTTCGTTTAGATAATTGGATGTCATTTGCAATGTATTATGGCACAGTAAGACTTAATTCTTTAATCTTGCCGGCTCTGGAGGAAAGGAAATTATCTATTTAAGTGTGGAGTGTAGAAGCCTCAATGTTGTGCTACATTGTTATGACAATCCCCTGTGCAACTGCTGATGCTTAGAATTTTCTAACCTTCGGATTAAAAAAAAATATGATTCAAATTATTTTTTCTTTGCTTGAAATTGCTTGAAATTGTTTGATGTTGGTGTAAGTTGTTTTCAAGATAAATGTGCAGTGCACACACCATGGTATGGTGCTAGCTGCTGAGTGTATGTGTATGTATGCTTGATAAACGAGATCTCGGCAGTCAGAATCAGGTGTTGATATACAACATGATTACATTTTATATCCCTCAGTATGATGAAATCGTGGGGAAAAAGTCAAATTATATGGAAAGTGAAATTTGTTTGAGATTAAATAATTGTGTTATTTGGTTTCATATCCTGGTTTAAAGATAACACATTTATGCTCATTTATGTGAGTTTACTCTTATAAAGTTTATTAATAAATTGTAAATATAGATGGGGCTACAAGTTGTTACTATCACACATTGGATGACTGCATCATTCACAGGTTCCCCGACTCGGTACTTCCCTTATTTAACCCTTTACTGGTGAGGTCAAGTTCAGTCCACCGTATCATGACGGGAAACGATTAACATTACGCCAGTTGTCAATCAATACCCTTTAAATCAATTTTAACGGTAAATGGTAATCACATGGTCCAATAGATTAACTTGAAAACCTTCGCCCAGCAGCCTTCAACAAACAATCAGGCGGAGCTATCTCTGCTTTGGCGTAATGTCAATCGCATTAGGCCAAAGAACAAAAAAAGTGGATAGATAATTATTAACTCCATAAATGAAGATTCAACTATTAATGTCATATCTTGGCTGACAAGTTAGAAAATTTACTGGTTTCAAATGACCCATCAAATCATTAACAAATATGGACCTCATTATTATTATTCAAATCCGTGCTTCCATGTGAAGAATTGATGTATGTCATAGTAGAGGAAGTGAAGTTTATGGGTCCAGTGGAAACAATATATCTTTTCTGCTACAGTTTCATGAATTCATGAACCTTTAATACTCATTACTTGATTATTGCTGATATCCATGTGGGATTACAGGTATCATGTTGTTGATTAGGCCAATGTTGATTAATTGCTTGGGATGACACTTACTATATCCCGGGAGATTAGCATGACATTTCCTAGGTCCCGGGAGATTGGCATGACATTTCCTAGGTCCTGTGCGTTTTGGATGACATTTTCTAGATCCTGTGGGTTTTGGATGACATTTCCTATATCCTGTGAGTTTGGGATGACATTTCCTAGGGGATGACATTTCCTAGATCCCGGGAGTTTGGCATGACATTTCCTTAGATCCTGTGAGTTTGGGATAACATTTCCTTAGATCCTAGGTATTTCGGATGACATTTCCTAGATCCCAGGAGTTTAGGATGACATTTCCTTAGATCCTGGGAGTTTGAGATGACATTTCCTAACTCCCAGGAGTTTAGGATGACATTTCCTTAGATCCCGGGAGTTTGGGATGACATTTCCTTAGATCTCGGGAGTTTGGGATGACATTCCCTAGATCCCAGGAGTTTAGGATGACATTTCCTAGATCCTGTGAGTTAGGGATGACATTTTCTTAGATCCCGGGAGTTTGAGATGACATTTCCTAGATCCCACGAGTTTAGGATGACATTTCCTAGATCCTGTGAGTTTGGGATGACATTCACTTAGATCCTGTGAGTTTGGCATGACATTTCCTTAGATCCTGTGAGTTTGGCATGACATTTCCTTAGATCCTGTGAGTTTGGCATGACATTTCCTTAGATCCTGTGAGTTTGGCATGACATTTCCTTAGATCCTGTGAGTTTGGCATGACATTTTCTTAGATCCCGGGAGTTTGGGTTGACATTTCCTTAGATCCTCTGAGTTTTGGATGACATTTCCTAGATCCTGTGAGTTTGGGATGACGTTTCCTAGATCCTGTGAGTTTTGGATGACATTTCCTTAGAACCCAGAAGTTTGAGATCCCGGGAGTTTGGAATGACATTTATCCTGAAGTTTAATGGATCTTTATCAGCTGAGATGTTGTTTAATTAAGAGAATTTGTGTGTTGTAAACTCGTTACATTTAATGTTGTCATGTATTGTGTTTTTGATTTAATTAAATGTACCCAAATGTGTTATTTTACAATTAGGTAGTTGATTATAGAATTAGCTTGTTCAATTGTTGCTTAATTTCTCCGTTTTCTTTTTGTCAACTATTTTCTCAAGACTATATCCTGCACGATGCAAAATCGAATTGGACTTCGGGACTTTATTTGTTCAGTGCATATCTTTGAATTAGACTGTTGGAGTGTTCCACATATAAAGGACAATATTGAAACAGCTTCTCTTTGATTCTGATAAACTGGGTTTCAGTTCCATCGGAGGATTGTATTTTTGTCATATATGGCCTACTTTGACGGAACAGATAACTGAAGTAATACTCAGACAGAGCTCAGGATACGCAATCTGTCCAAGTGTTACAAGGGTGAGCAATCGGCAAAGCCATATAAAACAAAGAACAATCTCTGACTGAAATAATATGCATCGTATCTGGGTTAGTACTGTTTGAATCATACGTCTTTCTTTCTCACATTTTGGTGTGGAGTTATATATCTATCATATAAAACTTTTAAAATTGGTCTAATGTGCAATTCATCAAGGAATAGGAAATATGTTGGGTTTATTTATGTCATGCCATGAATGCTCGGAAGAATGAGTTTCCCTCGTTGGTGTATGTAATTCTATGTTGTTTACATACAGTTACCATAGCTACGAGGATTCCTTGGCAGGCCCGTGTGATATATATACGATGATATTGATGTGAATATTTACATTTTTGTGTGATATCGCCTTGACAAAAATGTTTGTTGTTTTTTTGTCTCAAATGTGGCGCCATCTATCTTCTATAAGCATTGTTGATAGACTTAAAACGTTACTCAGTAGTCAGTAATGAGTGATATTGACTAGTGAGTATTTTACATGATGTGTTATTCTCACACCTTCACCGGTCACATGAACCTTTGCTGCAAGTGTTTGGCCTGCTACAAATACTTGATTAGAGAGTATAAAACCCAACACAGCAGGTCATCAACTTGAAGTGTGTTTGTCTTTCAATTTCCTTTCTCTATGTTTTAAGACGAAAGAATTGAAAGAATCGGAGACAAATATTGACAGTAACATTGGCGACACTTCACACACTGTAGGATACAAAATATCCGCAGTGCCGAGTGCAAAATCATTTTCAATTACAAACAAAAACAGTAAAATATTTTGCTGAAAGTGCTCGGTTTGTTGAGTACAGGGAGGGTCTTCACCGTATCTATCTGACAGACTGCACCACAATTAGTATCATTATTCTGATTGTCATAAGCCGGTGGCAATTCAAATTTTCAAATTTGACGCAAAATCAGAAAATGAGATTTAAACATTGTTGTCAAGTTGTCTTTGTTATTGGATTGGATGTCTGTTGTATGATTGTATGGCAGTTTTTACTGTGAATGAATCAGTGTATTATAGTGCACCCTGGATAAGGTGATTATTTACAAACATTGACTGACTGGATTGGTCTATCGTTGCAAAATTGGTTACTTAAATAAACACATATTATGGTCACAATTTTATACTAAAATAACACTGATAAATCGTGCACGCTTGATTTTTCAACCTATCTGGCTTGAACCAAATTTCCCCGCCTTTCTCGATATCCTAGGTGCACTATAGATGTCACATTGTTTCTTATAATATTGTTAAGATATTTTAATTATTTGTCGGCAGCACTTGTAGCCCTTCATACACTGTACTACCTCATGTAATTATTACTGCTAAAATGTCAAACTTGTGTTGAAATGAATTTGAGACATTTTGCTAAAATTTGACAAATTTATATAATATAAAACCAATTTAAATATGTTGTGTACATATTCTAGCGCATGTTCAGATTAGGGAGATATAAAAATGGTGGGATTATATTTTATTTTATATTGGCTTACACAATTTAACTGCATGCTATCTGGCAAATTGTGATAAGTAAATTTTACTGCTGTGCTATTAAATATAATGCAATAGACAAAATACAAGATCTACTCTTTATGCATAAATTAGCTTATTTCATTAATATATCCTAGATTAATTAAACAGGTGCAGGCATCGGTGCTGATAAATTAATGTTCTAAATGAAACATAAAAGCCTATCATATTATACTGTTTGAAAGATATCGTATAAATTGATTATATAGACTGTGGAAAATATGTTTTAGATGTTTATTAATTTATGTAATAATGTAACACCTGTTTCACTCAATGTTTACATGAACTTCCTTTGCCCTGTAAACAATATGTTCTATTGTTGTTAGGTAAATAATATGTTCTTTCGTTTTCAGGTAAATAATATTTTGTAAAATTATGTTCTTGACGCAGGGATAGTTCAGTTCTTTTCTTGATGCAGGGATAGTTTAGTCCTGTTTCTTGACGCAGGGATAGTTTAGTCCTGTTTCTTGACGCAGGGATAGTTTAGTCCTGTTTTTGACGCAGGGATAGTTTAGTCCTGTTTCTTGACGCAGGGATAGTTTTGTCCTGTTTCTTGACGCAGGGATAGTTTTGTCCTGTTTCTTGACGCAGGGATAGTTTTGTCCTGTTTCTTGATGCAGGGATAGTTTTGTCCTGTTTCGTCATCATAACATTATCTGTTTTAGTTTTAGATCGAGTCATCTATTGTGGTTGTTATAGAAACTGGAAGATATTTGTTGTGTTTAGTTAGTGCAGTATAATGGTACAATCCTTTCTAAGTCAAATGAGAATTGTTGTAAATATACTATCATCCAGCAGGTAAACTCTGTTTATCTAGGTTAAAGCGGTGATATACCTGAGTGAACGGTATTCACCGCTATTTTTTCGAATGGGATAGTTCCCTCATTAGTATTACTTATTGAATCAACTATATTACTGTGAATATTTATCGTGTTCTATTCTGTATAATTTCAGGGTGAACTGGTAGAATATTATTATTTCTGGAAGAAGACTCCGGCAGCTGCTGCTAATCGTCCACACCGACGTCATCGTCGTCACGGTGTCAAGAGAGCAACGACACGATCTCAACGTCCAGCAAGCAGTGAATTCTGTAAGTTTTCAATGTGTAGTTATCTCGACCCATTAAGGGCTTTTCTAGTGCAAAACTATGGTACATGCCTCTTTAAATTGATGTAGGTAAATAAGCTTGGCGAATTTGAACTGAACCTGACCTTTCGATTAGCATTATTTAACAGCCGATATATTGTCTGTATTTATAACCCCAGTAACCGTTGTATGTTTTTATAGTCGGGGAGTATTAGGAAGATGTAATACAAACACAATTTTGAAATACCGACATTGCACGATTTGTTTGCAGAAATTGATACATTCAAAGCAAGAACCTTGTTATATTTTCATGCATAAAGGTCAGGTTCGTTTCAAATTTGCCAAGCTGTAGTTGCCATTGTTTTGCACAGAGCCCTTGTAATGCTAAATGTTACCTGCAGTATGATCGACACCCCTGAGTATCCCTCGACACCCCTGAGTATCCCTCCTATAACACTTCTCTCTGTATTCATGCAGTTTTAATTCTGCACTTACATCAAAAGCATATTATGAGTCTTTTGTGAGTTCTAAATTACTTCACAATACAAACATTGCTAGAAAAAATCCTGATCTTTTCTACTGATAAAAGTAGTTCCTCTATGATGTTTTGATCTGATAAAAAATAGTTCTGATTTCATTGTTAAACAGAAATAGGAAAATCAATGAATGAGGAACTTGACTACTTCATTTAACATGATTGGTTTATTCACTGTTAAAACAGAATAACGTCAGTGCTACTGCAGCAAACATATGCATTATTGATGGGACACCCCGGTGCTAAATGTTTTACTAGTTTATTGTAATGGTCGTACATGCGGTATGATGAGAATCATGTGAGATGGAAGCTGTATGATAAACAATACGCCCGTGGTGATCGTGTGGTGAGATAAGGGAGCATCAAACCTAGGTATTGCCGGCTGATAAATGAGTTTAAGAGAGAAGTAAGCCGGGAATATAATACTGCTTTCATACACTGTAAATACCCTGTGATAAAGTCATAATACAGCATGGTATCATATAGAAATTAATATTCATACAGCTACTGATGTTGTCGGATTTTACCTGATATTATGTAACTGGCTTTTACTTTGAGGATATGAAATAAGCCATGTTGAAATTGATACTTTAAATAGTTTGTGATAAGGCAACCATTTTGTAATGTAATTCACTGTAGTGTAGGGTGTACTGTGATGATGATTTTGTCAGTCACTGTTGTGTAAGATGAACACGTTATTAACAATGTAAGGTTTTCAATAGGGGGGGGGGGACTATAGGTTTGCCCTCTGTCTGTTAGTCTGACTCTCACGAAAACCTGGATCCTACCATAATTCAAACAGTCTTCAAGCTAGGTTTATGAAACTTGGTATGTGGATAGAGGCCAACAGGGACCATTTGTGGTTGCCAAGGGAACAATAAACAATGACAACCTGGAAACCAAGTAGAGGACTTCTGTATTGCTTGCAATTCCTAATTACTTCTTTTTCTCTGTTCCTAGTTCACTGTTTTTAAAGCCAGAATAGGCAGACCTTTAAATTTAATACTAGATGGGACTTTACTTGTACAAAACATTATTTTAACTATACTATTGGGTTTGTGCATTTAGTGAATCTCTGATATATGTCAGAAGTTCTAACATCTTACAGAGTATTCAAAGTTGGGAATAGCATCGAGTCATTACACTCAATTTCTATGTAATATCTTTCTTAGGCTTAATTGTGTTTAACTATCTTCCTGCGCAAGTGCCATATCGAGCTATGCACCCATAATTCATCACTACATTATGGCCCCTAGGGTATACTTAGATCAAACTAGTCTTGTAAACAAAGAATGGTTTGCTCTATAGGGAACACTTTCCTGGTGTAATTGCGGCAATGGGCTGGACATATAAAGCGAAGTATTTCCTTTTATGGTCGTTCGCTTGTCTACAATTATCAAGAACTCTGGGAAGACTATGATGCTGCAAGACAGCCATAAATTCATAGGAAATAGGAAAAAATTGTTTGTGTAATGTCCCCTATCTGAGAATTATTTCATCTCAACTCTTTGTACTCAAGCAGCTGCTGTTTATAAAACGCCACTGTGATTCTGATTTTTGTTTGATCTCAACGACTTTGATTTTTAACCATTAAATAATGTACTTTAAAAAATAATAACCTAGTATAAAGCATCCATTGTGTATTACTTAAAACTGTGATGAAATTAAACGAGGCCTTGGTGCAAAACTATAATAACTAGATCAATTTATTGATGCATGTACCATAGTTTTGCACTGAGCCCTCAGACTCAATGCTATAAGCGTTAGTTAGGACATGCTTGTACTGCATACATTTGGAGGGTCAACTAAGGATCAATTTTTAAAATCTGTTCTTTTTAATCAATGTAAGTTGGATTCCAGCCCTTTAAGTTTGAAGTGAAGATTAAAACCATAATTATCTCCCTTTGGCATTCCATCCGTACGATTTGGGTTTGTGAAGACTTCTCATAACTTGAGTTATCTCCCCTTTCTCTTGATCTACAGTTTTAAATACTGAAACTTGTGTGTCTGGTATTCTATTTAATATACATGAGCATACACTGTATTGTTGCACTGTGACAAATTGACCGTGAAATTGGTGCCAGATAAATTCCTTATATCTGACACGTGCGTTCTGTCTGAGCCTACAGTCTGATCTTCTTTTCTCTTACTGCCATTGAAATATATGCAAAGAATCTTGAATTGGAATTTCTCAGTCAAATTTTGGCTGACTCGGCTAAATTTCTGGGATAATTTGGATTCAGAACTTCTGAAACATTGTCTTTTTCAAGTTATAGATACTATTAATTATAATATTCCAGATGTTGCTATGACAATCTGTGACATTTGTTTGGTTAATATCATAGAGTAATGTATTAGTATATTAAAGGGTGTTTTGAAAAATAGGCCTCTTGATTGAGAGATGTTTTTGCAATTATATGATGTAATATATTAGTTTTTCTATAGTCTGAAGGTACCAAAGTGTTTCATCGCATTGAAGATAAGTGCCTCATAAGTCAAAATTGACTGGCCCTTTCAATAGGGGTGACACTATGATAAACAAACTTTACCTTTATCACATTAAAATGGTTGTTAACTTCTGTGTATAGCTTGGCTATTTTGACCGGAGCCTGACCTTTTTGCATGAATATATTTCAAGGTTCTTGCTTTGCATATATCAATTTCCCCAAGCAAATCGTGCAATATCGGCATTTAAGATTTGTGTTTGTATTACATCTCGAGCGTCATGGTGATACTCCCCAATTATGAAAACATACAATCGGTGTTGTAAACGTAGACAATATATCGACTGTTAAATTATGGTAATCAATAGGTCAAACTCAATGTCAATGTGGTCAAGCCATAATACCTTCAAAAACTGAGGTGATCCATTAAGCTTGATCATCAATTCACCGGTGTGAATGAACTCTAGACCACTAAATTTAGATTTTCTTATAAATTACTGGTACAAATCACTATAAAATAGAATCACCTGAATGGATGCAAGGTATGTGTTTGAGGTGACCTCCGTAGCTCAATGATTAGTGTGCTTGCCGCCTAAACCGGCGACCTGGGTTCAAATTTGGTTGGAGGGACGCATATGCCTGCCATAATCAGCAGAAAGCTGACTGGCATATAAAGGCTATGCTTGGCTCGGGTGTCTGAGTCAAGAGAGTTATACTATGGTTGGTTATACTAGAGGGAAAGCATCATAATATACACACAACATTAAGCTGTGTATTGATGTGTGTTAATGAGCTGTAACGAGTATGTAACGAGAGGAGAAACTCATTGGAAATTCATGTTATGCAGAGAAAATGCTGTGAAAATATATCAACAATGCTTTAAAGTTAATCATCAATTATATGTATGCATGTTTGTTAGGGTAATTGATGTGGCTAACATGTTTGTGTGTTTGATGTTTTTATTGCCGCGGTTATATAGGTAGCAAACAAAGTATTGGAAGTATGCCCTGCGCTTTAATAATTCATATGACGATTTGTAAATATTTATTTTCAACAAAATCAGTCAATGATGAAGATCTCTGTGCACTTGTAGTTATAATGACTGCGCAATTAGTGAAAAAGCCAATTTGTAACTGCAGGAGATTGGCTAAGTAATAAGTTGTTGGCCATCAATTAATGAAAATTATTACTGACTAAAGGATATATTGACATGAATTGTGCCAAGCAAAGCCTTTCTTTGCCAGTCAGCTTTCTGCTGAAATATGGCAGGAATATATACCAGTGCCTCCACCCCAGTTTTAACCTGGGTCAACCTATTAGATGGCAAGTGTACTAACCACTGAGCTACGGAGGCAGACGTCATCAGTAATACATCATTGCTTCATTATAATTAAAATGATGAATATTGTTATTCTAGGAAATGTATGAATATTGTTATCCTAGGAATTGTATGAATAATGTTATATTGGTATATTTTCAGTGGATCTGAGTTCTGGCAGTGATTCTGAGAACGATTCAGAAGATAGCGATGGTTTGACAGGATTCAGGTGTCAGAATTGTCTTGTTACAGGTAAGAGAATGGTAGTCAGAACATACAGTCCAGTTAGAGTATGAATACAGTGTTGCAGTGGAACAATCCACTATTACAGTGTTAAAGCAAGTATATGGTGTATGTATACCAACAATTACTAAACAACTAAACTAAACTACCCTGTTTAAGCAATAGATGTAATCTTTTTGGGTACACATAAACGATTACGTCACTCTCAAAATATCCTAACGGGACTATACCATGTTTATGATTTCAATATCAATCTAGATTTCACTCCACTTGTGGAGAAGTTGTTGGCTCCTTGTGAAAGGGTGAGTTACTACTGGTTAGGATACAGTCTAGGAAGACTGGTAAGGTGAATCGGCCTCTGTATAACTGAACAATTTATTTTGAGCAATGCTGTTTATATCAGAAGCCAGTATAAAGCTCCCATTGTGCTCAATGTATAATGGTGTTAAAGTTCTGTGATGGATTGCCCGAGTGTAAGTGAATAAGATAGAAATGGGTAGAAATGACTGAAACACTCAGTGCCAGTGGGACTTTAAATGCCAAAATTTAAATATACCATGTAGACACAGTTTCTGTTGCGATGAATATGAATAATGAAAAAGTGTATGTTGGGCTAAATGCAATTTATCATCCATCTTTGTTTGCTTAATAAATGAACACTCTGTTTTCTGAGCTGCTTTTCAATGACATTAATTTGTATTTTATTGTAAAAAAACTGAATTTTAGAGAATTTGGTACTTAATACATCCACATAAAAATCATCTATGATGTGTTTCTCTTTATTTTAATTCTTTAGGTCTTTTATGATGCATTTCTCTTTATTTTGATTCTTTGGGTCTTTTAGTTGATGTTAGACTGGTTCCACTAATGCATGATTAGACTGGTGTGTAGTTTTTGCACCAATAAATTAGGCTGTTTCATTGCCTCAAAGATATTTTCCTGTCAGTAAAATGGAGATGAGTTGAATGTTTTTGTTTACAACTTGAACTTAAGAGCTTTGCTATAAATAATTTACTGAGATGTCTTCAAGTTATAAATGTTCTGTAAATAATGTAGAAGATTAATTGACTGACTCTCAAACTTACAGTTGATTTAAATGTGGGAATTTCGTTCCTAAAATACATTTTTTAAAAACATTCGGCTTTATTGCGGACCTTTTAATTGACCCAGTACGCTCAAAGTGTCCTGACTGCTTTAAGGTGTCAGATTTAGGGAACTCGGGATCAGATGCATTTTGTCTGGTAAAAAAATGCATATTTAATGACTGGGTTTTGAATAGTTTATGCGGTCTGGTGACTTACAGGGAAATCTGTAAAACAATCTGCATGAGATAGGAGCTTGATTCTTGGGTCGTATCAGATAGGAGCTTGATTCTAGGGTCATATCAGATTGGAGCTTGATTCTAGGGTCATATCAGATAGGAGCTTGATTTTAGGGTCATATCAGATAGGAGCTTGATTCTAGGGTCATATCAGAGCGGAGCTTGATTTTAGGGTCATATCAGATAGGAGCTTGATTCTAGGGTCATATCAGAGCGGAGCTTGATTCTAGGGTCATATCAGAGCGGAGCTTGATTTTAGGGTCTTAGAGAAAATTTCTATTAATTCAGTGATTGTCTGCATCTCTTAAAATGTAAACATAAGTATTTGTCATATTCATTTGGTTTGGTAGAGTTCAACATTTCTCGTCTGCTTCCTATGATGAAGAAATCTATTAACTTATGTCTGCTTTTGACGTCTTCCTCTACTGTTGAAAACTGCTATTTCAGCCCTTGTTACTCATATCGCTGAGAATATTGCTGTCGTAGATGGCGTATATACCATGACATGAGTTTGTCAGTAAATGTTTCCTAGCTGTATAGCCGATATCGGCAAGTTTTGAGTTGAAATGCAATTTTAGCGCTGCCTATGGATTATCTGTCAGCTTTACTGAGCCTCGCAATAGATAAAACTGTTTCTTTTTTGTGCTAGATGTGTGTTTACTGGGAAACATACGTATATCGCTGTTTTAAATGTAACAATAGTCAGAGAAAATATCGGGAGAGATGGTGTCATTATTTACTATAAAATTGATAGATGTTTGCTTGTTAGAAACGACTCCTAGATAAGATTGCAGGTTATCAGGGAAAATAGTTTTCATTGTCTTCCTTTCCAGTTCTCATGTCGTGATTTATTTACATAACTTTGGGGGAATATAGTATATATTTCTATAGCACTCAATTTCAAATCAATACATTGGCAAACTGAGTCATGCAATAGTTGGTAATAGAATAACTTGGTTATATTTTCATTTGGGATTTAGATAATGTGTTTGAATTCGTTCCGCAAGTTAGGAGGGAACGCACATAGAATTTGTTTCACTTCATCAAGTTGGTGTGATCGTATAACAGAATTGAAAAAAATACTTCTTGTTCATTTAAGTGGTTTATAAATAAGGGAATTCTTTCCTTTTTGGATATTTAGTCTATCTTGCATTAGTTGTCGCATTAATTAAGCAAACACTTGTAATGAAGTATCGTTTGTTAATTAATCCCAAACTGGCATTCATATAGAGATAACAGAAAACTTCCTCCTAATTAGTGGTCGGATAACAACCAATGGATTTGTTTTAAAAGAATCAAATAATTTTGTGCTGTAGTCGACTGTTCAAATGCCGATAGAGGCACTCATATACCTGCCATATTTCAGCAGAAAGCTCACTGGCAAATAAAGGTTATTCTCAACATGTATATCTGTACACAGTATTCATGCAGTATCATATGATATATGCACGGAAGCCAGCAACAATTGTGCAGTACAGGGTCCCACAGGAGAACCGTATTGACATTCCATTATTGACTCTCAATTATATAAACAGTGTTAATCTCCAGAGACATACAACTATACTCATGCACTATAATTGGTACTATTCTCGTTCCACACAAAAAACCAACAATGTTTGTGCATTCAAATGTTTAATTTCCCAGTCTAAATATGAACAAATCTGTATATTTCAAGTAGAAAATGTAGTTTTAAGATGGCACCTTACAGTATAGTTTCAAATTAAACTCTGGCTGGTCATTAAATAGGCTGCTGTACAAACAGTTGAATATAGCACAGAATTACATGTCCACCCAATCAACATTTATTGACCCGATCCTTCATCAAACAGTGTTTTAACTCATCTATATATATTTTGTGTATTTCAGTATCGAAAGATTGGGGTAATGCAGGAAAACCTAGCCCTCGTTTGTGTACAAAATGTCGCATTTTCTTCAAGAAGTATGGCGTAGATCGACCAGTCACCAACTCCGGGGATTCTCCATATTTCCAACCCGTCCGGGATGGGGACATAAACGGGACGCACAATATGCTGACCCGACAGAATAGAAATTCCGTACGTTGGTTAATAATTATTGCTATATGAATACCATTTTATTAAAAAACTGATATATAGAGGATCTATCACAAGTTGTCAATTGATATAAATTTATATTAAACGAGTTTTGGAAATTTTATTAAGCGAGCCTCTGGCGAGCTTAATAACATTTCTTAACGAGTTGAATACAAATATATCAATTGACAACGAGTGATAGATTCTTTTTATCATATGACACTAAAAACGCAAAATACGCATTGATTTATTGGAAAAACTCAATAGCTTATACTACACGTGGTACTTATAACTTTATACATACTGGCTTTACTAACCTGGATACAAGGAAAGTCATGTGATAAAAAAGATATACTAAGCATATGCTATAGAACTTTCATACCTTAAACTGCCTTTAGACCAGGAATATAGCTAGAGTCATCAATCTGTATGAAGCATCTGCTGCATACTAGTACATCATCAGTTTGTTGTGTCAGAAGAATCTGTTTCTATGGTCTTCAAAACTTTCTAGGGTGTTTTGACGAAAACCTGTCCTAGGCATCTACATGAACTGCAAATGAAGAAAAAATAGGAGTAGTTTTCATGCCCTGGCATCTACTGATGCTAGGAATGTATTGATGCACTTGTCCGTTGGTCTGTTCATTACAAAACTTTGCTTGCTTGCCTTAGCTAGTTATTATGGACAAGACTACCTCAAGGGCATAAGCATAAGCGTTTGCTGAACGCAGTCTTGTCGGCCAATAGCATTGTTCTGACATTGAATTTGGTGAACAGATCACTTCAACCTAAGTACATTATGTACATGCTATGGCCAAACTATGTACTCGCTATGAAAGGTATTGATTATTCTTTGACCTTCTGTACCATAAACATTGTATGTATGATTATTTCATCCGAGGAACATCTATCGTAGTACCCTTCTACTGCAAATTTATTAATCCACATAATAAGTCAGCTACTGAATTTCTCAAAAATAAAGAGTCATATAGATATAAAATTGTTTACAGTAAACTATTACTAGTTCAATTTCCAACCAAAGTAGCTGCTATTCACTTATTGATTGTATGATTATATCCATTTCAGACTGACTCTAATTCTAAAGATAGTAAAAAGAAAGGCACAAACAGTGTTAGCAGTCTAGATAATCTGGACAGCCCATCAAGTGATTCTAAGAAATCTCTGGTCCCCTCGTCACCCTCGGCACTCAGTACATCAAGTAACTGTAGTACAGATAGGGAGAAAAAGAAACGACGGGTAAGTTGCTCAATGCTCGTACATAAATGTCACAAGATTTGATTGCGAGAACCCTTAAAGCACAAAAACTCCTTTTCTGTGAAAATAGCTGGTTGGACTCTTTCTTGAATAGCTGGTTGGATCCGTTCTTGAAATAGCTGGTCCAGACCCCTTCCTGAGGAAATATATACATTTGGGTCTATGGGTGCTTGTGAATGCATTTACGCAAGGGATATATTTAAACGTTCTTTAACCTATTAGATAGGTTCGTGATATTTCTGAGATATTGAAATAAATTGGTAAATCTTAATTCACCACGGATTAGCAACTGTCAAATATGATAAATTTGGTTGCTAAGCAACGGAACATGTTTCGGTCCTTGTTTATTGTAAAATCAATGCACTGACTGTTCGGATTAGGGTAATGATTATCAACATGTCACCTACATGGGCTTTGATGTTGTGTAGTGAAGGAAGTACGTTCGTGCCGTACTGTGACATGGGTGGGATTAGTGTTTATTTATGTGCAATTGTTAATGCATTACTCCAGTGTGGCATGTATTGATGACATGTTTCACTGATTAGATTACAAACTCACAAGTTTGTTATTTTTAATAACATCTGCTATAGTTGTCACATAATGTAATAGGATTTATGTGTACTGCACATGGGGTAAATTCAGCAATACTTACAAAAAAAGTTATGAGATTTTGTAAATATTCATAAATATTCATTCATCCGAGGAACATCTATCCTAGCACCCTTCTACTGCAAATTTATTAATCCACAAAATTTCGCAAAAATAAGAGGGATAGAAATATAAAATTGTTTTCAGTAAATTAGAACCAGGTGTCCGAAATTACAACCAATACTTACACTCTGCACTCAGCACTCAAATATTGAAATTCCTTCTTTTGAGGTTCAAAGCGTCATTTTTTGAGAACGAGAAGATGAAAATATGTTGAATAAATGCTAAATATTATCATTTGCTTGTTTCCAAATGAAATTTAGTGTATTTGAAAGCTATAAGCGTAATTTATCAGCCTGAGTGCAGAGTGTGGTACTCAGATTCAACAATTTTATTTTTATCTCATAAATAGTATGTAATTGCATAGATAATGTATCAAATGCTATTTAAACATTGATATAATAATTCGATACATTTTCCTTATTTTGATTTGCAATCTAAAACAAATAGTAGCTCATTATATAACATTTTCATTTTTTGAGTGCTGAGTGCAGATTGTAAGTAGTGGTTGTAATTTCTGGCCCAGGTGTCCGTTGCCTAAGAAAAGTACTACCGAGTGCCTTCATTCGGTTCCCTCCCGTTCAATTAAAATTTAGAAGGCAACTGACACCAGTTTTATTTCTAACTATTTCTAAATGGCTGCTGTTCCCCTAGGTGCATTTTCCTGCCCAGGTCTATTCTTGTGTATGTTATATATTTATGTATTCAAAAAGAAAACTAGTTTGGCATTCAGTCGTTCGTTATGCCTCTTTATATTGAGCAATGATGAAAGTATACTATTAATAACGGCAGAATCATAATTATAGTTGCTTTGATAATTATGAACATCCAAAGCTTTGGGTATATTTGTTGAATAATTCAATTAATTAATTACATATAGTCCTGCCTCCGTATACTGTTTGATCCTTGAGAGAACTTATGTGTGTAATTAATTCTATATTGATTGTTGAGCTTAATTAACTGTTGCATTTAATGTTTCAATGTTTAATTATAATATGCATTGAACACCTGTTCCTGGGGTAATTGGAAAACTCAATATACCGTATAACCTTTGCTGCATTTTATGATAGATACCATATAAACCCTGTAAAGCAACACCCTTTAGGAAACACAAAGAGTGGTTGGTGTACAGAGGTGATTGCTCTGGAGAGGGTAAACCTTTGTACAATAACAAAATATTTATTTCTGATATCGTGTTTGGGATGGAAGTTTTTCAACAAAATATAAGAGCAAATTGTATTACAAATAATACTGATTTAATATTAAATATTCCAACTGTGTTGTTGACTATTTCAGAGTTCAGTTAGTTCTGAGAGGGAAAAGAAACGACATCATACGGCGTCGGACTCTGACGATAAATTCTCTAAAAGAAAGGCCGAGGTATGTCGGGATGTTTATGACTTGATTGTTCATTCCAGATCATCTTTATGATGTATTCTGATTGTACTATTGCATGATAGATACCACCATTGCTATTAATGTTAATTCATTTAGTTTGGATGGGACAAAATTTTGTGGTTTGGGTAAAAAAGACCCTTTTGATGCAATGTTAAATCATGGATTTTGCATTTCAAGTAATAAATACAAGGGTCAAAATTTTTGTTATACGTGATTAAATTCCATGGTTGAGGTGAACCACGAAATCCGCTAAATTTGACCCCTGCCCAAGAAAATTAATGATTTTACAGTATGTTATGGAAGTCCTTATTTACTGCAATAAGGTTGTATCTCTATATAGTGTACAGTAAGATACAACCTTGTTATGCTAAAAAGATGAAAACTAGCTACAACTTGGATATATTATCAATGCTAACTTGTCTATGTCACAGAACAACGGTCTTCACAGAACAACGGTCTAGTACAATACATGGCTCTTGAATTTTGCAGTAGAAAAACAATTTTTATCCACCTGGATCAATTTCCAATCCAGTCTATTAAACTTCTTGCTGGCTCTAGCTGTGTTCAGAACAATGTGACCGGGAATACAACTTAATTACTGTTAAAACAATAGTTTTAAAAAATAACTCTTCCATACCAGGGCTTACATACCGCATGATTTTTTGGCTAAGTCTGCAAGTAAAAATATGTAACAAAATGTTAAAAACTTTAGTAATGCTCATTCTCGGCTTGAGCGTCAAACATATCCCATGAAAATCAGTCAAAAAATAAGATGCAACCCTGTTGCGCCCAAAAAATCTAATGACATTGACATGATTTTATGTTATTGCAGGGCCCATCTGATTCGGAGTCACTATCTGATAGCAGTATTTCTGGTGCGGAGGAAGTTCACAATGAGGCTGATGAGATAAATCACGATGACCTGACTTCGAGCTCTCCGCCTACCAGTCCTAGTCCTGTGGAATCAGACAAAGATAAGTGTACGCCAGTGCCAATTCCTGTGGAATCTACTATAAGTGGTGATAAATTAGCGGAATTACCTCGACCAGAGCCGCAACATCCCTCACCAAATAGACAACCAGTAGAGTCATCTCCCCTGATATCACCCACACCCAGTCAGATACCATCAGTGTCATCACATATTCAACAGGGATTTGTTTCAACTTTACCGCCCCTTCCAGCATTCGCATTCAGGCCCCAGTTTCCATCCAAGTCCCCATTATATCCCCCACCAGCGGACTATTCTTCAGATACCTCATTAACCAATCAAAAACCTTTCTCAGAAGCAGACGACAAGCAGCAGACATTATCTACTGCAGTGTCGCCATCTGGTGGTGTAGAAAGTGAATCAGGGGAAACAACTGTGATATCAGTGTCAAAAGTGAAAGAGGAGGTTATCTCCCCTCCTCCATCTCCAGCTAAAGTGTTCATTAAACAGGAACCCCCAGACAACTTCATGTTGAATCCAAGTCATAATGTCCCCAGTTCTAAACCCGCTGGTGGAATGGATAATTTTGGTGTTAGGGATAGTATTCCAATAGTGGCCCCAATGGTGACCCCTAAAATTGAACCGGGGTTGAACAATCCATTGAATAATCCATTGAACAGTCCATTGATCAGTCCATATTCTAGTGCAAGTGAGTTTCCTTCAGGTTCTAGTACTAATCAGCTACAGACTGAGACACCGATGACCTCGCAGGCTGAGGTCAGAGGTCATTCAGAACTGACTAGTGAAGGTCGAGCAAAGGTCGCGAAAATTGACATTCAGGAGAGTGATAAATCGGAGGTTGAAATCATGGATGATAGTGATTCAGATAGAGAGGGTGGTACTACTACCCCTGGACCAGTCCCGACACCGTGCAACAAAGAAATCCTCAGGAGTAAGTCAGCCATGTAAGTATACCATAGTTTATACATTGTTTTATTAACATTGGCAATTAACTAATGAAAAGTATCCATCATTGCTGTTTTTTATGCCTCCGTATCGAATGATTCGGGAGTATATTGTTTTTGGTCTGTTTGTCTGTCCAAAAACTTGAACCTTGCTTATTACATGAAACCATTTTTGGTCTAGGTTCTTATAACTTTATGCGTTCATGCAACTCTTTGATACCTACAACCCCCATCCCTTTGAGGTCACAAGGTCAAGGGGACATAAGTGTTTCTGGAACACATCCTGTTTACCGTTGCTGTATAATAACTTATGTTTTTTATGATTGATTATCAGTCTGTGTTTGTTATAGGGGTGTTACGGTACGCTCACCTCATGATATGATACGTACCGTCAATTTTTCTAACGGTTCAGTATATTGCGGTATGATACAATATTCTCTAACAGCAGCTTATTATAATAAATACTTCAAGTTTTAAGTCACACTGAATTTGTTGCTTGTATAACAGCAACTATGATGTGCCTTTCAACTATTCTAAATAAATTTCGACAATGTGAAGCATATCTTAATACAATTACAACAAGTGATACATGGTAATTATACGTAATCAGTCCGTTGTCGGATGTTTTCGCTGTCTGAATATTATTTTGCTTGTAAAAAAGTCTATACCGAACTGTACCTAAATTTAGAAGTATTGTACCGTGAACTGTGTGGGACTGCAGTCTGCGGTGTTTCATGTAACACAGAATACCGTTATTGCCCTAGTTTGTTATGGACTGCTAAAACAAGTAAATGGTCCAAGATGCATTTTAAAGGAAATATTGAAAAATAAGTACTGGTACCCATTTCTGATCTGAGCTATTTATTTGTGTACATCTAGACTTATCATGTTATGTAACATACAGACATGTCTGTATTTGGTTTGTGAACTCTGTCTGCTGTCTGCACGCATATCACCCTTATAAAGGCATATATGAAGCGTCTGTAGCAAAAAGTTATAATAGACAAAATGATGTAAACATGATAGGTACTTTCTGATGATTATATATATCTGTTTTCAGTATAATAGTACACTATCATGCAGTACTATATAATTTTATCATATTAAGGCTGTAATTTATTGTTCATAAAGAGTTTTGTTTTTATACTATTCAAATCTTTAAGTTTGGATTTAATCTGTAATGTCCCAATGTGATTACATGTTTTAAGGTTTGGTCTACAAAAGATCCAAATTTTGTTATATGCTGTATTATGCAATGTCTGCTCTATTTCTTATGCGAGCACTTGATCAATTATAGTATATCAATATTTTTTCCTATTTCAGATGTATGCTGTATTATGTAATGTTTGTTAGTCTTTAGGGTTCACTGTGTCCTTTACCGTTTCCAACTATTGGGCTGCCTTGGGGCCATACATGTTTTACTTCATCAATATTTTTTCTTGTTTCAGATTTATTAAGTTGCTTAATCGTGGTGAGTTCAACTCATGCTCACGTTGTGATCTCATATTTAAACCTCCGCCTGATTCAAAGCTTGCAGAGAGACGGGAGGTTCGGGAGAAGAAACCTGTATCAGCTTCATCCACTCCAGCAAAGTCAGAAGATATCAAGGTGAGTAAACCATACCTACCAAGTACTCCTATTAAAGTGGAGTTACTCCTATTTTCGTTGTTAATATACATTTGATTCATTTTATGATCTTCTGTCCCATTTTTATAACCACTAGAATTAATACATTTCTTGTTTAAGCATCTGAATCCCTTTAAATCACATTTAAGTGCATCTTTGACATGTTTTGCTTTATCACTCCTATTTTGGATTTAACAATCTGGGTATGGAGTAGACCTACATGAGTTTAATTAAGTTTTAATTTATAAGTTTTCATAATGTTTCACTTCAATCACACACAACGTGTTCATGGGCAAACAGTGTTAGACAAAATAACTAAATTATAAATAAATTCTTTCTCTTACTACCAGTAAATTGCTGGGAATTCTTCTGATGTTTTAAAGCCTTTACTCCATTATATTTATATCAAACAGAAAAAAAGTTTTAGAAATTTCTTCATAGTTTCAGTTCAGATATTCCAAATTATTTTTTTATGAAAATTTGTGATCAACCATTGATGACGATAATTACAGTTTTTGTCCCCTTGTAGTTTAATTAATGTCATTACTATATTGTCATAAGGGATTTAAATATGTCTTTTATAATACAGGGATTTCAATCTTTCTGATTAATCTGGAATTCTGGATAAACATTTCATGAAAAAGCCATGAATTCTGACCATTTTGAAATAAAAATTATTTGATGAAAATATTTTGAGAAATGGCAAATTCATTGTCATATTAATCTGTTTTGAAGGTATTTCTTAATAAAAACTTAGTTAAATATGAATTAAATATGGAAACAATGTATTTATAGGCCTCTTATTTGGCAAAAATTGGTTTATCGCTTAATGATGGGTTTTTAATTTAGCGCTGTTGACAACCCTGATTCTACATTGTTACGTTCTATTACAGAGAAAGACAGCATCACCATTGCGCCCTAACTCTACATCAGATGCCCAGGTTATAAGTAATGTACCGCCATCACATCATATACATGCTGACAGAGTTACACCTCGCTCATATCCAGACACGCCCGCATTACGACAACTCTCTGAGTATGCTAAACCACATACACTAGGTAACTATAAATATGTATTCTAGTATGTAATCTATTCTATTGTTAAATATCCGAGTTATGCTTAATGGGATGTACTTTTGTCAATAGAGTTTGCAAAGTAAGTCTCCCCCATTTAGCAACATTAGCTCTGGTGAATTCAGTTTGTTTTGGGATGCTGCGTTTATTTTTTGAAATTTCATACAAATTCAGTGCAGTATAAAAATAACTATTACAGTTTTATTGACTTGACAAAAATACATTACATTATTAACTAAATTATTTCCAGAAAAAGGTTTACAATTATACCAATAAAACTGTAAACTATTATCTATTGGTAGGGGAACAATTCCAGGTAAAAATGGTTGAACCCTACCATTCATTTTAACAAGCTGAGTCATACCTTAAAATGTTCCTTAATGATTGTGCGTTACAAGTCATGACATTTTTTACCATTCTCATGGTGGCATTTTGAGAAATCCAAGATGGCGTCCAAGATGGCCGCCAAAAAGTAAACATCACATTTTATCAAATTGCAGCCTCTGGGACATTGGATATAATATTTATTATGGGAATAAGTCGTTTTTACAATAGAATGTACGTTGTTCTTGTCATATTAGGTGATTTTGGTGGAACATTGGGGTGATTTAATTTTTTTCATCATATTTATCACCAAATAAAGGCAAAAAATAGGGGGTAGGGGTAAGATTTTTAACAACCCAGGAAAATTTTGACCTCATATATAGCATTTCTGTTGTTAAGTATATGCTATATAATTGGGGGAAATGAAAATGTTTACAAATATACAATAAAAAAGTACTTAAATGATGACAATTGACAATCAAAGTGGGTGGGGTACGATTTTATTAAAATCTGAAAAGTGGTAATATTTTACCTTTGATACATATTTGAGACACTATAACATAAATTGTTTACGTTTTCTCACTCCTTCAGTTAGGACAGTTGATATATGTTTCATTTATGCATCTTTCAATCAATATTTCAAGCATTTTCTCAATTTTTGTCTTGATTTGGCCCAAAAAATGACAATTTTTTAGGGTAGGGGTAATTTTGTTAATAATGAAACCCTTTCAGCGATGGCATAGACTGGACTTATCAATGATGAAGAAGAATTTTAGCATTAGTGCACTTGTAACAAAATTTGAAACAATACAAGGTTTGTCAACATTGATGTCAAGGTCATATTAGAGGTCAAATGTCAAATTCTGAAGGCATTTTTGCAATATGTATGCATGCACACAAACAGGTAAAATGTACAGGAATAAATGTCTTATGTTCATATCACTTTCTTTAACAATGTACAAGTACAGCTTATTTCTTTGATAAAAGAAAACATTTCTTAGCCATGGCAACCGGAAATATGGTTTCCAATATGGCGGCAATCATCACCATGTATGTATTATATTATTCATAATCCAGCCAAATGAGCATAAATATGAAGGTAATTGTTCATGTTTTTATTGCCCCCTCTCTGTATGTGCAAGATTATGACACTGGTTGACTTCTTACCTCACTTGACAGTCATCCTTATGGTTAAGGATGACAGATCCCAACAATGGTGAATCCCAGTATGGCTTAAAATGGCTGTTGCCAACATTGATAAATTCCAATAATAGACAGGGAGACAGTTCTTTACACTTGTGAGTCCGTCGTATTACACAGACTGACAGTTGGTGCATTGGTGAATCCCCCATCATACAAAGGAAGGTAGTTCCCTACACTGGTGAGTCCCCCATAATACATAGGAAGACAGTTCCCTACACTGGTCCGTCTCCCATAGGACATATGATGATAGTTCCCTACACTGGAGAGTCCCTAATAATACATAGGAAGACAGTTCCCTACACTGGTGTGTCTCCCATAGGACATAGGGTGGTAGTTTCCTACACTGGAGAGTCCCTCATAATACACAGAATAGCAGTTCCCTACACTGGTGTGTCTCCCATAGGACATATGATGATAGTTTCCTACACTGGAGAGTCCCTCATAATACATAGGAAGACAGTTCCCTACACTGGTGTGTCTCCCATAGGACATAGGGTGGTAGTTCCCTACACTGATGTGTCTCCCATAGGATATAGGATGGTAGTTCCCTACACTGATGTGTCTCCCATAGGACATAGGATGGTAGTTCCCTACACTGATGTGTCTCCCATAGGACATAGGATGGTAGTTCCCTACACTGATGTGTCTCCCATAGGATATCGGATGGTAGTTCCCTACACTGGAGAGTCCCTCCTATTACATAGAATGACAGTTTCCTACACTGATGTGTCTCCCATAGGACATAGGATGATAGTTCCCTACACTGGAGGGTCCCTCATGATACATAGAATGACAGTTTCCTACACTGGAGGGCCCTCATAATATACAGAATGGCTGTTCCCAACACTGATGTGTCTCCCATAGGACATAGGATGGTAGTTCCCTACACTGGTGATTCCCCATTGAGCTTATAATGATGGTTCCCGACACTAGAGGGTCATCCATTGTGCATATTGCAAGGCAGTTCCCTACACAGGAGAGTTCTTTATATGGCCTAGAATTACCGTTGTGAACGCTGTGGAGACCTCCATTAAGCATAAAATAACAGTTTTCAACGCTGTCGAGACCTCCATTAGGCCTAGAATGACAGTTCCTAACGCTTAAGAGTCCTCTATAGGGCTTTGGAAGATAGTTCCATGCACTGATATGTCCTCTATAGGGCCTATAATGACAGTTTCCAACACCAATAGGTCCAATATATTGCCCAGAAGGACAGTTTTCAACGCTGTTGAGACCTCCATTGAGCCTAGAATGAAGTTCCTAACACTGAAGAGTCCACCATAGGGCCTTGGAAGACAGTTCCCAGCACTGGAGAATCCTCCACAGGGCCTAGAATGACAGTTGCCAACACTGATGGGTTCTCCATATAGACCCGAATGACAGTTTTTAACGCTGTTGAGACCTTCATTAGACCTAAGATGACAATAGCCTACACTGGCGAGTACCCACAGGGCCTGGAATGACAAGTGCCAACACTTGCGAGTTGCCAATATGGCATACGATAACTTGTTCTGTAACTTCTGAGTCCCCCATAGAACCAAGGATGACAACTTTCAATACTAGCGAGTCCCTCATAGGACCTTGGAATACTGTTTGCTACACTGGTGAATCCCCATAGTGACAGTTTTCAACATTGGCAAGTCCCTCATAAGATATACCATGACTCTTTGGTACTTTGAGTCCCCGTATATGGGATTGTATGATTATTTCCAACACGCATGAGTCCCTCATAACCTAATATAAGTCTATAGTTCCAACAAATTTGAAGGTGTCTAGAATTTAAACCTTGAAATGGTCATTAATTGATATTGGTTTGAGTAACTTTAAATTAAAACTAAATTCAGTACATACTTTGTAGCATTTAATGTTAATACTGCCACAACTAATGTAATAATAACATATATTGATGATATGAACCATCAATTTTAGATTCCTTGAATATCATTTATTTCATTCAAATGGCTTTTATCACTAAGCTGTAATGTTCTAAATAAAACATACAATGTCTACTGAAGAAATACATTCTAAACAACTTAGTTTATACCATATTGAAAGGCAGGAATGTATATTATGTCAACACAAATATAGAAGAAATATGTATGCTTAATTTTTTCCCATTTTGACCTTGAAAAGTCCTTGACCTTGCACTTACTGTAGTTACTGTTGAAATTCAATATGATGACTACTAGTTAATTAACATTTTCAATCCAAGTATGTGGTCATTATATCTACGTATTTATGAAATTATCACTTTGGCATTTACTATTTAGAGTTTATGCATTTCACCATTCGTGGCAACCATATTGGACACCATCTTGGACTTTTCACCTTTCCCAACTGCTTTTTTAAGGACTTTTTTCTGTTGATCAGCTTAGGAATAAATTTCTTTTAAAACGCAAACATGTTTCTGTTGCAATTAGTTTCACTTTCAGTGCGAATTTGACTGGATTATAAATGATGTCTTATGTACATTATATTTGTTTGTATGCGAAGATGATGGCGGCCATATTGGAAACCATATTTCCGGGTGCAAAGGTTACACAATGTAACAATGTTTTCCTATATAAAAGAACCAAGATGTGTTCGTATTTAGTTATTTTTGTTAAATATATACTTTAGTCCTGCCAGTACATTTTACATGTACCTTTTGTGGTAATATATACATATTGCAAGTTCAGAAAATCCTTCAGAATTTGACATTTGACCTTGACATTAATGTTGACGAAGGCCATATTGTTACAAATATTGTAACAAGTTCACTAATGCTAAAATTCATCTTTATAATTTCATAAAGTTAGTTATCAAGTTTAGTTCGTGCCATCGCTGGAAGGGTTTTCATTATTACCAAAATTACCCCTACGCCTTGTCATTTTTTGGAACCAAATCAAGAAAAATATTGAGTAAATGCATCAAATATTAGTTAACAATACATAAATAACACATAATGCCAACTTTCTTAACTGTAGGAGTGTGAACACAAAACAAATTTATGGTAAAGTGGCTCAAATATGTATCAAAGGTAAACTATTACCACTTTTCAGATTTTAAGAAAATCGTACCCCACCCACTTTGATTGTCAATTGTCATCATTAAAGTACCTTTATTATACAGTATATGTAAATATTGACATTCCTCCAACTATATAGCATATACTTAACAACAGAAATGCTATATGTATCGTAAAAAAATTCCTGGGTAGTTAAAAATCTTACCCCTACCCCCTATTTTTTGCCTTTATTTGGCGATAAATATGATGAAAAAAATTAAATCACACCAATGTTCCACCAAAATCACCTAATATGACAAGAGCAACATACATTCTATTGTAAAAACAACTTATTCCCATAATGAATGCCATATCAAATGTCCCAGAGGCTGTAATTTGACAAAAGGTGATGTTCACTTTTTTGGCGGCCATCTTGGACGCCATCTTGGATTTCTCAAAATGCCACCATGAGTATGGTAAAAAATTACCTTTGCCATAAAGAACAAACATTTAGGAACATTTTAAGGTATGACTCAGCTTGTTAAAATGAATGGTAGGGTAACTCCAAAAATAGAGGCCTAAACTGGCATTTGTTCCTCTACCATATGTAATGGGCAGCTACCGTCATATAGTATGAATGGTTTGTGTATTTGTTTTTTATGCCAGATATATAGTGATTGTCCCGCCTGTTTGTTTGGTACAAGTTTAGGACTTTGCTAGCTATTATGGACTAGCTTCCACGGGACATAAGCGTTTAGTGTTTGTACATTGACAATATGAATTTGTATATTTCAGGTCAAGATCCCCGGTCTATACCTGGTTACTTGGGCTACCCCTTCATGGATCCTATACGTATGGCAGCCATGTATCCTCCCAACTCTAGAGAAAGGTGCGTTATTACTTATTTATAAAATAATGAAATTAGTTCTTGGACAAGTAATTGTTGATTTGGGCAAGTACATGTAGCTTTTGTAGTCGTGCAAGTAACTTTGCAGTAATTTTTGTGTAGAGTATACCATATGGAAACTATTGAATTTACCAATACCAGCAAGTAGTTTCAAATTATAAATTCGCAGACTGCTAACTGAAATACCTAGAATGTACAACAAATGGATATGTTTGAAACAGAATTATTATGTTGTTACTGTGTGGTGAGACATTATGGAAAGTCTACATTGTTTTACAGGATTGCCTAAACTTCAGTTAAATATCAGTGTGTGTGTGTGTGTAAATCCATTCATGTATCATGTGCAGTTTTATGGACAAATATTAAGGATGATCTCCCTTGGTTATGTGTATTGATAAGTTTTATTTCTGTAATTGGATTGTCTCCCCTACATTTCTTATTGGAAATAGCTGGTGCTGGACTTGAGATAGCTTGACAAATATATGATGTACAGTGTTAATCATGTATTGTGATTTTTTGATGTTGACTTATTTTTAATAATATATTTCTAACTTCAATAATGATTGTTTGGGTACAGTCCAATTAGGATATCTTGAAAGTGACATAGCCGTTGACTGTGTACCCAAATGATCAATTATATATAAAGGCTACTACAAACATGTGAAGACTATTTGAAAATATTCTTCACATGTTTGTAGTAGCCTTTATAATTGATTTTACACCAACATTTTTGTCACTCTATTTGTACCCTAACGGGACTATGCCCCAGTAGATGTAGACATTAATTGTGATTGTTATGTTTTACAGATTAGAACTAGAGCTGGAGAGAGACAAACGTGAACGAGATGCGAGAGAACGTGAATTACGTGAACATGAGTTACGATCACTAGAAATGCGGGAAAAATTAAAGGCAGAGATGGAAATGAAGCCACCAGGTATGTCTATAATAATCACTAGACCATGATAATCTGCAACTAGCCAATCACAGGGCTATACGGTAAACCTCGCGTCTAAATCTCATAACCAGCAATTCTCATTGTCTTTACCTCTTTATAGACAAAATCTGGAATTCACAATTTATGGTTCTTTTAAGAATATTTATCGAACCAAACTGTAAAAGTTGAACTCAAACATGGATACAATCTGGTTGACAATACAGTATAGTGTGTAAACTTTGGTCCTAGAATCGGTCAGTTTTTATCTGCCCAAACATATGAATAACTTCTCCCAAACTGCTTCAAAACTTGATGATGTCTTCACTGGTTACTGATATGACTATACACTGTTCATTTACTTTCAGGTTTAGATCGTTTAATCCCACCAGGAGCCAACCCGTTGGATCCTCATTGGTTGGATATTCAGCGACGATTTGGTCCACATATGTTACCTGGTGGATCTGGCTCCTCCCATTTACCTGGTATATACCCGCCCACCAGTATAGCCTCCGATCTTGTTGCTAGGGAACGAGAACGACTAGAACGACTCGGTATGTATTACAACATTCTCTATACTTGTTACATCAACATAATCAAAAGTGAGAGGAATTGGTACACAAACCTGTCAGCAATATGGCGGCTCAGTTTTGTCTGCAATATGGCGGCTCAGTTTTGTCTGCAATATGGCGGCTAAGTTTTGTCTGCAATATGGCCGCTCCGTCTTTTCTGCAATATGGCCACTGGCTTGTCTGCAATATGGCCGCTCCGTCTTTTCTGCAATATGGCGGCTCCGTCTTTTCTGCAATATGGCCCCTGGCTTGTCTGCAATATGGCTGCTCAGTCTTGTCTGCAATATGGCTGCTCAGTCTTGTCATGATTCACGAAAAGGTTAAACACTGACAAATGAAACTTGCTGTACCACAAATGCTATTGCTGGTCATAATAATAAAATAATTTGGCCAATGTGGCAGGGATTGAACCAAATGATGTCACAATTTTACTGTCTCCATTGAATGCAGAACAAAATTAATAAAATATTCATAAATGTACAATCGATTATGCCAATCTTCTGTTTTAAGTAGTCATGTATTATGATTGATTAATTATAAAATAGTCGTATAACACAATGTCCACTGGGTGCAGCATTTACTAAAGGTAGGTTTCTAGAATTCCGAATTGTGTATTTTTACGTTTTATCTGTTTTCGTAGCTAGTTGGAATGGTTTGGTTATTTTCGTATAATTACTGTATACTATCTTTGTTTTCATTTGGTTTGCTCTTTTTTCCTTCTTTGAATTTTGTTGCTATGGAAACTCTTTGATCAAAGTCTTTTCACAGTATTTTATGTTGTAAAAGTACTTATATTCCAGAGAAAATACCATGAAAAAAAGTTTCTCGAAGAAGCTGATTCTTTTCACTATTTTGGAAATCTTTGTGTTAAATAAATTTGAAGATTTTTTTGTGATTTTGGATTTTTTTCACCAAAGTTCTGTGAAAAGGCTTCTTTTGTCCTATATTTTTGCAAAAAGGGCATGCTTAGAGGGAAAAAATGAGTTTCAATCAAATTTAATATTGATTTTAGCTTACAAAAAATATTTTGGCCATTTATATACAATGCAAATATTGATGGATAAAAACAGTCGCTCATTTCTGGTCCAATCATTCCAACTTTTTAGCTAAAGGACTTGATACCTGTGCATGCTCACATATAGTGAAGCAGAAATAATTGTTATTATGAGAAATAAGATGAAAAAAGAACTCTCATTTACTTGGTTAAAAAGCAGCGCTCTTTGTATTTTCATGGTATTTTCTCAGGAATTCCGCCGGGTCATCCGATGATGCAAGAACCTTCATACACGGCAGCAATGTTAGAAAGACTGTCTGCGGAACGCATGTCTGCTGAGAGATTGTCGGCAGAACGACTACAGGCAGAAAGATTAGCCATGCATGATCCTATGATGAGACTACAGATGTCTGGTATGAGTGGAGCGTCTGCTGCTGCTGCGGCGGCTGCTGCTGCTGCCCAACAACATGCACACACTCACACACACGCACATTCCCATACACACCTACATCTACACCAACCAGATGGTCCGGATCAGCCGACACAAGGTCGACCACCTCCACACGTCGGACCACCACATGGATTACATCCACAGGCGTCACCACTACATCATCCGCTTCTACAGCCACATTTCCTCCACCATCCACTTGCCGGTCCACACGGTAAGCATCTAACTTTACATTCACATATACTTGATAAGTCCATTAGTGTGCACTGTGTAATGTTATCATTCCAGATATGCTTCAATCAGAACAAATGACGAGTCGAATGATTTACCAAATATACACGCAACGTCTCACTCATGAACAACATGTCTACATGCAGCGTGTATCTAATGAATTGATAATGCGTGCTGGAAATATGGCCAGCAATGGTGGAGCCTCGCCTGCTGGGTTCTGTAACAAACACGAACAACGGCATGGTGGTGGCGGTGTCGAATCATCACCGTCTCATTTAGTTTACCAGTTCTCTAGTAAGTTTGCAGTGTGATCTCGCAGCACAAGTCTGTGTTATGAATGATCTGTCAATTCACTCGATATACTTTTTACTGTCACAGGACCAGTATTTAACTGATACAATTGATACAATTACTTGTCCTGTTGTCAGTCCAGTTAGCTCAGTTGGTAGAGCCAGAGATTGGTAGAGTTGCAAGCGGGAGGTTACGGGTTTGAGCCCTGTCCTGGGTATATGATTTTTATGAACCTGTAACATTACCAAAACTAATTTGTAGCAGTAAATATTATACATTCATGTGTGTTTCTGCCTACTCTCAATTTGCTTTCGCTTAATGGGACAAGAAGGTCTGACAAACACCATTCATCAGGGCATTGTTGAACAGTGTGTGGCTACCAGAATAAATTTAAGTCTCTATTAAAATATTGATGGCTTCTCATTGGCCATAGAACATCTGGTACACATCAAGTACATGGACATCGTTCAATCATCAATGTCTGGTCTGATTTGTGAACAAGGTTTAATAAAACAAAAGAACTAAAATGATGAATGTGTTCTGTTTGAGCTAAGATTGATCTTGTTGGTGCTGACCATATGAGAAACAGTGCTTTAAACATATAATCCTAATCTAATCTCTATGTTTTGGATATCAGACTACAATTAGTTTCTAATATCTGTGAAGTACTTCTCAACTCCTAGGGGCCTTATTCACTAACGCTGCAAGTCTAAAACTCAGACTTAGACTTAAAATTTACAATATTTGTTTTCACTGCCATTTCTTTGCAATTATATTTAACCATGATAATTTTTACCTCATTATTTGTTGTTATCCTCTGAACATTTATACCAATTTAAATCAAAATCAGTACATTTATAACAACATAAGAGCGAATAGAACATTTGACAATGTTAAGTCTAAGTCTGAATTTTAGACTTACAACGTTGGTGAATAAGGCCCCTAGATGCTCTGTTTATTCATTATCTATGAAATATAGGATATGTGAAGATATTGCTAGTATAGTCCCTTTAGCACAACATGGTTGTATCTCACTTACATATAGCATTATAGTAAGAGACGACTTTGTAGGGCCAAAGGGACAAAATGTCAACTTAAATTCACCCTGTTGTCATATTCCACTTGGTGCTATGTCTAAGTTGTATATATGTTTCAGGGATCTGTAAACCTAGAAACTTTCGCGGCTAGAAACTTTCGCGTTTTGCCGATTGTCGGCATATTCGCGGCTACAAACTTTCGCGTTTTTAAGTCTCCCGCGAACTCCGCGAACACTTAGTCGCATAGTGACAAAATTATTGATATTATAACCTGTCACATACATTGCTCGGTTCGTATATAATTGCTTCTTAATTATAGTTCTCACCTTCGTTATAACCTCTCAAACTCTTTTTAGTGTAGACAGTTACCTATTGTATTTTTTACACAAATTGCAAACTACGCTGGTAATGTTTTCACAGTTTTATTGACACTATCAGTCATTTTGTATTATGACATACCCGGTAATAAACAGCGCTATTTACATGCATGTTCATATATTGAGTGTATTGTTAAACACGTTTTCAAGATTTGTTTTTAAAAGTGATTTCATTATTGTACCGTGATCATAAAATACTTTATTAAAAAAAGTACATACACTTCACATTCCATATTTTGACAAAATAGCACTTACAATACGGTCTTATAAACGTCGTACGAAAATGATGAATATCCTTCAAAAACGAGAAACTTTCGCGTTTTTCTTGTCCTGGACATGTTCGCGGCTACTTACTTTCGCGGATTTTTACTAACCGCGAACACCGCGAACTTAAATCGCGCGAAATAATTTCTAGGTTTACAGTACTATCAGTTTTGTTAGACATATATCTGGTGTCTAGACTCAATTTAACATTGAAGGTTTTGTCTGTGTATTACTCTCTCGATACTATCTCTGCCATCTCATCTATTATAACTGTCATTGTGTATATAGAACAACCTTTGTACAGTAACACTATTTGGGATCAGCAAATATTGGTTGCCGTTCAGAGGTTGTTGCTCTATGGAGGTTAAGCTTATAGTAAATACTAGGCTATAGAATTTTTGAATATATTGTTGTAGAGAGGTTGCTGAATTACAGAGGGCTGCTCTAGAGAGGTTGTACGGGCTGATCTAGAGACGTTGTACGGGCTGATCTAGAGACGTTCTACGGGCTGATCTAGAGACGTTGTTCGGGCTGATCTAGAGAGGTTGTACGGGCTGATCTAGAGACATTGTACGGGCTGATCTAGAGACGTTGTACGGGCTGATCTAGAGACGTTGTACGGGCTGATCTAGAGACGTACGGGCTGATCTAGAGAGGTTGTACGGGCTGATCTAGAGACGTTGTACGGGCTGATCTAGAGACGTTGTACGGGCTGATCTAGAGACGTTGTACGGGCTGATCTAGAGAGGTTGTACGGGCTACTCTAGAGACGTTGTACGGGCTGATCTAGAGACGTTGTTCGGGCTGATCTAGAGACGTTGTACGGGCTGATCTAGAGACGTTGTACGGGCTGCTCTAGAGACGTTGTACGGGCTGCTGTAGAGACGTTGTACGGGCTGATCTAGAGACGTTGTACGGGCTGATCTAGAGAGGTTGTACGGGCTGCTGTAGAGACGTTGTACGGGCTGATCTAGAGACGTTGTACGGACTGCTGAAGAGAGGTTGTACTGTACTTATTGTTGTTATTTATTATTTCTAGGAGCTGATCCTATGTCCAGTGTGAATGGAGCCAGCAATCAGACACCACCTGGTTCCCTGCCTTCATTACCTGTCGGTGTTCCACCTCATATACTCGCTGCAAGCCGGGAGCAAGAATTATTACAGAGTGATCTATATAGACGGGCTTACTCGGATCCTGCTCTTGCTCAACAGGTATGTAGTATTTTAAATGCCAAGCATATCCTTTATTTGCCAGTCAGCTTTCTGCTGAAATATGGCAGGCATATATGTATGTGCCTTCATCTGTATTTGAACCTAGGTCGCCAGATTCGACAGCAAGCGCACTAACCACTGAGCTACGGAGGCATACATGTTCCGTAACCAGGCTTGCTTAGTTCTGTTATACTGGTACTGTCCAATCTAAAAATATGTCAGGAATGAGTGTAAGTCTGCAAAAAGATATCTCAAATGAAAGTACACATTTATGTGTAGATTAATCATTTTGAGGCTATCTGCTCCTTAAACTACCAATATCAACTGTCAAGAACAAGTCAATGGGCTATACTAGTATTAGGACCAATTAGGACCGGGAAACAGAGGAAATATATGCCTTCGGTTACTATGACCTGTTAAACATTTGTTGCCAATAAAGACACATTTACACTTTCATGTAAAAACTTGTTTTAACTCCTTTCTAAGTACTGCAGTACTATTTTAGCTCACTTGTGTATATCGTTGGCTTAGAATGAGAAGGTCATAACTATAAAATCAATTTTCAGAAAACAAGAAACACATTCCAACTTCAGTTTGGTCAACATGACAAGTTACGATTTTCCTGAAAATATGCTCATAAGAAGCGCCTTCTGATGCAGATTTAAAATATGCATTAGTATTAGAACGAGAAGGTCGTAAGTAGTAGTTACTACCTTCTCGTTCTAAGCCAGCTATATTACATGACTTCTCTTTAAGTTAGCCATGAGACAGACAGTATAACTGCACTTTAAGTTCGCCATGAGACAGTAAATGTACTTTAGGTTCTATTTGCAATGTCTATAAATGATGTATGACTTTTGTTGCCTTTCTTCCTTTCTGGGGAGTAGACAATGTCCAGTCCGGTTATAAGTAGAAGGAAAATTTGGGTGCTAAACAGTCTGACTTATATTGAGAATAGATGGATCTATCTATGGATAATGTTGAAGTTTTCTGTCCCTCTGGTCAATGATTTATGATATACGGTGGTGTTAAGTTTCATTACATGTACTGTACTGCAAATGCACTTAGACACTTTGCCTTAATGTTGTTCTTTATAAATTTATATGTTGCTGTCCACTTGACAGATTCAATAATAGTTGTCCAGACCAGACCTGCTCATGTTTGGATATCTGTGCTTTGAATGTCAAGAATTACTACTATTTGTACATAGATTGTATTCAGATTTTCCCTTGCTTGATACTCGGCATTTAACGGGGAGGGGACTGTCTTATGTTTCCTCATATATCCATGTTGCCCTTGGTACCATCAGAAATGAGGTGTTCACAGTGATTTATATAAACTGTCTACAGAATTTGTCTTACAATCCACTAAGTCTTGTGACAGGATTTTTTGTTTTACAGTCCACTTGTGAAAGGTAATGAAGTCAAGACTTGACACATCCACCCACACTCAATATACTGAGATAATTATGATTCAGTATACAATGTAATGAAAATGTAGAAAATAAGGTTTGATTCAGTACACAATGTAATGAAAATGTAGAAAATAAGGTTTGATTCAGTACACAATGTAATGAAAATGTAGAAAATATGGTTTGATTCAGTACACAATGTAATGAAAATGTAGAAAATAAGGTTTGATTCAGTACACAATGTAATGAAAATGTAGAAAATAAGGTTTGATTCAGTACACAATGTAATGAAAATGTAGAAAATAAGGTTTGATTCAGTACACAATGTAATGAAAATGTAGAAAATAAGGTTTGATTCAGTACACAATGTAATGAAAATGTAGAAAATAAGGTTTGATTCAGTACACAATGTAATGAAAATGTAGAAAATAAGGTTTGATTCAGTACACAATGTAATGAAAATGTAGAAAATAAGGTTTGATTCAGTACACAATGTAATGAAAATGTAGAAAATAAGGTTTGATTCAGTACACAATGTAATGAAAATGTAGAAAATAAGGTTTGATTCAGTACACAATGTAATGAAAATGTAGAAAATAAGGTTTGATTCAGTACACAATGTAATGAAAATGTAGAAAATATGGTTTGATTCAGTACACAATGTAATGAAAATGTAGAAAATAAGGTTTGATTCAGTACACAATGTAATGAAAATGTAGAAAATAAGGTTTGATTCAGTACACAATGTAATGAAAATGTAGAAAATAAGGTTTGATTCAGTACACAATGTAATAAAAATGTAGAAAATAAGGTTTGATTCAGTACACAATGTAATGAAAATGTAGAAAATAAGGTTTGATTCAGTACACAATGTAATGAAAATGTAGAAAATAAGGTTTGATTCAGTACACAATGTAATGAAAATGTAGAAAATAAGGTTTGATTCAGTACACAATGTAATGAAAATGTAGAAAATAAGGTTTGTACTTCTCTCTTCCAGTTACAAGCTCACCATGAAGCTATACAACGTATGGCAATGGACAGGGAGAGATTCGGATCGGGACATTTACCGCCGCCACATTGAAGTAGCGCCACCTAGTGGCCCGCGTTGTTGTATTAACACTTTGTATTCATTTACATACTTAATTGGTGCAATATATGACTGAACTGGATGAGAACCATTCAGTGGAATGTGAGAACTGTTCATTGAGTCGCTCAGTAAACCGTTTAGTGGATCGTTCAGTTTATCACTCAGTCAATCGTGTGGTATGAACTGGTTGAGAACGGTTCAGTGAATCGTGTGTCGTTACAAGGGCAGCTTAATGATTATACCGACATATGTGCAAAATCTTCATCAATGGTATTCCATGTGAACATGGATATATATAATGTTGCCATGGTAACTATGAAACATGTTTGGATAACCAATCAGAACATCTTATATTGCCAGACAATGAAGACGGTTATTTTGTGTTCAGACTGACATTGTGAGGTATTTGAGTGATATTTGTGCAAGATTAATGTGCTGTATATAGAAGAAGAATCATACACAAAATGCCATCAGAATCAAATATTCTGTCACCCAAACCCATCATTTTCATAATACATGTAATGATATTTGGCATGTTGCCTAGTAACAACAACATATATACGTATTCTGTACAAATAGTCTGTGAATTGTCAGAATGGTCGGTGATCTAGTTATAATTCTAATAAATATTTGATAATATTCCATGGTGACCATGCAACATGTTAAACATCTGATGTATGTATGAGTCAGGTGCTGCATTGATACTGATAATGGCTATACTAATGCTAGGGTATTAATACTTGATTTAGTTATACCATCTTGCAGTATGTAGGAGTCGGGTGCTGCATTGATACTGATAATGGCTATACTAATGCTAGGGTATTAATACTTGATTTAGTTATACCATCTTGCAGTATGTAGGAGTCGGGTGCAGCAATTCGTACTGATAATGGCTATACTAATGCTATGGTATTAATACTTGATTTAGTTATACCATCTTGCAGTATGTAGGAGTCGGGTGCAGCAATTCATACTGATAATGGCTATACTAATGCTATGGTATTAATACTTTATTTAGTTATACCATCTTGCAGTATGTATGAGTCGGGTGCAGCAATTCGTACTGATAATGGCTATACTAATGCTAGGGTATTAATACTTGATTTAGTTATACCAGCTTGCAGTATGTATGAGTCAGGTGCAGCAATGATACTGATAATGGCTATACTAATGCTATGGTTTTAAAACTTGATTTAGTTATACCATCTTGCAGTATGTAGGAGTCGGATGCAGCATTTCATACTGATAATGGCTATACTAATGCTATGGTATTAAAACTTGATTTAGTTATACCATCTTGCAGTGTGTGTGAAAAAATGACCCAAGTTTAGAAAAGAGAAACACCAGAAATGCAATATATTATACATGTTATTGAAGTTATATAAGAATGTAATGTTAAACAGGGAATGAATAAATAGGGCTAGTTTTGTATCAAGTGAAGCACAAATACTTCTATAGAAAATAAATATCTGCAATGTTTTCATTGTTTGCAATATGATCATATAAATCACTTGTGGTATTGAGTACCCAAATTATTTTACATTGTACTTTTGTTGCATTAATAAACCAACCTCAAACCTGACTCCAGCACATGTATGCAATGCGGAGTGTACACACAAAGTTTATGTACAGATATATAGAGCTAATAGATTATATTGTGAGGTTTTTGAATTATATTCAAACAATGAAGTTCAACTTTGATTTGACCTTTTATAAGTTTTGAATACAATTTCAATGTGTGTCTTTATTTTCCTCCTTTACCTAATTAGATAAATCGCCTTTGTTTCTTTGAAGTAGTGTATGCACGATTTCTTATTACAGTATTTTATTTTTCTCTGATCTCACATTGTGTATTGTAGATTTGATTATAATTCCTTAATTACCAAATTAGTAATTAATATATGAATGTATTACCGTACTGTTCTTATTAAATACACTGATACAATTATTAATTGTTTAAAAGTGTCTCGGTAATGACAAGCTTGTCAAGCCCAAGTTCAGTTTTTCCAGTGAAGTGTAAAAACATTTTAAACTTCTTGTTTTGACTTATTTGCAATATATGAAATTCTATTGGTTAAGGCTTATATTTGAGACTAAAAGTTTCTTTTTCTGGTTTGTGTTCATTGAACTCCGACCCGTACAATAATATATACAATGATTATATCATAATTTGAATTTGGGCCTATTATCAACAAAGAATTGGTTAACTGTTTTGAAATTGGTCTTTTATGTTTTTACATACCAAGATTGTTGGTAATGTGTCATACCGACATTGCATGTATTGTATGTACTCATGTACATTTGTGCATGCTATGATTTATATCATTGTTATACAGAGCTGCAGATAAGCTTGGTATTGGGGTAATTACCCAATTAATTTTCTTAAAAACCCAATTGATTTTGAGAGGAGGGAGTAAGAAAAAGCAATGCCAATCTGAAATACTCAAAAAGAAAATGATGATATGGTGAAAAACAGTACATAAAAGATCATTTACCCTATGAGTTTGATGAAATACCCATTTAAAATTGGCCAAAACCCAATCAAAATTGAAACAAGGGGTAAAATACCCAATGGACTAAAACCTTATCTGTAGCTCTGGTTATAGTGCAGTGTTTTGACCTGTCCAAATAAATATGACTATATGGTAAAAGGGAATATTGACCTCGAGCAGGATCAAATGTGAAGCTGGCTTAACTACATAAATTCTACAGATACTGTAAAATCATTTAATTTCGTTGGGACGAAATTTCGTGGTTTTGGTAATAATGACAATTTCGTTGGGACTTGAATTCGTGGATTTTGCATTTCAGGTAATAAAACAAGGGTCAAAATTCATGATCGTTGGGATAAAAGCTTGTGGTTGAGATGAACCACGAAATCCACAAAATTTAATCCCCCACGAAAATTAATGATTTTACAGTAAAAGTACTAACACATGATGCATAACCTATACATTGACCGCTAGGTGGACACTATATAGCTAAGAAGTCTTCACGAGAAAGGTGAAGGTTACCATGTAATTATGTTCATAATGACAGGTCTGAACAACTGCATTATATCAAATTTAATTTTTATGGTGCAATTTATTTATTTATTGACACTAGAAGAAAGGGCTGGTTTAGTACATACAGTACAACCCCCCCCCCCCCCTCCCAGAAGTTTGTTACCCATCAGTCCGGTAACATTGTATTTATTTCCTATATATAATGTAATAATGTAAATGTGGGAGTTTTCACAGGTGGAATAATATTGAAAATCTGATGTTAAGTCTTGAAACTATTGGCTATCTTTCATTTCTTTGTAAGCAAAATGTACACTAGTGAAATGTTCGCAATTATAAGTATTTCTTTGTCTCTAACTAAACCACATTGGTGGTATAAAGTTTGCAAGTGGTTTAGATATATGTACAATTCCAGATTGACTTAAGTTAGACAATGTTTGTTATGGTGCCGAGATATTGACATGATATTGACATTTTTGCTAGAATCTTGCACTGAGTATATCATCAAATTCTTCAAATTAAAACAAAAATTAAAGTTTGGCAACTTATTTTAAGTTAAGTTACCAATTTTCTAGGGCTGTTTTCAGCTGTTAGGCCGCTCAAGCACCCTTTGACAGTTTTACTCCCCTGGTCATTGGGCTACATATGGAAACCTACACTCGTGTCTCCCTGGGGAGACTATTTCTCTCCTGTGGGTGTGGCAGCCAACATCGATCTGCAGCGCTCAGGATAGACACTGCCCTCGTAGGTACCATTTTATACCATGGTGGAGTGGAGCATGTGGGTCTTGCTCAGAGAAATTAACCTGTGGTCCAGAGGGAGATCGAACCTAGGACCTCTCGATCCCAAAGCGCGTGCCCTACCTCTAGGCCACCGCTCCCCACAGTTTACAAACAGCTGCTCCAAATTGAACAGACTGACTCTCATTCAAGTATCACATGTTCAGTTTTCTTGCACAGGGTGTGCATAATATTTCCTGTGCTATTCTATTATTTTGTTATCTGTTATATTTCTTATTCAGTGTGCTTCTTAGGTAAAGTATAAAATTAGTTCTGAGTCCTTCTGTTGTTGTTATTATTCCATATTTGTGTAAATATATGTATTTTCTATCTATATAAAATTGTTGTCTTGCAAAAACACTTATCTTTCAAAATGAAAGTAAATAAATGATTCCAGTACAAGTTTGTTGTTGGTATATGTTAATGCCTGTCTTTTAACTACATTCCCTCCCCTACACATGCACACCTGGGGCAAATTATGCCTTTATGTTCAGTTTACAGTTTATTTCAAAACGTGTTAAAGACCACCGGCCCATACACAACTTATATACAAATAATGTTTTTTCATACAAATACAATATTTCCCAATTATACATAATACAATATACATGAAGACAATATTTCCCAATTTTACATAATACAATATGTATATACATGAAGACAAACAGTATTTTCAATTAAAGCAAGTTACTAGTATATGTTTACTATATTGTATGCTTGAGCATGGGGCTGGCAGTATTTATAAAGCATCTAAACTATTGAGTAGATCTACATAAAGAAACGTACACACGTTACATTTTCTTCAAAGTATATTAACATGTAAAATATGTGCACATTATATACTGACAGTTATGACGTTAGTTAATCTTGACCAAATCAAAAAACATGCTATAGCTTGGCTATTTTGACCTGAGCCTGACCTTTATGCAAGAATATATTTCAAGGTTCTTGATTTGAATATATCAATTTCCGCAAGCAAATCGTGCGATATCGGTATTTCAAATTTGTGTTTGTATTACATCTCAAGCGTCTTCGTGATACTCCCCGATTATGAAATCATACACTCGGTGTTGCAAACGTAGGCAATATATCGACTGTTAAATTGTGCTAATCAAAAGGTCAGAGAGTTGTGTCAAATTGGCCAAGCTATACCATAAACCATAGTACGAAAATATTCAGCAGGAAACCAACTCGTTAAAACACATTACAAATACAAATTAACACATCAAATGTCCATGATGCGACTCAATACTACAGAGCTATATCCTAAAAGAGTATAAAGAAATGAAACAAACCACAAACACACCATATAGAAGGGGGTTCTATACTTTAAATATAAATAATTCTCTGACAATAACAAAACAGACGGTGACCCGCAGACACAGAATATAGGGACCTGGGGGTTGCATGGTTATGACACTCCAATTATGAAGGTGAATATTCATGCTTAAGATTTGTCAATGCATGAGAAAGTAATGGTCCGGACAAGCTTCAATTTGACCTATGGCCTTCAACCATGACCTTGAAATATGTTGATATTTTTTCGAATCGATTTTGAAATACATTTGACCAGACACTATGGATGTATGGATAGTGTGTGTGTCTGGATGTATAATTAGTATAAATAAATAATATTATATCAAAGCGCACTTACCACCGAGACACAACAATCACTGGCACCTGAACATTAACTGTAGTTCAATTATATGAGAAAATAAAAGGTTTTAAGCCAGCACAATCAAAACACAAAAACGCAAATTTATTGACAAGGCCCCGTTCATTTGTCTAAATATTGCATATACTATATTACTCGAGTAGTGTAATACACAGACAAATGAACGGGGCCTGGTCAATAAATTTGCGTTTTTGAGTTTGTGTTTGGATTTTGTTGGCTTAAAACTTATTTTGACAATATAATTTGAACTACAGCTTGGTGCGCTGGTGCCAGCCTGGCTTCTCTCTCGCGGGAAAGTACATTTCAATAAGTACAAATGGTGTGATTTCAACAAAGGAGAGTAATCGAGACAACAATAACTTCCAGTATCCGGTACTTACCGTACGCAACCATATTCTGAACCTACACAAGTTATCCCGAAGACGTAATGTTCTACACTGCAGTAATTTTGTGATTTTACATGATTTATGACTGAACTCTTTGTAAAAGTTCGGAAGAATAAAACTGTAACTCCACAGACACAATTAAACATGTCAATAATGTACCACATGCATCAGGTAATACCTTAGGATACCTCAGCATCTTCTGTGGACGCAGGTTATAAAACCTCTATAGATATCCACCTCTCTTTTTTGTATTATCTTGTCTCCTCTTGCATTTGAGAATATAAGGTCTACTTAATGATCATATTTCAGTTCTTGGTCCCCCACCACACCCAGTGTTTATCAAGTCTTACATTCAAATTGTAACACTTTCTTAACAGACATTACTGTTTGTGGAAGCCTGTTCCATACATCTACGATTCTGTTGGTGAAGTAGAATTTTCTTTTGTTGGTCTTACATTGTTTTTTTCTTAAGTTTCAAAGTATGTCCTCTTGTGTTTGTCTGTATCGCTTCTTCCAAAAATCCCTCTGTGACGTTGACCACCAGTAGAAATTATTTAGACACCAAATGTTTCTTGTAATTCACCCAACACCGTGCATTGCCTTGTGCGACTCTGGCTCCACTTGTAGGCACCATAAAACATTCAAAACAAAAGATTCGCTGCGGAGTTCAGAAAGAACTTGCTTAACAAAAGCAAGTAACAGAATGGGTTATCTTCTTTCTATTTGGCGGTCTGAATCGCATGTGAATAGCCTATTAGAAGCCAGCAAATATGCTCATGCTCGCGAGACACATCATTATATATAATATCAATTTTGACATTTGTGAAATGTAATGAACATTTTCCAAGAATGCGTGCAAGACGGGAAACACTAGAAATACAGCATTTGTGAAAACGTCGTAAATAACGTCAAAATGACACCATGGATAGAATACGGAAATTTTAGAAAATTTACATTAAAAAAAAGTTATCTAAGTTACAAGTTTTAAACTGATGCCAGATAAAAAAAACATCTTTTGACTAACCATGTGTTAAATTTCTTTGCAATAGCAAAACTTTTATTAAAATGCACTGAAACTGTAAACTATCTTTTTGGACATACTGTGCACTTAACAAATCTTATAAGTGTGCATGCATATATTAATGATACCTCATTCAATACCCGATGGATCGTGATGAAATTGTCAAAATATGTAGCTTGGATATTTGGAATTACAATTCAATTGATTTAAGTACCATCTGATACAAAATACAAAATACAATCAGAATAAGCAGAATAAGCAAATGATGACATCATCAAAAGCTAATGTCACCAATTTTTGCAAATTTTCATCGGTCGTTCGTCTTGGTCTTGATGCAGCTATTTCACCGCTTTGCTTTTAAATTTTATTTTCAAGCATATGTGCTTATCATTTGTCTAAAACCAAAGTAAACAATGCTTCCATTTAAGTACAATTTGGGATTAGAAATACCCACTTTCATCCGAAAAAGGAACATTTTAACCGAGTTACCTCCCTTTGACCATCAGCATAAAAAATATTCTTTAAAAGTTGATAAATACCATGTTGTTGAGTAAAAAATCTTATTTGTTTGTGTTTTTTTAATTTGGTGATATAACTGAAATTTAAATTGACCATACTTAAACATAATTTGCACGTATGATTTCGTTTGCTTGTTTTGATCTTTCGCGGTTCAATGAACCGCATCTTTTAATTTCGAGAAAAATCTTTATTAATTGAATCTTGAGGTAGTCAACAAAATTTCATGCCGAAATGTTTAGAAATAAAGAAGTTACAAGGTAAAAACACATGCACACTTACATGATGTGTTGTTTTTTTAACTTTTTTAAGTGTATGACTAATTGTTATACAAGATATATAATTCCATGGGCGGGTCTAGGATTTCCGGTTGGGGGGCGTAGGAAATTTGCTGGGGTCAAGGGCATAGACACCTGCATGGGCGTAGGAGCGTCTTAAACATTACAACATTTCTATAAACAGATATATAACTACTGAGTTTATGGTTCTCTGGCAGTTTTGTTATTACGTGTTAACTGGAAGTTGATCATTTGAAATAAGGGGGCCGGGGACATGCTCCCCCCGAATTTTTTTTTTAAATGGATCAATCTGATGCATTCAGGGCGTTCTGAGATACCTTATTTGGTGTTAAACAGGACACATTTTATTATTAAATACAGAACAGTACATGTACTTAGATTAATCGTAATGAAGTGTTTGCACAAGTGCCCGATTTTGAGATTTATGCTAAAATGCGAAGACGTTTAGGTTAACTTTTAAGGCTTTATATTTAATTGATAACCTCTAAAAGTAATATAGGAGGTGGGAGTATTTATAAATACAAACACTATCTATGGAGTGTGTACGTCTTTCGCAAACAACGCGTGTTGACACAAGTTTTTTCAGTAAAAAAGTAAAATAAAATTGTTCACGTATGTTATCTGCACTGAATCATGGTTTTACAAAAACTTGCTTTACAAAATTAATGATATTTAGAATCTAATTGCAAAAGTAGGGGGTCCGGAGAGGCATGCTCTGACGGGAAAAATTTCAAAATGAGGGATCAATCTGGTGCATTCTGGTGGTGTGAGATACCTTATTGGCAAGTAAATAGGGCATGCTTTATTTACACAACCAGACTAATTTAAGTCTTTAAAGGCTACAGTGTTTTATTCATTGCAGAGTTTTTGTGGATAAAAGATAATTTTGCGAGCGCAGCGAGTACGAAATTTTCACATTTTAGTACTTTTTCACAAAGAATTAAAGGCAAATTACATATAACTAGACTATTTCAGTCAAATAAAAATCGTTACTTTGGCGACTTTAGGGGGGGGGGGGGGGGGCGTATGCCGGGTCCGCCCCCCTTGATCCGCCTATGAATCTAACGTGTGTGCCTATTAAAAGTGCTGGAAATCGACTAGTTTTGTAAAGGTATTTCTTTCCTAATATAATAAAGAACTAGATCTAGATATTTATTTATGTTTATTTATTGATAAAGTCGCAATGAATTCCTCTAATGAACATGTTCAACACGTAAGCATACGTGACCACATGTAACTGTATCATTGATAAAGACTACAACGAAAATTGATGTTTAAATTGTAAAAAATATCTAGATTTATATCGTAGAGTCTAGATCTAAAGGAAATATAAAAATATAAATTTTACCAAAACATGTTATGTTTTTTTCCGTTATCAATGATACCACATTGAAAAAGAAATAAAAGAAGGAATTAAAAAAATGGGAAACTTTTGTTTTTCTCGAAATTTAGGTTCTCATAATTTTTCCCAATTATGTTTTCAATTTCTTTTTTTCAATGACACTGTACTGTACCCTGTAAATGGTACAGTTACCTGTGTCACAAGGTACATAATAGCTTTGCCTGTGTACGTGACCCGATATATTACAAAAACGTTCGTATTGACTTTTACGGTCAAATTTCAGTTCAATTAAACACTTTCAATTACGCATAAAAAGGATCGGCTTCACTAATATGCAATTTCTACTTGCACACACACGCAAGACTATGCCTCTGTCGAAAAAGCTCTACTTTCGGATTCGTGTGAAAACGCGAATGTATATCTAGGACACTTTAGGTTGCTAGGTGACGCCGTTGGGGTCCAATGAAGCTACGAGTATGTAATGCGGTTTGTATACATTCCGCTAAAGTAGTTCCCATCTATGAATTAAACATTTACCATTATAAGAACTTGATATTGAAATCAAGTACTTTTTTAATACTACACTTATGTTGCTTTTGTAGTTTAATTAAGTAATTACTGATGAAATGAGCGGCTAATTTATGCTAATTGGTAAATTTCAGCGCACCTGACGTCACTTATTTCATTCGGATTGTAAACGAACAAGATGGCCGACCTGGAGAGTTCGCTTACTGCTATGGATTGGCTCCCCCGTTTAACGGTCGGGGGAGCCATGACGGGACATATCGGTAAGGAAAGTGGACTTAGTGCAAAGACACACGGTGGAAATATTGCTATGCGAAAGTCACCTCATTCTCCGTTGGACACAAACGCGACATTGGACGATAATGACACCACAACTCACAGGGAAGGAAAACCACCGTATTCTTACGCCAATCTAATTACATTTGCCATCAATAGTTCGAATAAAAAGAAAATGACTTTGAGTGAAATATATCAATGGATATGTGACAATTTCCCGTACTATAAGGACGCTGGCAATGGTTGGAAGGTATGTATGAGGTACACCAGATGTGCACACACCTGTACACAGGTGGGCAGTACCTGGCTAACCTTACTAATTCAATTAGAATTATTGATGTTTTTGCTGTGTGAAGTTCATTATTTGTGACATTGACATCAAAGTAGATGTTAATTTACCAGTGTTGCGTATACTTTTCAAAATAAGACTGTAAACAGTATGTTAATTGAATTTAAATTGATATTATGCACCAGTCGGTTGCATCCGCGCCACCCCATGGGTGGTGGATAGCGGGGGAAACCTCCGTGAGTGGCACGTTGGTCGAGTGGTTAGACGCTTTACTCCTGATTGAAAGGTCCAGGGTTCGATTCACGGCCGGGACACTCGGTCATTTCAGAAAAGCTATTGAGTGTTTCCCACCCAACTAGAGACGATCCTGGTTGGAAACCCAGTGGTAGTCTCGCGTGTATCAGTGCTTTACACTGGGCACGTTTAAGAACCAAGGAATCTATAATTCTATTCGAAACGACCTAGGGTATCGCACCCCTATTCCTTGTATCTCACGTCTGTCTCTAACATTTGCGATAATGCCCCAGAGTGGGCCCTGCAAATTACAATGTACATGGAAGAAAGAAAAGAAGAAAGTGTTCTTACCTTCAAGGCTTCACCCACTGCCAGGGAAATGTTGGGATTTTTTTCTCCAAACCAATACCCTGGGGGCAATATTTAGTAATGTCAGAAGTCGGAGAAATACCAGAGATTTTACCATTGATCAGCCATGGTCCTTGCTACTGACTGGTGCATTAATTTTCAGTATACGGAATAAATGGTACGTACGAAAGGTACAAATGTACAAGGGTCATTTAGGATGAAAAAGTGGGACTCAAGCTTACTCACAAGTCACGACCCCCAGTAATACTAGTTTGTCAAATCCCAGCCAATGCACCACCTTGTGGGGGACAGTTGAAGGTAAAATGTCTGGTGTTTCCCCGGCCCCTGACAACTGAATATTGTCTCAAGCTGTTAGTTTGGAGATAAAATCCCCAGCATTTCACCAGAAATGGGTGGGAAGTTGGCAGACCGGTACTAACACAACTATTTCCCTGGCTATCCACTTGAAGATTCGAACCAGGACCTCACAATTTGTTGTCAATAAAGTTAGCAACTTGTAACCAGTGTCCCTGAGAGCCAACCTTTGACAACCCCTTTGTCTTGCAGGATTTACATGTTTATCATATAGCAGGTTACAGGCCCAGATCCTACAGGCATGTGCCCCCCCCCCAGTTGGCCTCAGAGTTTGAGTCCCTACATCCCCAACCAGCAATAGATGAGATTATTGAGATACCTTCCCAACCATTCCCATTATGTGCCTCACATTCCATTACGTCAGGGGCTTCACCCTATCTTCTGATTTCATTTCGGTATTTTAAATTTAATAAATTTATTATGTAATAATGGTTTTGTATCTTTTCTTTCAGAATTCAATACGACATAATTTATCTTTGAATAAATGCTTTTTAAAAGTTCCACGATCAAAAGAAGATCCAGGGAAGGTAAGGCTATATATACAGTTATATTCTCACAGTCAGTCAATGACATTCTGATGAAACAGTACCTACCCTGGGTTTGATTCCCAGATTGGACACGTTTTGTTCTTCCATAGATAAGTTTTGTTTGCTCAATTATTTGATAAGATCAATTGGCTGTCCTACTGGTATATCACTTTGAAAAATAGTGCATGCATAGTCTTACAATCCAGATTTGCTGCTCTGAAGTATGAATTTCTGCAGGAAATACATTTTATTGTATTTGTTTATTATACTAATTAATTTATTTAAGGTCGATTGTGAAACAAGTTTTTCAAACTTATATTAATCATCTCGACACCTCATTTCCGGTGTAATCCATCACCACAAAAGTATGAGACAAAAGAAGCCGTTTTCCCTTATTTGCTGGGCGTCTAGCAAGGAAATGACTCACTTCAAGTTCAATGACTGGGACCAATTTTATTTTATCTTTGGTATGACACGGCCTAGGATCAACCTGTGACCTACCACACTCGATTTGATCAACTGTCTGTCCTATATCACTTAAACTGACAAAACAGCAACTGTCCACGGGTCTACAATCCAGATTTGCTGCTCTGACGTAAGAACTTTTCTGTAGAAAATACAAGTTATTTGACGGTTCTGGTCATTTTAAATTATAACTGACTATAATATAAGTTGAATTTTGCTGGGGATGTGTTGGGATGTGTGCTAATGGTACCCGAAATAAGACTTGTTTAAATATTGTTGATCATTATGTCTCATTAGGACCCCTGTTCAACTGTACAAAATTGTATTTTAACCCAATTAGTGTATAAGTATTTCACCACTGTCTACTAAATTACTAATACTTTAAGTTTAGTGACAGTCTATCTCAATACTTCACAATTCACAATACTGTCATCCAATATTTAGGTCAATCAATAATTGATATCCAACTTACAATGCTAAATTATTTAGCTTGATAAGTCATGTAAGTGAAAGGGATTTGGTTATTGCGTTCATTTGTACAAGGTAGTTGCATATCATATTATGGGACCATATAGATTTTTGTCTTGAATATTTTCAGATTTTAGGTTAAATATGAAAGTACTGTCAAAATCACCGTCATATTTTAAAGATAAATTCCTATACATTCCAAGTAGCCTATGTCATGGGTTACAATTGTGACTGCTTTCAAACTTTATTGAAGTTTAATATTAAGTTATTATTAAGTATAAATAGTTACCAAAAAATTAATGCATTAATATGAAAAAAATGCCCTCTGCCCAGTTCAGGTAATACTATTGGCAAGTTGAGGTAATTGTTCGATTCTGCATATATCAATGGTTTAGAATGAGAAGGTTGTAGTTCAAAATTGATATTTTGAGAAAACAAGAAAAAAATGTCTGAAAATTACTTTTTTACACTTGGAAAAAAATTATTTTGAACTTCAGTTTGGTCAACATGACATGTTCGGATTTTCGTGAAAATAGGTACCTAAGAAACGCCTTGAAATGCAGATTTCAAATATGTATGAGTGTTGTAAGGTCAGAGGAAGTAATTATGATCTTCTCATTCTAAGCTAGCAATATGTGAGAGTGTGACAACACTGAGCTTACTGTAGTTCCCAATGTTGAACAGTTAGTGGACACTTTCAGTAGTTTGACTATCGTCGAACCAACACAGGTCTCTTTTTAAATAAACTTAGTCCATGTCATCTTGAACAGAAATATAGGTTTTGGCCTCTCCAAGAAAGAAGTCATGTACTGATTGATGTTCACCTCACCACAATATAGTTCATACTCAAAGCCTTTAATTCAAGTGATTCAGTCATACAAGCATAATTATAATATATAGATGTAACAAATGTCACTTCTCATCAAGAATAAGACCAGATTTTATTTGTTATAATTAGAGATGGGACCGAATATTCGAATTCGAATATTCGAAAATTGAACGAATATTCGAATCCAATTTCAGTATTCCAATATTCGTAAAAAATAAAGAAAAAATGTCAATTTCACCAAAAATTGATACATGCAAATTCCAACTAAGTATGATTACAAACAACATAATTTGTATTGTATTTATATAATCAAGTCCCTAATTGACACTTTTGTGACATGATTATCGATATATTAACAGTATACTCTGAATAAACAGTATGACACTTCTCCAAAATAAAACGACTGCATTTTAGACATCAGAAACGCTTGCATTTCGTCTGTATTAAAGCGTCGTTATAACAAGGATTTTGCAGGCTAAATTAATTACCTGACAAATGTGTGGGATTCTTTTAATTCGGGGGTTCGTCCACGGTATGATTAGCTGTTTGCATAGATGAATAAAGATGTAGTTGTTAGTAAAAGTGTCAACACATGGTCAGCATTAAATTTGATGATGACAACGATTTTTAAAACTGCGTAGGCGTACAAATTTTTACAATCTTCATTAGAAATAACAAAACAATGAAACCGAAGAAAACTTTATTCACACGTCCCTGAAGCCCGATAGGTAAAGACATACGACGATTTATAGATCAAAAACATGTTTATTACTTTCCAATCAGGTTGAGTGTAAATTAACGGTTCAGAAAGAAATATCAAGTTAACTAATATCGTAGCTTTGCATTAGAGCGGAAATGGAACTTTCGTTCAATAGGGAAGTGAAAAAAATGAATGAATACTTTGACATCGATAATCAAACGAATATTCGAATATATTCGAATATGAATTTCGAATATTCGAATACTGATTTTGGTATTCGGTCCCATCTCTAGTTATAATGCAAAACTGTTATCCATAATGCCGCAAGGGTATGAGAGAAGAGAAGCCAGCCCCCCTGTAATGTTGAGCGTCTTGCAAGAGAGTATCTCTGACAATTCTGATTTTATCTTAAGTATGACTTGGCCTGGGATAGAACCCCATACATGCCAGATCTCCGGAATCATAGTTCATACAGTTTGAGCAAGAAAAATCTCCTGCATTTCATTGAAATCTCCTGCATTTCCATCACCAATCTCCTGCATTTCATTGAAATCTCCTGCATTTCCATCACCAATCTTCTGCATTTCATTGAAATCTCCTGCATTTCCATCACCAATCTCCTGCATTTCATTGAAATCTCCTGCATTTCATTGAAATCTCCTGCATTTCATTGAAATCTTCTGCATTTCCATCACCAATCTCCTGCATTTCATTGAAATCTCCTGCATTTCCATCACCAATCTCCTGCATTAACTTCAGGAAAATATGGCATGTATGGAACCCAGACCTCCGGGCGCTCAGAGTTGTTTGTTATAAGCAAAATTAGCTGAGAGCGATATAAGTATTGTGTGTTAAAGAGAGATGGATGCTTACAGCAGGTGACATCTATCACATGTTGATCTATATGATTACTTGAATGAATACATTGTCTGATACTGTAAACCTAGAAACTTTCGCGGCTACAAACTTTCGCGTTTTGCCGATTGTCGGCATATTCGCGGCTACAAATTTTCGCGTTTTTAAGTCTCCCGCGAACTCCGCGAACACTAAGTCGCATAGTGACAAAATTGTTGATATTATAACCTGTCACATACATTGCTTGGTTTGTATATAATTGCTTCTTAATTAAAGTTCTCACCTTCGTTAAACCCTCTCAAACTCTTTTTGATGTAGATAGTTACCTATTGTATTGTTTACACAAATTGCAAACTACGCTGGAAATGTTTTCACAGTTTTATTGACACTATCAGTCATTTGTATATATGACCATAAGTGTTTTCATTATTGTACCGTGATCATAGAAGGCTTTATTCAGAAAAAGTACATACACTTAACATTTCATATTTTGACAAAATAGCACTTAAAATACGGTCTTATAAACGTTGTACCAAAATGATGAATTTTTTTTAAAAACAAGAAACTTTCGCGTTTTTCTTGTCCTGGACATGTTCGCGGCTATTTACTTTCGCGGATTTTTACTAACTGCAAACACTGCGAACTTAAATCGCGCAAAATAATTTCTAGGTTTACAGTAATGTCCACCTATTAATTGTTTATTTGCCCCGGGCTTTTATTGATATTTTCTGGTAGATTGTTATTTCTGATTATACCAACCAACACATTCAATTTATAAATTTTTAATAACAGTATTGTATGCAAAGTCAAAATGATGAGGGTGTTATTGTTTTTGAGGGGATTTTTGCATCATTACATTCATAAAAAGCGACACCTAATCTATCTGTAAACTGCCAAAGCCATCATTCAGAAAAGCTGCCCACCAAAGCATGTAACATCCACACATATTGAAACTGCTGCCCACCAAAGCATGTAACATCCACACATATTGAAACTGCTGCCCACCAAAGCATGTAACAACCACACATATTAAAACTGCTGCCCACCAAAGCATGTAACATCCACACATATTGAAACTGCTGCCCACCAAAGCATGTAACAACCACACATATTAAAACTGCTGCCCACCAAAGCATGTAACAACCACACATATTAAAACTGCTGCCCACCAAAGCATGTAACAAACTGCTGCCCACCAAAGCATGTAACAACCACACATATTGAAACTTCTGCCCACCAAAGCATGTAACATCCACACATATTGAAACTGCTGCCCACCAAAGCATGTAACATCCACACATATTGAAACTGCTGCCCACCAAAGCATGTAACAAACTGCTGCCCACCAAAGCATGTAACATCCACACATATTGAAACTGCTGCCCACCAAAGCATGTAACAACCACACATATTAAAACTGCTGCCCACCAAAGCATGTAACAAACTGCTGCCCACCAAAGCATGTAACAAACTGCTGCCCACCAAAGCATGTAACATCCACACATATTGAAACTGCTGCTCACCAAAGCATGTAACAACCATACATATTGAAACTCCTGCCCACCAAAGCATGTAACAAACTGCTGCCCACCAAAGCATGTAACAAACTGCTGCCCACCAAAGCATGTAACATCCACACATATTGAAACTGCTGCCCACCAAAGCATGTAACATCCACACATATTGAAACTGCTGCCCACCAAAGCATGTAACATCCACACATATTGAAACTGCTGCCCACCAAAGCATGTAACAACCACACATATTGAAACTAATACTACATACATGCTATCATGTTGCGCAATTAGCTTTTTACTGATTTTTCAATGTGTGGATGCCATCTTGCAAAAATGCTCATGTACTGAACTTCAGTTTTGTCCAGTATTTGCTACAAACATTATAATGATTTATCTTCTTCCATTGTTCGGTAAAATATCAAGCTTAGCCTCTAGTCCTGTTCTAAATGCTGGCAAAATTGCGTCTGTCAGTAAATAATTTATGGTTTACTGTAGAGAATACAATAAAATATTCATCATGTTAATTGTGTACTGTAGACATTCTTGTGAAACTGGCAATTGATATATTGATAGTCACTCCAGGACCGATACAATCCAGGGGCCAAAACACATCGAAGCAAATTCTTTCTAGGATATATTTGACTCAAATTTTGAGGCCTTTTTTTTTTTAAAAATGTGTTTACTTTGATATTTCCTCAAACTTTCATGTGCCTCAGCGTGGCTACAGGCCTGCACTATAGTGTATACTAGGATGTAGGTGACTGGATAGACTTCAACTTCTATCACACCGCCTCCATAGCCTAGTAGTGATACATGTAGAGCTTCGTCTTTGAGTGCCCTGAGGTCCAGGGTTCTATTCAAGGCCAAGTCATGCTAAAGATAAAATATATAAGATACTCAGCATTACAGTGAAAATGGCTTCTCTTCTCTCATGCGCGTGTGTTATTGTGGATAACATCAGGAATGAGGTGTCGAGAGTGATTAATACATTAAGTTAGAAAAACTTGTTTCACAATGGACCTTTATTAAATTGATATGAACTAATGTCTATCTCGGGATTTGTATACCATTATTTTGCTCCTCATCTAACATTTAACTTTCCGACTATTGTCCTGCCATTTTACAAACATCTTTTTATTTTCAGGGTTCATACTGGGCAATAGACAACAATCCACAGGAAGAACTTCTCCCCCTTAGAACAGCCCGAAAGAGAAAATACGAGGTAAGATTACACGCTAAATTCAGGGGAGTCAATTTTCCTGATTATTCCGGAATTCTGGAATCAATGTCCTGGAAGAGCCATGGTATCTGGCCGAAATAAGTTCTTTGATAAAAATATCTTGAAAAAATGGCAAAGTTTTGGTTAATGTAATGATAAATCTGTTTTGAAGAAATTTCTTAACAAAAACTAATGAGAAGGCACTTCTTATGAGCCTATTTTCACGAAAATTGGAAGTTGTCATGTTGATAAAACTGAAGTTAACCATATTAGTAAAAGAGTAATTTTCGGACAGTTTTTTTCTTGTCTTCTCAAAATATCGATTTCGTACTTGCTATCTTCTCATTCTAAGCCAGCGATTTGTTTTGCATGCCCAACCTGTTAACTTTCTCTCAGTTTTCTCGTCTGGTGCTGAATCTAAAAGTTTATATTGCTTACTGGAATTTACCACATTTTACAAAAATTTCTACAATCTGAAAGCTAGTTGGCCCTTAAGTCAGTCAGATTTTTTGGGTCTGAATGTACCTTTTGTGGACACATCAGGGGTCTAATCTTTTTAACACAAGAGCCAAATGAAATCCCTTTTGTTTTGAGGAAGAGGGGTTTGAAAACATAATATTCTGTAGTACATTTCTGTTTGTGTATTAAGTTAGTTTCATCCATCACAAATCTCGAATTTAAATAAATGAGTCAAGCATTAATTTTCTTGAGGGATTAAATTTCATGGTTCAGCTTCAATCACTTAATCAAATTCCATCAAACAAATTCACAATAATTTTGCCCCTTGTATTTATAACCTAAAATGCAAAATCCACGAATTAACGTTCCAACGGAAATGGTCTTTTTTACCAAAACCATAAAATTTTGTCCCATCGAAATAAAATGATTTTACAGTAAATGAGTCTAGCAATCATGTATGTGCTTAGCTTGATTTAATGTTTGACAAAAAGTAGAATTCCCAGGTTGTGTAGTCCATAGTTAAATCATGAACTTACAACCTTATCTGTCAGCAGTTAAATTGTCAATCTTGACACAAACCAATATTTAATTAAGTTTTACATTCTTTCAAAAATAGAATTTAACAACAAATAATAATTTATTTCAGCATGTTTTATCTTGTCTGCCTTGAACGGTTCATCTTCGTAATTCAATAGACATTTATCAACATTTCTGTAAATTAAAAAAAAATCAGCGATTTGTATAAAATTGTACAACAAAAATTTATGCTGAGTCATGCTAAGTCATGCAGTTAGAATATACAAAGAGATTATCCTGTATCAAGGACATTCTGAACATTTAGAATAACTTGTCCATAGGAGAGACTTATCTTTCATAGAATACCTGCTTGACTCAGTAGATACCCTAAAATCATTTCATTTTAATGGGACAAAATTTCGAGTTTTTCTTAAAAAAAGACCATTTAATGGGACCTTAATTCATAGATTTTTCATTTCAGGTTTCAAAATTAGTGTTTGGTGTGATCTGATTTTGTGGTTAAAGATGAACTACAAAATTCACGAAATTCAATCTCCTACGAAAATGAATGATTTAACAGTATTCTGTAGTGATTCACAATTGAAAATTTACCATTGAAAATTTATTATTTTCACTCAATTTTAACATTTTTCGATAAATGTATTTTGGTTAAGAACTGCTGGTGATTTGCCCTGGCCACCGGGTTAACCCATTTGGGCAAGAAAATCAACATACTAGGGATACACCCCTGTTTAAATACAACTTTGACTGCTTTATATTCCTGTTTAGGGGCTAACCCCTAAAGTCTGCCCTGTTTGACATAGTCAGATTGACACAGTGATGTGTACCTGTTTGTGTAACAGATTATTTTACAGAGTAGTTTGTGTGAAATATTGGTGATCGTGAACAATGTGAATCCTCATTGTGGAATGTAGAGCAATAATAGGGGTCATATTTTATCTCAATGTTTGACCTAAGTATTATAAAATTTAATATAACATACACTTACAGTCTGGTTTTGTTTACCAGTATAACCAGAGTGCACTGATATCCTGCAGTAAATTGTCAAACAAGAACAATTCAACTTGAAACCCTTTATTATGTAACATTTCTGAATATTCAGTAATAATTTGTACTCTTTATAACTTCTATATGGTACATAGGGCCGCTACCAGAGTTCTCCACTGCCTCCTGTCTTTGGCAATCTTTTCAATCTCTCCAATAGTTTACCCCATGGTCTTAATCTCAGTCTTGATAATTCTTCTCCACGTCTCTTCAGGTCTTCCTCCGTCCGTCCCCCCCTGATGGTGTCAATTTTAGTGAGATCTTCGTAATACTGTCCTTGTCTTTTCTGATGATGTGACTTAACCATCTAAATATTCGTTGTTTACTTACAGTTCTAATGTTCTTTTGTCCAGTCTTTTTGTAAATGTTGTCATTAGAGATTTTAGAATTTTATAGTGATATTGTTGACAAGATAAGATACATGAATGAGGAAGTTTTGAAGAAAATTCAAATGTATAAACAAACCCTTAAGACATCTTTATAACTGATGTAGTATAAAATCAATAGTATTTGTCAAGATTTTGTGGTGTAAATTTGGCCATCCCATGAAATGGCATGCAAAATCTTGTAACTGGAAACTTAAAGTGTATAGAGCTATATCAGAAGATTTTTTTTTAAAGTTTCAAAAACTGAAAAACAATTATGCTTTCATATCCATAAGATCATTTTTCACTTCAGTTTTAACAGAATTTCTTTCTGTAATTTATAGCACATGCGAACTGTCCATGTTCATACGAAAGTGTTCTAAAACACCCTATAAAACTATAAGAATCGTCTATTTTTTGACAATTGAATCAAAGTATATGGAAACCATCCAAAGTTTTAATTTGCAATTAAGGTAGTCTAGTATCATACTAAAATCAATGCAAGTAATTATTTTGACATTGAATGACTGTTAGAATATAGCTCTATACACATAAATCTCTTACCCCCAGACTTGACTGATTTTAAAGTACATTGTAACTTATATGTTCATAACCAAGGTAGTGTTGGTTGAGTGATAAACAGTGATGCGTAGCAAGTGACAATGTCAGGCATGCTATATTAATCTTCCATTACAAGGCCTCTTAGCATTTCAATGAAATGAAAATGTGACGCCAGTTCTGGGGAGCCGTAGGTTCCTACCTTCAACAACTGACTGTGCAAGAGAAAAAGTTTAAGGAAAATATTTTTGTGCCCCCTCTTTTATTTATAAGTTTAGGGCATATACCGGTAGCATTGACGCTGTCCGTTGGTCTGTCTGTACATAACACAAATCTTGTGTGTTGAACAGTCACCTCTCAAACCGTTGGGCAGAATTTCTTCAAACTTACTCAGATTAACAACCTTGATGTATAATTGATCGTAAAGGATGGAATTTCTGCTGTGCCAATTTTTACCAGAGTTATGGCCCTTTGTTACTTTTACTTTATACACCCTGTGTCAACTGACACCTTTCTCGTTTTGCAGAATTTTACCACCATAAATCAATATGCAATAATTGTAATTAAAGAAAGAAATACAAAGTCTTGCTGTCAAACCTGAATGTTTTATATTACACTATTATATGTTGTTTCAGGCGTCGTCACCATATAGTCCCGAGTCCGGCCACAGTAACTCCAGTATGGGATCTCCTGTATCCAGTAATAATATCACCACAGTACCATCCATCTCACAGGTGATATATATCACATGAATTACTTTATACTACACATGTTACATATAAGATTATATCACATGACTTTCCTTGTATACTGGTTCGTATGGGATCTTCTGTATCCAGTAATAATATCACTACAGTACCGTCCATCTCACAGGTAATATATATCACATGTATTACTTTATACTACACATGTTACATATAAGATTATATCACATATTATGGGATCTCCTGTATCCAGTAATAATATCACCACAGTTCCATCCAGCTCACAGGTAACATATATCACATGTAGAACTTTATACTACACATGTTACATATAAGATTACATCACATGACTTTCCTTGTATGCCTGAATCCTGTATTTCCGTGGTTCTTAATCAGCAAAACTGCGCATGCGTAGTGTGTTTACATCAAAAGAACTAAAAAATTTACCATAACTCTTCCTATGGCTTATTCCCACCCAGTCCAACTCCAAAATTAATAGTAAACAAGTTTGTTTACAAATCCACGCATGTTTTACATAGCGACTTTCAGCATCAAAATATTCCAGAAAGTTCCTATTGAAAGCGTGGCTAAATTTAGCTGTTCTAAAAATAGCTCTTAGGCAATCAATTTCATAAACAGAGTGCATGATTTGGAAGCTGGTTCCCAGGTGAAGGTCAGATGATGCAACAAAAATGGATGCTGGTTAAAGTTCACTGAGAAATCGTCACTAAATAAAGCAATGTGAAAAAAAGTATTTTCGTGTTTGCAAAACTTCAATACTATCGGACTTTTGGTGAAATAATACAGTTTTAAGGCTCAAGTAAGGAATTTCAGCTGTTCTAGTTGCATTTTCTTGCACAAATCGGACCAATGTTTCCATCCATGAAAATTCGGACCCTCACTATTTCGCCAGATTCATTATTTACATTGCCACGGAATCAATAGGTAGCCACGGTTTTATAGGAATAAGCCATATACTGGTTCGTATGGGATCTCCTGTATCCAGTAATAATATCACCACAGTACCGTCCATCTCACAGCTAATATATATCACATGTATAACGTTATACTACACATGTTACATATAAGATTATATCACATGACTTTCCTTGTATCTGGGTTAGTGTAGTGAGTATGTATATTTTTACTGTCTTCAACTCTCTCAAGGATAGCATATCATTAGGAATGAGGTGTTGAAAGTGATTACTTTACGTTCAGTATGTAATAAATAGAGGATCTTGCACAAGTGCTCAATACATACAAGTTTTATAAAATGAGTGGACGAAACAATATGACATGAGGCTTTGCCGTGTGTCATATTGTTTTTGTCAACAAGTTTAATAAAGGCTGTATGTAATTAGCACAAATGTAGGATTCTATTTATCACATAACCTTAGAGAACGCTCATTAATGTTCAAAACGCTGATGTACGCTACACAGGTTTCATTCAAAATTTAGCATAACAATGCGAACGAAGTCATGACGACATTTGTATTATACTGACGTCACAGGTCGATGCACTCCCACTCAGCAGGTTATGTGATAAATAAAAATATATAAAGATTGCAGTAAGATTTTGACTGTAAAACAGCATTGACATGTCTTGTATGTTTTGTGTATATGCAATATACGAGGGGCATTCAAAAAATACGTAGACAAATCAATTTGCTAGCTTATTTTTTCAGATAAATCAATAATTATTTATTATAATGTAGCACCACCTTCATTCGCCAAAATTCAAAAGTTTCATAGAAATCGAACCGACGGTTAAGTGAGGATCATGTTTTATGCATTGCACCTATAGTGACGACGGGGCAAGTCCAGACGTCGTTGTTGATGCATATGTTTTGGTAACCTCACAACATCTTCTTAATTCTCACAATAATACTTATTGTACAACTTCAACCATTCTGTATAATGACCAATTTACAAAGGCGTATTAAACTTACAAAAAAAAACAAATAGCATTCATCATTTCATTTGTTGTTCCGAGTTTTACACTCTGTCTCACGTACCAAATTGCGCCAATATCAAAGTCTTGACGTCCAGAAAAGCGAAATTTGGACTCCTTGGGACATGTTTACGCTGATCAAATCAAGAAATATATACAACCCCTGGCACTGTATGTTATACATGATGATCCGGTACTTCCTCTAGTTGAAATCTCCAATTTTCGGCCACGATTCAATTAAGTGTGTGTGTTTAAAAACTGTTTATATCAAGCGCAACACATAATTGCAGGATTACGCAGTCCCCCGTGGTTAAACGCGACGTCACGATTTCTTTCCGCTTTTAAGAGTGACTTTATGTGATAACCAATATTGCTGTAACCCTGTTAATTATGACATCATAATTTGAAACACAGAACTACATAGTCTCAAGCGATACACACATCAATTCTATAAAGGTTTCGCAACCGTTAAAGATAATGACGGGGTGAAGAAATCAACACCAATTTTCTAAGGGATAAATCGACGGGTTGCCCCGTGTATTCAATTTTGCGTTGCTATAACTACCATATTTCGAATATAACATATATTTTTCATGTTAAATATACGCACTGAATTCATAACCGGTAGAACCTGATTTCTACCAATTTTGATGAAATTCAGACGATAAATAGTTAAACAATCGATGTTGTCTACGTATTTTTTGAATGACCCTCGTATGTTGGCTTGTTCCCAGTGTTTAACAAAATAAACTCAGATAGTTATTTATATAGGACTATTTATGTGTGCCACTAGTTAGGCCATACCAAACAGTTCTTATGTTCGGTGTCGTTGTGCGCCTAGGTTTTGAAGTCAATTTCAGAAATATAAATTGAAAAACAATAATTAGGCCCCTACCGGTTTTCAACCGGAGGGGACTATAGGTTTGCCGTCCGTCAGTCAGTCAGTCTGTCCGTCAAGAAAATCAGGATCCCGCCATAACTCAAACAGTTTTCAAGCTAGGTCTATGAAACTGGGTATGTGGATTGGGACTAATAAGTAGATTGTGAATGTCTAATAGGATTTCCAAACCTTGGTGGCATATTCATCAATCATCATGATATATTTGTTTCTATTTTCAGTCTCAACAGAACACACATCAAGGTTCATTTATTGAAAACAACTCACATATTGAACAGGATTTAAGTGCGTCATTTAGAAGTTTATATAAATCCATATTTGAGCATCCTACAGGTAAGGTCTAAATTACAGATGATTCTGTGTATAAACTCGTCATTGTCATATACACCTTCGGTCATCATATTCTGTCATTTTAGTTTCATGAAAAAATTGAAACTCGTTGAATCAAGACCTCATCTGTATTCATTCCTGTTTTCGGGGATTTTTTTCATCTAGTCATACTTTCATCTCAATTATATTCATTCCTATGTAAGAGTTTGTTTTATCTCCACTTTCATATAATTTTATACTTTCTAAGTCTTGCTATGTCATGATTATAGGTTATAATAATTAATAGGAATTTAAAGCTTCTTATTATTGAGAATATGATGGCACACATTATTTATATGTGACATCACATTACAAAAACATAGTGCATTGATTGTGTGACCTAACTTATAAAATATAATATTATATTTTGTTTGATCATTATGTAAGTTACTTGTTTTGAAATTCTCTTTATGACAAAATTTCCTCATACTTACATGTGTCAAATTAAAAAAAACCCAGACTAGTATATTTTTCATCTGTGGGTTTAATGAGTTAATTTATTCATCAAATTGATGCAAACATTTATTATTCAATTTTCATTCTCATGAACACTAAAGCTTAAATCTGGCATAGCAAGCACCAAGTATTTCATCTACATCTTTTTTTTTTCGAAAAAGGCGACCCATCATAAAACTCCCATTGGTTTCATTGATTGAGTGTATTTCATATGTTTCATAGTTTCATTCATTATCCACACTCTTGTACTCAAATACTCCTATCACATGTACATATACTGATGACAATCAACGTTGATACATAATGCTACATAGAATAATTTGTTTTGGGCCTTACATGCATGTTATATATCTAGTACAATGTAATCACTATTATAGCAACTACTAGATAGAAACGAAAACCATTGTTATAAAATCAGTACAACCTCTATAAAGCAATGTGGTTCCACAGAAGTTAAACTTGGAGTTAATATCAGCTTAGAGAAATAAACTGTGATCTTAGTACGGAGAGTTTTGTTATATTCCAAAGGGTCCAAATGGGTATTCCTATTATAATCAGGGTTGTCAATTTTCCAGATTAATCAGGAATTTGATGAAAATATCTTTAGAAATGGCAAAGTTATGGTCAATTTAATCTGTTCCGAAGGAATTTCTTTAAAAAAAAACTGATTCAATTGTGGAAACAGTGTGGTTGAAGGCCTCTTGTTTGTCAAAGATGGTTGACTGCATCTGCTTTTCCTGCATTTAAATTTGGCTCCATTGACACGCCTGTATAATGGATTTAATCAGGGGTTTTATTATTGCTATTTTACTGTATTATAACAATGGGTTTTGTGTATGTAAGCATGTCGCTATATCACCATGTTTTTCATGTACTACACTATACTCCTCAAAAACATTTTGGATGTTAGAACAATGAAATAAGAATTCTAATATACTTTATACCAAGCACTAGAGGATGCTAATTGGAAACTTAGAATGAGGAATAAAAGAGGAAACTTTGCCCTTTCCTTTTTATGTGACAACATTTTGATGTTGTTACCATGCTTTATTATGATGGGCAGATTCATGTCCTATTAAAAGATTTCAGCTTTAATACACAAAAAGCTGTAACATCAAACAAGTGTTTTGAGGAGTATATTTTCATGGTTGTTTGGGGATGGGTTTCGTAGCCTACAGGGAACTGGTCAGATGTTTAACACTTCTCAGTAAAGTAGAGTAGAGGGGTTGGATTGGTCACTATTGTAATTATTATGATATAAATATTGATCATAAGAGAACTCTAGTTTTCCAGCTATGATCGTTACTACTCAGGTCTTTCCGTGATGAATCCGGAAGTTCCCTCGGATGTATGTAGTGTAGTAATACGTGGAAAAATTCCACATGGTGATTCGGTCACACATGTGTGATGCGGTTTGCCCGAAAATATACCATAACATATCCATTGCATATGTAAGCTATGATGTTTTTAAAGAACATAAATATATAAAACATGCTAAGTTAAGTGTATATTTATGCCCAAGATGTATAAACAGTGCCGTAAGTTCCCTTTTTAATCTGTTTACGAAACCGTGCTGGCTTCGCTAAAAACCGTTTAGAACCGTTTGAATAATGTTTACGTCTGAGAGATGATTCGTCTTAGAATTGTCCGAAGTGCTCCGATTGTTCCAGCTAAACATACTGTGAATACAAAGGGAGCTCATTCAATTTTGTATTGAATTGATTTTCCAAGGGAGGTTATCATTGTCATGGCATATTTTGTTGACTTTGTATTCATAATTATTTTCTCCTCAAAAACAGTTTCATTTGTTAAATGTGATATGAACATTTCAAAGACTTTAAAGTAGTATTACCTTTGTTGTATTAATGCAGCCATGTTGTTATGTGCACAGGCTTTGAGTCTTGTATGGTTCATCTGTTGTCATCTAAGTGTCTGTTCATTTGTTGTACTATATATACTCATTATAACTTAATTGTTGTAAATAATGAATACTTAGAGTTTAAATTGTCATGCTCTTTTTGATGTGATATAACAGTTAAACACCAAAGGCCATATCAAACTCATGCAGCCTTTATAATTATGTATTATACCTCATTTGCGTATTCCATTCTTATTTCAATGTGACAGCATCCGGTCAATATTATTGCATATTGACCGGTCAATATAACACATATTGACCAGTCAATATAACACATATTGACCAGTCAATATAACGCATATTGACCAGTCAATATAACGCATATTGACCGGATGACGTTACGTTGAAATAAGGAGGGAATAATGCAAAGGTCTAAGCAGGAACTCAAATGGGGAATCTCCAAATACTTCGATTCGATATGATATAACAAATAAAACATGGCTTTTCGGTCAATATGGAAGTTTGTGGACTGGTCAATCTGAGCTAGAATGGTATATGGCCTGAAGCGAAGCTGAGGGAAATTTACCATTCTAGCTCAGACGAACCAGGGAACCCTTCTGAGAGTTAGTTTTGATCTAAACTCTTACTGTTTCTTGCTATAGACACTAATTGTCTTATACAAGTTATACCAAGTTATCAACAGAAAGGTCTACGTTGTTGCGTTTTGGATTGTATTCTATCATTTAATTCCAAAGCTTTCATAAACATGAGGGTCGCTGTTGAAGGGGTCATTGTTTTCATCTTTTCCAAACATTGAACTGTGTCCTACATATGGGATGTCAGACATAGATAGCATCGTTTTTTCTACCATTTGTATTGAAAAAATTGTATTTTAGAAATTTGTTATACTTTCTGACATCACTGTCCTGAATATTTTCATAAACATTTATGTATTGTATTTGTTGTGTTACTTCTCCTTGACATTTATTCTATATCTATGCATTATTTATAGTTATTTAATTAATTTATAATTGTTATTTTATTAAATGTTAGCAATTATTTCAGATTCTAGCAAAATCGTTAATTTTGAATTATGTTGAGTTTAATTACTGTACTTGATATTAACTTGACTTAACATACATTATTTATTTCTATTATGTATTAGTATGTATCATTCTATGTGTTTTAGTTTACTCATCATTTTGAGCTTAAATACTGAGTAAAGTCAATCAGCTTGACGACATTTTATTTAACCAATAATATTTTTTGTACATATTATTTGTAACCTCAAAGGGGTTGAATTAAGTTTAGGTGGGGAATCTGGCTAGTGTTCCCCAAAGTGAAGAGATTCACATGATTTTATAGCTTAAGTAACTAAATATATTTTGTATGTTGACAAAATGACCCTTCAATCAGAACTCAAGTTGAAATAGGAATTTTTCAAAATTTTGAAGCTCAAAGATCAATATGCAACCCCTGCATCAGCGTTAAAGTTGTAGAACTTATGATTCTATATGGCGTAGTGTAGTATGATGCTCAAGAAATTTACGGTGCTAAAGAAATGTCGTGTTTTGTTTTAGGATCGACCACTAATTGTAGTACGAATGGCTCCACTAATTCAGGTGAGCAATACTGCTAACACAAGCAAACTCTGACACACTGTATATTAACCAATCATTGTACTAGTACTTTCATCATTACCCAGTGTAAGTGGTCAGTCATGTTACATGAACATCTCATGCATTACCCCGTATGAGTGGTCAGTCATGTTACATGAACATCTCATGCATTACCCCGTATGAGTGGTCAGTCTAGTTACATGAACATCTCATGCATTACCCCGTATGAGTGGTCAGTCATGTTACATGAACATCTCATGCATTACCCCGTATGATTGGTCAGTCATGTTACATGAACATCTCATGCATTACCCCGTATGAATGGTCCGTCTCAATCATCTTTCACCCATCCCTCATACATCAGGGTGCCACACCCTTAAATAAATATATCATTTTCTCATGGTTCATGCGATCATTCTTGTTATTTCATAATGCCCAAACTTCATAATGATACTAGTTAATTATTTTTAACCAATACTCATCCACAGTGTCGACCATTTGTTTAAGCTTAGCCTATTTGATATAGCATCCTCGAATATCTATGCTTTTCTGTTGACCAATATGAGTTATTATTTTAACTAATCAAAATATTCTTACAGGGCATGACAATAACACATGAGGAGTAAATAGCATCAGGTCAAATGTCCTTTACTATATATGACGCAAATTTAGGCTAAGATTGCAAGTAAAAATATGTTAACGGCAAGTTCAAAACAACTGTGTGGATATTGTATTTTATTCTGTAACTAATCCCAAGAGATATCCTTGACACACAAGCCGAGAATAAGTACTATTTCTAGGCAACTTAAAATAGCTTAAATTTAAAGGGAATAACCTACTCGACAGGGTAGGCAGCATTAAACAGAAACAGAGTCGGAAATGTACAAAAAAGAGCAGGGATTACGAAGCAAAGAGCTTCTTTGGAAACCTGTATTTTGTGTATATCCATTTCTATTGCTTCAAAAAATATCATTTACTAAAAAGTTACATAATAGATAAACCATCTTATTTTACTTATAGTTTAGTTGCTGTGCTATAGAATTAACATGTTTACTAATTTCTGAAACTGTTATTAGGATTTTTCGGGACATCATACTTAAAACCTAGATTAGTTTGGTCAACTATTTGAGCTTGACATGCTGACTGTTGGTTTGAAAGAATGTTACAAATTTCTGAGGGCTGCTTTCAGCAGTTCAGCCATTCGGCCACAATTTTTGACCTTTTATCTTGCCCTTGTCATTGGGTTACACTCAGCACTGGGTAGACCTTTTCAGTTTTGTTTGTGTGCTGCCACTTTGAGATACTTTGCAAAGGAATATTGAGCATGTACAGACACTGCCCTCACAAGTAGTCTACCAAGTGTAACCTTGGTGTCCAGTGCAGTCTGTGGGTTATTCCTGCTAAGAGAAATATTTTAACAGTGGCACTGACAGGGATCTAACTGGGACCTCTCAATCCTGAAGCGTGTATCCTACCTTTAGGCCACCGCTCATAATATTTCTGGACGTTATTCCCAATCATAACTTCATCATAAAACATGACTGTAGTTTCCTTTGCTTCCATAACCCTATAGTTATGCTGTGCTGTGCTTTTTAAAACAATTTTGATAACAATATATATCGCACTACTAAAATGTATATTTCAGGGCTTTCATTTGACTCTTGAAACTGCATTTTGACTCTTGAATTTGGCAAAAGTGTCTATTTTGGCTCTTTAGGTGAAGGGTCAAATTTACTTTACTTAAAAAAATTCAAATTTTCTTTGATTATTTTGATTACTCTTGAAAATTGAGAGTCAGGAGTTATTTAGACTCTTCACTTTTGGAGTCTAGTGAAAGCACTGTATTTAATGTTGACATGACGTTTGTATATTGTTGGTCACAAAGTGACAAGGTGAGCTTTTGTGATCGCTCTTCGTCCGTCGTCCGTCCGTCCGTCCGTCGTCCGTCGTCCGTTCACAATTGCTTGTGAACACTTTAGAGGTCACAAATTTAGCCTGATCATTATGAAACTTGATCACAATGATCATCTCCATAAAATCTAGGTCAAGTTCGATATTGGGTCATCTGGGGTCAAAAACTAGGTCACTAGGTCAAATCAAAGGAAAACCTTGTGAACACATTAGAGGTCACAATTTGAGCCTAATCTTTATGAAACTTGATCGCAATGATCATCTCTGTAAAATCTAGGTCAAGTTCGATATTGGGTCATCTGAGGTCAAAAACTAGGTCACTAGGTCAAATCAAAGGAAAACCTTGTGAACACATTAGAGGTCACAATTTGAGCCTAATCTTTATGAAAATTGATCACAATGACCATCTTTATAAAATCTAGGTCAAGTTCGATATTGGGTCATCTAGGGTCAAAAACTAGGTCACTAGGCCAAATCAAAGGAAAACCTTGTGAACACACTAGAGGTCACAAATTTAGCCTGATCATTATGAAACTTGATCACAATGATCATCTCCATAAAATCTAGGTCAAGTTCGATTTTGGGTCATCTGGGGTCAAAAACTAGGTCACTAGGTCAAATCAAAGGAAAAGCTTGTGAACACATTAGAGGTCACAATTTGAGCCTAATCTTTATGAAAATTGATCACAATGATCATCTCTGTAAAATCTAGGTCAAGTTCGATATTGGGTCATCTGGGGTCAAAAACAAGGTCACGAGGCCAAATCATTGAAAAACCTTGTGAACACATTAGAGGTCACAATTTGTGACTAATCTTTATGAAAATTGATCACAATGATCATCTCTATAAAATCTAGGTCAAGTTCGATATTGGGTCATCTGGGGTCAAAAACTAGGTCACAAGGCCAAATCATTGAAAAAGCTTGTGAACACACTAGAGGTCACAATTTGAGACTAATCTTTATGAAAATTGATCACAATGATCATCTCTATAAAATCTAGGTCAAGTTCGATATTGGGTCATCTGGGGTCAAAAACTAGGTCACAAGCCTTTGAAGGCCAAATCATTGAAAAAGCTTGTGAACACACTAGAGGTCACAATTTGAGCCTAATCTTTATGAAACTTGATCACACTGATCATCACTATAAAATTTTGGTCAAGTTCGATATTGGGTCATCCTGAGTCAAAAACTAGGTCACGAGGCCAAATCATTGAAAAAGCTTGTGAACACACTAGAGGTCACAATTTTGATCTTATCTTTATGAAACTTGATCACAATGATCATCATTATAAAATTTAGGTCAAGTTCGATATTGGGTCATCTGGGGTCAAAAACTAGGTCACGAGGCCAAATCATTGAAAAATCTTGTGAACACACTAGAGGTCACAATTTTGACTCTATCTCTATAAAATCTAGGTCAAGTTAGATACTGTGTCATTTGGGCCAAAATCTAGGTCACTAGGCCAAACAGGTGAGCGACCCAGGGCCCTTTGGACCCTCTTGTTATAATATCCCATATCTCTAACGAGGGGTTATATTACTGTGCACATGTCGGTTATATTGCTGTGCACATGTCGGTCGGGGACCATTGGTCGATTGGTCTGGCTGTCTATTGGTCTGTAGACCAAATTTCTATTCTATAACTAAAAACAATGCTTTGCCCAAGGAACTTCAAGCTTTACATGGAGGTTAGTCAGCAACGTCAGATTACCCCTTCTGATTTGTAGGTATGTAGGTCAAAGGTCAAGGTCACTGACCATTTAATAATTCAAGAACACTTCGCCCTAGGATCTTTTAACTTTACAGGGGGTTTGGCAAGCAACAGTAGATGACCTCTATTGATTTGAGGTCAGTAGGTTAAAGATCAAGGTCACTGTGACCTTAACCCTTTCTGACTATTTGGCTGCCATGGGAGCATATGTGTTTTACTCGTTCAAAACATGATTTTTATTGCAACTGCATAAAACATTCTGATTTTAAGACATTCACCATTTTAAAAGAAACAAAAATTATTAAAATGTTTATGAAAGAAATCAGTTATTATAGTAAAGCAACAAGTCAACATTTTAATTTAATAGTTAAAGTTTTTCAAATTAAAATTCTTAGTCCACATTAAGAAATGTTTGCTTATAGTCTTCCAATTATTTTATAATGGCTTTGTTTACTTCCTACGTAGAATATAAATGATGTATAGTGCAACATTCACAGCACTTGTTTTGAATGAAAACATAATTCGTATTTTGGCTCAAGACTTTGAGTTACATATTTCCAATGTAGGAAGAAAGACAAGGGTCCTCTTTGTATTCAGAACTGCTGTAAGATAATAGGGAGATATGCAACTTGTTTTTGAAAATGTTACAATTGTTAATTAATGAAGAAATGTAATTTTTATTTTCTGTAATTGATTTAAATTTGTCATTTCTATGTGTACTTTATATTTTCCTTTAATAAGAGGAATATAATAAGTCAATGCAATTAAGTTGATCAAGACTTTATATTGCAAAATGTTCTATTTACTCTTATATTGTTATAAATGTACCAATTTTGATATAAATGGGTATACACGTATTCAGTTGGTAACAACAAATAATCAAATCAAATGTCACATTGTTAAATCTAATTGCAAAGAAATGGCAATGATTATAACTATTGTCAATTTTAAGTCTAAGTCTTGAGTTTCAGTCTTACAATGTTGGTGAATTAGGTCCCAGTGCCAGCACCTAGGAATGTGAAGTATAAATATGATAAAATATTCGACTATCTCACATTATGAGACGTACTCGGCTATCTCACGTTATAAGACATATTCGACTATCTCATGTTAAAAGACATATTCAGCAATCTCATGTTATAAGACATATTCGGTTATCTCATGTTATAAGACATATTCGGTTATCTCACGTTATAAGACGTATTCGGCTATCTCATGTTATAAGACATATTCGGCTATCTCATGTTATAAGACGTATTCGGCTATCTCATGTTATAAGACGTATTCGGCTATCTCATGTTATAAGAAGTATTCGGCTATCTCATGTTATAAGACATATTCGGCTATCTCATGTTATAAGACGTACTCGGCTATCTCATGTTATAAGAAGTATTCGGCTATCTCATGTTATAAGACGTATTCGGCTATCTCATGTTATGAGACGTATTCGGCTATCTCACGTTATAAGAAGTATTCGGCTATCTCATGTTATAAGAAGTATTCGGCTATCTCATGTTATAAGAAGTATTCGGCTATCTCATGTTATAAGAAGTATTCGGCTATCTCATGTTATAAGACATATTCGGCTATCTCATGTTATAAGACGTACTCGGCTATCTCATGTTATAAGAAGTATTCGGCTATCTCACGTTATAAGAAGTATTCGGCTATCTCACGTTATAAGACGTATTCGGCTATCTCATGTTATAAGACATATTCGGTTATCTCATGTTATAAGACATATTCGGTTATCTCACGTTATAAGACGTATTCGGCTATCTCATGTTATAAGAAGTATTCGGCTATCTCATGTTATAAGACATATTCGGCTATCTCACATTATGAGACGTACTCGGCTATCTCATGTTATGAGACGTACTCGGCTATCTCACATTATGAGACGTACTCGGCTATCTCACATTATGAGACGTACTCGGCTATCTCACATTATGAGACGTACTCGGCTATCTCATGTTATGAGACATATTCGGTTATCTCATGTTATGAGACATATTCGGCTATCTCACATTATGAGACGTACTCGGCTATCTCATGTTATAAGACATATTCGGCTATCTCAAATTATGAGACGTACTCGGCTATCTCATGTTATAAGACATATTCGACTATCTCACGTTATAAGACATATTCGGCTATCTCACATTATGAGACGTACTCGGCTATCTCATGTTATGAGACGTACTCGGCTATCTCACATTATGAGACGTACTCGGCTATCTCACATTATGAGACGTACTCGGCTATCTCACATTATGAGACGTACTCGGCTATCTCATGTTATGAGACATATTCGGTTATCTCATGTTATGAGACATATTCGGCTATCTCACATTATGAGACGTACTCGGCTATCTCATGTTATAAGACATATTCGGCTATCTCAAATTATGAGACGTACTCGGCTATCTCATGTTATAAGACATATTCGACTATCTCACGTTATGAGACATATGATTATTGTTTATTTCAGGAGCACAGTTAGGTTCGTCCGGACTCGATCTCTTACAGAACCTAGATAGTTTGAAGGAAAGTTTACGACTGGCTGGCACAGGAACATACGATTGGCAAAGTATTGATATATCTCAGTTTCAAGGTAGTTAGTAGTTAGTTACATAAGGATTTCCATGTTAACTAATTCCCTGGCCCCTAATTCTCTTGTCCCTTATTCTCTTGTCCCAAATTCCATGGCCCCTAATTCTCTGGACCCAATTCCGCCGAAAATAATTTTGTAATTGCTTAGTTTTGTCTGTTTCTTTAAAATATCTTCTGGATTAAATGAATCCAGCACATTCTCAGTGAGTTCATTATTTGATATTTTAATATTTTGTTATTTCCATGATACACATTGCTTCATCATCCGGAATGCTGGGTTGGCTGCAGAAGGAAGACCTATGTTTGTTCAACATGACAAGTTCTGATTTTCTGATTTACAAGGATCATAAGATTTGCATTGTGATGCAGATTTGAAATTTGTATTAGCCTTATAAGGTTGTAAGTAGTACTTTCGACCTTCTCATTCTAAGCCAGCGAATTGTGAAAGTATTGGGGTTGAACAAGATTGTTGGATGGAATGTGAGTGGTTTTTGAATGATTACTGGTCTTATTATACAGGTCATGTATGTTTGTGTGAGGTTTTATTTTTCTATCATTGGTTTTGCAGGTCTTGTGGACACTATGAAACAGGGAGAAAATGCTAACTGGTCATTTAATCCGGAACAGTTTGCTGACCTGGCATCATCTTTAAGTAATTTCTTCAGCCATACGGGCGGCAATACACCAACCAGAAATACACCATCTTCTCAATATGATATTTTACATGCAGGTGAGTAGCTTCAGAAGGATGTTGTTCATTGCTTACTCATCTATCTAAGAACCATGTGTGCGTTTCATACGTAACGCACCTTCATTCAGTAACCTCCTGTTCAATTAAATTTAGAAGCCATGGAAAGTGCTACAAAGCACTTTTCTAAGGCAACAGACCCCTTCTGTTCTATCACTTTTGTGATACCAATTTTGAATTAACTTTAAAGCCAATCTAGGGTTATAGTCATATTAGGAGCGGAGGTACAGGTGATTTGCCGGTTCAAATCCTGGTTGTGATATATTGTTATATGGCTGGTTGGTAAGATATCGGCGGGTTAAAAAATGATAGCTTTAAACCTACCTATCCAGTGCCTGTTTGTATGTTTGTAGGTAATGGAGGACCAATGTTTAATGGCGCAGGAAGTAACCTTACCTTGAAAGTACCGGTAGAATTACAAGGTCTCAGTCCGCAGATATCTCCAGCATCTACGGTAAGTCATTTAAATGGAAATGTACTCTTTACAGCCATTCATATTGAAAAACATATTTAGGGTACTTTTTTATTTGCCGCAATAAAATGGGAGATAGTTAAATGACTATGTACCTGTAGGCTTGACATTGTTTTGAAATTCTACCAAATGTCAATTTTTGTTGGCTTAAATTATCACATAAACTGCTGTCTGGGAGTGCTGTAAAGCCACTACAGAAATTTGTCAGGCACTCTCAGACTGTGCAATAGATATTTAAATTAGCTTGACGTAATGTAAGCCAATTCAAAACTTATATGTTGTGTTTATAATATTGAATGATGATACGTTTTCAGACGGACAGTTTTGTATCAAGTCGTCCGCGTGTTGAAGTACAGCCGGTGAATTATTCGATGCCAGGTACACATATAGATGATATAGAGGAAGATTTCACAGACTGGGATAAATTGTTGTGAGCAGAATATTGAGGCAAAAGTGAAAAATTGAAAGAAAAGATAAATATTTCACAGACACTTTTTGTGATGGAAATTTTATCAAGGCTGTGAAATGTTTGCTGCTGTTTTGTTAAATGTTTGCAATGATGTTTGATTGTAGCAAAACATTGAGATGTTGATCAGCCACATGACATTGTGTAGCTTGCATAAGTCGGGCCAACCCAAATATCTGTGTTAATATCGATGTTGAACTTAGTTATTTGACATCAATTGTGAATGAAGTTCTAATTTGACAGCATGTCAATGTTGATCTTCCTCCACATGTGGAGAAGTTGCTGGTTCCTGATGCTAGAACGGGTAAGTTAGTACTGGTTAAGATATAGTCCAGGAAAACAGGTAGGGTGAGTTGTGTGCTGTACATAAAGTTGTTGAGACACCGTAATAAATACAAACAAACACGTTCTTACAACGTATACTTCTCACTCTCGATGATCAGGTCCTTGGTTTACCAGCTCAGCACTAAGATTTTAATCAGAGGAGGCCACCAATTAGGCTGTTACATAGAACTTAAGTTCACAAGCAGTCAATATCCAACCCGTCAAACAAAAAACCACTATTGGTGGAATATGTCAATTAGAAGCAAAAGTATCAGATATAAATTAACTAGCATTACCTTATGTACAACACAATAATCAGGGGAACATATGTGTTGAAGTAATTTATTGTTGATATGTCATTGGGCTTATTTTACCAGGATGGTATATAGGTGGTGTTGGATAAGTGTGGGCTATTACTGTTAAATCAGTCTTGATCATGTGCAGCAACTTTTCGCTTATTATCACCTTAACAATGAAGTGCAATTTTTAGCACACAGCATGAATTTTAGGTATTTTACACTATAACTAAATGATTGTTGTGTATTTAACTCTAAGATAATATGGTGGAGAATATTGTATATTGTACCTAGTTACTGTTTAACACCAAAGTAAATCATGTTGAAATATTGGTGTATATCTACTATTGTTTTATACAAACAATTAAATGAGAGATGTTTGCCAAACTAGTATATTAGACAGATAAGTTAATGATATATTATTGCTCTGGATAACTTAAGGCCTAGAATAAAACATTGTTTGTTTTTTCCTTCGTAGGCATAGGTAACTGTATCATTGACAAAAAAAAAAAATGAAAAAGAAAATTTTGTTAATTTATATTTTTCTTTAGAGGTAGTCATAAGGTACGTACCTACCACAAAGCAGACATTCTATCCATTCCATTTGTAGTGAAATTGACTAAAAGAAATATTTGTTTCACTATCAGTATATTAAAAAAAAAAAGTTAAGTTACCAATTTTCTAGGGCTCTTTTCAGCTGTTAGGTCGCTCAAGCACGTTTTGACATTTCAACTTCCTTGGTCATTGGGCTACATATGGAAACCTACACTCATGTCTCCCTGGGGAGACTATTTCTCTCCTGTGATGTGGCAGCCAACATCGATCTGCGGCACCCAAATATAGACACTGCCCTCATAGGTACCATTTTACACCATGGTGGAGTCACTGGAGTGGGGCTGCGGGTCTTGCTCAGAGAAATTAACCAGTGATCCAGAGGAGGATCGAACCCGGGACCTCTCGATCCCGAAGCGCGCGCCCTACCTCTAGGCCACCGCTCCCCTAAAATTTTATTTCACTGAGGTGATAAAAATCCCCTAACTTGACCCAAATTGTCTCTGATTTCTCAATAAAAATGCTCCTCCAGTAGGAGCTGGCAATGTTGTCAGTCGGTACTAGGAAGCCAAACAGGGTAAAACAAACAATATTTCACTTTAGGCCTAAAATTGATCATGTTTAAAACTGGTGTTGAAGTTTTAGTATATAGTATATAATCTATTGTCTGTAGTTTGTACATTATTTGTAAATACAAAATGGTTTTAGAGATATACATATTTTGTGAATGATGATTGTTAAGTTATTTTTTATCATAATTTATCGTATTTATCATATATTGTTTATGCATCTGCTGAAGATTTTTCTTTCATTTTTTATTTTGCTGAAAAGTAATAATAAATTCCTAAATAATTTGTCTCTTTGGTGCAACAAGGTTGTATCTCACATGCTATATAGAAAATACAACCTTGTTACACCAAAGGGACAAACTCATTTTGATTCATGTATAATGTAATCTTCAGTGTTTTCTCATGGACATTTTTGTAGTAGTGTTATGATTGATGATGTTAGAATTTGCTTGTAAATAAGCTGGTCTCTTATTGTGAACCATTCTACCATTCTATAGATTCTCTATGTTCAGTATTCTTATCTCAACTGCTTGATTATTTTTCACCTGTTTGCTCACAAATATGTTTATGTTCTGTTTTATCTTGTTTATTGTTTTCATGTTTATGACTCTTATTTTTGTTGTGTTTCACCTATGCAGATTTTAGAATTTGGATGTAAATTTCTCAGGGGAGTTAAATCTGTCGGTTTAAAAAAAAAATATGTCCTTTTGAGAGAGCCGAGTAACATCCACATGCCAGCTGCTTTTGTGTTGAATTGACAGTGGAGAATTACATTCCCAAGGGTGGACATACCTCATGATGTTTTGGCTAAGTCTGCAAGTTAAAATATGTAAGAAAAATTTAAATGAGCACTACCTAAGCAAATAGTTTTGTGAAACAGCTCTAAACCAACTCACTGCATGTATGGCAGTTTAGCCCGTTTTTGGCAAAAACTGTGACCTTCCATTGAAATAAATTAAACTGCATGGGTAGTGCTTATTCTCGGCTTGTGCATATCTCGTGAAAATCTGTTACAGAATTCAGATACTTACAGTTGCTTACATATTTGTTCTTGCAGACTTAGCCTAAAAGTCATGTGGGTTGTCCACCCTGTTCTCTTACCAGCCTCATTCTGGCTGGCTGTATAGAGGCAGTGCAATAGGTTGTTATAGTTACTGTATGTTGTTTAGAATGTCTAGTGTTTTGTTGGAATGTTATTTCCACCATATATTTCAAGCTGATTTCTCATGTATCTATATTTCTTCTGCTGAGTGACCCATTATAAACCAAACTTTCCAAAATAATTAGGTATATTTGGTGTAAATATAAAACCTGTTTATGTATATTTTGTACAGAAATAATTTATTTTATGAAAGATATTCTTATTTATTTACACTGATTTTGTACTATGTAAAGGGAGTTAATTCAGACAAACATATTTACTTTTGACGATAAAAGGGAGATAATTACAGCTGATCAATATTTTATTTTGTTTGTTTAGAAGATTGAGTGCTCTATGTGTTTTTGTGTCGCCTGAAAAGGCGACATATAGGTTTCAGGCGACACATAGGTATTACTTTGGCGGCTGCGGCTGCGGCGGCGGCGTCACAAATTGCTTGTCCGGGCTGTATCTCACTCATGTATTGACACTTTTGAAAATAACTTGGCATAATTGTTAAATACCATGAGGCGGTGTGCAGTGCGCAAGATCCAGGTCTCTAGCTCAAAGGTCAAGGTCACACTTAGAGGTCAAACATCAAAAATGACCATTATAGACCTTGTCCGGGCTGTATCTCACTCATGCATTGACACTTTTTTAAATTACTTGGTATAGTTGTTAAGCACCATGAGGCGGTGTGCAGTGCGCAAGATCCAGGTCTCTAGCTCAAAGGTCAAGGTCACACTTAGAGGTCAAAAGTAAAAAATGGCCATTATAGACCTTGTCCGGGCTGTATCTCACTCAAGCATTGACTCTTTTTTAAATTACTTGACATAGTTGTTAAGCACCATGAGGCGGTGTGCAGTGCGCAAGATCCAGGTCTCTAGCTCAAAGGTCAAGGTCACACTTAGAGGTCAAAAGTAAAAAATGGCCATTATAGACCTTGTCCGGGCTGTATCTCACTCAAGCATTGACTCTTTTTTAAATTACTTGACATAGTTGTTAAACACCATGAGGCGGTGTGCAGTGCGCAAGATCCAGGTATCTAGCTCAAAGGATAAGGCCACACTTAGAGGTCAAACATCAAAAATGACCATTTATATTTGGCATCAATGTTCACCTTAATGAGACAGAGGTTCATGACAGACCCTGAGGTTCATATCTCAAAGGTCAAGGTCACAGTTGAAGGTCAAATTGAAGCTTGTCCAGACCATAACTTTGCCGTGCATTGACCAATATGTCTTACATTTGGCATGAATGTTCACCTCCATATGCTGGAGTGTCATGCTCAACCCTCATGTTCCTATATCAAAGGTCAAGGTCACAGTTGCAGATCAAATTTCTAAAGAAGCTTGTCTGGACTATAATTTTGTCATGCATTGACCAATCTTGCTTGAAATTGCCATGAATGTCAACCTCTATTAATCGAAGTGTCATGAGCAACCCCTGGTTCTTTTCTCAAAGGTCAAGGTCACAGTTAGAGGTCAAAAGTCAAATTGAAGAGCATAACTTTGTCGCCTTATGTTCAAATGACTCAAGAATTGGTATGCATGTTTCTTGCAATAAGCCAAAGTGCAGTGCACAAGAACTATTAACTCACCTTTCACACAAAAGCCACAAAACTAGTAACTGTGATCTGCCATGGGAGAACAAGTCGCGGAACGTTGTTCTCCAACGCGTGTAAGAACAAAATTTTAATGTGTGACGTCGCCATCCTTTTGGCGCGAAACAGTAGCGCCAACGACTTAAATTTGTTATTGCTGACGTTGTATTGACCCAGTAACTATGATAAAAAGAATGCGCCATCCGTTGTCTGACAACTCATGACGGATCCTACATTATTGCAGTTAAAGTAAGGTTAAGTCACTAACAACATCAATTCTCATATTTCATGTAGTCAGGCGACACATGCGACTCGCGGAGCTTTTATTATCATTTCATCTTTTCTGTCTCATGTATGTTCTTAAGATGAATATAAGTGACTTGAATAAGGTTTTTTTTTCTCGGCAATACAACAGAAGTTAGTAATCTCGTTACTCACTGCACTACTTCTCAGTTCCATCAGAGAATTGTTATGTTTGTGTGTATAATTTTATTGTGCATATCTTTTTGGTAATTTTATCATTTTAAATTTATAAGTTATTTTTGAAAAAAACAACACAGATTAAATGTTGTTAAATTTCAACACTGTTGCTATGTTTATTTATTATTTGTGCTGGTTGCCATGGTAATCATCGGAGGAAGATAGTATAATTTATTCTTATTGATATCTCAATTTATGGTTTAGCTACATTTTGTAAGAATTCTCCATTTTGACCATTTTGTTTCACAAGAAAAAACCAACATTCCATATTTTTGTATCTATGCAGTTTTACAAAATTTAATATAAAAAACAGAGTTTGACTCCTTCACCGATTGCTTTCTTACTTGAGTTGGACTTGTCTTTTCTTTTTCTTTCATCAAATTGTGCTATTAATATTATTGATAAAACCACTATTATAATAATGATTAATGTCACATTTATGCTTGTTTGTTTCTTACTCCTAATATATGTGTTTTGTTTTCTATGGATCTGGTAACCGAGGCTGGCCTTATGTTTTTATTGATTATGCAGGTTTGCTCATATTTTTTTCCTACATTTATTTTTATAATGATCTTGATTCTATGTTCTATATTTACTATGTCCCTGAGAAATATTCTGTTCGTTCATTCTAAGTTTATATATAATTATACAGTTGTAAGTTGTTGTTTAGGTCGTTGTATCAGGCTAAAGGAATAGTTTTAATTCACCAAATTTTTCAATGAAACTTGAACCTTGGTTTTACAATAAACAATGTTTGAGAGTAACAAACTGTAAAATCATTCTGTTTTTATATGGTAATTACAAAATCATATTATTTGAACAAACCATAAATGCATGCTGTTTTTAGATGCTAATTACAAAATCATATTATTTGAACAAACCATAAATGCATGCTGCTTTTAGATGCTAATTACAAAATCATATTATTTGAACAAACCATAAATGCATGCTGTTTTTAGATGCTAAATACAAAATCATATTATTTGAACAAACCATAAATGCATGCTGTTTTTAGATGCTAATTACAAAATCATATTATTTGAACAAACCATAAATGCATGCTGTTTTTAAATGCTAATTACAAAATTATATTATTTGAGAGTTCTGTATCATAAAAGATCTATCACTTGTATTTAGCACGCACACTCTGACCTACTCTTGTCTGAAAAATGGTATAATTGTAATTTAATTGGAAAGTTTTTCGATTTAATTGTAATTTATTAATTAATTAATTAATTAATAAATTACTTTTTGAAATAGTTGTACCAATCTCTGGTCTTATCATCACATAGACATATTATAGTGACATGTATAGAGTTTAGGGTCTATGAGTGGCTGTGACACACGGCAATTCTTATGCTATAGTACATTTCTGCTGCTTTATTGTTTTTATACAAATCTTTTCCTTTTGAAAAGTGAAATTTCATCACTTGGGTGCCACAAGGTTCTATGTAACAATTCGAGGATTAATACAATAAATACATACAACCTTACTGTACCATAGGGATGAAATGGTATTTCAGTTGCATTAAATTTTATACATTCATTGTAAATGCAATTTTTAGCTTTCCAAGAAATGATTGGAATGTTTTGGTCAGAAAAAATAAAATAGGTTATTTGGAAGCGCTGAATTGATTCACCTTCCATTGTGTGTGCAACCTAGGACCATTTGACGGACGAAGGTCCACAAAAACTTTAAAATAAACAGCACGGTGGCCTAAGGGATAAATGCTTCAACCATAATTCATCCCTACTGAACAACACTGTACAATATTAACACTCTTGCCATGTTATAAAATGTGTGAATATTTTGGCATACCATCAATCGCTCTCATCACATCATTCGTGCAAAATCCATGAAATGTTAAGGACAATTATCACTCAAATGTTTGTATCACTTGAACATTTTTCACTCTTTTATATTGAAAACATTTACTGTTGGAACCAATAACAGACAAAACCACTTCACGTATCCATCTGATAATATGACAATATTTGAGGAAAATCTCAGTGAGGGCAAAACGCCTCATTGGTTAAATAAGATTATTCTTGTTCTAAAACTCAAAAGGAATTGACTGTTTTACTGATTGTAAAATATGTGTATAAATTAGGCATTTATCTCGTAATTCAAACTGATCTGCCCTTTATATGGGGTTTGTTCTATGTTCAAGTTCAAGAAATTTTATTGGCATAAACATATATACATGTTTGTCACCACAAATAGTTGGCGTTTGAAATATACAATTACAGAGAAATACATTTATAAGAAAAAAAGAAAAGAAAAGTATGAATAATATTAATTGGAAACAAATAGTTATGTTCAATCACATACATGCACATGAATTGTACTATACATAATTCTTTACAATATAATATGACAATTGCATTAGTAAATTTTACAATATGTTATAGTTTCATTATTTACAAGTAATTAGAAAGAGCCTTGTATCTAAACACAAAGACATTTACAGAAAAATAATGTAGCATGGTAATAAAATATGATGTTTAAAGATTAAATGTTACAATGTAGACATGGATTGTGTTCTCAATTTATTTGCGTGATACAAATATGCAGCCAGATTTACTGTACTTATTTTCGAAGTGTTTTTCATTATACTGCAAAATTTATTCATTGTTGGCCAGGTACTGTAATATCGGTTAATATATTTAGTTCTCAGATTATGATAATGAGGACGCACAAGTAGGAAATGAAATTCATTTTCTATCATTTTCTTATTACATAATTTGCATATCCTTAGATTTCTCTCAATGTTTCTATGTCGTCCTTCTTCTATCGACAGTTTATGTGCAGAACACCTAAAACGATGGTTATACTATTTATCCAAACTTCAATCACCTGGCTTGGTAGACCTTTAGACCTTTATACATTGGCTAAATCTTTATTACTCAAAGATATATAAAAGTGTTTTAAGACGATTCTATGTTTGGAAATTGTTTCCGTGGCTGTAAAACAACTCTGCTGATTGATGTACTTGTATGTTACCCTGACAACTTGATTCTATGCTATAAGGTAGATATGCTAGACTGGTACCATATTTCTGGCTGGTTTGGAGGGCTGGACTGGTCCAGAAATTCTGTCTGATCTGACAGGAGAAACTTCATGGCCTGATAATGATGTGAATATCTGTTTGAACACCTTGATAACCTAGTGGTAGAGTGTGTACTTTGAGTGCATGAGGTCACTGGTTCAATCTCAGACCGTGTCATGACATAAATATGTGATACCAGTTATTCACGAACTAGACACTCGGCAAAAAGGGGAAACTGTCTCCTATCTCGAACCCTCATGGAGATGAATACCATCTAGAATGAGGTGTTGGGAGTGATTAATATAAATTGTAAAGACCACAGGTAACTGTATCGTTGAAAACGAAAAAAAAAATTGTTTTTGAAAATTTATATTTTCCTTTCAATACTTTTTTTTCGTTTTCAACAATACAGTTACCTGTGGTAAAGACTACTTTCAAAAGCAACCTAAAATAAAAAAAAGTATAAACTAATATGTGTTTGGCATTATTGAATACACATTGTGTACTTATCTCTATGTATTGCGGAGTCTCGATGTTTTTTTGTTACATGGACAGAATGTCTATAAATAGAGATTGTATCTCAAATATTATGATGTTTCACATTCTAGAACTATGGAATATATGACAAGTTGTCAGTTTGTAACATTATGGAAAATGACATTAGCAGATTTTGTTTTACCCTTGGGAAACATATAATATTTGCATGTAATGTGTATCAATTATGTTACTTTAATGTCAGTTCTTGTAAAATCTCATATTTCTATGATGCCTGACATGGAATACAATGCAACAATGTAATATTATTGCGTGACATTTTAACTTACAATTTTTGTCAGAGTAGGATTTGTATAGTATCTCAGTCGGTATATATACATACACTAGATCATTGAAATAAAACGCCATTCTCTCTTTCACTCCATTGCACAATAAAGTCTTTCCTAGCATCTCTTGAAAAAGACTGTATTTATATTGAAATATAGAGCAGTAGAGTGAATCATCAACACATATTTGATTATGATACCCTATCTGGGATATTTTGCAACAATGTTTCATGTTTGAATATATGTATCTGCTACCACAGGTAACAGTATCATTGAAAACGAAAAAAAAAATTTTTTTGAAAAGTTTTCTTTTTCTATAGAAAAATATAAATTTTCAAAAAAATAATGTTTTTTCTTCTTTTGTTTTGTTTTCAACGATACAGTAACCTGTGTCTGCTACTACTTGGTGGTATTTTACATACCATTACGTACACATTATATGTGCTTCTCTTTCTCATGTATATGTCCGTCCAGATTTGATGAGGTTTGATTGAGTATAGAAACACACTATTCGATATTTTTGTTGTATTGTATTATACATAAGGACATGATTTTTTGAAAATAAAGCAAATTCTTTTTGTACACATACTCTTGTTGCTTATACTGCACGGCAATGTACAACTCCAGGGGCCTTATTCGCCAATGTTATAAGTCTAAAACTCAGACTTAGACTTAAAATTGACAAAATTTATAATCACTGCCATTTCTCTCATTAGATTTAACCATGTGAAATTTTATCTTACCGGTATTATTAGTGATACCCACTGAACATGTACACCCATGTAAATCAAAATTGGTACATTTATAACAACATTAGAGCAAATAGAATATTTGACAGTGTAAAGTCTTAAGTCCGTGTTTTAGACTTATAACATTGGTGAATAAGACCCCAGGGTGATTCATTTGCCAGATCCCCACAGTTTCCCTGAGCTGGTATTCCCAGAGCATCTTAAGGAAAATTAAGCTGCACATATTTCTAAAGAAAGGAAGCATAACCAATTATTGTTGCAGTTTATATAATGCTACATGACATTGTAACCGCCATTTCAAGTCAGTCCAAAGTTTTTTACAGGACTATTTGAATATCTGCATGATCTTGGTTCACGTGGTTTGTTGCCTCATGGTTCTTTTTGTGAAAGGTGTACTGGTACATTATAAGAGATGTATAATGGATAATTTTTTATACCAATTCAAATTTGACATGGATGTGAAAAAAAATCAGTATGAGGTAAGCTTTCTCAACGAGATCTGGGAGGTATATAAGAAAGGGGAGGCGAATGTTGATGAACTTTTCTGATTATCCTCGCCTCGGCGAGATAACGCGAGAGCGTCCGAGATCGAATCAGCGCCATTTTGTAATTTCTTAACGAAGCGGCCTGAAACATCGTTTTTACAAGTTAACACATATTTACTAATTATATTGTGTGTTTTTAGCTCACCTGAGCACAAAGTGCTCAAGGTGAGTTATTGTGATCACTCACCGTCCGTTGTCCGTCCGTCCGTCTGTACGTCCGTCCGTCCGTCCACACTTTCAAACGACATCTCCTCTGAAACCATTTGGCCAATTTTGATGAAAATTTTGCCAGGATGTACGTGGCATTGGGGGATTTAGTAATTGTTCAAATTATGGCCCTGGGGTCAAAATTGGCCCCGCCCCGGGGGTCACTGTTTTACATAGACTTATATAGGGAAAACAAATAAAAATCTTCTTCTCTAAAACTACAATGTCTAGAGCTTTGATATTTGGTATGTAGCATCATCTAGTGGTCCCCTACCAAGATTGTTCAAATTATGGCCCTGGGGTCAAAATTGGCCCCGCCCGGGGGTCACCATTTTACATAGACTTATATAGGGAAAACATATAAAAATCTTCTTCTCTAAAACTACAATGTCTAGAGCTTTGATATTTGGTATGTAGCATCATCTAGTGGTCCCCTACCAAGATTGTTCAAATTATGCCCCTGGGGTCAAAATTGGCCCCGCCCCGGGGGTCACCAGTTTTACATAGACTTATATAGTGAAGACATATAAAAATCTTCTTCTCTAAAACTACAATGCCTAGAGCTTTGATATATGGTATGTAGCATCATCTATTGTTCCCCTACCAAGATTGTTCAAATTATGCCCCTGGGGTCAAAATTGACCCCGCCCCAGGGGTCACCAGTTTCTATATTTACGCTCTACCTTTGTTAGTCTAAATTGTGCAGGGTTTCATTTATAATCAGGTGAGCGATATAGGGCCATCATGGCCCTCTTGTATTTGTAACAGAACATATTTGAGTAATTATTAAAGTTAAACCCGCACGAATTAGTCATGGTTAACGCGTCAAAACTAAAATAAAGTGCATTTTGAATTTCTTGATAAATCGGCCCGCCGCGAACAGAATTAAATGGCGGCAATTAGAATTTGTCATAATGTTGCAGTGCAAACTGTGAAGTGCTGGGTGCAGTATTTAAATCAATTACCTGCTAAATTTGTTTCTAATACATGTATCTTGGTCAGGGATGTGTTAATTTGTTTATTTTCGTTTGTTACTGTTCACAATTAATTGTAAAAAATAGTCGATGAAAATCGTTAATGGTGGCCGAGACCCTCAAAGTGAAGAGGTGATAACATTTAAACGCATCTAGTGATGTTGAATGTGCATAATTTAGATTAATTACCCGCTGTATGTGTACTTAATAGATATATATTTGCAATGGATATGTTTTCTGTTCATTTTCTCAAGGTATTGTTCATTTTTAATGGTGAAATAAACAGTGTCCAAATTGACTCAAATAAGAGCATAATGGCATCCAATAAGGACAAATTGGTGTCAAATATTCCTTGATATAGAAATCTAGCTTTCTCTGGGATCAACCTCCATAGAGCAACGACCTGCTTCAAGCAATATTAGCTAATATATAGGCGAGAGTGTACAAAAAACGAAAGTTTTCTCATGCAAAACAGGTATTGCTCTAGAAATGTTGCAATGTAACTTTACATATTGATGGTTTACAATCCAAAATGAATGAACCAGCACTTGGCAATAAAATGGTTTTTATTCATAAACAAAACTTACACACACTATCACCATGAGAGAGAACTTCAGAGGATAGCAGTTTCATATATTTTAGTAGTCACGTGACCCCCTGGGTTTCAAATACAGATATTACACACCTTACTATTTTCGATAATTATATTATTTCATAAACCCTGTATGAACATAATACACTTGCACGCAACCAGTTAGTTATGTAACATTATTGTGTTTGTAATTCACAATATTTCATCTTTTCATCTCATGTGCATTCACCATAGCAATCATAAATGCATGATCTATATCTGATCTAATCAGTTTTCATAATGTTTAATTGGCACAGCATGTGTTTATTAATTAATATCAAACAAATATTACAATAAGCTACTGATCACAATCATAGCTACTGTATAAATGTGACAGATGGTGAGAGCATATACTGATTGGTTGTATATTGGTCCTTACTGGAACCCCACTGTGTAAACTGTTTGGGATTAAACACCTATCAAATTCAATTTAAGTACAATGTCAAGAATTAAGTACATGTAAACTCTTAATTAAATTTGTTCATATTGTTTTTTTTTCTTATGTACCTCGTGAATATTCGTGAAAAGATCGGCATTTTTTAAAAAGAACGCGTGGAGTTATTATCGCATAATTATAATTATGGACGATTAAATTGAAATTAAATTGTTAATTGCCTTAACAATTTGTACTGATCAATAGCTTATTATCATACAACACAGGGCTATCAATTAACGATTAACGTTCCAGAGGTACCAAACACAAGACAGTACTTAACACCTTTGCCAAATACCCCGGCACCTATAGACGGGCATATTAATGAATTTATTAAGCGCGGATACAGCCCCTGTAGATAATTTAATTGCTTAGAAGTAAACAAAACAAAAATGAAACAACAGACAGAGGCTAGGCAGAATTAAACAATATTTATGAAGAGCATATCATCGGCCCCACGGACAAACCACATAAATGCACAATCGCAACTTTTCAGGAGAGTCAAAAAACAAATATCTTAGATCTATCTGCAAAAATATGTTGGAAAAGAAAAAAATCGTAACTATATCTATATTTATTTCGGCCAAAATTTCGGAAAGGTTTGATATGTGGTTTGCGAGAAAAATTTTTTTTAGAAAAAAAAATGTAGTTACGTCGTTTGCCCGTGAAACCATTGACCGTATACATAGACTTTGTCTATGTAACTCCATGGTGAGACCGACGATATACATAACGTTACATCAATATCTGCCGTTATATAGGCCTACAGGGTACTTCCTGTCACGGACACTTGATACACTTTTTAATATAACTTGAATAATTAAAAAATGACATAACAAAATTATCGGGGTTAAGATAATATTTAAAAAAAAAATCATTTCAATAATCTATTATTAATCATCGCGCAATAAATAAACGCACGTAATAAAACACGTAGATCTACACATTAAATTAGCGATCGCATAAAAAGCTGTATAATGCCGTGAAAATCCTTTTCGCTCTTTTTATCTTTCCGCTTATTTGTGATTACGCTCATTAAATTCCTTGCGCCCCGTTGAGCACATACTCTTATCAGTTTATTAGCAGACGATATTTCGACGGCGAGGATAATCTAATCTCGTCAGTGTACTGTATAGGAAGTCGCCAATCCTTATATGTAATTCCTTGACGAGATAGATCTATGTGTTTGTTGAGATTTGAGGCCTGTTTATGAAAGGGCTGTGTTATAGATAATTATTTATATAGCAATACAATTTGCACTGGATTTAAGTAATGTTGAGCACTTACAAGTGAATGTTATTGCATAATAGAATGAGGACTTAGTTGACTAATGGCTCACCTAATAACTCTATAAGCTCACTCTGGGACAAGGTGACCATTGAAATGTTGCCACATCTCGTCAACCATAGGATAGTTCTCTACTGTTCCATATGTCTGTCAAATGAAGAACAATTGGGTTCTAATTAATATTACATACATGTAAGATACATGCATCTTCCTGTACACAATTGATGACGATGGGGCCTGTCTTTGCTTGGCATTGATAATTTGATATATATTTTTCTTAACAAGGGAGCATACTCAGGTAGCGAATATTTAAATGCATACACAGTTACTTCCCTTTAGTGAACTGTTTCTTCAGTGGGATAGTTAGGTAGCGATACTATGTACTTAGATGCAATGTACGAGTAAATTCATTTACAATTTTACCACCTATCTATGATATGTTACGTTTCCATATTAAATATATCAGTAATGTTCATACATGCCAGACCTCCTGCATCATGCATGAGTCTCATGCATTTGGCACTCTACTCCTGCATGATTTTCGGCAAATTGATCGAATCTCCTGCATTTCTTGGAATACTGGAACCTTGGCATTTTTCGTTTGCATGATGTAAATGGTAACACATATTAGTTTACATAGCTTTATGAAGCATGCATGGTAATGTCCTACAAGTAAAACGAGTGAAAACTGCATATTAACTTTATTTATTTAAGTCTAAAGTTTGAGCAAGAAAAATCTCCTGCATTTCGTTGAAATCTCCTGCATTTCCATCACCAATCTCCTGCATAGGCTTCAGTAAAATATGGCATGTATGAATGTTGATCATGAGACTATCGTTTAACAGTACGATGAGTTTGTTGGTCGTTGTTAGTCAAGTCTGAGTTCGTTGTTATGTCCTATATGAAATAACTTTTTTCAACGGCGAGTCAAGTTCCAATGTTTGTATATGTACGACAACAATACTCTGCCTTTCCTTCACTTACCAAGTTATATCCATCATTATAATTATTCTGTTTTTAAGCAACCCGTAAAATCAACATATACCACTGACTTAGAATGAAAAGGTCGTAACTTCTACTTACGACCTAATAAGACTGATACATATTTGAAATCTTCATCATAAGGCACTTCTTATGAACCTATTCTCATGGAAAAACACGTTGACCAAACTGAAGTTGAAACAGCTTGTTTTACCATAAGTAGAGAGCAATTTTCGTAGTTTTGTCTTGTTTTCTCAAAATATCGATTTTGGACTTACGACATTTTCATTCTAAGCCAGTGATATATTAGTAGTCAAAGTTTGGTTAGACTTAGTGATAACACGTACGGGCAGTAGGGATTTTTCGGTGACCACCCACCGCCTGATGACTGATGACCACTTTACGACCATCGCCCGATCCACGTCCAGCACATTTGTCCAATACTGGAAAACAACAACATAGAGATGCTGCTCTCAAATATGGTGTCCTGCGATCAGTTCTCATGTTACATGCCTGATCACTTGTATTGTTTATTTACCAAATTGAATGTTGATATTGAAATTGACATTCTGGGATGGTATCCGTGGATCCTATAGAATTTGACAAGTAATCAAACACTTAAAGAATAGGCACACATGAATGTGAAATTTTATACATAAAAAATCGCCTTAAATACATATACACAGTAATGTATATATCATCATTATGCATATGAACATACATGTAGGTCGAGTGCTATGGTACTTTATGAAAATCATTTCAATATTATAAAGAAGACCAACTCCAATGCGTGTGATAGAAATGTAAGTTCAAGCGGACGCGGAAAGAGGACCAAACTACCGCTTCGTTCACGTATGTGGGAAGCAGGGCGCGTGCGTCGCGTGGTTCAATGGTTAATTTCGCCGAGCAAATTACTAGTTATCTACATGCTCCATTCCACCAAGGCGTAAATAAAAGTTAAGTTTAGTTACCAATTTCCTATGACTCTTTTCAGCTGTTAGGCCGCTCAAGCACCCTTTGACATTTTAACTTCCCCTGGTCATTGGGCTACCTATAGAAACCTACACTCGTGTCTCCCAGGGGAGACTATTTCTCTCCTGTGGTGTGGCAGCCAACATCGATCTGCGGCGCCCAGGAATAAACACTGCCCTCACAGGTACCATTTTACACCATGATGGAGTGGAGCATGTGGGTCTTACTCATAGAAACTAACCAGTGGTCCAGAGGGGGGTCGAGCCCGGGACCTCTCGATCCCGCCATACCTCTAGCCCACCGCTCCCCAATGCCTTGACGCCACAGATCGATGTTGGCTGCCACACCCACGGCACAGGGAGACTCGAATGTAGGTTTCATTATGTAGTCCACTGGCTAGGAGAAGTTAACATGTCAAAGGGTGGCTGAGCAGTTGAGCAGTTGAGCCGCTGAAACAGCCCAAGAAAATTGGTAACAAATTTAAGGTCCGGCCAAACTTCCATTCAGCTGCCGTATTAAAGACTTCGTGGAATGGTCGTAACGTTAGTAGACATAGTGTCTAATCATTCGGGAAGCGTATTTCGATGATTTGTGTCGCTCATCGGCCTCTGTGTGGCTACTGAGCCAAATTGTGGTATAAAATTAATACGTGATAGCTTATAAAATTTTCTTCGCACGAAACACTATGTGCAACACTGGTCCACTTTTATACCCGGACGGTACATAAATTGCAATAATAGGCTCGATAAGGTTTCACACAGATATATTTTGCAAAGGAATGAACGACTGCAAAAAAAGTAAAAAATGGGGACGAAGTTTTTGGCAGAAAAAATTATTCCATTTTCCTCATTTGGGGTAATGTGAAGCTAATAAATAGTCTTCAACGGTTGGGTATGTTTAAAGGATTGGGCGTAATGCATCTTTTTAAAAATGTACAATTGTTTATTTGCAAATCATACCCGTATTATATTGCAGTGGAAAATTTGTTTACATTGATACTAGTTAGCAAGATATAAATAGATGTAGTGGCGGCATAAACCAGAAATCACGTTGTTCATGAATGATAGAAAGCGTTTCAGGTTGCACAAAAAATCATTGACTGAGGGTATAGAGGTTTAGTTTTGGTTTGAAAGGATAAATCATTAAAAGTAATACTAACACTACTGATATACATTGTAGTATCATTGTAAAAAAATCCGCCATACGTACAAGTACGCACGGTCTACGTGCAAAAACGTTGGTACACCTTTGTTAGTACCGCATCCGTACGTATTTGTGAGCACGCAGACCGTGGTATGACGTAGCACTTTTCAGGTGTGAGAGTTTTGTTCTATCAGCGTTCGGTTTACGGATTCATCCTCGCACACGCGTCACACGCGTCGCATGCGTGCATTCTTCCACCAACTTCCAACGCAAGGACAACGTACGTGAGCAGCACGAGTCCATTCCACGTGTACATCCTCACTTGTCACGATGTCCGCAGACACTCGCAGTCAGTGCGTCCATGTACTACTTTCGTACTCGTCACGTTTTTGTTTAAAAAAACCCAAACAAACCCAAAAGCGACAATAGCCTCCCAAAAATACGAATGTGCTAAAAGGCGTGGTCACAAACCCATGTGCGAGTTTTAAGCACGTGCGTTTTAAAAAGAGGCTACGGTCGCTGCTCTTTTTTGTAAAACGTGGGAAGGAAGTACGGAGAATGTACGTCGACTCACGTCACATGTTCGGTTCGGAGTGACTACGCGCATCATACGTTGCGCACATGGCAAGTAAGTTGAGTGCGCGTACAACGTGCTTACAGCGTAGTGTATCCTTGCGTTTGTAAGGTTATCGTACGGAAACCGTACTTGCACGTACTGCTCACGTGCGTTGTTCGTACATACTAAATTGGTAGTACGTCGCACGTACAGCGGTGAACATCTAGACTAAACGCAGTTAATACGCAGCGAAAGGTTCTCACATCCGAAAAAGTCTGCGTCGTGCCCGCGTGCTCCCCAAAAAACGTCCGGAGGCGGTACTCACCACGTACGGATTCCTACCTGTCGTCTGCGTTTTTGAAGTTGTGACCACCGCTCGGTTGGTTGTGAAAGCCGCGCTATTTATTCATACATTTACAGAAAAATACACAACTGCCGATTCAAATACAGGAGCGAAATCAAATAACACTGTCACACACATAATAACGCGCACTCGCGCTCGCGCTATTTCACGTTGGTTTAAATTTTAAGGGATAAAAAATAACAAACAGTTTTCTATTGAACGAATCATTCCGAGCTTCGGGTAGTTTGTTCACCATTGTCCATGAGAATTAAATGTCACGGTTGGTTAATAATACACAAAAGACTGTATCACGACATTATATTGGTTTGTCCTATATACAGGTTAATATAGGCGCTAATATATTGATGGTCAGTTAGTCAGAGGAATGTACATATAATGTGTTGAAAATGGAGCTTTATATAACCGTGATTCTTATACTTTGTGGATTTATACAAGGAACTAGCGGACAGATATATTCACTAGGTACGTTTCTGGCATTATCTGAATATTTCTTACTTTTTAAAAATTTGAAAAACACACCCCTGACCGCTATGTGAACCAGAAAACTGGTCAAGTTTGACCGTTGAAAATACAGGAAGGTTTTATATGACACATACATATATACCTATAGTTCTTTTACATGAACATGAATAAATTATTTTAAATACTTGATTTCGATTCTTTATAAATTATATATTATATTATACATATCGCCACGTATATATATCTATGCGTGATAACGCTGGCTTAGAATGAGAAGGTTGTAAGTACGAAATCGATATTTAGAGAAAACAGGAAAAACTGTCTGAAAACTGCTATTTACTTATTGAAAAAAGTAGTACATTTGTACTTGTGACCTTCCCATTCTTTTTTTTTTTTTTTTTTTTTTTATTCAATATAATCAAACATTTGTACAAAGAGATTATATACATATATCATGGAAAATAAATTATCATATACATTCATTTTATGAAAAATCTCAATATATTTATGTAATCTCTCAATACCTGTTATCCCCACTTTACATTCATGCTTATCTATTCAACAGAAAAAGGGACACAGCGCATAAAAATCAAACAATGACCTCTGGTCTTAATAATTCAACACTTTATATTTATTTTCAAAAATATCCATTTTGTCATTTTTTAAGGCTATTTCTCTCTCAATAGTTATTCTGGTTGTCAAATAGTTTAAGAAGTGTTCAAATCGTAATATCCCTAGTTTTTGTTTCGTATAAAAAATAAAATATTTCATTAATACAATAATGTAATTGATGAAATTGTAGTGTGTTCGTTTAACTGAAATTCCAAAACTTACTATGGAATAGTCAAATGTAATATCGATAGTATTTCCCCTTAAATATCGAGATAACCTATTCCACATATCTTGTGAGTGAAAACATGACCAAAACAAGTGTTCTATACTTTCCACATAACTATTACAAAAATAACACATACTTGATTCTACTATACGACATTTTAATAGGAGTTTGTTTGTAGCAACTACACGTTTTAAGCACTTGTATTGGAAATCACGCAATTTTGTATCTATTGTTGCACAGAAAGTGTTGCTGTAAACCTGTTTCCATATAATATTGTTGTTGTTTAGTTCATTTGTCCATTTAGTTTCAGATTTTACGATTGTGTCACTAGTATTTGACATTTGTAATTTATAGTATTGTTTACATGGTTTCTTTATTCTTGATGTGATTTCCAGAAGCGTTGTTGGTCTATTGCGTGTTAATGTTTCCATATCTATTATTTTTTTGTGTGTTTCTGGTATGTTCGCAATAAGCTGGTGATATTTTAAGAATTCGGTTGCTGGAATATTGTATGTGAATGTGAACTGTTGAAAGGTATAAAACTGATTTATGCGAAAGTCATATAAATGTTCGAGGTATTTTATTCCCTTGTCATGCCAAGATTTCCAAAATATTGGTATGTTGTCTACTTGTATATGTCTATTATTCCATAGTATGTGGTTTGGGTTATCTTTATCAAAACTGTGTTTAACTATATACCAACTTATTAGAATATCTTCCAAGAATTGATGTTTTGCTACTAGTTTATGTGTTTCAATTTGTGAGAGTTCCCCTTCAAATATCAAATTACCTTTATATGGATTGAGTATCGACTGGTAAATATGTTTCCATTGTCCTTTATTTTCGTCATCTAAAATACGTTTAACCCATGAGGCTTTAATTGAAAAAAGAAATTTTCGAATGTCTGTAAGTTTCAAGCCTCCTGCGTCATAATCTTTTACTAACTCTAGTCGTTTAATTTTTTCTGGTTTTCCATCCCATACGAATGAAAAAATATTTTTAGTTATTAAGTCTAATATGTCCTCAGGGGGTGAAGGTAGAACACAAAAGGGGTAAACTAGCTTTGGTAAGGCGAGCGTTTTTATAACGGTGACTTTTCCCATTAAAGTAAGTTTTCTGTGTTGCCATTGTTTTAAACAATTGTTAAAATCATCAAGTTTTGCATTAAAATTATTTTTAAAATTAAGACTATTGTCATTGTAAAAATTGATCCCTAGGGTTTTTGCTGATTCCGAATTCCATTTAAACTTCTTATTTTTGCAGTATTCAATGTTTGACGTTTTTAAGGAGCCTGCCCTCAAAATGACTGATTTGTTGTTATTAAGGTTTAGGCCAGATATGATTCCAAACTGACTAATAACGTATACGAGCCGTTCAAAAGAATCTTTTGAACCGTCGTTAAAATATGTTGCGTCATCCGCGAATAGCGTTTGCTTTACTTCCTTGTCATGTATTTTAATACCTTTTATTGTATTATCACACGCTATGTAATGTGATAAAACTTCCATACATATTATGAATAATGAAGAAGATAATGGACATCCTTGTCTAACTCCATTCTGTATTGCAAAACTTTCAGACATATAGCTATTATTAAGTATTACGCTACTAATATCATTATAGAACAACTTAACCCAACGAATGAGTTCGTTTCCAAAATTGAAATGTTCTAGGCATTTGAATATGAAATCATGTTTAAGGGTATCATATGCCTTTTCGAAGTCTGAGAAAAAAAGTAATCCATGTTCATCATTTTCGTTTAAGTAGTCTAGGGTTTCGAAGATCAACCTTACATTTTCTCCTATATATCTTCCTTTAATGAAACCTGTTTGCGAGTTTGATATGATAGAACCTATAACATTTCTTATTCTGTTGGCTATAGTCTTAGTCGCAATTTTATAATCAACATTTAATAAAGTAATAGGGCGCCAATTTGATAATACTGTAGTATCCTTATCCGATTTTGGTATTAAAGATATTAACCCCTGTTTTTGAAGGTCCGTTAAATGTCTATTAGCAAATGAATAGTTGATTGAATCTGTGTAATATTTCTTTATTTCATCCCAAAATACTTTATATAATTCTACAGTAATTCCATCTGACCCGGGACTTTTGTTGTTTTTCATTTCCATAAGAGCTTTAAAGCATTCGTCTATAGTTATCAGACCTTCACATACTTCTTTGTCTTCTGTTATTAGCGTATTTATTGGCTCACTAAAGAAGTTAATATTAAGTATTTTGTTGTTATTACTATTTTGATAAATGTTTTTAAAAAAGTTAACTTCTTCTTTAAGTATTTCTTTTTCATCCGTAATATAAGAATCTTTGACTTTTAACTTTTGAACAATTTTTTTCTGAGCATGATGTTTTTCCAGGTTTGCAAAATATTTAGTATTTTTTTCGTTTCCTTCCACGTGTACGGCTTTGGCTCTCGTTAAGATTCCATTCATTTTTATATCTAGCAAATTATCTAACTCTAACTTTGCTGCTTGTAATTTAGTGTTTGTACTTGCGTCATTGTTTTCATTAAGCTCTTTTTCCAAAGTTGATATGTTTTCATTTAATTCTTTTTCTCTAATGTTTTCATTTTTCTTTTTATGGCAAGCATACTTTATTGTTTCATTCCGGATTGTACTTTTAATTAACTCCCATTTGACATTTGGATTAGCTTCGTTATTGATATCTATAATTTCTTTAATTGCATTCGATATTGTTTTTCTATACTTTTCAATTTGTAGTAGACTGTTATTTACTTTCCCATTCTTAGTCAGTGATACAATAGACTTATGAGTAACCAGTATAACACTTATTTTCCGATTATGTCACCGATTTGTATTTTTGAGAAATAGGGATTCTATTCACATTACACACATGCACAATTTCTCTAACAAAAAGCTGAGATCGATGTATCTGGTGAGATTCCCAAATCATTCCCGTGTTGATCATACGATCGAATCCAATTACGCGCAAAAATGAGTTTTTTTGGCGGTTGTTACAATACCGAAAGTCAGTTCTGTTTTTGGATCAACGTTACATAGGGAGCCTTCGCTGGTAGTAGGTCAGCAGGAACACTCTTCGTTTTCCTATTAAGCGCAGGACTTCAAACGAACCGTACAAAGCTCAGCGAAACTTATGACACATGCGTTAAGCTAAACGAAACAACTAACCCAGGTTCACTCCTAAAATGTTAATAATATGTACACGCCACCCATCTCAGGCTATGAGTAGGGTCTTTAAACTCCCCAGTTCGTCTGTTACTGTCACATTGGTTGGCAGTCGGTGGCACAGTGTCAATGTAAGTTTTGGAATTGAAACAGTATGTGTTTCTCTATTTCGACTGTTAGAAATTGTGACAAATTCTGGGCTAACCAAGACACCAAATGTAACTATTAAACTAAAATTAAAAACAATACAGCATCAACAAACTACACAACAGTTAAAAACCTAGAGCTGAATGAAGAGGTCCGGTAGCTGGACATTCTCTCAGAAGATGATTTGTGAGAATTGGGTGTGAGTGACAGTAAACGTGTCATTCTCTAAAATGACAGTCACCATTGTCACACACTCGATTCCTCCTTATTCTAATGCGTCACATATACTCACAAGTCGCAAATGATGTTTGGTTAAGATGATGCTTAGTTATTAAATGAGAAGATCGTAAGTACTTGTAAGACTGATACATGTATTATATTATATAAAATCAGCATCACAATGCGCTTCTTATGAGCCTATTGTTATTCATTCAAATTGGACCTTGTCATTTTGACCAAACTGTAGTTGAAACATAAACCATAAAGTAAAGCGTATCCATTTTGTACTTTCGACCTCTCATTCTAAGCCTGTGATATAAGTTAAGGGACCAATTTTCTAAGGCTCTTTTCAGCTGTGAAGCCGCTCAAGCACCCTTTGGCATTTTAACTCCCCTGGTCACTGGGCTACCTATGGAAACCTACACTCGTGTCTCCCTGGGGAGACTATTTCCCTCATGTCAGATATACTATGTATCATAGAATATAATTGTTATGTCACTGTTACACTCATGAACAGATTCATGTTACACAAACAACTTGTTATAAGGAAGGAAATATGAGAAATAACCATATCTGATGTGAAACAATATACGAATACGATATATATTTTTTTAATACACATAAACATTATTTTAAATTAAATACAGTAAAACTTCGTTATTTCGAGTATTGATCGGTACAGGTAAAATGCTCTAGATAAACCGGGTGCTCGAAATAACCAAAATGGCATGTATCGATGATACCAACATGTATTGGTTTTAAACTTGCTCGAGATAGGCCGGGTGCTCGTGACATCGATGCTCGTCATAACTGTACAAGCGTATCTGTCATCGTTTTTCTCAAACTATTTTGAAGCGAGAGAAAGCTCCATTGTTCAAACTTACGCAGAAAAAGTACGAGTGTTTAGAGTTCATCTGAAAATCGGGATTTACCTTTTCGCACTTAAGATTACGTTTATTTTAAATTTCAAAGGGGTTTCTTTAAATAACAATGCCTTACACCGTTCTTGTACAGAATAGTCGGGGATCAAGTAAAGCCTCTAAGTGTGTTTAGAAGATGGCTATCGGTTACCTTTACAGAGAGATTTGAATTAAGGTGAAACGCTAACCCAGCCTTAACCATATGTACCTTAGAACTTAGAACTTGTTACCTGTATTTTTCCAAAATAATCAAATTTTAAAATAATTGCAATATGGATATATTTGGCCAATGAAATATGTTTTATAATAACTGATGCTGAGACCAGGAACTATCCAATTCTTCGATTTAGACATTATCTATGCAATTATATACTTTTTATTAGATAATAATCAAATTATTGAACCTGAGTACGACACTCTGCTCTCAGGCTGATCAATTACACTTATAACTTATAAATACACTCAATTTCAATTGGAAACAAGCAAATGTCGCTTTGAATCTCAGAAGATAGGATTTCAATATTTGAGTGCTGAGTGCAGAGTGTAAGTATTGGTTGTAATTTCGGGCCCTGGTCAATGACCTCTTGCTTCGAGGAAGTTTGAGAAATAATAAACTTTGCCTTGGTATCATGAAGAGATTGCTCCGCCTGATCGTTTGTCGAAAGTTGCTTGGCGAAGTTTTTCAAGTTAGTTTCAGTTATAATACGTCCAGCGTCCCTTTATCATGAATAATTATCTAAAATATACCATGAAGTTCTAAACGTTTATACACATATTTGCGGTATATTTGCCTATTATCTGAACCCCAAGTATACGTAGATATAAGATCAAAATGAATTAATTATTAACGATATACATATTTAATTATAACAACGCATGTACAGTGTATACATAAATTGGTTTACGGAATATTTCGGAAATTGCTACACCGTCGTGATTTGTATCTGTAGTCTATACCATTAACAAATCCCTGTCATCGTGTATTTCATACACACGTATGTACTAATCTTAAAGCACATTTTCAAACTTCATTTTTTAAACGATAAAAAATACTAGCAGTTTGTATACAACATTGTACTATTATATATACTTTGATCAATGTATTACAGAAGTCGATTGGTTAATCTTCAACACACTGCATATTTGTACAATAGATTTACCTGAACGAGAGGACGAATAGCTCCAGGGTGGATCATACGTGTGTGTGTGTAAAGCAATTGTATTGAAAATATTGAAATACGATCTAACCAATTACTCACCGAGACTTTATGGTCAATAAACTTCACTTAATACTGGGCATATGCAGGTCAAACTCGTATTGAAATATTCATGAATTTCATTCTTGATTGACCACTGGAAAGAAAATTTAAAGTGAATGTTTAAACGATTGACGTGCATTGGCGAAGTGACTATACCTTGATAGACCATCAACATTAGACCCAATTCTTCCGAAACATTTCATGTAGAAATATCCTCTGAAATTGAGATTTTGCTAAGGCCTCTTCCTCTGGGCTTTACATTCTTGGTCTTTCTGTAGTTTGGTACCGCGGCTTTGCCGGCTTAGTGGAGTGCTGTGGTGAGAGAGTTAAGGTTTTCCTCTGTGGATTTGGTACAGATTACTTGCTTTACGCCGTCAGAGACTGCTTGTAGGTACTCATCTGGATCTATCTTCTCCCATTGTGGCTTGGTGGTAATAGTTACACTCTTCTTTTTCCCAGGGGTAATGTTGGTAAGGTCTGCGGTTATCTGTATTGTGACCAAAGTGTGATCTGACAGGTTTATGGGTTCTAGGTCCCGGACCTCTATGCTAGATATATCGAGCCCAGTATCATCCGAGATGAAGAAGTAGTCAATTTGCGAGGTGTGTTTCTGATTATGGCTATAGAATGTGTTCTTTGGTGGGAATAAGGAGGTTGTTGAGAGGTTGTTTCTCTGTATGTAACTCTGTAGGGTCCTGTGTCTTGTATATGAGCGAATCAATGAAGCATTGAAGTCGCCACAAAGCACAGTCTCATGGGTAGCCTGATAGGTGTTCATGATTTCTTGGACTTGTACAAGTGTCTGCTTGAATTCTGCATCTCCATTAGTTTGGTGGGATTGCATGTAAACATTTATTAAGCATATCGGCTTTGGCGACGTTTTTACTTCTGTTGCAATAATTCTTGGGCTGACGATCTGTAACAACTTGACCTTACCACTGAGTGTCTTCTTCCAGAAAGTCGCTAGGCCCCCATATCCCCTAATAAGCTTGTAGTCGAGTCGAGGGTTTTCGTCGTCTGAGCTTACGACAGTAGCATCGAAGTCAGTGTTGAAGGTTTGAAGAGATGGTTTTTCGTAGTTCATTACCCAATGTTCTTGTATACAGAGAATGTCAACCTGGGAGAGTATTTCATTTATGTATAGTGTGTTTGTGTCGAAACAATTTGTGTTTCGTTACTTTCTAGCCGCACTATACACACAAGCACTGTTCCGTTGTTTCGATAGCACTTTAAGAAAACAATGTTACAGTTGCATTGTCCATGGAATAACATATCATGAAGTAAATACAGTTTGGTTGTCAATCATAAAAAGTTTGAAAAAGTGTTGACAGTGACCCTAGTGTAGCGTTTCTAGATGTACTCAGTATAGTATCAACTAGTTCGTTGGTCATATTTTGTCCCATCGGGTAGTTCTGAGCATGTGTAGGTGTATGCCCGACATTCTTTCCATGGATTCCCAACACTCAAAACTAGAGATCTACATTACAAATAAAACTTTGCTTGATGTTAAATATAAACTGTAAGTGCAGGTGCTTCCTATTGTGCGTGGAACTCCAAATATCTGCGCTATACCACGCTAGGAAATCACTTCAATCCATTGAATTTAATGTTGTCTTAGAAAATAAAATACATTTATATAGACGTACACGAAAGGAGCACCGCTTTTTATAATTCCTTCGCGAAATTAGGCCATCCTGCATTTTTGCGGCGGGGATTTGGGCTTTTAATTTTTTTTTAGGATTTTGTATGGACATTGCAAAGCGTAGTTATGTTGTGATGTTACTGTTTTCATCAAAAAATGTTTACGACATTGAAACCAAAGTAAGATACAACGAAAATAATACACAATGAAATTAAGACTTCACGTTTTTCAGGTTTAATAAAAACGTGAAAACTTTTTTGAATATAGTGTTCTGGTTTTATTTAAACATTTTGCGCAATCATCGTAAAAACACCGGGTGAACTTTTAACCCGGGTACTATTTCACCCCTACGACACACATTGTATGGGTGTATTGTGTCCGACCTTGGAAGCGAATATCATTTTACATATTCATTAATTTTTTACGATATTTTGTGATACAATATACACACGATACTGTCTCGCAGATCAGTATTTGACTCTTGGTTTAAATTGATCTATTAAATAACCACCGTAATATCATTTGAATGCAGTACACACGCCTTGTGACAGTGCTGCGAGACCCGGTTTCATAAAGTGCAATATAATTATGCGAAGAAATACACAAAAAGAGATAGCACACCCAATCAAAGTACACTTATCCCCTTTTAAAAAATGGAGTATAATATAAATGAAATTAGCAAGACATGTTTGATACCGAGAATTCTGACTAATGCAGTTTAAGTCCAGTGTTTGTATGTTTCAAATTTCCCCGCCACCCCACACCCACTGTTAGGAGGTGTAACTTTATCATTAAAAAAGGATAAAACTATAATTTTGCAACATTTATATATCGTATTTCTAAAACCCTTTGTCAATTTCTGTAATATAATTCAGTCCACTGCATGGCATGTCTCCAATTTTATTAAATCGCGAAACCTTTCAGCGAGTTGAACATGACGCCATAAGAAAGGTTGACTTTGGGTACCGGTTATGTTTGCAATCGTGAAAACTCGGACATTTCCGTTTGTCTCCGGTAAATATATGTGGAGTTGATCAGAGTATTATTTTTGCTGAATCTCCATTTTTTGATGATGAACATGTATTGCATGCGTGTCAGCTATCTGTAGTATCGCATGGGGCATAAACGCTACACTTTTAATTAAAAAATGATGTGTGTCAACTATATTCAATGCAAAACTGGTACACAATTACCATAAATTTTATACCAAATGCATTAAAAACGCTGTGAAAACCAGCAGCCCCTTTCAAGATCTGTTGAGCCAGATCCATTTCAATATTTTACCAAAGAGAGCCTCTATACATAATGTGCGGATATTTGATGTTCAACAAAAAATGTGATGGTATCTTTATTGTTTGTTTATGTTGGACTTTATGCATACTGTAATAGATAGATACATATCTGTGTCAGCAGCAGAATAGTCATGCAGTACACAGTCACGTAAACGAAAATATCACATAATACTGATATCGCTGGCTTAGAATGCGAAGGTCGTAAGTACAAAATTAATATTTGGAGAAAACAAGAAAAAAATGTTTGAAATTTACTCTTTACTTTAAGTATGGATAAAATAAAGCTTTTACAACTTCACTTTTGTCAACATTTTTATGAAAATAGGCTCATAAAAAGCGCCTTTTGATGTTAATTTTAATATGTATCAGTCTAATAAGGTCGTAAGTAGTCATTACGACCTTCTCCTTATAAGCCAGCAATTAAGTACACATACACAACTATACAATTGTTTGCAAAGTCACTATCTTAAAATTGATGATTTACAACTAAGTAAAGCACCACGAGAATGCCCGAAACGCACCAGATTACACCTTTGTTTTCAAAAATTTCCGGGGAGCATGCCACCGACCCCTAGCACAATCCTGGATCCACATGCCAAGAGGGCTAGCTACGCGCCTGGTATCATCATTTTGTCACACTATAGATAGTTAAGTTATTACATCTATGTTTTCGTGATTTCAGGATGTCCGGCAGGTTGGGTACTGGGTGAAAACAATTGTTACAAATTTGTAGAAGATTACAAGATATATGAAGAGGCAGATGCTGCGTGTTGGGTACGTATACTAAACATTATTATATATATCCTAAACATCAGTTAGGATACGAATAGCGTGACATAGCCATATAATCCATTATTGTGGTGTATTACCTATTGTAAAGACGTATAAAACATGTGCACCAAATTTGTTCAGGTGATGGTTGTAATCTTTTGGGTATACTGGTACATAAATTGCTACCTCACTTGCAAAATATCATAGCTGAACTCTAGTATAGCTTGGCTATTTTGACCTGAGCCTGACCTTTATGCAAGAATATATTAGAAGGTTCTTGCTTTGAATATATCATTTTCCGCAAGCAAATCGTGCGATATCGGTATTTCAAATTCGTGTTTGTATTACATCTCGAGCGTCTTCAGTATGAAACCATACAATCGGTCTTGTAAACGTAGGCAATATATCGACTGTTAAATTATGCTAATCAAAAGGTCAGGCTCGTTTCAAATTGGCTTAAAATATAAACCACATAGTCACAGGGTCTATAAATTTGTAATTTATTTGTGCATATTTTTGTATACAGCCACATGTAATTCAATATTGCTCTTTTTTGGTACACATGCGATTCACAAAAATCGTCCTTGACATTGACTTGACGCACAATCACTTGACGAGATCATTTAGCGTGATCGTTGCACTAATTATAACATGACTACGTGGTTAAATTAGTCAAATAATGAGGTGTTTTAGATCAGTAGTCAGGCAGCACTGAGAAGGAATTTAAAAATTACCACATATCTAAAATAGGTATTTGTATAAACCCAAGCCTAAATTGTATAGCACTATATCGCTGAATTTGAATGTGAAGGTCGTAAGTACAAAATCAATATTTTGAGAAAAAAAACCGTCGCAAATTTAGTCTTTACCTTTGGTGAAAAAAGCTTTTCAACATCACTTAAGTCAACATGACAAGTTCCGATCTTCATGAAATTTGGCTAGTAAGAAGCGCCTCATGATGCATGTTTCAAATTTGTATAAGTCTTATAAGGTTGGAAGTAGTAGTTTCGACCTTCTCATTCTAAGCCAGCGATATAACCAAAAGTACATGTCAATTTTACTGTTTGCGTACTGGTCCTGTGACTCAGTATTGTTTGTCTATGAATTAATCATGAAACTAACTATACCTATCGTGAAAACTAGGCCACTCCCGTTTGTCTCCGGTAAAATACAGGTCTACTGCGTATAGCATAAAGTCTGAGGTAATCAAACTGTAACTATACCTGCACTATGTTGGGAGAACAATGGGATTGTATGATCAAGTTACCCCATGTACTGCATATGGCGTGTATGAATGTATCATGTTACCTTCGGATCAATCAACCAGCAGTCTGTTCTTTGTGTTTATGACTACTCTTACACGCAGACATTGTGCAGCAATGGGCTCTTTGGTTTCAAATACAAGTACATTTTTTGTATTTTTAAATCATTATTCAAGGTACTTTAGTATTGGTATTATATTTTGTGCTCTATATAGGAAAAAGAGTTTTGGTCCTCTTTTCGTGTCAACGCTGTATGCATGTCTTAAACTATCTGTTAAGGATTTGATATTTTAGCAAGTCGCTCCACAGGGCGATGGATAATACACCAGTTGTCAACCAATACTAATATACGCTTTAAAATGGATTAACTTGGAAACCTTCGTCAAGCAGTCTTCGACAAATAACCAGGTGGGGCGATCTCTGCTCTGGTCTAATGTCAATTCATGTATATTGATCATATTGATTCAGCCTCAATGTTAAAATGGGGACACGTGTTTTCTGATCCTTCTTATGTAACTGCTCTAGTATATTTCTTGGCCCAATCTGAAAAAACTTTAAAGATTTAATCACTGAAAACTCAATTCTGATGTGCTTGGAGACACAGTTTGTCCGCCTTGATCGGAAGTCATGGTCACACGTTTGGGTAGGGGTAAATGATTGAGGTCCTATATGTATCCATTCAAGTACATCTTAAGTTTCTAGTGGGAATGGTTTGTAAAATACTTTTCCAAATTGTGAACAACAGATATGCACTATGAGCACAAAGTGTCTTCGATACTGTAAAATCATTAACTTTCGTGCGGGTTTAAATTTCGTGGATTTTGTGGTTCACCTTCAACCACGAAATCAAATCCGATCTAACAATACTTCTGACCCATGCGTTTACTACCTAAAATGCAAATCCACGAATTATCGTCCCGTCGAACTGATCTTTTTACCGAAACCACGAAATTTCGTCCCATCGAAATTTAATGATTTTACAGTATATTATTTAGGGCAACATGCATTATAGTCATCAAACAGCTGTCGGCTTTAGGTAGCCACCTTTGGTGCATCCTCCCTCGTATGACTAGCGCATATAGCATAATTGACCTACAGTGAAACTATTACATTCCTTTCTTCTTGCAGTCGATGGGCGCACGGTTGGTCAGCCCGGACACGTACCAAGAACACAAGTTTATATCTGAATATTTGATGGACAGTAAGTCAGCCAGGTAGGAAACAAATTCACAACTTACACCCGTCAGTTATTGGTCTAACAATGTACTGTTTGAAACAAAATCCGCGTTTAGGTTTTTTTAAAAGCAATTATCAGTTAATGTACCATAAGAAAGAATTCCCGATGATGACGATAACAGTGATTTTATTTAAGAAATAATATTTCACACATCCAACCAAGTGACCATACTGTATTATAGATGAAATACAGTTAGTTTCACATTATCACAATCTGTATCCGTATAATGCATACTGAATCGGATAATGCAGACTGGATCAGATAATGTTGGCTGGATGATAAAGAAGGGTGGATCGCAATCTAATCGGCAATGACGACCGAAGTTTAAATAGGAAGATAATTTGACCAATCTGATTGCTAAAAAGAGATATGATTCACTTATAATGTTTCTACATTTTTAGTACAGCTTCAAGTCTTTGCATTGTAACTCGTTAAACAAGATAGCAAGTTACAATGCAAAGACTTGAAGCTGTACTAAAAATGTAGAAAAATTATAAGTGAATAATATCTCTTGAATAAGACCGCATGGTCGAAAATTTGAGTATAGAGTGGTTTTGCTACAAACGATATTGTGATCCCTATTAGGGATATTATTATACTATCTAAAAAGAGATTAGGCTATAATGTAGTAGTCACCTCAATGATTTGATATGAACTGTAATCCTTATGATGCTAGTTCCACATTTTCCCGGACTACTTTTATTTCAGAGACACATATTACTACACGTCGGGGTACTATTTTCTCGCTCAGCTGTATTGGGAAGCCATAAACGTGTACAATGTAGGAGTAGGATTTTGGGTGGACAACAAAGCTCCTCCTGTTATTGACAAGATTTACCGAGTAGCTTACATGTATTCTGGTAGGTTAAACTATTATAACGCACTATTTTGTGAGACGGTTTATAGCCGAATCGAGGTATTCATACGCATTGCTTGTAGCATTCATTAATATACGCAGAATTTAAGCGCATTTGTTATAAAACACCTAGAAATTAAAGTCACTGCTTGAGAGCCACGACCTTCGACCATAATCAAATTTGATCATGATGGTATATAAATTGATCATGTCCGGAAAAGTAATTTGACTACGGAGAATGTAGTTCCAATGGTCACGTTAATTTCATATATGCGTCTGTTGCATTCACACGATGGTATTTCACTATTTCACGACTGTACGTGGAAAGTACTGTCATAATCATTTAGTATAGGTTATAGATCATATATTAGATTTATAAACAAATTAGAGCAAGGGAGCGCTAGCGACTGCAGTACTAATTTGTTTATAATTCTAATATGTGTTCTATAACCGGCTTATAGTTTACCCGCCCACTTTTAGTATGCAAACAATAGCATGCCCATTTATGGGCTAATGAGAGTGAAATTGCACAAAATTGCTTTTATGATTGCTGATAGAATAACAGTAAACTTATGAGGGCAGGCGGGTCTAATTTTCCATATTTGCCATGGAATCAGCAAAATTGTCCTAATAAACAGATTTACTAAATAGTTATTATGTCCATTGCACAAATATAAATGAATAAGTGGTTACAAAATTTGAAAATCCATGGCTTTTGATTGGACAAAGAAGTAGGGTAAACTATTATATCAGATATTTAATCAGAAAAGCAATAATCTAGAGAGAGCCCGATTTGAAGAAGTGGACATGGTTCATTATACCCATTAAAGTTTGCCCATATTCAGCGCTATGAATCATTGTCAGTAACATTTCATCCGTGCCACCTGGAAAGTGATTTGTTCATCAGGAGCGTCATGGACATATCCGTCGAATCGGAGGGTTCTGTACGTGGTCGTTTTTAGCCTGATATATTAGTTCCAATGCTGTTCTATGGTATGGGTATTAAATGCATCTCCTTTGCTCGGACAACATTGTGGAAGGGTACCGTAGTTCTATGATCGGTAGACCAATTGTTCATAAAGAATTTAAACGACTCCATGTGACTGAAATGTCGCATGTGGGACTTCTACGCACGAATATCCGAATGTTGGTTAACAAATAAACTAATGTAAACGTTAATTACAGACAAAGGTTTTCTATGGACTAACATTACTGCTAGTATTCCTGCCAGTTATTTGTGTGAGATACCTAGATTGGAAGTACAGAACCTGAATATACTGGAAAGAGATTTCGGTAAGTGTTGTGATAAATGTTCCATGCATGACTAGTGCTGCTGTCTTGTCTTTAGTCTGGACATTGCTCAGGGTGGTTGTGTTGTGGCGTTTCTGATTTCTGTTCTCGGCTGGTTAGGTTGAGTGCTACCTTCCCTGTCGGATTTTCTCAAACCCTTTTTAGCTCACCTGTCACATAATGACAAGGTGAGCTTTTGTGATCACTCTTCATCCGTCGTCCGTCCGTCAACAATTGGCTTGTGTGAACTCTAGAGGCAACATGTTTGATCCAATCATCATGAAACTTGGTCAGAATGTTGTTCTCCAGCAGATCTATGCCAAATTCGAAACTGGGTCATGAAGATTAAAAACTAGGTCACTAGGTAAAATTTTAGAAAAAATTGTGTGCCTCCAGAGGTCACGGTTTTGATCCAATCTTAATGAAATATGGTGAGAATGTTGTTCTTTATGATATCTATGTCCAGTTTAAAACTGCGTCATGTGGGGTCAAAAACTAGGTCACTAGGTCAAATCTTAGAAAAGCCTAGTGTTCACTCTAAATGTCACCAATTTGATCCAATCTTCATAAAACTTGTACAGAATGCTGTTCTCCATGAAATATAGGCCAAGTTTGTAACTAGGTTATGTGGGGTCAAAATCTAGGTCACTAGGTCACTAGGTCAAATCTTAGAAAAACCTTGTGTACACTCCAGAGGTCATGGTTTTGATCCAATCTTCATGAAACATAGTCAGAATGTTGTTCTCCCTAAAATCTGGACCAAGGTCAAAACTGGGTCATATGGGGTCAAAAAGTAGGTCACTAGGTCAAATCTTAGAAAAACCTTGTGTTCACTCTTGATATCACCAATTTGATCCAATCTTCGTGAAACTTAGTCAGAATGTTGTTTTTCAAGAAATCTAGGCCAAGTCCGAAGCTGGGTCATGTGGGGTCAAAAACTAGGCCACTAGGTCAAATCTTAGAAAAACCTTGTGTACACCCCAGAGGTCGCCATTTGATCCAATCTTAATGAAATGTGGTCAGAATGAAAGCTGTATTGATAACTAGACCAATGTGCAACAGGTGAACGACCTCTTGTTTAGAAACTATAGGTTTAACCATGCTTTGGTGCATGCAAGTATGAACTGTTTGACAATGTTTCCATGCATGGCTAGTGCTGATGTCTTGTCTTTAATATGGGTTAGAAAAAAAGAAGTTTAACCATGCTTTCGGACATGCAAGTATGAACTGTTTGGCAATGTTTCCAGGACAACTTAATATGTCCAATATAAATTAAGTAATTAAACAATCGCCTAAATAATTAAACATTGTTTTTTCTCGGTTGATCGTTGATGTTTATGTGTCTGACTTTGCTTTTAGAGTCAAGTATATTAATTAATATAATCATTTCACAATGGTTTTGCAGATTATGGACAGGGACGTGGTAATACCATACAAGATGAGAGAGGTCCCGTAATGGTACAACAACCAGAGAGTATTATAGTGAGTACATAATCAGCAGTACATTTCGTACAGACCGTGGGTATTATGCATTATATATCGCTGGTTTAGAATAAGAAGGGCGTAAAAACTACTTACAACCTTTTAAGACTAATGCATATTTGAAATCTGCATCACAAGGCGCTTCCAATAAGCCTATTTTCATGAAAATCAGAACTTAAATTGTCCTGTCGACCAAACTGAAGTTATCGGACATTTTGTTTCTTGTTTTCTCAAAATATGCCTTTGTAGGAATTTTATGTTCAGATGTAGGAAAAATACATGTAATGTTCTTTCTTGACTGTTAGGTATTTGAGGGGGTTGTGGATGTTGAGTTGGAATGTGCAGCAGCCGGAAACCCGTACCCAACATACAAATGGTACAGAGGATCTAACTTCGTCAACAAAACGGAAGTGACGTCACAATATGATAATCGGTATACTATGACTGGTGGAAAGTTTACTATCGAAGGTCCAAACAATCTTAAGGACCAGGAAACGTATCATTGTAAAGCCGAGAACAGTATTGGCTCTGTTCTCAGTTACGAAGCCAACATTTTGTTTGGATGTGAGTATTTGTACATACATGTTTTATACAATTTTGGTTCTTTTCAATAAAGTGTTAAAACAAAAACATCTCATTGATTCAAATACAATATTTCTTCCCATAATTCTTAAACAGGCACGCCTGATATTTTGAAATAATGAGATCTATACAATAAACGATGTATGTATATTAAAGATTATACAAGATATGCTTCGCCAATTAAAAAATAGGACAAAATAGCCATGCTGCGTTCCAATTTCGTGGCCGAGCCATTGGATGTTTCACATCGGTGTTTTTCTTGTACTATGCTGTTTTAGATAGTTTAGTGACAGGTGTGTACTTCTGACATATAATGCACGATTTGTGTCAGAATATTGTATAGTAATACACCGTACAATAATGATTGTACAGCACTTTTGAACGTGTAATTTACATAAAAAGGGCTATATAAATATGGTATTATAATAATAATACTACTACAGTTTTATGCATGCATGTATAGGCGAAACACTTTGTATAGGAACAATGACTGCATGAAATAAATTAGTTATCTGTGCTAGTTATCTTAGACTTTGCAAATATTTAGACATAAACTGTTAAATGACTGATGCAATTTCACTCTTCCATATCAAACGTTAACGACTTGTATGGTAACTAATGGTTATTAATTCCCCTTTGAATAGTCGTGTTAAAATCGTTTTAGGCAAACAGAATGTCATAGTTTCTCAGAAATCAAACAGAAATATCAATATAAAAAATAAACTACTTATATTTTTTATTTCAGATTTGGGACAAATATCAAACGTTGAACCAGAACCATTATATGCCTCAGTGTTTAGGGGGACTACGATGGACTGCGAAACACCGTCATATTCACCACGTAAGACAAACTTTTATCTACCCACCTAGTACATTATCTTCTTCCACCCACCAGGGAGCATAGAGCAACCTCTAGCGTCCTCTAGGAATATCTTGCTTGTCATGGAAATGGTCTCCAGTGCAGTGCTTATTCCGTTTTTACAAGCAATGTTGGAAAACAATTTGACTGTGCATGTTTTGTTATTAATACACCAACGTTACATGTACCCTATTGATTTTCGACATTTCTTATTTCAGGTGTGAACTACCAATGGTTTAAAAATGCCGCCAACAATATATTTGTTCAACCAGGAAACGCGAACATGTTTGTATCATATTCTGGAGCATTATATGTGTCAGAAGTCCAACCAACAGATTCACCAAAACGATACTACTGTCTCATAACATTGATTGGCACAGATGATGCTAAATTAGGGAAAGCCAACACGCTCATCAGAAGCAACAAGGGCATATTGTTGTTGCTGTTACCAGACAGTTGTACGTATAAGTAATAGATACAGTACTAGTTTTTGATCAAAAGTGTCCTCTTACACGCGTTATATGATAGTTTTGTAAGGACAACAAGAAATTGTCCGAGGCGAATGTAATCATGCAAATCTGAAATAGTTTGAAGCTTAAAATGACCAATCATTCCCTGAGTAAATGTCTCACAAACGTGTACTCTTACAGAAATAATGTACGCTTTTTGAAAGGAGTCTGTGAGCGTGTCGGAGTATAACATTTTATATAGTGTTAGCTTTTCATAGAATAGTACAACTACATTTTAATTATAGAGGTATTGTCGTTTGGCATTATTAGTCCTTCATATCAGATGTAACTGTATCATTGATACAGACTAGAACGAAACGCAACATCATTGTTCGGAAAATGTACCTGTGCAGCTCCATATGAGACTTTATCGAACTCTGTAAAATAAAATAAAATATTATGAAATCATAATGCTATAAAGAAACATAGTATAGACTACTACATGGCTAAGCTATGACATCTCAAACTAATGCTCATGCAGTGAGACATAGGTTTTATTGTACTGTTTAATCTGTCAATTCCAGACTTGGTTTTGGCGAATTTGAGTAGGTTGCTGAAACAATTTACATAAACATGTGTTTGTATGTTATCTTGTAGCTTCTGACAATGATTACGGTCCTATTCTACATACCAATGTGTTCCCTAGTCCAACACTTCGAGGGAACACAATCAGAATGGAGTGTATAGCTTACGGATCGTGAGTATTTAATTATTTATACATTACAACTACATGTACACATTGCTTTGATAATGAATTCTTACTATTTTAAAAGCTACAATCTCTAGTTTCTTTTTGAACGTTGAGTGCTGTGACAAGGCAGATCACAGTGTAGTAAATATTCTAGTCTTGGCCAGATTTGTTCCTATCATTAAAACATTTATATCATGTTTTACAGCCATCCATTATACTATTCCTGGCGACGAGAAGATGGTCGAGCGTTTGTTGCTGGCACCGTTATCTCATCACTTAGTCGTGTTTTAACCATCAAGGATGCACCAATGGAAGCCGACGGCAACTATATATGTACATGTACGAGGGCAACAGGTGCTAAGGAATCTAAAGTCATCACTCTGACTATGGAATGTAAGTGTATTTGATGTAAAATTTAAATTTTCCATAATCAAAGAAACCAGTACCCATACTGTTGGCAATGTAGTCTGTCTCTAAGTCTTGTGGAATAAAACGATACAATGTCATTTAGTTAAGTTAAGTTACCAATTTTCTAGGGCTCTTTTCAGCTGTTAGGCCGCTCAAGCACCCCTTGACATGTTAACTTCCCCTGGTCATTGGGCTACATATAGAAACCTACACTTGTGTCTCCCTGGGGAGAACAGCTGTACCCTCCCATATACTAAACCCTTTTTGGAGATGTGCAAATTTCAATAGAGGCAATCAAAATTGGTTTGGGATTTGGGCACCAAAGTATATATTTTCCTGTGCAAAACTGTAGTTGTATAATTATTCCTTTATGAATTATGATGGAGTCAGGGTTTGGATAGTAACAACCAGGAATAGCTGTAATGATACAAATTATCAAATCATATGTAAATAGCTTACAATAATAATGAGTCTGCCTCTGAGTCGTGTGGAATAAAGCGATACAATATAATTTAGTTTAATTTGTTTGAAGCTTTTCATTTCACATTCTTTTTTAACAGCAAAAGCACTTTCCCAGAACATGTTCTAAAAGGTAATTGAATAAAAAATGAAGGTGTCAAGAAGGGCCTACTTTTCAATTCTGTCTAACTCTGTCTACTCCACCTCAGGTATACAACAACACCACAAAGCACACTTCATGGTCTTATTTTAAGTATCATACAATATACCTTTATTTGTACAACCCAACCATTAAACAGCAAGTATGTTGTTTGTTGAATGTATGGCCTTTAATACCATGTATTATTCTTGGATAAGAGATTCTTTATTTTTTCCGAATACATGTATATAAGAAGTGCTGTCACTTTGCACCATGATTTTGGTTTAGTACAAGCCACGATGCCAAAAGGTCAAATATGTTTATACATATCGCTGGCTTAGAATGAGAAGGTCGTAAGTACTATTTACGAAGTACTTACGACCTTATTCTTTTCTTATAGCAAAGCCATACTTTCCCTACCCCATCAAGAACATGTTGGCTGACCCTGGTATGACAATAAATTGGAATTGTCGTGCTGTAGCTAGACCCGCCGCCACATACACATGGTATAAAAATGGTGAAATATTAGAGAATATTCCCGGACAGATTGAGATACGTCGGAATGTACTGAAGATTGTGAGTGTTGATCGAGCACGGGATGAAGGCATGTACCAATGCGCAGCAACCAATCAACACGGTACAGCATTCAGTACAGGACAACTTAAAGTTCTCTGTAAGTTTGAAATTATTACCATATAATACTTTGACTTCTACTATAATGTTCCATATAACCAAGGGTAAAACTTGGGCATTTCCGTTTGTTTCCAGTATATTTATGGCATTCTAATTGCCTCGGACTTAATGCATTGCAATCATGACCAGTTAAAGCATAGGTCCCTCTGAGATGTACTCCCGATTAAATAATTGTGCATCGGAATGCATCCGGAAAAAGGCAATCCTGGGCTGGTCTGGGGTAAGATTCGGGGAAGATCATTAGACAATTCCTGAATATCCCTGTTCGCGATGTTTCCTGACGTTAATTTATTAAAATCGGGAGTACATCACCGACCCAAAAAAATGCTCTGTGTGTCCTAGGCTTAAACACGTTACGCTCTCAATAGCACTTAAAGAAATCAACTACGGCGTTACCATTCCAATCTTGTATATTATTAAGCAGCCCAAAGGAGTGAAACCCATACCACCTTATTACGTTTTTAACTTAAAATATACTTAGAGCTTTAAAGGTAAATTGATTTGGTAAACAACACAGGTGTTTTGGAATTAAAAGCATGTTGAACTCAAAACATAATAATATGCTTTATAAAATCGTCATTTCAAAGATTTGAAATTTATTGTCTTAACGATTACAATTATCAATTTAGATTTCATGTTATAATGCCTCAATGATTTTATAATTTGTTTAATTAATTTGTATTATTGCCATCAATATAATATACGAATGTACACCTTTCATGTTCCTTTTACAGCGTTTGCACCAAACTTCGACCGTTATCCAATGACAAAGTTCATGTTGGCACCTTTGAATGGCAACCTATCTGTACCATGTGGAGTAGAGGGTGCTCCTAGGCCAGATGTAAGTCTAGATTATTTTCAAAATATCAAAAATCATTTTTAGTTTTTTACAAAACGTTTGTATTATGAGGCTGTTCAGCTACGACAGTGCATATTTATTCATTATGCATTTCAGTCTGACATTACCACGTGATTTTTTACTAAACTTCCAAGACGAAATTTGCTTCACTTCAAAAACAAAACATGGACGACGTAAAATATCTGTCTGTAGTCCAAAGTCATCTGGTATTGCTACACTAATGCTGATCATTTCTAAACCATAACGTGTTCTTGAACATCTAAATTAAGAATTCTGATAGAGGAGAGTCAGGTTTTTATTTATCACAGCGCCTTTTCATTTTTCGGTGTTTGTCTTGGTGATTTGTGATTCCTGGGGATTCATTTTTTGACTTGTGGGACTTGTACAAGTTCATTTTCTCGTTCGGTTATGTGTTGGGCATTGAGTATTTGTGGTATTTGATGTGACTGGTGTCAGTATGTTTTCTCTGCTCGACTGGTTAAGTTGGATGTAGCATTCGTGAATTCTTATTTGCTTTCAATGATTTGTTAATTGTATTTTTTAACTGAACGCATTTTAAAGAGGTTGGACCTCTTTGGCATTTTCTTGATAGTGTTATAAATTATGTTTGTAGATACAATGGTTGAAGAATGGAGGCAATATGAATCTTATATCTGGTGACCTGAACGGTCGGGTTGGTATGGACATCAGTAATAGCCTCATACTAACTGATATACAATACAGTGATCAGGCTATATATACATGTAAGGCGAGCAATATGCTAGGGGATGCCAGTAATTATACAGAATTGAAAGTCATGGGTAAGTGCCATTAAATGGTCACGTGGTCTTATAGTTTTATTCTGTAAATCTTTCTTAACTTCCGATAATAATTATTACAGTATGTTGAACTTGAAGGTATACATGTTTGCTCATCTGAACATTTTTTAAATTGTATTTAATTCCTTTTTGTGACGAAAATTCTGTGAATGGAACTGTTATGATAAAATTGCTACTGAAAATGTAATAAGAAAATTCAACTTAAAATATAACTGTTATGTCGTATTACTACAAGACAAAATATAAAATTCTAGTTTTTCAACAAACACATTTCATTCAATGGCTGCCCGCAAGACAGACGTAACTGCTTGGTATTAAAGAAGGACATTACGACATTTTTGCAGGCAACCCAATTTGTTTTGTACTCGTTTGGTCACGTAATGAAATTAAACGGTGATTTTAACAACAACATCAATAACACCACCAACAAATTATAGAAGCAGATAAGTTGAACTTGCTCAATCTTTCATGTGAGCTTTTTTCGTCTTGATTTGCAATGTATCTCATCCCTGTGTTTCACAATTTGCAGAGGGTGTGGTACTTACGCAGGTACCCAACCCAACCACAGTACAAGTCAATCGTACAGCGTTCATGTATTGTCAAGCCGCGTATGGTAGCAACTATGATCTGACCTACATATGGAACTTTAATGGACGACCTATCAATTATCAACTGAATCATGAATATGTAACAGTAAGTATTCAATCTAATACAATGTTTAAGAAAACATCGATGCATAGCATTCAATAGCACCGAGAAGTTGGAATTATAAGAAAATATTTTGATACATATAATACAGCTGATATATGTTTTTTTTTCAATTTAATACAAGAAAACATTGATGCATAGCATTCAATAGCGCCGAGAAGTTTGAATTACTAGTATAAGAAAACACGTTGATACATGTAATAGAGCTGATATATGTATATTCCAATCTTAAAAAGGGCTACTCAACCCAAAATATTGATGTTTGAGATGTTTTAAAAAGCCTTGGTCCCACTGAGAAATTTTGCAGTACTCCTGTTTTATACATGAGTATAAGGCATCGGGAAAAAGGGTCCTTGTGGTCTAGTGGGAGAAGCTTGGGGCATTAGAAAAATCCCAGTTCCCAGTGCCTCTCTTGAAGCTAATTTATTCAAATCGGGAGTACATCGCCGACGCAAAAACGTTCAGTGGGACCTAGGCTTTGGTTGAATAATAATAATAATAATTTATATATAGTTATATAGATACTATTTAGAGAGATAAATGTGTATGTTTGCAGAATGTAAAATTTGTACGCAACAATAATCAAACAATTGCTCACCATGTGATAACTGTATGTTGACAGGGTCGTCGTCTTGGGTTAGATGGTTTGTTTATTACCAATGCACAGTTTAAACATACCGGAAGTTATGAATGCGAGGCTATTACTACTCTACAGTCAGTGAAAAGATCCGCCATACTGACAGTAGAAGGTACGTATTCTATACACATTGGTATAGCTTGGCCACATTAACACGAGCCTGACCTATTGATTATCCTAATTTAACAGTCGATATAATGTCTACTTTTATAACACCGATTGTATGTTTTTATAATCGGGGAGTATCACGAAGACACTCGACTTGTAATACAAGCGAAAATCTGAAATACCGATATTGCACGATTTGCTTGCGGAAATTGATAATTATATTCAACGCAAGAACTTTGTAACATATTCTTGCATAAAAGTCAGGCTCAGGTCAAAATAGCCAAGCTATAATATGCATACCTGCAAAGTACTCCAATTAAAGTGGAGTTACTCCTATTTTCGTTGTTAGTTTATGGTTTTCCATGCAAGTTCAAATACCTTTCAACAAAGGTACATTTGATTCATTTTATTATCTTCTGTCCCCTATTAACTATTTATAACCACTTGAAGTAATAGCTTCATTGTGTATGCATCTGAATCCATTTTAAATCACACCAATGTGGCCAATGATGCGGTCGGTATGTGTCTGTCGGTAGAACGCTTTGCCCTGTGATATTCAAACTTTACCTGGAGGTTGGCCAGCAACAGTAGATGACCTCTATTGAGTTTGAGGTCAGAAGATCAAAACTCACTGTAACCTTAACAATTTTAGACAGTAAGGCTACCATTCGGACATGTGTGTTTTACAAGCATCTCTTGTTTTTGCAGGTCCTCCCGGTGCACCGGCTGGTTTATACGCTGACGATGATTCTATCACCGTGGGTTCTGTACGTATGATCTGGACAGTAACACAAGATATGCACCATGGTAGTCCAATCATAGCTTATGATATAGAAGGGGAAACAAACTATAATCCTGGAGAATGGAAACTTGTCTCTACAGGTTGGTTGATATTATTACGACCTTTTTAGACTGATACATACTAAAACTCTACTTCATAAGGCGTTTCACATGAGCATAATTTTTGCGAAAATCGGAAATTGTCATGTTGACCAAACTGAAGTTCAAACAGCTTCTTTTACCGTAATTATAGAACTGTTTTTAAAGAGGCATGCCCTATAACTAGCATATTTTTCTCTACTATCACATTTAATGAGCTAAATGTACAAAGCACCATTAATTATCATAATTTGTCAGAAGAAAGTGTGCACAAATATGTCTCTAAAAAGTCATAAACATATTCAACTAAACAATAATAAATTATCGCTTCCAGCGATTTATTATTATGTGGTCAAAGGGAAACAACTCGTGACTATTTTGGCTTTTGTTTTCATTCTTTTCTCGGTAATTAGTGGGAGATTTTTGTTGAAAATGGTTAATAATGCTTTCAGTCAATGCCCTAACTAGCATGTAATTGAACGATATATATACAACATTTTATTGTATAGCTTGGCCAGATATATTTAGTAGGCATTCCGGACATATTCCGTGCATATTTCGGACAAAGTCGGTGCAAAATAAGCAACTATTTCCGATAAGTACCGACTACGCTTACGGAAAATAATACACGCTTCCGAAGTTTAATGAGTCCCTACTAAATCTGGTCAAGCTACAGGACTTGTTATGTAAATACAATATACATTGTTAAAATTTCAAATTCCCTTGGTACGAACTTTACTTCCATACATTGCCAATACTTATAGTGCTTTTAACGTGACGTGCTTTTAAAATGGTATAATATATACTGCTTATAGCTATGAAGCTATGTAGTAAATCAGTCTCTTTGTCTATTTATATCAGATGTACCAGAATTCCGATCTGTGAATGACGCTTTGGATAATGGAAATCGTGCCCAGCAGCGTGCTTCAACTATAACCAGTTTGATACCAAACACTAGCTATAGGTTCAGGGTTCGAGCCATCAATGCATTCGGTCGAGGACAAGAAGCAAGCTCACCGTCCAGTAAGTACATCTGTTGGCATTAAAACGGTCATTGTCATCACTTAGTGTTTGTATTCTGCGGTCTTCTGGGTTAATACTTACGCGTCAGATCTACAAATCATTTTATAGCAGCCGGCTTTTCATAGTTTATTCCTTAAATAAATGTTATTAGGCCTCTACTGGTTTTCAATTTAATGCAATTTGAATACATGGATTCGTACGTTCATTGGTTTTACATGACAAAAAAACACACGATATTTTACTTGACGTGTGAGAGCCAACGACCTAGTCATCATTGAAGTCATTAATAGATGCCACAGTGCTCTCACATTATGGTATTTATTTCCGTATTTGAATATTTGTAGCATGGGTGAAGATTGCACAGAGAGCCCCTATCTTCGCACCTAACAATGTTGGGGGAGGTGGTGGCAAAGTTGGAACTCTACAAATCACCTGGGATGTAAGTAAATACCGTTTCGTTGGATACGCTAAAAGAAAAAGCACGCACATTTGTATGCCACACTGTGTATTAAAGTTTGTTTTACTTAGCCTCATCCTCCTAAATCAGTGGTTATTCAAGTCCCTAGACTATATAGTTTGGATGAAAAATACGTTGGTTGTAAGGGGATGGAAATAAGCCTATTCACAATGAATATAAAATTAGTACTGATTCCGACACAGACCCAGGGTGTTATTTAGGATAAGGACAACTAATCGGATCACACCGTATTAAACTGTTGGTCAGTAACAGGTGATATGAATGGCTATCCTGATGTTCAAATATCAATGTTGAATACCACCCTGGAATAATAGGTTGGGTGAATGGGCTACCGTATTTGACTGAAAATGTATTAAAACGTGGTGTTAATTGTTTTCGAAAATCATAATAGAACATTGAACTGACAGTGTTTATTGCAGGCTAGGCAGACTGTATGGAGAATTTTCCTAGGAAATCCTGTATTTAAAAAAGTCTCCATAGTACATTTTATTTCGTTATATTAGTTATAATAATTATTTTACACAAGGGGAGATTACTGTAACTTTTCAGCATAAACTAGTTATACTAGTAGTTATGCCATTGCCATTATTTGCCCTAGTTTTTCAATTAAAAAGGTACACACGTATTGTTTATTGCCAAGAAATCTGAAAACTGAATTGGTAATTTTGTTATTATTTTGTTCTAGATTTTGGATCCTTCTGAACACTGTGGTCCAAATCTGAGGTATTGGATATACTGGAAAAGAGAATCTGACCCCAAAACTTGGAAAAAGGTAAAACTGATACTTTGTTGACTTATACTAGTAATACCCAGGATGAGATACAGCACTAGTTTTTAGGCTGGCAATGTCGCCAGATCTATTACAATGCCAAAACATGAATTCCACTAAGATGAATTTACTCCCGAAACTGACAACACAGAATCTATACACTCAATGAAAATAGTTCCTCCTCGTTAATCATTTTTGCAAGATAAGAACTTTAAACTATTCTTGTTTCATTTAATCTGTTCGATTGTAATATATTAGTTTCTTCTTGTAATGGAAGGAAATTGTATGAAATTAAAAGAACATGTGTTTAAAGGCGTTGATAATTATTACTACGTGTTACGAACGCGATATAGCGCGTGCATCAATGATTTTATTATGTTAAATTATTTAGTTCAATATTTTCTAACGAGATCGTGGCCGAGTGGTTAAGCAACTCGCTTAGTAGTTTTCTGATCGAATCACGGCGGCTCCAAATTTTTTATATTTTTTAAAATTTTATTTTTCGTCAAGCACTTACTTCTCATTCGACTTAGAAAACCACTTGATGTTACATTACTTGAAAAGCTAGTGTCCCTTTGCAGTCCGCCAGCCTGTCAGTACTTCAGTACTTTGATTTATCAAACGTGTCCTCTTACAAGCGTTATAGTATACTGTCGTTTTGTAAGGACAAACAAGAATTAACTATAATCCAATTGACTCTTACTTGTCAGTTCAGTCATCCTTCGTGGCTTAGTGGTGTTACAAAGTGTTTATAAAAGGTGTTGATTCACGTAGGATTTACTAGTTATACTGGAAGTATCATATATTCATAATTGCATTGAAACATCTCATTCGGGATACTGGATGTGAGTGCAGCAGTACTAGTTCTGGAATCTACCTGAACAAAAGAAAAGTTGTTAGTGCGCTAGGTATATATCCAGCGGCCCTGGTTCATATCCCAGAGGAGGCACACTTATGCCTGCCATATTTTAGCAGACAGCTGACTGGCAATTCAAGACTATGCCCAGTCATACTGTTCATCTATGGTATTCGTAACGGTCATGAAGCTGCTGCCAAATGCTTGTAACAGAACCACAGGCATACGGTTTTATCGTTTTAATAAACTTGTATGAAACAATATTTTCACCTGATCATAATTAGTTCTATAAATTATTATCAGTTCTATGAAAATTTCAAAATCAGTATCACATGACACTTTTTATGAGCCTATTTTCACGCAAATCGGAAATTATCACGTTGACCAAACAGTCTTGTTTTTCTATAAGTAAAGACTAATTTTCTGTCAGTTTTTTCTTGTTTTCTCAAAATATCGATTTTGTACTTACGACCTTCTCATTCTATATATTTGTGTTTCAGGAGAATGCTAACAATACATTAGCTCTAAGAGATGGTATGTTTGTCATCAATGTCGGCATGGATAATTACTACCTGGAGTACATTGTTAAAGTTGGTGCATACAATGACAATGGACATGGACCTAATTCTACAGTAGTTAAAATATTCTCTGCTGAAGGCAGTAAGTACAGTTTTCATAGAATTATTGTAAACTAAACGTTTTGTCAACTGTTGCAATGCTTATCCCTTCCTTATACACTGCACTGTTACATTAATCAGAGACCTGAGCCTTTCGCAGCTATTGGATATTCCAAGAAAAAAAACTACATCTTTTCAGTGTAAACAATTATTTGAATCAACGTAACACATTATAGACATCCTTGACTGTCCATATCGTGCTTCCTCTTTCACAATTCAAAAGCAAAACTATGCTTGAATTTGTCAATTTGAAGAAAAATTGCGCATTACGTTTCACAAATCTAACAGGCTAGGGCTTCTTCACAATTTTGGCAAAAAGCCCTGAATTATTACATTTAGGAATACAATAGTCCCCGCTTTGTATCGTGTCTTCAATGTCTATGTTTACGAAATCAATGGAATGAAATGAAACACATTTTCCTTTACATAGACATTGTAGAAAAGATACAAAAAAAATCTTGTCTGAAAGTGTTAGGCTTAGAGACTTAATATTTGGCATGATACATTATCTAATGATCCTTTATAAAGTTTATTTGAACTATGTCCTTTGGATAAAAAGATAGAAAAATATTTAAACATCTTCTTGTTTGACCTAGGCCTTTGATAGTTGGTCTGTATGCATTGTCATGTTGTCATTTACCATTGTGATTCAGGTGAGCGATTCAGGGCCATCATGATCCTCTTTTTATAATCAATATAAAAATATGTTATATTTGTATATTATGTTATGACAATATCTTTATTTCAGTGCCTAACAGTGTACCAGTACCGCAGGATATAGAAACATATAATGCTACCAGTGTTATTGCATACTGGATACCTGTACCTGATAATAGACAAAGTATCAAAGGACGAGTGGCTGGATATAGGGTAGGTTTACAATCTGGAATTATCCTTAGTTCGGGTAACATATTAATAATAATATACAATCTGGAATGTGGTTGCAAACGATCGTCTGACTTTCTCAGAAGGGTTAAATACATTTCTTAAATTGATCGGCCGCGCCGGGTACGTGTAACCATGGTTCCAAGATGGACTATCACTAACGGACATGATAATTTACCACGATAAATCAGGTGTCATTGTTTTCGCAATTGAATTATAATTAAATAGTATGTAATAATATTTCTAAAACATTGAAAACTGTACTCCTGCGGTGACCTCGTATATTGTTTAATTTAAAAACCATTTACAAATGTACTACTGTTATCATCTTTGACTTAAAGAGGCGTTCCCTATAACTTTGATAGTTTAAATCGATTCAGGAATATTTTACATTAAATGAGAATCATTACTGCATAAACTTCTCAAATTTTCAACAAAAAGCTCCCACTAATTACCAAGAAAAGAATGAAAACATATTTCCGTAACGAGCCAAAATAGTCACGAGTTCTTTCCCTTTGACCACATAATAATAAATCACTGGAAGCGATAAATTATTATTGGTTATTTAAATATATTTTTGACATTATAGAGACATCTTTGCGCACACTTTCTTCTGACAAAGTATGATAATTGATAGTGCTTTGTACATTTAGCTCATTTTATCTGATAGTAGAGAAAAATATGCTTGTTATAGGGAATGCCTCTTTAACATCTGTCGTTACGTTAAACGTTTCATTATCTTAACCTCTAGATACATTATTACCCGGACATGTATGGTGAAGATCCATATAGTAGTGAACCAGACCCTATCAAGAATGAAATCCAGGTGAAAGATGTATATGGTCAGACTGACCATATAAAGTTAATTGGACTCTTTCCAAATACTGAGTATTATTCACGAGTGCAAGTATTCAATGGTGCAGGATTTGGTCCGAAAGGCGAATGGAGAAAGTCAGAAACCGCCAATGACCGTGAGTATACATGTATACAGTAAAACCTCGTTATCTCGAGGACTAATCAGGACAAGCCAAATGATGGAAATAAACCGGGAGTTCGACATAGCGGTGTGATACAAGTATACAATATATATTTAGCAAACTCGCTGGGACTTTGAAATGTGCTCGAAATAAACCGGGTGCTCGTAACATAGATGCTCGTCTTAACGAAGTTTTACTGTAGTTGAATTGTACTGCAGGGGTGTTTATTTTCCGAAATAATCCGGAATTCTTGATTTACATATCCTGAAAGAGCAATGATTTCTGAACAAAATAAAAGATACTTGATGAAAATATCTTGAGAAATGACAAGGTTATGGTCAATTTAATATGTTTTGAATGAAGTTCTTAAGAAAGACTTATTCAAATATGGAAACAATATGGTTGAAGGCGCCTTGTTTGTCAAAAATGGTTAACTGCAACTGATTTTCCTGATTTGAAATTAGGCTGATTTGAAATTAAACTACGATAATAGTAAGTAATAAATTGACGAATGTGAATAGGACATTGTAGTTATTCACTTTCATTTGTTATAGTTCTGCCCCCTCACTTACATGTATTTATAAGTGGGGGCATCTAGCATTGCTGATGTCCGTCCGTACGTAATGCAAATCTTATGTGTTGAACTCTCCACAATCCGTTGGGTGGATTTCTTCAAATTTTCAAAGATTAACAACGCTAATGTGCAGTTGCCCATAAATGAAGGAATTTGTGCTATATCAATTTTACCAGAGTAATGACCCTTTATTATTCTAGTAAATACCTCGATGTGGGGGGGGGGCGTGTCCCATTGACACATTTCTAGTTCATGTTTGTATTTATCATTGTGACACACAGTCTGTGATTTTGTTTTGGCGTGTGCCTTTCGAGCTATGTTGTTTCTTTAAGGTGCTGCCTTCCATATCTGTTATGTTACCGGGTAGAACTAATTCAATTTACAATATTGAACAAGGTACTTATAAATTGTTTGTCATTATAGAGGCTCAGGGGGAAGACTGGTCATACTCAACTGTGTTGCCTCTATAAATAAGTCTTTTATCGTTATTATTATAATGTTGCTGAATATCTATTGTAGCATTAAAGGACCATCCAACACATGTAGCAGTATACCAGAGAGATGCACACAGCGTGTATGTTAGATGGAGAGGTGTGGGTGTACATCCTGGCGAGGAATCCATTGAAGGCTATAAGGTAACTAGTAGTTGACAAATACACGTGTACTCACATTAGGCAATTTTGTTGTTATTTTATTCAAGAAAATTCAATATACATGGCACATATGCTTACCTGCCAAGTCACTCCTATTAAAATGGAGTTACTCATATTTTCGTTTCACCTAACTTTGACCAAGGTACATTTCATTCATTTTATGATTTTCTGTCGCATGTTTATATTCACTGGAAATAATACATTCATTTTCATGCATCTAAACCCTTTTAAATCACATTTATGTACATCATGTGGCATATTTTGCTTAAACACTCCTATTTCTCTTCATCCGTCCCGGGTATAATTTGGTTGACCATTCAGTTCTTGTTTTTCAGTTAAGGGTTTGGAAAGTTCAGCAAGATGTGAGAACAGCTGTTGATACGGAGGTTGAGAAAACAAATGAAGCAGTTCTAGGTGGTTTACAAGTCCACACTGTGTATGTGCTACGCGTGTTAGGGTTCAGTGCTGCAGGTGATGGGGGTCTTAGTGAAGCAACCTATTTCTCAGTAACTGGTAGGTCACTATATATCCATTGTGTATAAATATTCTAAAACCGATTTCTAACATCAATGCTGGTTTAAACAATTGGATGTTCAATGTTTGGTTAACTTTGACCTTCTTGTTGAATAGAATACAGTTTATAGCAAGGCAATATTGCCCATGAACATATAATTCAAGCAATGTACAACCATCTTAGTAATAATACATGCATATAATAAATTACACTTGCGGTCAGATGCAAATGTACACTACACACAATGAGAAGAGCATTCTACAAAGAGAGTTTTAACAAATAAATGAAAAACATTTTATGAAAGTGTATTTAGCTATATCATAAGATTTTTTTTAAAAGTTTTAAAAACTGAAAAACAATTATACTTTCATATCGATTAGATCATTTTTCGCTTCAGTTTTACCAGAAACTCTCTCTGTGATTTATTTGACATGCAAACTGTCCATTTTCATACGAAAGTGTTCTAGAACACCATATGAAACTATAAGAATCGTCTATTTTTTGACGATTGAATAAAAGTACACAGAACCCATCCAAAGTTTTAATTTGCAATTAAGGTAGTCTAGTATCATACTTAAAACGATGCAAGTAATTATTTTGACATTGAATGACTGTTAGAATAAAGCTCTATACACTTTAAAATGTTATATTACGTTACATGTATTTGAAACCATTCGTTTTTATACCTGGGGAAAGTTACGTGCTGTCTGCCACTAGAAGCACAACAACAATAATAAAGGTGACAGTCAAAGAATCCATTCATAAATATGGTTGCAATTTGTGTTGCATTTTTTTCAGGAGGAAATGATCGTACTCTCAACATTCCAATAGATCCGACCGTTTCAAGAATTTGTTTCTCGGACGAACATCACCGAACCTGTGACAGAAGTAGCTCTATATCAGGACAGTCCATACTTGTGGCCTTTCTCCTGTTACTCACGGCAATGTTTCGGACAGTTTTGTGTCGATAACATTATAAAATATAATTACATTGTAATATAACATTGATCATCAGAGTAAATGTGCTAGTGTATGTATGTACATGTATATAGTGTTTAAGTGATTGCAAGAAAGTGACATCTTTTCAATTTGTTTGTGAAGTGAAATCTGGGCCCGAAATTACAACCAATACTTACACTCTGCACTCAGCACTCAGAATAAGAAAATGTTATATAATGAGCTATTGCTTGTTCTAGATTGCAAATATAAATAATAATAAAGTATAGAATTATTATTTGAATGTTGAAAATAACATTTGAAACATAGTTTTGCTATTTTGTACTATTTATGAGGGAACTACGTAAGTATTGTATCTGAGTACACTCAGACTGGTAAATTACACTTATAGCTTACAAATGCACTAAAGTGCAATTGGAAACAAGCACATGATAATATTTAGCACCTATTCAACATAACTCGAACTTCTCATTCTCAAAACTTGTCGCTTTGACCCTCAAGAGAAGAAATTTCAATATTTGAGTGCTGAGTGCAGAGTGTAAGTATTGGTTGTAATTTCGGGCCCTGGTTGTGTTGCTCAACGATTGTGAGAGAGAAACTATTGACAATACTCATACTTGTGCAAAGTGTTTTTAAACAACAGTTGAACTAACTACTGATTCAGAAGTGTCAGACATTTGGATTGGCGAATCTTATACGCCATTAATATTTCAGAATGAAAGCCATTAATATTTCAGAATGAAAGCGAGGGAAATAAAATGAATCAACTATTGTATTGTTTTTCATGGGCATATCGCGCTGATGGTCTAAATACACTCGCAGTTTGGTTATTCTGACTTAAATCTAGTTGATAACCTTTTGATTGTTAGTTTATTTTTCTACCTACTAGACAGTTGCCAATCAAAGTGTCTGACAATTCGAAATAAGGGAGGTAACTACCTACATATTGCCTCGTGTATATAAGTTATTATTTCTACGATAGTCTTGCTCAATGTTTAACTAAAGAGTGACAATGTAAATACTCATGTATATAAGCACTTCTTATCGGCGCCAGAGTAAAAAATTACGACTACGTTTGTCCACAAGATTTGATTGCTGTTTTTATTTGTGGATCTCCAACCAAATACTAAAAAATGTGCTTATATGACTTACACTACCACTACGTTTATCGACAAGATTTGATTGCTGTTTTTATTAATTTTGTGAATCTCAAACCAACAACTCGAAATGTCATTTTAGAACTTACCATTACGCGGGTCAACCTGATTTGATTGCTGATTTTATTTGTGAATCTCCAACCAAATACTCTCTCAAACCAACAACTCGAAATGTCATTTTAGAACTTACCATTACGCGGGTCAACCTGATTTGATAGCTGATTTTATTTGTGAATCTCAACTAAATACTCAAAAAATGTGCTTTAATCGTGCAAGATAGCCACCCCGTTTAAACAGAGTTTGTTAGATTGCGAAGCAGATTTGTTTCATTTAGACATATTTACTATTACTTTTAAAAATTCAAAGTGTATAAAATATGATTAAATACATAATGTCTATAGACCGAAATTTATTAGTATTCGAGCCGAATCAAATGCACGCATGCAAGATAGTTTGTAAGACAATCAATGTAACCTTCAAAATAGAAATAATTATCATTTAGCCATTCATGTTTCATAACGTTCAAACTATTTCAATGTGCTACTGTATTTCGTGCTCTAGTTGTTCATACTTTGAGCGGTGTTTTACTGTACATAATTACGGTCATAAAAGGGATTTAGTTTGAACCAGGAACAGTCTATTCTACAATAGACTGTCCCTGTTTGAACGTTTAGACAGTGTTTACTATACCGTGTCTGCTAGCTTGATGGGTATTTACTTTTGTTTGTTTCAGAGAATGTGTTTCGTTTCCTTTTATTCGTACATGTATCATATCATTTTTAGCTCGACTATTCGAAGAATATGAGAGCTATTACAGTCACTTGTTCGTCGGCGTCGGCGTCGGCGTCGGCGTCGGCGTCGGCGTCGGCGTTGCATATGGTTAAAGTTTTACATGCAAAACTTTAACCTTGGTTATATTTCAATAACCAGTGCATATATTGGATTGAAACTTTGCACTGGCTTTCCCTGTCATGTAATCAACCATGTAAGATAACTCTTGCATGAATTTAATGCAAATTATGGCCCTTTTTTACTTAGAAAATTTGGTTAAAGTTTTGCATGCAAGTTACTAATAAGGCCATATCTCAAATAGTATCTGTGCTATAGCATTGAAACTAACAACACTTACTAACCATCATAAGGCAATGGTACCGGTCATGGGTAATAGCTCTATTATGATTATTATTTGAGTTATGCCCCTTTTTAACATAGAATTTTCTTGGTTAAAGTTTTGCATGCAAGTTTCATTCAGACCATATCTCAGCTACTATCCATGATACTGCATTGAAACTTACAACACTTGTTTACCATCATCAGTCAATGGTATCAGTCAAGGGCAATAACTCTATTATTTTTTTATTTCAGTTATGCCCCTTTTTAACATAGGAGTTTATTGGTTCAAGTTTTACATGCAAGTTCTATTCACGCCATATCTTAGTTACTATTTATGATATTGCATTGAAACTTATAACACTTGTTTATCCTCATTAGTCAATGGTACTGGTCAATTGTAATAACTCCATTTTTAGTTTAATTCGAGTTATGCCCCTTTTAACTTAGACTTTCCTTGGTTAAAGTTTTGCATGCAAGTTACATTCAAACTATATCTCACCTACTATCAATGATATTGCATTGAAAAGTTTAACTTTTTTTATTACATGACTGTATCCTCTACATTATTATTTTAATTTGTCACCATTGTTTTAAAATTGACTCCTTTAACAAATCATATCTTACTCATATGATTATTTTGTAGAAACTTTGTTATGTCAGTGGATGTATACAATTCCCTTTAAACATACACATTTCTTGAATAGAGTACAGTGCCGCTTGAAGTCTTAAAATCATTTTCACTGACAAATATTTGTTAATAGTCAAGTGTTGAGATAATTGCCATGCCTCAACAACCATTGTACATTAGCTTTCATTGCCATGTAGTCAACTAAGTAGCGTAACTCACGTTTCAATATAATACAAATTTTAAATGGCCTGTTTTGAACTTATATTTTTTCTGGCAAATGGCTGCGAATAGTCGAGCGCGCTGTCTAGTGACAGCTCTTGTTGTATATTTTTAATTACTAGTACATAAAATAACGATTATCATATTAATAATAAACGTAATGAATGAATTTGGTCTTTGTTTTTGATCGAGAAAATAGTGTTTCGTTCCAATATCAGGTGCAAGTGTTTTTGAATGATTAGCAAGCGGATTTGAAGATAAAAGACGAACTGTTGTCGTGACGGGATCATCTGCGTATGCGTCTGCGTTGGATAGGTTTATTGACCAAGTCATTTTCTTAAACACAATCAAAAGTATGAACTCAGGGGCGTAGCTGGGCATATTTTCAGTGTACGCACATGAAAAATGCAGAATTGCTAGGGGGGTCCGGGGGCATGCTCCCCCGGGGATTTTTTTATTTCTACGAAGCCGTACGTGCATTCTGGAGTAGTTTCAGACATATATGGCAGGATAAACTCTGATTCTATTTTTTAAATTAAAACATATGATTTCTTTTTATACTCTAGTAGGCCTAGTTTAGGATTATGCTTTGATGTATCATATTGATTAAAGCGAGCGAAGCGACCTCGAAAGTAATACAATGTAGTCCTCAGAAAAACTACTTTGATTATGTTCGCATCCGACGCAACCCCTTGTTATGGCAACGGTTATAAATCGTTAAGGTTATTTGGCGAGCGAAGCGAGCCAGAAAAAAATGAGTATGTTATAAAGTGAATATATATTTCATCCACGAAAAAGGCTACTTTGGCGTTCGCACCCAACGCAGACCCTAGTTACGGCCATGAGAAACCATGATACTGCTTGGCATTGAATAGGATACCAATGGATTAAAGTGGCCCAAGCTTCATTGTAACGTTAAAATGCAAATAAACGATACGTAATGAGGCACCTGCCAGTTGGGATTTTTACCTCCACGGCCTATGGGGATAGCCGATGGTCAAATCTCGGGTATTTCCCGTCACTGGACAACTTAATATTGTACCCGGGGTATTAGTTCGCAGAAAAAAATCCAAACATGTCCCCGGCCTTGCGGGGGAAGCTGGAAGGTAAATACACTACCGTATTCCCCGACTTTCCCCGTGGATCCCCGGGGGTGGGTTCGTGGATGCAACTGACTTCTATAAACATTCAACGTGGGTATTTTATCACCGCAGCGATATTTACAGCTACAAAACGCTAGGCACTAACATGAACATCTCGTCTTTTTACGTTAGATACAAACAATGTTGCGACATATGTGTGCATTAAATTCATTGGTATATTTGCATTGACTGACTGGAGCCGTCCGTACCTTGTCGTGCCATCTCGATAGTCCGGGGACATACGTCACACCCCGGTTTATCCACGAGCATGTCGACAGAGGTACGATTGTCACCAGACCTCGCACGGGGGGTTACACTGAATACACGGACACATACTGTGTTGATCCGAGATTATCCGTGTCTCTCGTCCGAGTTATTCGGTTGCTCTGAAGTGCCTGTTGTGTGTTGTTATCGTTTTTTCTTCACAAGCTCGCCCGTGTTGCCTTGTCACCACCGTATCGATGGTCGCAAAAGTGAAGGAGATTAAAGGGTTTAGTGGAGGGGACATTTAAAGCTATCCATTCTTCTAACGGAGGATGTGACTCAGTGCTCACAAGAGTATGGTAAAAACACAATATAACTGAGGGACTTAGCACACACAAACATTAATTACGTTAAGACTAAATACAATGTCATGTGGTGAACTAGACACATATGAGGAACGAGACACATGTACGTATGTATGACCATGGTTTTTCACATAAAAGTAATCTCTACTTGATACTACATGTATACAACAATAAATACATTGTGCGAGCGAAGCGAGCAAGAAAAAAAATGCCTTATTTACCGAAGATGCGTTGAATAGTTTTCTATATAAATTACATTTTGTCATAAAATTATGGAAAATATGCCACACCCGGGTTAGGCATTGAATTTTATTGCACTTTTATATCACTTTAATTTTGTCAGTTTTTCAAACAGCGTACGCACGTGCGTATTTGCGTATAGCCAGCTACGTCCCTGGAACTTAGTCTTCAAACGCGAAATAGTTATTCATTATCTCACGGGAAGTACATATTGACGACAAGGCTGATAACCCTGTAACCTATGTTTGTTCGGTTATCTGTCCTTTGCTTTACTCTTAGAAAGTATGTTTTCAAGTACAAAAAGTCAAGCGTCCAGCAATCGTAGGTGGCGCTCTTGTCTATACATAAACTGAACTTTCTACAACACTATCAAAGCTGTTCACTTGAAAGTAAACGCACATGTTGAATGTGCATGATGACCTACGTCTATTGACGAAAGAAAACAAATATTTCCACCATTATATGTGAGTTATTCCCCCTTTTCTGACTTAGTACTTTTACACAAAAATGTAAATTTTCGAAGTTGCTAAATGTAGAAAGCCAGATTCTGGACATGTAATAACTGAAGTTAGGAACAAGAAACCTAGTTGCTAATGGACTATATAGCTAATACAAAAAAAGACATGAGGAAATCAGAAAGGGAAGGTAGCACTAAACCCAACCAGCCGAGCACAGAAAGCAGACAAACCACAACACAACTACACTGAGCAATGCCCACACATACGCCAAAGAAACAATTAAAAGTCGAAGTCCCCGCCGAAAAAATGCAGGATGACCCAATTCCACAACGAAATTATAGAATAGCGGTGATGCCATGAGACCGAATGAAACGCAGCCAAGACCCGACCAAGTTCCTCAAGGTCCCGCGGCAGGACGAACAAGCCGCACAAATACATGCCAAATCTGCGACCAAATGAGGCGTATTAACCACCCCATGACATAGTTTAAAACACCAAAGACGGTGTACTACGCACTTAACAAAATTTCTAATTGGTCAGTTTTTAAACTCACATTTTTTTGTACATAACAATAGGGAATTATATTCAGTTTCAATAACTCATTCGGCCTTATGTTCTTATTCAAATTCAGTTCGTGTTTTAAATACCCTCGTAACCTGTTCTGAGTTATGGCCCATTGTGAACGAAACAGTTGTTTATGTTCAATGCAAAACCTGTCAGTGGAAATGTGATAAACTGTAAAAATATAAACCGATTTGTGATCGCCCAAACAGAAAAACAACCAGTATTTCTAAAATAATTGGACGTTAAAAAGGTATACAGCTGTGAAATTACCCCCCCCTTTTAATTGAAAATAGAACACCATTTAATTCTCAAAATAATGATACCCACGAGTGATAGATAAGTCAAATTTCGTACATTTTTTCATTCATTAATTATATCATTTGTGCTACAATTATGGCAAGTTATTTGTGCATTTCAATTTAAGAGGCGACATTGGTTTCCTATGGCGAATTACATTGTAACTGTTAGAAATCCAGATAAATCTTAGAAGTCGATGTTTTCATTTCATTTGCACCGCCTCAACCATACAACCTATTGGGGTATAACATGGCCATATAAATTGATTACTGCCTACTCGTCCGTATGGGATGATGGTTTATTATGTTTTATGTCTAAAAATAGGATTATTTATAAATGCATTTTGTCATATTTTATGTGTTTTCTGGTTCTGGGGTTGCTGTTAAGTATCTCCAATAATTGAACGTGAGAATAGCAGAATCTGCATCACGTTTTCATGTTTGTGTTGTTTACACATTTTTTTTACAGTTACTATTGATAGAATATATTTTGAATTACCACTGACTGAAATTTTATCAATATGTTAGGTGACCAATTAGAAATTTGGATCAGTGTATAACCATGGAACAATAGTTCATCATAATAGAGCTTGGTATCTTAAAGACAGTTCTGAAAAATGAAAACCCCAAGTGTATACGTACTTATAACAGAGACCGTATCAATTGCGTTAGAGACCGTATCCATTGCGTTGTTATTATACCTAATTTATTGTTTGTTCTGGTTTTATGACAGAATTGTCGTTGTTAAATACAGATGGCTGTCAATTACACTGATTTGTGTGTGCATTTTTTAAGCAAATCTTTTAAAATGTGTTTTTATTACTCTTATAATTATCTTCATTTTTATAACGCATACGGACAGCTTCTTCTAGACAGTATATTAAGACAACAAGAAACAAAACTGTCCACTGGTGCGCTCTTGTCGTTATAGTGTCTTTAATGCATATATCCAATTTTAGTCCTCTTATATTTATAGACATTCTTCTTAGATTGCGGCGAAAGCAAATGAACAAAATGTAATACTGGCATAGAAAGGTGGCATTAATGAAGCTGTACTAGAAGCTTTTAGCTGGACTATTCAAATAAAAAATAGGGCTATATTAACTGTACCAAACCAGGCGTCTGTGTCTATATGAACCCTCACCGAGAAATAAGTTGTGATCCGGGTGGAAATGGTTAGCGGGAATGTTCCAATACAGTGTTAGTTTGAATGACTAAAATGGCACCAAAACACCAATGGACCAAACATCAAGATCTATTACAAAATGAACTAGACTCTTGTAGAATACCCGGATGACCTTTATCAGAGTCATTGTTGATAATGTGTTACAGTTCAAAGAGTTAAAACAAACTCCACACGTATGAGTACCCCGTGTTCTCTGTGAGGTTATTTTCATCAACTCCCGTACATTCACTATTGTTGTTTTGTGTTAGCTTCCTAGTTGACTGTGCGTCACACAAACGTGATACATATACATGTGACAAATATAGTTTTTTAAGCGTAATACAAAATTATATAAGTATCCGGTTTACTTGTGATGTTCTTATATAATTATTATTTCACATGTACTTTTTCTTTGGGAATGCGTTTGGTTTCCTTGTATTCGTGTATTCGTACATGTATCATAGTTTTTTTGTATATTTTTAATAACTAGTACATAAAATTTTGTGCTACTTTAATTATTATTTCACATGTTCCTTTTTTGGTAGACTCTATTTCATGAAAGGATTTTCTCTTACTAGTTCTATGACATATCTATTCTCAGTTACGTAATTCCGTACATCAGTACTGCTCGTCACAACTCAATTTGAGCGCGAGTTCACACATGTACAGTTAGTGAATGCAACAACCTTTAACTTCATTAAAATTATTTTACGTGTCATTAGTAAATCTACGTAACGTTACGTAGAAGTAGCAGACCCCGATCTCACAAAGTGTCACAAGATAAACATAAGCGTGCGTGCTTATGTATGTAGATGCTTTTTCCGTCCTAAAGAGTCTTAATAGCGCAACGTCCTTACTTCTGACATCTTCACAAAGGCCAACGTTCAATGTTAAAAATAGAATAACTATTATGCAGTCTTTTAGTAGACCGTAATGAAATGACTTGAAATTTCAGGAACGTAAATTCAACATAATTGTCTGGTAATGCTAGATAAAAAACAAGAGGGCCTGAAAGGCCCTAGGGCGCTCACCTGTTGCACATTGGTCTAGGTATCAGTACAACCTACATTCTGACCATATATATTTCATGAAGATTGGATCAAAACGGTGACCCCTGGAGTGAACACAATAATTTTCTAAGATTTGACCTAATGACCTAGTTTTTGACCCCACATGACACAGTTTCAAACTTGGCCTAGAGATTTCATAGAGAACAACATTCAGATCCAGTTTCATGATGATTGGATCAAAACCACGACCTCTGGAGTGAACACAAGGTTTTTCTAAGATTTGACCTAGTGGCCTAGTTTTTGACCCCGTATGACCCAGTTTCAAACTTGGCCTAGATTTCACAATGAACAACAGTCTGACCAAGTTTCATGAAGATTGGAACAAATTGATGACATCTAGAGTGTACGAGGGGGTATCAAAAAGTTCGTGGACTGTGCCTGCCATTTGTTTAGATTTTGACTGATTTCAGTAAAAATCGCACATTCTTTAAAACAACGTATTTTGAATTGATTTGGAAATTTCCAGCTCATATAACTTTTTTCTGAGTATGTGGTGGTTACTATGGTAACTTAAATTATGCTCCGCGGCGCACTTTAAAAATATCATTCACTTGACCTGCCACAAATACCTATAATCCTGTGAATCGTCATCCGATTTGATATAATAACCATCAGCACAAACATTAAGACTGTAGCATCATCCTGGTGTATATATTATAGCGCTGTTGCCACGGATACTGATGTGACATTATAAACATGCCGTTTTGTGTAGCCTGGTTTTCGACACATTTCATGACGTCGGTGCGCTTTTCGACATGACGTTACACTCGGAATATCGATCTTCTGTTGCATTTTGCCATTTTACTCAATTATACACTAATTCGGATCTGAGATTAGAGCATGTCACCCAAGTTTATACAAGTAAGGATGTCTTGCAAAAATTAATTAGTATAAATGGTATAAAAGATGAAGCGATGAGAGATGGATGATGCTTATATCGGTAGAGTAGATTTCATGTACTGTGTGATTATTGGCGCTGGATTTGGAAATGGATTTGTCAAATATTTCATTAACTGACCGAACTTTTTTATGAATAAAAGGCTTTTTAGTAAAAATTAAGTATTCTGGTAGGCAATAGAACAGTTTAATCCAGGTTTGTGGTTTTTGTATTCTTTAGACGATCAAGAAGTGGCAGACGTTTTGACGTATCATGACGTCGTAACGTCATTAAAGTGCGCCGGGTGGCTGTTGGTCATCTTTTAAATCGTTAGAAAATTTTATTGATATTATCATTTAATCAACTATTTATTTGTTTCTCGGTACAGAATTGAATATAGTTTAAGATGATAAAATAAATAATTCAATTGTATTACGTATACTAAAATGAACGGGTCAGTCCACGAACTTTTTGATACCCCCTCGTACACAAGGTTTTTCTAAGATTTGACCTAGTGAGCTAGTTTTTAACCCCACATAACCCAGTTTTTTACTTGGCCTAGATTTCACAATGAACAACATTCTGACCAAGTTTCATGAAGATTGGATCAAATTGATGACATCTAGAGTGTACACAAGGTTTTTCTAAGATTTGACCTAGTGACCTTGTTTTTGACCCCACATGACCCAGTTTCAAACTTGGCCTAAATTTCATAGAGAACAACATTCTGACCAAGTTTCATGAAGATTTGATAAAATTGATGACATCTAGAGTGTACATAAGGTTTTTCTAAGATTTGACCTAGTGACCTAGTTTTTGACCCCACATGACCCAGTTTCAAACTTGGTCTAGATTTCATGAAGAACAACACTCTGACCAAGTTTCAGGAAGAGTGGATCAAAACAGTGACCTCTAGGGTGTATACAAGGTTTTTATAAGATTTGACCTAGTGACCTAGTTTTTGACCCCGCATGACCCAGTTTCGAACTTGGCCTAGATTTCATAGAGAACAACATTCTGACCAAGTTTCATGAAGATTGGAACAAATTGGTGACATCTGGAGTGTACACAAGATTTTTCTAAGATTTGACCTAGTGACCTAGTTTTTGATCCCATATGACCCAGTTTCGAACTTGGCTTAGATTTTATAGAGAACAACATTCTGATCTAGTTTCATGAAGATCGGAACAAATTTGTGACATCTGGAGTGTACACAAGATTTTTCTAAGATTTGACCTAGTGACCTAGTTTTTGACCCCACATGACCCAGTTTCGAACTTGGCCTAGATTTTATAGAGACAAACACTGTGATCAAGTTTCATTAAGATTTAATGAAAACTGTGACCTCTACAGTGCTTACAAGTCAAAATGTTGACGACGTACGACGGACGACGGACATTGGGCGATCACAATAGCTCACCTTGAGCACTTCGTGCTCAAGGTGAGCTAAAAATGAAAAAAAAGATCAAAGTCCCCGATGTAAAAAGCAGAATGACCTAATTACCATCTTACTCAGAACCTGACGCAGTCTGGCAACTGTTTCTGAACTTTATCTTTGAATATACTAATTTCTCGCTTCTCTAATATCTAATTGTCGTATAATCTTTTTTCTCTTATACATGTCCTTCAATTACTTTCTACAACAAAAACATCATTTCCACAAATAGAGGTGCACGTGTTTGTTCTATTTACGTTTTGATGTAACAACATATCTGCGAGAATAACACCACCCTTCTCAGTTGCCCGTCCCGATTTATTTGCTGTTCACACTCTAATGTGAGAATATGTATAGGCTTTCAAAAGACAGTACCAATGGTTCTCGGGTATGTATAATACATTACATCCATCAAATGGCCCCTCATTCAGCCATGCCCAGTGCCTGCGACACTTTGTTATTCTCTAACAATTAGCTATCGTTTGTCAACCTATCACCGGGTCTATTTATAAGGTGTTTCTTTGAGATCATCTTGTGAGTTCCTTCGGTTCATACCAGCATGTGAAGTCACGTAAAACGATAAAGTATTGGAAAACATATCTTCCTATCACTGGAAACAAACTTCACTTATCTGTTTTTAAATATGCCTCGAGCAATGGTTTCTCATGACCAATACCTTGTTATGGGAAACGCGGGATGTCGTCCTATTGTACACCCAGACGATGGGGGAAAACTTAAAGAAAAGGAGATAGATACGTGGTGAAAAGAAAGGTCAAGAAAGGTCAAGGACGAATTACTAGAATATAAAGCGAGTTGGAAGATCTGGGAATTGTTGATACGGCAATGGATCTACAACGTAATGATACTCTTAACGCTATTATATGGGACGTGGATAATGCATCGGACGTTTTGTATTACGGTGTTAGTGGATTCGGGATCACGTGGTCATATTTACTGGTACATCTGGCCTTATTGTGTATAGGATTGACGGGCCTCACGTTGAACACGCTGTGTTTCCTAACATTAAAAAATAAGGAAGCGTGGAGAGACATCTCTGTTATATTTATTACAAATCTGACGTGTTCTGATATCATCATGGACGTCACGTGTATTTATTTAGTGGCTTACAACCTTGTGCATTATAAAAACTACTACGAATGTGCTTTCAGATTAGGTTTAACTACAGGAATTGCTTTGAATTCGTCATTGCAACTTTTCGCGTTGACGCTGGATCGTTATTTCAAGATCTTACACCCGTATAGATACGTCAGAATTTTCTATGAACGTTCGGCTAAGCTGTTCTGTGCTGCAAGTTGGTTTATGTCAATCACGATAGCCTTGCTGCCACTGTTTGGTGTTCGTCGTTCGCCGGTCTACGGACTAGAGTATTGCAGTTTCTTTGGTGTCCTTACGAACGAGTTTCTAATAGTGAGTTCGGTGTGTTTTTATATAGTGCTGCTAGGTATGTTTCTATGCTATGTTCGGATAATAGCCGTGGCTTGGACCAAGACAAAAACTGTAAAAGTAGCTGTCGACCGGAACACCAGCCATCTATGGTGGAGACCAACTAAGACTGTACTAGTACTTATCGTGTTTTATGTGCTGTGTTGGCTCCCCATGGGTAAGTATTCTACGATATGATCATTTGTAATCCTTACTAGATCTACATACATACTATTATACCGACAGGTAACGCGGTGGTAGAGTGGATCATGAGAGCTCAAATATAAACTCGGGAGATTCTGGTTCGAATCCCGACCGGGTACTGATTGTTTCCTACTTTATATCGACAATTATTTCTCGATTACATATCTATACCAAATCCGACTTGGTGGCTACTTAAGACATTGGTCTATCAATACGTTTACCACCTTATATTGTTACCTGACTAACAAGTCAAAACACCATCGGTCTAAATCAAACACACGTGTACAAAGGTCAATAAATAGTGTCACACAAGTCAAAACACCATCGGTCTAAATCAAGCACACGTGTGCAAAGGTCAATAAATAGGGTCGAATTGATTCCAATTTTCTTAATTTATTTCTGAAAAGTTACCAATACTAGTAACGTTACTTTAAAACTTAAAAACTATCAACTGGTGACAAAAACTATCATTATGCAATTTAGCATAATTATGATACAAAATGTATTTCACATTTTCTTCCGCATTCTTTCACCTATCTCGTATGTACGATCATATTCCTGATATAATAAACAGATATTTTGTATCAGAAGATTTCGACCATTACTAAAATAGAAAGTGAGATAGAAACGTCAAATTACTAACACTTATTTATTGATTTAAATACGAGAATGATGGTGAAAACAATGGATAGTACCAAATTCATAGTAATATATCAAACATTTGGATCGGGGGACGGACATAAGCCCCTACGACCATAAGTCCCTTCGCTCATTTTTATACATGAGGACATAAGCCCCTACGCATTTTTTTACACTAGGACATAAGCCCCTACGCATATTTTTACACTAGGACATAAGCCCCTATGCTTGTTTTGTTTGCACCGTTCTATGTTTTCTTCTATTATTAAATGGTTAATTAAGAAATAATTATTGTACAAACTGTTCTATTGTATCTACTGTTTATTTGTTACAAATATGCATTAATTTCAGGTATAAAATTAGTAAATTGAGAGAAAATTAGTCTGCAAAATGCTTAATAAGATCAATTATCATGTATTGTAGTGACTATCTGTTTGTAGCATGCTCGAAAACACTCATTTGTTCATAGATACGTGTTATAAATATAATAATTATTTGTTATTATGTTGTGTCTCATTTGATAATTAATTACAAGTTAAAAAATTGAACTGGTAGACACTGGTACATGGCTGAGTTGTTCATGTTGCAAACAAACATGCATAGGGGCTTACGTTAGATTTTAAAGACCACCTGTTTGAATGGTCTTATTAGCGAAACTTCACTGTACAACAGTTTATTCTATTCATGTATGTTAGTTGCACGGAAGTTATTATTAGAACTACCTGGACACAATTCCAATGACCGACAAACCTACCGGATATTATACAGCCTATGACAATATTAGAATCATCATATCGTCTTGACAATCAGGAAATTACAATAGAAAACGCAGACGTTGGCATAAATAGCGTCTTAGAAAATACACACGTACACATCTTCAACCATTCAATTTTTGTAAGACGATTCAAAACAACGCAGTTCAATATTGTACACCATTATTAAATTTTGTCTTAAAACCAAAGACTTCATTTAACGGAAACGTCAGGAAATTGTTCATGGCCGCCAGGGAATATAGACCTATTTCTTTGCTTTGTTTACGGAAAATGTATGGCAATTACAATTCTTTATGAGCTGCTTTTGCACATTATGTTGAATGAAATTTCTGAAGACCTGTAATGGAAGTGAGCTTGTTGCTTAGGTGGTGTGATAAACTTTAATGTTTTTACGACGTTTTATCTCAATATTTTCATGGCGTATTCTTTTGACACGCTCAGTCGAGAATCGGCAAACGTAATTACAGAGGTTTGCAGAGACGGGTCATCATCTGAAACAGGAATATTAGCATTTTTAAAGATTGTATAAAAAGGGCTTTTTTGCTATTCTTTGATTTCTGAAATTGTGAAATCGGGTCATCCTGCATTTTTTCGGCGGGTACTTGGTTTTTTTATTATGTCTTTGGCTTCTGTGTGGGCACTGCCCAATGTAGTTGCGTTGTGGTTTTTCTGTGCTCGGCTGGTTAAGTTGAGTGCTACCTTCACTGTCTGATTTCCTCATACCTTTTCACATTTAAATTATGACGAGTATGCTACAGTCTGTGTTAGCACATGAACGAATTTTGATATTAAATGAAGTTTATTTGCTAACACATGCTAACAGTGAGTATAGCATCACCTGCCTGTATACAGTTTCTCGAGAAGAATTTAAGTGCTTTTTGTTAATTTGACAACTTTGTTAATATAGAGCCTATTGATCCCAGATATTATCAACCCGATTCTTTATTCACGTTCCACAAATATTGAAGATAGGATGTATCAATGTTGTCAACATTAGGCGCGGTAAAACTAGTATGTGTATAGAAATTAGACACAGTAGGTGAATAATTGACGTCATTAATGGTTTTAATCGACTTTTAAAGTCATCAATCGGATTAAACACCGACTTTATGCAGACAATCATACTTTAAAATAGTACATTTGTAATACTAGTCGAGGTGTACAGAATGTAGTGGTCGCAGCGTAACGATAATTCATCAGTCAGTTGCATCCACGGCCCCCACCTCAGGGGAAGGGCATTGAATGGCCGCGGCAACGGTCGTGTTTTTACTTTCAAGCTTCCCCCGCACTGCCGGGGAAACGTTGGAACAGTTTTCTGCGAACAAATATCCCGGGGACAATATTTAGGTGTCAGGGGCCGTGGAAATAGCGGAGATGTTTCAATCAGCTGTCACCGGGAGTGCCGGGGTTAAACCGAAAAGTAAAAATTCCCGGCCCATCCCCGGGGTTGGGGGTTCGTGGATGCAACTGACTGGTGCATAACACATACGTGCGAAAAGTACATAGGTTTTGTTGTGAATGGGCCTTTAGTTGTACAGCCCGTTAGATAACTAAGTAGCACACATACAGACAAATCAGCCCTGCGTTCAAGGTAGAATCACGATATGTAACGTTTCGTACATGTCACTAAACGTTACGAAAACGCTACGAAGGTTGCACAATGTGATTCTACCCAGAACACAGGACAGTTTCTGATAGAGTCTATTGCTTTCACCGTAAGCTGAAATGGTACATGCTACTGGATGTTAGATTTTTTGCCTTTTCGTAAATGCGGTGGCTCATTACTGGACATGTACTGTAGCTAATGTATGTATATAAAGGATCTAGGCAATCACCAAAGTTATTTCTTTTTAAATTTCAGGTGTGTGTATAATTCTACACCTGGCAGGTGGATTTCCGACGAATTTTACCGACGATATGAAAGGTACGATTCTTGCTTATGGATCTTCGTTGATATTTTTGGATACGATAGCAAACCCGGTGATTTACGCTTTGAAAATAAAAGCAGTGAGAAGAAGACTTAATTCAGTGAAAACGACATTTTTCGGGAGAAAGAAATCAGACAACGAGATATCGAAAATCAATATGCACAGGTCAAGGTCTGCGTTACATGTTAGTGTGGATACTGTGATGTGACGTGATTAAGCACATGTGCCTTATTCACCAACGTTGTAAGTCTAAACCTCAGACTTAAGACTTCATATAACCATTTGTTCTGTTTGCTCTAATATTGTTATAAATGTACCGAGTTTGATATAATTGGGTATACACGTTTTGTGTGAAGCAACAAATGATCAGATAAACTGTCACATATTTAACTGCAATTGCAAAGAAATGGTAGTGATTATAAAAGTTGACAATAATTTTAAGTCTCGGTCTGCGTTTTAGTTTTACAATGATGGTGAATTAGACCCCAAAATAATTGCAACGAATGTTAGTGCTCATAGTGACGTGTCTTGACTTGGCCATTCTAAATGAACTGGTCCCACAGCCTCATTTTCGATTCAAGATCTGGAGAAGGACAAGTAGTATCAGTCTAATTCTAGACCACGAACTCGGCACTGGAGGTGATTGGTCAATAAGACAGGAATGAAACCGAATGACCACAAACCAATTGTAGACGATCAGTGCTCTGACATCAGAGTACTGTTTACGGAAATCTTTAATGATCAATAGTACGGTAGTACTTTTACCAATGTTAATGTGGTAAATGGAGTTGTAATACTAATCAAGATTCAGTTCATGAACTCCTACAAACAATATGTGTCACCAGTATGCAGCTGTTAAATAATTATACTGAAATTAAAGTTGAACGTAAGTTTACAATTTCCGTAAGTACGTTGATAAAACGGATCCCAGAAATCTAAGAAGCTTGGAAAGGCACTGAATAGTATAGGAGAATATACTTGGTGTATCTTTGACGATTGTGGTCACGGCCATGTGTCTCGGTGTTAATATTTACCCCACCATCGAATGACGAAGTGTTAATGTTGCTTACTGTAAATGACGTTGTTGAATTATTAAAAAATAGTTTGTCGAATCACAGTTATGATTATATGCAGATTACAGGTACGGCACAAACTTGAACGTATGTCCGTCCTTCTCCACACAACCATCACATACATAATACAACAACACATACTCATGATACTACAATATGACGCGACATGACTTTGCGGCTAATGACACGACCGCGCGGCAATGCGATACGAGATTAATTATGATACGGTGGACAAGGTTGCGACAACGCATTGTCGTGTTTATCATACAACACCACTTGACAGTAGTGTCACTGTACAAGCTACCGAGTATATGGGATATCATCTAGTACAACATATACACAGGTACAGGGACGACGCTTACACATATTCTGTTAACAACATGCACACTCTCAAAGTGCAAAGGACGGCGTACCCCCCCCAACCCCCCACAATTATACGTACGTTTCACAGTGTACGAGGGTCATTCAATATATTCGTAGACAATCGTTCTCATTTTATTATATTTATGTTTAAATAATAATTTCTTTTAAACAATTATCTAGTACCTACCGTAGATATAAATTTAGTTTGATTATGCAGCACAGTAACATGTGACCAGCTGATGTATTACCATAGTAACGTAGGTTGTAAGTGGAACCATGAACACAAATGCAATGCAACTATGCAACCATCCGTTTCAAATCACTACCGATCGCACATTGTAAACATAGACCGTCAGATGGTAGCCATTTTGGGCCAAAGCTACATATCAAATGAAAATCGTACCCTTGTTTGTATTTATGCATAAATAAAAATATAAAAAAACGATGGTATACATGTAATTGGATTTTACTGTGGGATGACTGAGTACAAATATGAAACAACTGTATACATCTACCGTACGAGAGGTCAGTGACTTGGCCAACGAATCACTTAATTTCTGCAACCAATCCTTAGTCTTCCATACAACCAGAAGTTGTTCAAAAATAAAAGCCACTGTCGCACCTAACGATTCTATTTATCGAAGCCTGTCGAATAAAACTATTTTGTGAATCTTACCGATTAAACGGATACGAACGTTCACAGACGCATCCGTATGAAACCCACCAGGACGCATCCGTATGAAACCCATAAAAAAGCGTACGCATACAAATAGCAGGCTTAGAATAATATACACGAATAAGGCCGTGAGTACATCTATATTTAGATAAAACAAGAAAAAATCGTCTGAAAATATCTGTTTACTTATGGTAAATCAAGCTGTTTCAATTTCATTTTGGTCATCGTCACAATTTCCGATTTTCATGAAAATGGGCTTATAAGAAGCGCCTTATGATGCAGATCTTAAATACGAAATGTTGATTGGCCAGTCTTATAGGGTTGTAAGTAGTAATTACGACCTTCTCAATTTAAGCCAGCGAAATGACAACAAACTTAACGGAATTCCTGCATACCAGTATCTGGTTGTATGTGTTAGGTGTGGCAAAGGCCTTAATCAAATATAAAACGTACAGTAGTTATATGTCATTTCTGTGTACTTGTAGTTATATGACACGATACTAATCAAAATTGGATTTAACTGTGGGAGGACTGGTAGCAAATATGCTTTAATTGTTTACACGATAGGTGGTACGGTGGTCGAGCGGATAGCCTGCTTTAATGCTGATCGAGAGGCCCCGGGTTCGATCCTCGGCCGGGCACTTGATCATTTCTGAAACGCTTTTCTGTGTTTCCAACCCAACTAGAGATGAACTGGTAAGCAACCCCAAGGTAGTCTCGCGTGTCTCTTCGAAAAGAGCTAGGGCATTGTGCCCGGATACCTTGAATCACACTACTGTCTCTTCTACCTGCTGTCGCTTCAGCAAAAACACAGGACCCCATTGGAAATAAGTGCTTGCACTTTCATATGTTATCCTTGACCGAGAGGTTTAAATAATTACAATCTACGAGAAAACGATGAGATCAAATCATTATTTTATTTCTGCAGCCAATCCCTAGTTCTGTTAACAAATGAGACAATATACTATTTCAAACATTTGTATGTTTTCAATACCAGGTATAGAGATAATTACAAACCGGATTATGACAACTTTGATTGATCAAACAGGAAGTAGGGGGCGTTACACACAGGGTCTTGGTGGAACTTGGTCGGGTTTCGGTTGCGTTTCATTCGGTCTCATGGAATCACCGCTATTCTATAACTTCTTTGTAAAATTCGGTCATCCTGCATTTTTTTCGACCGGGACTTTGTCTTTAAATTGTTTCTTTAGCTTATATGTGGGCATTGCTCAGTGTAGTTGTGTTGTGGTGTTTCTAATGTCTGTGTTGTGTTTGAGTGCTGTCTTCCTTGTCCGATTTCCTCATACGTCTGGGCGGCCATAAACACCCTTTTCATTCTATTCCCTGGGTGTTTATGTTTTGGCGGAATATCTGACCCAGATAATTCAAAATTGTTATGATCAGGATAACTTTGTTTTACTATATTTTATATGCTTGTACATATGTTATTTGAACCTATTGTTTGTTGTTTTTACTGGCTTTAATAAAAGCCCTTTTTCTAACTCAATTCACAGTGTTTGTTATAATTTTGTATTACTAGCTTCACAAACTCTTGAGATCCTTACAGAACCCTTTGAAGGCTATAAATACAAATTTTTGATTTAAAAAATAATTTATAGACGAAAATGGTGCCTGCTTTGTAACTATTTTTGTCCTGTCCGCAAAGTCCGGACTGGACTGCCTTGGGGCTTTTAGTCATTACTAATAGGGAAAGCGCGCATGCGCATATCAGTTTATCATTCTACACAAAGGAAGACGTTGATTTTTATATTTTGATTATTTTGGACGTTATTTAGTTAATTATTATCATTTTTCCACCTCCTCCCCTACCTCCTCCACTTTTAATAAGTTTTATGGAACCTATTGTTTGTTAGAATATCTAACCCAGATAATTCAAAATTGTTATGATCTGGATAACTTTGTTTTACTATATTTTAGGCGGAATATCTGACCCAGATAATTCAAAATTGTTATGATCTGGATAACTTTGTTTTACTATATTTTATATGCTTGCACATATGTTATTTGAACCTATTGTTTGTTGTTTTTACTGGCTTTAATAAAAGCCCTTTTTCTAACTCAATTCACAGTGTTTGTTATAATTTTGTATTACTAGCTTCACAAACTCTTGAGATCCTTACAGAACCCTTTGAAGGCTATAAATAAAATGTACATTTTTTTCTCTTTTTTTGTGTTTTAATCTTAACCAATGATACAGCTACCTGTTGCGTTACCTAGAACCCCATCCAGTTCTAAGATATATTTTGTGCAAGAGATTTGATAATTGAAAAAAATCGGAACAAAATTTCACTTACTAGTAATTGTGGATCATCCCTCGTAGTTCATAGAGGTTTCAGACATAGGATAGATGTTTATTCATTTTATTGATATCTATCTACAGTACACATTCGAAATAGACAAACATACACTTTCTTGATTTCAAACCCATTTTCAACAAAAATGGCTAAAATACGAAGAATTTTGCAGAGTCACATATTTTTCACATAGTGGTTCTCATTCTAGTATAATAAGTTATAATGGATCTAATGTAGTCATCAACCTTACAACCAAAATAATCTAATTTGTTACATTCGGAGCAGTCATAGAAATATTTTGAATGAGGATACGTTTCACTGGATATGTATAAGTCTTTTGTTAAATATGCTCAGTACATCTAGAAACGCAACGTTTTCATCCTTGGTTTTTTGCTTACTTCCATTGCTCATACATTTTTTAATTTTGTGTAATAATATTGTATAATCGTGTAGAAACTTTGCTATTGTCCAAATTTTATCGATCGGGTAACTCCCGTGCGTCAAGAAAATGCAAAACCGCACGAATTCCACATGAACCATTTATGCAGTAAATTGCTTCGAATCCTTTGTAAGGTTTGCCAATGGAAAGAAAATCACAAAATAAAATTTCTAGGCTTCAGAATATAAATATCAGGATAGTCCGAACATGGGCCAAATCAAGCAATTCGGATGCCTATGACAGAGGCGTCAACTGGGAGGTTTCACTTGGGCTAAATTGCCATGAACCGACAATGTTTCATCTGGAGACACTTTACTAGCACTTTGGCACCATTAACAACCACCCACGTCAAGGCCATCCATGTGCAACAACTCTTTGACAGGACCAACAACTCCACATGTACCATTTCTAGGCAAAGTTCACAACTGGTTCAAACACTTCTAATCAATTTGTTGGACGTCATGCATATGTCATCAATCAATAAGTAATCAATATTTTATCTTTTCACTTAGAACAACGATTCTGAAAAAATAGGATTTTACCAATTTGTGTCCCGTTACTTTTTAGCCGCACTATACACACACGCGTTGTTCAATTGCACCGATAGCACTGTATGAAAACAATGTTACTGTTGCATTGTTCATGGAATAAAATGTCATCAAGTAAATGCAGTTTGGTTGCCAATCATACAAAGTTTGAAAAGTGTTGACAGAAACCCCAGTGTTGCGTTTCTAGATGTACCCAGTAACTCAGTACAGATATTCGTATATGTCACAAAGACAAACAACATAATTATGGTTCTTCAAGCTGACCAATCGGGACCCCTTGGGCGTTACTAATGCAATAATCTTGTTGTGGTGTTATATTTACACTGCCATTTTTCGAACAACTAACAGATGATGACACCGCGATGACAGTAACTACATTACTGGTTTAGAATGAGAAAGTCGTAAGTAAGACTTAAAAAGGTATGAGGAAATCGGATAAGGAGTGCAGACCTCAACTTAACCAGCCGAGCACAGACATCAGCATCACCACAACACAACTACAATGAGCAATGCCCAATAATAAGCCAAAGAAACAATTTAACGTTAAAGTTCCCACCGAACAATGCAGGATGACCCAATTTTACAAATAAATTGTAGAATAGCGGCGACTCCAGGAGACCGAATGAAATACAACCGAGACCCGATCCAGCTCCTCAAGGTATCGCTGCACAAGAGGCACAACTGCGACGTGACCTGGTTTTAGATAAATGCATATGGAGTTAGAGGGTGTGCAATAACATAACATATTTCTAGAAGCATGTAGCTCCTGTATATGCCAACGAGGTGACTCCAGCGACCAAACAAGGCACAACCGTACAGTGGACTAATTTAAAAAATTGCTCTCTCAGCAAAATAGGCAAATAGCGGCCAAATACCATAGTGGCTAATTAAAAAGTAACTCATCCAGAAACCTCGGGCCGGTGGACATTGGAATGAGGGCGACAGAAAGTCATAGCTGGATGAAGGTCTTGAAAGGCTTATAAGTAATAATACCATCAATTTGACAGTGACTGCTACCTAGCAACCGCGCGTAAAATATAAGCGGTATGATATATAAGACTGATACATATTTAAAATCAGTATCACACGGCGCATCATATGAGCCCATTTTCATGAAAATCCGAACTTGTCATATTGACCAAACTGAAATTTAAACAGCCTATCTTACCATAAGTAAAGAGTACTTTCGGACAGTTTTGTCCCTTTTCTCACAATATCAATTTGTTCTTATGTTTTTCTCATTCTAAACCAGCGAAATGTCGACATTCCGAGAATATCGAAGTTTTGAACGTAAACACATCAATCGGCAAATATGTCCGACTGAACAAAACTGTATGCATTTGTTGCCTTCCAAATACATCAGTAGACTAAGAATAAAATTAAAACCAGTGTACAAACGGTTGCAAGGTGTGTTTCAATTTGAGATTTCCGTGCCAGTTTGGTCGCCTTACTTAACATGTTCTGTGCCTGGATGAGGAAAATATAGATTCTATTAAATTAGTCTGTGACCTGTGTGGAATTGGAATTCAACAAAACTTTACCATTAAAGTCAACGGTTTTATATTTACAGCGATGGTAGTGACAATTGTCATTACGCCATAGATGAGATCGCTCCGCCAGGTTGCTTGGCTAAGGTGTTCAAGTTAATCCATTGGACCATGTGATTATAATTTACCGTTATAATTGAATTAAAGGGTATTTATATTGACAACTGGCGTAATGCCAATTGCGAATTGCTAATCAGTCAGGGAAGCCATTTGCGCGTTTGTTTCCGGTAAGTCTATAATAATAAATGAAGGCCGAGGTGATCCGCCTAAGACAAAAAAAAACCAAAAGAGCACAAAAGGAACTACCTGAAGTTAGAATTCCCGTAGCCATGCTGAGGCACAAAATATTGGACAAATTGCCCAAACACACACATATTTTGAAAAACAAAAAAGGGACAAAGGCCAAAGTAAAAAAGGCCATCCACAATACAGTTAATATCCCAAATTAAGAAGTCCATTTATATGGAGAATAATAACAAATCGGGCATCGGGAAGAACTGAACATGAACAGCAATCCAGGAAAGGCACAGACAAGATCAGTATAGAAGAAATCGAAGTATTCGGAATATTCCATATGAGGTACATATATGTACTCAGATTGCATACAACGCACTTTGCCAACGAATGTTTTTCATGATAAGCCACGTTAACAGTGTCGTGTTATTCTAAATATCCGTGCTTCAGTATTGAGTCATTTGATTTTAATTATTCAAATTAAACATTCATTTAATTGCCTGGAAATTAAGGACAGTAGAAGGAGTGGCGATTAATGACAATAAAAGTGTCTTCATGCATATTAAAAAAGGGATGCACGTCACAAAATGGGTTTCACGTATTTTATCAAATGGTCTACTAATCATTTCCAGGAAATAAAAATTGTGTAGCATTATTTTTCGCACGATACGTGGAATTTAATGCTGATGTATTGTATAGATATGTTAATTGAAATTCGATCGAAATGGTCACGAACTTCCCCGGAAAGTCATAATTAAAATAGTGTGTGCAACAATGGCTATTTCAGCAAATTACTTGCATGCCAAAACTAAAGGAATAATTTATCTATCCAAATTAGAATTAAAATATGCAGCCGTTCGAAAAATGCAAAGGTCAGCAATACATACGATAAGGAGTTTCCAAGAACTAGTATGTGCGAAGTATGCCCTATTTTTTCAAATGTTGCAATGTTTTTTTTCTGTTACTTCGCAATTTTTGCTGTTTATTTATGGACCGATTCTCACCTTTAACGTCCGGTAGCCAGAATTCGATACTGAAAAACTGATAACCATTGATGCTTTTACATTATTTTTTGAAGAATTCTTATTTTTAAAAAACTTTGTAAAACAAACTCCGTCGCCGAATTTCCATCTGTGCCATTGGAGATAACTTCAAAAGGATCCCATTTCTGCTACACTTTCAATAACATAAATAATTCTTTTTTTTAATGCAACGGTCTAATGTTTTATTAAACTTGATTATGAAAAATACCTCTTAACTCAAAATAATAATATTGTTTTATAAAGTGTAATCCTTTAACATAAATATATAAATTATAGATATACATGACTTGTATTAGTACTATTACACATTGGGACTAGAACGTCTGTGAAAATGAAACATATACGAAGTGTATTGCCAACTTCGATTTAGACACATCTTCATGTTCTGCCTTCTCTATCCGACGTTGTCTTATCTAATTTCGTCCGTTTGTGTGTACAGGGAACAATTCATTGTTGACCCATAAAATACATACTTTATATTTTACCGAACGAAGAAATCTGGATTGTATAGGCACTTATACAGTACGTTACAATAGTAAATTAATAATGTAATGAATATCTTAGTTCAGTCTCATCCATAATGATTCGGAACATACCTATTGCCAGTAAGTCCTCCTCCAAATAGTTCGTTCGTTTCGTGCAAGCATTGTCTTTCTCACAATGAAACATGTGCATTTTCTTATCTTAGATAATCCATAATCTACACCTCAAAGATGTTCAAAACGACCTGCTCAAAACTTGGATTCTTGCATAGGAACACTAAGCATTGTCCACCAACCTGTAGAAAAACAGCCTACATATCGCTGGTCAGATATACACTAGAGTATAGTCAGGCCTTATGAGACCCATACCTACAAAAGTACTTATACGCACTAAACAGAACAAGTTCAACGCCGTGCGGCCAAATTCATATCCTGATGTGAAAGAGCTGGGACCTTATTCACCAACATTGTAAGACTGCCATTCAGACTTACACTTAGACAACATTAATAATCACTGCTATTCTTTGCCATTAGATTGAACAATGTGAAATTTTGTCTAAGTAACTGTTGTTACTGAATATTTATACCCATTTTTATTATAATTGGTACATTTATAAGAACATGAGAGCGAAAAGAACGTTTTGGCAATGTAAAGTCTCAGTCTGCGTTTTAGACTTACAATATTGGTGAATAAGGCCTCAGGGTTTTGTCACTGCTATGTTGAAAAACTCATACCTCCATTGTAAGATAGAGGCAAGCTTCAAAAGATTTCTCCAGTAGTGTGACATAACATAACATAACAGAAAAGAACAGAACAGAACAGAACAGAACAGAACATAAAGTTTCTTAAAGACAAATCATACATAGCTTACAGACTTACAGACTTGGTGATAATTACACACAACCACAACCCCCTCGTATACTGTATACCGAATGGTCCTGTATCATATATAATGCACATCCAGATACACAGATGCCTATTTTAGTTAAAACGTGATGTTATGATAATTGCATGCATATAAAAACAACGATTCAATTTGCTGCACGATCGACACGATATCGGGACATCTGCAGAAAGGATGCACCCATGTCAAATATTGAAATACTCGTTTGTGATTGGACAATGCCAAACTGTCACAATCACGTGACTGCTCATGCTCATGCGCGAAAGAGTATTTTATATCTATAAATAAACGGGATTCTATTCAAAATATCAGCAAACAGTCATTAAAATTCAATTTGACTTTTATTTGACGTTGAGTTGTTGTATACAACGTAGAAACACTACTTCACGACGATGAATGCTACACGATTCATTCTGCTGCTGTGCAGTATTCTATGGATGGCCAGGGAAAATAGTAAGTTTGTTATTTTAAAATTTATTTGACGAATCTTTACTATAGGATTTAACGACCATTGGTTGACTTTCACTGGTGTGAGAATACCGGATCTTCAGAAATACATTGAATAAACTTTGGAATTATTCAATTATATTGTTTCAGTATTTTTAGGCTTTATTTAATGTATTCTTGAAGATCGGGTAGTCAACACATGGTCGTTTACTCCTATGATATACTAACTGTTGTAATGTGTGCTGCGTTTCTGTCATTTGTTAAAGTACGTATACATTCATATGTAAAATTACTTCATCTATGTGCAAAAATATCTAATAGAACCGTTTGCATTGTAGAATTGGGTTTAAATTTGTAATCAACGCATTTGAGTACCAGTATTACGTTCCTACAAAGCAACGGTATAATCAATACCATGTGTAAAAGTAGAAATTGTTTAATTTGAAAATCATTTACATGTTGCATACTCATAGTCGGAATTAAAGTACATGTATTGTGTCTCTGTGGTAACGCTATTAAATTCGTTGGTCTTTCCTATTCGTTATTTTCAAACACATATTGGTATAATTATGTTAACTAGATAGTGTCGTTCTATTTGCTTGTACTAAATTAATTAACTTATTTTGGTACAAATTGAAAATCATATGACATCGAATACTATTTATTCAGGTGTGTATACATTACTTAACATGCAACTCCTTATTTTTGTACGAAAGTTAACAGTTTTTGTCCGAAACTGACTCAACAACTTTCCAGTTGCATGGATAGTACCGAATTTCGACTTGAGCGTAGAGGATATCTCGTTAAAATCGACCAAATAGTTCAAGAAAAAATACATTCAATCCATTTGAATTTCAGGTGCACTAAGAATTCCTCGTGAAACTGGGGTAAGGAATACATTGTCTTATATTTTTTATTTTCTTTTTTAACTCCTACACCATTTTGGTAGAACTATTTTGGAAGTAAATTCTTGACCCCCTTACTCTTGTTCCAAAGTTGTTCGACAGACTGATGTGGTAGACATTTTCAGTATATGATATCATGTTTTGTAGTAACTGTTGTTCAGTTTTGCGTTGGACATTGTTTTGAAGATTTTTACATGCATTTTACACTACATGCAATCAATCGTCATAATGTATGTACTATCATCCCTGGGTACACCGTCTTTTTTAAACTGGAAAAACCAGTACATGGGACGGGTGATTTTCAGGTAAATATTAGATTTTCTATCTACCAACTTGTCATCCATCAACCTAAACTAGCGCACTGTATGCTTTTTGGGGTTGCTACGTTCAGGCTGTCATCAATTCCTTTTTATTTCAAATAAAACAATGGTAAAGTTCGTTAGCGACTTAGCTGGACCACTATAAACCTTAAATATCTTAAAAACTGCAAGGCCGATTTGCACAAAAATGGGTATGTCTTCGTAAAATACTCTTACCAACTCTGATAAAATAAAACAGAATTTTTAGTCCACAGAAAAGTGTACTTTGCATCGACGCCTAATGCAAAATTTTAAGTCTAAAAAAGGGTAAACGTATGGGTGATAGAAGTGACCGGAACAGCAAAGATCAACAATTTGGTCCAGTTTAACTGTACATTAAGTCACACACCAGTGACTGTTGACAATATATAATGAGGCCCATACATGAACGTTTATCTTAGCCTGTATAACTGGAGCAACTTTGTAGAAATATTTGCAAGAAAAACATTGTATATTATGTTTGTACAAATGATCATTACAATCAAAAGGTGGGCCTCAACTATATACACATTGATGACCAGACAAATTTTGGTCAAATTTATACGATACTCCCGTTATAGTTGTCACACAATACAATACTATTACATGGGCGTAGGAGCGTCTTCAACATTGGGGGGGGGGGGCCAAACATTTGGCAACTTGGGGTAAAAAATTGTTTTGCTCACTACTCTCGCAAAGTAACTTTCTTATGTCAATTAGTCAACACGCAATATTTGCACAAAAAATATTCTACACGCAAACTGTACTCTTAAACGTCCAAAACACTCCTACATCTATATACTAACTGTGAGTTTAGGGTTCTGTGGTCATTTGAGTAAGTAATTACGTCTTAACTGGAAGTTAATCCGTTGAAGTATACACGGGTCCGGGGGCGTAGCCCTCCGGAAATTGTTCTAAACTATGGATAAATCTAGTGCATTCTAGGCGTTCTGATATACCTTATTTTGCATTCAAAAGGGACCTTAATGCAGGGAATTTAAGTTCTTACAAAAACACAATTTAGTGTTTGCATCAAACTTAAATTTTAAAGGTGAAAACGTTTGTTTCTAAGGCTTTATATATAATTGGCAACGTCCCAAAGTCATATAGGAGGGTTGAGGGACATTAAGAGTACAATTTATGGCACAAGTGTATTTTTGCAAACAATGGGTGAATAGGTATTTGAATATAAGGAAGTTATTATGCGAGCGAAGCGAGCAAAAAAAAATTTTTGATACGTTTTAACCAAGAACTGAAGGCAAATTGCCTATGACGAGATATATTAGGTCGTAAATTATAATTTTTCGTCTGAATTATTGGGGGGGGGGCAAAAGATATGTTGGCCCCCCCCGGTCCAGACATTGGGGGGGCTGCCCCCCCTGGCCCCCCTGCTCCTACGCCCATGTATTATTCTAACTAGCTGATCGTAATAGCTTATTTTACTCCCTGGCTATTTGTTGATAAAAATACCAAAAATAATACATAAGACCCAATGGGGAAAACATTTATTAGACAGTAAAAAATTCTGCAATTTAAACACAGAGTCGGTAAAGGTAATTTAGTGAACTATGCCAAATTGCAATAAAATTGCATAATTACTTTTAAAGATATTTAAGGTTTATGGGGTCCAGCTTAGTCGCTAACGCACTATACCAGCTATTTTGTGTAATGAAAATAAAACTCACGTAAACATTTTTTCAGGCGACATGTACTCCCGAGGGTCATACGTTATGCTTAACTGCTTCCGAATAATATTATGTAAACAGCTCAGCCTCTGGAGTAACAGATGCTGATAAACAATTCATCGTCAACAAACATAACACATTAAGGGCCAATGTGGACCCACCAGCTACTGATATGATGAAGATGGTAAGTAATACATGTTGTACTAATTGTTTGTAGAATCTACTTCTTATTTAAATGTAGTCATCATAAAACTTTGTTTATCACACAAACCCAGATGCGGGTATGAGTGTTATTAATTAAGCCTATTCAACAAAAGCGATATAACACTTCTCAGTAATATAATAACTATGCAAATGAGGCGGCTAATCACTAGTGTTATGTATTCATACGCGCTGTCAAAAATATACTTATAAAGACAGAATGTATAGAAAAGAATCAGATCCGTGAGTTGATTACGATTCAATATACCCGTCTCGCTCCAATAATTATGCAACAAAATAACGGTAATTTAAATATACAGAACTGCATTATGTTTATTTGTTTATGTATTATAACCTGTTTTATCACATTTACAGGGCTTATTTTGTTCATGTGATAAAAAGAATCTTACAATTGAGTCTTTCCATATAGAATTTATTAAACTTGCTGGATAAAAGTAATGAAATACTCGACAGAGCCTCGTATTTTATCACTTTTATCCAACTCGTTTAATAAATTCAATATGAAAATACACTCATGTAATATTCTCTATTTATTAAAGTGTCACCCCTATTGAAATTGACATTCAAATTTGACTAAGGAGACACTAATCTTTTATGTGTACAGTACCTTCCCGAATCCCTTCTCGTAATTCTGGGCGCCTGGCAGAGATGTGCCTACGGAATTTTAAAGTCTCTCCAACTTAGTCATACAGTGATCGGAATTCGCAGATGGCTTTGATCTACATAGAAGTTGAATTGTAAAGTTTCCCAACGAAGCACAGTAATGATGTCGTTATTTCTCTTGTACACATGTAAACAAAATGTATGAAAGTCATCAAAACATTAAAAAAAATAACAACACAATCCCTTCCTTCCATTATTAACCTGCGGCCTTGAGCCGCAGGTTATATTTGTAAGCAACAAGAAAAATTTCCATGTAGGGGCACGTGCCCTGTTCTGGATGGTTTACCATTTCAAAAAAAAGTCATCATTTTTGTGTGGCGATAAGCCACACAATGTAATAACTATCTTTCATTTTTATTTTATTTATATATACTATGAAGTTAACGCCTTTATGCCTACACCAATAAATAGGTCTATGATTTGAACAATATTACAAGCATGCTACACAGGTTACACGTATCATTGAACCCGATTTGTTTACATTACCAACATTTATTAATATGAAGACCAACAATTACATCAGACTTTTATTTTTTGAGGATATTTTAATTTTATAGCAAATCATTCCGCATGGACTATATTCCTACTATCAAAGGCCTGCGAACCGCCAAGGACCGTCAAGAAGGTTGAGAAAGTAATCCCACGGTTTCATGTTTACATATCGGGGCATTCATATGCAAATTGATATACAACGAGCTATTGGTCAGTGACTAGTTTGTATTGTTTATTCAGCCAATAGATTTCTGGTGGAACACGGGTGAACTGAAATGTGTCTATTAAAATCACTCCGCCGCTGAACATTTGTAGACGATGACCTAATTATGTTGTTTACAAACATTGATGCTATAAATAGAAACAACATGTTTTCACTGGTAATTAGTTCAAGGACAGTATATACAGTCTATCTAACCGCTAGCAGACGATCGATACACTAACTTGATTCTACTATATTAATAGATTTCTGGTTAAGCAGTACTGTCACGCAATATTCAATTAATTGCAGTTCCGTCAATTACTATCGGATTTTGACAAAATAAATTTTGTCAATACCATGAGATATTTCAATTTATTAATATCAAATTAAATTTAAATTATAAAATAATATGAATTCACATTGGTGAGTTAAAAAGCGAGTCCCTAGATTTTCTGTTCGCGAATTGCGCAAATTTTCGGAACTACCTGAGGTTTTAAATCGTCAGTAACAATTTTACGATGATGCAATATACCAACCAGGGGACACATTTCCTGCACGAGATGGTTGCAACAACTGAACGTGTCATTACTCGTTTCACTCGTGCACCAAATGTCTATGCCTACCAGGTCCGTATGAAAAGTAGAATTTATTTACATTTGTCCGAACTTTCCATTACGTAGTTTTATTGCATATGTATACATGTCCGGGTATGTATTCATTCTGAGAAGTAAATTCTCAGTAGATCTAACCACTAGGTAAATGTATCATTGATAAAGACTAAAACTAAAACATTTTTGTTAAAAAGTTTTTTGATCGATTTTTTGTTATCATTGATAACACGTTACAGTTATCTGTGGATATAACATCCAGTTTTTGTTTTCTAATTTACATAAACAAATAATACCTCACTGAAAAGAGGAAACTTTCAACTTCAAGAAAAGGTGCAACATTTATATCGGTCTCAATTAATAAGCACATGACAGCGAGTTAAACGCGCATCGTGCGAACTAATTGTGCTATTCATAGCGGCTATTTTCAACACGTAACGCTATTTAGGATTTGAATTGAGAAAGAATAATTAAGCAATAAACGAGAATTCAGTAAAGTATTTTCGGATTAAAAGAAATTGTCAACACTATGACATATTAAAGATCACTTATACCAATTTAGTTTGCGGTTATAAAATAAATGAACTAATGCTGACGAGTTAAACAGCGAGCACTTACATTTTCTATTCATGAATTGCGCGATTTTTAGCAACAACCTGGTGTCGTAAATCACCAATTATATTTTTACTTTCCAAGTAACATTAACAACTAAAAGCTATTTTAAAGACTATACGTTCAGTTTCATTAAGATGTGCGACTTTCATATAGATCTCATTTAATAAACACTCTACGGCGAGTTTAAACGCGCAACATGCGAACTAATATGCCTTTTAAAGCGGTAATTAATATATTTTCACAAGGTTTCGAATTGAATAGTTAACGGTAATTGGATTAAAAGGCCGTTAATTAGTATATACACGTTGGGCAAACCAAATTCTTAACCAAAGACCTAAATTACAGGTCTTTGGGCAAACATACTTCAATAATTATAAATAATTAATAAGCTCCTCCCACTTAATGTGCAGTTATAAAGCCCATTAATGCATATCTAATAACCTCCTCCCACAAGCCACGTTGTGCAATATTATCTATGCATTTTTTAATTAGCCCCTCCTTATTATGTAACATTACATAATCCTAGCTAGATCTATATTTTGACAAGAAATTTGTAATATATATATATCTTTATTTCCCCCGTTTTCCGGAGATATACATTTGAACAATAATTACAAACAGAGACATATTATGTAGAAACATGTATACAATTTGCAAACAAAAATATACATTCAAGAACATGCATAGACAAAATATACTTGCATACATACCGACTCACAATACAGAATGTATCTAGACCCACACATTCACGACCGCACGCACGCACGCGCGCACGCACACGCACACACACAAATTGATCATACAATCTGGTAAACTTCAAGGGGTTGTATATTGGTAGGTCGTTAGTAACTTGTTTTGGGACAGTTGGGGGTCATGTAACACAGGGATCTATGTTTTTACAAGGGATTGAACACACCATGAGACAGGAAATAGACCGTTAAAACTATTTTTAATTGAATGGGTTTTATATCGGGTTCTTGTTAGTTGATTTGGAGACAGCTGCAGAAGTTAGGAATTTAGGGTCATAAAATTTACTGGTATAAAAAAGGGTTTACAACTTTGATACTCAGAATTTAGAAGTTAAATACATTCTTCTTGATATGGATTTAATAAAAAATACTATATTTGAAAACTATCAGCTATCAACTGCCCATCACCTGGGATGGGACCATGGTCGCACACTGACTGGTGCATAAAAATATGCTAAATACAACATAATAGCTATAATAAATATCACCCGCTGATAAGCGCGAGTTCATATTTCGGAACAGAATACGCAATATTTAAATAATAACCAATACATAAATAATCGTCAGATTTTCAAAAAATAACTTGTAGTATATTCCAAAATATATAATTGACCTGTTTTAAATACGATTTTATTAACATATCGGAGAGAATGCTATAGAATTTACGCTGAGTATGGTCCGAAAATCTGTTCGTAAGTTTAGTTATGTTACTCCGAAAAACATTTCTGCTCTTGATCCGGCGGGAGTACGGACAACCTTCATTATAATCATATCAGTAGTCAATAGCCCTTACCACTGGACCACTTGTCCACCTAAATTCAATTGATCGACTTTAAATATATATATATATGGCATCTAAGAGAAGTGATGTGACATGAAACCATAATTCTATCTGGTTCCGTTCTTGAATTATTTCATTAAACCAAAAAAAAGTCATGATATTACCATTGATATCATTTTCTTATATTTTCCTTCTACTGAAATCTGGTTCTATCTTATTAATTACCTCCCTTTATTTAATTTTCCCCAACATATTTCTACCTAGTCCTGTTTCCATAGCGGGGGGGGGGGGCATCTCGTTTGTTGTGTTTTAATTCCCAGTTCATCAGTTGTATGGAGACTACCCAGTCACTCATCTTGACACTGACGCTTGGTGTCTTGAGAGCAGCACAAACATTCGAGTGAGTCTGGGCTTATCAGAACTCTGACACAGCATGTTGGTGCAGTCTTTATTTGAATGGTCAAAATGACATCAGTTCGACACACATCAGTACTTTCAGTGCTTTGATTTAAGAATGTCGTGAACCAGACTAATACCATTTTTTTATTATTTAGATTTGTATAGATCTATTTCATCTTATTTTAAAATAAAGTAATAACCATAATTAACCCCTTTAAGTAATAATTAATGAGAAAAAAATGTGTTTCGAAATGTGTTTTAACGCGCACTTGACCTTTCGTTAGTCTGGTTCACGCGTTCAAAACTATATCCAAAAAAATGAAGTACTTTGTGCGAATGTCGTAAACCAGACTATTTCACTATTATTTTATTTTTTATTTAAAATAAAGTAATGTAAGTTAATAACTATAATTATTTCTTTTACCCCTTTAAGTAATTAAAAATAAGAAAAAAATGTGTTCCGATATGTGTTTTGGCGTGCACCTGCAGTCTGGATTACCTCTCCTAGATCTACGTTAACTAGGTCAGGCCGACGCGTCGGCATTAAACACCCAAATCTTACCCAAATAGTAACGTTTTTACCCAAATACTTGTATTCAACTAACAATATGGGGTTGATTAACTATATTACGTATTTTAATGACCAGTGATGACTAAATAAACGTAAACTAGCAAGTTTTTCGGCAAGAATCGGCCCAGTATCATTTCGAACCGGCATTTGTCCATAGTATTTGCACGTCGTGAGAATCGCTTTATTTTACTTTCTGACTCTGCGTGCGCCGATACCCGAATAAACAAAAGTATGAACGGTTTTTTTACCCTAATACTTGTAAAAAAACTTTTTGTTGTAAATAAACTATATTATGCATTTGAAAAACTAATAATGAAAATAGCACCATTTTTCGGTAAATTATACTAGGTAAATATACCCAAACACACATAAGCCTACTAAATCAGAGAGGTTTGTAAAATTCCGCATTTTTCGGCGGGGACTTGGACTTTATTTGTTTCTTTGGCTCACGTGTGTGCATTGCTCATTGTACACTTGTCGTGGTGTTACTGATGCGAGTCTTTGCCCAGCTGGTAAAGTGTGCTGTCTCCCCTGTCCGATGTCCTCATACCTTTATATCAAGCCTTATTAATACTTTAAAAAGTTTTAGTTTTTTTAATTATAAAAATATGTCTCTCACAATACTGGTCTGTAAAACAATTGGCCGCAGGAACTATTTAACTTGTTCTAACACAGGTTTGGGATGATCGCCTAGCTGCTGTAGCACAGAGTTGGGCCAACCAATGTCCGTTAATGCATGACACCGATGCTCAACGCTATATAGAAGGTAATTACGTTTAGAAATTGACAATATTTATAACATTTTACTAGAAGCAAGTTGAGGAATACAAACAGTTTATATTCATTCCTATCATTTACTACATTATTTACAAATAACAACAAATAACATGCACATGTATTAAAACTTAAATACTTGACAGGATTAGAACGAAATACGAAGTCTTATTAAGTTCTTTTAATTTTAAAGACTACCGGTATCAAACCTATAAGCGAACAGTACCTTTAAGCGAACGATATACATGTAATTACAATGTGAACAAAAGCAAATAAAACGTTTTAAATAAAATGGTCGAGGAGGATAATAAGTAGTTAATTGAAAATGAAATCACCCTTTGTTGATCATTATGAAACGACATGGTTAAATGCAATGTAGTATCATACGTTCTTGCAGAAATTGGATTATCTGTTGGACAAAATATGGCAATGGGTCAATCTTCCTGGGAGGCTGCTGTACAGGGATGGTATAATGAAGTGAAGGACTTTAAATACGGACTGGTGGCTGATACCTACTTAGCCGAGGGGAAAATGATCGGACATTATACCCAAGTAAGGTCCAAAAAATTTGTTTTGTACATCTTGGTATTGAAACAATTTTTGTATTATATTCGGCAATGCTTGTCCTTTACTTAGACTTATCATCTTATATAATGCGTTATTGTGAGTGTTCATTTGGTGTGATACTCGCTGTGATACTCACTGTGCCGATTTCCGGCAATTACAATAATGAGTACACGTTGAATTATAGAGTGTGGCAATAAGGAGAACAGTAGTCATATTTTACGTGTGCATTCAATAGCAATAAATGATACAAGTTGCATTTTATAGTAACCCGATAAGTCATACAGTGATTTGCTTTATACGCTGTAATACTATGTCGTTCAGCTAAAAGAAGCTGGGTCATTCAGAAGCTAGGTCATTCAGTCATTTTTGTTTCTGCAACTGGATCATTCAGCTGAAAATATAGGGCTTGTATCTATACAACTTTTTGGACCTCTATGTATTTCAGTCTTTTTTTGTTGAAGATAGGTCACTCTGGGAATTCGGTTTTTTGACTGCGGAAACCATGGTAGTCAGCTGAATGACAGCTAGTTCTGACTTGGGAAGTTCAATTGTTGGGTACCCTGTCCGATTTTGTGGTGTCTTTTTGCCACATTCGCACGAAATAACATACCGATATGTTTTATATGTACACGAATCGCATCTCTCTCCGTAGACACGTCCTTTCGATATACAAATGTAATAATATTGTAATGCATGGCAAGTTTTAAGATAAGCAGAACATTATTTGTATGAAGTGATATTGTAATGCCGTTGTCTTAGCGTTAGTTTTACAGTTGGGGATCTTTAGCTCTCAAGTGTCTATGCGTAAGTTGATGGGGATTCTGAATATATCGCATACACCGTCAGAACACGTTCGTTCTGACTTGTTGTTGTTGTTGGTGTTGTAATTAGCTTTAATGTAAATATCTCCCTTCGTGCTTCCGTGTTTGTATAAGCTATACAGTGCAGCTTTAATGAAGTTACACGTCCAACTGTGTTGTTTCCAGAATAAGTTAAAATTAGAAAGTCAATGTTAAATGAGTCGACAAATCAAACGTCCGTTTTACTATTTTTATTTTCTTCGTTTTATCCAGTAATCAACAAATAACAGATATATTTTAACACACAAAGTTTAATTTAACAAAGATTATAGTTCTAGTGGAACTCCACTTTTCCTAAGTTAACTTTCAAAAACCTAATCGTTCCCGTCAAACCCTAATTCATTTCTCCCAATTACATATTTTTAAAAACCCACAGAAAAAGAATCTAATATATTAAAACCAATCAAATTGCATGTTACAAAAATACTTAATGCGTTTTAAGCCAATAAAATATCATATAACATAATTGGTTAACCCGTCAAAACGCGGCTCCAAATTATTACATAATTTCCTTTCAATAATTACGAAACAAAGGTATATTTTTGACAATCCCCTAAGGTTGAATATAATGTTTGATTAAAATCAATTATGGTGCTATCTCGACATATTATAGACAAGTTTACGAGTATACATGAATTTTAAACAGTCAAATAGCCCCTAGATAGAAAAATAGTTTGATACCTCGATTTTAAAATGCGTTACTAAAATATACCGCACGAAAGTTTCCCCTCCCCTATTTTTACTTCATTCCTATGAAGTGGTCATCAAATTTAACCGTACAGGAATGGAAAAATGTATATAATTATTGTCATAGTAACAATGTAACATCTACTAAGAATAGGGTAAACTAGACTGCAAATTATAAAAATTTAAAGGTCCTAACATATTGTATTCACTTATATCGAACAACACTATTATCTCTATACACATGCAGTTTACATTTCTAGGGGTATGAGTTCAGCATATTATGTAAATACCGTGTAAATACATTTCCCTATTTTCGGGTAAATGCCCCATTAATCTATGCTACCCGCTTTAAATAGCCGAGTGCATAATATCCCGTGGATATATTCCATTTATGTTTTAAAGACAGCTATGAAGTTCAAAGATGCAGCTCACTTAAGGTTGATTCCACAATACCGTATGGAGTCACAGAACGATGGAAATCAGAACAGCACTAGTCTACCCCCAGTCAACTACGAATATAAGAATGTGACTGTTATCTACCGTAGAAGCAATTGTGCACTATTGCATCCTATCAATACAGGTGTTGAGAATAAAAAATCCACTCACACTAACAGTTACACTATAATACTCACTCACATCTTTCATACAAAAAAACATACACACCCATACTGATATTGGGATAACTATTGACTCATATTATGTGCTACTGTAGCACAATAAATAGATTGACTGAATGAGAACATAGTGAGTCTGAACTCCCTTAATTTATCATATGACATTAATTCTGTGTTCCAAAGTGTTACAAATACAAGAATTCCTCAATAAATAACATTTTTAAAGGACATAGCATGTATATAAACTTAGAAGTATTTGTGAGCTCTAAACAAACAAGAACATTGCTGCTATAACATTTTACCAGACACAATACAATTTATACCGCCTTGAACAGTTATAAATTATTTTTAATATCGCTGACTCATAATCCCCTTAGAAGCATTGTAACTCATTTTTGTTTGTATACTTGAATGCCTCTCATACATTTTAATGACACGTGCTGTCGATTAAGATTAAATTCTATATATTCAAATTATGCATTTTCTCTATTTTCGAATAAACATCAATAAAATGTAAGCTTAACTGCAAAATAGCTTAGACCATTTACTTATTCGAAATATCATCTGATCGTGACAAATGAAAATAATGAAATCATTATTCAGTAATATTATTCACCACTGATTTTGAAAAATCTACGAATGGAAACAATACATATAGCCCAAATTTAAAACAAATACATTATAAACAAATAAGACGAGAAAACATTGTCAATGATAATAAATACAGTTTTCAACTGCGACGTGAATGTATATAAAGTACCAAAATTTACATAAAATAAGTACAGATTCATCGACACAGAAGGTTCGCTGATTATTCCACATCCAAAGTTTAATGTCTATTGTTTCTGTACGTCGTTTGTTTCCACCGTCCGCGATGTGAACGTAAAATGGGTCCACCGGTAATCCATGCGTCATCAAATACCGGCAGATGATGTTGGGCACCCAACCAATGTTGCTGGATGGTCGTTCTAGTAGACATTGTTAAAGTCCACTGTTGAACTTAATAAAGAAATATTAAATTCTGGCACTGATCTAATTAGACATTAGTATTAAATTTCACTTGCACAAATTCGCACTTATTCACTTAGCTGAATTGATTCACTAGTTGAAATTCACTTATTTATAAAATCCGCTTGGTAGAATTACTCGCTTGCATAAATTCGATTTTAGAAATTCGCTTGGCTGTGATTATTCGCTGGTTGGAATTCGCTCCGTAGAATAATAACTCAATTCTAGAAATTCACTTGGTTTGAAATTCGCTTGGCTGTGATGTTGTGAGGTACCGCAAATACTACCCGGATTCTCCACCAGTGTAATGCCGTTGTCTTAGCGTTAGTTTTACAGTTGGGGATCTTTAGCTCTCAAGTGTCTATGCGTAAGTTGATGGGGATTCTGAATATATCGCATACACCGTCAGAACACGTTCGTTCTGACTTGTTGTTGTTGTTGGTGTTGTAATTAGCTTTAATGTAAATATCTCCCTTCGTGCTTCCGTGTTTGTATAAGCTATACAGTGCAGCTTTAATGAAGTTACACGTCCAACTGTGTTGTTTCCAGAATAAGTTAAAATTAGAAAGTCAATGTTAAATGAGTCGACAAATCAAACGTCCGTTTTACTATTTTTATTTTCTTCGTTTTATCCAGTAATCAACAAATAACAGATATATTTTAACACACAAAGTTTAATTTAACAAAGATTATAGTTCTAGTGGAACTCCACTTTTCCTAAGTTAACTTTCAAAAACCTAATCGTTCCCGTCAAACCCTAATTCATTTCTCCCAATTACATATTTTTAAAAACCCACAGAAAAAGAATCTAATATATTAAAACCAATCAAATTGCATGTTACAAAAATACTTAATGCGTTTTAAGCCAATAAAATATCATATAACATAATTGGTTAACCCGTCAAAACGCGGCTCCAAATTATTACATAATTTCCTTTCAATAATTACGAAACAAAGGTATATTTTTGACAATCCCCTAAGGTTGAATATAATGTTTGATTAAAATCAATTATGGTGCTATCTCGACATATTATAGACAAGTTTACGAGTATACATGAATTTTAAACAGTCAAATAGCCCCTAGATAGAAAAATAGTTTGATACCTCGATTTTAAAATGCGTTACTAAAATATACCGCACGAAAGTATTATTAGCGACTTTTGTTGTTCATTATAATCGGTGAGAAATGATACACTCAGACAAGTATTGTTGAAACTTCAGGTAGTACAACGTGGCTCGTATTTGATTGGCTGTGGGTACGCATACTGTTCCATCTCTTACAAGAAATTCTACATTTGCAATTATGCTGGACCGTAAGTACTTATTTTTTATTAATTTTATACATGATAACGCTGGCTTAGAATGAGAAGGTCCTAACTACTACTCACGACCTTATAAGACTGATACATATCTGAAATTTGCATTGTATGGCGCTTCTTATGAGCCTATTTTTATGAAAATCGGAATTTGTCATGTTGACAAAAATGATTTTGTAAAAACTTGTGTTTTTATAAGTAAAGAGTATAATTCAGACAGTTGTTTCATGTTCTCTCAAAATATTGATTTTGAAGCTTCGACTTTCTCATTCTAAGCCAGCGATATATTATGACAACAGAATGCAGCAAATTGTTTTACATTTTGGTTGCTATACAACATGCGAATAGAAAAGGGGCATATACTTTCATATCATTCATTCTACCGATCACTGCGAATTTGGTTAATTAGTTACATTGGAAAAGTCGACATGATGTAAATTCAGTAACAAATTGCTGATATTTCAATATTCGAGCAACCCTTTTCTTATCGGATTTATTTAGTTATCAAAAGACTGCCTTGGATATTGTGGTCTTGGTCCTTATATTAGTAGTTTATATGCTTTAGTTACCGAGAAATAGCAAACTGGTAATAATCACATAATCAAAATATTGTTTGATAAATTATTATTCGAAAATTCGATGCTAATAATACATTATTAGTAAGTCTGCTGAAAATTCATGTTTTTTTCGTCTCTGTTATTTGTATATATTTGTTAAAAGCATTGTATTATGCTCTAGCAAATAACCTTTCGTATTCGTTTTCTATTTTGCATTTAAAGAAATTGGGACACGATCAAGCCATACACGAGTGGAACAACTTGTGCAGCATGTCCAAACCTATGTAAAGACGGATTATGTGGTGTGTAAATTTTTTTCAATTATATATATATGATTATCTACTTTTCGACAATATTTTCAATTAGCAAAATATCTCCATTAATTAGATTCATTAATGTGTATATGTCAATTTATTTTGAGCAAGTAGGTTCTTAAAAATAGCACTGAATGTAGCATGTATATCAAATAGTGCGTACTCTGTAACAGTACAGTCGAACGAGATTGTTGGAATTAAGTGACCCTCTTAGTATTTTCAACAGTAAAATTACTATTTACATGTTTCTTTTTAACCCTCAAAGCGGTTATTAGTATTAGATAGCAAGAAGTACGGATATTGAATATGAATGTGTATTTTTCACAAATACTTTATGTAGCATATATTTATGTTCAGTTTAAATAAGTTAAACTTGTTGTTTCGGGTTTGTGTGTGTGTATCTGTTGGTGACAGGCTTCGAGGAGGGAAGTGGCAGCTACTTTTGTGTGATACAAGGCATCGGGATGCGATACCGTAGTGCTTTTCAAATACACTCAAACTATGTATTTCAGCCTTTTTGTTGTTGCAGCTGACTCAGGTAGTTTGTGGTTAGGAAGACATTTAGTTCATGTAACATATCATCTACCATGTCATGATCTCCATACTTTACCATTACAAGATAAATATAGGACATGGTTTACGACCACTATTAAGACAGTGATTAATATAACGACAGTGCCAAACCAAAGCCCCGTAACTCAATTTTGGCGCGAAAACTTTTTGCAGCATCCGCATCTGCTAGACGTCCCGCACATTTCTGTCTCGTCGCCATCTAAGTAACGCGATTGGTTATTTAAATGGCGACAAGGCAGAAATGCGCGGGAAGTCTAGCAGATGCGGATGCTGCAACAAAAGTTTTTGCGCAAAATTGAGTTACGGGGTTTTGGTTTGGCACCGTCTATAAGTTGGAAACACTTGTTTAATTTATATTATATATTACACATCTGTTTTTATCACAGATTGTGATGGACGTATTTGCCTCAATGGTGGAAAGTTAAACATTGAAAGTTGTCAATGCATATGTCCAGAATTATTTGGTGGTGTCACATGCCAGACAGGTATCATTACATTTATTTATTGTCCGCATCGATAGCCCAATGGTAGAGGGTCGCGTGAGAGGTTTCTACATTCTAAGCCGTAGCATGTGTTAAAAGCTATAAACTAGTACTTCGTAACTTAACCATTAATCATATTCATAATAAATTTAGGCCTCAGACATATAGCGCTGTTCAAACGCTTCGCCATCACAATAGAACATATTGTTTAAATTCATCCTAAGAAATAACTACCCTAAACAAACAATACAATTGACCACACACACCACAGAACAGTTCAAGTATGAAACGTATTTACATTTATGAAAAATAAAACATTTCTCCTAAGATAGAAAATTAGAAACTTTGCGCAGTCCTCGTCGCCAATGACACCATAGTCCTTATGAAGAATCGTGGTCACCGAGCAAATTCAATCCAGCATGAAATGTTCGAAACTGAACTTATTAAATAAAGTAGTACAGACCACTAGCATATATCACACTCTCCAACAAAAAGCTGACAGAGAACATGAAACTATTTCGCAAACAGTCAATTTCAGGAGTCAAAAAATCCTTGAAACTTTCGGAAACACATTCTGTTTCAACCAGCGTATTTTTGCTTCCGAAACATGCTAGCCTGGTAACTTGCCTAACCATTGATGTAAGATGATAACGAAATAATAGAGAGGTTGCGAAAGCAACGTGTACGGGTACGTGTACGTATAGATACCCGTTCACGTACTCGTACACGTTGTAATTTAAATTTGCTTGCGAAAGATAACGTGTACGTAGAAAATCGCGTGACAGTTATAGCACGATTTCCCCATGCATCGAAATGAGTGTTTGTATAGCTTGATAAGTCCATGTTTCTTTTGATAAAGCGATTTATCCGTGCCTACGCATATATGTGTGATGTGGTACACATACCTCTACAAGTCCCACTACACGGTTTTAACGTGTAAGCCCTACACATACCTGGATGACGATTTGCTCAAACAGTAGTTCACTCGTACACGTACACATTGACGTTTGATTTCGCAACCTCTCTATTGTCAATGGTTTAACCCTGAAACTGCATAACTAACTTGATAGAATTATTAACCAATACTAGTGCATGACCTAGAATTGGTGTATTCTCATATGTTGCATTTCAGCGCTTTGTAATGGGAAAACATGTGAAAACGGTGGAACTTTGGATACAAGCACATGTACATGTAATTGTATAAGTCCTTACGGAGGAGATACATGCACAGAAAGTAAAACATTAGTTTATTGTTTGGCTAGACAGAAGGTGGTTAACTATTTTACCAAGCAATATTTGCGAAACAGACACTATATCCTGAAACATACGTAAACTATTAAAAGTAAGAAATTATAATTGCTCTCAATACAAGGACACGCTTTATATATACAGGCATGCTCCTTATTTTCACAATGCTTTAAACCAGTAATATTCGTTTATAGTGTTGTATTCGATATTTGTCTCCGCAGCTAATGGGTTAGCCACTTGTCACATAATCTGGTGTCTCTGGTTCAAACTCATATGCTTGTCATATCCCAACATATTCAGTATGTTCGTCATTTCTATACTATTCGATATTAGCGAAGTCACAAATACATGTTTCACTTTTCAGAGAATTGTCCAGCGGAGGATATATGGTATTGCGGTGGCCCTTTTACATATACAGATTGTAAAAAATATACTAATATACCGGTAGACTGTCCGTATATGTGCGGAGTGTGCAAAAAGTAAAACAGATCAACAAAAGACGCCAGGATGACCAAATGAAGACTGAAAATACCCCTTCTCGTACACCCCGTTTTCTTCATGTTTTTTGTTATTGTTTATATAAGTCTGTATGCATTTTTTACATTTTATCTATTGTAGTATGATCATTAAGTTGTATTAAGTGAGATTTTTCCCCAAAATATGTACAGCAGTAATTAATGTGTTTGATAAGCAACTATTTCTAAAAACTTGTTCAGCAATAATGCATGTTTTTGATAAACAACTATTTCCAAGAACGTGTACATCAGTAATTAATGTGTTTGATAAACAGCTATTTTCAAAAACTTGTTCAGCAATAATTAATGTGTTTGATAAACAATATGTAATATGTGAGCGGTGTAACAATAAAACGTCTATATATTTACCTATAATCCAAACAGGATTGATGGTTCTGCTTCAGTTGTTTCGATCTGAACTTATTTTCCTTCTTTTCCCTCTATATTCTTTCACCCGAATAATTGTTTATTCTGCTTTATTAAAAACATTATCTGCAATATGGTTGTTATTGTTGTTTCTGCAAAGGCTCATTAATACAGAACATTTACTCGCGTCCATTATAAGTGGATCTAATGCCCCAGTCAATATTATGCCGGTTCGTCTGCCTCAGCCCTGGACGGCAATATATTGACTGGCTCATAAGTCAACCTTGTAGTAGCACTAGTAATAAAGATATGAGGGAATCGGACTGAGAAGGCAGCACTCAACTTAACCAGCCGAGCACAGAAAACAGTTACATCACAACACAACCACACGGTGCAACGCCCACACATACACAACCCAAAGAAATTATTAAAAATCCAAGTTCCCAACGCAAAAATGCAACCCTCGAATAGGATACAATGCAGGAAATTCCGAATAGGATGTTGAAATTCAGCATAATTACAATTATGGATGAAACAAACGATAAAAACAAAAAGGACATAACATGCTGCTACCTTCGGAAATACGAAGCACAAAAGGGAAACGAAGGTACAGACACAACAGAGGCGACAAGCTGACGCCAACAACAACAAACATGTCGTACACGGTGAACTTATCGATCTATTTTCGTAGTACAAATCACTGGCTTAGAATGAGAAGGTCGTAAGTACAAAATCAATATTTTGGGAAAACAAGAAAAAACTGTCTGACATTTACTCTTTACTTATAGTAAAACAAGTTTGTACAACTTCATCTTGGTCAAAAGCTCCGATTTTCATGACAAGGCTCATTTCACAAAATGTTAATTTTATACTTACGACCTTCTCATTCTAAGTCAGCGATTTCTATATTTATTTAAGCCTACCCTTCACCGCCTGAGTGGAATAATTGCCATTGTATAGTTGTAGTGCTTTAAATGCTTAACATTTGTAGCATAGGACCATTGCAAGGTCGAACAAGCATATCATCCGCCTGTGTAAACTTACACTCGTACCAGTTTTGCAGGTACGAGGTCCCTAGCAAACTATAGAAAACGAAGTAGTGTCAAGTCAACAAAATCTTTCCTTTTCCATATTAATTTCATAGATAATTCGAATTGCTCTTTCTGTAAAAATATGCCGGAAACAATAAAACACTTATTTTGGGACTGTCCTGTAATAAAACAACTCATTTTAAATTTCTTTGAAAATCATGAACATATAGAAGTATACCTCAATTGTGAAACTTTTATATTAGGTATCAGAGATAAAAAAGAAATTGTTACGAACTTATTATTTATATACCTCAAAAGATATATTTATAACTGCAAGGTACAAGAAATCATACCTACCATTACTCGCGCAAAACATTATGTAAATTACCAATATAAAGTACAAAAAGAAGTTGCTGTAAAAACAGGAAACTGTGATTCTTTTGATAAAAATTGGGAAAAATATATAAATATCTTCATTTAAAAATCAACTGTCAAACAAATCTTTGTAGCCCAGAGAAAACATAATGTTATTGCATAGATACATATACCTATTAACGTAAAGGAAAGAACCACTAAACGTACAAAAAATCCTTACTTTTTTCTCAGACTAATGTCCACCAAAATAAACCACAACTATAGGAGATTTAAATGTTTAAATTAACAACCATTTTTTTATGTATGCACGTCTGTATATTCATCAAATCTGTACTTTTGAGTGGCATGCGTGAGTGTGTGCGTGTGAAGGTGCGCGTGCATATGTGTGCTACAAGTTTTGAATGTCAATGTAAGTGCGTGTGTGGTAACAGAAGGAGAATGAATGTTTTGTGTTATCTAATACAAAAAGTTTCATTTATTTTGTATTGTTTTGAACACAACACAAACGTCATGTAGTGTAAACGTTTGCATTATCTTCTTTGTATGTTTTGTATGAATGCATATGCATATTATTGATGATAATTACGTTATATTTGTACGGTAGTATGTGGGATGTCCTCGACCCACATCTACCTATAGACGAGGAAAATAAACATATCTCCAAAAAAAAAAAAAAAAAAAAAAAAAAAAAAAAGTCAACACTCCCAGTTATTAACATAGTTTTCAGCACGGAGAAATTTGTCCAATACTGATCATAATATTTCGGTGGCTTAGAATGAGAAGACCGTAACTACCACATCGATATATTGAGAAAAGAAGAGAAAACTGTCTGTAATTTACTCATTACCTTCGGGAAAACAAGTTTTTAAAACTTGTTTTTGGTCAACATGACAATTTCAGATTTTCATGACAAAATGGTCATAAGAATCGCCTTGTGAAGCAGATTGCAAATATGTATGAGTCTCATAAGGTCGTAAGTAGCATTCTAAGCCATCGATTTATTTTTATACGTGCACAGGGTGTCCCAAAATCCAGGAAGCTAGGATTAATATGTGTAAATATTTCTCTATTACAGATATCACAGTATCAATATGCCATAACAATAAGGGAAGAACATAGTACATTATACTGGCATCACTATTGTGATTATTTATTTCAATACACAAAGTTACCTCCCATGTTCATAATCGCATGTTGCAGTACAACAGGGATTTTAAATATTTTCCCTAAGAGAAGATCCTAAGTACAATTCGATTTAGTGAAGAATGGAGTTCAGAGTTCAAGTAAATAGATGTCAATCCTGGCCTCAAACTTCATCTCAGATGCTCTCTCATTCTGCTTACACTAGTTTTGTTATGCCAAGCTGATTCACTATTTTGTGCAAGTTCGAGTAATATCTAAGTCATTTGGGCCTAATGACCATCATCGCGAACAAATCCTTGTTTTGCTGTCGATTTGATGTAAGATGTGTTTTTTGCTACCATACGATGTTATTGTATAAATGCTAACACGCCAAATAATTCTGAAATTTACCTATGAAGTGTTCGTTTTGACAAAACTTTACTTTTTGCTTTTCTTTTACTATGTTATACGTGTACATTATTTTACACGTGCACGGTACATATAAAAGTTATCAAGGTTAACCATATCCATTTAACACAACTGGTATTCTATGTTAGTCTGGTTCCCAGTCATATATAGTGTTTTAGTAACGTAGTGATCTAGATGAGGTAATCCAGACTAACACCAATTCAGCTGTAGAGTAAACGTGCAGAATTTTTCAGAACAGAGATCGCTCCGCTTAATTGTTTGTCGAATGCTGCTTGACGTTTATCCATTGGACTGTGTGATTATTATGTACCGTTAAATTGATTAAAGTGGTATAAATTGACACCTGGTGTAACGTCAATTGGACAAGTAACTGGTTGTTCTTGTTTCATGTTTCCGCCGTATGTTCAGATGTGTTAGTAGTTGATATTTCTTTGGACTCTCCTGTCGCACGCGGAGTCATTGCTGTTGTTTTATTACTGTTCTTGTTAAGCGTCCTTGTTCTCGTTTATCTAGTTTCTAAGGTTGTGCTATTGTCTGATATAATGGCGATACGGTAGTATAAATTTTGCTTCGGTTTCGGGATCATAACTGTTGGTTTATAACAGTTCGTGTTAAACTAGGTCAACTGCTAATCTATGTTTTGTGAAATTGGGTCATCCTGCATCCTGGTGAGCTACTTTTCCTGTCAGATTTCCTCATACCATTTTACCGTGCCTGTTCGTATTAACATGTTTTGTGTATTCCAGTTTTTAGTTAATAATTTGATGCTATAGTCTGATCTCATGTTACTGAGCAGAGTGCTGATTTGTATGTTCTATTAATCGATGAATGGTTGTTTTACAAACATACGTCAATTAGCAGTCCTTGTGAGCATATATTTGTGAAACTAGGGCGTCCTGCAGCGGGGACTTGGTGAACTTGGTAGGGTCTTAGCTAGCTTTCATTCTCTTGTCTCTTGTGATCACTAATACTTTGTAATTTCTTTGTAAAATTTGGTCATCTTGCATTTTTGCGACGAGGGCATGGACTTTTAATCATTAGTTTGGGTTGTGTGTTGGCATTGCGCAATGTAGTTGTGTCCTGCTGTTATTGCGTCCGTGCACACCAGGTTAATTTGAGTGCTGTCTTCCCTGTCCCATTTCCTCATACATTTTTTGCATAAGAATTATGTGTACATTCCTCGGCGATGTTTTAATGTTAGCCAAATAAGCATGTTGTGTAAACTTAACTCACATACTTCAAGTACAAACAACAATAACCAAATTGCAGATAATGCTTTTAATAGTTTTTTCCAGTATATAATGAAGACATAGTGATATGAAATAATAGAATAGTCGAGGATAAAAAGAAGAGCAAATAAGTTGAACGCAAACCACACCAAAGCAAAAATGTATATAAATTACTCATCGCTTTTACTTAATTTATTTAACTTTTATCACCACGGCTAACTCTATAAAAGATGCTGTCACAATACATGATATCAGTTAAAAAATCAACCTAACACTATGACGAGGGTTGCCAGCAAGATTGTCGTAACTGCTTGATTATAAAGAAGGACATACGACAGTCTTGCAGGCAACCCTCGAAATTTATTTAAATTTACTGTCATTGATCGTTTTCTTACTCACATGATACAAACATAAAGTAACATAGACATATTCAAATTAATATAATTAATAATATGAAGCAATTGCAGAAAGGGTAATTTTCTTCATCCAGTCGACTTGACGTGACCTGCAGTGTTCTATTATGGACACAAACCGCAAAATTTGGGGCAAAGGTTTGGACCATTGGAATACATTGTACAGTGCTGTGATGTAAAATCATCTGTGTCACACCAAAATCCATCATCGTTGGAACAATCCTCTGAAAAAATGAAACACATAAATGTATATATATTGTAAGCTAAATAAGCATGTTCTGTCATTGCTAGCTTTACATAGAAAATATATGTACATTCCTTGTCGATGGTCTCATATTTGCTTAATAAGCATATATATTTATAAAAAGGTATTGGTAAAGTGTTTGTTTATTATAGTGTAACACCTATTGAAAGTGCCAGCCAATTTGACTTATGAGACATTTATTTTTATCGCGCACAGAACCTCCCGAATCCCTTCTCATATTGTCGGGCGCCTGGCAGAGATGGGCCTACGGTAACCATTCTTTAACTAGCTGGCGGCTCACCAACCGGTCGCATCAGTTCTAACCCAGCTTCCGCCGGGATTCGAACCTTCGACCTTCCGCTCCGGAGGTGGACGCCCTAACCACTAGGCCACGGTGGTGGTTATTTATATGTATAAGCCGTTCTCCAGGAAAACCGGGCATAGAGTCAAAATTGCAAAAGTATTGATATCGTTAGAAAGACGAGACGCTTATGAACCGTTTCTGAAAATGTGAACAAATTATTACAAACATTTGCAAAGTTATAGACTTTTAAAACCAACAACTACCGCCTAATTTTTCAGTGACGTCACATACGTCATTAGAACGTTATGACGTAACGTTAACTGGTATTTCACAAATCCAGTGTCTGATGCATTATTTACGTAAACTTTTCAAAATGGTGTCACATTTTAGAATCATATTCTTATTTTAATAAAATGTGTCAAACTTGTGAGTGGTCGCTTATAGAGAAATTGGACCATCAACCCCTTTTTTATATGGGTGCTTTTTAGGAACTGATCACCATAGCAACGACAGAAGTTATTTTAACACAATTTATAAGAAAAACTAAAAGATGGAACTATATCATTCAGATACTGAAAGGACATTATTTTTTTCTCATTTTAGACCTTTTCCGAAATCTGATTGCATAGATATTGTACAACGTAATTAAGCCTGGCTTTTCTGGAGAATGTCATATATATAAGGGGGGGGGGGGGGCTTATATACCTTAATGATAAAATAAAACCGGAGACGTTAGCGGCGAATTAGCCAGTTATGGTTACTAAATAGTTTTCCATTTGAAGGGGTGAAGAGGCCATAATTCTGGTAACTAACCAGGATGACGTACATGTATGTATAACATGACGATGACACATCACACCATCCGTCGAAATGGTAAAAAAAACAAGGCGATGTGTGAACTACAAACCTAAGAAATTGTATCACAAATGACAGTTTTCAATTCCCCAATTGTTCCTACTAGTATATACTAGTATTCGACAGGTATGCAACGTTTCGGGTTGGGTTCCATTGTCAAAACAACGTGACAATGACTTCTAGCCCATACGGCACTTCGTCGAAAGTACCTGATATTATTACTTAAACACGACTAAAGGTATTCATTATGATTGTTTTGTCTGGTACAGACATAATTAGATCCGACCAAAACCATTTTCTTGACCGTTTATACGTTAAACGGTATATTCATGTAGGGGTGGACAGAGACGTTTCAACCCTGGTCTTTATCTAACGAATGTTCAGAAAATTTGGGGATGTTAAACTTTTTTATGATATAGTTTCTTCGGCCTATGCGTGAACGTTCATTTCTAATTTATGACCTATCAGTATTGGCCCCCTGCGACTATTTTCTCTTTCCAAAACTTAAATATCATTTATCTGGAAGGAGATACAATTCGAGTAATGCCCTTAGATCTGCTGTTTATCAGTGTCTGAATGGGTGGCCACATTGAAGGGTAAGAAAAATGCTTCCAAAAATGGATTGACCGGCTAAAAAGGTGTGTTCTGGCTGGCGGAGTGTATTTTGAATGGGAGAGCAAATTAAAATAAACAAAAGCAATTCCGTTATATGAGCACCGATGCAAGTGACCTTATTTTTGGAACATCCCTCGTATGAGGCCCATAAGTGAGAATTAAAGTAATAACTTACTAGTCTCACATAATTCACCCACGTAAGGGTTTGGGCACAAACAGTTACAAGTATCGTCAGCATCTATAGTTGCTCCGTTTTGGCAAATCTTTCCACCACATGGCCGTTGAGAATCTGGAAATATCAGTATGTAACTATAGTCGATTCAATAAGTAATACTAATGAGGGAACTATCCAATTCGATAGAATAGCGGCTTTTACCGTTCACTCAGTTATATCCAGTTAACCCTAGATAAACATTTACCTGCCGGATGAACTTATGTTAATAACCGTTCTGGATTAACTTAGGAAGATCTGTAGAAGGATTTTTTTCATTGCAAGATTTAAGAAAAATTCCCCATACTTATGTTGGCATACGTTAGTCAGTAATCATTGTGGTATTTATATTTTTTTAATTAATTTGCGGTAAAAGAAATAAGTAGCAAATAAAAATGAAAATTATAGTGAGCCCATGATAATTATTCATGATATTTACAAAACAAATGCATAAACATTGGCCTGAGTTGCCTATTGTTGAAATATTGGTTTCTTACATTAACACATAAGTACAATTATTCTATACTAAAATAACTCTGATTAATCGTGAACACTTGGTTAAACCACCTATGTGGGATATACCAAGTTTTCACGCATTTCACGTTATCCTGGGCGCAAAAGATTGTCGATTCAACAAGTGATATTACTCAAGAAACTATTACATTCGAAAGAATAGTAAGGATAACACTTATCTTAGGTACACCCAGTTAAACATAGAATAACATAATTGGTGGACGAACAAATGTGTATATTAAAACAACCAATGAGTGTTTTTGAACCCTTATCATTTCCCGGTATGAATCGTGTTACACTACTTCTCAGTTCCGTCAGAGAATTGTTTTGTTTTTATATAGCTCTGACGGAACTCGAAACTGATGTAACGCTCGGCCGGAACTCAAATGTCATGTATCCCGAGTTCCGTCAGAGCGTTACGTCGGTTTTCAGTTCCGTCAGAGCCATATGAAAATAGAACAATCCTCTGACGGAACTGAAAAGCAATGTAACACGATTCATACCGTGCATTTAACTTTGAACGAACGGTATCAGATAAGATACCATAAATCCACCATCACAGATATGACACATATAAGGACAGTCAATAGGAACATTTGTAAATTCATCACACATTTCTGGTCCATAAGAACATTGACAAGTTGAATCTAGGTGGACGAGCAAATATGTATAACCGTTATCATTTATCATTGAATGGACTGCATTTGATATGAAACTATATACCTACCATCACATAAACCACACATATAAGGACACTCAATAGGAACATTTGTGTATTGAGTACACATTTCTGGTCCATAATAAAATTGACTTCCGCATATACCGGGCTTGTCTTGGGCAGGACAATTCACTGAAATAAACATACACGTATAACAAAGAAATAATAAATAAACAGTCAATTAACATTTTGTCTTGACAGTACAAAGCACTAAAGTAAAAATATAAACAAGACATAATAAATAAAAGTCAAATAACATTTCGCCTTGGCCAGGACAAATCACTAAAATAAACATACAAACAAAAAATAATAAATACCAGTCAATTAACATTTTGTCTTGGTCAGTACAAATCACTAAAGTAAAAATATAAACAAGAAAGAATGATAAAAGTCATATAACATTTCGGCTTGGCCAGGACAAATAACTAAATAAACATATAAACAAGACATAATAAATAGCAGTCCAATAATATTTTGACTTGGTCAGGATACTCATTAAAATGAAAATATATACAGATATAATAAATAGAGGATATTTGTATTTTACTGTGTATGATCGTTTGATAACTTGATAATTCAAGTGAGCAACTGACGTAATATTGTTGTATAAGTCAGCTGCTCACGACCATGACAAATCACTAAATAATAATAAATAATAATAAATAATACCCAAATAATGTTTTATGTGGTTCGAATGTATGTACCAAATTAATATTTCGCTGACTTACAATGAGATGGTCTCAAGTACAGTGGAACATAAATTAACATTTTGAGAAAACAACAAACAAATCTCTGAAATTTACTCTTTACTTACGAAAAAAGCTTTTACAACTTCATTTTCGTCAACATGACATGCTTCGATTTTCTTGAAATTAGGCTCATTTAACGTGTTTGGATCATATTTATTTGCAATTGACGTCATGAATTCCCTTGTCATGAAGAACAAACATTTACGAACATGTTAAGGTATGAATCAGCTTGTTAAAATGAATGGTAGGGTAACTCCAAAAAAAGAGGCCTTAACTGGCATTTGTTCCTCTACCATGAGTAATTTCCTCTTCCGCTAAAAGAACTGATTTTCCGTTTTAGAACACATAAAGAAAGCATTAACTTACAGGTCTGACACGTGTCACCTTCGTAAAGGCCAACACACGTACATGTACAATCTGCGACGTTTATACTCCCGCCGTTAATGCATGTCTTTCCATCGCATGGCCGATCTGAGTCTGTAAATAATAATATGCAAGTAAAAGTATAAATAATTGCGGAATATTACTGCCCGGGTTGAATTACTTACTTAACAAAATTACACAACACATCACAAGGCCGACACATGTCTCAGAAAGAAAAAAATCTTCGCACAGTCTCCGTAAAAACTCGTTATAGGCTGTCAAGTGAGGAACTTATTCTAGCATGAAAATGTAAATAAATAAAGGATATGTGTATTTTACGGTGTATGCTCGTCTGATAATTTACCGAGTGAGCAGCGAGTGAAAATATAAGTCAGCTGCTAACGAGGTGATTTATCAAACTATTATGCACCGTAAAATACTAAATTAATATTCTATTTATTTCATGCTTCAAATAGCTTAAATTATGAAAATATCTCACTATATGTTTCAAATGTTTCTACGTGTCGTCTTTTTCCCGCCATGCACGCGCCGAGTAGTTCTTTTGTAATTAATGGCTTCAGTTTCGTCCAATTTAATACATTTATGTACACGAAATGTTCTTTTATTTGTTAAAGATTAAGAGAAAAAGCATCATTTTGTTATTTTTGACAGCGGGGAAATTTGTTTAAAAAAGTAGTTCGTTTGCGTGAAATTATCGACTGTGAAATTATCGGGGAATAATCCACCGTTATTCCGCCGTAAACCACCGATAAGCATGAAATAATAGATATTATGCTTAAGATTCAATAATATTTCTTGCACACGTTTTTATTAAACTGTTAAATAGTGATATTCTGTATTTTGAAAGGCGTGTTAGTGAGATTCGCGAAGAACTACTTTTAGGGTCCGCTACTTTTATATTGCACATGAAAGCGCATGAAAGTGGTAATTGGGAGTTATGGGATTGTTGTGCTAGCATGTTAATGTTCTTAATAATTAGATGACTAATATAGTTGTGTAGTTTATTTGGTATGGGACATTACCTTGGCATATACCGCACATGTACGGACAACCCAATGGAACATTACCTTGGCATATACCGCACATGTACGGACAACTCAATGGAACATTACCTTGGCATATACCACACATGTACGGACAACCCAACGGAACATTACCTTGGCATATACCACACATGTACGGACAACTCAATGGAACATTATCTTGGCATATACCACACATGTACGGACAACTCAATGGAACATTACCTTGGCATATACCACACATGTACGGACAACCCAACGGAACATTACCTTGGCATATACCACACATGTACGGACAACTCAATGGAACATTATCTTGGCATATACCACACATGTACGGACAACCCAATGAAACATTACCTTGACATATGCCACACATGAACGGACAACCCAATGAAACATTACCTTGACATATACCACACATGTACGGACCACCCAACGGAACATTACCTTGGCATATACCACACATGTACGGACCACCCCTTGGAACATTAGATATACCGCACATGTACGGACCACCCCTTGGAACATTAGATATACCGCACATGTACGGACCACCCCTTGGAACATTAGATATACCGCACATGTACGGACAACCCAATATAACATTACCTTGGCATATACCACACATGTATGGACAACCCAATGGAACATTACTACTACCGCACATGCTAGGAAACCATTGAACGTTACATACTCCAACACGATCTTCATTAGGACAGGTTACTGAAATAAACATGTAATCTAATTATTTAAACATATTTATTACCAAATTCATACATACATATTTTTTCATACAAATTTATATACAATACATGTACATATGGGTAAAGGGTCGAGCCACAAATTCCATAACATATGAACGGCTCTCCCCTTGTAACAATATCAATGATCATCTGTTCTTCCTTAATTCAGCGTTCATAATATAGTCTGGTTCCCTATCTCCCGTCTTAAAGTAGTTTAAGTCTAAACTGTATTGTAGTGTAAGAACTAGGTACCGGGAACCAGACAACGTTCATAATACATAATCTGGTTCCCTGTCTCACATATAAAGTAGTTTAAGTCTAAACTGTAATGTAGTGTAAGAACTAGGTACCGGGAACCAGACAACGTTCATAATTGAGCTCAGTTGGATTAACGATAAAATTCCGGCCTTTATGTGTGCTATTCTTTTTGGTACATATAGTTGTAATATGTAAGTTAGTATAAGGCAGTTTAGCAGGCAGTATCGAGCAAATCTCGTGAAAATCGGTAAAAGAATATGACGGTTTATGGCTGTTTGTGATTGGCTTTTACTTGTAGACTTAGCCGAAAAGTAACGTGGTGTTTCCACCCTGAATGTTACACTGATCGAAACACTGTTGACCAGTACGACTAAAACAATATTTTATAATCATAATAGTTTACATACGGACATCACATGTCTCCCCTTGGAATAATTGTTCTCCCCAGTCGTTCACCGGACAGTCACACTGACAAGTGGCAAGATTCAATGCCCCACCATTCTTGCATATTTTTCCATCGCAGTCTGAAATAAACGCCAAGGCGAGTTCAGCACAGGCAAATGTGATCAGGGTTTTATATAATATGTATGTATATCACATGACTTTCCTTGTATACAGGTTAGTATATCAAGAATGTATAATCTTATACGTAACATGTGCAGTATAAAGCTATAAACCATGTGTGTGTTTTCCAGAAAAAAACTGCGTATTTTGCGTTTTTAGTGTCATATGATCTAAAGAATCTATCGCTCGTTGTCAATTGATATATGTATTTACATGTGTATATTAAACTGGTATAGGAAATATAATTTAGCTCGCTAGAGGATCGCTTAATAAATTTTCCACAACTCGTTCAATATAAATTTTAATATATCAATTGACAACTCGTGAAAGATCCTCTATATTTAATGTTATCATAATTATGAAGTAAAACATAACATTCAGAACAGACAGTATATCTCTTAAAACTTTAAATTATAATTTTCATATCTTACACTAAACGAATTATGTAAAATTGTCATATACAAATATTGATAATATAATACAACGCATCATGTGTTATATCGTAGAGAGCCCTAAAATCGCCTCTGACCTTCGAATCGACCGCCATTTTGTTTTGGCTCTAGTCTCGTGAGATTTGGACGATGCGCGCGCATATCTTAAGAAAATGTTTACAAAATAGTATTTTTTTAGCGGGAATATTTTTTTCTGAAAATACGAGGTCATAACATGTAATTTTCGATTACTTTCACAAAAAATCATAAAACTATACCATTTTCACTATTCCCAAAAAGTCGTGTAGTTGAAATACCCCAGGAAACGCTATGTGCAACGTAATCGAATATTTTTTCACACGTCTGCATTGTTTACAGTTTCATGAATGAAAGTCACGTGGTCGGATAAATTATTTTTAAGGTCAAACCAAAAATATCTTCAGTCAAAGTTGCTTCCGACCTTACGGTCAGAATAGCAAAAAAAATATCGAACTCTGTATTTCTGTAGACCATACATCGGCAGATCACACATCACTATCGGCGATTATCTTAGAATTCATTAAGTGATCCACGCCCGTAATGGCGATGTAAAAAAAGTTCGTTTATAATGCAGCCAAAGTCTATTTATTACCCATTAGAGACTGGCGTGTGGCACGACCAATCAGAATTAATACACGACGAGTAAATATCACTTAACAGTGACAAATATGCTGTTTTTGCACTAGATTTATTTCTTAATTTGATTTAACAATGCTCAGGCTTAATTTCATAATTGGGACGTTTAGCTAAAGTGAATAGTTTTGGCCCAATTGATCGCGCGCGCCATATGACGTAATTAGGTCACGGTCAAAATGGCCGACTTTTATTTACTATGACGTATGCTTTATTCAATTCTTGGAGTATTTTATTATTTTATTGGTGCACATTTGAGTTAGATTAAATGGAAGGAATTATATTACAAGTAAGTGGCTTGATTTAATATACACATGAAGTTTGCCATTGTTTATTGCATGTTTAGCGTTTAAGTAGGCGTATTACGGTCACTCGAGGATATATTTTTGCAAAAATGTAATACAAATGTTCCAAAATGTACAAGTATATAATACGTGTAATAAAGAAAATGTTAAGGATGTATTGTTGATAAAAACGTAATAGAAATATACCAAAATGTGTGAGTATATATTATTAATAATAAAAAAATAAGGATGTATTGTTGATAAAAACGTAATACGAATGTACCAAAATGTACGAGTATATAGCTATAAAGGAAATGTTTAGGATTTTTATTGTTGATATTTACTGTTAACAGTTCTAATCGACAAATTTGTCAGGCATCTTTATATTTTAGGGAAGTCAATAAAACATAAGTTCGAAGCAGAATAAGTTCAATCAGTTGATATAATGCCTACGTTTATCACATTGTATGTTTTCATAATCGGGAGTATCACCAAGACGCTCGAGATGTAATACAAACACAAAACTGAAATACCGATATTGCATGATTTGCTTGCGGAAATTGATATATTCAAAGCTAGCATAAAGGTCAAGTTCAGCCTTACGTTCATTAACGAAAACGTTCGCCGCGAGAATTAGTTCGTCACGCGAACTACTTATTGAACGATTATAATCGTTCGCCGCAAACAATTTCAAGATGGCGGAGATAGATGATTTAATGGCCTAACTTGTTCTATTAGATTTTCAGCCGTAGATTGAAAATTAGGAACTCAGTAATACTTTTTTCGTGCTCTATTTATTCAGCTTTGGTATCCACACTTTATCACAAATTTAAAACACATACAAACTACAATTAATGTTTAAATCGCTAAGATTATAATAAATTAAATCAAATATTTATCTATCCGCCATCTTTGTTTGCTTGGCGACGCTTGGCGAGCTATATGTAAAGGTCGTTCGCGATTGACTAACATGTTCGTGGCAAACTTATCGTTCATTAACGCGAACTCACGTATTGTTCGCGAACGTTGGCGAGCGTTTTTGTTAATGCCCTCACTGCAGGTCAATATCGTCAAGTTATACATATAGTCCGGCAGAACTTGCAAGGTACCGTGCAATATCTTCTATACAAAATGTTTTTGCATTTTCTTGTTCTCTGGACCATACCATAAGAGAATCCGAGTGATGCCACCTTGTCATCATTGAGCAATTCTCAGAATGAGGCACCAAAGGGGGTATATGAATGTGCATGAATTAATCAGTATAAATACATTATTATTTTATCAAATGTACAGAAGAACACACTAAATGTTGTTTATAGTTTGCGAAATAATGTGTTTATTCAGTTTATAAACATTTGTAATTGTAAATTGTGAAAATGAGGCCCCACTCGTGGTTTACACCTAAAACGAGGCCCATTATTAGACAAACAAATGGTTTAAATTAGTTAATGATGCATGTTAAACAAATGTTTCATTATATCTATTATTCGAATTGAATTCAGTGGCATTGGTAAGTATAAACAAAACAAAACATTGAATTAATTTACTTGAGGCCCTGTCATCATTTAGCAAATGTGGCCCCATTGGGATATATAGTAGGGTTTAAGCACATAATTATAATGTTCAATGAAATGTAACGCAGAACACCTGAAATGTAGTTGATGTTGTGTTAAGTATTGCGTTGCAAAACGTCCTAAATGATGTTTATATTTTGCCAAATAATGTGTTTATTCAATTTATCAACATCTTTTTGTAATAGTAAATTGTAAATATGAGGCCCAATTCGTGGTTTACACCTGAAACGAGACCTGTTATTAGCCAAACGAATAAGTTAAACCAGTAAATGATGTATGCGCACACATTTTTATATTTGAATATATTTTATATTGAATTTAGTGCCGTTTGAAAAGCGCAAACATCAATAAACAATTTAAAAAAATGAATTGAGGCCCTGCTAGGGGTAAGTTTAAATTATGAAATTTATGAATTCGACCAGACTATTCGTAATTATGTCAAGATATTTCACTAAACCTTACGAAATGCAACTTCAACCATAACAATTATTGTTAGAAAAGTGTTATTTCAGTAGTCATGCACTACATTTTGAAAAAAAGACAAATGATGCAACGAGGGTGTGCATCCGTGTTAAACAATGAAAAAGAGAAAATGATACATAGATTAGATTCAATTCAACATTTTATTATACGAAATTTGAGACTTGCTAAATAATTAATGATTTCAGTAAATTATCTATATTAACATCAACAACTAAATTATATATTGGAAATGAAATGATGAATTGAGGCCCGTAATGTATCGTTCAACTCTTATAGTCTTCGTTTACATAAGATGTTATACATTGTAACTTGAAATTACCACTTAGAACTAGACACTATGAGATACTCGTAATGCACCTATCAATATTTTTAAGAGGGTTTCCGAACGGGAAATGATGCAGAATTATACTGGGTCCCCGGAAATAGACTTCAGCCTAATTTTCGAATTAAACCACTAACGATGACCAACATGCACCCTAGACCATTTGATGAAACGAGCATTTGCCATGTAAAATAAATACCCCTTGGTCTTGGTCAAAATATTGAAAGGTGCATCAGCGTCAGTGACTCAATGACGCACCCTGTATTATCCTAATAACAATAAAGAAGGGCCATTCTGTACATAAAGGTACTCATCGCTATCCAGTACGGACATTACCAAATTCTCACCAAAATGTAGAATGAAGTATTCACCGCCACCAGGTTTAGCCATTTCACTCAATATAAATTGCATTACCCGGTATGGTATAGTCAAGCTCTATTGGTTACATATCAGGGTCGACTGTGGTCATTCCGGTCCTTTATGGGTACATGCGACTACGTAGTAGAGCCATGGGAAACTCTTCATTAAAGAGTAAAACTACCCAACACCCAAATGTGTACTCACTACCACCATTTACAGTAACTGTAATTCGAGGCTGAATAGGGTGCTTGGTCATTTAGATCATCCATCAGCGAGTAATGGCATTTCCACTATGATTATGACGTTCTCACTTTACCAGTAGCCAAATAAATCTACACCATCCCCATACGATACTCACCACCACATAGTATTGTAATGCTCGAATACACAAAGGGCATGCAATTGCAATACATACATGGTGGTGGTGATCAGTTCATGGAGGTGTTGTGTACTCAATGGCGCCAGGAATACAATACATTGGTTCTCACTGTTGATCAGTACTTTACAGGTTTATATTTCGGGGAGTAAGAGAGTAAGCTATCTTTATTTTAGTATGTTCATTTAACTAATAAAATGTAACTTTAAATACTATTAAAACAGGATTGATGAACCAAGTCTTGAAAGTCAAAATAATATTTGAATGCTGCAGAATAAAACTTGCATAATTAAGAGCGTAATCTGGATTCCTGGAATTGATATTGAGTATTTTAATAAATTTGCAAAGTGATTTATAATAACTGAGGCCAATGAAAGTCTAGAAGAACCTGTAGCTGTTTCTGTTACAAATTTTATACTTATTTACTATCAGACCAGTCAGACCAATATACTATTATATAGATAGTGTCTACCCCTGCAAAAAGTGCAATTTAATCAGAGAAACGTTTTTTTACTTCAACTAGTTTCCAAACAACTTTTAAGTATAAGAAATTTACAGGCTAAAATACAAGTATGAAAGTTCTACTCAGTGTGCAAGTGATAACTTAAACTGGTACAAATATAATTTCGACAACAGATTTTTCAAGGGCTAAACAATACCCCAAATATGTATGCATCATTGAACAATAAGATTTCATCTTTCCCAATTGTTACATTGCCCCAGGCAATGTACAGGACTGGTATATTGTAGCTCTGAGCAGTTCTACTCAGTGTGCAAGTGATAACTTAAACTGGTACAAATATAATTTCGACAACAGATTTTTCAAGGGCTAAACAATACCCCAAATATGTATGCATCATTGAACAATAAGATTTCATCTTTCCCAATTGTTACATTGCCCCAGGCAATGTACAGGACTGGTATATTGTAGCTCTGAGCATGACATTGGGTACAACTATATTAGGTGATAATTGTCACACCATATAAAGGGATAATATGTAATGTTTGACACATTATAGACAAAGACTTACCGGTACTAAAAAGGATTAAAGTGTGATATTTGACATGTTAAAATCATTTATAGACAACAATTATTGCTAGTATAGCCATATTATTATACTTAAGTTTTTGATATTTGTTACTTCAACTAACTGGCAAATAACTTCTATGTACATAAAATCAATTTAGTAAAAAAGTTACTTAGTTTATTTATAATTGATAACTTCAAGTAGATGCACTTGATAAATTACATTTAATTTGCATCCTGTTAATTTATTTCTGTTGGTCAGTCTCATATAATATGATATTATATAAAGTTAAATGACACAAATATTTAACCTAAAGTAATCAAAAAGTAATCGTAAAATAATCATGATTACTGCCTTTTTTCTTCAATAATCGATTAAATTATTAATCATTAATCAGAAAAATCCATGATTACTGATTAATGACGATTAATGCAAAAAAATAATCGATTATTAATCATTATGATTACTTTAATCGATTAACCCATGTCTGATCTAATTAATATTCTGTGTAGGTCTACTGCCGGGACACATATTAGGTGTCGACCACAAGCGGGGCCTCAATTCAACAATTTACTTTGGTTAAGCTACAATTTATGTAACGTAATACTTTACACAACATGAACTACATTTCAGGTGTTTTGCGTTACATTTGATTAAATATAATAAATTATATGTGTTTAAGCTGATTATTTCGATAAAAACCTAATGTACCTGTATTCATATACCACATTTGGGGCCTCGTTTGCAAAATGATGACAGGACCTCAAGTAAATTAATTCAATGTTTGTACTTACCAATGTCACTGGATTCAACTTGAACAATAGATATAATGAATCATTTGTTTAACATGCATCATTTACTTATAATAAATATAAGCCATTTGTTTGTCTAATAACGGGCCTCGTTGTAAGTGTAAACCACGAGTGGGGCCTCATTTTCACAGATTACTATTAAAATTGTTAATAAACTGAATAAACACATTATTTCGCATACTATAAACAATATTTAGTGTGTTTCTCTGTACATTTGATAACATAATAATGTATTTATGCTGATTAAACCATGAAAATTCATATACCCCCTTTGGAGCCTCATTCTGAGAATTGCTCAATGATGACAAAGTGGCATCACTCGGATTCTGTTATGGTATGGTCCAGAGAACAAGATAATGCAAAAACATTTTGTATAGAAGACATTGCACGGTTAACCCAAAATATGCTGTTAATCTGCCGGACTAATACAAATTGATTGAAGTTTTACCTACCACATAGTCCATCTGTACAATGATCTGGACACTTAGCACAATCCGTGCCATTCGTGTAAGGTGTGGCAGTGTCGGAATTACTGTAATTAAAAAACACCAATTACTAGTACATATGTGCCGTTCTCCAGGAAAACCGGGCTTCTAAAGTGACAAAATTTTGAAAATATGGCGTTAGAAAGACGAGACTTTTATGAATATTTTCTGATAATTTGAGCATAAATTTATGAAATCAATTTGACTGAATGAAAGGTGAGCAGTAAATTGACGTCATGATGTGTTGTTTATTTCTGTCTCATCCACATTTACAATTGTGAACATATCATCATATATAAAACAAATAAAATATGTGGTCATTCTGACTAGAATTGATACAATCCGGAATGTACAATATTGTGGGTTTTCCATAAATTTGCATGCGGTACAAATAATGTTGACCTTAATCCTTTGCTAATGCTATTGTGATTTAAATAAGCATCGCTCATTTCAATGGTTCATACATGAATATTTATCGAACGAAAACATGGATAACGGTAAAAGTTGTTTGTACCGCGGGATTAGTGAGGGAAAACCAGATTGCATTGAATTCTGGAGTATAGCTGGGCCAATTTGACACGAGCTTGACCTTTTGATTAGCATAATTTAACAGTCGATATATTGCCTACGTTTTACAATACCGAGTGTATGTGTTCATAATCGGGGAGTATCACGAAGACGCTCGAGATGTAATACAAACACAAATTTGAAATACCGATATCACACGATTTGCTTGCGAAAATCAATATATTCAAAGCAATAACCTTGTAATATATTCTTGCATAAAGGTCAGGCTCAGGTCAAAATAGCCAAGCTATATATCTAATAGATTAAGGTAACATATAACTGATAAATATACTATTTAACAATGAATGTCATGTGGAAGACTTAAATTACGTGTTTACGAACCAATGGTAAAATTCAACTACAAAGTATTTCAACTTCACTCAGTACATTTAACAGCGCCGCATTTGTGTAATTTTGTATTTTTATTTCTGTCTTGGTTATTTTAAACGATAATTGTGAACAAACAAGTCGAACGATATTGTTGAAATTTTACGGACTGGTTGCAATGTGATGTTGCTGTGGCTTGTTTGAATAAGATATAATTTTATCAAACACGAAATGTGAGGTCAAGTCGTAGATGTGCCTCTATAGGTTGCATAACGTTACGTCACTGTCCTTAATGTTTTTTTAACTAGGTCACGCCCGGGGGTTGTTGTGCCTCATTTGGTCGCCGTTCTGGCATGGGTTTGTGTGGGCATTGCTCAGGGTAGTTGTGTTGTGGTGCTTCTGATTTCTGTGCTCGGCTGGTTAGGTTGAGTGCTACCTTCCCTGTCGGATTTTCTCCTACCTTTTTTAAAATGAGCTGAGTGTATTATCCTTATACAGAGCTATGAGAAACTGAAATCTTTATATAACTATACTTAAACTATAGCTTGGCTATTTTGACCTGAGCCTGACCTTTATGCGAGAATATATTAGAAGGTTATTGCGTTGAATATATCAATTTCCGCAAGCAAATCGTGCGATATCGGTATTTCAAATTCGTATTTGCATTACATCTCGAGCGTCTTCGTGATACTCCCCGAGTATGAAAACATACAATCGGTCTTGTAAACGTAGGCAATATATCGACTGTTAAATTATGCTAATCAAAAGATCAGGCTCGTGTCAAATTGGCCAAGCTATATCAATATCGCAGGCTTAGGATCAGAAGATCGTGAGGAGCTTATAAGACCGAAACATATTTAAAATTAGCTTAACAAGTTGCTTCCTATAAGCCTATTTTCATTAAAATCTAACGTTGTCATGTGTGCCAAAGTGAATTTGAAACAGCTTGCTTTACCATAAATAAAGTGTAATTTTCAGACAGGGTTTTCTTGTTTTCTCAAAATATTGATTTAGTAGTTATGACCTTATCATTGTAGCCAATTCATATTGCGTGGTTGTGTGTATGCTTTTACAATTTTATCTATTTATATGCATATTTGTACATGAGTGATACGTAAATAAACTTATCTTATCTTCTAAGCCAGCGATAAAGAACAGAACAGTTGATTCAGATTAAACATGTATACAGCTCATCGCTATAAACATCAAAGCGCCGATGACACTGGAAGAACAGGGATTGACCTGTCGTCAGAAAAATATTTTTCCAGTCACAAAGCATATGAGGGCATATGCCATCCCAACGCCATGCGTATGTTCCAGCATCTAGTTAACGCATTATTACCACTACTGCCTATACTACTCGCAGTTTTTAAACGTTGAGCGTTTATCACTGACCGGATGGTAACCTAGCTTACATTACATAATACAATCGCTGTCTCGATATATTTATCAAGCTTCCTGCGATAAAGTGCTAAGTCATCACGCAACATTATAAACACTGCCTCGGCAAAAGATTAGGCGATAAAGTCCAAAGTCATCCTGCGGAATACGCAAATTCATCTATTTTTAGCTAGCAGTCTTGAGCGTGAATTTTTATCGCCTGCACTGAACGACTCGCTAACGCTCCCTGTTCAAAACTAACATTAATATATACATGGAAAACAAAATACGTGTATACAACTTTATAAATGGAAATTAAGCAATATTATTAGTGAGAATGTCTATGTTATGCAGATAATCAGTACGTTATAATACCAATACTAATACGGAGATGGAAGTATACTTTTAAAACCACACGGTGCCAATTTCTTTAAAATAACATGAAAAGTTGGTAAGAATAAACTTGAATTCGACTTACGGTCCTACATAGTTGCACACATAGTATCTGGTATAGTTAGTGCCGGAACATTCTGCGTAACCGCATCCAATCAAAAACGAGTCTCGCTGTACCACCTGTTGCATATAATCACGAGATATTGTATAAATGAAATAATATTATCACGAGATATTGTATAAATGAAATAATATAATCACGAGATATTGTATAAATAAAATAATATAATCACGAGATATTGTATAAATAAAACAATATAATCACGAGATATTGTATAAATAAAATAGTATAATCACGAGATATTGTATAAATACAATAATATAATCACGAGATATAGTATAAATAAATGATATAATCACGAGATATTGTATAAATAAAAGAAATAGAATAAGATATAGTAACATTGCTTTGTATCTTTTTAATTCGATTTTCACTATCAAGTGGATATTACATACACCACAGGCCTTAGAAATTATAACACAAACTTCAATTTTTAATTCCCAGTTTCTTTCATCCATTCCATATAATAAACTCCTTTTCTCTTATGATTGTGTGAACATTGGGAATGTCAAACTCTGTTTTTCTGTGACATAATGTCTCAGGCCTGTGTATATATACGAGAAGGGCGTTCACAAAGGTACATACTGCTACTAATGCCCCTGTGTTATTGAACGTTTTACAGTGCATCAAACCTCACACTTGTTATCCCATATATAACATAGTATTCATAAGGGCATTCAGCTTTTGTAATACTGTTATTTTTTTTTTTAGGATCTCGGACACAGCTAAACACGTATTTCATGTGTTGTTAATAAGAAACATACAGGCGCACAGAAAGTATTGAAGTTCCAAACAGAAGTCAGAAAAACTAGAGAGCAAAACAGCTGAAGACACGACAAAATGATGCAGCACAAAACATCGACACATGTTGTCTGATAAGGCTTATAACATTACGTTTGCTCGTAACACAAGAAAATGTGAAACCCAATGGCGAAACGTAAACGAAGTATGGCATCGGTTGCAAAATTAAAGAATAAGTATTAGATACACTACTAGTTTTCGTTCAAAAGTGTCTTCTTACAAACGTTATTGTACAGTTTCGGAAGGACAAACAACATAATTGTCCGAGGCGAAGCTTGGCCTATAATGTATCAAAGGGATTAAGTTAACTGTCCAAAAATGTCCATTTATAGGTTTAATTAGCATGTGATTAAAATTCACAAGTGTCAATGTGTTTATACACCTTGTAAGTGCTTATAATACACTTGACTTGCATCTATTTTTCTTCATTCATTGATAAGGGACTTAGTGCACAAAGGTAGAAATGAATGCATCTTATTTTCACAATTGTCATATTTCTATGAAAATATTTGTATTGTTTTATTTCTAATACACATAACAAGGTTATATTCATTCTACCCATGTTGACGCTCACAGTCGTATTAATATACAGAATAAAGTTCACCTGATAGACAATTATAGTAACTATTTGTATTCTGTATATTTTCTGGTTTCTTGTACATGTAATTAATTGCACAATGAATTTTTACACCTAAATCTTAAATTCACTTAAATTGTTACAAATACTTTAAAAAATACTGTAAAAGCACTGCTTTTCTTGGGAATAATAAGAAAATAAATTTTGCTTGGTGTGAATATTCTGTAACTTTGCTTCAATTGCTATAATTACTTTCTACTTTTCTTGGTCATTACAAGAATATAAATTTTGCTCCCCAATTTGCGGTTTACAAAACAATAAGCAATTTCTCTAAAATTTGTTCTGGCCTAAATTAATCAAGAATATTGTAATTCGTGATTTAGTTATCTACACTATTGATTCGAGTACAACGCCACAAATTAGATGGTTTTACAGTAGTACAGTCTAATATCATTGGGTGGATTTACAATTTTCTAGCGTCGGAGTAAAAATAATTTAATATAAAGGTGACAAAATTTGTGGATTTGGTGAAAAAGACCATTTCGTGGAAAGTTCAACATAATTTAAAGGATTTTTCGTGGTTGAAATCATCCACAAAATTCACGAAATTAAATCCCCTCAAATATTATTGATTTTACAGTATGTCAATTATTAAACTGTTCATGTAGTTATAAGTGGATTTGTCATGATTGACCAATTATTTTCTGAGTAAATATTTATTACAAACAACTTTCTTACAACTCCAAAGTGTACACTTACGAAAATAATGTATACTTTATGAATGGAGTCATAGGGCGGTTCGGAGTATAACATTATGTATTGCGAAAACGTTTCAGGTTTCATGAAATCGGACAGGGAAGACAGCACTCAATTTACCCAGCCGAGCACGGAAAACTATAACATCACAACATAACTACACGGAGCAATGCTCACACACAATACAAAGAAATGATTGAAAGCCCAAGTCAACATCATGAAAAAGACAGGAAGACAAACTTCTCAACTCATAGCCATTTCTAAACATAGAAAAAAACTCCCGCATTGAGTAACAGTCCCTTACCTGGGTGTAATGCATGACAGCCCCTGGGTTGGCCAAGTACGAACTAGGTGCATATCCATATTGAAACATTGACACCTCATCATACCACGCTTGTATCGCGGCGTCCCATGTGGTATAACCCATTGCAACATTCTGGCCAACTGTTATACCGATGTCTATATTCATATACAATTTACTAAATTAGTATCGTGGCATCCCATGTTTAAAGTGTATAGAGCTATATACTAACAGCCATTAAATGTCAAAATAATTACTTGCATCATTTTTAGTATGATACTAGACTACCTTAAATGCAAATCAAAACGTTGGATGGGTTCCGTGTACTTTGATTCAATCGTCGAAAAATAGACTATTCTCATAGGAAGTTCTAGAACACTTTCGTATGAAAATGGACAGTTCGCATGTCCAATAAATCACAGAGATAGTTTCTGTTAATACTGTGGCGAAAAATGATCTAATGGATATAAAAGTATAATTGTTTTTCAGTTTTTGAAACTTTTAAAAAACATATCGTCAGATATAGCTCTATACAGTATACTGGTGCCTCGTATTTCCGTGGCACTTAACTATAAACTTAAATATTATGTTTACAACAGCAATACTGGTCACAGCCTGCCACTGAATAATAAAATGTACCTTTGGGTTTATGATTTATTCTAATTAAATGTTTTTATTGGGCAAAACATTAACAAAATTAAGTTTTTCCTTAACCTTCTCCTTTCTACACTTGGAGAGCGGATACCCCTATTTCCACGGTATCCAATGAAAACAGTTCTTAGTGTTGCCAACAAGACATGTACCTGTCTGAAATCTTGTAAAAATGTTAAGACAGATATTGCTAACTGTAGCAGACAAGTTAACATAAGCTGTAATGTATACTTTTGTTGCTAGAGGTTTAGCAAGTGACCTACTCTTCAAACACTAGAAAATTTACTCTTTACTAGGAGGAAACGTAAATTCAGCCCAAAAAGATTGTTTATTTACTTTTTTGTCTACTTTTTTTATTAATGTGTGAGATTTAAGTGACAGTGCACTTATTTACAGGGATATTTCGTATGTATGACATACACAACTGTTTTTATCCAATACCACGGAATTAGGGGTACCACGGAAATACGAGGCGAGGCTAAAATATATACACTTTAAAATATTGGACACAATATAGAGTTGGGTATTTCTGGTTTTGCCACTGAATTGTTTCCCTTACAATTTATATGGTGTAAAGTGATAGATTTGTAGTAGTGTCGAGCACCTTTGATTGAAACATGTAGTATAGTTATATACCTTGCAATATAATCTAGGAACACGTACTTACCAATAACACCACGTTTAGTAGCACTTGATTCGTGACCATGTGGACATTGGTTTGCCCATTTCTGTGCAACGTCGGCTAGGCGGCTATCCCATCGCTATGTAAAAATATATTGTCAAATAAGTTTCCTCGTTAAATAAAGTCTTGATCATTATCATTATTATTATTATTATTATTATTATTATTATTATAAAAATAAGAGTGCGATACACTGTTTACAACTTACAGACACTTATAGCTTGGCTATTTTGACCTGAGCCTGACCTTTATGCAAGAATATATTACAAGGTTCTTGCTTTGAATATATCAATTTCCGCAAGCAAATCGTGCGATATCGGTATTTAAAATTTGTGTTTGTATTGCATCTCGAGCGTCTTCGTGATTCTCCCCGATTATGAAAACATACAATCGGTGTTGTAAACGTTGGCAATATATCGACTGTTAAATTATGCTAATCAAAAGGTCAGGCTCTTGTCAAATTGGCCAAGCTATACTAATTCATTGACTCGATACTAAATTATCATCACGTACATCGAGAAAAATTCGTTAACTTCATTCAGTTACCCCCTACCCGTTCAATTAGATATAGAAAGCACGGATAACCTCACGTGGAAAGCGCTACGTAATGCTTTGCTTAAGCAACAGACGATTGGATTCACCAAAAGTGTTCAGGTTAAAATTTGTCCAATTACAAATATAAATCTGATCTAGTAAATGTGTTGACCGGCTAAGGCTATTATAATCGGGATTCAGTGAAACAGGCCCGATGATTATAAACATTTCGCATTCTCATACTCAAACTCCATACTCCATGCTCCAACTTGAAAAACAGCTTTTTTTTAGAATTTTGCATCAAAATCAACACCAACTTGTAGCAAAATCATCTAATTAAGAAAATGACCCCGTTTCATATGTTTCCATTCAGTAATAAAGAAGTTACAGCGATTTTTGTAACTAAGAAATGCTCCAATTGGAGTACGGAGTATGAGTTGGAGCATGGAGTACGTTCTCCAATGTTCATAATCACCGGGCCTGGTTTCAACGGTGCTTGTGACAATTGATTTCAAAGTATTGTGGTTTATGGGACGTAACTGTTTTACTAGGACATACTACTAGTATACGTAAATCAAGTAATCTTGTAGGGCTGGTATTAGAGAGGGGTTGATCAGGTTCTATCTTGACAAGAGTATGCACGGTTTAAAAGAGTGTAATAACATGATTACTGACCATCATCATCATATCTGTAGCAGTTGGTAGTCTCCTCAAAACGTTATGTTTGTTAGTTACAGCTATTGTATCTGCTGATGTTACTACCGATGTTGCAGCATCCAGAGTAGAGGGGTCGGTCAAACATAGAGAATGATCATCTATTGCACCGTAATCTGTATCACATGTCAGCTAAAATAAAATAAAGATTACGCGATAAAGTCCGAAGTCATCCCGCGGAATACGCAATTGGACCTATTTTAGCTCGCAATGTTATCCAGTATATTTTTAACGCTTACACTGACCAGGAAGCAAAGCTCTCTGTTCAACAAGCAAGAATAACGAGTGTAGCTGTGCACAGACAACCCAAAGCCACACAACAGTTACAGTGACATCGTCTAGACACGCACACATTTGTTTTATTTTCTTAAATGTATTATACATTTACAATTAAGATACAAAAGGTCGCAAAGCAGACTCACGCAAGTTTGACATAAATCGAGCCATCAACATCCCCAAAACAAATAGAAAGTTCATGCAAGCGTACACATGTTGCGGTCTTGTAACTAGTTTTAGACCATATACTAATATAGTAACTAAACTAAACTAAACCTAACTGGTGATTATGCTCTTCATAAAAATTCTCATTATGAATAGAAACTGTAAAGCTGTCTCTTGCAAAATGTCGGGCGATTTGAAGCCATATCGATGTAAGTAGAAACTGGGCGTTTGGGCTAACCAAGAATAATTATGGCCCTTCAATAAGTCCAAAAGTAGTCTGGTTCTGGTACCTAAATATTTCATTCTTTACATTACAGTAAAGGTCCGGCCTAATGTAACAAATATGGACGCTTCCATGTGTAAAACAAGATGGCGGCTGTTTGTTAGTTTATATAGGGAATTTTAGAATATCCCCCAAATTCAAAATTGTGTGTTATGTATGTGTTTTTTATGAGACTTTGTATATCAATGGGAAAATGTATGTTAATTTTTATTAAACATTAAAATGACACAACTGATATGAACAAAAGAACGCAAAGTAAATTAACAAAAAATCTGTACCAGCGTGTATATAAACTTGCATATAAATCGCACCTCATATCAAATGCCCGGTTATGGTAAAGCGTCAAACCGGTAACATTGATGTTGGATCCAGTATTATCATTATACTTTATGCTACGTTATTCGCTATTAGTTTATACTTGAATATGGAACATGGTGAGAAAATATAGTATTTATATAACACAAATTAAGCAAAATGTTTTTAAAAAATATAACAATAACTGGCCTTTACAGGGATCGAACTAGGGAGCCCTTGATTACAAGTCAGCAGTTCTACCGATTGAGCTAATCGAACACGGAAACTTATAAATTTATGGACTATTAAAACCCTGCTACAAAAATATTTTAATCATTTAATAAACGTTATTTTGTAGATATTAGTACTGCTGTAACGAATAAACTTCTTTCATTGCAAATACCATTATTTTTTCCATTCCTATGCAAAATAACACATACATAACATACACTGTAGGGGGTATTCTAAAATTGCCTATATAAACTAACGTATATTGGCCATTTTGATTGAACAACTGGGCGCCGCCATATTGGTTTCTTTCTACCTGACCTAAACCACTGTAAGATTTAGGACAGGGGACCGAACCCAGTCAAAAAGTAGGTCATGGAGAAGGTCAAAATCAGGTCAGGTGATATTGGTGTGTGGAGACTGTTCCAATTCAACATCCATGCATGTATACCTCAATTAGGTTTTCAACTTTCCATTCATAAAACAGCAAGATGACCAGTTCATACAGCTTGGTTTTTTTTATCAATAACATACTCCAATGATAATTACAAAGGGTATCTTACCTGAGCATATGAACGCCGGATTCTTCGAGCACCTGAAGTAAATCATAAAGCATTCATAGAAATTAAGTTTGATAATACTTTTAATAATACTGTACGGTCCATGCAACGTGTAAGCCAACCAGCGGCAGCTCAAGTGGAAGGAATTATGGCAGATAAATTTTGTCTCGTATCATTTTCACATTGACGTGAACCTCGTACTTAGATGCGGACCACATAATTAGTCATAATGTCAGTAAATGGTGGTTAATTCAAAAAGAAAATGGAACAAAACAGACAGGGAAGGCAGAACTCAACAGACACACCGGAGCATGGAAAGCACATAAAGAATAATACATGTCACAAGCATGCGTCAAATAATGATAAAAAATGAAATGAAGCTTATTATAAACGAATGAGGCTAGCTTTACAAGCAAAATTATCTTTTTATTCTAAGTATTTTATATGTAATAGAAGGCTTTCTAAAATAAAAGCGCTGATAGCGCTACGAGAACAGGGTTTGATGGCTTCCAATACGTAGGATAAAAAGAATCTACAATATACATCACACCCTTTATATTTTGCACACAATGTATCAACTCCTAAAAGGAGCCCGGTAATGGAAGGGCATCTTTATAGCATTGACAAACTGATAATTAGACGTTACTGGAAACCGCATAACCAACGTTTATAACCCTTCACTTACGTACGAGGCGTATTTCTCAGTTTAGGAAATGACCGAGTAGTTACGATTGGCTGCTTGAGTGTTATTATACTTAAATGATTAGTCGAGTTGAATTTAGAAAGTGACATGCTGTTTAAACAAACTGGCCGCCGGACAATATTTTGCCGATTTAAAACATTGTTTTTGTGAAAACGAGCTTAATTTATTGACCCACGGTTGTGTAGCATAATTTGCACTTCATATACGTATCCGAGACGACGCTGGTGTGTTGACATTTTGAAAAATATGAGTATCAATTTGTCGTTTGATCAGGAAACGAATTGTGACATAATATAAAGCAGTTTAATAATGTTTATTAGGAAGTCGCTGGAACAAAATGACAAGGGTAGTGCGGGCAAATTAGAATAAAGTAACACGATTAGTGCAAACGACTCTAAAAAAATGACATACTTAGTATTAGTAAGTTAAACGATAATAACATGGATACAAATGGGTGACATGAATCCTAAGTTGAACATTTAGGAATTTTAAGGCGTATGTTTATTGAAATTGGATGTTGATTTCAGAAAACAAGCAACCGACATTTTATTTAATGGTAGATACCATAATGGAAATAAGATGCTCACTATCATTCCTTATGTAAGAGAAACGCATTCTTGTGCAAGCGCTTTCAATATTAACATGACAACTTCCGTTAACCATATTTGGTTATTTTATATTTAATCGGTACAATAGTCATTGGAAATGTGATTTTGTTATGTAGATTAACCTCGATAAACTAGAAATGAAATCTACACTAACATTTTGGACTACGCCGAATTTTAGATATGAGTTTAACATAATTTGACAATGCATATTACATTAATTGTAAAAGGTTTTCTCAAAAAAATAAGCCAGTCTCCAGGAAATTTTGCTATTTTGTCATTATGTAATTACAATAGGAAACAAAATTTAAAAACCCTCCGAAGTAAGAAAACTACATACATGTATCTCTTGATTCTGTTAAGCAAGTTAACCATGTAGTACTATATCTAGTACTTCAATATTTCACTCGAACTACGAGTACTTCGTTGCAATGGTCACCAATTTTGGAAAAGTTCTCTTATTTAGAAAACGACGAGTATGTTGCCTAAATCAGTAACAGCCTATCTTTGAATGCTAACATCCTTAAAAATCTAAATATTATCAAAATTTAAAATAAAAAATAATTATAAATCACAAAAATAATTATTAATCAAAATAGCAGGTTTTCCTGGAGATCGGTCCAAAAATGAAACATTTAATAAAGAAAAAACTTACTGATTACGCAGATCGCCAGGAACAGGAGGCATAGTTGAACTTTCATCGTCTTGGTGTGGTTGTGCGTCGTATTCAGCTTTATCGCAGAACGAAGGAAGTAATAGTCACTGTAGGAAATGACTATTTGACGATAATAGTGTGAGAAGCCGTGTATTTATAGGCAACAAGTACGGACATCAAGCAGATGTTCAAGGTGGTACGTTGTTTTTTTGATGACACATCTTTGACAATATCGTTATCATACCTTCACACCACGTCTTAATTAAAAAAAAGCCCCTTCTTTATCATTCTTACGGACACAATGCTTGATTGACACTAAAGACACCCGTGCGCGGGATCAAACTTGGATTTAGTTGTAAAAATTTTTCTTAACAACTTTATAATGTAGATAATATACCTGTATTATGTGAGAGAAAATGGTATTTGATTGTCATAAAAAAATGTATGAACACATTTTAACGACCCCCCCCCCCAAACAGCTTAACATGGTAGACAAAATATAGAAACAAATGACCATACCCTGATCATAAGAGGACCATAATGGACCTATATCGCTCATCTGAGGACATACCATGACCTCAATGAAACCTTTGTATCAGGGTTCCTTGTGATGCCGCCAGTGTCTTTGAATTTATTATGGCAATGTAACTGTTGCCTACATTAAATCCCTTTGGAGCTCCGAAAGTCTCTGCTTGCACTATCATGTGACCCTACTGTTTGTATAAAGTTGGCATGGGTTTAAATTCATATAATTGGTGAATCATTTATAAAGGAGAAGACATATATGAGCCGTTCGCTAGGAAAACCGGGCTTAATGACAATGTATTGTAATTATGCAATAAGATTTAGAAAAATATCTAAAATGAGCAAAAACGCTTGTCCTTTAATTTCATTTCTTAATAATGGTATGGTATAGTACTATTCATTAGCTTTAATTTGTCGTTAAAATTGTGTTAAAATAACTTATGTCGTTGCTATGGTGATCGATTTCTTAAAATAACACATATCAACGAAAACAAGGTTTAGGTGGCTAAACACTTGCAATTTTTCCTGTAAGCAAACATTCACAAATTTGTCACGTTTTATTGAAATAATATGATTCTGAAATGATCTACAATTTCAAAAATTTACGTCAAAAAATTATCAAAAATGTAGAGACTGACGTTCGCGACGTCACTCAATAATCGTCATTTTCTTCATTTTGTCACTAAGCCCGGTTTTCCTGGAGAATAGCTCATATACAATGTATACTCTTTGTTCAAGTCTTATTTATGTACATGTACGAGCATGCAATATCATAAACATGTAAATAAAACAGTTTGATTGTACGTAACCATTCAAATTTGAATTAGCATGACACTAATCTAAGCAAAATAGTTTCATAATATCTTCAATGATATCACAGGACTCTATTAAATGCGTTGTATTCAAATGTATTAAAATGATTTGTTTAAGAAATTTGAATTTTGTTAATAGGCACTGTTTGGAACTGTTTTTAATTCAAAACATGTTGCTTTTCGTGGTTTTTTTGCTTAGTCAACTTACTGTTGACATGGTATACATTTTGTTGTTTATTTTTTGTTGATAATTTTCTACAGATATGCTATAGATCTACAACGACCTTCGAAATATGACCCCTGGACCAGTCCATATACCAAGGTTGAAACGATATTTACCGTTATTTTATGAAAAAATACGGATAGGTTTGAGAAAATCTCCCTTTACTTCTAGTTGGCAACGTGGCTTAGAGGATAAACTGTTCACTTGTCAGGAACATACTTTTATATAGACTGTGGGTTCGAGTCCTCTGCTATACTCTTTTTCAATAATTTAATTTCTAATTCAATTTTTTTATCGTTTTACGTTAATATTTTAATTCTTAATATTTGATTAATTTTACGTTTTTTAACTAATAAAAAAACGCTTTGTTCCCTTACATTAATTTAGTCTGGATAATGTATTTATTGCGTCATTGGCTTTGCTGCAATCGCCATTTTAAGAATTTTCAGTAGAAACGTCAGAATTAGCTAATGGTGTATGTTGTCAGTTGTCTGTGTGGTGCAGCGGTCATAGTACATCGCTATCAATTGTCTATTTTGTTCTTTCCTGTGTGAGTTAAGACTCACTAACGAACCGTTTTTTTATTTAATAAACTTATGCTTGCATCAATGTTATATGCATACATTGTATTACCTGATTATGATCACATATCATTTTATTTTTTCTATTCATAGTTTGCGTTATTCTTTTTTCAAATATTCATTGTATCAATTATACAATGTGTCAGAATCAGTGTAAGTATCAATTGAAATACAAGTTACGACGCTGAGACAACCTTATATGCAGTCTATATGTTAGCTCTTGTCAGTCTGACAACCCCCTCTCACACACTGACAAGCGAAAACTTCAGTCCTATTTCCTTCTCATCCATAACAAAACCTATGTACGTTCTCGATGAGATCTTTCGTGTCGTCGCTTTATCTATATACCAGCCATGACATATTTCTTATGTGCTTTTTACGCACTGGAAGTTTTTAATTAAGCATCTCTTTGTAAATAGAAAAGCACGAAAAATGTTTGCCGAGCAAAAATTAAAAAAAAAACAGAGGAATGGGATTCGAACTATTTCGTTCAGTTTTGAAGTTTGCGTATTCACAGTTGCTTAGCCGACTGCGCTATGCACAACACTTGATTTGTTTATTCTTAATGCACCCTTTATTTCTAAATACACGCCTATAACCTGGATTACTCGAAAGTTAAAAGTACATTTACGCCCGAGTGCTTGTTGTAGATCTATAGTGTTGAGTGCTTTGGGTTTAGTGTCTCATTTTTCTAACGTGTTCTATCGGAATAGCCAAACTTCTGATTTGTCAACAAGTCCGTTCGCTTTAATTATTTGACTTACATATAATAGCAATAATAATAATAATAATGATCATAATAACGACTTTATTTATTGTGGATTACATATTTGACAGTTAATATCAAATGTCAATAATGTCAACTGAAAAGAAGAAACAAAATAACATAATAAACAAATAACAATGAATCAACCCCCTTCCCCAACATGTGCAGATATAAAACATATTATTTAATCATAAGTGAAATGCAAATAATAATGCTTTTGTTTTGTTGATAGAATGTAAGATATTAGATACTTTGCATCACTTGTCCATAACAGTGGTAGCGCCTATATGTTTGTTAAGTGGAGACACTATCAGTCCAGTGTGAAAATTTGTATTTGATTTATTTTGACTTAAAAGCGTTTAATGTATTGTTATAAATGAAGATGTTGTGTTAAGTACGTGGGCGACTTGTTCTCGTGGACCTAGTAGTAGAAATGTCTCTCGAATTTCATCAAAATAATTACTTCTAGCACGATATAAAACATTACATTTTTTTCTCAAGATTGTTTTTCGTACATCTGTCAATACGAATAATTACATACTAATCTGAACTTAAGTAGAAAACAAGACGAATTCCAATTAAGTATCCAACTTTTCGACCTGAAAAGGACTATACTTATCTGAAGATGTTATTAGTATAGAAGTATACAATGTTTTTATCTACCCCATCACCTGTCATCGCGGTCCTAGTAATGGCGTATCATTTGATAGATACATCTTTTTTTCTATTTTTCCAGAACTTCAAAGAGCCATGTAATATCGTGTTTTATGGCATTTATATTACTATATTACCAACAAGGTAGGTATCATTATCGGTGTCACGCACATCTCGTCCACTGTCACAAGCAGAAGCAGCCTGGTTTCCGGCATCCAATATGTTCATCAAGGGAAGCAACTGCAGACCAAAGTACAAGGTCCATCTAATGCCTTGATCCCAATGAGCATTTTGTGGCCTCGAAGATTTACTCCTGTTTTCGGATGAGGGGGCATCGGGAAAATAAATTTCACAATTTTTCTAATGACATCTCCGAAACTTTATCTAGAACATGAGGACCCTTTTCACTATGCTTTCAGATGCTCAATTATTAAGAAGGCGAGTCTTAACAGCTTGTTACTATATCGCTGGCTTAGAATGAGAAGGTCGCAAGTACTTCTTACGATCAAATTAGACTCATGCATATTTGAAAATTGCATTACAGGACGCTTCTTATGAGCCTATTTTCATAAAAATCGGAACTTGTCATGTTGATCAAAAATGAAGAAATGAAGTACTAAGAGCTGGTTTTTTCCATACGTAAAGAGTAATTTTCGGATAGTTTTTCTTGTTTTCTTAAAATATTGTGTTTTTTTGTACTTAAACCTTCTCGTTCTATGCCAGTGATATGATGTGAAGATATTATATTCACGCAAGGTTTTAATTACTTTTTCGTCTCAAAATTGTTTTCTCGATAAATGAGATTACCAATATCGCTTGACAACAATACGCAAGAGTATAATATATAACATAAATATCACGAGATACGTAAGTATAATTATTTAATTACAAAAAAACATATGTTTACATATTGGCAGATGTATGAAAAACTCAATCGTTAGAAAAGTAATTTTCACGAATATATTTATTGTCTCATATCTAATATACTAGTAATCAACGTTTCTTTCAACATATATATTTGTCTGTTCAACAAATTGTCTTTTAAATAAAACAGTATCGATATTATCACGCTTGCAAATTAGGACGTCCTCGCAAATCTGTAGTTAGTCAAGTCTCCATATTATACATGTATATTTCAGATGAAAAATACGCTGGTTGACCGAGAATGTATTAGGGATTGCCACATCAGCAAAGTCAGCAATTCAGCAACGCGTGAGTTGCTCTAAATAATCATTACAATATGGATTGGATATCTGTCATATACCATAACATTACATGTAGTAGGTGGGAAACTTCAATTTCAATTAGAAATAACATAACAGTTCTGTGCCAATTTTATCGGTATAGATAAACCATGTTTTTTGAGCCGTGACTAATTTATGCTGGGAGATTGATTTGCCCTCAAAGGGCAGGTATATGGTATGCATTAAGACTTAAGCAATATATGTGATCAATTAAAGGATTAGGCATTAGCTGTATTCTGAAGAGATTTTAATAACATACCAAGACTGAAAAATGTGACATTCCGTCACGGCTAAAAAAACATGGTTGATCTATATGCATGTGATACAATCATTATTTCCCAAAACATTTGTATAAAAACGTTGTTCGAATTGTGTTTTTGTGTGTCTTTTTAAAATTGACTTACATGACTTTATGGACATGAAATAACCAATTTTAAATAGGTCAAAATAGCATACGTTTATGATCTTTAGTTTGGTTTAAAAGAGGCATTCCCTATAACTGGCATATTTTTCTCTACCATCACATTTAATGAGTTAAATGTACAAAGCACTATCATTTATTATAATTTGTCAAAAGAAAGTGGGCGCTAATTTTATATGTCTCTATAATGTTAAAAAAATATTGAAATCACCAATAATAATTTATCGCTTCCAGCGAATTATTACTATGTGGTAAAAGGGAAACAACTCGTGACTATTTTGGCTCGTTACGGAAATATGTTTTTCATTCATTTCTCGGTAATTAGTGGGAGCTTTTTATTGAAAATTGGAGGAGTTTAAGAAATAATGATTCTCATTTAATGTATAACATTCCTGAATCAATTTTAACGGTCAAAGTTATAGAGAACGCCTCTTAAACAATGGTTTAAAATAATATAGTACATTAGAGACCACGTCGAGTCCCCATAAACCACAAATATCTTCTAAAGTACGATGCTGATTAGCCGAAACATGGGTATGTCTTCATAAAACATGCGAAAAATAAAGCAGATTTTTTTTGTCCACAGAAAGTGTACTACTTTGCATCTATGTTATTAATCTAATGCAAAACTTTAAGTCTAAAACATATTAAATACGTATGTGTGATTGAGGTGATCGGAACAGAAAAGGAAAGTGCCCGGAATATACACTGTCCCCGCAGACTGTGTTTTATCACTATGGAGGAAAGATTAATACACATTGACAAAAGTCTGAGTTATTTGTCCGTATCTCCGTAACTAGAAGAAAACCTTCTGTATCCCATCATTGTTCTACATCTGAGCATGCCATTGCTTTCAAACTAGCACGCATTAAAAGACAACCATGTACATTTCCCTTATAGACAAACGAACAGGGTCAATTTAGGACAGCAAGTTATGCTCTTGTGCATGAAAGCGCGAAAACATGCAGGTTAAGGATCGAATAAATACATCTATATAGCTGGCTTACGTACTTCTTACGGTCTTATAGATATGACTGATAGATATTTAAAATCAGCAGTTCAAGATGTTTCTTACGGGCCTATTTTCCTGAATATCGAAGGTTTTAATGTTGACCAAACATTTTTGGAATTACGACCTTTTCATTCTAAGCCAGCGATATATTATTCATGGATGATCTTGTTGTAAATAGTCTTTGTGTGGAGAATTCTAGTAGATGGTTGTTTGGGCGACCAAGCTTACTAAAAAAAAACTCTTCTAAGCATACGTAATTCCTTTCTAACAGAAATGTTGTCCAAATCGTGATGATGCTAGTTTTTGAGTAGTTTCCTTTGTATAAAATAGCACCGCTATTCAGATTGCAAATATCTTCGAAAAAAGGTAATCTTAATATTCCGCGGGTTGCCTGCAAGACTGTCTTAACTGTTTGATATTAAAAAAGGACATACGACAATCTTGCAGGCAACTCTTGATACGAAAGTCCCTCCAAACCGAGCCATTTCCTTGATCTGAATGATGCTCGAATTTTTGAGATCACATTGCATAAAAATAATGTGGAGCATAGGCCGCCAACAATCTTCCTCCATCACCGTCTGTCCTGCGTTTGTGATCTTATGGAATATTAATATTAGTATTGTCAAATAATTGTCCTCGTTAAATAAAAAATATAAAGACGTTATTTTTTTATTATTATTTATTTCACAATGCTGTGCCAAGTATGCCTTCCTTCCCTCATTACCTGTTATACAGTTCTGAGCCATTAGCTCTTTGTCTGTCTCACTTTCGTTGTCATTGACTTTTCTATCCCAAAGCTTGTCGTGTGATTTTTGTTTCTGCCTTTCTCAAAGTATGCCCTACATATGTTCTTTTTGTCTTCTTTATCTGGATTGTTGGAGGAAGTTGATCAGATCTCTCCCAAAAAGTCATGGTTGTTGATTCGATTTGGCAACCATATCTTTATGATTTGGCGTACACATCTGTTGAAAAAATGACTGAATTGTGCGTTATGTGCTTGTCGTAGTGCGCCATGTCTCCGCTCCATTAAATAACACATATTTCAAAAAATTTGATTCAATTTAGTTTTTAAAAAAAATAAAACTTCATACTTATTTCATTGAACGCACGAAATGCTGCGTGATAATTATTAGATGACACATATAACTTACACTTACATGTATAAGCAACACATAATAGTGCGCGATCTGTCTAGAAAATAATTAAAATGTGTCAAACGAAATTAAAATACATTTCAACAGATGTTCGAAAAACTCTAATCATATACAAAACTTTGTTACATAACATATCAGGTATATGATATGATGATTGTGCACTTGTACACGAGGGTTGTTTTATTATTTCCTTTACCGTTGCTCTTAAGTGAACATATTATTTGCTCTTCCTCTTTTGACGCCACGTTACCACATTATTATATTAGTATGTCTGCTACTTTATATTCACCAAAAGTTGTAGATCAAAATTTAGAGATTTTGAGAGAATAATTACAATGAAGTTAGCATCTTTCCTGAAACCCCTCACAGATATTTCCTAACGGTGATAAATAAACGACCAATCAAATTCATTGCATGTCTCGGTATTACAATTCTTGGATTTTCATTGGACAATATCAAAATGTCACATGTGCGCATGCGTAATGGTTAAGTTAAGGCTTAAACATTGTGAGTTGGTCTCTAATAGCCAATAACTCCCTGTTGCGGTTGAAGTTGAATACGACATCATACAACAGGATGAAAAGCGAACACTGCATGCTGTTGCTGTTAAGCATAATATGGCTGACCAATGCTAGCGGTAAGTTGCTTGATATTACGTTTATATTAATAATGGCAAGGCAACTGCCCTCCGTAACTTAATGGTAAGTGCACTTGGCGTTTAATCTGGCGATCCGTGGAGGCACATACATAGATCTACGTATATTTCATTATTAGCCTGTAATATGTCAACAGAAGCTGACTTGCAAATAAAGGATATGCTCGACATTTAGAAAATTAAAAAGGCAATTGCTTCCTTTATGCTTTGCAGTTATTTCATAGAAGTGTGTATTTTAGGAGTTATGTTGAGAGATGAGCCTTATTGTGTCTAACCATGTAAAATGAAAACCACTGAGTGATTTGAAGAGATTCAAAGGTTTAGGACATGCTAGTTTGATGTTTAGTTCTAAATAGTTTCATTGCAACTGTGACTTCTCTTATGCTGGGAGAGCACTTCTACCAAACGTTTTCTTCTTTACTTGAATTGAATAGGTTCATGTGTGTATGTATTTCATAGATGCTGAAACAGCTACAGACATGACAACAAATGATCCTAAAACTATGACCACTGACATTGACGCACTTGTGCAAATTGAGGCTACTCCTATATATTCAAGTATGAAACCAGAAGTTCATAATGATTCAACTCTTGCAAATACAGATATGACAACAAAAGATCCTCAAACTATGACCACTGACACTAACCCACTTGAGACCCCTGAAGTTATTCCTAGTACGAACCAAGAAGCTCATAATGATACGACTCATGCAAATACAGATATGACAACAAATGATCCTCAAACTGTGACATTTGACACTGACGCTCTTGTGCAAATTGAGGCTACTCCTATATATTCAAGTTTGAAACCAGAAGTTCATAATGATTCAACTCTTCCTAATACAGATATGACAACAAATGATCCTAAAACTATGACCACTGACATTGACGCTCTTGTGCAAATTGAGGCTACTCCTATATATTCAAGTATGAAACCAGAAGTTCATAATGATTTAACTCTTCCTAATACAGATATGACAACAAAAGATCCTGAAACTATGACCACTGACATTGACGCACTTGTGCAAATTGAGGCTACTCCTATATATTCAAGTATGAAACCAGAAGTTCATAATGATTCAACTCTTGCAAATATAGATATGACAACAAAAGATCCTCAAACTATGACCACTGACATTGACGCACTTGTGCAAATTGAGGCTACTCCTATATATTCAAGTATGAAACCAGACGTTCATAATGATTCAACTCTTCCTAATACAGATATGACAACAAAAGATCCTCAAACTATGATTACTGACAATGACGCACTTGTGCAAATTGAGGCTACTCCTATATATGCAAGTATGAAACCAGAAGTTCATATTGATACATTTCTTACAAATACAGATATGACAACAAAAGATCCTCAAACTACGACCACAGACACAATCCCACTTGAGACCCCCGAAGTCACTCCCAGTACGAAACAAGAAGGCCATAATGATACGACTCTTGCAAATACATATATGACAACAGAAGATCCTAAAACTGTGACCACTAACGCTAATACAACTGAGAACCATGAAGTTATTCCTAGTACGAACCAAGAAGGTCATGATGATACAACTCTTGCAAATACTACGACTAGGGATCAATGGCCCTTTATATCAGCTTTCGGCTGCCGTTTTACGGGAGAAAGGGCGGGCGCAAGTACGTAATAAGTATAGTTTTAAACTAAGATACATAAAATATTTTCATATACATATAAACAAGCATATTTATGTTTCTCCACATCAGACACTCGTTTATACATGTTCTCTCTTTTGTAACTTTAATTATTTTGTCCGAGATGATTGCTGAGTAGCGGTTTGCTGTTTGGTTATGTTGTATATTAACCCAATACGCATAATAATCAATAACGAAATGTTACCTTGATTATTTTTTGACATTTAATTAGACTCTTATATCCCCTACGTAGTACTTAACATCTCCTAATTAGGCTTTTATATTTTTAAATGATATTATGATTAGGCACCAGTACGCTTCCGTACTTATCTTGTTAACTACACACAAGTAATATTTGAAATAAGAAATGATTTAAAGTGAAATTGCAGCACTAATAAATGAGCCGTTCTCCAGGAAAACCGGGCTTATTGACAAAATTGTGGAAATGTTGATAATTATATGGTTAGATAGAGAAGACGTTTATGAACAGTTTCTGAAAATTTGAACAAATTATTCCATAAACTTACAAAGTTAGAGACTGTTTAAACCAACCACTCCCGCCTTCTTTATGAGTGACGTCGCAAACATCATTCGCTACGTTTTTGACGCAACGTAACGTGGCATTACAATGATCAAATATCTGATACATTTTTGACGTAAACTTTTTAAATTGTGGCAAATTTTATAATCATTTTGTTATTTTAATGAAACGTGTCCAGTTTGTGAGTATTTGCTTCCATGGAAAAATAGCAAGTGTTTTAACCACTTAACCCTTGTTTTCCTTGATATGAGTACTTTTTATAAATCGATCACCATAGCAACAACAGACGTTATTTTAACACAATTTTAAAGAAAACTTAAAGCTAATGGATAGTAGTATACTATCTAATTACTTAAAGATGAAATCAAAGGACACGATTTTTTCTCATTTTAGACATTTTTCTAACTCTTATTGCATAATTACAATGCAATGTCATTAAGCCCGGTTTTCCTAGAGAACGGCTCAAATACATGTGTAATACAAATAGATGACTAACCTAGATAGTTATACTATTTCTATTCAGACACATGTAAACGTTATGGTGACAATGGACGAGATATGTGGTTTTGTGGATCAGAAGGTGGACGATGTTTTGGATGCGAAGCTTGTGAATACTACTACAATTTCACCGTCAAATACTGTCCGGTCATGTGTGGACTGTGTGATCGTAAGTGTGGAAACTGGTGTCCCTAGCTTAAACAAAGCACTAATGAGCGCTTTGATTCAATTACCCCCCCCCCACGTTCAAATAAATATTTAAGCTAGTTCCTCGGTACCCAAAAATCTTACATTACATGACAGTTTAGGTCCGACATTATGTAACTAAGATGGATGCTTCCATGAGTAAAACAAGATGGCGGTTGTACATTTGTTTTTTATAGGGGATTTTAGATTACCCCCCTACAGTGTGTGTTATGTGTGTGTTTGTCGTTTTGATGAGACTTTGTATAGTAATGGAAAATGTATGCTCTTTTCAATTAAACAGGTTTCAATATGTACTAAAACGCACATTAAATTAAGAAAACTTAAGAAACTGTATATAGTGCATAAATCGCATCTGATCTCAAATAATTTGGATCGGTACCTATTATGATCACCACGAACTTTATGCTCTGCATATATACCGGAGACAAACGGAAATGGCCGAGCTTAACAATTGCACTTAGATGCAGAGCTAGCAGTCGATTTATTGCTCTGTCCCTTGTTCGTCCCTTTCATGTTCTGACGTTTCTGATGCTCTCTGTCTATCCTCCCTGATTTGTTATCATCGATTTATGTTTTATTACTATCGATGGTTTGGCATGATACAAGTGTTCAAAATAGTACATAAAATTGATTGTGTGGACATGAGTACGTTTTTCAGTTTCTCAGATAAAGACTATCTTTGAGGTCATAATAGCCTATAACTTGAAATTAGATATACCACGTGCAAGTAAAACCCAACAATTGAATTCATTCTCCCACAGAACAGTTACTGTTTGGAATGAACTTCCTGAATATATTGTGAATGCAAAGGATGTAATCGACTTTAAAACAAAATTGGACAAATATTGGCATCAAAAACGTTTTGATGTGTCAAACGTTTATTAATTGAGTCGTCATAAGTGTATACTTATACTTATATACCAAAAAGTACTAAAAGGGGAAGACTGTCTGATAAGAGGCTAACAAGTTCCCCAGAAGACAAAAAGATAGGTAGATGGCGCTTAAAGCTAACTGCATATATTTGTGAAACTAGGTCATCCTGCTATTTTGCAGCGGTACTTGGAGAACTAGGTCGAGTCTCTTGGGATCACCGTTTTTCTTCTGTTATTCCCTTGCAAAATTAGTTCATCCTGCTCTTTTAAAACGAGGACTTGGGCTTTTAATTAGTTCTTTGCGTTATGTGTAGGCATTGATCCGTGTAGTTATATACTATAGTATAGTATATTGTGTTGTTACTGATTTCTGTGCTCGACTGGTTAAGTGGAGTGTTTCCGTCCCTGTCTTCCTCATATCTTTTTTGTACATATCTGAACATCATTTTTCAGATCCATGCGGTGACAAGAGGTGTATAAACGGAGGATCCTTTTACCACGGAACGTGTATATGTGCTTGCCAAAAGCATTACCAGGGTGAAACATGCGAGTATTCTAGTAGTAAGTAGCATTAAATAAAAAAATGTTTAAGTGACTATTTGATAGGTCAGTTACAACATTTTTTATTAATATAATTTATTTATTATCACTGATTGTCGATGCCGAGCAATGTCTTTATTTGCCAGTCAGCGTTAAGTTGAAACATGGCAGCCATTTGAACCCGTGTCGCCAGATTTGACGACAAGCGTACTAACCACTGAGCTACTGAGGCATACAAAGCAATTTGTGTCAACGTGATTATAAGGTCAACGAAGATTATCAATGTTGGTTGACATGGTTGATATTATGATTCGATACTTGGGTTATTTTGTACCGTTACATTGGCTATAGCCATGCCCTAAACATCTGGAGAAGGCATAGTATCAGTTGCCAACTTAAGAATTTTTGGCTAAGGAAATGATGAATTGGTTTTAAGTATTAACGACCCCTTTTCCGATTAACCTGTTTAACACATTAAAAACTACAAATGTAAAATTGTTTCAAATGCATAGCATATAGCAATTATTTGCCAGTAAGCATTCTGTTGAAATATGGCAATACATACGCGTGCCTCTATCTGTATTTGAACCCAGGTTTTCCGATAAGCACCACTAAGCTACTGAGGCATACCAATGTTATGATATGGCAATGCTAATGTTTGTATACAACAAGTGGCATTATTACCTGTGCACAACAATCAACAAAAATGTATACCCTCAGTTATTTTCCTTCGTTGTTTTATTTTCAAAAGAATACTCTTGTTTACTTCGTGTTCGTGTTCTTTTCAGGGAACTGTGATTCCTATGCCGGTGCCTATTATCTATTCTGCATTACCAGAGGTATTTGGTCAAATATATCGCAAAGAGACATCCTATACAAATGAGCTGTACATACAAAAAGGGCTGACCATCAGAATCGTAGAAAAATAACCGTCTTGGTCATACCTGCCAAGTACTCCTATTAAAGTGGAGTTACTCCTGTTTCCTTTGATAATTTATTGTTTTCAAAAGTTCAGCTAACTTTGAACCAAGGGTGCATTTGATTCATTTTATGATCTTCTGTCCCATGTTTATATAAGCACTAAAATTAATACATTTCTCGTTAATGCATCTTAATCCCTTTTAAATCACATTTACGTGCATTTTGTGACATGTTTTGCTTGATCACTCCTATTTTAGATTTAACGAGCTTGGTAGGTCTGGTCTTGACACAGGCTTGCAATAAACCATTATATTATACTAGTATATCTTTTTTTCTAGAATACGTGTATTATATTACTAAGCTTGATTGTTACATCCGATATGTTTTTCAATGTAGTGATATTGGCGCTAGTGAGCTCATAAATAAACTTGTTGTCGACATTAGTGCGGTTAGTTTTGTTTATAATATCATGCAAGTATATCTAAATTTTGAGAAAAAAATGTATGTAAGTATTTTTTTTGGAATATTTATAACGATTTTATACTTATATGTTTTTTGACCACTCGGATGATATTGATGATGCAAAATTGTTCTATACTCATGGAATGATATATCTATTGTATTTGAAAATAAACTATATATCAGTTAGTACTTATAATGCCTACTTCAAGTATGTTTGGATATGGTGCCGTTGAATGGTACGCTAACATGATAACAGTATTACCAGGTCCTGTCTAGATAATGGCCGGTTTTCATAAAGCACCTTATTTGAAAACTTAGTTGTGTTTTTTTATTCTCAAATTTTCCTTAAGTGTATTGGCTAAGCAGGAAAACCAATATTAACCATTATTTACATAGTTAAGAAGCAGTGTGTAAAGAGCTACAGTAATCACATAGAAAACATGGGTTGTCTCTATTTAAACAGTGTTTAGGGCCCAGCTGTAAGTAAACCATTGAGGCTGTATCAGCAGTGGCCACCATAACTGGGGAGGCTCAGGGCGAGGACGGCGAAAACGCACCTGGGAAGAACTTTCTTATCCTTCTACCTTTGAACTGTTTACTTACATGTATTTCTGTAATTTATTTCATCCGCTTCTTATATTCTGAACCAGTTACGACCCATCAAATAATAGTGTCACCGATTGATGTAACATATAGATGTAGATTCTTCGTTTATTTGGAAATTTGTTCAGCTCGATATTTTAACTTAAGTCAAAATATTTAAGATCTGACTTAATATACTTTGTAAATACCACCACCAGCATCACGCGGAAGCCTACGTCAATACACAATCTGTCTGTTGGAGCTAATGTCATGTGCTAGACTAGTAATGGTAGTAGAGATGGAAGTTTTACGCGACAGAACATATCGCTGGCTTAGAATGAGAAGGTCATAAGTACTACTTACGACATTTTAAGACTGATCTATCCATACATATTTGGAATCTGCATCATAAGGCGCTTCTTTTGAGCCTATTGCCATGCAAATCGGAACTTGTTGACCAAACTGAAGTTAAAAAGGCTTGTTTTTTCCGTAAAGAGTAATTTACACTTACAGTTTTTCTAGTTTTCTCAAAATAGTAGTGTTGTACTTACGACCTTCTCATTCTTAGCCAGCGATATCTTGTAAGGTAATGAAACATATTATCCAATCAAACATCTTGTTACATTTTGACAAAAACAAAGTACTCTGTGACCAACAGCATAGATTCAGGACGAGTCACGGCTGGTCACTACCATTCTAGGAATCATAAGACCTTAAATCCCTTGAGAAGTGGCCTGAAGAAAAGTGGCAGATGAACTTTTACCTGGTCAGTGGATAATTGCCAGGTCTTCAACACCCTGTACTAACCCAGACAAATAATACACACTCCACAGTCATGTTCTGGAATCGGCGGCTCATTCCTTGGAGTCTACATCAGCGAGGACATATGTCTTGGCAAATTCATGCCAAGAAGACCGCGGCAAAAGCAAGTAAGTAGTGACTAAAATAGTGCTCAGGAGAAAGGTGTTCGTATACGTGAAGAGTTATGATAATTTGATTCTAGTTGTCAACATGGGCGTAGGAGCGTTCAACATTTGGGGGGGGGGAAACACTTGGTAACTTGGGGTAAAAAAAGTCCAAACCGGCTTGTACGCCCATGGTAAAGCAACAGAACTAGACAACTCGAAGGCACATGCGTTCACCCTGCCTGTAGAACAAAAAATATACGTTGCTATGGAAACATAAAGTTATATCGAACATATAAAATTTACAAGCCATTCTATGATTTATTTTGTAATAACATTTCAAGACACGGTGTCATCGATTCATGAAAAAAGAAAGTAGAGCTAGTAAACACAACTTTACTAGACACCGTGTGACTGTGTATGTGTACTGTTTTTTTCTATATAGTTGCACTCGATAGCATTCAACGTGATTCTATGAAACACGTTCTCACATGAAATCAACATGTGCACACGTGGATTTAACTAACTTACACGTGATAACTAGCAATTGCGCACGCGATAATTATGCAGCGACTATAGAAGCCTTTAATTCCGAGTTACTTCTATAAGGGAAGTAACTCAGAAATACACAGGAAAACTTTGTACTTACAGAGTTTCTTCCCCTTTAAACATAAACGCCATTTGTAGTGTTGATATAATCAGTGAATTGACAGGTAAGCTTGTTTCTACCTGATGTCAAAAACCATAATCAACATTCCGATCTAACATTTAGCTGAGTTTGTTTCTTTGATTATCAGTTCTAATTCCAGAAGGATTTCTACCCATTTAACGGAAGAAGAAGAAGAAGAATTCATAGATCTATCATTATCCTTCAGTTTGCAGTAACTTGAGTAAGTTGCATGTGTGATTTTCATCAATTTGATCAGGAACACTAATTTCTAATATCTAAAAGGTGATTTATACAGTTTTAACTTATAGATCAGATTCCCTGACTTGATCAAGTAAATAACAACATGTTTGAAATGCATCAAGTGGCCTTCCGTATCAGTCAAATGGAGCTCCAAACCCGGGGAAAGCCTTCAAAGGGTAAGGAAATAGTGGCCTTTCACCTTTCCGACGTCCCTGGCTAGACACGATTTCTGTCTCCTGTGATTTTCTTCCACGATAGTCCCTAAGTCGAGATTGCTTGACTACTCTGCCCGGGAATATTGCCATGACATTTCTTTGGTATAAGCTGGCAGCAATGGGTAGAGATTTTTACCTTGCCAGGGACTAGAATTACGGTACCGTAATCTTAGGTTCTGGGTCTAGGGTCATTACACAAGTGCTGTAATCCTAGCAAATCCTACAAGGACTGTCTAGGAGCATTCTGGTTCAACCAGCATATTTTTCATGTGAACATTGATTCATGAGGATGTCTGAGAGTGCAAAACAATATTGCGGGCATGGTTTTACGGTACTGTTGTATTGCAGGTTTTGTGATAAAACTTTTTTTAATTTCAAATATGCAGACTATGACGTATGAAACTTCGACAGATTTGGAGAAAGGGATGGTGAACACACCGTACCAGAGACGTGCAGTTCTTGGAACAGGAACCGTCACTGTAGAATCTTTCTCTGATCACTCAGCGAACAACAAGGATGGATTCTCAAAGGGACATGTGACCACTTTGAAAAATGCATATCCTGTAAATATACTATATTTGTTCATATATACTGTAAAATCTTTTAATTTTGATGGGACGAAAGTTCGTGGTTTTAGTAAAAAAGACCATTTCGATGGGATGTTAATTCAAGGATTTTGCATTTCAGGTTATAAATACAAGGATCAAATTTATTGTTTGATGGGATTTGATTTTGTGGTTCACCTTCAACCATGAAATCAAATATTAATCTGCCACTAAAGTAATGATTTCACAGTATCTCTTCACAACTGTTCCAATTACTTGTGTGTAGCACCATTGGTATTTAAAGTTAATTATAGAGTGTCCATGTTTAAGTAAGACTGCTTCTGGCTTTGAAATTATTACTATCATAAGAGTTAAGTTCTCAAGTTCAACATGTAGAGCAGTTTTCATTTGTTTATGGAAGAGAGAGTGAGTGCTTAAATATTTTTGTTCCACACATCAATTTGAATGATAGAACCAGTGTTTTCTTTTCTTGACCCTGACAGCATTAAAACATGAAAGGGGCTTTTATGCTCTCCCTCCTGCCTTATGGCGAGAAATATACCAACAGAATTGTTTTTTTTGTTGGTAATTTATTTAAGTTGTAATATTTATCATAATTTGTCTCACAATCAACATAGAATTAATTAATAATTTAATACAAAATTTATTTTTACATATAGTTAAAGTTAATGATACCATCGCATGCAAGCCGGAACCATTGTGTATGGGTATATCCTATAACATTTGGTGGTGGTTTGGTTGGTGGTGATGGGATAGAGATGACCTTCAATGCAAGGTCAAACTGTGCGGTACTTGTAACTGGACAAGAATCTACAAAGGTATGTATACATCTCGTTTTGTGATGAATGTAATCAATAGCTTACCTATCGTATGGATGGCCAGTTCAGTTTTGAAATTAGACAACTGTAAGATCATTTCATTCCAATGGGACACAATTTTGTGTTTTTTTTGTGGAAAAGTCCATTTCGTGGGGGCGGTATTTTAAGAATATATTATCCACTAAGTCAGATACTATAGAATCATTAAATTGATTAATAATTTATATTCTTGGTGATTTAATTTCGTGGTTTAGGTCATTCACAAAATACTAAAAATTAAATTCCCTGCAAATAGTAATGATTTCACATAAGTTACATATTTTAATGATATAGTGAGAGCTGCTTGGTGTGTCAAGATACTTCATGAGTGATATCCATGAGTAACGTCAATAATTTTGGGACAAATCCTAACATCATTGGGTTGAGATCTATTAATTATACCCCCAGATACAAAGTATATTTAGGGGTTTAAAGGTCAATCTGTTGGTTGCTTTGTTGATCTAACTGGCCTTAAGCAGCAATTCTGGAGATGCATCTTTTGCAGTTGCTTAAAACTGGTTGTAGTTTTATACAGGCGTTTTATGAAAAATGGTACACACTTGTCTGCATTTCTGTGGTTTTGTTTCATTGATATGATTCTTGCTTTAATGTTCTGTTACAGATATATCACTGTGAAGACAATGTACAGACATATCAGAATACTACTGGAAGTGTAGAACAAGGGGGACTACTCTGTGTGCTGTCTGACCCTGTAGTGTGCTATAAAAACTCTATATTCACTCAATCACAGGTATATCACCTAGTATTAGTATAAACTAGTATTAGTATAAACTAGTATTAAAACATACATATCAAAATACGTCTGGAAGTGTAGAACAAGGGGGACTACTCTGTGTACTCTCAGACCCTGTAGTGTGCTATACAAACTCTATATTCACTCAATCACAGGTATATCATCTAGTATTGATATAAACGAGTATTAGTATATAACTATCAGAATACTACTGGAAGTGTAGAACAAGGGGGACTACTCTGTGTACTCTCAGACCCTGTAGTGTGCTATACAAACTCTGTTTTCACTCAAACACAGGTACATCATTTAGTATTAGTGTATTTCATTTCGTATAAACTAGTATTAGTACAAACTAATATAAGTATAAACTAGTATTCGTATATAACTATCGGAATACAGCAGGAAGTGTAGAACAAGGGGGACTACTCTGTGTACTCTCAGACCATGTAGTGTGCTATAAAAACACTATATTCACTCAATCACAGGTATATCATCTAGTATTCGTATAAACGAGTATTAGTATTTAACTATCAGAATACTACTGGAAGTTTAGAACAAGGGGGACTACTCTGTGTACTCTCAGACCCTGTAGTGTGCTATACAAACTCTATATTCACTCAATCACAGGTATATCATTTAGTATTCGTATAAACAAGTATTAGTATTTAACTATCAGAATACTACTGGAAGTTTAGAACAAGGGGGACTACTCTGTGTACTCTCAGACCATGTAGTGTGCTATACAAACTCTATATTCACTCAATCACAGGTATATCATTAAGTATTCGTATAAACAAGTATTAGTATATAACTATTAGAATACGGCAGGAAGTTTAGATCAAGGGGGACTACTCTGTGTACTATCAGACCCTGTGATGTGCTATGCAAACTCTGTATTCAATTAAACACAGGTACATCAATAATGTTTGCATTATTAAGTTCATATAAATGTTTTGAACACTTTAAATTGCACAAAATAATTTTTTCGTTTATAGAAGTCAAACTTATGTTAAAGTGCCTGTGTAAAAAATAACTGATTGAGATTTAATGATTTGTTATTCCCCATCAATGTGAAGGGGATATGGATATGGTAATGGTAGGTGTCATTCCGTCTGTCAGTCCATCCAACTTCGGATTTCGACAAAAGAATAACTACTATGAGGATCTGCAGCCCATATTGTCGGGTTTTTGTTTTCAAGCATTTTTGTCTTGAGTTGTTTAGAAATTCAATGTAAGCAAGGGAGGTAATCTTCAATTTCAGAAATTCCATGTAAACAAGGGAGGTAATCTTCTATTTCAGAAATTCCATGTAAACAAGGGAGGTAATCTTCTATTTCAGAAATTCCATGTAAGCAAGGGAGGTAATCTTGTTTACCTAGACTGGTTGATTGGTGGGAGAGTAGCACTTGATGAACTCTGGCAAATGAAAAGGTAAAAAGTGTTTCATCATTTGTGTGGGATTTTATTTCATGGATTTTGTGTATTATCTCAACCACGAAATTAAATCCCCACAAATATTAATGATTTATATAGAATATGACTAAGGGAACTAGATATCCTTGAAATTACGTCCACACAAAGTGGTCGTTTTCACCAAAACCATGAAATGTTTGTACCACTAAAATTAAATGATTTTACAATAGTTTTACAAGATAGTTTTTGCATGCATTTTCTGAGGAAATGCACATGTTGACAAAATTGATAATTGTTAATTATTGATTTACATAAGTCAATCAGCAAATAGATCACTTCTGATCATAGTTACAAACTTACACACAAAATCATTCATTTCAACTGGATATCCAAGCACCTGTCAGTCCAACAACACGAGTGGATAATCATATTTGTGCTAAAGTTCCTAATGTCTTCTGATGCTCATTATAGAATCGGGAGTACATTGCCAGGGCAAGAATGCTCAGTGGGACATAGGCTTTACAGCATATTTTCATTTTCAGTTATAAGAACCAAACAGATGTATATGTTGATGGTCAGTTAGTATTCAGGGATAACTATCATTTATGTGATACAGGTCGTGTGTCTATTGTACAAGCTATGAAATCATATCAGGTACTTCTCAATGTGAGATTCATATAAATATCAAAACTGTATACTCAAGAGGGTCCAGATTTGGAAAAATAAATTCTATTCTACTATATATGAGTGTATATAAATTGCTGGCTTAGAATGAGAAGGTCGTAAGTACAAAATCAATATTTTGAGAAAACAAGAAAAAACTGTCCGAAAATTGCTTATACATTGTATATGGTTAAACAAGATGTGTCAATTTCAGTTTGGTCAACATCACATGACAAGTTCCGGTTTTCATGAAAATAGGCTTATAAGAAGTGCCTTATGATGCATTTCAAATATGTTTATCTGACTGAGTTGGAACACTGATCGTGTGGGTAACACTCTTGACTTTGGATTGAGATGTCCCTGGTTTGATTCTCAACCGGTACCTTTGTCATTTCTGAAATGCTGGTCAGTATTGCCCAATAAATTAGAGATGAACTGGTTGGTAACCCAGAGATAGTATGACATGTATTAGTGCTCTACACCAGACATGTTATTACAATTAAAGAACCATGGAGTCTATTGGTACAGAGCTAGGGTATCAAATCTGGATCTCATCTGTATATGCCTTTGAAGGTCGTTAGCAAATCAGATTTGAACTAAAGCAAATGAACAGTCATACGAAACACACAACAAATAAATATGTCACAATATGTTTAATTAAAAATGTTTTGTGCCTCTTCCCTTATTTATAAGTCAGTCCGTCTGTCCGTCTGTACGTAGCACAAATCTTGTGTGTTGAACTCCTAACAAACGTTGGGTGGAATTTCTTCAAACTTTCACAGATCAACAACCTTGATTTTTACCTGAATTAATGCCCTTTGTTTTTTTACTATTAAATCAATGGGGGCACCCGTGTCGATGGACACATTTCTAGTTACTTTAATTATAACTGTGTTTTATGCAAATATTTTCTCTACAGGTTGTTGGCTCTTGTATCCTAATAGGAGACAAATTGAGACATGTTTGTTCAAACCTCAGTGCAATATTCGGAAAGAAAAAATCTATAGGTACACATTTCTTGCTATTACTTTACAGTCGTCGAGAAAAATATAACGCAATCTTTAGGTGGACTTTTATGGCTGCCATCTTTGTAGAGCGGGTATATTGCTTTGTAAAGTTTGTACATGTTGGTCGGTCTGTAGGTCAGTTGATAGACGAAATGGTTTCCGTTCAATAACTCTTCAAACTTTACATGGAGGTTGGTCAGCAATAGCAGATGACCCTTAATGATTTTGAGGTCAGTAGGTCAAAGGTCACTGTGACCTGAACCATTTTCAACTATTGGGCTGGTATTGGGGCAAATGTGTTTTACAAGGATCACTGATTTTTGTTGGTTTCTTTCTTACTTTCTTACCCTTTAGTGGTTTATAATGCTGTCAAACTTCTATTTTGTGGAATCGTAATTAAATGTAATAATTGTTTGCTCTCTGAGATCATACAATTGCCCTTATGGAAAATAGAAGGAACGAAATGTCCTGGTACGCCACTCGCCTATTCTTGCCGAAAATATGTGACATTTATTAACGTCACCACTAACATTGTATAAATTTTATTTCAACCATCAATGATTTCCTGGACAGGAATTTTTAGTTGTTACTTTGTTTAAACTTCTTTGCTTGGAAAATATCAGGTTCCTGTGAATAATGTGATTGTTTTCTCCCAACATCTAGGTGAGAAGTATGATCCTGAACTAACATGTAGTATCAGTCCATTACATTATGTAGTAGGGGACACAGAAATATCTGGAGTATATATAAGATTCATGGCTTCAACATCAACAAAGGTATGTACCATACTTGAACAAAACTGAAATACCTTGAAACCAGTTATATACTCAGAATAATTCCATGTAACTAAGCACAAAGATGACCTAACCTAGAGATGCCCATATTTATGTTGTTGCACATATAATTCGACCGGAAATGTTTTGACTATGCTACCATAAGCAGGGAATGAAACTTTTAATAACTATAAGGCAAGAAGTCTCTTGGGTGTCTTACATGCCAATACCACTGAACCCTAAACAGCAACATTTTCAAAAATTCCTCATTTACTTAAAAATTAACAAAATGGCTAAATTGTACTGATGCAGTGGCATATAGTGATTGTTCTGCCGTCCGTCCGTCTGTCCGTTCATCTGTCTGTCACCTGTCTGTCACAAAACTTTCAAGTTGATTAACTTAGCTAGTTATTATATGGTCATGGTTATTGTTCATTAAAACTCTTAGTTGTATTTTTGTGTAAAATTGTTTATTTTTTATTGTTTTTTGTTTTGTTTCTAATTTTGTGAATTCACTGACGGAGCTCCTTATTCCATTTGACTCAGGAGTAGAGGTTTTGACCCTTGAAATTTCTTTAAAACTATTGTATTAGTTGTATTTATGATTAATTAATTTGTATATAATATACCCATACATTTCAGGCTTACAATTCTGTGGTATCATACATTGTAGAAGAGTTGCAGGATATGCTAGGTGGGGATCCATTTGAAGATAAATATTAACTTATAGAATACATGCTTGTTTACATCATGTGAAGACAATTTGACTTGTTTGTAAAGCTTGAAGAATTTGACCTGATCTTGACCTTTATGCATGAATATTTAACAAGGTTATTGCTTTGAATAAAGCAATTTTCGCTAGCAAATTGTGCAGTATTTCAAACTTTATATTTATATTACACCTGGAGCATGTTCGTGATACTTCCCAATTATGAAAACATACAACTGGGTTATTTATATAGACAAGATATCGGCTGTAAATTTATGCTAATTAAACAGTCAGGATTGTGTCAAATTCACCAAGCTATATTATTGATGAATACAGTATAACCTGGCTTATCCGGCATCTCGAAGTGTTGGCTGAATGTGCCGGTTAAAGTTGTGTGCTGGTAAAACCACAAAGGTAACTGTTTCATTGATAAAAACTAAAAGAAAATTTTATATTTTTAGAAAGAAAAATCTAGAATTTTGTTTTTCGTTATCAATGATACAGTAAGTTGTGAGTAAAACCAGGTTCAGGATATACCAGGTTGTACTGTACAATGATATGTGTTTTATACCTATGTGTTCATATCCATGTGTCAATTCCATAAAATTTAATGTATTACCGGGTACTCGTTATTAAATATTTTTACACTTTCACTAACTTTTATGATATATTTTGTTTGTAATAAAAATTAGAAAGTCTTGATTTTATGTTTATTGCTTTCCTTTTACACCTGAAATTTGTAACATTTTCCAGTGAAAAATCATAAATTTATAAATGACAAAATTTACATGGTTAAATAACAAAGGGTAGTAACTCGCTCAAAATTTACGATATGCACAACTAGACTTGTTACAGATCAGTAATACCAAGTTTCATTGAAATCCAACCAATGGTTACTAAGAAGACTCCTATATAGCCCCCCCCCAATAGTAAGTTTACTTTGTATCTCTGGGTATAATAAAAAAATTTGACCTCATGAAATTTCCTCATTTTACAGTAGTCCATGTACAGAAATGATTATAGAGACAAGGGAATACCCTAGGGTGGTCTAGACAATGATAAATGTGAAACATAACAATATTTTCATCTTTCTTCATATTTTATTATTAACAATAGATAGATTTAACAATACTGGTTTTCAATTCATCCACACGGATAACAAACAACATCAAATACACAGCTGTTACACAATAAGTACAATATCTAACAAAGTGAAGTGAAGTACATGTACATGTATAGCTTGGCTAATTTGACACAAGCCTGACCTTTTGATTAGCATAATTTAACAGTCAATATATGGTCTACATTTACAACACTGATTGTATCTTTTCACAATCGGAGAATATCACAAAGACGCTCCAGATTTAATACAAACACAAATCTGAAATGCTGATTTTGCTCGATTTGCATGCGGAAATTGATATATTCAAAGCAAGCTTGAACCTTGTAATATATTCTTGCATAAAGGTCAGGCTCAGGCTAAAATAGCCAAGCTATACATATTTAAAGTCATTTTTAGACACATGTCCTATCAGCAGACAGTAATATATAGTGGAAAATAATTGGTGATTGAAATGGGATACGCACATGATTTGACATATCTATGGATTGAAGTTTTAATGTACACAATGGTCAAGACATTGGTTGACAATATGTTGACCACCTCAATAAAGTTCCCCAAACTAAAGGGGAAATAATAGCTAGTTACTCCTTTAAGGCAAATGCATAGAAAATATACAATTCTATTCAATATATAAATATAATACATAATCTAAGACATAACAAGAGATGTTTGTAAAACATATAATTATATGCCCCACTGACGGCCTAATTGATTATTAATGATTTTTCAATAAATACAATAAAATAGATATGAACAGACTAAATATATGTTTTTCAATTCAATCTGACAACAAGCAATATGACATATATGCTGAACACAATATTAAAATGAACCAATGAAAAATCTCCATTCTCACCTAGGTAACGTCATATTTCTCTGACTTCATCAAGATGCTTGAATAGCCACGCTTTGAATGAGTATCACTTAGTTTAAATTGATAAGGAAGTTAGCTATTGAAAAGCCAAATTTATATTACTGGTATTTGCTCACACAAAAAAGAACAAATAAAAAATGCATAAAATACATGTATATAATTCTTTTGATATAATGTCCTTACTTGCAAAAATTTTGATTTTGTTAAAAGCAGTTTGTATTTATACGAAAAATACCATGTTAAAGCTGTAAAGCCATGTTAAAGCTACTACTGGCATTATATAATAAAGCCTATGTTAAAACTACTATTATAAAAGTGGCATTCAAGCTCACAGGAAAATTAACGATAAGAGAAATGTATATGTAAAAGTAAATTGGCAATAAGGCTTCAATAACCAACAAAGCAAGCAACATATACTAAGAAATTCATTGGTATGAAACAATAATATTGGGTCTAGGATCATATGACATGCACCATGATTAACACATGAAGCAAAATAAATATATAGATACACTGTAAAGTATGTGTTATCTAGCTAGAATAATGTTTGGCACACTTAATGCTGAAGTTTTTACCAGGTGTCCGTTGCCTTAGCAAACTGCTACATAGCTCTTTCCAATTCCCATGGGAGGTAATCCATGCCTTTATCTAATTGAAGGGAGGTAACTCTGGATAAAAGTGCTTGTTAGCGCTTTGCTTAGGCCATGAACAACAGGACTTGCTTTAAAAACATTGCAAAACTTTCGGTTTGAATAAAGTTTAACAACAAAACTTAAACATCAAATTAACAAGTTTTGCTTTAAAGAGTTATTTACAGTAAAACTATAAATTCAATAAAACACAAGAAAAGTCATTAAAAAATAAATAAAATATCTTAAAAGTATAATCCAACAACGTTAACAATATAAATATTTGCTTTACAATTATATATATTTATTTCTTTGTACAAGTAAAAATTCAACAATAAATATAATATATTATTTTTCTCTATATCAGTGAGAATATAATTACAGGATTTCTTTTAAAATATCACTGGAAAAAAAGCAAGAGGCCCTTTGAAGGCCCTTGATCACTCACACATTCGCAGATGAGCAACTAGGGTCCTTGTTTTTGTCCTCTTGTTAGTTTTTGATTTCCTCGATCTGACAGCAAAAGGTACCAGTAGGTCTAGAAATAAAAACTAGGCCTAACAGTACACTACATATATAGCATAGATAATTTGACCTTATCCTGACCTTTATGCATGAATATATTACAAGGTTCATGCAATATACAAATGTATAAATTTCAGCAAATAAATTTGTGCAATATCTGTCTTTTTGATTTGTGTCTATAATACACCCTGTCTGCATGATACTATATGCTTATGAGAACATACAGCCTGGGTTGTGAACATAGGCAATATATCAGGGTATAATATACTTATAATAAATGGTCTAGAATCAGGTCAAATTATCCATACTTAAAACAGATATCTGAATAAAGCAGACTGATAAACTGTCATTAGTCTGAATTCGAAGATTTCCGAACAAACACAATTGTTAAACATAACATTACATGCCCCACCATGACAGTCATTCACAGTGAAGGTCATATTGACATTTGAGCTAATGACCTCGAAATCAAAGATGGTCATTGTCTTGTCATTCCTTCTTCCATGTTTAAAGGGCCGTAAGCAAAACGTTTCTTCAGTTATTGATTGGAAACCATACGGTCAACCAATATACGGTACCAATTAATATCTGCAAAATGTTACGTATGTACCCCTCTTCTACTCTGAGGTAATAAATATCCAAATATAATCCAAGAAATTGCAAGCCCCATTTACTGTAAAATCATTAATTTTTCGTGGGGGATTTAATTTCGTGGATTTCGTGGTTCACCTCAACCACGAACTTTAATCCCAACAAACATTGATTTTGATCCTTGATTTATTACCTGAAATGCAAATCCACGAATTCAAGTCCCAGCGAAATTAAATGATTTTACAGTATCATGTTTTCTAGCAAACGACGGCCTCTGAAAACACTCCCTGTCTTCAACACTAGTTGTCTTTACATACTCACTAGTTAAAAGGTGAAAATATCCAAAATAGTTCCAAGACTAATGCAAGCACCATTTGATATATTTTCCAGTAAAAAGAACACTTTTGAAGATATACTCCGCCTTCATCAGATTTTACCTTATTCTATTAACTAGTGTAATCTGACAGGTGAATTTAATACAAAAGGCGTGTACTTTTATCGGCTTTATATTAAAACACTCGACTTGGCCGATGAATTTAATACCAAAGGCGTGTAGATTTGTTGCCTTTACATTATGGTTAAATCTGACAATTGGATTAAATACAAAAAGGTGTGTACTTTCATCGGCTTTATATTGAAACACTCGACTTGTCCAATGAATTAAATACAAAAGGCATGTAGTTACATCAACTTTATATTATGATCGAATCTGACAGATGGATTTAATTCACAAGACGTGTAGTTCGGACCACTGGACTCAGCCGGTGAATTTAATGTAAAAGGCGTGTACTTTCATCAGCTTTATATTGGACCCTTGAATTCGGCCGCTCGTGTTTTTGCACATTTGCCTCCCTGGATTTATCTGCCTCATGGTTAGCATTATACCATGGAAAGTCTTCATCCTCCCGACCATCGTGGCCGCTACCGCTACTGTGCCAATATCCGTAACCAAAATAGATAATGAAACCTGGAAATATGAAGGTACAGTCCATTCAAAGTTAAATGATAACGGTTTTAAACATAAGCTTGTCCACCACATAAACTTGTGTTTATATAGGTTAATCTGGGTTCAACTGTTATACTGCGGTTCACATAATACCCGCTTTTCTTTCAAATGAGATAGTTACGTCTACTCATTAGTATAACTTATTGAATCAACAGTAGATAGGCCAATATATAATATAAATATATATATTATTACAAATGTACTAGTGTTGTATATAAATATCAGGTAAGTGTCTTTCTATATCCAGAGTGGCCCTATGTAAAGCAACAACCTCTCTACAACAACGACTTCAAAATTTCAATGAGCTCATATTTGTTTCAAAATGTTGAAACTTATTCTTTTTTAGTCGATCAATGGATTGCTTTCAAACTTGGCAAACTTGTCAACTATCATAAACATATAACATAATCAAAGCCATATAACACTATCCTACATTTCAACAGAATTATGACCCCTGAAAGTGTTAGCTATTTGTTATGGGCAAGGCTTCCACCGGAACGCAGCCTTTTTTCTTTCCACTACCAGACTGTCATCTGTAATGTTCTTAGAACTTTGACAAGAATTGAGGAAATAATCAGCAAGAATTAGCATCTAGAATCATAGTCAGAATATACATTCAATCAAATAGTACAGACAGAAAAAAGGCTAAAGATTTAGTGAGTTCACCAGCCAATTTATTTTAAAACTTTTTGGACTTTGGTCACAATTAGGAAATTTTATACTAATTATTTATGAGAGATTTTTACTTATAGTGCTCTTATCATCATAATTTAAGTAGAAATGTATAATTAACAATTGGTATAGCTTGGCCAATTTGACACGAGCCTGACCTTTTGATTAGCATAATTTGACAGTCGATTTATTGTCTACTTATACAACACCGATTGTATGTTTTCATAATTGGGGAGTATCACGAAGATGCTCGAGATGTAATACAAACACAAATTTGAAATACCGATATCGCACGATTTGCTTGCGGCAATTGATATATTCAAAGTAATAACCTTGTAATATATTCTTGCATAAAGGTCAGGCTCAGGTCAATATAGCCAAGCTATATAACCGAGAAAAAGATCTTCCTAACAAGAGGTATTCGACAACCTCAATAAGCATGTAAAATCTTTGTGACAACTATCCAGACAGACGTCCAGCACAAAATACAGACATAAACAATACGAAAACCAACTGTATTTGATACATCAGTTTACTGGGTGCTTGGGGAACACAGGTTACTGTATCATTGATGACAGAAAAAAAAGAAAAAGTAAATTTGGTAAAAAATATATATTTTGTTTCATGTACTCTTCATTAATGATGCAGTTATCTGTGCTGTAGGCAGGTTTAACTTCACATGGAAATATTCAAGTAACAAACCATCTGGAGTAGATTTAGTGATGTCATCTTTGAAGTATAAAATTGGTCGTATTTTCCTCAGCATCACTGTCATTGAAAAGCTCGTCTAGATCAGAGTTAGGTAGAAGCTTATCAGAATGCATAGGGATAATGTCATGGTAACTATGCTGTGTGCTGTGCCATAAACCATAGGTAAAATATATAATAAATCCTGAAATAAAATAAGGAGGAATTGCAAGGTATAGTGCGCCCAGGATAATGTGATGTTTCAAAACATTGACCAAATTTGCCCACTGTTGCAAAATTGGTTACCTAAATAAACGCATACGGTCAATTACTAGTATATAGTTACTAAAATAGCACTGGTAAATTGTGCATGCTTGATTTTTTCACCTATGTGGCTTATACCAAGTTTTCCTGCCTTTCTTGTTATCCTGGGCACAATATAATGCTATATAGATACAGTAAGGATTTGCATGTTTTCAAGGGCAGGAGTGAAGGAAAGATAAAGTGAAGTAAAATCATGTATTGTAAAATCATTAATATTCAAGGGGATTTAATTTCAAGGATTATCTTGAAATTAAATCCCCACAAATATTAATCCTTTCTATGGTATATATTATTATGACTTATTGGATAATATATCCATGAAATCAGTCCAAAATTACAAAATTGCATGGTTTGGGTAAAAAAGACCCTTTAAATGGGACATTAATTTGTGGATTTTGCATTTCAGGTAATAAATACAAGGGTAAAATGATTGTTTGATGGGATTAAATTTCATGGCTGAGGTGAATCATGAAATTTAATCCCCCACGAAAATTAATGATTTTACAGTAATTAGTTTTACTTCGATTTCATTTAGTTATTAAATTCATCCACAAAATGCACTTATTATAATAAGTTTGACCCCATTTTACAATACAGCCTATTTAAGACACAGCCATCATTCAAAAGTGTTGGGGTACCTGTAAAATATCTGCTCATAAACAGGCCTAATTAGCAGGCATTCTTAAGTCTGAAAATAATGGTTTTAAAGCCTGAAATTCTGCTTTTCAAAATAGAAAAAGAAGGAAATTTCAGGATTTAAAAACCTGGAATCAGGCACAAGCCTGATAAAAGCCTGATAAAGGAATATAGAGTATTTTCAGTGCAGATGAGAGTAATAGTGCTAATTCGAAAACAGGTCAGCAACAAAGGTTTGACATTAGAGGAGAAAGAACGTCTGACACTTACCTAAAACCATCCATACACCAAACCTAATCCATGTCGCCTGAGGAAGTCGTAACATGAGAAATATGTTGACAAATATACTAATACCCGGCAATATAGGTAACCATGGCACCTACAACAAGCAAACATCATAAGAAATATAAACTACAAATGTGTCCATCAACACAGGTACCCCATTGGGGTATATAGTAAAAGTAACAAAAGTGCTATAACTCTAGTAAAATTTCCATCCTTTACGGTCAACTACACATTAAGGTTGTTAATTTATGAAAGTGCGAAGAAATTCCACCCAAAAGTTTGTGAGGAGTTCAATACAAAAGATTTGTTTTATTCTATAGTATCTGACTTAGTGGATAATGCATCCTTGAAATTACATCCCAACAAAAGGGTCTTTTTCATACAAAAAACAACAACATTTTGTCCTATTGAAATTAAAAGAATAGAATAAAGTTTATTTTTCAAATTCTGGACCCTCTCGGGAATACAATTTTGATATTTATATAAAAACAATCAAAAGTTTAAATAAAACACAAACATAACAATATACTTACTTTAAATGATAATACACTTTTATTTTGTGGCTGACATATCAATGAGGCCATCAATACTATGACACATATACCAAATATAACAGTTACTACTATTGCCCAGGGTTTACCAGCCGCCACATCTTCCTCTGCAAACTTGAGGAATATTGATAAACCAATAGCTATAAAACCTGACAAAGAAAACATACTATGTATTACAATACCATCATTATCATGCATGGAGCTCAAGCATTTTAGACTCGCGCTCACATGCAATTTGATAAATCTCATGTATTTCTTGGACGTACTTGACCCCAACATTTCATGTTTACCTAATGGAAATTACAAATTAGTAGTTTCTTTACCATTTTTAAATTAGTAAATTAAGCATCCTGTATATCCTTGGCCAATTCTAGTCCGGAGAGGACCTATTTACGTTTGCTACAGATATCAGTACATTTACATGTATAAGTTTAAACAAAGTCTGCCTTATTGATAACAGGTACGCTGTAATTTCCCTAAGATTTCCATAACACAAACTTAACCAATTGCAATTATAGTATAATTAATCATACAGTACTACTGCGTTTAATATTTCATTTTAATAAGATTATTTATTGATTCATATAAGAACTTGACAAACTATAAATAAAACATAGTTATACTTACAGTATGTAATAACAGCATAATCTGCAACTTTTTCAGTTAAATGTGTTGGATCCTTGTTCTTTAAATTAAACAAAGTAGAATAAATGGTAGGAGTCACTGTTTGTAATAATCCTTCACTATCATTATAATGACTTGAATGACTGAGATCATTCGGTTGATCCGTATCACTCTGAGGACTGAAAAAACAACAAACACAATATTCAGCAAACATGATACATATGATATCTCAACAAATTATGGAATAACCTTCTAACATATCAAGATGGCTCAACAATATGTAACCAGAGAATTTTGTTAATCAATAACATGTGAACCCCAATAGTTATTAATATTGAAGGTCACAACGACCTTGACCTTCTGACCTCAAAATCAATATAGGTCATCGTATGATTGTGACCATTCTCCAAATCCAGTTTGCAGAGTCCAGGCCCAAATGTTCTTCATACTACTGGACAGAAACCATTTTATCTACGGACAGACAGATTGGCTGACATGTGAATAGCAATTATTATAAGCACAAAAATGTCTTTCTTTTAACTGCCAGACAGTACATGTTACAGCACTGTGAAGTCTCATTTACTATAAAATGAATTGTCATTTTATCAAAGGAAAATGAAAACTAGACATTGCACCGCTGCAAAACCAGGCTAAGTGTGCAATTTCCACCATTACCCTTTTTTGTTTTTAGTAACAGTGACCTTGACCCCACCGACCCCAAATACAATCCCAAGCTAGGTCTCTGTGCAACCTTGCTGTAGCCAAGTTTCATGAAGATAATTCAATCCAAACTCACGTTATTGACCGGAAGCCCCCCAGTTTGATGTCACAACCTGCTAGTCCCCTCCGTTTGAAAACCAGTAGGGGCTAATAATATCATCAATATTAATGAAAAATGTACTTACATCTGGGAATAAATTTCTTCCCCAATATTTTTCACTCTATATCTGTAATAAAGGATAAGTTTGTTTGAAAAAGAAACAATTATTGTCCTAGAGTTTGCCTTTTTTGGAGGTCGTTGCATATCTCAACAGATTTAAAATACTTTTTACAAAATTTAAACCTGAATTCCTTATCAAAGTGGAAAGTTCAGTATTATTATTTACTGATTTCTTAAAAAATAATAATATGAAAACGATAATTAAATTTTATTAGTGTAATGTTTTAAGTAATGAATTTACAATGTACAACAACCAATTTATAAGGATTTGCCATTAATACTAACAACTCTAAGTACGGTCATTTTTTTGTATATGGCAGCCATAAGTTGAGTTTTTTTGCAGGGCTCAACCCTAATTGCACGCTTCTTTACTGCCAGACCAGTGGCCAAAAATAGTCAGTGTCAACCCCTGTTGGGACAATTATTGGAGATGTTTTTGCTCGACGTATGGCTGCGAATCTACGATAAACAAGATATTATACACATACCTTAACAATAACACAGATACAGCCACTAGAGTATAAGCCAGCAACGTTCCTATAGACATCATATCTACTAACTCTTTAAGGTCAAACAACATGGCCATAGTACCTGAAATCATTGTGTTTATCAACGGTCAAACAACATGGCAATAGTACCTGAAATCATTGTGTATATCAACGGTCAAACAACATGGCAATAGTACCTGAAATCATTGTGTTTATCAACGGTCAAACAACATGGCCATGGTACCTGAAATCATTGTGTTTATCAACGGTCAAACAACATGGCCATGGTACCTGAAATCATTGTGTATATCAACGGTCAAACAACATGGCAATAGTACCTGAAATCATTGTGTATATCAACGGTCAAACAACATGGCAATAGTACCTGAAATCATTGTGTATATCAACGGTCAAACAACAAGGCCATAGTACCTGAAATCATTGTGTTTATCAACGGTCAAACAACATGGCCATGGTACCTGAAATCATTGTGTATATCAACGGTCAAACAACATGGCAATAGTACCTGAAATCATTGTGTATATCAACGGTCAAACAACATGGCAATAGTACCTGAAATCATTGTGTATATCAACGGTCAAACAACAAGGCCATAGTACCTGAAATCATTGTGTATATCAACGGTCAAACAACATGGCAATAGTACCTGAAATCATTGTGTATATCAACGGTCAAACAACATTGCCATGGTACCTGAAATCATTGTGCACATCAATGGTCAAACAACATTGCCATGGTACCTGAAATCATTTAGCATATCAACGGTCAAACAACATGGCCATGGTACCTGAAATAATCGTGCATATCAACGGTCAAATAACATGGCCATAGTACCTGAAATCATTGTGCATATAAACGGTCAAACAACATGGCCATGGTACCTGAAATCATTGTGCATATCAACATTTTATTATTGCAGAGCATAGCCTCTTATTATCTACTGATCAGCTTTCAGCTAAAATATTGCAGGCATATGAATACCTCCACCCAAATATAATTCTGGTTCACCGAATGCCAGGCATAGCCTTAATTTGCTTTATTTCTTCTGAAATATGGCAGACATATATATGAATGCCTCGACCAGATTTAAATCTGGGTCACCAGCAAAATGTCTTAGCATCAGCAGATGTCAGGTATAAAATAACTGACATTTAAAATACATACCAGCCAGTAAACCTGATAGCATTGTAGCAATTAAAGGTGTTTTAAATCTCTGGCTCACAGTAGCAAGAAAGCGGAATATAAGTCCATCACTGGCTATTGCATATATCACACGTGGTAACGGAAACATAGCACCAAGCAGACTGAAATATACATTAACATAAAGCTGAGAATAATGTGAAAAAATAAGCTTATACAAGAGCCATGTTCACATGGCCATCCCCGCTGAATGAACTTGTTTGTGTATGGGAACATTTGTTTTTGAGAGTAGAAACGTTACTCTAAATAAAATTATTTGTTGTGAAATGAAAAAAAGGAGATAAATAAAATGAGATGACTCAAACTGAAATTATTGCGAAAATATATGAAGATAGATAGAGTTATGGTTCTTGGTCACTGCACTTCTCCAAAATGCCATTAATTTGTATTTAAGTTTCAATGAAATCCCTTGCACGTTTTGCATGTACAGTTGACACCCGTTGTGTGGACATCGCTTGTATCGACACTCCGGTTTAGTCGACATACTTTAAAATCCCCGATTTTGGTCACTCTATGTTCTATATAAAAACTGATGTTTGACTCGACATGCCTATGTTGACACTCCGGTTATATCGACACGACTTTTCTGGCCAAAATGATATTTTCACACCTTATTGTCATTGTTTGTGTCGACATCAAGTCAAAGTGATTGAAATAGAAAAGTTGTTAATTAACCGTGAAAATATTTCTGTCTCGACCATTTGTTTGTTAAACAATTAAATTGTTCACACTGAAATTGAATGGTGTTTAATCGAAGTTTGAAAACAACTTGATACCTGTCTCAGCGCATAAATTAAATAGTTATTTAATCAACAGTTTTGTGTTTTAAATGCTATCTGTCACAGTGCAAATTTGACAAATGTTTGCCGTGACACCATGCAAACAAAAATGAGTGATTAAAGTTGTCTATAAAATAATCATGAATCGTAAATAAAAAAAATAAAAATTCGATCTTATTATCATTATGACTACCAAAACTAATTTAACTATGTTGTCTACGGAAAATTGTATCGAGCAATCTGGAGAAGGACCCAGTTCTACTGGGGTGTCAGTAAAATCAGGGGAAAAGAAACAAACACAAATACACCACAAGTCCAAGAATTTAAATCAATTATACATATAAAATATCACGATTGAATAAGGTTTACGTAAAAAATATGACTAGTTAATATTACAACAACGCTATAACAGCGAAACGAAAGTTTAATGTCGAATCATAATACACGTACATACAATGCTTATACACTTGTATATAAGGTAAGAAAACTTGTCAGTATTGTTGGATCCGGATGTGTCGACCTCCGGATATGTCAACACGACTTTGACGGTCCCAAAAATGTCGACATAACGAGTGTCGACTGTACATGACATTATCGATAAGTGACGTCATGCAGATTAATGAAAAAGTAACTAAATGGTCCCTTTTGTTCCATTAAAAAGTATATTTAGTGACTGGATAAATAGATTAGTGACATGGAGTGAGTAAAAGTTTAGCCAGCTTGGCTGCGGAAAATTATTATAAATTATTATTAATTATACTAAATTCCTCTGCCTTGCCAGATAAACTTACTCATCCATGGCACTAACCTAGTATCTTCTATATAACACTATTTGAGGTGGATATAGTGTGGTGTTCCTGATGGCAAATTTTATAGTCTTGGTTAACATTTTCAATGGGACAAACGGACAGATGGAAGAACGGAAGGACAGGAATATCACTATAGGCCACCTGCATCAAGGCATAAAATCATTGTACTATTAAGATGATTCACTATTTAAAGACATTTTGACTGTTTTAAGTGTGTAAGCCATGACAGAGGAAAAACGTATAAAAGGTCACCTTGTTGATAATCCACACACCGCTCCTACAGCGATGATATACCTGGCAACATGCCAGCCTACACGATCAAACACGGCAGGTAACGGTGCACTATCATCCAGGAGGTAATATGGACACATCAACGTTATCACGATAGATATACCAGAGTACGCTATAAAACATGCTAACAATGATATTACTATACTGATTGGTATAGCTTTCTGTGGGTTCTTTACCTCTTCACCTGTAATATAAAACATGCTAACAATGAGATAACTATACTGATTGGTATAGCTTTCTGTGGGTTCTCTACCTCTTCACCTGAACGTATAAAACATGCTAACAATGAGATAACTATACTGATTGGTATAGCTTTCTGTGGGTTCTTTACTTCTTCACCTGTAATATAAAACATGCTAACAATGATATTACTATACTGATTGGTATAGCCTTCTGTGGATTCTTTACCTCTTCCCTGTTATATAAAACATGCTAACAATGATATAACTATACTGATTGGTATAGCCTTCTGTGGATTCTTTACCTCTTCCCCCTGTAATATAAAACATGCTAACAATGATAAAACTATACTGATTGGTATAGCCTTCTGTGGGTTCTTTACCTCTTTCCCTGTAATATAAAACATGCTAACAATGATATAACTATACTGATTGGTATAGCCTTCTGTGGATTCTTTACCTCTTCACCTGTAATATAAAACATGCTAACAATGAGATAACTATACTGATTGGTATAGCTTTCTGTGGATTCTTTACCTCTTCCCCTGTAATATAAAACATGCTAACAATGAGATAACTATACTGATTGGTGTAGCTTTCTGTGGGTTCTTTACCTCTTCACCTGTAATATAAAACATGCTAACAATGACATAACTATACTGATTGGTGTAGCTTTCTGTGGGTTCTTTACCTCTTCCCCTGAACGTATAAAACAGGCTAACAATGAGATAACTATACTGATTGGTATAGCTTTCTGTGGGTTCTTTACCTCTTCCCCTGTAATATAAAACAGGCTAACAATGAGATAACTATACTGATTGGTGTAGCTTTCTGTGGGTTCTTTACCTCTTCACCTGTAATATAAAACATGCTAACAATGATATAACTATACTGATTGGTATAGCCTTCTGTGGGTTCTTTACCTCTTCCCCTGTAATATAAAACATGCTAACAATGACATAACTATACTGATTGGTGTAGCTTTCTGTGGGTTCTTTACCTCTTCCCCTGAACGTATAAAACAGGCTAACAATGAGATAACTATACTGATTGGTATAGCTTTCTGTGGATTCTTTACCTCTTCTCCTGTAATATAAAACATGCTAACAATGATATAACTATTCTGATTGGTATAGCTTTCTGTGGGTTCTTTACCTCTTCCCCTGTAATATAAAACATGCTAACAATGAGATAACTATACTGATTGGTGTAGCTTTCTGTGGGTTCTTTACCTCTTCACCTGTAATATAAAACATGCTAACAATGACATAACTATACTGATTGGTGTAGCTTTCTGTGGGTTCTTTACCTCTTCCCCTGAACGTATAAAACAGGCTAACAATGAGATAACTATACTGATTGGTGTAGCTTTCTGTGGGTTCTTTACCTCTTCCCCTGTAATATAAAACAGGCTAACAATGAGATAACTATACTGATTGGTGTAGCTTTCTGTGGGTTCTTTACCTCTTCACCTGTAATATAAAACATGCTAACAATGATATAACTATACTGATTGGTATAGCCTTCTGTGGGTTCTTTACCTCTTCCCCTGTAATATAAAACATGCTAACAATGATATAACTATACTGATTGGTATAGCTTTCTGTGGGTTCTTTACCTCTTCACCTGTAATATAAAACATGCTAACAATGACATAACTATACTGATTGGTATAGCCTTCTGTGGGTTCTTTACCTCTTCTCCTGTTATATAAAACATGCTAACAATGAGATAACTATACTGATTGGTATAGCTTTCTGTGGGTTCTTTACTTCTTCCCCTGTAATATAAAACATGCTAACAATGAGATAACTATACTGATTGGTGTAGCTTTCTGTGGGTTCTTTACTTCTTCACCTGTAATATAAAACATGCTAACAATGATATAACTATACTGATTGGTATAGCTTTCTGTGGATTCTTTACCTCTTCACCTGTAATATAAAACATGCTAACAATGAGATAACTATACTGATTGGTGTAGCTTTCTGTGGGTTCTTTACTTCTTCACCTGTAATATAAAACATGCTAACAATGATATAACTATACTGATTGGTATAGCTTTCTGTGGGTTCTTTACCTCTTCACCTGTAATATAAAACATGCTAACAATGATATAACTATACTGATTGGTATAGTCTTCTGTGGGTTCTTTACCTCTTCACCTGTAATATAAAACATGCTAACAATGATATAACTATACTGATTGGTATAGTCTTCTGTGGGTTCTTTACTTCTTCACCTGTAATATAAAACATGCTAACAATGATATAACTATACTGATTGGTATAGTCTTCTGTGGATTCTTTACCTCTTCACCTGTAATATAAAACATGCTAACAATGATATTACTATACTGATTGGTATAGCCTTCTGTGGGTTCTTTACCTCTTCACCTGTAATATAAAACATGCTAACAATGATATTACTATACTGATTGGTATAGCCTTCTGTGGGTTCTTTACCTCTTCACCTGTAATATAAAACATGCTAACAATGATATAACTATACTGATTGGTATAGCTTTCTATGGGTTCTTTACTTCTTCACCTGTAATATAAAACATGCTAACAGTGATATAACTATACTGATTGGTAACTATACTGATTGGTATAGCCTTCTGTGGGTTCTTTACTTCTTCACCTGTAATATAAAACATGCTAACAATGATATAACTATACTGATTGGTATAGCTTTCTATGGGTTCTTTACTTCTTCACCTGTAATATAAAACATGCTAACAATGATATAACTATACTGATTGGTATAGCCTTCTGTGGGTTCTTTACCTCTTCACCTGTAATATAAAACATGCTAACAATGAGATAACTATACTGATTGGTATAGCCTTCTGTGGGTTCTTTACCTCTCCACCTGTAATATAAAACATGCTAACAATGATATAACTATACTGATTGGTATAGCTTTCTGTAGGTTCTTTACCTCTTCACCTGTATTATAAAACATGCTAACAATGATATAACTATACTGATTGGTATAGCTTTCTGTGGATTCTTTACCTCTTCACCTGTAATATAAAACATACTAACAATGATATAACTATACTGATTGGTATAGCTTTCTGTGGGTTCTTTACCTCTTCACCTGTATTATAAAACATACTAACAATGATATAACTATACTGATTGGTATAGCTTTCTGTGGGTTCTTTACCTCTTCACCTGAACGTATAAAACATGCTAACAATGATATAACTATACTGATTGGTATAGCTTTCTGTGGGTTCTTTACCTCTTCACCTGTAATATAAAACATGCTAACAATGATATAACTATACTGATTGGTGTAGCTTTCTGTGGGTTCTTTACCTCTTCACCTGTAATATAAAACATGCTAACAATGATATAACTATACTGATTGGTATAGCTTTCTGTGGGTTCTTTACCTCTTCACCTGTAATATAAAACATGCTAACAATGATATAACTATACTGATTGGCATAGCTTTCTGTGAGTTCTTTACCTCTTCCCTGTAATATAAAACATGCTAAGGTATAGCCTTCTGTGGGTTCTTTACCTCTTCACCTGTAATATAAAACATGCTAACAATGATATTACTATACTGATTGGTATAGCTTTCTGTGGGTTCTTGACCTCTTCACCTGTAATATAAAACATGCTAACAATGATATAACTATACTGATTGGTATAGCTTTCTGTGGGTTCTTGACCTCTTCACCTGTAATATAAAACATGCTAACAGTGATATAACTATACTGATTGGTATAGCTTTCTGTGGGTGCTTTACCTCTTCACCTGTAATATAAAACATGCTAACAATGATATAACTATACTGATTTGTATAACCTTCTGTGGGTTCTTTACCTCTTCACCTGTAATATAAAACATGCTAACAATGATATAACTATACTGATTTGTATAACCTTCTGTGGGTTCTTTACCTCTTCACCTGTAATATAAAACATGCTAACAATGATATAACTATACTGATTGGTATAGCCTTCTGTGGGTTCTTTACCTCTTCACCTGTAATATAAAACATGCTAACAATGATATAACTATACTGATTGGTATAGCTTTCTGTGGGTGCTTTACCTCTTCACCTGTAATATAAAACATGCTAACAATGATATAACTATACTGATTGGTATAGCCTTCTGTGGGTTCTTTCCTCTTCACCTGTAATATAAAACATGCTAACAATGATATAACTATACTGATTGGTATAGCTTTCTGTGGGTTCTATACCTCTTCACCTGTAATATAAAACATGCTAACAATGATATAACTATACTGATTGGTATAGCTTTCTGTGGATTCTTTACCTCTTCACCTGTAATATAAAACATGCTTACAATGACATAACTATACTGATTGGTATAGCCTTCTGTAGGTTCTTTACCTCTTCACCTGTAATATAAAACATGCTAACAATGACATAACTATACTGATTGGTATAGCTTTTTGTGGGTTCTTTACCTCTTCACCTGTAATATAAAACATGCTTACAATGATATAACTATACTGATTGGTATAGCTTTCTGTGGATTCTTTACCTCTTCACCTGTAATATAAAACATGCTAACAATGATATAACTATACTGATTGGTATAGCCTTCTGTGGGTTCTTTACCTCTTCACCTGAACGTATAAAACAATGCAATAAAACATCATGTGAAAATCTGTCAAAGAATAAGATAGGTATGGTTATAGATATGTTCGACCATCAAGCCAAGAATGCGAACTGCCTACGCAACTTTATATGTTTCAATGGAATGCCACAGTTTTTGCCCGAAATCTGCTCAACTGCTACAATGCATTTGAGCAGGTTTTGGGCATAAACTCTGACGATTTCACAAAACTTTTAAGCTGGGTGGGTAGAGCTCATTCTCAAAATCGGTCAAAGAATAAAGATAGTTATGGCAGTTTTTTCATTTTTTTACTTGTATGCTTAGCCGAAACGTCATGTGGTAAGTCGACCCTAAACAGTATACTATTTGTATGTCTTGTATAAATATACTTGTATTCAACTTTTTGTAGATTCTTAAGAAATATTATACATCTAGTTCTGGCAAATTGGTATTTAATTATTTATGAATAAATCATATTATATGTATTTACCTGTGGTTGCTATGGCATCAAACCCAACAAAAGCATAGAAACAAGTGGCTGCCCCTGACAACATGCCAGAAAACCCAAACGGCAGAAATCCACCATCACCAATAACAGTTGAGTTTGCATCAGGTACCTAAACACATACACAAAGAGTAGGGTACAAATAGGGAATAAAATTAGTTCTCCGTCTTGTTCATGTGCAAGTGATACATTCTTGGAGCAGCACACAATATCGAAAATTTAGGGGAGTAATGACATAGATTTAAGAAATGTCCAGTACCTTCTGGATTTTGAAAATAAACTTACTTACATGATAAAGTTCTTCCCATTATGTTAAACCACTTAATAATAACTATGCCAGCCCATTGAATAACTAGCCATCACTTTAAACAACATACCTCACAGTTCCCATAGAATAACTAGCCATCACTTTAAACAACATACCTCACAGTCTGTAAATGTATAGCACTTGTCAGGTTGTCCTGGACAAGTGGTTGTCCATATGGGCAAGTTCATTTAGCAGCAGTGAAAATTATTTTTGCCCTAATAATATATTATAGAGTATATAGGGAAACTATTTTATTTTGCTGGTTCCAGCTAGTTAACTAAGTTTTTAAATTCACAGACTGACCTCTTTAGGACTGATATTCCAGTTATGTGTATCTGACTTAAAGGCACCACATATAACAATATATGTAACAACCAGTAGATTGACTCCAGTAAACAGATTGTTGAACCTTGACGATTCCTTCACACCCACCGCTAGAATCACTGAAATAATACAATATACATGTAAAGTATAGCACGAAGGAAGATTTCTATAAACAATTTTATCTATGGAATTGATGATTGATGCCTCAAGAAGTTGGTATTTCTGAAACAGATGGTGAACAAGTATGAAAGCAATATCTCAATGGATTTTGAAGATATAAGAAGTTACAAACATATTGTTTTTTCTTTTACCAAGATGCTCAGACCAATCTGTCCTCTGACGCTAAACAAAGAAATGATTTGGTATGACCTCAGCCATAATCAAGATTAGTCAGACAATCCCGCAATAAAAATGACTTACCTGTTAAAAACAAGGTTATCCCTAAAGCAAAGAAGTCTGGATAAGGTGACAGGCCTGGGACACTCATAGGTATGTTATCCTTGAAGTAAGTCTGTATAGTGTTATTCACTAGGGAATCAAAATATGAGCTCCATGCCCGGGCTACACTCGCTGTACCTACAATAAACAAACAATAATATAGCATCAATGTCAACAAAAGCATACATATGCACCATAAGTGTTGAAGGTATTAAACACTTTCTTAGAGTTAGTCAAAAGCAACTAGGAATTAAAAGCGATACAGGAGTCCCCTACTGGTTTAAATTTAGTTTCAATACCACAATTTTTGTTCGAATAAACAAAACTGGAAATGCTTAATCTCCTGATTGGTCCCATATCAACATATCAAGTTTCATAAACCTTGCTTGAAAACTGTTTGAGTTATGGTAGGATCCAAAATTCCTGACAGGCAGACTCATGGATTGAGGGCAAAAATATAGTCTGCTCTGTTTAAAAACCTGTAGGGGACTAAAAATTCATCAAATACCCAAATAAGTGATAATTTAATATTCTGCTAAAAAGGTATCTGTTTCTTTCAGCTTTCAGTTACTTCATGGCTGTCAAAAGTGGCATAAATTTTTATAGTGATTCACCTGTCCGTTTGTTTGTTCTTTCGTATGTCTAAATGACCATTTGTCTGTTACAAAACTTTCAAGTTGATTGACTAAGCTAATTATTAAATTAAGTAAAGGCTACCACAGGGACATAAGCATTTACTGAACATAGTCTTGTTTATCTTTATTGTGAAGCACCAATGACATTGACCTTTCAACTGAATTTAAACTAACAAATGACCTTGACCTCACTAATGACATTGACCTTACCTATGACATATTCCAGAATGAGATTCCAACCAATCACAAATGCCATGAGTTCTCCAATGGTAACATAACTGTACACATACGCTGAACCCGTCTTAGGTACACGAGCACCGAACTCTGCATAACATAATCCTGCAATACACATGCATACTGATTATAGCTTTGTCAAGTACAATTTGTAGTCAAACCTAAGATAAGGAAACATTTTATAGAGGCTCACAGGGAAGACTGGGCTTGTCCAACTGTATCGCCTCTTAAAATAAAGTTTTTTGTTGTTTTAATTAAATAGCAAATATGAAATATTAATCTTACATCACAATTACTGACCTTTTAAGCTGAATATATCTGTACAAAGTCTCCATCTTAAAAGCAATACTCATACTTAAAGGTACTTCCTGACAACCCCTTAAAGGTTTATTTGACTACATCCCTGACAAACAACACTTATAATACATTAATAATGATAAGTATGAAGGGACTTTTTACGGCAGCCACTCAGCACAAAAGGTGATACCAAATAAATACTTTTGAAGAAAATATGATCTTTTCATTCTAAAGAAGTTGAATACATTTTTACCTGCAAGTATTGATGCTAATGCAGCTATGAGAAATGAGACGAACACAGCTGGTCCTGATGTTTGTTTGGCCACCTGTCCTGCTACCACATATATACCAGCTCCTAGTGTACTCCCAATACCTGCAAATATCAATCATAATACTCACAAATCATATACTAGTAGTTTTAAAAGTCAAATTTTTTATTTTCTCAAGAAGTAGTTTGCAAGCCTATCGACCAGGGTCACTAACCTGGATAGCCCATAGGGGCTTGTATTGACTCCGGTCCCACATTCACTATTCTAAGAATAGAAGCAGACTGTTCGGCCAGTTACAAAGATGTAATAGTTTCTGATGAGATGTACATTGTATAAACATAAAGACGTTTGTTTTTTAAGTTTTACAATCTATTAAATTAATTTTTCAAAGTTGCACCTGACGATGAAATTGCATCACTTTTCCCTCACTTTACTATGTCAGCCAAGCAGATTTTGACAAGTATATTGAAGTGAAAGTAGAAAAAAATAACTTCAGAAAGAACTGTAACTTTCTCTGTGATACTGGCATTCTTTAAAGTGTATAGATCTATATTCTAACAGTCATTTAATGTCAAAATAATTACTTGCATCGTTTTTAGTATGATACTAGACTACCTTTATTGCAAATTAAAACTTTGGATGGGTTCCACGTACTTTGTGATTCAATCGTCGAAAAATAGACAATTCTTGTAATTTTATAGGGTGTTCTAGAACACTTTTGTATGAAAATGGACAGTTTGCATGTCCAATAAATTACAGAGATTAACAATTAATTTGTAATGAAATTACTGATATTAAAGCACACTGCTTTTACATTTCATATTTTAACTAGTCTTGCAGTGATAATATAATTCCTAATATTAAAGGTTTCTAGTAACTAGTAGTGCAAAATTTGTAAACAATCTGAGTCTGCAATTCTGGGTCCTGGACTAATTCATGAGTTAATTGCCTTACCTTGACCCTTTCACTTTTATTTTGTCGCCTAAAAACTTCCAAGTTTGAATATTTAGGTCACTGGTATGATGCTGTTTCTAATTTTTTTTAGTTTTATACAATTTTTATAACTGAACACTCACTATATTATTAACAAATAAAACATGGCTTTGAGGTCAATATGGAAGTTTTCAGACTGAGGAATCTGAGCTAGAATGGGGGATATAGCCTGAAGCGAAGTGATAATTATATGGACCGTCAATATGCCATTTATGGACTGGCTGATGTGTCATTAGATAAGGCCAAACCAAATTGTACTTTCGTTTAGCGTCCGCCCTAAGTTCGAAAACCTATCTAGCTATCCTGAGACAAAAAACAAAACATAAGTCATAATGACTTCTATCATCATCATTATACATGTAGACCCATGGCTAATAAATAAAGCTATCAAGCATTGTCAATCATAATAACTTACTGAAATAACTTAAAATGTGTTTGTGTAGAAGCTACTGCTGTAAAGGTGAATGGGTCAGGATGGTGAATAAGTATGATGGGTATCAAATCAACATCTCAATGGATTTTGCAAGACATAAGAGGTTGCACATTTTGTTGTTTTTTCTTTCCCGAGATGCCCAAACCTATCCGTCCTTGGACACTAAACGAAGAAACGATTGGTATGGCCTAAGAAGGAAATACGCAAATGAGGTGTTACAGTAATATAACAGTATCTATATATAACCTCTGAGCCACAACATCAGGGCATTTATTATATATATCAGTCACATGTATTGCTAAAAGTGCAAATCACGACTCAATAATCTGTTTCCGTGTATATACATTTTACTGGTAAAATATTACAGTATTCTGAACTTACCTAATGCTGTAAGATCAAAGGTATTTAAACATCTTGCTAGTTGTGTGTTTTCTACCGAGTCTGCCGATATAAACTTCTTCCTCATCAATTTGTGTATAAAATTCATGATCTTTTACTCTTGTTCCCCCTGAAACCAGTAAAATAACATCTCAAATATATATGTTTGAAGGTCCACTGTCATTAGTATTCAGGGGCCCTATAATTACAGGTAATTGTATTGTTGAAATCGAAAAAAAAAATGTTTTTTTAAAGATAGATGTGAAAGAAAAATATAAATTTGGCTTGGAATCGAACCTCTCTATCTGTAAACTTGAGTTAAGACTGCCCAACTTCTAAGCCAGGGGTTGACACTAACTATTTTTTGTCACTGGTCAGACAGTATAGAAGAAGTATCAAATTTGTAAAGAAAACAGTTATAGTCGATTCAAAGATGTCTGTCAAAACCGCCATAATATTTTCTTTCTGAATAGCTAATTGCAGCGAGTATAATCACTACGCTATAGGACCAATAGCTTTTTAATCATTTAAGGGTATTATTGATGGTAAAATTTAATCCTAACATACATTTAATAGTCGACCGGGGTGAATGTTTGTTTACGCGGTTGTGACAGAGATCTTTGAATCAACTATACTGTCCTTCAAGATTTTCACAGATCCCTGGCCAGTAAACCAGTATTAGTGTCGAGCCATGTAAGCCCAGGAATTTAATTGAATGAACAAATGTTATTATAATCCACATACTAGTAATCAGTACATTTTACAATGTATCAACACAGAACAAAGTTACATCTTAAATAATGTTTACAGCAATTAATCTTACACTAAGTAAGCTAAAGTTAATATCAAATTGAATTATGTCCTAGAAATATCACTGTGTATAAATGACTGCAATTGCAATAAGGCATGCACATTGTTTTATACAGTACAGCAATAAGTCATACAGTGATCAGATTTTACCCATGCTTTCCAGTTTCAATAGAGATAATTAAGTGATACAAGTTGAAATTTATAGTAATCCGATAAGTCATACAGTGATTTGGTTTACACGCTGTGAATATCTTCACAAAAGTTTAATAGTCAAATGTCATAGATACCGTGAGTTTCTTAAATTTATACTAGTAATAATTAGTTATCAGTAAGTATTTTAAGGTTCAGTTAACTATGCCACATGTGTTATGAAAAATATTGATATATGTCACTGGGTAAGCAAGTGCACTTTACCTTTAGTAAATCAAATCTAGTTTATTCTTAATTAACAGAATATTTGTGTATACCAAGTAAAGTAAAAACAACAAATGAATATTACTTCTACGTTTTTACGTTTTTGTGTGAATATTTCATTTCCTTTGTTAGATTTAATTTCCTTTAATTTTTTTTACAAATCTAATTGAAAGTATTCTCATTACAACGATGCAGTTTTGTTTAGAAATTTGAGGCAACTTGAACATCAAACTGGCACTTAAAACTCAACATAAAATAATAAACAAAGATAACACTTAACCAAGTTTTAAACTTCTTCCATGTGCGATAGTTTATCTAGAAATAGTTTATCGCTAGAAGGATATTTAATGTTAAAGGTTTATAAATAACTACCACATTATCACATGACCACTGGACCAGACAATTAGAACAAGTAATTTAGAACACCAACAATTACAGGATATCCCATGACTAATGGTGACTTTCAATAGGAAAATAATGTGAACAAAATGTTGCTATACAGAGGCTTTCATGTACTTATAATACATACTGGAAAATCATTAATTTTTGTGGGGGATTCAATTTCGTGGTTCACCTTCAAAAACAAAATCAAATCCCATCTAACAACTATTTTTACCCTTGTATTTTATTACCTGAAAATGTCATAATAATTCTATGCAAAATCTACAAATTAACGTCCCATCGAAATTGGCATTTTGTCCTATCGAATTTAAATGAATTTACAGTACATTAATTTTAGTCATTGAAATAATAGTTTAAGTTCAAAATGGCATGTTATTGTTCATTTAAAGCATGAAAGTGACTTATCAGAAAATATTATACCTCGATCATTTGCATATTCCCTTCTTATTTCAAAGTTGACGTCATCCGGTCAATATATCACATATTGGCCGGTCAATACAACGCATATTGTCCGCGGGCAGAGCACTCTGCTGACTTAATCCTATATGAATGTGCGATTTTTTACGCTTCCCAATAAATTTTAAGTTGACATAAAATAATCCACCGAACACACATGTAATGTATTCCGGACATATTTGACGGAGAAAGATCTAAGTAGGAACTCTAATGGGGATTCTCCAAATACTTCGATTTGGTATAATATAACAAATAAAACACGGCTTTTCAGTCAATATGGAAGTTTACAGACTGCCCAGTCATTAAAGTTCTATATTGACCTCAAACTCAAAGCCATGTTTTATTTGTTAAAGTATTCTAGAACCATCCTTATGCTGATAGACTTGCAAATTAATCTATATGAGCCATTTTAATAGCTGTCAAAGCCAAAACAACACACAATACAAAAATATGTCTTTAAAAGGACTCAACTCCAGTTGGTAAATTGCGAATTTTATCAAAAAGCACTCTTAAAATCACTTTTTTTTGGCTTGACCGGCCAAATACATCTATTTAAGAAACTGGAATTATTCATCTAGAAGAAAAATAATCGCATAATGTCAGTTTATTACCTTTTAAACATCAAAAATCTATTGCATGACTAATGCAGTAAAATATATATTTAACGTTGTTCTATAGCCTGATAGTATATAAATGTCGAGAAAAAACTTAACCTAATTAACAGACGGTAATATATGTTTGCGACTTTTTGTCAATAGCGCCAGGGATCTTAATGTAAGAATACTTCATGTATTCATAAACCATAGTTTTGTGATTAAAATGTCTACAAAATGTGTTTTTATCATAAAAATGGAGTTTAGTCCCTTTAATGAACCATAATTATACAGACAGAAATATTCCATGATTATAAATTTATACCCTTAGTGCTTACCCTGCTAATAAGTCCACCCCAGTATTAAGGCCACTTTTTGAAAGAACAGTGGTGCACAGTTCTTCTAATTGATTGTCACTCTATGAACATGTACCGGTATTTATTAATTTGCTACTGCTGAAACTATGGCAAGTCAGTCACTCAAAGTTAAAGCAAGTACTGATACCTGATTGTAGTCACAGTTACCCAGTTTCAATTATAATCATAGTGTCAGACAAAATTGTGTTAAAAATCTGTTGTATTAAAACTGATGAGATAGTAGTTGCACTTTTACCGTACAGTATGCATGATAGCATATGGGTAGGTATATGATAGATGCATGTCATGTCATTAACAAGTACATACATGATTTGAAGTTTGTGGGCTTAAGTCTTAATCAGCACTTATGATTGATAACATTATCTAATTTTGCACTAGACATACATGAAATGTTAACTTATTACATATATTTATGTCACTTTATTTTTCACCACCACTATCATATAAACAATGCGAAAAATAATGGCATTTCATTGATTTAAGGGATATGTCTGTTAGTGTTAGAAAATGAAGTGATTAATGTCATTTTGATGTAGTCTAAAAAAATTCAATAATCACTTTGATTATTTAATTTATTTTCCTTCAACTTTGCATGCAGAATATAATGGACAGACAGTCTCGTTCAGAATCCTTACATCATGCGATGTGAAAATATAAAATTATATTATAAGGACGAAACAACCATTCCAGAGTCCAGAGGTCTCCAATGATTCAATCTCAGCTTGTGCATTAAAGAAATTTCAGAAATGCTTTTAAGGGTTTCCCACTCAGATGAACAACCTAGAGGAACTTGTTTATATCTGTGCTGTACACCAAGTCAAGCATGTAACATTGTTGAAGAACAAAGGTGTTTATTCTAAGAGCGCTAGGGTAACACAATTTAGATTTCTCAATCAGTAAATTGAAGAAATTAAATTGTCGACGTTATGCCCCCTCCCCATATGCGATATATAACAAGGCTCCTCCCTTAACTAATTTCGGATTACTCGCACAATGTTGCACAAAAATCCCAGCATTCCAGAAAGCGTGTTTCAACCTATAATATTGATACAGTGAAGGTTTTAATGCCTAAACTGCCTGTGGGACAACTGCACAGGAACTGTTTACCACTTCACTGGTTGAGGTTTAAGCTGCTTCAGCAGTCAGTTTGCTAGAGGCTAGCCACTTAATAGAAAGTAGATATTGATGAGCCATTTTTCACTGGCGGCTTATCACACGTATCAAGCACTAAGGGGCACATTCAACTTCATTGGGTGCAAATGAAATGTGTATCTGCATGCTTCTGAGTGTGACTCATTTTGCATTTTTAACTGAGCTGTTTCATTGAGCAAGTTATAGTCAGGTGTTTAAACTGGTTCCAAAACCCAATATAACATGTTTGGGGTCAATGGATGCATTCTAAGAAAATCAAATATAAACTCCAAACTTTGTCAAATCTAGAGAATTAGATGACCAGAAGGTTTTGAATGTACAGCTCTGTAGGAAGATGAGACAGAAGCCAGTCATGGTATCCCCAATCCCGACCCGAGGGATGGGCGGGGATTTTTACTTCTTGGTGGTCAATACCTTGCCATTCCCCTGCCCTGCAGAAGCGTTAAAAAAGTAAAAACCTGAAATATAATTTTCTTTTGTGTCAAACTTAAGAGGTCATACATGAGTATCGTTGCTTAATATTACTTTAATACCACACTGTATAATATCTAGAAAACTGAAAAAGGGATTTGGGGATTTGTTGTTGTCGCGCAGAAAATTCCATTTTGAACATTTTGCTTGGTAAAATCATGGCCATTTCCATGGATATGTATGTCCCGCAGTTTTTCGAAAAAAAAACATAGACACAGTCGCCCAGCAGTGTGGGAAAGCTGGAAGGTAAAAACATGACTCATTCCCCAGCTGTCCATCGCCCATCCCTGGGGGGGGGGGGCTTGCATGCAACTGACTGGTGCATACTAAGTTAACCACCAAAGAGAGAAAGTGATGACATATTGTACGAAGAGAGGACTCAAACTTGTAAGTAGAGCAAGGTCTGAATGGAATCCTCAAGGTATTGAACCAAGGCAAGTTACTGACCTGGAGAATACTCTGGATATGGTAGGGGCAAGGACGCAAAAAGCACTTGTCTACAGAGACGACAGATGGACAGTGCCCATTGGCGAAGAGGACTTAGTAATGCACCAAGACGGAAGTAGTTGCATCCACTGCCCCAACGCTCCTGGGATGGGTGGCCGATAGCTGGGGAAACAGTCTTGTTTTTACCTTTACACTTCCCCTGCACTGTCTGGGTAATGTAGGGATTTTTTTCTCCAAAACAATACCCCGGGGACAACGTAAGTTGTCAGAGGAAATTTGACAACCCAAAAGTAAAAATCCATACCCATCCCGGGGGTGAAGGCAGTCGATGCAACTGACTGTAACATAAGTAAGTAAGTAAGTATATGTACTGCAGTACTGTTCTGTAATATTTGGACTGCTCAAAGACTGCTAACCAGGTGCTTGAAAATTGAAATAGCCCAGTCAAAAAGACTGATGCTCTATATTTTGTTCTATGAGACCCTCGGTTGATAGAACAAACTTTTACAGCAGATTCAAAGTGAAAGTACTGAAAATGTGCTCACCATAAGCGATAGTAACAATGAACGTGTCATGTGGAATAAGTTTGTTTACACCGGAAGTTTATAATTGGCGAGCTCGATTATCTTTGTTTCGCTTGGAACAGTTCGTCAGAGCGCCGAGTAGTTGCGATTCGACTGTTCAAACCTACGCTAAAAGACAAATCCGGACAACCCGGACGACGCGCAAAAACAAACAAAAATACGAAAAAATTAAAGAACAGTTGATTGGTAGGAATGATAGCAGTGTCGACTCATTTAGCATTATATATATATGAAATTGATCATGTATGGTTTTAATTGTTGACTTTAAGCGCATGACAACCGCAGGTTTTAGTAAAATGTTAATGTCACATAATTTCGCGACCCTGAAATATTTTTCAACCGCTTAAAGAACTATTTTAATAAAATAAGTTTCATGCAATTGTTCAAAAACATTATCTCATACCTTACAACGTGTATAATAGCCATATAAGTATTGTTGAAAAGTTTTCCTTTTTAATTGTGTAATTTGAGTTTTCATTTCCACAGATACTTGGGGTATGGACCCCGCCCCCTCCCCCCACCTCCTCCAGATACGCACCTGGGTTATTTTTATCATCAACATTGTAAACCCAGACCCATACACTAATCACACAAACATTATTAAACGTATTTGGGACTAATAGAAAATTCACGTAAATGCCTCTCTAGCTAAATAACACATTTAGCTAGAGAGGCATTTACGTGAATTTTCTATTAGTCCCAAATACGTTTAATAATGTTTGTGTGATTAGTGTATGGGTCTGGGTTTACAATGTTGATGATAAAAATAACCCAGGTGCGTATCTGGAGGAGGTGGGGGAGGGGGCGGGGTCCATACCCCAAGTATCTGTGTTCATTTCTACTTTCAGTTTCACTTAAAATTGTCTTTAAACAGTTTAACTTTTAAAATAGATGACATCATCATGTTTATTACAAGGTTTCGACTACTGGCTTTTTATTTAGTTATAACCTTGGACCTCCCACACTCAAAGAAGACTCAAACACTAAAGCTATCAAGGAGACTGCATGCATTATTTTTAACTAAATGCTTGAATCTTAATTTTTGTTTTAATAATTATAAGTTAATAAACTGATGACTTATTATTTCTTCTTCGCACTTAACACCGATTTTCACGCAACTCACGGAACTGTATTTTCTAGTAGTTTTATGTACAATAGTGGTAATATCAAAGATATCCCAAATATTGTCCGAGAAGTTGTGTATATAATCCGTGAAACATCCGTGACTTTTACGTATTTCTGTAATATTCAATGACAATATCCGAGAAATCCTAAATATTGTCCGAGAAGTTTAGGCTATTGATCCGTGAATGTTCCGTGAATTACGGAAGATCAATGCAAACCACTATCATTGGGGTGGGTATTTAATATTTGGAGGAAAAATTAACAGGCTGAAAACTAGGTTTTTGTGCATAGTAGCACGATTGCAAGCCATTTACATCAGGAAATTGTCTATGAAGTATTAACTGGGCACAGTCAATGATTGTATCCTCTAGCCACTCATTGTCGCTCTTTTTCCGGGAGATCTACTTCCATATCAAATAATATGTAGACATTTTTTATAACTCTCGCCTTTGTATCGTAACTATGCTATGCTTAACGCCGACGTAATATCATAACGTTGAATTATACATACACACCGTTACCAAGCGTTACAGCGTTAATGGAAAGACGTTATAAACTTCCGTGAACATATCCGTGTTTCAACATGATTATCCGTGAATGATCCGTGCTTTGGTGTTGATTTCCGTGATTTATTATAATTATCCGTGAAAGTTCCATGATTTTGTATATATCCGTGAAATTTCCGTGTTTTGTATGGTATTTATTACGGAGATCCGTGTTTTGTATGATTTTTCCGTGAATGTTCCATGTTTTGTAAGCAATATTTATAGAGTTCCGTAATCCTTGAAAATCTGTGTTTTGTCAACCTCCTTTCTTCTTCTGCCGAACATTATTCCTCTCTGGCGCATTGTCGTTCAAAAATATGTTGAAATTGATGGTGTGAATTTGAAATAAGTTTAAAACGATATGGCCCCTTTACATCTATCTGTGCCAACCCCTGCTTGAAGACCACAAGAACTTATGTGTATATTTCTTGCAGATGTGAAAATGGCAAGTCAAGCTCGCCCATATAAGGTTTGGAGTTCTGACCGTACAAAGAAGAAATCTGTGACAGCAACAACTTTAGATGAATTTATTCAAAAAGGTAAATTAATTATACTGACGAAATGCTTCCATGAATTATATAACAGTCTTACTGCGACCTAACAGACATTGTCTGAAGAAGAGGGTTAGAAATGTCTACTGACTGACAGTGGCAGGAATTCTAGTTTGTTGTTAACTTATTACAAGACAAAATAAACTATGTACAGTAAATACCAGCTTTTATGATTCTAATGTTTAATTTCAATGATTCATTTTCTGGCTCAAACATGTGTAAGTCAATACATAGTCGTTAAGGTAACAGCGTATAATGTATAGTGAAATAGTGCAGATTTTGTTCAAAAACGTTTTTTGTCTTCAAATTATTTTTGATGGATAAAATAGGAATTGCATTATGTTTATACTACATTTATACTTTGGGTTGGACACCTATAAATTTAAAAAAAGCAAATTTGTTGAAGCGTGACAGTAATTTCAATGCAAATCTTGCTCAATCGCAAATAAAGTCAACATGCCATTAGGAGCCAAAGTGTCTGGTCGGGGACATAAAAATAGTATAAGGAACATTCTTTTACAAAGAAATCAATGTGAAGCTTATTTATGAACTCGTACCATGCAAAACTTCAATGACTTTGCAAACCGAAAGTAGAAAAAGGTAATGTTTTTTAAAATATCTTTTAAAGCATACGTTCTTCAGTCAAAAACTAAGTAAGAGTTTGTAGCCTAAAGTTATAATATTAATATGGTATGCGTTTTGGCTCGTGACATTTGCCCATTTGTGCGTTTGTTAATGAGTACTGAAAGAAAAGCATACTCTTTCGAACACACTGTTTAATAAAGGTGGCCAGTGTTTTAACACGATGTTGGAATTCTGTTAGAGTGATAGTATAAACCCAATACAAGTATTCTGCTTCAGTCCTTTCATTTTCTTAAATAAACTGAATTCTTGTTTACCTCCCCCCTCCCACTTTTGTTCTCTAACCGTCCCCTTAAAATATATATCACCTTTCAGTTTATCTGATATAATGCCTACAACATCACCGTTAAAATACAGGTGTACTTGTACCTCTCCAGAGTGGCTTTCTTTAGAGCAACAACTTCTCTATTTATATATACAGTCGACACTCGTTATGTCGACATTTTTGGGACCGTCAAAGTTGTGTCAACATATCCGGAGGTCGACACATCCGGATCCAACAATACTGACAAGTTTTCCTACCTTATATACAAGAGTATAAGCATTGTATGTACGTGTATTATGATTCGACATTGAACTTTCGTTTCGCTGTTATAGCGGTGTTTTAATATTAACTAGTCTGGATCTGGATAAATACGTTGTAGGGCCTTTCGGCATATACACAACGGCCGAGATATTATTGGCAGTGGGTCGTTTTTTTACTTTGTGTGTTTATTGTACACCTTATTCATTCGTGATATTTTATATGTATAATTGATTTAAATTGTATTTGTGTTTGTTTCTTTTCCCCCGATTTTACTGACACATGTAAACGTTATTATGCGTATTATATGCTGAAATCAGTTTTCCTGGGTACTAGCTGATTTATAGTGTTGATATAATCTAGATATACGAGAGTAGCAAGCTATTTTAGCATTTTTTGATAGTTTAAATACATTTGAGTATTTAAAGTATGAAAACGTATTACGCTAAATTAATTATTTAATTTATGCGCTGAGACAGGTATCAAGTTGTTTTTAAACTTCGATTTAACACCAATCAATTTCAGTGTGAACAATTTAATTGTTTAACAAACAATGGGTCGAGACAGAAATATTTTCACGGTCAATTAACAACTTTTCTATTTCAATCACTTTGACTTGATGTCGACACAAACAATGACAATAAGGTGCGAAAATATCATTTCGGCCAGAAAAGTCTTGTCGATATAACCGGAGTGTCGACATAGGTATGTCGAGTCAAACATCAGTTTTTATATAGAACATAGAGTGACCAAAATCGGAGATTTTAAAGTATGTCGACTAAACCGGAGTGTCGATACAAGCGATGTTAACACAACGGGTGTCAACTGTATAACAATACCTTCAAAATTTCGCTAATGCTTTATTTTACTATTAATTTAACCTCTGTAGGGCAAACAACCTCTATACAGAGGCCAATATTTGCAGCTCTCAGAAGTTAAACCTCTACTGAGGTTGCAATGTACATGCATTTATTCTTGCAGCCAAAGAGAAGCTGAACATGACACCATCAGATTATGTGTCAGTTGTGTTTGAGACGGATGGTACAGAAGTTGATGAAGACGATTATTTCCAGTTTTTACCATTTAATACAACACTAATGCTTCTACGTGAAGGTGAAACTTGGAAAGATCGGACTGAACGTACGTACATAACTAGTATTTGATCATAGAGTAGATGCAGTAGCATATAGTGATGCACCTGTCCGTCGGCTCCTTACAAAACTTTCATGATTTTTTAAATTAGCTAGTTATTATGGACAAGGCTACTACTAGTGCATAAGGGTTTACTAAACGCAGTCTTTTCGATAATATTATACTATCTTTCTTATTACCAAGAGGTTCTTGTGAAGAATGAAATTAATCAATATTTATCACACACCATGCACTTTTCAATTGTGCTATAAAACAGGTGACAAAAAACAGTAATACTTCAATGTTTGCAGTTTTCTTTGATTGGATGTTAATTTGTTGATTTTGCGCATGTTATAAATACAAGGGTGAAATTAGTGTTTGATGGGATTTAATTTTGTGGTGAAAGGGGAACTATGAAATCCACGAAATCCCCCCCCCCCCATGAAAATTAATGAATTTTACAGTATAAATAGATAATTCAATCAATTGTGCATTTTGGTATAAGTCAAAGTTGTATGATTACTGCAGCTGAAGGACGTGATGAGCCTGACTTCATGATGCCTGGTGGTCGACATGTGACAGACAGGGTGAAAGAACTTGCTTCAGGACTGAAAAGGGAGATAACTCGACTAATTACATTCTCAAATGAAGATTTACAGGTTTGTTATACATGTGTGTAGTTTGGAGAATTTGACCTAACCCCAGACCTTTATCATATGCATGAATATATTTCAAGGTTCTTGCTTTGAATATATCAATTTCCGCAAGCAACTAGTGCAATATTGGTATTGCTGATAAGTATTTGTGTCGTACCTTGTGCGTCTTCGTGATACTAAATACATAAATCCTGGTTTAACTTGAAAACTTACAGCCAGGGTTATAAATATAGACAATATATGGTTAAATGACACTAATTAAAGGTCCGGATTGTATCAAAATCTCCTAAGCTTCATTGACATCTCCCACATTGAGAGAGGTTGACATATCAATTTTGTGCTGACTGCTGAACGTCTTCATTGCTGGTCCAATTTGAATAAATCTTCACATGGGTAGCCTAGTTGGGCATATTGTCAGGAATTTAAGAAGTCAAAGTAAAGCTATTCTCGTAGCGGGATTGCCTGCTTGTGCATTTGTTAAGTTAATTGTCAGCGTCATTTTGATGATTTTCTTAAATATTTAAAAGGTATCCATTTGAAACTCAACATAGTTATTCACAATCACAAGAGGAGTCCATATTGACAAGACTGGTAACCCTGTTACCTGTATAATATTTATTGAGTTATCTGCCCTTGTTACTCTTAGAATTTTCCGTCACTATCAAGAAAATTAAACGTCCACCACTCATGGGCGATACTCCTGTTGTCTATTATGACTGATTTGTGTCAAAATCCTTCAAGTCATTCAAGCTTGTAGTATCAAAATATCTAATATACAGGTAAAAGTAACAAGATTTGTAGTTGTTTGAGGGTTGTACTGGTTTAGTTAGTATAAGAGAAATTTTTTATCTCCTACTTGTTGAAGATTTTCCATGACATTACCAGGTAGTTGCACTTGTTTACTTAGTGTAGATACTCCTTTTTCAAAGTTAGTTTATATGGAGTTTTTACACCTGGGGCATTTCATTTTCTCGTGCGGTTATGTGAGGGCATTGTGCCATGTTTGTGTTATGTGATGTTTTTGTATTTGGCTGGCAAAGTTTAGTGCTGCCTTCCCTGTCCAATTTTGTCATATCTTGTTTGGTAAAACCAGATGGAAAACAATTGGATGATTTGATCACAAAAGATTTGGAAGACTTTTAGAACTTTTATTGGCTGTGTATTTTAGGAGATGGCAGAGATGGAAGTGAGTGATCTTGGTTTATTACTTGGTGAGACGGAGACGTACGCTAAGTCTGTACAGGAAGCTTGCCAACGTCACCTTGACGACCGTCAACAGACATCAGAAGCCATGGAATTACTGAAACTTTACCATAAAGCTCGGGAACACAGTCCATATGTTGAAGGTGACGACTCGTCTAAACGACAGAAGTTTTCTCAAACCTAGAATCCATATACATGTACACTGTGTGTGTATATGTGGGTACTGCCTGATCAAAGTACTTGCAGAAGTCTTAAAACTTTCGTTCGTCAAATTTAAATTCTTCATAACTCTTTTACAGCTATAAATTGGGGTAAAGCTAAGACAGTCTGCAAAATTAGTACTTGTCCCGAATTGTTGATTCGGGCTAGTAACTTTGGCTGTCGGGCAAGTAACTTTTGCAGTGGGCAAGTAACTTTTGCTGTCGGGCAAGTAACTTTTGCAGCTATTCTGTATAGATAATATTGGGAAACCATTAACTTATACCTATACAGGCAAGTAGTTTCAAATTCTAAATTCACTGACTGATATATATACAATATTCTTTATTCAGTCAACAAATTCCTACAGATCACATCTTTCAATTTGGAAGTTAGTGACATGGGTAATGTTTTTCAAAGCAGCATGTACCGAAATCTTAAACTTACAATCAATATGTGTACAACTTCTGAGTTAAATGGAGCTGTAATACTAATCAATATTCAGTAAATGAACTCTTTCAAACAATTTCTGTCCCCAATTTGCAGTTGTTAAAGAATTATACAGAATTTAAATCTGAACACAAGTTGATAAAACAGTACCATTATGTATACTGTGTGCTTTTCATATCTACAATGTTTGTAATATCATACACATATAGATTTCTAAGAAATTTAGAATTTTGCAATTAAGATGATCTCTGTCATTACTGTAGTTATTCATGTTATATGCACACCTCTAAATATACAAGCACTCTGTAATATGTTATATTTTGTTATTTTTTCGTGAATTGTGTAGTTTATTAGACCCCTACCGGTTTTCAACTGGAGGTGACTATAGGTGTGCTGTCAGTCCGTCAAGAAAATCTGGATCCTGCCATAACTCAAACATTTTTTAAGCCAGGTTTATGAAACTTGGTTTGTGGATAGGGACTAATAAGGAGATTATGCATGTATAATTATTTCTTGATTGGGACAAAATTGTGGTTACCACGGCAACAAAAACATTTGACAACCTGGAAACCAGGTAGGAGACTCCTGCATTGCTTGCAATTTCTAATTACTTGTTACTTATTCATAGTTTTATATACATGTACATTGTATGTAGTTAAACTCAGATTTATGTAAAGTATAAATTTAAAGAGGCTTCCCTGTCGGATTTTCTCATACCTATTTTGCTTAGGTGAAAATAAAAAACCATATGGGTCGAACTTTACAATAAAAAGATAATAAACGGTAAACCTGGTAATAGAGATTAATTCTCAGATCTGAAAGTTCCAGTTTCAAAGTCTGAAATTTTACTTTTCAATATAAACAAAGATGGATATTCAGGATTCAAACAACTGAAATCAGACCTGAAAAATGCTAGGCATGTATAATACTTTTTGTCATTTAGATTTTCACTAATTGGCTCAGCAATGACAACCTTTAAATTGTACTTTCATACATACATCTGCTCAGCAAAGTTTTACATTCACCATAATGCTGGCTTAGAATGAGAAGGTCGTAATTACAAAATCAATATTTTGAAAAACAAATAAATGTCCGGAAATTACTCTTTACTGATAGTAAAACAAGCTGTTTAAACTTGAACATGACAAGTTCCAATTTTCATAAAAATAAGTTCATAAGAAGCTCCCTGATTTTCATGAAAATTAACTGATTGTGGTGCTGATTTTGAAAACGTATCAAACTTATCAGGTCGTAAGTAGTAGTTACGGCCTTCTCAGTCTAAGCCAGCGATATGATCATTTTAGTTGTCAGTAACACTGATGTACCGTTTCGAAAAATACACTGAACTTCTCATGTCTTGGATCTTGTCAAACTGTTTGATAAAAGCATTCACTGTGAAGTTGTCTGTAAACATCACATTCTAGTGTAGAATGAGTTTGTGATTCAAGGTCCAAGCATACAAATACATGTAGTTACTGTAGTAGTAAATGAATATATGTAACCTGTGTGCCATAATTAATTTTTTCTTGTTAGTAATTGTTAACCATACCAAATTGTGTCTTTGTTTTGCGTCTGAGGACGGATGGGTTTGAGCATCTTGAGAGAAAAAAAACAAACCTGTACATAACCTCTTATATTAGATATTTTCAAAATCCAATGAGCTATTGCTTTTATACTTTCTCATCATCATGTCCTCAAACCCTAAATATCTGTACAGGGATTTCCCTGATGCAGGTTTTCTGCGTCCCTGATGCAACTTCGTGGCTTGGGACCCTCATTTCTGCATTACTGTGCATCCTTGGGACCCCCAATAGGATCCCTCGAATAGACATTTTTATTTCAGGTAGAACGTTTTTCTTTCTGCTATTTATTGCACTAAGTCTTGTGGTGCATTGAGCAATCTGCATTTGCTGTTTTATTTATTTATAAATTTGATACTCACTAATAATGAGCTTGAAATGCACTACTGTATAGTGAAGGGACCCCCAAAATTTCTCAGGGACTCCCTAAATATAAATTTTAAGGGTCCTGCGACCCCCGTATGAAAAATCCTAGGGAAAACCCTAATCTGTAGTATTCAAATAAATATTTTATTTGTTAGTAATAAATGATAAGGATAGGTTATGACTTTTTTCGAGTGTTCTGTTTTTGGTTTCAGGATAGTTAGAAAGATTTTTTAACTTGGGATGGACGCTAAATGATCATTGATGTGACCTAACTTCCATCGTATATCGGCCTATATTCTATGGTATGGTTTGGTCTTTGTCTATAACTGTATGTAGACCAAATCATCGGTCATGTTTGAATTTTGTACAATGTATGTGAATCTCAATTTTAACTTGACAAAAGTTACGTCACATCATGTGGTATGTCCACCCTGTATAGCTTAACAAAAAAGATAAATGAGGGGACATGGTCTATTACTCGGCCATAATTATGATATGTTTGTCACTATTTACATTCCATTCACATTATATATTATATAGTATAGTCCAGTTAGTGTAAGATGACAGTGACACAGAATCCACTATTACGGTGTAAAACAAATTATAAAGACTTATACAAACAGGTTTGTGTTATTTTAATGCTAAACTAAACTACCTGTTCTGGCAATGGTTGTAATCTTTTGGGTACACATAAATGGCTACGTCATTGGAAAAATATCCTAACTGGACTGTAGCAGCTCTTTATTAACATTGTGTATTTACTTTTTGATTGTTTATTTTATTATACAATTTTTACAATAGATTTGTATAAAAGTTATAATGTGTTTGTTTCACTCAGGTTTTTTATGCCTCAGCATCTGATGCTGGAGGCATATAGTGATGCATCAGTCCATTTGTTGGTTCGTCTGTTACAAAATGTTGAAACTCAAATATTTGTTAAGTCTGTCAAGGCATTGCTTTCAAAAATGGCATACTTGTTAACCATCATAAACACATTATACATGTATTGTCAAAATCAAGCCAACAAAAGTGGGACATTTGAAAACTACCCAGTCATATTATCCTGACAGACCAGTAGATAACATAACTGGTGGTTATATTGATCTACAATAACAAGAAAGTTAGCTCCTCTACCAAGAGACAAGTATATTCAGATGCAAATGGAAGAGGTTGACAATCAAACACACCCTGTTTTCTTGCTGTTTTACTTGCAGTGTCCGCTTTGCTCATTCAAATATCAGGTCGTAGATACAGTAGACTGTAGAGCTTCTATAAAACAGAAGAGAGGTCTAATAGAACGCATAGGGAAACCTTTTTTTATGAATCATTATTGAAGCTCTTCTCTTTGCCCAAATTTACCAGCCACTGGGTTAAATGTCTAGAAATCTTACATTTATGATCTGATATATAATAAAATAAGTACGGTAAGTAAATATTATCCTTTAATGTACAACAATATTGGGGCAAGATTATATTCAATCTATCAAAAAATGTTATAGTTCAGTGCTCCAGCTAGCGCGGCATAGAAGGGCGCAATGCCCTGCCCTTTTTGGAAACGCCCTGCCATTTTTTAAAGCACCCATGCCCTTTTGAGTCAATCATACAATGTAGACATTGATCAACCCTTGTATTCTAGTCCAAGCATAGCAAATGTATTTGTAGAATAATCCTCTTATTCTAGTCCAATTATAAGTATATGTATTTGTTGATCGACCCTTGTATTCTAGTCCAATTATAATTTCTTGTACATTGTATTTGTTGATCAACCCTCGTATTGAAATTGAATCCAATCGAACAAAATTGTTCACCATTGTATATAATATATGCAATGCAAAATATACAAATTAATGTGATTATGTCCCAATGAAATGATCGTTTTGACCAAAACCACGAAATTTTGTCACATCGAAGATTTTACAGCATCTTAGTCCAATAACAAGTTCACGTATTTGTTGATCAACCCTCGCATGTATCAAGATCTACTATCGTCATCTATTTCCATTTCAGTAACACTGCTCACGGAGGTTGTACTGATTTCCTTCGACTTTGATTTTTTAGTTTTCTTCTTTCCTTCACCTTTAGCAGCTGTGAGCTGTTCATGTACTTGGTTTATGTGTGCCAGCTGAAATGTAGGCAATAAAATCTTGTACAGTCCATTCAAAGTAAAATGATAATGGTTTTAAACATAACCTCGTCTGTCAGGTAGCTATGTATATTTGTAACTGATTTAACAGTTATTTCCGCTATTCTTTCGAATCGTTCCCTCATTAGTATTAATCATTGGATTGACAGTAGCAGTAAATACAAATACCAAAATAAACGACAGAAAAGAGCAATTTATAATTTATTGTTCAAAGTCACACTGATCAACAGTAGTTTAATCACATGGAGGAAACTACATACACATCGCCATATTCTGGCCCTGGGTAGGGTAAAGAAATGGAAACATGTTGGGATTTGACATTAATGAATTGGATGTCAGTATCAAGACTTTCTGCTGCGATTATGACTATGAATTCTCTTATTTCATATTAAAACCAGGGCGCATAATAAATTCCTACCAGTTTTGGACTTTTCCTAATTAACATTTTTACATCATCTGCATTGATTGTATTTCTTTTACCATGTCTGAAAAAGAAACAAAATTTGGTACAATAAGAGTAAAAACATTGAATTGATTACAATACATGTATTCAATATGAAGACAATCAGCGCAATAGTCTTCTCTAATACAATGAATGATATTAAAACAGTGAAGTGATGTTCAATTTACTCCACGTTCATTGAGTCAATTGTTTTGAAAACATGTCACCAGTGGCAACAACATTCTTGTTCAAGCATCACGAAATATAGTCTGAGAATTTGACTAACTACTGATTTATGAGGATGTGGCAACAACAGAACTTCGGTACCTATTCATACACCAGCATTTGGGACCATTGTGGGTAATTCTTGATTTACACAGAAATTGACCAGTTGCATCGACGAAGAACGAACCTGGAACCATTTAATCCCAAAGCTTCACTCTACTTTTAAGTCATTGTTTCCCACAGTGTTCAGTCTTAATATAGTGTCCAATCCTGAAAATAAGTCACTGATCCTTTTCTCAGTTATGCAAACTATTTTCCCAGCGGATGTCGATCCTTATCGACCTTATTAAGTCATCTTGTCCATGTGCAATTTCACAAGGAGGTCGTCCGCAAATTATGGCAGAAAAAAACTCGGAAGATACAGGTCATTTGTTAGATGAAACAGGCTGGAATAGAAGTGAGCAATATTGTTGATTCCATTAAAACCAAGTGTCATTAGGCTTAGCAGACATTCCTACACCAAAACATTTTACATACTTAACTCAGCTTGTTTTAAATGTGAGACTTACTTAGCAAACTGTTCTAGATCTGTAGCCCATGATTCAAACTTTCTCCACATAGTCTCGGATATAGAAGCCACAACCATTCTGTTCAACTTTACATCTTTGCTATCAGCATTCTCTGTACATATCTTCAATGTTGTATGATGTACTGCAGCTTTCAATCTCTGAATATAAATTATTGACAAATTATTTATTATATATATAAAACAAGCCCACATCCAATCATGTATCTTTATCAACATGCATGATCCAATTACGAATGAGGACCATACTGAAAATTGCTTATTGGTCTATTCATCTAGTCAAAGCTAAGCATAAACTATGGCGCCTGTTTTTAAACTCACTGTAGTCAAACAATCTTGACTTAGAGTTACCACAACTCACTGTAGTCTGTATATATCTTCACACTTTACTTTTACAATTGGTTTTGATGTGCCCAATAAATCATGGAACATATATGCTTCCTGACCCAATCCACACCCTGGCAATTAACTTCAATCTGATGAAGATGACCAGTATAAGGAAAAAGAAGAACATATCATATGTCATCCACTATAAACAAAGTTGTTATTATTGTAATTATCAGGCTGGCAACACTAAACTTCTAGACCGCATACAATATTTTACTTTTTTTATGTATATAAATTTTGCACCTTTTTAAAAATTAACAAAGCAGAGTCACTCAGTCAGCAGTAGGCTAGATTTCATAAATTGAAACGCCAGACAAACATGTTAAAAAGATGGACGAACCAAAGACGAGGTAATTTAGGTCTGTGCATGAACAGTTCAATTCAAATGCAATACCCGTTGGGCCATATTATCCTTTAATTTTAATGAACGTATATATTTATAAGATTTATCAAGAAGACATTTACAACCATAGACTAAATATATACGTGTATACAACAGCTTAAGACGAACTATTGCCGTCCGAGTACTACTCCACTCGGATTAAAATTTGCCATTTTTGAGACTTTCTTTCATTTGAAACAAGTTAAGCAATAATTAAATCATTTCTTTAAGACAAAACTGAAAAATGCAATAAATGTGCTAGAAAATAGCATAATACTTGAGTTTCTGATAGTCTCTCGAAATTTTCTTCCGTATTCATAATTTTCAATTTCCCGCAAATTTGCACGGTGTTACATTGAATTGTGCCGCTGAGAAAAATTAACCTGGCCGTAAAACACGGAAGTGACCGGTTACGCGGGGCTTTCCTGAAATCCAGCGCCGTAACTACACTGAGGCCAGGCGAGGCAGCTGCCTCGCCTAAAATTTGCGGACCAAACATTGTTTTTTGTTAATAATATATACATGTAATAAATTATCCCTGAATATATTTAAAATAAAATGTCTCGAATTGTCGCATGTAATAAACAATGAGGCAAATTATTCTAAGGCACTACGGTTATCTAGTATGTACACGACCGTATGCAGCGCCGTAACTACACTGAGGCCAGCCGGTAAAATTTGCACACCTTACCTTTTGGTGGAAATTCGTCTTCAACTTATATGTATAATAAAATGCCTGAATAACAAAACCGTATTACAAGCTGTCGCAAGTTATAAACAAAGATTGCAACTTGAGGCACTAGATTTTCACCTCAATGGTAATATACCTAATGGAACTTGAGGCACTAGATTTGCACCTCAATGGTAATATAGGCCTACCTAGTGCAACTTGAGGCACTAGATTTTCACCTCAATGGTAATATACCTAATGCAACTTGAGGCACTAGATTTGCACCTCAATGGTAATATACCTAGTGCAAAACCTAGTACCCCGGATCACTACTTGGTCATAAGTAAGGGGTGCATCAGGCGCAAACGTACCCCTTTTGTACACCGATTTAAGTGGTTTTTGCTAGGAGTGCAATTTTTTTTACATTTGTAAATAATTTCGGCTCGCTTCGCTCGCCAAATTTATCACATATTTAAGAATACATGTCATGTAGACAGTACTTTGTGTTACCTGAACCACAGAGAAATCTTGATTTTTTCGCTTGCCAGATAAATACTTGTTAGAAATATCATGTAGAAAACTAGTTTGTATGACATTCAACTGGGAGAAACTGAGCATTTTCTGTGGCTCGCTTTGCTTGCCACATAACATCAATGCTTCATAAGTTCGTGTAGAGACCGAATTTATGTGGCATGCAGCTCGGATAAATAATGCGAGGTTTAATAATACCATTTAGAGAACGAGTTTGTGTGAGCTATTGCAAATCATGCATCTTTAAGGATTAATCACACCACACGAGTTTGTGCTGACAAATACCGCATTTTTTTCTGCCTCGCTTCGCTCGCCAAATACCTTATAACCATCTAATAATTCATTAGCATTTATAATATCATGTTATACATGCACCATAATTTGTGTGGGCTCGGACAAGGTGCTCGGACAGTGCATTTTTTGCAATAAATATGCGATTATAAACAGCATGTAGAGATGAAATTTGTGTCACCTTCCACAAATAGTCCATTTTTTCTGTCGCGCTTCGCTCGTCAAATACATTGAAAATATTTACTATATATACAGAACGAACTTGGACGTCCCCTCCTGTAAATATCCCGTCAGGCAATCAATACCGATTTCGCACCCCTTTGGAAAAATCCTAGTTACGGCATGTCCAGCCCCAAGGCTGCCTCGGCTGAAATTCGTGTCTGGGTACGGCACTGAAATCACGTGCAATTGGTTACGCTATATATAGATCTACATTGCCCTCCAAAAGTACACTAACACTTCTAAAGTTATACCAATTACTTCGATTGACCATGGAATTATAAAGACAAGCATTTACATCCATGAATTGACTATTAAACCCTGTAGTATAATTGAATAATAAAGTAAAAAAAAGTTACAAATTTTCTGGCAGCAGTAAATATTAAACTAAAACTAATCTTGTTTGATGCCATGTATAAGCAGAGGTTATGTGGCAGCTTTGTTGGCTTTAAGCATGTTTTAGGTCAACCTCTGTAACTTATCTAACGGGCTTGGGCACCAACCGTCCCTCGGGACTCTGTAGATGTAATAGCACGAAAAATCTTGCTTTAACCCTACAATATATCACTAAGTCTTCTCGAAGTAGCGACCATCTACGACAAAGCATTTCGTTTGGCGTTCAATCCACCTTGTTAAATACATTTCGCGTACCATGACTTGACATGACACTATAGGCACTGATATACACGCCGGTTTGCGGAAGCTCCGACAAGTCACTGAAATGATGTCCACGCATTACTTAAAGTGTTCACCCGGGGGCATCAAATGCATATCCACATGCACACCTTTTATTCAAAATTAATGTCATATGTATACAATCGGAGTAAACATTATTATTTCAAAAAGTTAAAGTTGATTTTAAGCAATTTCGGGATACTTCTTTTTCTTCGGTGTGATTTGCAGGGCACACGCTGGGGCATTATCGCATTTTAGAGACAGAGGTGAGATACATCACACCGTACAATACGATGCATAGAAAACAGATGGCACTAAGAAGACAGCTGTCTGAGTTTATGAGCTCAAATCTCGCGAAAGTAAGTATTGCTCGTTTTTAAATTCTTTTTGCAGAGTCCGAGCAAAGCAAAGTGGACACATTTATTCGCAGTTCAAAGAGGTATCAGTACACAGAATTCTAAGCAAAACTGTGTATTGTTCAGGGAGAAATCACTGAAAATGTGTACCATTTTTGACGAAAAACGCGATGTTTAAAACTTGGACCCCCAAAAAGGTATTTTAAACAAGTCCTAACCCTTTTACTTATACCATGATAAAATTACATCCATCCCCCGTCTATATGCAGATTTCCATACTTTTATTCGCTCTTTTCGCTGAGAGATTGAAGTTTAAACAGGACATGGTGTCATTTTTCGACAACAATGGAGACAGCTGATGATTAAAAATTGTCACATAGAAATCAGATGCAACGGTGCAGATGATAACAATGAAGACAGTCCAAACGCAATGTTTTTGAAATGCAATAACAATGAAATAATTATACTAAAGTGCCAATGTGTACTAGTATTATAGGATTTCTATCATTCGCTATTTCTAAATATCTTTAAAAGTAATAAATGTTATTTTTTATATAAATCCCATTCACATTTGGCCCGGTGTGTGAGGGAAGCTCCCCGGTGCATCAGCGAAGCTAAGAGAAGATTTTATGAATTTGAGAAATCGGGAGTTCCAATGCATGTATTGAATTTTATCCGAAGCACTCACGATTTGAAGTCGGGTATATCTCGGGGAAGCATCCCTGATGTTCGGCAATATATCGGATGGCATCCCGAAGCGTCGGGGAATGCTCGGAATACTTCCGCGATAAACGTTTCGTACTATATCGTTTAAGTAAGGTCATTTTGAATAGGCATCACCGATTCCCCATAACATCGGCGATTTTTTGCAAATCTTCGGAAATGTTTCGGCGAAACATTCGCGATCACTGGATATATTCCCAGAATAATCAAAACATTCACTTACACATGTTATAGATAATATTGACACAAGTGGAATGTGTTTGGAACATTTGGTCATCATGCATTTTTTTCGGCGGGCTCGTGGACTTTTAATTATTTTTACATAAACAGTAATGGAACGTGTGACTTAAACTAGTGTTTGTGATTTGCTCTGTGCTCCTATTTTAACGAATGCAAATTAGAAATGGTACCAGTGATTAGCTAGTTGCTTGGAAGTCAGGACGAGAAAACAGGTGCCTTGTATGCAATGTAAGTAAATGTGTTGATTAATTGCGTTTGGCGCGTTCCCATCGAATGCCAGAGAGCCAACTTTTCACCATATCCATATTCGTTTTATTCGCATCCTCCTTTTGCTACGGTCCCACGACGTAGAAGTCAACATAGTTTCTCCCGAGGGTCCCCGATGACTCCCGATGCCCCCGAAGCTTGTAATAAATATAATGTGTACATTCCCGATGCAGCGAGACCGACATATAAAGTCAGGAACCATATCGGGAGATATTTTTCTCCCCTCACACACCTGGGAACCATCTATTTTTCATCGGTAGTACATCCCAGATGCAGTTGGATCGACGTATAAGACCGGGAACACATCGGGATTACTCTCGATGCCTCCCGATTCATCACGATTTATCCCGATTTCGCCGTTCTCGATGCCTACCGGTGTTAACTAATTACCATCGAGAGAAAAACGTCCAGGCCAAAAACACTCAATGGGACCTAGGCTTTGCACTTGGTTTTGCGACGGCAGTCGATGTCAAATTCATGATATCTGAAACAACAAAACCAATCACATTGTCTCTTTCCATACTTTGAGTCAGCTCTGGGGCGATCACCTCGATCAGTAATCGTGAATGGGTTTATCCAAAAATAAGCATTTGCTGTTTTTTTTAAATGTTTCGAAATAGCACATCATGGAAATCCAGTTATACACATTGGCAAGTATACTTATTCCATTGCTATTGCGTTGCAAAAGCATTGCGTTTAGACTGTCTTCATTGTTATCATCTGTACCGTTGCATTTGATTTCTATGTGATCTTTTTTAAACATCAGCTGTCTCCATTGCTCTCAAAAATATGATACCCTGTCCTGTTTAAACTTCAATATCTCAACGAAAAGGACGAATAAAAGTGAGGAAATCTGCATATAGACGGGGATGGATGTTATTTCATCATGGTATAAGTAAAAGGGGTATGATTCGCTTAAAATACCTTTTTGGGGGTCAAAGTTTCAAACATCGCGCTTTTCATAAAAATCGCACACATTTTCCGTGATTTCTCCCTGAATAATACACGGTTTTGCTTAGAATTCTGTGTACTGATACCTTTTTTAACTGCGAATAAATGTGTTCACTTTGCTTTGTTCGGACTCCGCAAAAAGTATTTAAAAACAAGCGATACTTACTTCCGCGAGTTTTGAGATCATAAACACAGACAGCTGTCTTCTTAGTGCCATCTGTTTTCTATGTATCGGGTTGTACGGTGTGTACATGGAATCCGGGTGCAATACCCTAGCTTGTTTCGAATAGATTAGATTCCTTGGTTTTTAACGTGTCTGGTGTAATGCAACGATACACACACGAGAGACTAGTTCTTGGTTTCCTACCAGTTCATCTCTAGTTGGATGGGAAACACAACAGCGTTTCTGTAATGACCAAGTAGATAGCCGGGGAAACAGTCGTATTTTACCTTCCAGCTTCCCCCACACTGCCGAGGAAATATTGGAGATTTTTTCTCCGAACCAATACACCGGGGACAATATTAAGATATTTTACCATCAGGTGTCCCCCACAGGTGATGGCGTGGGTGCAACTGACTGGTGCATAAAATGAAGATCGTCATACAACCTTGTTGAAAAGGAAGCATAAGAATGAATGCACTGGCTGTCTATTATGCTGGTATATTTTGGTAAATACCCACTACATCGTGAACCTAGTTTCAACATTTTCTATCGTTTATTTAATATAGTGTGCACTGTCACATAAGAAGAATAGAACAAGTTCTGCTATATCAGCTTTTATACAGTTTTTTCTACGACGTACCTATCATGAATGGGTTGATTTTATTTGGTTGTCATTTTCTATACTCCGTCTGCAATCACGCAAGCGTTGGTGCCACTGTAACCTGTTTGTTTTCAAGTTTCCCACCAAAGTGTCAGTGTTTCGAAAAACTTACTCATCAATTGAGGTTTCCCATGCTAGAATAGCGTTCGCGCATATTCATCGCGTTATACCATAATTATATGTAGAGTCCCTCGATCGGGAGCGTTAGTCCCATCACAGGTAACTGTATCGTTGAAAATGAAAAAAAATGAAAATATATTTTTATTGATTTTTTTTATTTTTCTATAAAGGTTTATTTGTACTAAAGTAACCAGAATTTCAACCTATCAAAAACAAAAATTGACTATTAATATCTCCATAAACTATTTATCTTCATATATAGCAATGCTTAAAGTACTTTCATGCCAGATCTTATCAAAATTGATACAATAATTAAAAAGTTATACTATAAAATGTAGATACTGTTTCACAGCCGATTCTTATGGTGCAATCAACACAAATCTACATGGCCGTCTCCAACAACGTGTTTCACCAGCGATAGTTAAAGTAAAGGTTTAAGCAATGGATTTTAAAATATGAAGTTAATTTTTAGGCTTACATTCATCCCATAACATCTTATGTGTAAACACACATCCTTTTATAGATAATTGGCATGCATAAAGCGGATTTCGGTACAAATGGACATTGATAGAAAAATATAAATTTTCAAAAAAGTTTTTTCTTCTTTTTTTTCGTTTTTAACGATACAGTTACCTGTGGGTGCCATAGCTCTAACAGGTTTGGACATCCTGCAACCGTCCCTCTGTGTTATAGCACAAAAAGCATGTATTACTCTACAGTGATGATGCAGGCTACATGCATTTATTATTTGCTGACAATGAATTCTCGAGATTTTTCAGTGAAAATAACAAAAGAAACGTAACGTCAACGGTATCGGGTGTCAAATAAAGCGTGGCATCATTATGGTGCCACGTTGTAACGCCCTAGTTTGAACGTATTTTTTCCAATTTAGCCAACTTTACGGTATCTTTAAACGAGCTATTGAAGCAAATAAAAAACAACAGAAAACGTGTTGATTTTTGGTGAAAGATCTTATTTTATTTCACTCGTTATCATGGCACAGATATGTTATTTTCACTCGTAGCAACGTGATTCGTAAAAATATTGATTTCTTTGATAACTCGGTGAAATAATATTCGATCTTACACCAAAACCAACAAATATCCTATAAATTTGTAATATGATCCAGTTGAGTTTCATTTTAACCTTATTTTTTTCAAATACATGTAGAATATATAAAATATGCATTTAATAATGTCATGAATTGCCAATGGAATGTAAGTATAAATGTGGAATTTTAGATTTTATAAGCCTGCTTAGTGCGTAATAGGTTTTCGTTTTTATATAATAATTATTTTATACAGATCACGATTTATATCAAACATATGCGTGATCACAGATCAATATAATTTTATTGATGATCTAATAGAAATGGGTTTAAAGTGCAGTTTTACACGGAAAACTATTGAAATTCTATTATAAGAAAACCAATGTCCTGTTAAATTTCATGTCGATTGAGATTAACTGATTTAAAAGATAAACTTTGCATGATCACTTTAAAGCAAAAATCCATATCGGGAATGTAAACAATGATAAACACGTCAATGAATGCTACCAGCCAATCAGAAGGCTCGTTACAAAAGCTGTTCAATAGCGCGCATAGTAATCGTTGCTATGTATATATCAACAATACGGCAATATGGCGACCTCGCTATTCTTTTGCGATTGTCGATAATACAATGCATTTAAAACTGGTGAAAATGCTTAAACCTGTGGAAATGTGCCAAATTAAAACCCCATAAACTGATTACCAAAAATAGTACAGATCTATTTCCACATTCCTTCGTTAAATTCTGTCTGAATAGTAGATATTATATGACTAGGTGTTCAATATCCTCGATCGTGTCTTTACTTGAATGCTCATAAAGCCTACTCGATCATAGCTCCATATATCAATCTAATATACATGTCTGAACGTCGTTTCTGTTTAGTTGAATACACAAACATTGGTTGTTGAAGCTAGGAAGAAGGTTTCACATGAAATTTGTGCACCTAATGTTCTTATTTGCAACAGTGCTTAAGTATGTCTCTTTAAAGTGTCGAAATATGTGATATAATAATTATTCAAAATGAGGTGGATATTATTGGATATAAGTAAACATGTACATGTAATTAATGCATATAGCTGAGTTGTGTGTTTTGTGGTTAATTAATCATACAAGTTAGTGGGCTTGATTGGGTTCCTCGGATTATCTTAATACGGATAAGCGAAGTGTACTGAGAGTAATCATGACAACTAACAGTGCATTTCCCCCGTGTGGTGTCAAGCTCACCGGGGGTAAGCGGGTGGCCCCGGGGCCCTTAATTGTGACAACTAGTGACGAGGATTCATCCGACGGTGAATTGTTTCCACCGAGTCCTAGGGGTCAAATGACCTCGAGAGTGAGCCCCAGGGCACCGGCGGTTAGTGTTTTAAACGATACATATCCAGTCAGTTTAAAACTGGATCTATCACGAACGTTTCCTGAACGTCTAGATAAAGACAGGATCGACAGTTTACGTCAGGAACGTACTGAGACCCGGGTACAAACATTTACTGCTCGTACAGCTTCACCGTCCCCGGAGCCCGGCTCAAACTCACACAGGCAGGCCTGTGAAGGATACGAGCATGATCATGACTATGAAAACGTGGCTTCACCTAGTGGTAGTAGCACGGCAAGTGGCCCCACGTATGTTCGGCCGCCGGGATTCCAGCATCACGCGCAGGAAATCAGACGGAAGAAGAAAAAATCGACGGGTCTTCTAGATAGGAGAGAAGGACTAAAAAGTCGAGCACCTACCCCTCCAAAAGTGAAATCTAGACGAGGTATACATAAAATCATTCAAAATAAAAAAATATCTTAGTACATATAAATTCATAGTACAAAGTAAGATATTGTCTATTTTAGGCTTTCTACTATAAAAGTAAGCTGTATTAGAATTATACAGTAATACGTCACAACGTATAGTATCCCTGGTATACAATTAAGTATCAATCGTCTTCAACCAGTCAATGTACACCAGCCAATACGTCGTGATTATATGAAACCAGGTGGTTGATAACTATGCACGTTACATTCATTATACACTGAGGGTCCGGTGCAAAACTATAGTCCCTGCCACTATAAATTGATGGTGTTACCATAGTTTTGCACTGACCTCTCGACATGTAGATAGCTAATTTAGATTCTCATACAGGGCTAGTTACACCAGGTAGTTGCTTAGTGCAGGGGCTCAATCAATACACATATGTAGGCCTATACAACCGTGAATATGGCATAAGTATGTTCGCAAGTAATAGAACATTTTCACGAAAGAATGTCGAAATGGGCACTGAGTGCCCAAAAACTGATATTTGATATGAATGACATAGCATTGTATATCTCACTTCAAAATCTATCTATACTATTCAACAAAAGACGAACATACCGTTGTGACAATGAGTGACTAAAACAATGCTAAAAACACTGCCAAGTTATATTGCGTATGAATTTATTCCTTACGCGTCATCACATGCATGTAAAATGACGCATATGATGTATTCTTAGTTAGTACTGATTTAAAATACAGACACGTACAATTTAAAGACACGATGTAAGATATGTTCGAGTCATCGTATGCCTTCGTGAACGACCGTAAACCATCGGTGAGACAATGAACCCAAATTAATATATCGATCCGGGTACAGTACTCGCACAGCTGCTTGCTGTCCGGTGAGTTTGGTTCCCGTTCATTTATTCTAATTAAAGATGTATGAATCTTGTAACCATCAAATTCGCTGGCTAGACAATAATACACGATATATTGCCATTTGTCAGGTATGTTACGTAAGTCATTGACCGCATGTTAGCAGGGCGAGTATTGATTTACGTATATTCGGATAAATGAGGTTATTCATGTAATGCTTTACCCGATTCTATGTATAACAATACATAAATTAATTAATTATAAATGTGCACATGACCAGTACCGTAAAGACTGCATGTAGAATATTCAATACTCTTTTTAAAAAAAACAACATTTCTTTCTTTCTCACGTGTATATTTTGTCACTTTACCGACTGTTTAGTTATCAATATACCCACGAGAGGACAAACCCTGCACGACACTGTATCAATTATTATCGAACCAGAATCACTTGGCTGACAAACGAGTCTTCTACCCACCGCGCTATTAAGGCGCCCCGTAAATGACCGCACAACCATACAATGGCGGTGTAAAATCAAACAAATACACCTCGGTATGTGAGTTATTTGGTCACATTGATTGCTCACGTATCTGTCAACTTTCTGATCAATATAATATCCCTTACAACTATGCCGCCATGTTATCATTTTAGATTAAGTTGTCAATCAGCGGTTTATGTGAATAGTATTCAGGTGTTCGAAGTCTTTTCATGGACTCAATGCGTTAAATGATGAAACAATTCAACGCATCATTCATCCCTCTTTGATACAAATGGTTGTATGGCATAAAACGGTTATTTGTCACATGTTGCATCCACCAGTCCGTCCGTCTGTCTGTCCGCACACACGAAAGCTACCTTAGGTGGTCGGAGGTGTGGCCTAACACAATAGAAATCTATTCAATTCATTCCGTGACCACTTAATTCTTTTGTCCTTTAAGTGGTCGTTCCTTTGATCTTAAACAATGGAATGACCACCTAAGGTAGCGATCGTGGGGGTGTCCGTCCGTCCGTCAGCCATTCCGTTCGACCATTCCGTCCCTAATCGGTGTCTACTCTCCAGACACCCCATTGCACTGTTTGAATGGTTTAAATATTTTTATAAACGTCTATGCATCTCCACAGGCCTACGGAATTATATCACAAACTACAGTTTTTAGTTCCCCAATTTTTCTCCCATCCAATATATTTCAGTCTGTACTATATTGAATGGGTGAAAATGGGGACTTAAAATTTTCGTATGTCTGTAGTATCTCAAAACGCACGCACTATCTATATACGCCACAACCACACATACAGTACAAATAAATTAATTAGAACTGCAAATTCGTAAAAGAGGCTTCTCTGATCCATTTATAGGAAGAAACTTGTCAATGTCCTGTGCCATGGCTTCGCCCACCAACCAGGTGCATGTTCTATAAAGAGTGGAATGACTTCAATTATTAACGTTATAACTCGTATACTTGTTCTCTCGAAGATCTATGTCATTGCTGTACACTTGTTATTATTAATATACCTACTGATCGGTCTTCTTCTGTCATTACTGAGCATATCCCTTGGGACATTATCGTTCGGGTCCATATTGAATGATAATTATAATGATATTAATCTGATTGATCTCGACCTTGTTCCAAACATAATTTAACAGTTCTTATACATACAAGCTTGCATGTAAAAAGGTTAGGATCATGTCAAATATCTGTGCACTTTACACATATGTTACATTGCTTATTGAAATCATATAATTAGATTGACACGCTTCTACACTCTGGACATGCTGAAAAGGAAACTCGTCTAATGCACGCATTTACCGTCGATAAGTTTAAACCCATACCGAGTTTATGTTGGTCTCACATTTGCATTTTCATATCATAATGCCAGCTTAGACATATTGAATATGAAGCGGTTTTGGAATGTATATAATCAATTGAAAACTCATAAAGATCTGCTTGTCCTATAACCATTATAAATTCAAACAATAAACTGTCTTAAACTTACTTTCACGCCAGTCTGTAAGCTAAGCCCTTTTAAATTCACATATTTAATAAAATCTTATTTTTCTTTTTTTTGACAAATACGTACACAATACAAATGCATCAACAAGCCTAGTTTAAGCCAAAACTTGTGTCTTTTCATATCTAACGGTTATACCAGAAGGTCATATGTACTACTGGTACTAGTATACCCATGTGGCACATATTTACAAAACACAATATTTTAGCATGCATTCATGGCGGTCGTTAGGGCTAACATTGCTCTCGATATGACAACAAATATTTTAATATACTTATTAAAATTACAGGGATACATAATCAGTGAAAAATAATACTTGGGGCTCAAAACAGTTTACATGATTACAAGTAGCTTGTACCCGATTCTGAACAAATAAGCCCTAAGGAGCACGTACAGGAGCGCATCAAACTTTAATAGCGTACATTCTCGTGCGTACATTCTTTGATGCAGAGATAAACCATGTTTCCACAACGGTCGTTCACTGAATCAATCAATACACTAGTATCCAACACTTCGCTTAATTAACCATCAATGTTAATTAACTCGTATGTTATTTCCTGTCATCGAGCTCACCTAAGACTTCTAAAAGATGTTACGCCATTTAGAATGATACTTACATTTTCAACCAATCACAGTTTGCCGATCGATACGAAGTGGTTAAATGTCCCTAATAACTGTTACTTGGTGTTGAAAGTAGTACCTGTACATGTAGTATATTGTACCATTATTGGCGATTGTTCAATAGTCTTCATTATACAATACATTTTTTAAGTTAAAATTACCAATATCTGACATACTTGGAAATAACCTGCAGTTTGATTGGCTGAATAACACCTGATTCGGCTTTTACATTAAACCTGACGTCATGGCGTCGTATGATTACAAGTACAAAAATGTAGTAATCATTTATGAGTACATATCGTCGTTTTTGATTGGCTGAAATAAGGTTATATAATTATATATATGTATACTCTGCCAAATGGCATTTTCATTGCTTTAATCAAAGACCTACAATACATATATTCAAGGTCTTTGCTTTTATTCTGAACTAATTTGCGGCACTTTTTGAAATACGCTCTCATAAATAAGAGAGAAGTCAACAAATCGATTGCACTCGCTTGATCAATCTAGTCATGGACACTTAGTTGATCATCAATGCTGAGTGAGATTCTCTAATTAGAAAACATGGAAATAACCGAGTAATTCCTAGTATTCCCTGATCATCTTGTAGCTAGCTCCAATTATAGATCTGACGCATGTGAAGAAATTGTAGTAGATCTAGTTCCTGCTCTGAGAGCATGGATACATAGTTATATATATACACGAGTGGTGGTAGTGGTACCCTGGCACATATTTCGGCCTGCATTGTGATCGTGTATATAGAAATCTACAGTAGATATTGAACTGATTGAGATATTTCAATGCGGAAGGTCGATAGAAAAGGCCAAATCTTTTCGGGTGCAGACCTTTACATAGCTTTATTGACACAACTCTGTACATTTAATCATTTTATCAGTTTATCAAAGCGATTAAATGATTTCATACAATTTGTTGCACAGTTTAGCAAATACTCCAAATACTTCATGATTATGAACTTCAAGTGTTATTCCAATACTGTTATATTGTATATTTTCGTGGGTATTAAATTTCGTAGATTTGATAAAAAATGCATTTTCGTAGGGTCCTAAATTCTTGGATTACGAAACACCTTTGTGAGATCGATTTATCTTTACATTAGATTTCGTGATCGATAACAACACACAAATTAACACTTAATTTCCTTGGAAAAAGGTTACTATATACGAATGTAATATGTACAATGTGCCTCCCTTGACCGATGCAAATATACCATATACAGGGGCATGAGCGAACTATGCCTACAGTTTAGTTACAAAGTGATTGCTCGCGACAACCAGTATGCTTATGTGGACATACTATACTATGCTACACAATTCCACCTCACTCAAAAACGGACATATACGAGGTATAGGTACTTTTGAAATGTCTATATAATTGTGCCACAATCCGATGGCTTAGAATTAGAAGGTCGTAACTACCAAATCGATATTTTGAGAAAACACGGAAAAACTGTCTGACATTTAGTCTTTACTTATGGTAAAACAAACTTTTACAACTTCATTTTGGTCAACATGACAAGTTCAGATTTTGATGAAAATGGGCTCGTAAGAAGCGCCTTGTGATGCTTATTCTAAATATGTATGAATCTTAAAAGGTCGTAAGTGGCACTTACGCCCTTCTAATTCTAAGCCAACGTATCGTCGATTATAGTCATAGTGATAGCGTCGTAAACGAACTTTATTTGTGTAACTGTGTAATTATATATAGAGGATATTTGTATTTTCCGTGTATGATCGGCTGATAATTCACCGAGTGAGCAGCTGATGTAATATTTTCACGAGTGGCGTAGCCACGAGTGAAAATATAAGTCAGCTGCTCACGAGGTGAATTATCAAACGATCATACACAGTAAAATACTAATATTCTATTTATTTCATGCTTCAAATACCTTAAATTATGGAAATATATATATATAACTCCACTGTATACCTGAAATGTTTTGCGTGACGTCGTTTTCCCGCCATGCACGCGTCGAGTTGCAAGAAAAAAGTTCTTCTGCATGGCTTCAATTTCGTCCATTTGTTTTACATTTATGTACATATAACGTTCTGTTATTTGTTAAAGATTAAGAGAGCAAGTGAAAATGCTTATTATTTTATTTTTGGCGGCGGGGAAATTTGTTTAAAAAAATAGTCTGTTTGCCGTGAAATTATGAACAGTGAAATTATGGACAGTGAAATTATCGGGGAATAATCCACCGTTATTACGCCGTAAACCACCGGTAAGCATGAAATAAATCTACTGAATCAATGTCACCTGAAAAGAATCTGGTTTGATCATGTTAATTATTGCTCTCAAACTATTAGTTAGCATGAAGGACAGTCGCTTTTTGTTGAATCGATGATACATTGGACATATTTTTCATATGCATGACTTTTGTCCTTCACGTATTTTACAATTTATGGAGACCTTGGTCTGGTTAATTAAATTGTTACAAAAAGTCGGCCAACAGTGTACTATATGCGAGTGTAATTAACTTGGTGTAATTGTTTAATTGAAAGTGTTTGGGTCAAAAATCAGTACATTACACGAATCTCAGTCAATCATTGTAACTGTGTTCAGAGTTAAAAACAATATTTATCTAAGCGGTTTTGCAAGCATCGGTTACACTTCTGTTTTCTTCGGTAAATTCACTTTTAGTACTGCAAGGCGATAAAGCACGAAGTCATCCCCGTGAATGACAACTTTTATCTATTTTTAGTATCAAGTTCCTGTTTGATTTCGGATTTACGTTAACCAAGAACATGAGTGCTTGCGCATCCTGTGAAAAAATCTCAATATACGTCGTTATTATGTGTTTCATTGATAGAACGGTGGTTGCGTTATGGAGTAACGGATCTGTTGCTTTATCGGACCATAAAACAAAAAAAAGTTTGATCTTTTTAAAATCAGTTGTAATAACGGGACGGTCGCATTATCGGGTCGTTGGTTGACTGGAATTTAAATGTACAAAATGTACATTATTATACGTTAGTTCAAACCAGAATCAGCTACTATTAGATACTAGTACAGCTTACATAAAATATGGAACAACCGCCATTCATTGTTATATTAGGTATAAATTGGCTGACATTTCTAAGAGTGTATTCAAACCTGAATTAAAACTTGACGGAAGTCATTACAAGTAAGAACTATTGCAAGTTGGCTTAAGTCGATCTGCATTAATCTAAAGCTTGGATGTTTTCCCAATAGAACATTTATTGCATATACATGTACTTGTATACTAACAATTTCCGTTCAGTTTCGAGTAATCGTAACATTTTTAAGAAGCCACAATCGGCTTAAACCAAAGTCTTAGACTTAATTAAATACGTATTAACAGTTTACTAGTACTAGTACCTGAATTACTTTAAATCATAGTTGGCCAAATACCAAGTCATTTAGTTCATTTTATGTGTTATGTTTGAGCTGGTTGCTAACAATAGGCATGCCTATATAAGCTTTCTGTTATCTGCTGATCTATAATCAATGACATAAGTTTGTCAAGTTTGTCTGGGTCAATTTTCAATGTTGAAAAGTTTCCCTGTTACATTAACACATTTTCGGGTATGTCGACATTGATACATACAATGCATCAACATATTAAGTTCAGTTCTCGTAGATTTCCTCCGTCGTATCGAGGCACTCCGAGTTTGGGTTCATCAATCTTCAAACAAACATATTAGTTAAAGGCCAGTTTTAACATAGCTATACATTTCCTACTAAAGAAAACAGAAGTTCAAATATGTAAATGCTATTGTACATCTTCGATAAGTTAATAAGTACATGCTTGCTCGGATTCTGAGAGCGGGTCACGTGTGTGCAGCTTTTTGATTGGTCAAAATTTAGACATTACCCAAAACGAACCAATCAACTATCGGAAGCTGATTCTAAACATTTATTGTACAATTAGTACTTCGGTCTTCAGTACTGGAACATTGATTAACTGTTGTTTAAATACAGAAATAACAAAAGCGTTTATTTTATGCCCTTAATAATTCATTATTTTATTGTAACATTATTTCTATTAATTCTCTTGTTGTAACAATAATATTGATTCGTTCCAGTAAAATAAACTCCACAACATTTCCGCTCTATCCGATGCCAATAAAGAAAATGTCACGTGCCAATTTATCTCAACGCAGCTTGCACAAGTACGATGTACACACCATGTTCGCTATTTTCATTGGGACAAACGACACAACATTCTTAGTTTCATATTTATTTTATTTCCAGAGAAATTGGACTGGGCAACAGGCTTGACCTGTATTAGCCCTCTCCTTTTGTGGATTTTCTGTCACAGTCAAATAGTTCTCAAAACAAGTCAAATGTTCCTCAAAAGCACGTATCCAGGATATCATGCAATTATATCATAGACTGATATTTATTATGTATGTAATATGACAGTTTTATAATTATAGGCTTTCAATCAATCATGTTTCCAATTACAATTGACAATACAGGTTTATTACGTCGTATGTCAACATGTGTTTGAAGCCAAATTCAGCGACCAGTCTTCCTTGCAAGTTCTAGTAAATGACTTGATAAATAATTTATTTCTTCCATTGTCAGTCAGCTGATTGGAAAACGCATTATCTCATGAATAAATATCTTTACATAAATTTAAAAGAACAAGTCCTGTTGACCCAAGGTCCAGAGTCACGTGTTAATATCTCCCTGGGTATTGTTCTGCCTCGGAACTGTACTCCCGATTTAAATAAATTAGCTTCGGGAGGCATCGGGAAAAGGGATACCACAAGTTTTCCAATGATTACCCGAAGGTTCCCCTAGACCACGAAGACCTTCCGATGTCCATATATTAAACATAGGAGTACCTCACTGAGGCGGTAAAATCTCAGTGGAACGAAGGCATTATCAATCTACAATACAGAAAAAATGATTCTTGTTACCTTTAAAACAACATTGGGTAGATTTTGGGCGATTGTAAAAGCACCAACCACTGAACAAATTGTGTTTCACAAAGGGTTTTTGCTATACAGAGGATGTACCCAAACAGTTGAACATTTAACATGACTAGCCACTATGTCGATAAAAGAGACTAAGTACAAATCATTTCATCGTATATCGCCCGGGGTACAATGAAAGTGATGTCACGTCGTATTTTTATGACGTCATACAGATTACACGGTCTTGGTGTTTAATCCCTACGCGTAAGAACTCCAAACCATTGTACAGTCTGTATATCAGCCGATATACTACGTGTTTTCCAAGTTTATGTCTTGCATGATGTTAAACATATACCCTTTGTTTTCAGATCCATTACCGATGCGATTACGAGCATTACCACAGTCATTCTGGAAACAACCAAACAATCCGGCATCTATATCACCTGGCAACATGTTCTCTTCATTACCACCCCTTAGTTACGCCAAAGATGATGACGTAGCAGGTAATTGTGTACTTGTCATTTATTAAACAACAATATCCTTGTTATGCTATCGTCGGACTTTCTCCTATTTCCAGCATACACCAAAACGTCACATCGGAGCTATTGTTTTTGGAGTATTTTGATAGATGTAACATAAATTGGTTTACTTCAACCAAAAGAAATGCATCAGCTTTAGACAAAGAACAAAACTTTTCGGGGTGTAACATTTCCAAAGTCTTTATGGAATCGAAATAGCAGTAACATATACGTTTTGCTCCTCTTGTCGCTTGAAACAAAAACAAAAGTAGTTTTGGATCTTGTAATGTTATATACATATACTCGTATATTCCGCATTCAGTGTAGATTCGGTGTTTGATTTTTGTCGTAACGTCAAATTCCATAATGCAAGTAAGCAAGTGTTATATTATTGAACATACCCATTCATGGAATAAAAATTATAAAATCGTTCAATCAATATTTAGAGACAATATTATTCCACTAACGGATATATACCACAACTTGACCTCATGTTATGGAACGTATCTGACAATATTTTAATTGAATAATGCGTTAATGCATTGAATAACAATCTTCTTGACGTATGTAGTATTATGACCCCTTTCGGTTCATTGATATAGAATTGTTCGCATTGTCGAAGTTTATGTACTTTAGGAGTAGGCACATGTAGATCAGAATGTTAAATGGTACGAAGTGATCTTTTTCCCTGACATTTTGACATAAAAATCACCCCAAGGAAACTAACCGTGTTTTTGGATCAACCCCTTATATCATATCTAACAACCAACGCATTTGAATATTTATGCTAGGTAAATTTGCTGGGAATCTACGGGATGTTGATTTCTAAACTTAATGTCCTAGATATTTAGTTCCATATTTGACCTTTTTGTTTGTTCACTTCCATTAAGTACGCTTCATACGTACACATATCAGTTACTACTAATTATACGTACTTATAAGGTTTCCTGTGCTCACATACATTTACGTTAAATACATTGACAAATCATACAAGTTGTCAGGGGATACCAATGCTTCTATTTCAGACTATTAAAGTAGAATTTACTACGAATATATCATATCTATAGAACACATTGATTTATCATCACGAAGAGACTGGGTTTTGTTGTTATACCTTTAGTCTAACACAATAGATAATTCCTATGAACCGTAATACACAACATAGTCCATTGGAATCCATTACCTATCGGCGATATTTCTTTGAAAGCTTTTCAGTTTAACTGATTAATTTTCCATGACGTACGATCGTTAATAAATTGCTGACATTGAAATATGGTTCTATATAATAAGATATAACGCTAAATCGATGGCTTAGAACAAGAAGGTCGTAACTACCAAATCGATATTTTGAGAAAACACGGAAAAACTGTCTGACATTTACTCTTTACTTATGGTAAAACAAACTTCAACTTCAACTTTACAACTTCATTTTCGTCAACATGACAAGTTCAGATTTTTATGAAAATGAGCTCATAAGAAGCGCCTTGTGATGCTTATTCTAAATATGTATGAGTCTTAAAAGGTCGTAAGTGACACTTACGACCTTCTAATTCTAAGCCATCGAAATGTTGTCCATTAATATGATCTCACTATATTAAAACAAATGACCTGGTTGGCAGTTGCTTGAAGCGTTTTTATTATCTCTGATTGTTATGGAATCTGCTTTGTAAGACTCTCAATTCACCAAAGTGGTTTTGTTATTAAAGTCATTTTAATGTATTTTCATCTCTACCATCTGTCATTCTCATCACCCCGGTCTTTACCGGAGTAAAATAATATGAAGCGGTCATATGGTGACAAAGTGTCATACAACATATTATTCTTACAGGACATCCTCTGAACAGTTCGGTACCAAACCTGTGTGCATATACTCCAAAGTTAGTTTACTCCTTCTCATTGATTCTGGCGGTACCCACATCTGGTGTTTTGACTAAAGCACAAGTTGTTACGATTGCTTAAAATATCACACCACATTTTTAACTTTGGATGTTGTGTATTTTCTCATTTGCAATCGTGAAAGCTCGGCCATTTCCGTTTGTCTCCGGTTAATATACTGGTATTGCAAAAAGGCCGAGGAGATCAGAATGGTCATTTTGTTAACTAAGTCTGTTGTATAACTGCATTTCGCAATCGTATACTTTGCGTTGGTATGTAGTATTGTATAATATAACATGTGAAAGCAACTTAAATAAAATAATTGAATTGAATTGTAGTTGATTTAAACACAGGGTCCGTTTTTCAAATATATCAAATCGTTTCAATATTTGTATTTGGAACATTATTTCTATTATGAATCACGTTATATAAAACATGGTATATAAATTACCATACCTGCTTTTCTTTTGATTTTCAAACTGACCTAGCATTATCGGGGGAATATAGTAATATTGTTAGAACATGCGGTATTCGGATTGCTTGTGGTTGACAGATGTTTTCATTTCACGAAGTGCAAACGTCATTGCATTGGCCTTGATATACATAAATAACGTTAGAACTATTCGATGAAGTTACAAAATGAACATATATTGAACATGTATTTTTCTTGCACACGAGGCTGAATCACGTCACAGGCTGATAGGCCTGTATTTACACCAACATAAGTATATTTGTCACTGGCCAATGTGGTTTTTATGACATACTTAAGTACATTCGTCAAATATATTTGTATGACATATATAGTCCTATGTAATAAATTATTTTGCGAATTTGAATGAAATTTTAGGAAGCCCTGGTGTAAATAAGGGTGAGTTTTAGGAATAACTCAACACGAATTACGTTCGTCAAAGACTATAGGGTAGACGTTATCTATTATTTATGATTTGACTAGTTGGAGTGTTTATGTCTTCCAAGAAATTTTCACAATAGTAAGCTGGTTTAAAGAGTGTACCACTTGTGCGTGTTGTGCGGATCCAAGCACAATTCGTACGTCACTTGTATGGGTCATGTTCAACGGGCAGCGAACATAGTTACATTTTTTGTATATTATATATAGCAGGTGGGGCAATGTGAACAGTTTTCATGCACGAATAATATTAACACTGGTGTACATCTCGGTTCCACATGTGTATGTAGAGTAATTCAAGAGACAGTCTTTGTTTAATTAGTGGGGATATTCGTTAAATCTCAGTTAAATAGACAAACTGTACGATATAGCGGATGATATTGACTAAAAGTCTTACAAACATGTAGTACATAAAATGTCAATATGTGGGGCGATAGTTTTCAAACGTTGAATAAACAATATAACGTTGAATCGCCGATCTATAATTTCTGACAATTATAATCACTCCCGGAATGCTAATATTTGATATAACCAGTTCGATGTTTGTTCAATGACTTTATTGTTGTATATACAACCAGCGGAGAATGTCATTTTAAAATGGAAAGTATTAAAATGTTACAACTAATCTGTTCAATATATTGGTATCGATTTTGTTAACATTTCGACTTAGTTTATAGTTGGCAGAATTTCGACAGCATATTTTGTTCTATAATATGAACGAGAGTTCATGACTTTGTAGAATTATCATGAAAACCAGAATGCAAGTGTATGTGAATCAAGAGCTGTTTTAAACACCTATAATCCCATTGCAGTCCAATAGTCAAAAATGGTAAATGTGAAAGACGCCTTCACCTTTGACCTACTGACCTCAAAATAAAAAGGGGTTATCTCATGTGCTGCCCAAACCTCCATGTAAAGATTGACGATCATAGGACAAAGCGTTATTGAGTTATTAAATGGAAACCTTTGCTGTACCAACCGACAGACAGACACGGGCATATCAATTCAAGACATACCTCATTGGTATCAGTTATAACATCCGTGTACATTTAGCAATACGGCGGTACATGTATACAAACGCTGTTTAATGAAACAACGATCTCTCATTTATGTCAATGAAAAACAAAGAAGGGAAAACAATTACATGTCGTCTAATACAATAATTATTCCATTTATCACAGAGGTACGACCTATAACGCCACCTGGTGACGAACGAGAAAAGAACAACAACAACAACAAGAAACATGCAGCCAAACTACCGGAACGTAAAGTTATAGTGACTGGTGATACAGACCTCTTGTTGAAACATCTGTTTGCTGATGTCCTGGAAGAGAAGAAACCAACATCAAACAGCAATGCTGCTCATCTAAAACGTGGAAGGTATGGGATATTACTCATGTCATAGTTACTTAAAAAATATTTAGACCCGCCGAAATTCAACGCGAAGTTTTAAAACTTCTCGACTTTAAATAAAGGCCTTGTAAACTTGCCACTTACAAAACCCCAAGGAAATATGTACGGCTCCATGGAACTACATACAGTAGACAAGTTACCAATGCTAATAGATTTAAGATGTTCGTGTGAGCTTCACCACGACGAATGTGCGTGTTCCATATCAATTTCCCATCTGTACCTTGTGTGGTTACTAGAATTGCCAAGGTCGATAGAACTTAGAAAGTAAAGTCAGCAAACTTTCTTGGCGTTCATTGGTTTGTTGGTGTCTAAGTTTATGCTCGTCTCTTATGTGATCTTTATATGTCCGATGTTCTGTTTGCACGGATACAAATGTATACATGCATATTATTCGTTCTGACAGTTGGTTCTTTCGATCTTGCAATGTTCTAGAAGCACCGTTCGGAACCAATTTACCAATCACCTTGCAATCTCCTTTATAAATGTCCATGATGATTTAGACGTGTATACAAGTTGTTGTGATATCAATATGTTCTGTGCTCGGCTGGTTAAGTTGAGTGCTGCCTTCCCTGTCCGAGTTCATGATACCGTTAATGAAGTTGAAGACTAATATTGTTGTTCTGTACATTTTACTAAGAGCGTCATTAACATATTGATTTATTCCATTGTTACTATTGTTACATTGCTGTAAATTTAATTTCAGACCGCCAAAGAAGATGATGACGTTGCCTGGAAAGACCCACACGAAAGGACTCCTCTCTGGAGAGGACCCTTATTTAATTGACTGTTCAGTGACCCAGAAATTATTCCCCCAGTTGTCATTGGAGACAAGCACGCGGCAAGGTCATGGTGGAGCTTCATCTTTACAGTTGATAACATTACGTGAAGGGGATAAGTCAGTGACTCTACCATCACTAAGTATTGAACAAAATTATTCACAGATGTTGTCAGAGCTTGTGATGAACATATGAACAATGAACAACAATTCTGTGGTACAAATATCAGTCCTACAAGAATCTGGATTCCCATAATGTAGGACAGGAGAACGCCGTGCTCGTCGCCAAGCTTCTAGTACGGCAATCGTAACTACTCGGGTCTTTCCGTAATGAATCCGGAAAGTGATTCGTCATAGAATTGTCTGAGGTGCGCCGATTACGTAGGAACACGTGTTGTTTTAAGTTGCGGAACGTGTTTCAACCAGTATATATTGCTTTACTGTGTCTCTTACCCATGGCAACTGAGATTCTTAAAAGGCGTAAGCAATAGTCAGTCGACGATACTAAGGTCCGTTAGTGGCTGTGAAGTTGTGTTGCGTCTGTGACTGACGGACTCTCTTTTTGAGGCTCATCATTCATGTGATCTACCGATAGTTCCGGTGTGTTTACTTCTTGTAGTGCATGTGTGTGCTTAAATCTACATCTGATACAAGGGATATAGGATTTAAAACTACAGGGCAATTGTTACATTTATTTCTTACACATCAAACATCATTGGATTGTAGTTTCGAATGTGTTCATGAACACTCGATCAATGTGTAAAAGTTCATTCATCTAATCATTATGTTAGACCCCTAGACGTACCTTTCAGTACACCTATGGAAAACTGATGACGTTTAACAGTAGACTTCAACTTTTCTGTGATACAATTTGTTATTATATAACAATTTTATTTATTTAAGTATTTATTTTGTTTGTAGTGTATATTGTTAGAGGCTATGGAAAGCTCATGTGGTCTCATGTGGTCTCTGATATAGTTAATGTTTGAATAGTCCAAGCTCTTTGACGATGACCATAATGACATTCCATTTCAAGATCGACATCAGTATCAATAAAAATATTAGATCATTTAATTATGGTATCCAGTACTTAGGTTTGAATTATTTCAAAGGCATTATATTATTATGACGTTTTAACAAGACCACAACTGTTTCAATAATTTGTTTGACAAATACTTGCATATATATCTTGTTGGAATAATACCAAATGCTGATAGTAAATACATTACGAGGGTTGCATAAAAGACTATCGTAACTGCTAATGATTAAGGAAGCACATATGACTGTCTTGCTGGCAACTCTCGATTAATTTACTAGAAGAGGGTCTAATGTTCCTTATATATCGATGGCTTAGAATTAGAAGGTCGTAACTACCAAATCGATTTATTGAGAAAACACGGAAAAACTGTCTGACAGTTAATCTTTACTTGTGGTAAAACAAACTTTTACAACTTCATTTTGGTCAACATGACAAGTTCAGATTTTTATGAAAATGGGCTCATAAGAAACGCCTTGTGATGCTTATTCTAAATATGTATGAATCTTAAAAGGTCGTAAGTGGCACTAACGACCTTCTAATTCTAAGCCATCGATATGTTGTTGTGCTTACCTTACGATTTTTTGGTGATAATATGCTGTTACTGTAATGTCATATATTCAGGTAACTTATGAGCATTCATTTGCTATAGAATGTTCTAATGGAATACAAACACTTCTATTTTGTTAAGACCATAGAATGAATTTATTTATAACAATTGTTTACCCTATTGTCTGTGATTGTGGAACTGGTATAACGTTCTCATACATTCCGTCCATTTGTTGTGTGTAAATGATGCCAGTTTTATACATATACATATAGTTATGTATGTCATAATCATAAATGGAAAGTTATAAATTAAGTTTTTGGATTTGTATTGAAAAATCTCAAGACATGTTTCGTCAACTGTAATATGTTTCCATGTTTTCTACATGAGTGGGTCATTGTTAAACATAGCAGATCTGTGATATACTTGCTCTATGTGTTATTGATTAGTTAAATACTTCATACTTAAATTATCAATGTTTTCAGTGATTGTATTAATTGTAAATAATATAATTTACATGGCATTCACAGGTAACTGTATCATTGATAAACACAATTTAAAAACGATTTTTTGTAGAAATTTATATTTTTCTATAATTAAAAGAAAAATATAAATTTTTCCAAAAAAATGTTTTTCGTTTTTGTTTTTTTTCAATGATACAGTTACCTGTGATGGCATCGTGTACAAATACAATTCTTTCGTTTGTGGTCCTTTACTACAACGACATTATTTACTGTTATAATATTAAGACTATATTGTAGTAAGGGACCACCAATGAAAAACTTCCTTTTGATCTTGTACAGTCAAATCTTGTACATGAAGTCCACCTATGGAAGTGGCAAATATTGGCCTCTCTTATTCTTAACATGTTTAAGTATTGTTGAAAGAAAGAAAAGTCCATTCTACTGTTTTTTTAATGTAAAGTGAGTTATGTTTGTGGAATGAAATTTAAAAACTTCCTTTGAATATCATTACCTACGTTAACCTATGTATATATTAAAATACAGTTTTCAAGTCTGTATTCACATAAGTTCACTATATTTTATAACTCAATCAATGAATATTAAGGCTGGAATTCAAGGGTCACATAGTTATTGAGTTAAGTATTTTTTAATTATGCATATTTTAGTGATATGACACAAATACTTCGTGCTTCATTAGGCAAACCAACGATCCAATAAATAAGCATAGTATATTTTTTATAAAACAATTAGTAGGCTACATGTACATGTATTGGCTTTTTGACAACTCCACAAAGGTAGTCATTTTAATCGTTAATTGGTTTTTAATTATTAATGTGTTTTTGCCAAATACGCAGTAAAGAGCTGAATATAATGGCGCTGTAAACTAGTAGTATAACATACATATATCCTGTTTTACAGTATATCAATGGTACCGATCCAAAACCCTGTAACTCAATTTTGGCCAAAAACTTTGTTTGCAGCATCCGCATCTGCTAGACGTCCCGCGCATTTTTGTCTTGTTGCCATCTAAGTAACGCGATTGGCTATTTAAAGGGCGACAAGACAGACGTGGGACGTCTAGCAGATGCGGATGCTGCAAAAAGTTTTCACGCCAAAATTGAGTTACGGGGTTTTGGTTCGGCACCGTCGATATATTTGATACAAACATGTGATGGTGTAGGTTTGTAGGGTAAGTGGGACCAATTGCATTATCTGGACATTCAGACAGCCAATCAGTAATACTACCCTAATATACCCTGAATTACATTGCACCAAAAACACGAACTCTAACATTTGAAGTACATGAGGACAGGGTGAACATACCACTTGACTTTTTGGCTAAGTCTGCAAGTAAAACTATGCCAACAAAAAGTTAAAAACTATGTGGGTTTTTTTTACTTGCAGACTTTAATAATAGCCAAAAAGTCATGTGGTACATTGATATGTGCACCCTGAATTACTTCTTTATTAATGTTGCATAATATGTGTATCATACCGATGGCTTAGAATTAGAAGGTGGTAACTACCAAATCGATATTTTGAGAAAACACGGAAAAACTGTCTGACATTTACTCTTCACTTATGGTAAAACAAACTTTTACAACTTCATTTTGGTCAACATGACAAGTTCAGATTTTTATGAAAATGGGCTCATAAGAAGCGCCTTGTGATGCTTATTCTAAATATGTATGAATCTTCAAAGGTGGTAAGTGGCACTTACGACCTTCTAATTCTAAGCCATCGATATAATGATGATTAAATTATTTATTTTTTTATTTTTAAATTTTAACAGTTATCCGTAGATAAATATATAATTATATAGGTTTGATTATGCCATCCATATTTATAAAACCGTCCTACATAAACTGCTTATGACTACTATATTTCTGATTTTTAAATTTACGTCTTTATTTTTATGATAATATTATCATCCAGGTATCAGATTTATGCCTCTATTTATTTTGATACTGTAAAATCATTTAATTTCGATGGGACAAATTTTTGTGGTTTTTGGTAAAAAAGACCATTTCAATGGGATGTTAATTTGCAGATTTTGCATTTCAGGTAATAAATACAATAAAAGGGAAAAAAATATTGTTCAATGGGATTTGATTTTGTGGTTGAAGGTGAACCACGAAATCCATGAAATTAAATCCTCCACAACAATTTTTGATGATTTTACAGTAGTCTTAAATATCTAATATTATTAAGTCATTGATGATTATAGATCTACCATGGCCGGGGTTTTGATGTCCATGTTCATACAGAAAGTTAAGTGAAATTCAATTCTTATCAACGTTTAGTGTTTTTATGGAATTCCGATGACGTGCAACATGATATGCACTTTGCATGTTAGATCACATGTTTAAGTGTGAGAGTTCTTTGTCCTGATAATTCTAATCTGAGGAACGTTCATCAAGTATTTCACTAATGATTTTCTGTCTCTATCGATCTATTATAGTCATATTCTCCGTCCAATTTCAACATATTGTTTGTCCAATTTCAACATATTGTTTGTTCAATTTCAACTAACCATTCATTCAATTTCAACATATTGTCCATCCAAATTCAACATAATGTTTGTTCAATTTCAATACGTTGTTTGTCCAAAAATCAAAATATTGTCCGTCCAATTTCAACATATCCTTAGTCCAAATTCAACATATCGTCCGTTCAATTTCAATGTATGGTTTGTCCAATTTCAACATATTGTCAGTCAAAATTCAAAATATATTTTATTCATTTTCAACATATTCTTTGTCCAATTTCAACATATTATTTGTCCAATTTCAACATATCGTTTGTCTAATTTCAACATAAAATTCATTCAATTTCAACATAAAATTCATTCAATTTCAACATAAAATTCATTCAATTTCAACATATCGTCTGTCCATTTTAAACATGTTATCTGTCCATTTTCAACCTATCATCCGTCCAAATTCAACATAACATTAATTCAATTTCAAAATATTTTTGTCAATTTAAACATATTACTGTATTAGTCCAATTTCTCCATACAGTTTATTGTTCCAATTTTAACATGTATTCTCCGCAATTGATGCTATTTAGATGTATCAAATCTCTACCAGTCATATTTAATACATAAACCTTTCTTTATTTAACAACACCCTATAGTCAACAACCACCTGTTTAATTGTCATACATTGGTATTTGAATCATATCCTGTGATTGACCACGCAAGACAGACAGGTATAAGACTATATTTTGTTAGTGCTTTTTCCAGAAACCAAAAACACTCTGAGAAGTATCATGAATATGATCTAAGAAATATTATAGGACCTGGGCACTGTTTTATCAAAGCATTTACGCAAATCCTAAACTTACAGTCAAATTTAAATTCTTTATAATATGTTAACATCCGAAAAGTGAGATAAATAGAGCTGCAATACTAATGAATATTCAGCTAATAAACTACTATAAACAATATCTGGCCCAGTTTGTAGTCGTTAACGAATTATAAAGAACTAAAATTTGAATGTAAGTTTACGATTTCCGTAAGTGTTTTGATAAAACAGTGCCCTGGTGTTAACTATCTTAAGACATGCTAAATTTGGTAAATTCTCTATTTTTCACCAACACCTCAGTATGGTTAAGGGTCTGTGTGGGATGTAGAATTCTGTTTGATGTTATAGATAGCAATATTATTGATCAGAAGTATCGGTACCTCGTTAGAGAAATCAGACCTTGGATCACTGAGTTTGTGCCGACATAATTTGCTGTCCATGAAAATAATACACATGGTTGAATTATTTATTATCAGATATCTTATTTTCTCAGATCCACGAATACCATGATGTAATAATGTGGTTATGTATGGTGTAGGTTTAATGGGAGATCACTGTACATTTCAGTGGAACTGAGGTTGGCACAAACCTTTGATATTTACAAGGCTATAGTTTGTTTACTGCTGTTCAGAATAATAAATAAATTAATTATAATATGGTTAAGAAATAAAGATCGTTTACATCCGCAGTTCAGTGGTTAAAGTGTGCTTGCCATCTAATCTGGTGACCTGGGTTCAAATCCTGGTGAAGGCACATATATATGACAGTCATATTTCAGTAGATGTAATACAAATAAAGGCTATGCTCTGCATTTTTTACAACATTAAGCAGTAATACTGCAGTGATATAAATAAGGAGCTGTTGTGGTAAAGGGGTTAGAAACTGTTCCAGTTCTACCTGTGGAAGATTTGCACTTGTCCAGTAACTCATGAGGGGAAAATTATGTATTATATATGTACTTCTATACCATGTGAGATTGTCTCCCTTTTTTGTTTGTATGAATAATTTCCCTTTGTTTAACTGATCTGTATTTATTTTGGACAAAGGGAGACAATCTCATGTGCTATTTTACTCACTGTACAAGTTATCTTTCCTAATTTCTCACATTTTGAGTATTTCGATTTCGTCTGGACATTTGCTGGTACTTCCTTAAATTATGCATAATTTGCCAGGTTGACTACCAAAGGCCACTTCTCTGATATTTTCTTTTCCTTTTAGATTTAAAGGAATATCTTAAAGGGCCTGTCTCACAGATGGAGAGATTTTTTTTTTAAGTATACTTAATTTTCTTCCCAAATTAAGTATTTACACAATAGAACATGTTGACTGTTGCTTTAAGAAATATTCATTGCTAAAAATCGATTTTAATCACTTTCAACATCACGCACAACAGTGTGTTTTTCCTTTTAAACACAGCCTAATATTTCCTTTCAGCATGATTTTGAGTAATATTATTCACTATATCGGTCTGTACCATAAACATATATTGGGAAGTATATTAAGAATGCGTGCCATTTGATATTGCTATGTATATAACATTTGGTATACTTAATACTTATTTGTTATATTCAAACTTGCATTAATGGTCTTTAAAAGATTAAAGCAGCTGCCTGTCTTATAAGCAACCAATTCTATTAAACCCATTACGGTGAAATATGCTGTACATCTGTTCATTTACACTGATTTCCGGCAATTGCAAGAAGGCAAACACATTGAATTATATAGTATGACAATAAGTTATACAGCTATTGGATTTCACATGTGTTTTCAATAGCAATAAATGATACAAGTTGAATTTTATAGTGATTAATAAGTAATACAATGATTTGGTTTATACACTGTGATATAGCCATCTGCTTGAAAGACTGTTTTAAAGGCAAGTTTAACTGTATTTCATTTTTTATTTGGACTAACAAACTTCTTGTAAAGTAGGCCGTCGTTTGTAAGTCTCAAACAGAGTTTACTTATTATAAAAAGTGTTTTAAATATACATAAATGCTCAGGTTTAGAGTTTAAGAGTTTGGAAGCTCCAGATTATGTAAAAACATGAATATTAGACTAGAAGACTTTGGTCTAAAATAGAAACATTTTAAGAGTATGTTTGGTATAATTATCAATTCGCTACATTTCTGACCTCCAACGGTGAATTATCTGCAGATTTAAGCCATTGTACTACCAAATAACTTAAGTATTTTATGTATTGTTCAAGGACTGTGAAGTGGGGACCCAACCTGAGTCGAACTTGTATGGAATGAGGAACAACTTAAGTATTAAATATAGATTATATTCAGGTGATACTTGAGTGAGAACTTCTAAATACTGTAAAATCATTTAATTGCGTTGGGACGAAATTTCGTGGTTTTGGTAAAAAAGACGAATTAGTTGTGACTTGAATTCGTGGATTTTGCATTTCAGGTAATAAAACAAGGGTCAAAATAATTATTCATTGGGATTAAAGTTCACCAAATTTAACCCCCCACGAAAATTAATGATTTTACAGTAAGTTGAGAGTTTGTTTCTACTTTTTCAAGATCAAAAGAAGCATTTTATTATCCAAGATTCATGAATAACGTTCCACTTAAAATGTATTAATTTAAAAGTGCTTAAAGCATTGAAATAGCAAGGCAGTTATAATTTTGCGACAGACTCCTGGCCGGTATCTCCAGAATAATCTCAGTTTGAGCAAAAACTCATCTCAAATTGTCATGTGTAATATCGTTCATTTCAATAGGAAGCTTGTGAAACAAATCTTTCAAATTTATTTCAATCACTTTCAACACCTCATTTCTGATGTTAACAATCAACTTGTGGATATGTATATTACATGTTGATAAGTATAAACCCTTCATACAGCATTTGTAGGAAAATGTGTTCAATTCATTAATTTGCATAATGTTTGTACCTAGTAATACTGTAATCTGTAAGTTTGTTATAAGTGAATTTTACCGTATGTGAGTTAAGGCCGACTTATAGACTACGGCTTGGTATATAATTACTTGACTGCACATTGTTTGAAAATTTACATGATTATTACCACAGGTTACGTGTATCATTGATAAAGACTGAATCGAAAAGTTTTTAATTTGTAAAATTTATTTTTAGCTATTTTACCGTTCTCATTCAACCAGCGTATTTTTTCATGTGAAATGTATTAATCTGGAGACTTGACTAAACACTGATACATGAGGATGTGTTTTACAAAAAATATATTTTTTTTTATTTTTTTAGTTTATCAATGATACATTTACCTGTGTTTATTACTAGTAGATATTTCATCATATCTTGACTAAATTGGCCTACGACATTATCATATTCCTTATACATGTATATATAAAATTCATATTTTTGTATGTTCATATTTTTGTTATTTAATCGTTGAAATCATTGATTGATGTGTAGACTTTATGAACTTGTTAACTTTCTAACATACTGGTAGTTTTTGCCGTTTTTACATTTTTTTATTCTCACGTTGTTTTTGTTTTTTTAATCAACATTTAAATTTTGATCACATTTTTCGGT